>CM055122.1:1133249688-1134499107 GCA_029206835.1 Rana muscosa
AATAATGATAGACTCGTGGAAAAACCACTGAATAAAAAAAGTCTTAGGCCGCGTACACACGACCGTTTTTAATGTCATTAAAAAAAACAATGTTTTTCTCGACGTGATTCTTCTCAAGCCTGCCTTGCCTACACACTATCATAGAAACAAATGCTTGAGTAAAGCGCGGTGACGTACAACACGTACGACGGCACTATTAAGGGGAAGTTCCATTCGGATGGCGCCACCCTTCATGTTAGTAAAGTTTGTTGAGCGACGATTCGCGCTTTTCAGCCTCGTGCTTTTCAGTCCGTTACAGCGTGACGAATGTGCTATCTCCATTACGAACGCTAACTTTACCAGAACGAGCGCTCCCGTCTCATACTTGATTCTGAGCATGCGCATTTTTCTCACGTCGTTAAAGCCCACACACGGCCGTTTTTCATGATGAGAAAAACGACGATGTAAAAATCAACGAGAAAAATTAGAGCATGTTCCAATTTTTTCATGGACGTTTTTCACGTCGTGAAAAATGCTCTGAAGCCCACACACGATAATGCCCCAGTTGATGCATTCTTTATGCGAAACATGTCGGGTACATGAACCTGCTTTGCTGCTATGCCGTTATTTGAAACCATTTCTGTGATCACCATATTTGCAAGTCTCTGCATGGAAGCCTGCATGTTTTCTTGTTTTATTTTTTACACCATGTGTGTTTTGTGACTTGTTCCTGAATAAATGTGATTTTTATCTTGCCATCTGATCCTGCACTATGAGGAGCCTCCTCTGTTCCATTTTTTTTATATGATCTTTGATATACTGACGTCTTGGAAATTTCGTGCCTGTATCCTGGAGAGGATTGGATTCCCTGAGTTTGCTTCATCTGCTGCTGCTCCAGGAGGACAGATCCAGTGTGGTCTACACTTATATCTTCTGCCTGTTTGACTCACCACCGCTGGTGTGTGCGTCCACATATAGGGGTAAGAGTATCCATTTCTTTCCCCCATCCCTGGTGTTGGAGTCACGTCCCCGGGTGCTATGGATTTATGAACATACGTGTCCTATGATCTCGAAGTCTCGTTGGATTTCTTATATAGGGCCAATGTTCTAATGTTTCAACATTCATGTAACATTTCTGTCATCCGTTTCCAGTCCACACATTGTCACTCTTATTGGACTTTTATATTAGTTTACTGTACACAACTACATATGAGTTTTTATATATATGTGTAGGTATTATCTGGAGTGAAGCACAGTTGGAATTTATTATCCTTGGCCTCTCTGTGGGCTGTATACTTTTTTCACTGTTTGTTGTCTGTCCCAATCCCTTTGTGTGTTTGGGCCTTCATACACTTTTTGGGCGCTGCATTTTTTGTTTTTATATGTTAATTTTTAATGACCATTTTAAAAAATTTAATTTTTCTCGTCATTAAAAACGGTCGTGTGTACGCGGCATTAGATGTAGTCAAGGTGATGTAAACAATCCAAAGTGAATGGATTTCTTAGTAGTAATCCTAGCGTGCACCTTGCACCAGGGAGAAACAATAATCTCAATCTAGAGCGTGATGCACTCTCCCCGAGGGGTTTAAACTCACCAGAAGATTAAAAAATCAGAGCCTTAAGCAGATACACCAGCCACTTTTCCACGGACCATCACCAGCAGGTGGGGACAGCAGGCATAGGAGCTCCACACAAGGTCATAAAAACAAGGAACAGCAATATAGTGTAATCCTGTTTAATATTCCCAAGTATTGACGCAGCGTTTCGTCAAACGACTTCAACAGAGAGATGCTCTCTGTTGAAGTCGTTTGACGAAACGCTGCGTCAGAGCGTGACCCGCGACATCCCCGCTAACCCGGAAGTGACGTGTGCGCTTCACACACTCCGCTCTCCTACTAGGAAGCTGCTGCGGTGTCTGCAAGGATTCGCCTTTTCTCCATGGATGGCTGGATCTGGTGATAGCACCCTCTGGGGTCACTTCTATGCTAATTTTTTGTGATTTGATGTACGTAGATAGGTTTAAGGGGGCTTTCAGTGTATGGGCTACTTGGGAATATTAAACAGGATTACACTATATTGCTGTTCCTTGTTTTTATGACCTTGTGTGGAGCTCCTGTGCCTGCTGCACCGCCTGCTGGTGATGGTCTGTGGAAAAGTGGCTGGTGTATCTGCTTAAGGCTCTGATTTTTTAATCTTCTGGTGAGTTTAACCCCCTCGGGGAGAGTGCATCAGGCGGTGGATTGAGATTATTGTTTCTCCCTGGTGGAAGGTGCACGCTAGGATTACTACTAAGACACCATTCAGCACTTTGGATTGTTTACATCACCTTGATTACATCTAATGCCCCATACACACGATCGTTTTTCTTGCCATTTTTTTTCTTGCCGTTTTTCACGTAGTTTTTTTTCATGTTTCCTCTCAAGCCTGTCTTGCGTACACACGATCATTTTAAAAAACGATCAAGCAAAGCGCAGTGACGTATACCACGTACGACGGCACTATAAAGGGGAAGTTCCGCTCGAATGGCGCCACCCTTCATGTTAGTAAAGTTTGTTGAGCAACGATTCGCGCTTTTCAGCCTCGTGCTTTTCAGTCCGTTACTGCGTGACGAATGTGCTATCTCCATTACGAACGCTAGTTTTACCAGAACGAGCGCTCCCATCTCATACTTGATTCTGAGCATGCGCGTTTTTTTTTCACGTCGTTAAAGCATACACACTATCGTTTTTCACGTCGTTAAAAAAAACAACATGAAAAACGACGTGAAAAAAGAGAGCATGTTCGAAATTTTTAATGCCCGTTTTTCACGTTGTTAAAAATGCTCTGGAGCCTACACACGATCGGTTTTAATGGCCATTTTTAAAAATGGCATTTTTAACGGCATGAAAAACGATCGTGTGTATAGGGCAAAAGACTTTTTTTATTCAGTGGTTTTTCCACGAGTCTATCATTATTGATTTTTAAGCGCTGTTTTGTGTATTTTAATATCATAGAGACTGAACTGTTTTATTCTTTCACCATGGTTTTATACTATGAATTAAGCCAACAAGGTGCATGTCACCTCATGGACTTGTCTCTTTAATTTACATCTGACATTTTTATGGAACTCTGGGAGGATAGCTATTGCTACTTTTCCAGAGCTCTGACGCTGGACCCTCTGGTCCCAGCTCCTTCAGCTGTAGAGTCGCTGTACCCTGCCCTCCTCCTGCCCAGTCACAGAGTGCTTTGTATTATGTGATCTAATTCACAAAATACAAAGGCTTTTGTGAATAGACAGCAGAGGGAAGGGGTGGGCACGGTTGCTGTTTGTGAGAAGACAGTGTCTCTTCTCTTAGAACTCTGGAGTGTATCCCCTTTGAGCTCCATAAAACTGTCAGATGAAATTTAGGAGATAAGTCCACAAGGTGGCATGCCCCTCATTGAACCAAACTCATAGTATGCCAGAACATCCTACAAAGCTGCTGAATTCCTGGAATTCAGCATTAGTATCTGTGTAAAAATGGTGTTTGACCAGACATATGAGTACGGCCTTAATGATGCCCTCCTGTTTTGTTTTGTTTTTTAATAAAAAATTATTATAGCTGGTATTTTTTATTTTTATAAAGTTTAAAATTGCGCACATGTTCACTTTAAAGAGCAGTACTAGTCCCATGCCATTCTATGTGATCACCAGGACAGGTTTGGATTGTCTCAATGCGACATTCACATGACTGGAACACAATGGAAGAGGAGAGGATTTAAAGCTCAACTGAACCTTCATTTGAAATGCATCCTAGGTGCGCTAAATTTAAAAGGTGTGCAAAGCCTTACATTTGGTTTTCTTAATAAAGCACACACCTACAGCCAAAAAAAAAAAAAAACCTGTCCTCTGCCAGACACTGCAGAGTGGGACACCTGTTCTCTGTATGGAAGCAGTGGTCTTGTAGCAGAGGTCCAACACCCCCACAATCGGCAACCTCCCTACTAATTGGTAAGCTATGGATTTGACTCAGAAGGGGGCGTGTCTAACTGTTGCACAGAAATCAGTGCTTCCCCATAAAGAGCAAGAGAGACACACTTTACAGCATGCTTGCAGGACACAGGATTTTCTACGTAGGCTGCGGCTGATTTCTAAAGAAAACACCATTGGCTGTGGTTCACCTGGAATGCATTTAGCAAATTTAAACTAAAAGTGGAATTGGCCTTTAGGTCCCTGACATGCCTGATTTGTGGGGATGTCTGCTATTTATTACTATCTTGTGCACTTGTATCTGGGACAAAGAAAAAGAGCCGCTGCTCCAGGTGTATGATGATAACCTGAGGTGGAATGTCTCATAGAGTGCCAGCCCCGGCCCACCTCCATGGGAAACTTGTAAGAAAAGAAAAGGCTGCACTTCCAGGAATTCCGATTGCCTTTTATTGTTCAAAGTGATAACACCAAAGACACCAACACGAGGTCACGTAGACGCGTTTCACACATACATCTTGCGCTTAATCATTACCTGTATCTGGGATGCAGGCTACAGGGCTTAGATAGTATGGGGCCAATCAGAGGCTTCTCCCATAGGCCCCTTGGGCAGGACAGCCATCTCTTTTCCCTGACCTTAATAAAAATATATACTAGTCATCAGACAATGTAGTGTGCACTGAGATAAATATTGTAAAGCTTCAGGAAAAAAGACTTAATACCATATATTGAATACGCCATAAAAGAGGGTCTATAATACTTGAAAACGTTTCCTCCTTCTTCGTATGTTAGCAGTTTGATTTATACATTGCCCTTTAGCACACAGGTAAGCAAACAGAAGAAATGTATTAAAAGTTTCACTTTACAGTCTACAATGCAAATCAATCCAATACAAAAGACATTTAATAAAATACATTCAGCCAATGTCCTTGTATATTTATCTCGTGAGTGTTTAGAGTACAGTAACGATTTATGCAAAATGATTTGACGTTTGGAAAGTTTATTTCGTTTCTCCTAAAGATTATTTAAAACTGTGATTTAAAAATGTCTGGGTATTGTAATTCAGATGAACTCGGTATATTCCTCTTGGTTTATCTTGTTCTTAAGCAAAATGTTTTCTCATTGTGTGGGAATCTGTAAATATGTAGAAAACTGTTACTGGAAGTTCTGTTGCTGCAGGGAAGGGGGCACGGCAGAAATATAGCTTAGTAATATTAAACCCCTTAGCATTTTTTAAGTTTAACTAATAACACTAGGGTCGTCCGTTTCAATCCCAACCACAGCAGTACTTTCATGGAGTTTGCATGTTCTGCCTGTGTCTGTATGGGTTTCCTCTGGGTACTCCAGTTTCCTCTCACACTGCAAAGTCATGCTGGTAGGTTCATTATCTCCTGTGTAAATAGGCCCTAGTATGTGTATGTATGAATGTGAGTTAGGGACCTTAGATTGTAAGCTCCTGTGATAACTGTGATCTGTGATTACCCATTACTAACCTGGCTTGCCTTGACCTACTCCTAATATCCACCTGTAATGACCGTGGTTTGCACTTGAACTATGCTTCTGCTTGCCTTCTGTTTCTAGCCTGCTTGTCTGTTACTGATTCCAGCCTGAATCCCAACTATGATTCTGTGTACTTGATATGATCACTAGTTAGTGACCAGGTTTGCCTGACTTTAAACCACACCTCTGATTCCCCCCTCTGCTGAACCGATTACCCATTATATCTATGATCCCCTTCCCCATGCTGCCCAGGCCCCTTATGTGCTCTGTTTCCCTGAAGCACTGCTGGCTTCCTCTCCTCTCCCCTGTATGTGGCTGTCAGCCTCTGCGGGCACATGGGGGATCATTTCAGGATGGTGAACAGGGAGCACAGTAAGCGATCTGTACTATAAACGGTGTTAACTATGCTTCAGTTTGTGAATGAACAGGACGCCTCTGTACAGAGTGCTTCCTGTTCATTCATCTGCTGTGCAGCCAAGGCTGCAGAGAAAGTATTGGGGATCTGTATCCTCCGTTCTTTTCTGTTTAGACCCCCTGATATTTCACACACACAGCCAGGGGAGGGCTGGCAGCCTTAGGCCTGGGGAGCAAGTCCAGACAAGTGGCCCATTGAACCACTGAATCAGCTCACCATCCATCTACACCACATTCCCCACACAGAGAGAGAGGGAGGGAGACTACTCCACATTGCCACAGAGAGAGAGAGAGAGCGACCCCTTGACACTGCCTTCACAGAGAGAGAGAGAGACCGCTTGACACTGCCTGCACAGAGAGAGAGAGAGACCGCTTGACACTGCCTGCACAGAGAGAGAGAGACCGCTTGACACTGCCTGCATAGAGAGGCGGTCACTCTCTGTGGGGGCAGTGTAAAGCTGTCACTCTCTGTGGGGGCAGTGTGAAGCTGTCACTCTCTGTGGGGACAGTGTGAAGCTGTCACTCTCTGTGGGGGCAGTGTGAAGCTGTCACTCTCTGTGGGGGCAGTGTGAAGCTGTCACTCTCTGTGGGGGCAGTGTGAAGCTGTCACTCTCTGTGGGGCGGTTTGAAGCTGTCACTCTCTGTGGGGGCAGTGTGAAGCTGTCATTCTCTGTGGGGGCAGTGTGAAGCTGTCACTCTCTGTGGGGGCAATCATTGTGGAGCAGTCTCTCAGAGAGAGACTGCATGATTACCACCAGATAGACTGAGAAAAAGAGCTTGCCCCTTCCCCACACCCAGTACACACTAGGCACTACCTGTGGAGTCTGGAGCTTCTCTGGTGAGTGAGCACCACACCACTGGGCAAGCCAAGCAAGCAGAGTAGCTGAGAGTCACAGGGAGCGCAGCAGGCTAAACACGGAAGTCCTGCTGTCTCCCTGGCATGACCACCAGATTCCCCAGCCTGCAGGCTCCTCCTGTGTCAATTGCAGGTAGTGAGAAAAGCACATGCAGGCGCATGCTGGTGCCCTGGCCATATTAAGGGCATTGTGGTCCATCTTTAGGAGTGGCAGGGATATGAGGTAAGTACTGTCATATCCCAGCTCTCCTCTTACTGGCCACACTCCTGTGTTTCCAGGAGCCTGTGCTGGCTGGTGCCCAGGCTTGGTCACAGCCCCACAGGTGTAATGCTAGGGAAGCATGGCATTTGATTTACCAAGCTTCTGTAAGAGCCATGTGTCGGTGTGTGCTCTTAGATGAAACTTTTCAAGTCATCAAAATACAGTGATCACTGCTGGCAGCTATAGCAGCCAGCAGTGATCGCCAAAAAAAAGAGACACACTGGTTGTACTGAAGTCAGTTGATAGATCGAATTCTGTACAAGCAGTCTGCACATAGATAGATTTAAATTTCTGCTGAACCCGCAGAATTTCAGTCTGTCTTTGGTGGCCTAAGTCCACCAGTCTCTGGGTTTAATAATATCCTTAAATCTTCTGAAAGGGGTGCTCCACCTAGGTGTAGAAATTCACTTTGAACCCCATTTTATTTCCAGAACTCTCTTTAGGGAACTTTCACACTGAAGGCGTTTTAGCGCTAAAAATAGCGCCTGTAAACTGCCTCTCATGCCACCCCAGTGTGAGAGCTCGAGTGCTTTCACATTGGAACGGTGCGCTTGCAGGACGTTCTGAAAAGTCCTACAAGCAGCATCTTTGTGGCGGTTTGGGAGCGCTGTATACACCACTCCCAAACCGTTCTGCCCATTGAAATGAATGCAACACGGGCAGTTTTAACCCGACAGTAAAGTGCTGCCAAAACTACTATCGCTTTACCGCTACCGCCCCAGTGTGAAAGTACCCTTGAGTATTAGATGTGCAAACAATAAGGTGAAAGCACATCTAATACCTACAGAGAGTAATGGAAATATGGAGTTCAAAGAATTGTTTTCCGAAATAATGAATGCCGTATCTAAACGAATGGAACGTAATGAATTAATAATAATAATAAATAACAATAATAATAATAAAAAAAGTTTTATTATTATTATTTATTATTAATTTGTTCCGTTCCATTTGTTTAGATGTGGCATTTGTTATTTCAGGTTATGCGTAACTTCGGATAAATTTGTATTCGTTACGTTCGCTAACAGCCAAATTTGAAAGGAAATTACAATACCTATAATTTAATAGTTATTTTTTCAGATTTTAGAATTTTCGGGTTTTCGGATTTTCGAATTTCGAATTTCCAAATTTACGAATGTACGAATTTACAAATTTACGAATGTACGAATTTACGAATGTATATATTTACAAATGTACGAATTTACGAATGTATAAATTTACGAATGTACGAAGGGGACACGGAGAAAAAAAAAAAACAACATGTTTCTCCTTAAGCAAACACACATTTTTTTGTAACAAATATAAAGAATAATCAAAAGCTATTACAACAAAAAATAAATACACAAGAAATAATGACACACACTTCCTTTCTTATAAAGACCATGCTAACTCACTGTATTGTACCTATAAAGGAGCAGCGTGGTCACCTTAGGACAGGAAGTGTGTTACAACTACAGAACACCCCTTCTTATTCACATCACAGAGATAACCATGGTAGTGCTGTTTAAAGTGGTTCTAAAGGCTGTCAGTTTTTTAGCTTCATGCATTCTAGGCACAAAAGGTAAAAAAAAAAACGAATTCAATCCCAGAAAAAGAAGGAGGACAAATTAAAAACAGTAATTTATAATCTTAGTAAAACTATATTAAGTGATAATGAAAAAAATGTCTTACATTTGGGACTCAAGTGTGCCCCCAAAAAAAGAATGAATAATTTGACGTATACATCGATACACATAAATTCATTAAATATAAAAAAGTATTTTTTGAGTCATCCCAGTGATCCATCTAAGAAAACAAATCAGGTTTCAACATACATTGATAGTGGCCTGCGGAATAAGTCAGTTTTTAATCCCCAAAATACAAGCAACCATTTTGTTGAGGTATTTAAGAACATGGTGTTAAAAGACATTGAGGAACTCCCAGTAAAAAAACAGATTAACCCTGAATATATCCGAGAGGGTATCAAGTCCCTGGAGGAAAGAAAGGGAATTATTATCCGACCAGCGGATAAAGGAGGGGGTGTTGTGTTAATGGAGAAATCCTTCTATCACAACCAATTATTGGAACTTTTAAATGATCAAACTACATACAGAAAATTACCTCAGGATCCAACGGATGCATATAAGAATCAACTTAATCTGTTGGTGGAATGGGGATTCAAAAAGGGTGCGATTAATAGAAAGAAAAACCAGTATCTTAATCCAAGCTTTTGCAGAATACCGGTGATTTATACTTTGCCTAAAATCCACAAGAATGTGGAGAACCCTCCAGCACGCCCGATTGTAAATGGTATAGGCTCGATCACTGCAAGATTAGGAGAATATCTTGATCGGTTTTTCCAACCAAGTGTTAAAACAACGAAAGCCTACCTGAAAGATACAAGTGATCTTTTACTATTCTTTGAGGGGGTGGAGCTGAAACCAGCCGTTTCCACTTTTTTGGTGACTGCTGACGTAAGCTTGTTGTATACCATTATACAACATGATGACGCCCTATTGGCGCTTAACTGGGTGTTATGTAAATGGGATGATATACCCCATTTACAAAAATGTTTTTTGGGCAAGGTTTTGGATTTCTGTATGGCTCATAATTATTTTTGGTATCATGATCAGTTTTTTTCCCAACAGGTAGGCGTGGCTATGGGAGCGAAGTTTGCCCCTAGCCTCGCCAACCTGTCTATGGCGGAATGGGAGGACAGACATGTTTTCAATGTGTGCAGACCGGAAATAAAACTGTACCGACGATTTATAGATGACCTCCTGTTTGTTTGGGAAGGATCCAGACAATCAGTTGAGGAATTTATAAGACATCTGAATCACAACACCAACAACATAGTCTTGGATCATGTTATCAGTGAGGAAGAAGTTAATTTCCTGGATTTAACCATTATGAAATCCGACACCACGATCAGTACAAAGGCTTATTTCAAGCCTACTGATCGTAATAGCTATTTGTCAATCGGAAGTGGACATCATCCAGCTTGGATTAGAAACATTCCGAAAGGACAAATGCTAAGGATTCGTCGGAATTGCACAACTACAACTGATTATTATATGCAGGCCAATATCCTTGGTAATACGTTTCTACAGAAAGGATATAAGGAAGAGACAATTAAGTACATTATCAGTGAGGTAGCACAAATTCCAAAACAACAATAATTGAAAAAGAAAGAGGATGGAATCATCAATAAGACATATCAGTTGGGATTTATATCTGATTTTCATTATCAATATAAAGAAGTAGAGGAGATCTTTCGTAAATACTGGCATATTGTGTGCAGAGATAGACACCTCTGCAAAATCCTGTCGGAAAATCCCAAATTCATCTATAGGAGGGCACCTAATTTTGGTGATCGGATGGTACAGAAAATTCTGGACCCGCCCATTCGCCAAAATTTGAATAAAAACTTCAAAGGATTTTATTCTTGTCGTAAATGTATCTGTTGTAGAACAGTTAAAATTGACAACAGAGGAACCACCAGCTTTACAAACAAAGAGGGCGACATTTTTGAAATTGAACAATTCATTACATGCAATTCATCCTTTGTGGTTTATTTACTATGGTGCCCATGTGGGTTGTATTATGTAGAGAGAACGAAACGACTCTTACGAGTACGAATATCGGAACACCTGGCTAACATCAGGAAGGGTTTCCGGTATCATAGTGTCTCCCTACACTTTAAAGAGAAGCATAGTCAGGATCCTACCCTCCCACAATTCTGTGGGATTGATTGCACATATTCAGCTTGGAGAGGTTGGAATCGAGTCAGAGAACTCTCACAGAGAGAAACTAAATGGATATTTCTCCTGAAGAGTCTCCACCCGAGGGGGTTAAACATCGAACTCTATTTGAACTGTTTTATTAGTAATTTTTAATAAAACATTTTTTTTTAATTTATATAATTTTAGAAAAATTCATAATTTTTATATATGTGTATGTGTTCATATATACACATTGCACATTTCTTTTTCTATTATAGATTTTTCTAAAGGATATTTTAATATATATTTTTAAAGAAAACTCTCTAGGCACCTTATATTGGATTATAGGGTTATTATTTAATTCTCCTTGACCTAATTACTCGTTACTAGTTAGTAAATATCTCTATCTGTATTTTCCTCATGTTTAAATATTTTGATATATATTTTTTAATATATTTTATTATATTTGGTACATTATTCCAACTTGCAAGTTTATATAATGTTACTTGTGGATATAATTTTTAATTATAAGTGGTGATGTTTATACAATTTAGTGGCAAATTTTAGTGTATGGCATTTACGGTAAGTTTCCGATTTTGAATGAATCTGCAGATAACCTGTTGAGATTAGATGTAGATTGCACTATTTTACTTGCAAGTTTTTCCCATGCTAGCTGCAGAAGGGGTCATGCCTGATGTATTGCGGTTATGGGGACGGCAAGCATTTGCGCAGTATGAAACACGTCCGTGACATATCATGGATGCAGTATAAAGAGGGAGGTGCTAATCCCATTAGAAGAAATCCTATGCGACGAAACTAGTCTGGGAGGAGCTACACGGCGTTCACTTGGTGTGTAGCGTTCGGATTTTCCGACCGCCCATCAAATTTACAGTCTGGTGTTTGGGCGGGAGTCTACGGTGTTTTCGTTCCTGAGTGGAGAGGCGGACATACATGAAGGAGGGTGAGACACACATAGTTGGTTGGTCCGCCGAGACCGCAATACATCGCGGCTACCTGGTGTATGCCTGCCTGGCGTGTGATGAGATTTTTGCTGAAGTGTTTGATTTTGATCTGTCAAATGTGAGTGAAACCTTTGAAGGCTACTTGTGCTGTGTCATTTTAATAAAAGTGTTTATGTACTGTGACAGCAGGAAGGTAAAGTCACCTGGTTGCATCCAGGGGGGTAGATATATTTCGCCCAGATTCAGGCTTTACGCCGACTTATACAACTAGGTGGAGAGTTGTATAAGGCTAGTGGGCTCATGGATGACTCATACCTCTAGGGAGAGGGCTGGGCGTCGTGCAGACAGGGAGTTGATGAGACCAGCTGAAGCTTGTCAGCTCATTTAGGCCTCTATAAGAACTCCCAGCTTCATTAGATGTTAGCTCATGCCTGGAACCAGACCTGTGTGGACTGTCTAGGGAGAGTGAACCCCTGTGCGGTGAGACAAAGCCTGTGTGGCTATTTGCTTGGACATTTAAAACCAGGGACTTAGGGACTAGGACAGCACTAGGCTGATCCCAGTTGTTAGTTAGGAAACCTGTATGTTTAGTCAGAGGTCAACTTGACCAGGATTTATTTTGGTTATGTTTCTTTTGCTTTGCTGTGTTTTGTCACTGTAAATAGAAAATAAACCGCACCTTTTTGATTTTGAAAACCACAACCTCCGTTTGCTGGGCCTGTTTTGTGTGGGGAGCCCATCCCGGGGGTCACACACACCCGCTGCCGAGCTAACCCCCTCACAGTTGGTGGAGAATGCGGGCAGTTTTTTTTTAAGCCAGCATGGAGGAGATACTGAAGCAGCTGGCTCTAGCAAATGCCAATCAACAGCAGACAAATGCAGGTTTGCAAAAGAGCCTTGCAGCTCATCAACAGAGCCTTGCAGCTCAACAACAGAACTTCGTAGCCCAGCAGCAAGCTCATCAACAGAGCCTTGCAGCCCAGCAGCAGACAAACGCAACTTTGCAACAGAGTCTGGAGGCTCAGCAACGAGCCCAGCAGCAATCTGAGGCCCGCTTCATAGACCTGTTGCAGAAGCAAGAGCAGAGACTACAACAACAGATGGAAGCAGTAATGCAGCAACGTCCGCAGACCAGTGAGGAAAGCCGTCCCACTAATACCGCGTCCTTTGGGGTGAGTCGTTTATTGACAAAAATGACTGGAGAGGATGATCCAGAGGTATTTTTGACCACATTTGAAAGGACCGCTGAAAGAGAAAAGTGGCCTGAGGAGCAGTGGGCTGGACTGGTGGCTCCTCTGTTAACTGGTGAATCGCAGAAAGCTTACTATGACCTAGAGCCTAACCAAGCAAAAGACTATGTGATGCTAAAAGCTGAAATATTGGCAAGGCTGGGTGTCACCCAGGCTGTCCGGGCTCAGCGTGTGCATAACTGGACTTTCCAGCTTGGAAAACCCCCCAGGTCTCAAATGTATGATCTCATTCACCTGAGCAGAAAGTGGCTACAGCCACAGACTTTGTCCGCACCAAAGATTGTGGAACGTGTTGTAATGGATCGGTTTTTGAGAGCTCTTCCTACTGCCATCCAAAAGTGGGTAAGCCATGGAGACCCAGAGACGGCCGATGGTCTTGTGGATCGTGTGGAGAAATACTTGGCTACAGAGAACCTGACGGCCTCTTCCAGAGACACTCGGACTTTCCACCCTAAGACCAGACCATCCCCAGGGGCGGATAAGAGGATTCCAAGGGGTGAGGGTGGAGAGAGTGAGAGGGTGGGAGCTCTACCCCAAGTTTGGCGAGAACAGCCTGGGAAATCAGCGGCTCAAGAGGCGGCAAGAAGGATCGTTTGCTACCGCTGCCGGCAAGCGGGACATATTGCAGCCAATTGCCCGGTTGTGGAGGAACCCATGCAGTGTGACTTTCTGACGGGCAGACGTCAGTCGCTGTGTGCGACAGTTGCATGCACTGCCATTCGAGGAACTGAGAAACATTTATGCAAAATGTGTGTTAATGGTAGAAATGTTGTGGTATTGCTGGATTCAGGTAGCCTTGTGACCCTGATAAAGGCTGAGTTAGTTAAAACAGAGGTCTCTGGGAATAGCAAGGTAGCTGTTATTTGTGTGCATGGGGACACCCGAGAGTATCCAGTGACTACAGTGTGTTTCGAGACCCCCAAAGGTACCCTCTCTCATCCAGTGGGCTTAGTATCTCAGTTACCGCATGACGCCATTGTGGGAAGGGATTTTCCGAAGTTCTGGGAACTGTGGGATGATCCTGAGCCCCTCACTGGTGCCCCTATGTACCAGGAATGTGATAGCCAGAACTCCCCTGAGAGTGGTGAGGACTCTCCGGAATTTCCCTTATCAGTATTGGCAGGGGAGACTCAAGAAACTGGAGAGGAGCCCACCTCCTCAGACGAAAACCTACCGTCTGTGGAGTTTTCTGATCTTGAGGTTCACAGGGAAAACTTTGCCACAGAACAGTTGAAAGACCCCGCCCTAATAAAGGCACAGGAAAACGTAGTGAAAATAGATGGCGAGTTAGTGAACCCAGATAATACCTGCACTTACCCATACTTCAGCGTAGAGAAGGACCTACTGTATCGGGTGGCAAAAAGGGCAGAAGAAACCGTTGAGCAGCTTGTGGTGCCCAAACCTTACAGGAAGTTGGTGTTGGAGTTGGCCCATGGGCACATTCTTGGAGGTCATCTGGGGACAGAGAAAACCCGAGAGAGGGTATTACAGAGATTCTATTGGCCGGGGGTGATGAAGGACGTAGAAAATTATTGTTCCTCCTGCCCTGTGTGTCAGAGGTTGGCCCCGATGCCACATTTCCGTAGCCCGCTGGTCCCTCTACCCATCATTGAGGTCCCGTTTGAGAGGATCGCCATGGATTTGGTAGGTCCTATAATCAAGTCCGCTAGGGGGCACCAGTACATATTAGTTATAATGGACTATGCCACCCGTTATCCAGAAGCGATCCCTCTCCGAAATACCTCGGCCAAAACCATAGCCAAAGAGCTATCTCTTGTTTTTAGCCGGGTGGGTATTTGTAAAGAACTGCTTACGGACCAAGGTACACCCTTTATGTCCCGGGTTATGAAAGAGCTGTGTAAATTGTTCAAAGTGACGCAATTGCGTACGTCTGTGTATCACCCCCAAACCGATGGGCTGGTTGAAAGATTCAACAAAACCCTAAAACAAATGTTGAAGAAAGTGGTGGATAGAGATGGAAAGGATTGGGACTGTTTACTTCCTTATTTGATGTTTGCTATTAGGGAGGTGCCCCAATCCTCTACGGGATTCTCCCCCTTTGAGTTACTGTATGGGAGACACCCAAGAGGGCTGTTGGATATTGCCAAGGAAACTTGGGAAAGTGAGAGTTCTCCCCACAGGAGTGTGATTGAGCATGTCGCCCTGATGCAAGATCGAATTGCACAGGTAATGCCCATCGTGAAGGAACATTTGGCCCAAGCGCAGTTGGCACAGCAGAGAGTGTACAACCGTGGAGCCAAGACCCGTACCTTTTCCCCGGGGGATAGGATATTGGTACTTGTCCCTACGGTTGAAAGTAAATTCCTTGCCAAATGGCAAGGCCCCTACGAGATAATGGAAAAAGTGAGCGAAGTGAATTACAAGGTCAGACAACCAGGAAGGCGAAAGCCCGAACAGATCTATCACGTTAATCTGTTGAAAGCCTGGAGGGATAGAGAGTCCCTAGTCGCAGACACTTGGTCACCAGCTCAAACTGGTTGCGTGATTCCTGAGGTTGGAATAGCAGCCACCTTGTCACAACCCCAACAACAGGAGGTTAAGGAGTTTGTGCTTCGCAACAAGGAGGTATTCTCTGAGCTGCTGGGACAAACATCTGGGGTAGAGCATGACATCATTACCCCGCCCGGTGAAAGGGTGAAGTTAAAACCCTATCGGATCCCAGAGGCTCGACGGGAGGCAATACGGGAGGAAGTACAGAAAATGCTGAACTTAGGGGTGATAGAGGAGTCCCAAAGTGATTGGTCTAGTCCCATCGTGTTGGTGCCTAAACCGGATGGGAGCTGGCGATTTTGTAACGATTTTCGTCAGTTGAACAAAGTTACAAAATTTGACACCTACCCCATGCCACGTATAGATGAGTTGATCGACCGGCTGGGAACAGCCCGATACATGACGACTCTTGACCTCACAAAAGGGTATTGGCAAATCCCCCTGGCCAAGTCGGCCAAAGAGAAAACCGCATTTGTAACCCCAGACGGGGCGTTCCAATATAAAAGAATGCCGTTCGGGTTACAGAATGCGCCGGCCACATTCCAGCGGAAAATGGACCAGATGCTGAGGCCCCATCGGAAGTATGCTGCGGCTTACCTGGATGACGTAATTGTCCATAGCACAGATTGGGCCTCACATCTGCCAAAAGTGCAAGCAGTCCTGGACTCTGTTCGGGAAGCGGGGTTTACGGCTAACCCCAAGAAGTGTACCATTGGGCAGGAGGAGGCCAAATATCTTGGGTACACCATTGGGAGGGGAGTAATAAAACCCCAACTCAACAAAGTCGAGGCCATCCAGAGTTGGCCACGTCCCAACAGCAAGAAGCAGGTACGAGCCTTTCTGGGAATCGCTGGGTATTATCGGCGATTCATTCCCCACTTTGCTTCTAAGGCTGTGCCCCTAACCAACCTGACGAAGGGGAAAGGGTCGGTCATGATTAAATGGACCCCCGAGGCTGAGGCAGCATTCCAATTCTTGAAACAAGCCTTATGTAGCCAGCCAGTGTTGTACTCACCCGACTTCTCTAAAGACTTTGTCGTACAAAGTGATGCGTCAGATGTGGGGTTAGGAGCAGTATTGTCCCAGGTCTGGAACGGGGAAGAGCACCCAGTCATTTACCTCAGCAGGAAGTTGAAGTCCCATGAGGTAAATTACGCCACCGTTGAAAAGGAGTGTTTAGCGGTGAAGTGGGCTCTAGATTCCCTTCGGTACTACCTGCTAGGTAGGCACTTTGACATGGTTACGGATCACGCTCCGTTAAAGTGGATGGCTCAAAACAAGGAAACAAATAGAAGAGTGAATAGGTGGTTCCTGGCCCTCCAGGAATTCAACTTCACAGTAAAGCATCGCCCTGGCGTTCAAATGGGGAATGTGGATGCTTTGTCTCGAGTACATGAATGCCTGATTGCTGGTGTTCCAACCCCGAGGTTAAAACAAGAGGGGGGGTATGTGACAGCAGGAAGGTAAAGTCACCTGGTTGCATCCAGGGGGGTAGATATATTTCGCCCAGATTCAGGCTTTACGCCGACTTATACAACTAGGTGGAGAGTTGTATAAGGCTAGTGGGCTCATGGATGACTCATACCTCTAGGGAGAGGGCTGGGCGTCGTGCAGACAGGGAGTTGATGAGACCAGCTGAAGCTTGTCAGCTCATTTAGGCCTCTATAAGAACTCCCAGCTTCATTAGATGTTAGCTCATGCCTGGAACCAGACCTGTGTGGACTGTCTAGGGAGAGTGAACCCCTGTGCGGTGAGACAAAGCCTGTGTGGCTATTTGCTTGGACATTTAAAACCAGGGACTTAGGGACTAGGACAGCACTAGGCTGATCCCAGTTGTTAGTTAGGAAACCTGTATGTTTAGTCAGAGGTCAACTTGACCAGGATTTATTTTGGTTATGTTTCTTTTGCTTTGCTGTGTTTTGTCACTGTAAATAGAAAATAAACCGCACCTTTTTGATTTTGAAAACCACAACCTCCGTTTGCTGGGCCTGTTTTGTGTGGGGAGCCCATCCCGGGGGTCACACACACCCGCTGCCGAGCTAACCCCCTCACAGTACTTCACTATCCGAGATATTTGTTTTTTTCATGTGGGAGACTTGACTGACTTAATATCATCGTTTGGATTCGCTTTGATACCCTGGGGGGTAATTAAGCTGTAAGGCCGAGCATGAGAGTGCGAGGCATATCCTATTGGTGAGTGCAAGTCCTTAGGGAGTGGAGTCACTAATCATGTTGGTGTGGTGAAGGTCTTTTCAAGAGAACACAGGAAGACATTATATTCATTCTTTATTTGAAGTCACTATATTTGGAATTACCTTTTTTCACTTATGGACTTTTTTTTAGAAAACACTTCACAGGAATTCTTTTGAAAACACTGTTTGAACGTTATGGACACTTATTTACTATAATTTTACTTTTATATTTCTTTTCATAGGGTGTATATTTGTAATTTCATATATATATATATATATATATTTCTTTACAGGGTATATATATTTTAGATTATTTAGAGTTGTGTTGTGATACACAGAGCGCTACTATTTTTGGTTATTCAAAATTGTTTTTTCAAAAAAAAAAAACTTCTGTGCACTAGCCCCCCAGCCCGCCCTAATACTTACCTAAGCTCATTCTTGATCCAGCGATGTGCATGAGAGCATTGGCTCAATAAGGACTCTCCCTCCTCACTGGCTGAGACAACAGTGGGAGCCATTGGCTCTCGTTTGCTGTCAGTCACAGCCAGTGAGCATATGAGGACTGAGACGTGGCACTGCCGGGTCGTAGCTCCATGTCTGAATGAACACTCAGAGCAGCGGCTTAGGAGCATGCCTACTTGGGTCCCCCCATTACAAGAAGATTGCTCTGGGGGCCTTTAACAGGAGGAATGGGCTAGGAGCGCTGGTGGGGGACCAGAGAAGAAGGGGATCCAGGTGGTCTGTGCAAAACCACTGCACAGAGCAGGCAAGTATAACATGTTTTTTTTGGGGGGGGTTATATATTTTTGCCTTTAATATGACTTTAAATTCCCTGGGATTTTCTACAGCAGAGGCACTGTGTGTGTCACTACAGGAAGTAGAATCTCTGGATTTTTGGCAGCATCAACAGGTAATTTTGGACTATTCTAACAGATATAACAAAAAATTCTTGTATATTTAATATACCAAAAGGAGGCAAATAAAAAACTTCAATGTTAGGACTAACATGCACATTCATAAAATTGACCCAAAACATCACAGATTTCCATTAAAACACTTATCCTGAACAAAATACCCCAATGGTATTATCACTATAATTATGTACTTACTGTCAAATATTTTCCCTGTCAGCTGCTTCCTGGCAACATTGTGTTTGCCAAAGAAAAAAAAAAGCCTGTTGGCATCATAATACAAATTTGACACAAATCTTATCTCAACTGTAGAACATAATATCGGGTTGTCACGCATGTTATAAAAATATTTTCGTCAAAGACAATTGGTTTGATGTTTCCTTATGTATTTGAGAGAACATCGCAATTAAGTATAAACTTTCTATTTGCACTAAAATGACGCAAGAACAGACATCTTGCAATTAGCAAAACCAAAGTAGTAATAGAATTGAAAAATAAGCGAATGGATGATTGCAATGTTATTTCCATTAAACATGATGAGCTTGTAGTGTCCATTGTTCTTTCTCAGTTATGTATGATGTTCCTTATTTTTTCTGCTCTATGATATTGCCAAGAAGAATTTATGTAAAGATGTGACCTAGTGCCATTTGGCTATTAAAATGACATGTAAATATTCAGCAAATCTATCTTCCTACAGCAGACCACTAAGAAAACCTGTTTATACCAGAGACTCAGTACACGTCAAATAAGTTCAGACTATCTATCAATCACTCTCAAATGGCAGAACTATCTATAGGAACCCCTGACCGCTTTGTGCCATTGTCAGGATTGAGATTAATATTACAAGATGGAGCTGAGATTTGTAACTTTTTTTTTTTTTCCTTCTTGAAGCACTGATACAGCAAGTCTCTGAGAGCCAGAACGCCAAGTTAAAGGGTAAACACTGCATTTTGACAGTCCAAAGTTCACCTTGTTGTTATGCCTCAGTGGACTTTTAAATTCAACCTCATTTCCTTTGTAGTGATTTTAACGTACATTTTTTAAAATGTCAGCATGCCCGATACAACTAAACAAGCGTATGTGTTTGACCTATATGTTCTGCTCTTGAGGGAAATTTCTATATAAAGCCTTCTCGTTTTATTTGGCTTTCTGCAACAGTGACTATAACGCACCTACGTTTCTGCGATCTTCTCAAGGACGCATGCTTTACATCTAACATGCAAAGTTGCAGGTGAATGACCTAACCAAATTTTAACCTATTTTCTTCACATGCTGTGAAACCTTCTGCAAATCTGTGATGTAGATCTATGTGCATAAATGCGCCAAAATCTCTGCAATTACAGAAGCCTGGAATATGAATGTGCTAGTTCTGTCAGCAGTGCAATGCCAGTATTTATTTTCTCATTTTCTACAGCTTTGTGCATCTCAATGAGTGTTATTGATAGTCTTATTTTCTGTTCACCCTATTTGGAATCTAAAGACGTAGAACAAATTGTTACTGAATGTTTATTATATTGATTATAGATTTGCGTTCCGGTATTTCTGCCATTCTTGGCTTTTATATCATTTTGTTATCAGTGACTCGAGATTTTAAAGCATACTTAGTATCCTTTTTTTATGTTAAATGTATGCAGGCTTAGTAATGTGTAAGTGTGATGCCATGTACACACGATCGATTTTCTCGACGGTGAAAACACCGTCGAGAAAATCGACGGGGAAAACGAGGAACGGCTTGGTCCCCTACACACGGCCGGTTTTCATGTTATTTTTTTTTTGGTTGAAAAAACCGACCGTGTGTAGGCTCCCTGGCAGTGTTTCCCTATGGGAAAACTGCCGCGGAAAAAAATGCCGTGAATCACGACGAGAAAAATTAGAGCATGTTCTAATTTTTCTCGTCGTGATTCTTGCAGTTTTTCTTGTCGGGAAAAATGCTGGAAAGCCCACACACGGTCGTTTTTCTTGTCAAAGAGAAAAAATGAAATTTTCCCGACGAGAAAAATGGTCGTGTGTACGCGGCATGACACTTAAGCTCTGTACACACAATCGGATTTCCTATGGTTTTTAAACCGATGGATTTTTCCATCGGAAAACCGATGAAGCTGACTTCCATCAGTCTTGCCTACACACCATCAGTCAAAAAACAGACCGTTCCAAACGCGGTGACGTAAAACACTCCGATGAGCCGAGAAAAATGAAGTTCAATGCTTCTAAGCATGCGTCGACTTGATTCTGAGCATGCGTGGGTTTTTTATCCGATGGAGTTCCCCACAGACAATAGTAATTTTCTATCGGTTTTTTAACCATCGGAAAAATTTAAAACATGTTCTATTTTTAAACGCCGATGGAAAAAAGACCGATGGGGCCCATACACATTCGGTTTGTCCGATGAAAAAAGTCCATCGGAGTGTTTTCATCGGTAAAACCTATCGTGTGTACACGGCTTGATAGACAATTTATTTTTTTACCAGGTCATGTTAGTACCTTGTATGGGCACCTAAGGCCCAGGTAACAGGACTTCTGGCAGACACAGGTTCTGGCTGTATAAAGTGAATGTAGTGGCAGCACCAGTGACATAACTAGGGTATGGCAAGCAGAGCATGTGCCTTGTGTGCCACTTGAGGGGTGGCTGCGCTATTCAGGGACAGTGGTGGTGTTTGCCCTTTTAGTTAAGCAATGCCTCTTTGAGATCTCCCTTCACAGCAGACCCACAGCGACAGACAGCACAGGCGATTGTCACAAGTAAACAAAGAACCGGGGCAGAGGTAGTTACACTACTCCTTTCTTTTGCCTGTATTTACTGATGACATCATCTAATACATTGAGCAGTATAAGCATTTCTCTGCCCTGGCTCATTGTTTATATGTGACAGTAGCAACCGGCTGAGCTGTTTGTCACTATGGGACTGTGCTGATGGGAGGTCTGAAAGTGGAAGCTTAGCCAAAGGGGTAACCACCTCTCCTTATTCCTGGGACTGGGGGGACTAATCGACTTTGGTGTCACTGCAATCAATGGAGGTCTAAATAGGGCCGGGATCATTCTATTAAGGTATTAAAATATCTTTGTTAGTATGCTCCATATTTTATGCTGTATGTTTCTGATTCCATACCACCTCACTCGATATACCATGCTGTACATTTCCTTTTTTACACCATCTAATTCCATATGTCATGATGTACATTGCTATTCCACACCACCTCCTTCCGAATACTATGCTGTAAGCAACCTATTCCACACCACTTTATTTTGTATGCCATTAAGTATGTTCCCTATTCCACACCCCCTCTTTCTATTTGCCATGCTGTATGTTCCCTATTCCACACCTCCTCATTCTGTATGCCAGGCTATCCATTTCCTATTTCACACTGCCTCGTTCCATATGCTATGCTTTATGTTCCCTATCCCAAACTGCCTCGTTCCATTTGCCATGCTTTATGTTCCTTATTCCACACTGCCTCGTTCCATATGCCATGCTTTATGTTCGTTATTTCACACTGCCTCGTTCCATATGCCATGCTTTATGTTCCCTATCCCACACTGCCTCGTTCCATATGCCATGTTTTATTTTCCTTATTTCACACTGCATCATTCCATATGCCATGCTTTATGTTCCCTATCCCACACTGCCTCGTTTCATATGCCATGCTTTATTTTCCTTATTTCACACTGCCTCGTTCCATTAGCCATGCTTTATGTTCCCTTTTCTACACTGCCTAGTTTCATATGACATGCTTTATGTTACCTATTCCACACTGCCTTGTTCCAAATGCCATGCTTTATGTTACCTATTCCACACTGCCTCGTTCCATATGCCATGCTTTATGTTACCTATTCCACACTGCCTCATTCCTTATGCCATGCTTTATGTTATCCATTCCACACTGCCTCATTCCATATGCCATGCTTTATGTTACCCATTCCACACTGCCTCATTCCATATGCCATGTTTTATGTTACCCATTCCACACTGCCTCGTTCCATATGCCATGCTTTATGTTCCTTATTCCACACTGCCTCGTTCCATATGCCATGTTTTATGTTCCCTATCCCACACTGCCTCGTTCCATATGCCATGCTTTATTTTCCTTATTTCACACTGCCTCGTTCCATATGCCATGCTTTATGTTCCCTTTTCCACACTGCCTAGTTTCATATGCCATGCTTTATGTTACCTATTCCACACTGCCTTGTTCCAAATGCCATGCTTTATGTTACCTATTCCACACTGCCTCGTTCTATATGCCATGCTTTATGTTACCTATTCCACACTGCCTCGTTCCATATGCCATGCTTTATGTTACCTATTCCACACTGCCTCGTTCCATATGCCATGCTTTATGTTACCTATTCTACACTGCCTCGTTCCATATGTCATGCTTTATGTTACCTATTCCACACTGCCTCATTCCATATGTCATGCTTTATGTTACCTATTCCACACTGCCTCATTCCTTATGCCGTGCTTTATGTTACCCATTCCACACTGCCTCATTCCATATGCCATGCTGTACATTTGCTATTTCACACTACCTTATTCCATATGTCATGCTGTACTATTTATTTTCTACTCTGGCTCATTTAATATGCCATGCAGTACGTTCTCTACTCCACACCGCCTCATTTTCTGGCCATGCTGTCAATTTTCTATTTCACACTCCATCATTCCATATGCCATGTTTTATGTTCCCTATTTCACACAACTTTTTTTCACATGCCATGCTGTACACAATTTATTTTCTACTCTGGCTCATTTAATATACTATGCTGTACATTTTCTACTCCACACTACCTCACACCATGTGCCATGCTGTATGTTTTCTATTAAACTCCACCTCATTCAGTATGACAGACTGTACGTTCCCTATTCCTACCTGACTCATTCTATACACCTTGTTGTTATACAGGTTATATTCCTCACAGCTTCATTCTGTGCACTGTGCTGTGCATTCTCAATTCTACATCACCATTACAGGCCCAACAGTTCTATTGTGTATTTGTGTGCCTCGGTGTGCCAGAACTGGGTGTCAAATGTTTGGACAGGGGTGAAATTTCAGTTCTTGTTATTGGTGCTATCTATCATAGATACTCCTCAAAGTGGGGTTGCTTGGGTGCAATAAAGCACCTCTAAATATTCTCCAGGTCTCAAACAGCATATGGCATTTTTATTCACATTTAATTGCAGTGAAATCTTGGCAATATGTCTCTGCACTTAGACCTCAGAATAATTCCATTGCCATATTTTCCAACATGACTACTATAGTTCCATCCTCCAGGTCAGCTCAGTCAGTTCCTAGCAGACTGATATGCTCTCTCTTAAGAGCGGATCTGTCTCTGCCTTTCAGTAAATCAAATCAAATCAAACTCTATATGAGTTTCTGGACTGGGATACACTGGGCACCTAGCAGTATGAACATTTAGGGCGTATGTGCTCAGGGATAAAGGGCCAGGAATGTAGACTTCTTGCATTCTGGGCATCTGTTCCTGAGAGGATAGTGCCCTAAGCATTCATACTGCTAGGTACCTGGCCAGTGAGTCCCATCCAGCTGCTGCAGCTGTCAGCCTCTTGTAGAGTTTGACAGGCTGCCAGCATCAATGCTGAATGGGACCCCTGTACCTTCCGTCTGCAGTTAAACACCAGAGCCCCAAGCACTGGGGCTAAATGCCCAGTGTGCATGCTGCCTCTGCCTACAAGGTGTTGGGGTTAGGAGGTGGGAAGGGGTGGAGATGAGGGGCACTGCTGGGAGGTGGGTAGGGGGCAGAAACAAGGGTGATCCGGGGATGGGGTACCTGCACTTATTCTCTGAGAAAAAGAGTCTTGCATACAGGTATTGTCTATTGCAGAGATCATGATGTTGTGATGTCACTGCTCCATCTCTTCACCTCGTCCAATGCGAAAAAATGCAAAGTGTTCTCTGAATGGTGCCCATGCCCCATGCAGCTAAGCATGTGGCCTATAAGCTAGCAGAGATCACCTTAGTAGTAGTTCCTATTATTTCCAAAAATCCAAGTGGATCGGCCAGGTAGGACACATGCATACTTACTTTGGTCCAAGTTGAAACAATGTAGCTATGCAAGCATATGCCTAAACTAGTACCCCCAAAGGTGTTATCTGACCACGCCCTAGGGAATGCAAAATACATTTCCTGGGGTTTCCCAAGTCTTTCATAACATAACCCTAGCCAAAACGACTGGAAAATTTTAACCTGACATGAATCAAATTAGATTAGGACGCTGCTACTGCCTATAAGAAATGCTAATTGCAAAAGGATACAAAAAAAAAAAAAAAAATCTACAGCCAAAAATATGTTGCCAAAGTAAGCTGACACTGAGGCTGTCCTAAAATCTCTGATTGTTCTCTACCAACGTGTTAACCTTTAGGACATTCCTCATACCTGCAATTTAAATGAGTAGTGTATTTACCATGGAAATTTTACCATGGAAGCTTTATGGAAAGGCCCCCTACCCCACTGTATGTGTTTTTAAACAGTAAGCATATGATACATGAAATTCATTTTTTATGCAGATGTTGGCCCACCAAAATATAGATAAAAATATATAAATTGCTAGCTTATTGTAATATAATGGGGCACTGGAAGTGATAGAAAACTCTTATCGTAATTGTCACATACTGAATACTATATTTGTACACTGAAATAAGTACATCAAGAAATAACAATATGCTATCAACCTGAATTTGTACTTTAATCACACAATTAAACAGTGAATTAAATAAACTCACTCTGAGTTACAGTAAACATCATTATTGCCAAATGTTATTATCACTATGGGTAAAACATATGTAGCGGCCTCCTCACTCCCCTCTCTTTCTTCAGCTCGTCTGTCTCTTGTCTAGGGGTATCTTTTAGAGGGGAAGGGAGCGGGGACACTACGCCAGGCCTTTATCACAGGTGTCAGTGTGATACAAGCAAAGTTCTTTTACCTTCGGGTCAGTGCTGTGCACCTGGAGCCTCCACCGAGAGTTACCTTGAACAATATCTGTCAGGAAATGAGCCCCCCACAATTAAAGTTCAACACTCCTTTATTCTTCTCGAACGAACACAATCAGTTGAACTCCCTTAGTAGAAACAGAACAGAAAAGGAGGTGTGGATGCGAATAGGCCCAGACACAATTTCCTTCCTGAAAGTGGGTTGCGGTCTCCGAACGAGGGGTATTTCCTTCCAAGCGGTCTCCGGTGAGAGACTCACCCGTCACTGGCAATATGCTGCACCAGGTCTTCGAATGAGGAGCTTCCCCCGGTCCATTACGCTTCCCGGATTCGGGTACCCACTCCCGGGGTTCCCTAGGATCTCCTTCCCTCGCGGAACTCAGTGTTGGGCACTGAGCTCCGGACCTCCATCTGAGTACCTCACCCCAGGCTAAAGGTGCCTGGGATGGAACACGACCTCCGACTGTCCTCTAGGCCTAGGCCCGCCTAGAGAACCAACACGAACCGCCGTCCACAGGCTGAAGGTGCCCTGGACTCCGACCCCGTGACAAAGATGGCCGGACCCTTTATACCCTCTCCCAGCAAGCACGGCGGGTTCCCCGCCCCACCATACCGCTGCCGAGGGAGGACAAAAAGGAGGCACAACACACAGCAATGATTCAACCCCAGCCCAGGGCGACAGCGCCACCCGCTGGGCTGCAGGGAATTACACATCACCAATGTCTCTGTCAAGTTAAAATTTACACCCGGGAAAGTACATACCCGCTACACATATTTTTATTAAATTAAAAATGAGATCCCTAAAAAAATGAAAAACATTAAAAATGGGATCCTTCAGTATCCAGCCTAGGCAACTTAGATAAGCTCGTCTCTGGCTACCAATTATTACTGAAGAGCATCTTTTGTTTTCAATCTCGAGAGTAACGTTATGATAAAAAAAAAAAATGTGTCTGTATATATATATATATATATATATATATATATATATATATATATACATACATATATAGAGTGCCTTGAAAAAGTATTCATACCCCTTGAAATTCTACATATTTTGTCATGTTACAACCAAAGATGTAAATGTGATTTTATTGGGCATTTATGTGATAGACCAACACAAAGTGGCACCTAATTTTGAAGTGGAAGGGAAATGATAAATGTTTTAAAATTTTTTTTACAAATAAATACAGTGGGGCAAAAAAGTATTTAGTCAGCCACCAATTGTGCAAGTTCTCCCACTTAAAAAGATGAGACAGGCCTGTAATTATTATCATAGGTATACCTCAACTATGAGAGACAAAATGTGGAAACAAATCCAGACAATCGCATTGTCTGATTTTTGAAATAATTTATTTGCAAATTATGGTGGAAAATAAGTATTTGGTCATCTACAAACAAGCAAGATTTCTGGCTCTCACAGACCTGTATCTTCTTCTTTAAGGCCCCTTTCACACTGGGGCGGTTTGCAGGCGCTATTTTGCTAAAAATAGCGCCTGCAAACCGAGCCTAAACAGCGGCTCCTTTCTCTCCAATGTGAAAGCCCCGAGGGCTTTCACACTGGAGCGGTGCGCTAGCAGGACGGTAAAAAAAGTCCTGCTAGCCGCATCTTTGGAGCGGTGAGAGGAGCGGTGTGTTTACCGCTCCTACACCGCTCCTTCCCATTGAAATGCATGGGATACCGCGGTAATACTGCCCGCAAACCGCGGCTGGTATTAACCCTTTATTGGCCGCTAGCGGGGGTTAAATCCGCACCGCTAGCGGCCGAATAGCTCAACAATCCCGACGGTATAGCGTCGCTAAAAATAGCGGCGCTATCCGCCACCGCCCCCACCGCCCCAGTGTGAAACCAGCCTAAGAGGTACCTCTGTCCTCCACTCATTACCTGTATTAATGGCACCTGTTTGAACTTGTTATCAGTATAAAAGACACCTGTCCACAACCTCAAACAGTCACACTCCAAACTCCACTATGGTGAAGACCAAAGAGCTGTCGAAGGACACCAGAAACAAAATTGTAGACCTGCACCAGGCTGGGAAGACTGAATCTGCAATAGGCAAGCAGATTGGTGTGAAGAAATCAACTGTGGGAGCAATAATTAGAAAATGGAAGACATACAAGACCACTGATAATCTCCCTCCATCTGGGGCTATACGCAAGATCTCACCCCGTGGGGTCAAAATTATCACAAGAACGGTGAGCAAAAATCTCAGAACCACACGTTGGTACCTAGTGAATGACCTGCAGAGAGCTGGGACCAACGTAACAAAGGCTACCATCAGTAACACACTATGCCGCCAGGGACTCAGATCCTGCAGTGCCAGACGTGTCCCCCTGCTTAAGCCAGTACATGTCCGGGCCCGTCTGAGGTTTGCTAGAGAGTAGGCTTGTGCAATTCGTTTCGTAACTAATCGAAATTCGTCCGAATTTAGCAACTTTCGGACGTTCTGAAGCATTCGAATTTCTGAACAAAGCAATTACGAATAAAACCGAATCCGAAATAAATTATATCGCAATTAGCGAATGCCCGAATGTCTTCGGCATAATTCGTTATGAAAAAAGTTACGAATGTGCGAATACATTCGAAGCACAATAATGCCGCGTACACACGACCGCTTTTAATGTCATTGAAAAAAACTGCATTTTTCTCGACGTGATTCTTCTCAAGCCTGCCTTGCCTACACACTATCGTGAAAAAAAATGCTTGAGCAAAGCACGATGACGTACAACACGTACGACGGCACTATATATGTGTCCAGAATCAACTAAAAACAATGTACTCTACCGAAAGTACGAATTATAAATCAACTAAAAATAAGGCTTACATTAATACGATTCAACGAAAAATGTCGCTTGCGAAAATACAAATTGGTCCGAACACGAAAAATCCCGACTAGCAAAATTACGAATGATTACGAATCAACAGGACCGAAAAGAAACGAACCGAAACGAAACAAATTTTTCCGTTGTGCACAAGAAACTAACCGAAACTAAACAAATTTTTCCGTCGTGCACAAGTCTACTAGAGAGCATTTGGATGATCCAGAAGAGCATTGGAAGAATGTCATATGGTCAGATGAAACCAAAGTAGAACTGTTTGGTAGAAACTCGTCATGTTTGGAGGAGAGAGAATGCTGAGTTGCAACCAAAGAACACCATACCTACTGTGAAGCATGGGGGTGGCAATATCATGCTTTGGGGCTGTTTCTCTGCAAAGGGAACAGGAAGACTGATCCGAGTACATGAAATAATGAATGGGGCCATGTATCGTGAGATTTTGAGTGCAAACCTCCTCCCATCAGCAAGGGCATTGGAGATGAAATGTGGCTGGGTCTTTCAGCATGACAATGATCCCAAACACACCGCCCGGGCAACGAAGGAGTGGCTTCGTAAGAAGCATTTCAAGGTCCTGGAGTGGCCTAGCCAGTCTCCAGATCTCAACCCCATAGAAAACCTTTGGAGGGAGTTGAAAATCCGTGTTGCCCAGCGACAGCCCCAAAACATCACTGCTCTAGAGGAGATCTGCATGGAGGAATGGGCCAACATACCAGCAACAGTGTGTGACAACCTTGTGAAGACTTACAGAAAACGTTTGACCTCTGTCATTGCCAACAAAGGATATATAACAAAGTATTGAGATGAACTTTTGATATTGACCAAATACTTATTTTCCACCATAATTTGCAAATAAATTCTTTCAAAAATCAGACAAAGTGATTGTCTGGATTTGTTTCCACATTTTGTCTCTCATAGTTGAGGTATACCTATGATGACAATTACAGGTCTCTCTCATCTTTTTAAGTGGAAGAACTTGCACAATTGGTGGCTGACTAAATACTTTTTTGCCCCACTGTATGTGAAAAGTGTGGCGTGCATTTGTATTCAGCCCCGCTGAGTCAATACTTTGTAGAACCACCTTTCGCTGCAATTACAGCTACAAGTCTTTTTGGGGATGTCTCTACCAGCTTTGCACATCTAGAGAGTGACATTTTTGCACATTCTTCTTTGCAAAATAGCTCAAACTCTGTCAGATTGGATAGAGAGCGTCTGTGAACAGCAATTTTCAAGTCTTGCCACAGAGTCTCAATTGGATTTAGGTCTGGACTTTGACTGGGCCAATCTAACACATGAATATGCTTTGATCTAAACCATTCCATTGTAGCTCTGGCTGTATGTTTACGGTCGTTTATTTGTAAAAAAATAAATAAAATCATTCATCATTTTCCTTCAACCTCACAATGATGTGCCACTTTGTGTTGGTCTATTACATAAAATCCCAATAAATTACATTTACGTTTTTTTTACACTATATATATATATATATATATATATATATATATATATATATATATTTTTTTTTTCCCCAAGTTACACAGGTAAGCCGCAACACCCCCAGTTTTTCCAGCTCCTATTAGGCAGAAACCGCCCACAGTCTTACATACATTTAGAAACTGTATGAAGGGCTGCAGCACTTGGTATGCTCTTTTATTGTTTGAATGTATCATTACAAATGTCAACAGTTTTGGGCCCTTCTTCAGGCCACTATATATTAATTAATTCAAGCCAGCAGTAAACCTAACTACAACCCACACCAGAAATGACATACACATTTATTTTTAACCCTTCATGCCTTTTCTATATATACAATCTAGCTAACTTTTTGAGAAAAATATTAACATAATCAATAGGCTGATTGTGGCAAGATATAACATATACAGATGCTGACTTTTGAACATCTGTAAAGAAAAGCAGGGCAAAAAAATCACACATAATATAATGATCACAAAAATACCAAAAACTCCACAGCAAATGTAAATAAAAATGTATTTTTAGACTATATGGCTAAACTGTATTAAAATCAAGTATCAATTTTACCTCTCTACATTTAAAGTTATTGTAAACCTCTGAAATGAAAAATAAACAGAGCATATTCTTCTATAGTGTGCCTCAATCCAAAGCACATGTGTGATTTCTAGCTTGTCTCTCCTCTCTCTGCGACTATTTAGGCGGGGCTGGGAGGGAGCTGAACATTATGTAGATAGAGCAGTAAGGTAAAAAACCTTTAGCCTTTACAACGACTTAAACTCCTACTTACAAGCATACTTTTGACCAGACTAGCACAGGCTGTGACAAGTTTTTTTATTATTCATATCAGTAGCATTTTTCTTATCACAATAAATCTGTAATATAATATTCCACCTAAAAAAATTATACTAAGAAATAATCAAAAAATGTCTATGTTGTGTGTAGCACCCTCTAGTGTGCTACCATTGCCAGTGCAGGCAAATTTATGTTTATGACTCATGACAAGTTTTGTGAGTCAGACATTGGGTCAGGATTACTGCAGGTCAGGCTGGATGGCTCTACAGAGGTACCTCCCCCTGGATATAGAAGCTTGTAGAAGCTTCTGGAAGTTAGTAGGTAGAGGCCAGGAGGTCCTGATCTGCATACTTAGGTAAATCTGACCAATCCCAAGGCAAAATGTCATGGCAGTTTGGATGGATCAGCCCTTAAATATGACAGAGCCTAGCCAACAGGAGGTCAGGTGGAGGATAGAGGATAGAGCGTTGAGGAGGCTGTCGGTGGCCTAGGAAGGGACCCCTGGGTCTGCAGGAGAGGGACCCTGCCTCCTGGCTGGGCTCTGGCTGGCTTGAGGAGATCCTATCAGCAATACAGTTTGGGTAGGAATCTTGCTAAGGAGCAGCAGGTAGCAAAGAGGACACACTGAGTACATTAGCACACCCAGGAATTCTCAAGGGGAGAGACTGCCATAGCAAGCTTTCAGAAGGACAGCGCTGTGCTTAACCCTTTCCATCCCTTGCCCTGGGAGATCTTTGGAGCAGCCAGGTGGGCTGGTAGACAAGCAGCCAGGAGCTGGGAACAGTACACAAAGGATAGAAGATACTCCTGCATGCAGTTTACAACATATTGTGATATTTTTGTAAAGGGGACTAAGAACTCCTAGTCCTCAAAGGACTTTTTGCTGCTGATTCTTAAGGACTGAGGGTGTATCTAGGAAGGAGAACAGGCCAGGATCCTTACTTTGTACAGAGAAAGGAAGTTGTCCCTATTAATTTTTCATCAAGTTGGGCATTCCATAACCCCTCTACCCCATCCAAGTTATTGCTCCTAAAAAAAAAAAACAAGCCCAGAGACTGACTTCTTGTGTCCGGATGCAAGTGGAAAATGCATGGTGCCTGACTGTGCAGGAATAGGGGAGCCAGTTACCAGCAGCCCTTGCGGGGGTTAATGCTACATGTCGAAAAATTGTGTTTCCTCAATTTACAGTTGAGCTACACATGCTGATGGTATCTAAGAAATATATGTCTCCACAGAATAACTGTAGCTCTAGGGCAATATACAATTCTATTACTAGAAGTATCAGACTACAATTTTCTGTTAATGTTGACATTCATTTACTATTAACCATTGTGTGTAACCAATAGTTTAACGTGCTGTTCGTTATTTATGGCAGGTGCTAATTATAGAAGTTTACATTTTTTGTTTCAATTGCTTATGTCCCCAGTCATAAAACAGGTGCTGTACTGTGTTTTATAGTTTTTTTTTATGTTCCTGTTATATAATACTGATTATAAACTGAAGACTGTGGAGATAGACCAGCTGATGCTAATCCTTTAGATAGTTCTGTAGAAAGAAACAAATTCGAATTAACAGTGCATCTGTTTTTGCTCCTATGGATAAGCTCTAAAGGAAGCATTAATTACAATTTGTTTTGCAACACAATGACAGCCTGAGCAACAGTCAGTTCTCTTCATTAGATTGGGAACACCCAAATCTTCAAGAATATTTTGCTGATAAATGTCCTGTTATGATGATGGACGATGATGATGGATTTTTCATCTCATCTCATTTCAGTTCTCTTCTACGTCCTCCTCCCTGCAGTAATCACTTCACTCAATGTTGATGGTGTCATATAATTTACCAAATTGGTATTTTATATGATGAAACATCTCAGGTATTGATATCTATTAGTGGTCATTGGAGAGGATTTAGGATGAGATAAATTAATGTTAATGGGGTTGCGCTGAATATTTATATGCAAATTTGAGTTTTCGGAAGTAGGTCTAATTTTGGTAACATAGCTTCTAACTTTGCTAATTTTGGTAACATAGCTTCTCTTTTGGAACCAAATCCCTTTGTCTCTACCAAAAGTGTTATAATGCACAAAACCATCCACCCCACCTAAATTGTCTCATTGGTTATTTTCAGTGTGGGTTTAATCAATCATTTTATCTGTATTAATTCTTCAAGCTGTAACTGGGGGCACAACAGGCATGTGGCCTTTCCCTATATACCTTTTTTATGTAGGGAAAGATGTCTCTACTTCTTATTTTACAAACTTGGGAGGTATTTAGTACTTGCTCATCATCTTATTAGTTGTCGATCAGTATAGTACATATCAAACAAGTTCTGGCCCTACCAAGTTCTTTTCCCTTTCTTGTCTTTTTGCCTTCTTTTTTTTTTATTAAGAGAAATGTTTTCAATGCATCATAAGAGCCCATTCACACAGGGGCGGCACGACTTGTCCCGCGACTCTGCCGGGCGATCTGAAGACGACTTCAAAGGTGACTTGCAAAATGACTTCTGTATTGAAGTCAATGGAAGTCGCCCTGAAGTCGTCTTGAAGTAGTACAGGAACCTTTTTCTAAGTCGGAGCGACTTGAGTCGCTCCTATTAGAACGGTTCCATTGCACAGAACGGGACGCGACTTGTCAGGCGGCTGAGTCGCCTGACGAGTCGTCCCTGTGTGAATGGGGTCTTACAGATATATTTGTAAATAATATGAGATTATATAAAATGTTTTCTTTTTGATATTCAGTGGAACCTTGGATTACGAGCATTTCAAAGCGAGTTTCCCCATTGAAGTCAATGGAAACGAAAATAATTAGTTCCTCATTGACTTCAATGGCATGCAATACCGCATGTGGCCAGAGGTGGGGGACGCCGGAGAGCCTCGGAAACACACGGAAAGGCCAGAGGACACCTCGGCTGAACTCGGAAAGGCTCAGGCTCGGGAACGGAGTATTTCCAAGATTTTCTGTTCGGCTCTGCTCAGCTCCGGCACCCCCCCACCTCAGGCCACACGTGGTATTGCGCACCGCTTGGCTTGAATCCTGGTCGTTTTGCGAGACAACACTCGCAAACCGAGTCAGGATTTTGAAAAATACAGTGCTCGTATTGTGAAACGCTCGTTAACCGCGTTACTCGCAATCCAAGGTTCCACTGTAAATAAATACATGTACTTGAACATTGTAGTTTTGCACCACTGGTGTTTCCCTGTGGAGCCTGGTGCAGTCTCTACATGGGAGGAAATCCCCTGCATCATGAAATTATGCCCTGCGTCTTTAAAGCGGACTTCCGCCTTAAAAAAAAAATATTAAAAGCCAGCAGCTAAAAATACTGCAGCTGCTGACTTTTAATAAATGGACACTCGCCTGTCTTGGAGTCCAGCGACGTCGGCAAGAGAAGACGAGCAATCGCTCGTCTCTCGGCTGCCCCCACTGCCATCATCGGTGAGGGAATTAGGAAGTGAAGCTTTGTGGCTTCACTGCCCGGTTCCCTACTGCGCATGCGCGAGTCGTGCTGTGCCGTCCTCACTGTTCCCCGCTGTGTTATGGAATCCGTGTGTTTCCCAGAACACAATGGGGGGGGGGGGGGGCGGGAAGTGGCATACTGCCCGCAGGTCCCTGCAGAGTCTATGTCCGGAAGTGGGTGCAAATACCTGTCTCAGACAGGTATCTGCACCCCCCTGAAAAGGTGCCAATTGTGGCACCGGAGGGGGGAGGAATCCGATGAGCGGAAGTTCCTCTTTAGGGTGGAGCTCCGCTTTAAGTATATAAATATACAATGCATGACAAATATGATGGTAGCAGTGCTACCTAGGATCCTTGCATCTTTCTGTACCAAATATTAAAGTAGTTCATACAATTTTTGAACTGTCACTTTAATTTTTTTAAACTTTTTGCTGTTTTTTTTCCTTCTTTGAAAAAAATCCTAAAATAGCAACAATACATACACACACAAAAAAAAAATCAACATTGTCACATGTAGTCACTGCACTTTGGAGAGATTACCTCTCACTTCCTGTTGTGTATTAACAGGAAGTGGAGAGAAATTTTGGCAATATAATGCAGGGAGACAAACACATGCCAGGGATTTTATCCATTTCCTATACTATCTAAATTTAAAAGTTTAGGAATTGTTTTTTTAGATATACCTTAACTCAAGTATGCAAGTGTTCATTTATATTGATTTGCCAATAAAGTTAAAATATATTAGACTACATTTACAGATGACTTCAACAATGGACAAAGCATTATATACTAGATAGATATTACTCCTCACTAACATAATGTACTAGACAGGCATCTGGAATATTTTGATTCTTACAATAAAACATTTTTATTCAACTCCTACAATTGAACTGCTTGACTATCCTGTCACTCACACTTATAAAAACATACCATAGGACAGCCACCAGAGGAAAATGACTGTTATCCAGGATTTATTTAAACATATAAAATGTATTACATATAAATAAATCATACGCAAAGATCTGCGGAAAAGATTTCAGATTTGAAATATGAGCAGAAATGTGGAATAAAATATTTCAAGCAGAGAATAAATTATCTTGTGTAAGGGTTATAGTTTATCTAAAGTCAAAACTTTTTTGGGGGGGATAGAGTAGGGAATGATTAAAGTTCCTATCAGTTTTATAGGTTTTCCCCAATAAATGATTTCTACTCCCTGTCTGCCCCCACTATTTCTCCTCTTCCCCTCCCCTTTTTTAAATGATAATTTTACATTATAGAGGTAGCCGGACTACAATTATCTGGCACTGCAGACTTACCCTCTCCCTTCTTAGACTGTCTCTGTGGTTCCTGATGCATCGACTTGGATTGCTCTTCAGGAGATTTATACGGTGTTCTTCAGTTTAGAGAGAGGGCATCTGCCCGCCAATACAATCTCTGCCTTATCGTAGCTCAGAGAACACTGTATTTAGACACCTCACACCTGGAATTTCCTTATCCTATTTCACAGAACACTGTATACAGACTTACACCTGGAATTACTCTAAGGATTACTACTAGTCAGGCACAGCTGTTTTGCTTTGAATACATATCACCGTGTCACGCGCAGGATTCTTGTTCTATGAGCTCCAACTTGCCGGTGAAGATCACTGCAAGGCCTTGCTTCCTGGACACTGTTATCTTATTGCTATTTAAAGCGACACACCCCTAAGATCTAGAATACCCAGTCTCTCATTAGGATTAAAGATATAATAGGCCAGCCTGGGGTTCCCCTTTTGGCAGTGATACTATAGACCAGTGTTTCTCAACTCCAGTCCTCAAGGCAGGTCATGTTTTCAGGATTTTTCCTCAGATGAAATAGCTGTGGTAATTACTAAGGCAGTGAAACTGATCAAATCACCTGTGCAAAATGATGTAAATCCTGAAAACATGACCTGTTGGGGCGCCTTGAGGACTGGAGTTGAAAAACACTGCTATAGACAGCAATTAGTAGCTTTTCTTAGATATTCATTCATGTTTTGTCTGTTCCTATGTGCATTGCTATTTTATATCTGTGACTCCAAGTTGTTATATGAACGAGTAAAAGCAGAGAGAGCTAATCAATCTGCATTGTGTCGGTGTGTTATTTAAAGGTACATACAATATTCTGAACCTAGAGTGTCAGGAGGGCTGGAAAGTTCACAGGGTCAGAGTGGCGCAGATGAACATGCAATTCTAAGCAATCCCAAGGGGCAGTGCTACATAAATATGATATATTGTTCTTGATTGTTAACTAATACAATTATAGATTCATGATGTATTTAATTAGTTGGTTCTTACTATTTTGTGTTTAATGTTTTGCAGATGAATCAAACCATTTTTAACGTATTTAACCTGCAAAATACTGTAAATCTATAGTGGGCAGTAAAATCTAAATATGTATCACTCTCAAACACCTCCTTAAAGCCTCAAGTTTGGAAGGTGAGCCGTGTTCATAAGTATTCACCAACAAAAATATGTTGGTGGCTGTTAACAAATACTGACTGTGCCAGCAAAAAGATAATCAACACACTTTTAGGTGGCCTCATTCTGCAGGATCTGCTATGTTTGTGGGGGTTCTATTGAATGGTATGTGATGAGATCTACAGTGGGTATAAAAAAGAATCACCCCCTTTTAAAATAAACACAATTTGTTGTTTTGCAGCCTGAAATGAAGACAGACTCGGTTTTAGTTTTATCGAGCTGTATTTACTCAGTGCAACATCCAAGTGAAAGATATAACACCAACATGTCAGAAAAAACCCCAGAATCACTGAGTTGGAAAAAGGATCACCCGCTTGTGTCAGTATTTTGTTAAGCCACCACTTGCTTTCAATACAGCCTTTAGTCTGTTGGTATATGTCTCTTCTAACTTTTCACATCTAGACTTTGCAATATTTGCCCACTCTTCTTTGCAGAAGTGCTCAAGTTCAGTTAAATTTATCGGTGACCGTTAGTGGTCTGCAGTCTTCAAGTCATTCCACAGCTTTTCAATGGGGTTTAAGTCTGGGCTCTAAATAGACCATGCAATGACATTCACCTTTTTCTCCTTAAACCACTGTGTGGTAATTTTTGCTGTGTGTTTTGGGTCATTGTCATATTGGCTGGCAGAGAGCAGCAGCTTTTCCCTCAAGATCCCTTCTATCCTGACAAGTGCTCCAATCCCTGATGCAGGGAAACACCCCCATAACAGGATATTACCACCTCCATGCGTTACTGTAGGAATAATGTTATTTGGATGGTGCGCTGTATTGGATTTGCGCCAGACATACAGTGCCTTGAAAAAGTATTTATACCCCTTGAAATTTTCCACATTTTGTCATGTTACAACCAAAAATGTAAATGTATTCTATTGGGATTTTATGTGATAGACCAACATAAATTGGCACATAATTGTGAAGGAAAATGATTAATGGATTTAATTTTTTTTTTAACAAATAAATATCTAAAAAGTGTGGCGTGAGTGGGATGATATGTGGAGTATCCCTTTCACTCACTTGGTGTCAGCTAGAGACCGCTTAATTCAATTTAAGTTTCTACACAGGATAAATTACACACCAGCAAAGTTGTCCAAACTTTACCTGGGCACATCGGCAGAATGTTGGAATTGCTCACAATCTCCAGGCAACTTTAGCCACAGGCGCTGATCCTCTATTGAAAAAAAACAATGACGCCCTCACTATCGCACTGGAAAGGGCTTGTGAATAAGGTGATTCCATTATATAAAGCAATGTACCTGAGCAGGGGATGCCTAAACAAATTTGACAAAGTTTGGAAGATTTGGTTGGATAGCCCAATTTCTGTAGCCTAAGTTCTGGGTGGTGTTGGATATGGGTGCATATAGATATGTGATGTGTGTCCTAATACTGTGATTGTTTAGGAACTGATTGCTGCTTAAACAATTGTATGTAAGCTTGACTGTTGGCCTTATTACCTTGAGAGCTGAAAAAATACTCTATATTTTTGTTTATGATATGATGTTGGTACTCCTGCCCTCTTTTTAGGGGACTTGTATTCGGGAAGGTGAAGTTGTCCACAGGGTGGCGTGCCTGGACTGGGGAGAGGGGAGATGTTTTGTGGGTGTTTTTCTAGGAATCCTGCCTTGTGTAGCGTGGTTTCGGGTTCTTTTTTTGTGTCTTTTCTACTTTGTACTATTGAAAATATTTTAATTTTTTTTTACAAAAAAAAGAAAAGTGTGGCATGCATTTGTCTTCAGCCCCCTTTACTCTGATACCCCTAACTAAAATCTAGTGGAATCAATTGCCTTCAGAAGTCACCTAATTAGTAAATAGAGTCCAGCTGTGTGTAATTTAATCTCAGTATAAATACAGCTGTTTTGTGAAGCCCTCAGAGGTTTGTCAAAGAACCTTAGTGAACAAACAGCATCATAAAGGCCAAGGAACACACCAGACGGGTCAAGGATAAAGTTGTGGAGAAGTTTAAAGTAGGATTAGGTTATAAAAAAATATCCCAAGCTTTGAACATCTCATGGAGCACTCTTCAACCCATCATCCAAAAATGGAAAGTGTATTGCACAACTGCAAACCTACCAAGACATGGCTGTCCACCTAAACTGACAGGCCAGGCAAAGAGGGCATTTGTCAGAGAAGCAACCAAGAGGCCCATGGTAACTCTGAAGGAGCAGCAGAGATCCACAGCTCAGGTGGGGGAATCTGTCCACAGGACAACTAGTAGTCGTGCACTCTACAAATCTGGCCTTTATGGAAGAGTGACAAGAAGAAAGCCATTGTTAAAAGAAAGCCATAAAAAGTCCCATTTGCAGTTTGCGAGAAACCATGTGGGGGACACAGCAAACATGTGGAAGAATGTACTCTGGTCACATGAGACCAAAATTGAACTTTTTGGCCTAAAAGCAAAACGCTATGTGCGGTGGAAAACTAACACTGCACATCACCCTAAACACACCATGCCCACTGTGAAACATGGTGGTGGCAGCATCATGTTGTTGGGATGCTTTTCTTCAGCAGGACCCGGGAAGCTGGTCAGAGATAATGGGAAGATGGATGAAGCCAAAAACAGGGCAATCTTAGAAGAAAACCTGTTAGAGTCTGGAAAGACTTGAGACTGGGGCAGAGGTTCACCTTCCAGCAGGACAACGACCCTAAACATACAGCCAGAGCTACAATGGAATCGTTTAGATCAAAGCATATTCATGTGTTAGAATGGCCCAGTCAAAGTCCAGACCTAAATCCAATTAAGAATCTGTGGCAAGACTTGAAAATTGCTGTTCACAGACGCTCTTCATCCAATCTGACAGAGCTTGATCTATTTTGCAAAGAAGAATGTGCAAAAAAGTCACTCTCTAGATGTGCAAAGCTGATAGAGACCTCCCCAAAAAGACTTGGTTCTACAAAGTATTGACTCAGTGGGCCGAATACAAATGCATGCCACACTTTTCACATATTTATTTGTAAACAAAATTGAAAACCATATATAATTTTCCTTCCACTTAACAATTATGTGCCAATTTGTGTTGGTCTATCACATAAAATCCTAATAAAATACCGTATTTTTCCGTGTATAAGACGCTATTTTTTCCTAAAATAATAGCCTGTAAATCGAGCAGCGTCTTATATACGGTCAGTCAGCCTGGGAGACAGCCACGCAGGTGCGTCGTGGCCCATAGCTTGTCAAACGGCTTCCTCCAATCACGAGCCATGTGTTACTGACGTCAGCTGGGGCTAGAAGTGGGGATGGAGGTGGAGAGTGAGCAGATGCAATCCCATTGGAAGTGTAGAGTGCACAGATGCAACAGGGACCGGAGTGTTCTGAGCCCAAGATAAGTGATTGTCTTACTCTGCAAAATCAAACTAAATGTAGCCAGCTATGCAAAAGAGCATGGGAATAGAGATGCAGAGAAACAATTTGGACTTGCCTCCACTGAGTGTATGATCAGACAGTGGAGAAAACAGGAAGAACAACCCCTGCATAATATACTGGTATTTAAATGTTACCTGCGGTAATTACTAAATAAAAATGTGTTCTGTTTTACCTATGTGTAAAATATTGATCTTGTACATGGGGGGCATCTTATACACGGAAAAATACGGTACATTTAAGTTTTTGATTGATGACAAAATGTGTAAAATTTCAAGGGGTAGGAATACTTTTTCAACACACTGTATCATTTGAAGCCAAATAATGACGTTTTAGTCAATCATGATTGCATGTGGCCTTTCTTGAGGAGTGGCTTTTTTCTTGCAACCCTCCCATACAAGCCACATTTGTGGAGAATTTGTGATATTGTTGTCACATGCACACAATACCACTCTTTGTTATAAATTCCTGCGACTGCTTCAGAGTTGCTGTAGGCCTCTTGGAAGCCTCTCTGATCAGTTTTCTTCTGGCTCTTTCATCTAGTTTGGAGCGACGTCCTGATCCAGGGAGGGTCTGTGCTTTACCAAATACCTTTCACTTGTTAATAATAGACTTTGCTGTGCTTCTAGGCATTGATAAAGCTTTTGATTATTTTTTTTTATGTATCCATCTCCTGACTTGTGCCTGTCTACAACTTTATCCCAGAGATCTTTTGACAGTGCCTTGCCACCCATACTTAAATTGTTTGCTTCAGTTGCACTACCAGGAATTGAAATGCTCCAGGCAGAGGCGTAGCGTGGGGGGGGCAGGGGGGGCCGCCGCACCGGGCGCAACATTGGGGGGGCGCGAAATCCCGCACCAGTGTGTCACTTTTCTTAACTCAGTAAGATTCCATCTACTGTGTCCCGACCGCCATGTTGCGGCAGCTGGCGCCCTGTGATTGGGCGAATGCAGTCATGTGCTGTGGCAGGGCTGGCCAGTCCTTGAACGCGCGTGAAGGCTCCCCCTGGAGGAGTCCCGCCCGTGCTTCTGTTAGCCGCCGCCATCACCCTCCCTCCTTACCGCGCCGGATCTGGCAGTGGACTTCATCTGGGACTGACTGGGAACTCGGCAGTCGGCACTGCTGACTACAAATAGGGAGGTGAGTGACCGAGTCTGTGAGGGAGGCAGAGAGCCAGCTCAGATGGGACTCGGAGCAGCCGCGGCCGGGTCAGCAGCAGCAGCAGTTAGTTTGGCCTGAGTGAGAGTCACGCCACCCGGTGAAGGGGGGGGAGGGGGGATGTTAGCAGCATTGCCAGCCAGCCAGTCAGCTCACACGCAGCATGCCTGCGTGCCTAAGTACAGACAGTTACATGCCTCATGCTTCCCCCCCCCCTGCAAGAACCTGATAATTAATTTACTGAGCTCAGCTTCATGATGTATCCTATCCCCTCAGGGCATTCGACATGTAAGGGGTTAAATGATTATTCCTGCTATGTAATGTATCCCCTCAAACTTTCAGCATGTAAGGGGTTAAATGATGAGGTATTTAGCATTTTGAATGCCCTGAGGGAATGCATTACATAGCAGGAATAATCATTTAACCCCTTACACGTCGAATGCCCTGAGGGGATACATTACATACATACCTCCCAACTTTTCAACATTGAGCTGCGGGACACCTGGGGAGCAGGGCAGGTTGTTAAGCAGGGGGGCTGGTTGGTGCTGCTAAAAAAAAATTGTTGCGCGGGGGGAGGTTGCAGGGTGCGATCACGGTTACGCCAGAAAATTTTGAAGTTGGAGGCAGCTCCTCTAGTAGGCCCTGAATGCCTATATGAAGTGAGTGCGAGTAGAGGAAGAGGGCGCCAGCCTTCTGGAGGTAAAAGAACAGATGTGCATAGAGAAAAAAACACCACAATAAAAAAATGATGGTGGAAAAAAAAACTCACTGTATGATGTGAAGAAGGTGCTTATTATCGTCTGAGGAGCAGTGGGTCTTGCTCGGGCTCTGTGGCGGAGGACGGTGTGGTGGCTACACTGGCGGATATGAGTGAGACAGATGCCTGTGGTGTGATGGTATGGAGTCTGCAGGAGGGATGTCCAGCTGCTCAGGTGGATATTGGTGGCTGCCGATAAGATGTCGGCGGCTGCAGATGGAGTGTACCAGCGGTTCCATCCTTGGATACTACTGTCACCATAGTATCCAAGGATGGAGCCGCTGGTTACACTCAATCTGCAGCTGTCAACATCTCAGATGTGAATATTTGATGTTAAGGGACACGCTGATTGGCATATTTTGGTGTGGCCCTTAACATAAAATGTGCCCATCAGCATGCCCCTTATTTTGTTAAGGGGGCACGCTGATGGGGACAGCTGATGTAAGGTGGCACAGTGATGGGGGCACCTAATGTAAAGGAGCACTCTGATGGGCACGCACACCTGATGTAAAGCATCACTCTGACGAGCACACCTAATGTAAAGGGGCACACTGAAAATATGCCAATCAGCGTGTCCCTTAACATAAAATGTGCCCATCAGTGTGCCCCTTAACATTAAATATGCCCATCTGAGATGTTGACAGCTGCAGATTGAGTGTAACCAGCGGCTCCATCCTTGGATACTATGGTGACAGTAGTATCCAAGGATGGAACCGCTGGTACACTCCATCTGCAGCCGCCGGCATCTTATCGGCAGCCACCAATATCCACCTGAGCAGCTGGACATGCCTGCTGCAGACTCCATACCATCACACCACAGGCATCTGTCTCACTCATATCCGCCAGTGTAGCCACCACACCGTCCTCTGCCACAGAGCCCGAGCAAGACCCACTGCTCCTCAGACGATAATAAGCACCTTCTTCACATCCTAAAGTGAGTTTTTTTTTCCCCCCAATCATTTTTTATAGTGGTGTTTCTCTACGCATATCTGTTCTTTTACCTCCAGAAGGCTGGCACCCTCTTGCTCTACTCGCACTGACTTCATATAGGTATTCAGGGCCTATTAGAGGAGCTGCCTCCACTTGTGTTTCAACTTCAACCTGTCCTTTTGTCCCGCAGTGCAATATTTTTCCTCCTTCACTAATTTTTATGTCTTAATTTCATTAAATTGAAAATTACTTAGACTCATATGAATTTAAGAAATTGGAGACTCTGCATTAGTTTTCCTTTTCACCAATTTTTTACATTACACCTATTGACATTCATTTATTTATTCATTTAGCGCTGTACCTCATTTTACATATTTCAGTGTAGGTGTAAGGTCGGTGGGTCAGTGTATGTGTCAGGTAGGTGTCGGGGGTCAGTGTGTGTCAGTCAGTGTAATAGTCAGTGTTGGTGTCAGGTGGGTCAGTGTAATGTGAGTAGTGCATTAAGTAGGAGTAAGGTGGGTTAGTGTAGGAGTGAGGTGGGTTAGTGTAGGAGTGAGGTGGGTTAGTGTAGGAGTGAGGTGGGTTAGTGTAGGAGTGAGGTGGGTTAGTGTAGGTGTCAGGTGGGTTAGTGTAGGTGTCAGGTGGGTTAGTGTAGGTGTCAGGTGGGTTAGTGTAGGTGTCAGGTGGGTCAGTGTAGGTGTCAGGTGGGTCAGTGTAGGTGTCAGTGTAGGTGTCAGGTAGGTCAGGTGGGTCAGTGTGCAGGGTAGTGGTCAGTGTGCAGTGTAGTGGTGTGCAGTGTGTAGTGGTCAGTGTGCGGGTTTGTGGTCAGTGTGCGGGTTTGTGGTCAGTGTGTGGTGGAAAGTCTGCAGGTTGGGGGGCGCAAATTTCTTGCCTTGCCCCGGGCGCTGACAACCCACGCTACGCCACTGGCTCCAGGAAAGCTCTTTTCATTCTGAAATTTAGCATATATATATTTTACATCACTGAGACTCGGGGCGTAAGCAAAGTCTGCAAAAATTGTACAGTTTATTTTTTGCCTTAGAAAATGAAACACCCTAGTGCCTTTTTCTTATGTGTTTATAGGAGGCTATGTTATTTATACAGAACAGGGCTTCTTGTAGTGTTTATAAATCAGTTTTTTACAATATAGTAAGGACAAGTTGTAGTTTTAAAATTAAAGTTTGCAGATAGTGTTTGTATGTACCGTATTTATCGGCGTATAACACGCACAGGCGTATAACACGCACCCTAACTTTAAGAGGGAAGTTTCAGGAAAAAAACTTTCCACGGCCCCCTGCGTATAACACGCAGGCACAGTTTACCCTCTATTTTCAGGGTAAAAAAGTGAGTGTTATACGCCAATAAATACAGTATTAACAATATTAGCTGTGTTGTTCTTATTATTTTTCCTTTTTTCTAAATTACCTGGTGATCTTGCCAGCATAATTAAATTTCTTCCTGATTTTGAAGCTAAACCCACAACCCTCAGAGCTAGGGGTGAAAGTGGACAGAGCAGTCACGTGACCATTCTGAAAAATAACCAAAATAAGGTATTTATTGCATTTTCAGACAAAAAACATGTTAGCCGTTGATTAACTGCTTAAGGACCGCCTAACGCCCATATACGTTGGCAGAATGTCACGTCTGGGCATAAGCACGTACAGGTACGTCCCCTTTAAGATGCCCAGCCGTGGGTCACGCGCGCGCCGCCGGCCTCGGTCGCCGCCGGTTTCCCGCGATCGGGTCACAGAGCTGAAGAACGGGGAGAGGTAAGTGTAAACAAACCTCTCCCCGTGCTTCCTATTGAGAGTGTCACTGATTGTCTATTCCCTGTCATAGGGAACGACGATCAGTGATGTCACACACCAAGCCACGCCCCCACACAGTAAGAATCACTCATTAGGTCACACTTAACCCCTTCAGCGCCCCCTACATGTTAACCCCTTCACTGCCAGTGTAATTTTCACAGTAATCAGTGCATTTTTATAGCACTGTCCTTGTAAAAATGACAATGGTCCCAAAATGGTGTTAAAAGTGTCCGATGTGTCCGCCATAATGTCGCAGTCATGATAAAAATCGCTGATCGCCGCCATTACTAGTAAAAAAATAATTATTAATAAAAATGCCATAAAACTATCCCCTATTTTGTAGACGCTATAACTTTTGCGCAAACCACTCAATAAACACTTATTGTGATTTACCAAAAATATGTAGAAGAATACTAATCTGCCTAAACTGAGGAAAAAAAATTTTTTTTTATATTTTTTTTGGGCATATTTATTATAGCAAAAAGTAAAAAATATTGATTTTTTTTCAAAATTGTCGCTCTATTTTTGTTTATAGCGCAAAAAATAAAAACCGCAGAGGTGATCAAATACCACCAAAATAAAGCTCTATTTGTAGAAAAAAAAGGATATCAATATTATTTGGGAGCCACATCGCACGACCGTGCAATTGTCAGTTAAAGCGACGCAGTGCCGGATCGCAAAAAGGGGCCTGGTCCTTTAGCAACAAAATGGTCCAGGGGTTAAGTGGTTAAACATTGTCATTATGTGTTTATTATGCCTTATGTGTATGTATACTTCAAGATTGAAAAAAATAAAATAAAAAACCCTATTTTAAAATTTGTATGTTGTTGACATAGTAGAAGAGAATGTATTTTATTACTATCACAAAGAGGGATCTTTGATTATGTGATTTTGTTTGAAATTAGGTTTTGAATTCCTTTTGAATCTTTCTATAATTTTATTTGATTTCCTATCACTTTTTGCAACAGTGACAACAGTTAGGACACATAGACAGAGACAAGTAAATTTCAGCAGCAGGAACACAGACATTAATAAAAACTTAACAGAGCCTTCCTAAATTCTAAGCCTTTCTTTGCTGTTTCTAACGCTAAACAAAAACGATTGATCTTTAGATACTTTTTAAAGAAGCCTCAGGTAAAATCCTATTTAAATGGTACGTGACTCTTACAATCTGACATAAATAGAAATACAATGATGTTTTCCCATTGTACGCAATGTAAAGATGATTTTTAATCATCATTTACTTGTTATCACATACAGTACTTATTTTATTATGTTTTAATATGTACGGTATATCCATTTTTTTCTGTAAATGGTTTGGTGTTTTATTTGATTAATCAATATGTCTAGATTTAAACTTTCAGAAAACTCTGTAAAGTTATTCAATACTGCACAGTGCTTAATGATTCTGTAGTGATCCTAGGGCTTCCAGTTTTACGGATTTTTAAATTAATTACTCATATGCTTACAGCTGCCAGATGTCATATCACAGTTTGATAGAAACACAGTGTTTTTCCTCCTGTACGGATTTGATGTACAATAATGAGATACATTTCACACAGAAAAAATACAGCAATAATATTTTTTATATGGGAAAGCTGAATTGCCGACATTATTCAGTTATAATGAATTTCTTTCACTTTACCTCAATTTTGAAGCAGTATCTCCTATGTCCTACTCCTCTCCCCCTTGACAGCCACTCCTCTGTTATAAATGCCCACCATTCCTGGGCCATCAAAAGGCAGGAGCTGCTGTCAAAATGCAGGCCCTTTTGTGCAAAATTACGCTTGCATATAGTCTGCAAGTGACACTGAGTAAATAAAGTGTAACAATGCAATATGTTATTGTAGATCATCTCAGCCACTCCACTACAGAAGCCACACCCCTGCTCCACCGACTAAAGGATGAAGGCACCAAAGTGGTCCGTGCTCCACTAGCAATAGTAGTACAAGAAAAATACACTCATTCATATCATCCAATACAGGAAAATTCACCTGCTCCCTTACGAGTTTCACTCCAGCTGGACCTTAGTCATAGAGTCTCTATGACTAAAGCTGGTCGTAGATGGGTAAAATTTTTCATGAAAATTCTTAGGAAAAGATTGTTCTAAGAAAGTTTGTTAATTTTTCTAATTATTAGTGGGTTAAATCAATGTTTATTTTTAATGGCATTGATAAGAAAATTCGAAGGAGCAGGATAGAATTTTTTTCTTGAACGAACAAATTTCTGATCTGAGGTAAAATAACTATTTTTAGGAACTAATGTATTTCTATTTAACGCCTTAGTAACCCTGATCAGCCCTAATTAGTTCCCTCCTACCCTTTTCCCTTAGCTAATGATTTTCTGCTTATTATTTTATTTTAATTTTTTTTATCTATGAATATGTCAACTATTGCTTTCACTTTAAGGTAATATGAATACTCCAATAATATGAATATGAATAATAAGAATTACCTTAGTGCTAAAAACACAGTTATGTGCCTCTGTATGGCTGTATAGCGTTGAATGATGTTGTTAAATTTGGAATGTCAGGGTTTTTCTAGTATGAAATGTGTGAAAAATACAAATAATAATGAAATGTGCAGCCTGACCTCGTATCACAGGTGTTCACAAATCTTGATACCAAGGCCTGTCTGAAGCTTAAGCCAAGGACACTCAAAGCTGATGGACAATGGTAGATTGGATATTTAAACAGAAACAACCAGTTTTAGAACTTGGAAGATACAAAGTCTATTTATCCAGCTGATGAGGAACAACACTTTTTGTATGTTCATCATAATGTCAGAGACTCTCATTGTTTCTCTATCGATAACTGCTAACTAAGTTGGTACAACTAATCGGCTAGGCCTCATGGACATATCTAAAATTTTGAAAATAAAATATAAAACACTTTTTGAAGTTAGTTATACATAGGAAATCATACTTTCTAAAGGACTCAAGAATGACAAGAACTATGGTACCATGTATATGAATTATCATCATAAAATAAGAAATAATTATATTTTCATAATTTGGAGTATTCAGAAGTGAGATGGAAAATTATGATGTGATAATTATCCAGATGTCCTTAGAGGAATAATAATTACTACCTCAAAATTGATCTCTGGATAAATCATGCATCTTTAACAAATGTCCCATGAATAAAATGATAGAACATCAACAATTAAGATCACAAATAATATCCACACCAGGGACCACGTCCATTCCTACTATTATAAGGATAATATATCTAGATTTAACCCAGGGATAAAAATATAATGTCCCACATAAGGTTGAGTTGAATAAATCAAAATTTTATTTCCAGAAGATCTAAAATGGGAATTCCTAGTCATAGAGTGCCATCTGGTGGACAGGTACAGTCAACGCCTAAGCAAGCATCAGGTAATGTGTAGAAGTGCATTCCAATCAGATGTGGGTAAATATTCTGAACTACACCTTCTAGGCTAGTCTTTAGATAAGGGATTTTTGAAATAAAAGGGAAAGTTCAGAGAGGAAAGAGATGATCGCTCACTCTTCCAACAAGATCACTCTCTTAACCAATTCAGCCCGTGGGGGGAGGGGACTGACTATAGGAGATGACAGATCGTGGTTCCTAGCTATTAGGAACTCACGATCTGCCTCTCCTCTCCTCACAGAACAGGGATTTGTGTGTTTACACACACACAAGTTCTGCCTCTCGTGCCCGCGATCGCACGTGGCCGCCAGTCATTGCGACACCCGGCCACCAGCATCGGCACCCCCCGCAGTGCAGCGGGTGCGCGCCTGTTATTCTGTTTAAAGGAGCCGACGTACAGCTACGACGGCTCGTGGGATTGTGCCGACCTGCCGCAGTATAATGACAGCGGTTGGCACTCTCAAACATCAAGCTATCCCAGTCTAAGGCTCTATTGATCGATATCCTGAAAGCTCTCTGCTTATTCTCTATGGATCATCACATACAGTAAGCGGCCATACGAATCCCCAGGTGTGGTTCCATCACAAATATCTTTGTTGATACTTACATTCCGAGATAGTGGTGCTTACCTAATTATTGAAAAATCGTTTATCCATTTTTTATTAAGTTATTCTGCCCCAATATGACTTCATGGTAAATAAATTGTTATTTATTTTATCGTTATGTAGTCCATAATTTCATTGATAATTTTATTGTGCTAAAAAATCTCTCTACAGAGGTAAACTGACTCAGGAAATGAATCAAGTCAGTGTGGTTATATTTATAAATGTATTTTATGCTTATCAGCACACCGGAAGGCTGGAGGCACTGGTAGATCTTGAATAAGTAAATAGTCAATATTGCTGTCTTGATTCATCGTTTACACTCCCTGACAGAAACAGTGTGAAAAAAACAAATACAATGATAAGTAAGAGCACAGATATATCAGATATATGTGACATGAGTGTGGCCCATGGGATGCCCATCGGCATTTCTTTCTCTATATTCCGGTCAATTCATTTGGGCCCTACCCAAACAAGGATACGAGATTGGTGCCAGAGGCCAGGAGCGGCAGATGGAGCATATGAGGATCGGTGCCAGGAGCAGCAGATGGAGCATATCTGGAGTAGCAGCTGTGAACTGCATGAACCAGCTGGTGGGGTAGAGGCACAGGAAAGCTTAGGAACAGAAGAGGCACGCTAGGACAGGCTTGGTAAACTCATGAGTTTGTGGGCAAACATTGCAAGGGCATCTGTACACGGAGCATGGCAGTCCTTTACTAATGTGGGCAAGTGGCTGCGGCTGCAACACCTGGGGTAAAACGCAGAAGTGACCATGGCCATGAGGCCTTGGAGATGCAGGGACAGTAAGTAGCAGATACAACAAGAATGATGACAGAAGGGTCAAATGCAAATTATATAATCCCTTATCTTCTCTGCATACAGTGAAATATACCATGTACTCTGACTAATATAAGGAAAGTATAGAAATTAAGTGTAACAATGGAATAGAGAATATTTGTGAAGAGGTGCCATGTCTTCTCTCAGTTACCTTCAGAAAAAAAAAAGCGCCAAGGAAACAGAGGCAGGTCACACTTCCAGTGTAGATGTAACAAATCAGTGGTTATAAATACATTTCTTAAATTCTTTCTAAAATGACTAGTTTCAAAAGTAGAAAAATACTGTTATCACCAGGCATAGTGATCATTTGACTGAACATTCATTAATACCCATGATTTTATGTGATTTTATGGCAGTGTTTTCAAATAACACGCCTGGCAAAATAATAGCTTAATGTCGGCAGATTATTAACTGACACACTCGTTTGACTATTTTTTTTATATTTCTACTTGCACATGGTGCGTTTCATCAGTATGGCTACAAACAAGTAAAATTGAACTATTCCCTATAAGGCAGTGTTTTTAATACTGTATCTATATAAGTATAACAGATTTAGTGTTCTTTAACCTCTTAAAGACTTTGGGCATTCAAGCAACATCTTGAATTTACCCCTGCTACCAATCCCCCTGCTGCTCTTTGTTGTTCAAAATCTTGAAAAATTGTGGTTGTTAAAATGCAAGCCAAGGCTTGCTCTCTGGCACGACAGTGACTGTAAAACAAAGCTTCTTGTTAGTGTATGGAACACTGTCCAGAAGCTTCATTCGGAAATGAAGAATATAAACCTTGTTACATGGCATGTATGCCATTTTATTCATCAGCAGATTAAAGGAGTGACCTTAATTAATAACAAAATTATTGCTGAATCAATAGTACCATAGCTGATATGTAAGGGCCTTTATTGGCAAAAACAAAAGACCACCAACACAGGCCCCCATAAGGGGTATATGTCAGGTCACCTGTGACCAGGTGACAGATGCACACCGTAGGGGGACAGGAGTGCACCGCAAGGTAGTGAACCCTATGGCTGACTGCTGCGGATAGGAAACTGGGTGGTTGTGGAAAGCGGGACCAGAGGAGCACAACTGGGATCCTATGGGAAGCTAGAGCCAAGATTCCCCAGGGCGCGGAGTCTAAGACCCAGCAGGTCTTCTCCAGAGTCTCTAGTGGTGGGGATGTTAAGCTGCAGGCTGGGTCCAGGTCGCGGCCCCTAGAGACTCCTAGCTCACGCCCCGTAGGATAAGGGGACAAGAGGGGAAGCAGCAGCACGAGATATAAGAGTAACGAATAACAAGCTGAAGGTCAAGGGCCACAAGCAGACAAGGATAACGAAAGACAAGCCGAAGGTCAAGGGTCACGAGCAGACAGGGATAGTCGGAGACAAGCCAATAACGTAACAGAGAGACAGACGTAGCACACGGCAGGCAGGAACCCAAACACACAATGCCTAACAAACACGTTGATCAGCAAAGCAGGCTTGCAGTGCACAGGTTAATATAGTGTTCTGTGATAGGGCCTGGGGTGGAGTCAGGCTGGGAGGAGATTATAAAGGAAGCCAGGTGAAAGGGTTCTGGCCTCTAAGATGAACACATGGGAAGGAAGGTAAGCTGACAGACAAACACTACTGCATATCCATGACAGTACCCTCCCTCTTATGGGCCCTCCCCCGCCTGGGCCCAGGCTTAAAGGGAAATCTCTGATGAAACCTCCTCAACAGATGAGGTGCAGCGACATCAGATGCAGCGATCCAAGACGCCTCCTCAGGACCAAAACCTCTCCAATGCACAAGGTACTGAAGAATGCCTCTGCAGAGCCGAGAATCCAGAACTTGTCTAACCTCGTACTTAAGATTATCCTCAGAGACCGAAAACGAGGTAGGGAGATGACAAGAAGATCTATTGAGGACCAAAGGCTCTCTAGGAATAAGCAAGGGCATGAGAGGATCAACAGGAATCTGAGGAGGGTCCCCTAGACCCTTAAAGGGGAACTGGTCATCTTGCAGAAGACCATCAGACTGGGCAGATGTCAGTGGAACCCTGAAGTCAGGTTGGTTAGAAGGTGACATGTCACAGGAGTCAATCTGAATAGCTGAAGGACAAGCAGAATGTCCTGAACAAGAAAAAGTAGGAGGCTCACTGGGCATGGGCTGGACTGGCATAACTAGTACAAAGGCAGAGTGAATAGCTGAGTCAGGTGTAGCGACTACCTGAATCGCATCGCAAGACGTAGCGACTGCAGGACTTGTAGACAAGCTAGCCTGGCTGTGCGTCCAAGGGTGGTTAGGGACAGAGAAATGTAAATGGTTATGCAACCTGGAATGAATGACCGGCTCAGGTTCACAGGGGGCAACCTTGGGTAGGCAGGACGAGGAACAGGAGGGACCCCAGGCCAGGATCTGTCCAGTAGTCCAGTCCACATGAGGAGAATAGAGCTGTAACCATGGGAGACCCAAAATTGTAGGCGTTGAGGCCTTGGGTAAGATAAGGAAGGATATCCACTCCTGGTGGAGTGTCCCTACCGACATCTTAACAGGGAGGGTCTGGAAGCGGATAGGTCCCCCTGGGAGAACAGTACCATCAATCGCCAAGACCACCAATGGTGTGGTGAGGGGCAAAAGAGTAAGTCTCATGGACGATGCGATTTCCCATTCCATGAAATTACCAGCGGCTCCGGAATCCAGATATGCTGAGACCGAATGAGAAGAAGCACCAACATGAAGGAACACAGAAAGCAGAAGACGAGAAGGGGAAGGTGATATTTCTGGGTCCAATACTCCACTTTCCAGATGAAGTGGACCCGAACGTTTTTCTGGACAAAGAGAGCAAGTGTCACGAACATGACCTTTGCCCCCACAGTAAAGACACAGACCAAGAGTTCTGCGCCTAGCACGTTCCTCGGGGGATAGCCTGGTCCGACCCAGCTGCATGGGTTCCACAGCTGGTAGGAGATGCTCTACGGGTCGAAGAGAGGGGAGCTCAGGCTGACTAAGAACCAAGGAGTGCTGGCGTTGCTTTTCTAAGGTCCTCTCCTGAAAGCGAATATCGATCTGGTTACACAAGGAGATAACGCCGGCCAGAACAGTGGGGATGGTTCTTCCTGCTAATTCATCCTTCACTCTATCAGACAGGCCATGCAAAAAGGTTGCAACTAAGGCCTCATTGTTCCAGCTCAACTCAGCCGACAGTATGCGGAAATGAAGGGCATACTGTCCTACAGAAGCAGACTCTTGGCGGAGACGTAAAAGGGTGCTGGCCGCTGAAGAGACATGAGCCGGTTCTTCGAAGATATTCCGAAAAAGTTTCAAGAAGCCAGACAGGGTAGAAACCACTGGATCATTCAGTTCCCACAGAGGGGCTGCCCAGGCTAAAGCTTCACCAGAGAGGAGGGAAATGATATAGGCTACCTTAGCCTGATCAGACAGGAAGTTTTGGGGCTGGAGCTCAAAATGAATCGTGCATTGGCTAAGGAACCCCCTGCAAGCCTTGGAGTCCCCAGAGAAACGGGACGGAGCTGGCAGTTGTAGTGAGTGTGTGGCTGCGACTGGTGCAATAGGTGCAGCCGCTGGTTGTATTTGAGGTTGCGGATTCAGGGTTCCCAAGGAGGCCTGAAGCTGCTCGAAGCGAGAAGCCAGATCCTGGAGGAATAGCATCACCTGAGTCTGATTCGATTCCTGGGTTTCAAGTCTGCAAACTATGCCCTGCAATGGATCATCCGCGGGGAGCGGGATGTCAGCCGGGTTCATGGCTGATCAAACTGTCAGGTCACCTGTGGCCAGGTGACAGATGCACACCATAGGGGGACAGGAGTGCACCGCAAGGTAGTGAACCCTATGGCTGACTGCTGCGGATAGGAAACTGGGTGGTTGTGGAAAGCGGGACCAGAGGAGCACAACCGGGATCCTATGGGAAGCTAGAGCCAAGATTCCCCAGGGCGCGGAGTCTAAGACCCAGCAGGTCTTCTCCAGAGCCTCTAGTAGTGAGGATGTTATGCTGCAGGCTGGGTCCAGGTCGCGGCCCCTAGAGACTCCTAGCTCATGCCCCGTAGGATAAGGGGACAAGAGGGGAAGCAGCAGCACGAGATATAAGAGTAACGAATAACAAGCTGAAGGTCAAGGGCCACAAGCAGACAAGGATAACGAAAGACAAGCCGAAGGTCAAGGGTCACGAGCAGACAGGGATAGTCGGGGACAAGCCAATAATGTAACAGAGAGACAGACGTAGCACACGGCAGGCAGGAACCCAAACACACAATGCCTAACAAACACGTTGATCAGCAAAGCAGGCTTGCAGTGCACAGGTTAATATAGTGTTCTGTGATAGGGCCTGGGGTGGAGTCAGGATGGGAGGAGATTATAAAGGAAGCCAGGTGAAAGGGTTCTGGCCTCTAAGATGAACACATGGGAAGGAAGGTAAGCTGACAGACAAACACTACTGCATATCCATGACAGTATAAAAGTGTGAGAGTAGGGTTGAGCGAACCCGAACAATTTACTGTATGTTCGGGTTCGGGTTCGGTGTTCGGCAATGTAATGGCGCATTTTAAAAAGCTGCAGGGCAGCCAATCAACATTCGTTTAACTCGTGTGCCCTTAGAAGCCATCACAACCATGCCTACTGATGGCATGGCTGTGATTGGCCAGTGCAGCATGTGACCCAGCCTCTATATAAGCTAGAGGCACATAGCACAGCATGTCACTCTGCTTCAGATAGTGTAGGGAAAGGTTGCTGCTGCTGCTGCTGCTTTGAGGGAGAGAATTAGATAGGAGTCCTGATTCAGAAATCAAATTACTCAGCGATCTACCTTGCTTTTGTTGTGTGGGTGCAGTGCACAATCTTTTTATCCTGCCCTGAGCCCAGTGCCAGACAAAAGATAACTTTTATCCGTCTGTTAGGTTGACGTCGGCTGCCATTTTATGCAAGCTCAGTGCACCAGCACTGCATATGTTACTGTGAGATACACACTTTAGATACTGTTCTCCTATTCTGCTATTCCCCAAAAAATTTTTTTAGGGCAAACATTTTCTTTTTACTGCATTTTCTGCATATCTGTATGTGTGAGATACACACTTTAGACACTGTTCTCCTATTCTGCTATTCAAAAAAATAATAATTTAGGGCAAAAAAATTTTTTTTGGTGCGTTTTCTGCATATCTGTATGTGTGAGATACACACTTTAGATACTGTTCTCCTATTCTGCTATTCAAAAAAATAATAATTTAGGGCAAAAAAAAATTTGTGGTGCGTTTTCTGGGCCAAAAAAAGTTTTTGGTGCGTTTTCTGCCCCAAAAATTTTTTGGGCTGCATTTTCTGCATATCTGTACATGTGAGATACACACTTTAGATACTGTTCTCCTATTCTATTATTCAAAAAATAATAATAATAATAAAAAACACCCATTTAGGGCAAGATCCTAAATTTGAGAAATATGAGGAGAACGTCAAATAAGGGACATGGCCCCGGTCGTGGTGCTGCTGGTGGAGCTCCTGTTGCAGGGAGAGGATGTGGTTGATCTGTGCCAGCTACACGCACAAGTGAAACACCTTCCTTAGGTGCGAGTAGGCGACAGAGCCTGCAGAGGTATTTGGTCGGGCCTAATGCGGCTCTACGAATGTTGAGGCCAGGCCCAGGACAAGTACAGGCTATAGTAGATTGGGTTGCTGACAGTGCCTCCAGTTCCTTCACATTGTCTCCCACCCAGTCTACTGCTGAAAGATCAGAGTTGGCACCTGCAGCCGATGTCCATCAGTCTTTCACCTCACCCCCTTGCAAATCAGCCAAGCAGTCTGAGCCCCAAGTCATGCAGCAGTCTCTTCTGCTTTTTGATGACTCTGTTAGCAGGGTTTCCCAGGGCCATCCACCTAGCCCTGCCCCAGAAGTGGAAGAGATTGAGTGCACCGATGCCCAACCACTTATGTTTCAAGATGAGTACATGGGAGGACCATCGCAGCATGTCTCGGATGATGAAGAAACACAGGTGCCAACTGCTGCTGCTTTCGCAATCGTGCAGACTGACAAGGAGGGCAGGGGTGAAGACTGGGTGGAAGATGATGTGGAGGACGATGAGGTCCTCGACCCCACATGGAATCAACGCCATGCAGGGGTGTACCCTAATTTAAGAAAAAAAAAATTAAAAACAAAAACCAGTGTTGGCTACCTCGTCCTCCTCCACCGCCGCTTCCACCTACACCGCCACATCCACCGCCACCTCAACCTCCTACTCCATATGGACCTCGTCCTCCTAGGTCAAGATTATTATTTTTTATTTTTATGTATTTTATGTTATTTTAAGTTATTTCCCTATCCACATTTGCCATGCTCCTAACAACATTTTACTGCCATTTGCAGCCCTCTAGCCCTTTTCATTACTTTTTTAGAGCCATTTTAGTCCTCAAAAGTTTGGGTCCCCATTGACTTCAATGGAGTTCGGGTTCGGGGTCAAGTTCGGGTCAAGTTTGGGCCCCGAACTCGAATTTTTTTGCAAAGTTCGGCCGAACCCGTCGAACCCGAACATCCAGGTGTCCGCTCAACTCTATGTGAGAGTTGAGTTTGTTCAAGCCTGTCAACTAGCCAAAATATTTGTGTTGGTGCTGGATAGAAAGTTTAGAACCATTGTCAAGTAATAATTGTTTGTATCCATGTTGTGAAGATTATCTTTGCCTTCCTGTCCCCCTAGTTTTTAAGACAAGAGGTGGAAATGTAATATCTCCAATGCAGACATGAACAGCAACAAGTATTAGTAGAGTAGAGAAGTATTATTTCTGTCAATGTCTCAGTTGGGGAGATTTCCCATGACTTTCTGTCCCACTAATATCGTGCGTGTTAAAGTGGGACATGGTGTTTTGTGAAGAGGAATGTATTGCCTGTAGATACTGGAAGTGACCCTGTCCTCCTGCACAGGCGTACTCTGCCATTGTCACTATCAGGGCAGTTGCCCTAAGCAATGACATGCAGCCACTACTGGAGCCAGTGCATGTAGACAAGAAATGGCTATAAGAGGCGGTGGATGAAAACAGCATCACTGATACAAAAAAGGATAAAAAAGGGTAAAACAGTATCTTCTGAATAAATAAAACATGGGGGTTGTTATACACAGTACATTATCAGACTAAATGTTAGGGTTTAAACAGAATCGCCAAGTAATTCCCTGAGAGTTTTTACCCATGAGCATAGGCATGTTCCTCCTGTGCCCAAAAGTTCCAGGGCATTTTAAATGGGGAAGATGCAGATTACCGTAATTAAACCTTGACTATTCAGAGGCACTTTACCTGTACGCATGGACACTGTAAAACTATGGGTCATACTTGCATTTATATATTGCTCCTCATTGCATCTTATATGGTGGTTTCATATATTGGGAACCTCAATTAGATTTCCTGATACTCTGACCACCTGGCTGCTCATAATGAGAAAATGTGTCAGGTTTTGGTTCATGGGGCATTTGTTGAACTCATTGTAAAGTCCAAAAATTACAAACTTAAAGTGGTTGTTAAGCCACTTGTTAATGTTTATACAATCCCCTCTGTTTATTAAAAATATGTTCCCCAGTGTCTGCTGTATACAAAAAAATGCAGATTTATACCTCATTTTACAGCGCCTCCTCGGCTCTCTCCTCTCTCGGGCTGACATCTACAGCAGGATGCATTAAAAACAGAGGTTTTGGTTGCAAAACATTTGCAGATACAGCTGAAAGCAGCACCACCTCATCAAGGCCACAACCCTAAATCCCCTGAGCCCATACATATCCCCATAACCCCAATTATAACCAAAATATTCTAAATATAGACTTCAGGTAAGTGTTTGGTCGAAATTGGCTTTAGGCCCATATGTGTGCACTTGAACAGACAGCCAATGCAAGCAGCTCTGCAGTGTGGGCCTTTTTTTTACCAAATAACTTTTTATTTAAAGTTTTGTAATTTAAAAAAAATAAATAAATGCAAAACAAATCACAATGTACAATAGCAGTCATACATTTCTTTAGTACAAATACATAGAGTAGCTAGCACTATACAAAAACAAATGGTAGGCTAAATAACCAAATATCAGTAAGACATTCAGATCAAGGAGACCCTTGATTTAGATTTTGCACAGCCTGAATGCATTGATAGCACCCATCAAAGCTCTCTACGCTTAGAAGCACATATGGAAGCAATAGGGCAATACCCGTCATTCAACATAAGTAAGAATCTTAGGAGTAGTACCACTGCTATGCCCTATCTCATTTACAAACACACCACTCATAAAACATGTCGACCCGTTGCGTGCCTCAGTCACCCAACTTCATCTGTATCAGAATCCAGTCAAGCTCCAACCAACTACACCATTAGTAAAATTAACATAGAAAAATCTAAATCTGCAAAGGCAGTAATGTAAGGGGGGCTTAACCCAAAACCTGCAACCATGGATCCTATAGTTTGTTAAATTTATAAGGAGTACCTCCTTAATGACTCTTACTCTGAATGGTCTAAGGTTATCAGTGGTGTACCCCATGTTCAGTGTTGGGATCCTTACTTTTTATTATCTTTATAAATGATATTGGGTCTGGAAATAAAAGTACTATTTCTGTCTTTGCGGATGACACTAAACTATGCAGTGGAATAACGTCCTTACAGGATGTCGCCAATTTACAAGCCAACCTCAATGCACTGTCTAATTGGGCAACTAAGTGGCAAATGAGGTTTAATGTTGATAAATGTAAAGTTGTGCACTTGGGGGCTAAGAATATGCATGCATCATACAAACTAGGGGGAGTACAAATGGGGGAAGCGGACGCCCCCCCTGAATAAAGCCCGGCATGAGCACTGGGAGAACCGCCATCACTCCTGCAGCCGACCGCCGCTCTGCGAAGACACCGGACGCGGCCACCCGGAAATGACATGCGTCGGCTGTAACCATGACGACGAGCAGACGCACGACCAGACAGAGGAGGAGGAGGAGGGATATATACCCCTCAGACTTCCGGCCAGCCTTCTTACTTATCTAATATTGAATTAAAAATAACATTTTGTACGGTGGATCAATAAAAACCCAAATGATTATAAAATGGCAGTTAAAAATAAAACAAGGTGCTTAAAAGTCAGATGAGATGGAATTTCCAACATTGTAGAGTCAGATAATACAATGAAACTGTCATTAGTCATTGCCTTGCAGCAAAAAAAAATTACACTAAATTGGCAGCTGTCATGGCTACAAGGAATATCACCTTGTAGGTGAGAGTAGAGAGAGAGAAATGTTTCTAATGTAGCAAAGGTGCTTCTGAAATGAAGATACAACCAGATTGTGGTTTCTGCACATTGGAGAGGGTGGGACCCTTGAAAGTAAAAAGATGCAGAGCCCAAGCATATACCAGACCTTTACACTCAAGGAGTGATTGTCTTTACTGGTGGGTGTACTAGGGTGTTGCCCTCAGACTCACCTGTGAAGATGGCCACGGACCAGGAATAGAGCCAGAGCGTTATACACAGTTGACAGGCAATATTGGAAATAGACAAAAAGTCGGGGTGGGTGGCAAACAAGCTTAGTCTAATACAAGCTAAATTCGATAAACGGAGAAAATGGAATGCACACAAAAACATGGACTGGGGCTAGGAAATGAACCTACTGCTCAAGCAACAGGACTTGGTCTGAGCATAGCTAAATAGTGAGCTCTACCAACAGACTACGTGAAAATCTATCCTGCAGCTCTTCTATAAACTAGTTTTTATAGATGTAGCGATACCCTCAGCTTAAGAGGGCTGCTTGTTTGTTTGGGCCCTGTAATGCACCGCTACCAACCCCTGGCAATCGGCTCTGACTTCTTTCTGACACAGTTAGGAAAAGGGAGGATGGTATAACTGTATTATCTCTATACACTATTATACAGTACAACCCCCTTTGTATACCCGCACAGTAATTGACACTCACCACCAAATTGTCTAACTATAATTCTTTACTGAAGGTAGAAAGATAACAGAGTAATTTGTATACAATATTCTATGCAGATCCCTGCAATATAGGTGTGCACATTAAAAGGGTATGACAGTCAATAATGCAATAACACAACAACCCTGCTGCTGCAATCCTCCCTCGTGAGCATAAAATGGCGCCCTGCAATGTCCTATACTACCCAGTCAGGCCTGACTATAACTTAGGGTATAGTTTGCTGGAGAATCTTCGCTAGCAACTGTCGGTGGTGCACATGGAGAAACCAATTTGTAATCCAATAAAAGGGGTAACAGATATTCGCCAACCAGGCAAAGCTGGAGAGACTGACAAACTCAGTTCAGCACAAACAGTCTCTCCAAAGTATAACTGTGTTCAATAATGGGCCTGGGCAAAGTTAATAGGCACAAAGTTATTCTTATATGGTTCTGAGCTGGCGCTCTCTCACCCAGACCGGACCGATTCCTGTCTGGTTCCTCCGCTACTGTGAGTGGCGTCACAATGCCCACGATGCATCAAGTCCTCGGTCCTTCGGAAAATGATGGCACCTCAGGTGGATCGGATGACTCACAGACTCCCCAGCGGAACGGAAGGCTCTCTGGAACAAGAGCGCGAGGCCCAGGCTTCAGGTCTAGCGCGCGCAGCAGGTGAGTGCAGGGGATCCTCTTGCAAGGAGGGCAGCGTTCAGAGAGAGCGAACGAGCCCCACCTCTCCCCTTTTAAAGTCCACCCCAGCAGTCCTTGCGTGGGGAATGGCACCCTGGGTGCCGCAAAGCTTGCTGGGAAATGTAGTCTTGCGGGTAAAACGATTCCCCGCTACACATTCCCCCCACTTGAAATCTTTGGTTCCTCAAAGACAACATCAACAGTAGGAAAACACGAACTCATTAAGGGCAGCTAGAGAGGTCGGCAGAGGAAACTCCCACCAGAATGGGGAAGGGAGTTTGTCCTTCCCACTGGTTACATCAAAGGGGCTGACCTGTCTAACTGTGCCAGAGAGTGAGCTGGGGTTGCCTTCCACCAAATGCACAGTAGAAGGATCAGGTATTGGCAATGTCCTACGAGCAGTGGTTACTGTATCCTCAGAACTTTTCCCCATCTGGGTATAGGTTAACTTCAGAGTAGGACAAATGATTCTCTTGGCTCTTTGTTCTCTTGGGGTGGCCGTTTCTCCCCTCACTGTAACTTCTTCTAAAGTGGGTGCATTGGGCTCCAAAGCTTCTGGTACATCCGGATCAGATGTAGGAAGATGTAGGGAGTAATCTTGATGCTCAGCGGAAGGTGACCATGTGGCATCTTCCCATTCTTCAACCAGAGGACTAGACGGAACAAACTCAGTGGCTTCCACATTCAGTGTACTATCCACAGTACCTTCAGAGGGTGGAAGATCTATAGACGGGGGTTCTGGGGTCTGAGGAGGCCACAACCATCCAAGCTCTTCTTCTTCCAAACTCTGATCCGAGACATCCATTTCTCCAGACTGGGAGACCTGAGACTGAGTGTATGGCCTAGGTGTCTCCAAGCTTGAGGACGGTACAGGGGAATCTTCCATAGATGGTATCCAAACCGCTTCCGAAAGTGGGAGTAAATGGTTTCTGTGCCATGTCTTTAGTGGCCCTATCTTCCCTTCTGGTTTTAGCTGATACACCGGCAGATCTGGTAACTTCTTACAGATCACATATGGTTCAGGTCTCCATCTGTCTGCTAACTTATGCTTCCCTGGAACTCCTAGGTTGCGCAGCAGCACCCGGTCTCCTGGCTGGAGATCCTGGATTCGAACCTTGAGGTCAAAGTTCCTCTTGTTCCAAGCTCCTCTTTGTTCTGAGGCCACTTGAGCCTGTTCAAAAGCCAGCTTCAAACTCTTCCTCAGTCTGTCTACATAGCCCTTGTGTGAGGTGGCTGAAGTGCGATCCGTGGATATGCCGAATGCCAGATCCACAGGCAGTCTTGCTTCCCTGCCAAACATAAGGCGATATGGAGAGTACCCTGTGGCATCGCTAGTGGTACTGTTGTAGGCATGCACGATGGCCGCTATATGCTTGCTCCAGTGCTGCTTCTGCTCACTACTTAGAGTCCCTAACATATTTAATAGAGTCCTGTTGAACCTCTCCGGCTGAGCGTCACCCTGAGGGTGATAAGGGGTGGTGTGGGTTTTCTTGATACCCAAAGAGTCCAAAGGTTTCTTGATCAATCGACTCTCAAAGTCTCTCCCTTAGTCAGAGTGCAAGCGTTGTGGCAGTCCATAGTGCACAAAGTATTTTTCTACTAAGATTTTAGCTACAGTGGAGGCCTTCTGGTCTTTGGCTGGAAAAGCTTGGGCATAACCGGTGAAATGGTCGGTTATCACCAGAACATTTCCTTGTCCACTTAAGTCAGGTTCGAGACAGAGAAAGTCAATGCACACCAAGTCCAAGGGTCCTTGACTCTGCAGATGGCCCACTGGGGCATCTTGACGTGGCAATGTCTTCCTCTGGATACAGCGTGCACAGGAGTGGCAATATTCTTCCACTTCAGCCCGCATACAAGACCAATAGAACCTATCCCTTACAAGTTGGAATGTTCGTTCAGCCCCCAAGTGGCCATGATCATCATGTAAGGCAGTTAAGACGGTTCTTCTGTACTTTTCCGGCAGAAATAGCTGCCACTTATCTTCCAGGTCATCAGAGGGGCCCCTTCGGTAGACCACCCCTTGATGCACCTGCAACTTGTCCCATTCCTTGTGGACCAACCGGGCCACATTTGAGGGTTCCTTGAGAAGTATGTCTGGATCCTGGTCTTCCAATGTCTCCAGTGCTAATCTTCCCCAAGGGTCTTCCAGCTGGTCTCTCCTTAAGTCCTTCTTGGACAATTTGGGTAGCTCATCCTCTCCGACTTGGGTCACATTGCAGTAACACTTAGGCACCCCCACGGCAGAAACACTGATCTCTTCAGCCCTCGACCCACCGCTAGCTTGAAGTTGTACTCCTTGACACAGGGCCCGTACCCCATCTGGGGTTACCTGGGTCCAATCTTCTGGATGGTGGATGGATGCATGGCCTCTTCTGAACAGTGCGTCCACATCACGGTTTCCAGCTCCGGGCCTGTACTTCAGGCTGAAGTTGAACCCGGCTAAGGCGGCCAACCAACGGTGACCAGTGGCATCCAGCTTGGCCGTGGTGAAGAGATAGGTGAGTGGATTATTGTCAGTCTTTACTGTGAAGTCAGCTCCATACAGGTAATCTCTGAGTTTATCCACGACTGCCCACTTTAGGGCCAGGAACTCCAACTTGTGGGTGGGTTAGTTCTTTTCAGCAGGTGCTAAACTTCTGCTAATGTAGGCAACTGGGCGCAACTGCCCTTCATACTCTTGGTATAGCACCCCTCCTAGGCCATCATGGCTGGCATCTACATGCAGTTCATAAGGCTTCTTTGGGCCAGCATAGGCCAGGACTGGTGCAGTGGTAAGACTCTTCTTTAACATCTGGAAGGCTTCCTCGCACTCCCCTGTCCACTGGTCTTCCACAGACTCTCCAGACTTCCTGGGACCAGTATCATCCTCTTCTCCTTCCGTCTTCAGTAGCTCATTTAGGGGTCTGGCAATTTTTGCAAATCCTTCCACAAATCTACGGTAGTAGGAACAGAAGCCTAAGAAGGACCTGAGCTCAGTCACTGTAGTTGGTCTGGGCCAGGAGGTGACTGCCTCCAGTTTATCAGGGTCTGTAGACACTCCTTCAGCAGATACTATGTGCCCCAAATATTGGACCGAGGATTGATAGAACTGGCATTTTTCTCTGGAAAGTTTAAGTCCCTCCTCACTGAGTCGTTTCAGGACCTTCTCCAATCTTTCTTCATGCTCTTCCAGAGTCTTCCCAAAGACAATGATGTCGTCTAGATACACCAGGACTTCGATCAGATTCATGTCCCAACGGTCTTCTCCATCAACCTCTGGAAGGTAGCAGGGGCTCCTGACAGGCCTTGGGGCATCCTATTAAATTCATAGAATCCCACTGGGGTGATGAAGGCCGTCTGCTCCTTATCTTCAGGGTGCATGGAGATTTGATAATACCCACTCTTCAGGTCCATGACGCTGAACCACTTGGCCCCAGACAGACTCTGCAAAGCATCTTCTATCCTGGGGGTAGTATACTGATCAGGAATGGTCCTCCGGTTAAGAGTCCTATAGTCTATGCAGAGTCTCAGCGACCCGTTTTTCTTCCTTACCACCACAATGGGGGAGGCATATGGACTTCTGGACTCCTAATGACCCCTGTCCTCTTTAGCTCTGCCAACTGCTCCCGCAAATCTTCCAGATCAGCCAGCGGAACTCTTCGGACCCTCTCCCGAAAGGGCTTGTCTTCTTGAAGACGGATTTTATGGGTGGCACTTCTCGCACACCCCACATCAAACTCATCTTCAGAGAATATTCTCCTCCACCGAGTCAGCTGAGCCTTGGCTCTCTCCTTCCATTTCTGTGGCAAGGCTGTATCTTCAAGGCAGAGCTCTTCCAAGGTGGCTTCTCCATCTTTTGACTTCAATTCAGACAGGGTCACTGGGGTAACAGGGTTCACCTTGCCCAGTAGCACCCGGGCTGGGATCTTCACAGGAGAATTTGTGACATTTCTAACACTCACTGGAATCTGTCCCTTGGCTTTCTTCAGTGCCCTCAACGGGACCACTTCAGGGAGTACTTCCAATCCTTGGTGGGTGTTTAAGGGGTCTGGTTCCACGACCACAATGGGACCCGGCTGCTCCCAGGAGAGCTTTAAGGTAGCCTGAAGACAGATCACCTCACCAGGCTGTAGTATCCTCTCTCTTCTAGACAGTTTCCAGACACTTCCCACCCCCTCTTCCGGGGCCTTTTGCTCCAGGATCATCTTCTGGTAGACCTGTTGCAGCATGGGGTAAATCTTCTGTCTGGGAGAACTCCGTTCTTGCACCAACGGGGTCAGCAGTCTCCTGACCAGATCAGTGTTGGTCCCTATCAACATGGACATCATGTTGGCTCCTGGTGGGCGAGGGCACACCACAGCCAAAGTGTCGAAAGCTTCACCGAGGGGTCAAAGGCCAGACTGATCGAAACATAGCCATCGTAGGGGAAACTGCGAGTGCCAATTCCCCCTATCTTCAGGTCTTCCAGCTTCTGCAAAGGTACGTGACTTAAATGCTTCTGATAAAAGTCTCTGTATAAGAGAGTCACTTGGGCTCCTGTGTCTAAGAGTGCCTTTGCGTAGTCTCCCTCCACTTGAACGGAGACTAGAGGGGAGGGCCCAACCAATTTATCTGGGAACTTCCTAGGAGGTATTTTCTCCCTGGGACACCTTGATTTTTCCAATGTTATTTTTTATTTTTCCACTTTTTTCTAGACCTCAACCCTTTTTGAACCTGGTATGCATTGATCTTTTTCTGGTTGTCAAATTGCAACTCCCGACAGACAGTATGGGAGTTTTTTGGAGGGGCATTATTGCCCTTCTGATTTTTCTCTGCTTGTCTCTGGATTTTCTTGGAGCTTTCTGTAGGTAGCGGGCGCCCGGCTGACTCCTTCACCGGGGCCCTCTGAAGTTTTCCGCTGGCTGGTATTGAGTGCCTCTTTTCTTCCTTGGGCTGGGGCACCTTTTGTCAGGGTGACCAACTCCTCCACAATTTAAGCAGAAAATCTCCTTCCTGATTTTTGGGGATGCTGGAATAGGGACACCCCGGTCCAGGTTCCTTCTGGATCTCTTCTTTCTCCTTGACTACAGAGTTCTTGGCCAATAAAGAGGTCAATAAGTCCAGTACTTGGGCCATTTGAGACTTCAAGGTTTCTACTTCTGGGTCACGTTCTGTGACTACTGTCGTTCTGACTCCTACCGAAACAGGTGGGGTGGTTTTCTCAAACCTCTCTTGATTCTTCATCAGGGCCTCCTCGTCCCTTATGATCCGCACAAGGTCTGTGTAGTTCAGGGCCATGACTCCGTCAGAGGTCTTCAGGTGGAGCCAGACTGGGTCTGACGTAAGGCTCCCCTTAGGATCTGTTTCATCCTGGTAGCATCTATGACCTGTGGTTGCATCCCTTTTCTCAGTACAATCTGGCACAGCATTCTATTCAGTCTCCGGACATACTCGGACAACTTCTCCTTTGGCTGTTGGAAGGTATGTTCAAATTTATACACCAAGTCTGACACCTTCTCCAGCTGGCCAAACTCTTCCTGCAACATAGACAAATAATCCATTGCTGTACACACAGTATTGCTGCACCAAAGGTTTTTCACCACCTCAGCAGCAGGGCCTTTCAAGCTCTCACTGATGCGCTGCTTCTTCTGCGCTTCTGGAACTTCCCAACATTCTTCTGCCTGCATTGCCTGCTCGATCCAAGTATCGAAATCTTCCTCCCCGGGTTGTACAGGTTGTGTTCCTGAAAACGCCCGAAGTTTCCGGTACCCAGCTTCCACATGCACCGTGTTATTATTTTGGCATTTAACGACAAAGTCCCCCAAAGCAGTCAACAGTTCGGGACCTATGGCGGTCAGGGGTGACTTTGGTGCTTTAGTTTCGCTACTGCCTCCCATTTTGGAGAGGAGTGATGGAGATAACTGTGGGGAGGTCCGTGGGGACTCTTTCTTCACAGCCCCAGTATGCACTAAGCGATACGTTCTGTCATCTAAGTCTTTTATACTTTGCCCTTTGAACTCCTCTGGGACTCCTCTTGTCCACTCTATTAGGGCATATGTCCCAGCGGCATTTGTCTTCACATCTACTGGCCATGCTTTCCATTTTGGGGACATTGACATTATTAGTTGCTTTATCTCTTTTTTCTCCTGGATCTCTCCCGGGAGTTCAATAACTACCGCCCGGAGTGGATCCACGCCCTCCTCTGCGCACCATTCTATTACTGCCTGCGAGTCCATGATGGTACTTCAGGCCGCCTTGATCGCAGCGTGCAATATACACGGGTCCCGGACTGAGCCCCCACGTGTAGCGATACCCTCAGCTTAAGAGGGCTGCTTGTTTGTTTGGGCCCTGTAATGCACTGCTACCAACCCCTGGCAATCGGCTCTGACTTCTCTCTGACACAGTTAGGAAAAGGGAGGATGGTATAACTGTATTATCTCTATACACCATTATACAGTACAACCCCCTTTGTATACCAGCACAGTAATTGACAGTCACCACCAAATTGTCTAGAAAGATAACAGAGTAATTTGTATACAATATTCTATGCAGATCCCTGCAATATAGGTGTGCACATTAAAAGGGTATGACAGTCAATAATGCAATAACACAACAACCCCGCTGCTGCAATCCTTTCTCGTGAGCATAAAATGGCGCCCTGCAATGTCCTATACTACCCAGTCAGGCCTGACTATAACTTAGGGTATAGTTTGCTGGAGAATCTTCGCTAGCAACTGTCGGTGGTGCACATGGAGAAACCAATTTGTAATCCAATAAAAGGGGTAACAGATATTCGCCAACAAGGCAAAGCTGGAGAGACTGACAAACTCAGTTCAGCACAAACAGTCTCTCCAAAGTATAACTGTGTTCAATAATGGGCCTGGGCAAAGTTAATAGGCACAAAGTTATTCTTATATGGTTCTGAGCTGGCGCTCTCTCACCCAGACCGGACCGATTCCTGTCCGGTTCCTCCGCTACTGTGAGTGGCGTCACAATGCCCACAATGCATCGAGTCCTCGGTCCTTCAGAAGATGATGGCACCTCAGGTGGATAGGATGCCTCACAGACTCCCCAGCGGAACGGAAGGCTCCCTGGAACAAGAGCGCGAGGCCCAGGCTTCAGGCCTAGCGCGCGCAGCAGGTGAGTGCAGGGGATCCTCTTGCAAGGAGGGTGGCGTTCAGAGAGAGCGAACGAGCCTCACCTCTCCCCTTTTAAAGTCCACCCCAGCAGTCCTTGCGCGGGGAATGGCACCCTGGGTGCCGCAAAGCGTGTTGGGAAATGTAGTCTTGCGGGTAAAACGATACCCCGCTACATAGACTTTGTATTTTTAGTCTTTTTATTTTTTTATTTTTTTATTTTGGTCCTCATAAGAGCCCATTCACACAGGGGCGACTTTGGATCTGACTTGAAGTCGCCCCAAGTCGCCCCAAGTCGCTCAGCATGAGAAAATCAATGTAAGTGAATGAGAGCCGTCTTAATGCACACTAATGAAGTCGCTCCGACTTCAAAAAAGGTTCCTGTACTACTTCAATCCGACTTCTAGGCGACTTGTAGGCAACTTGTACCCATAGATTTCAATGGAAGTTGCCTCCAAGTAACTGAAGCAACTTTCCAGGAAGTAAAAATAGTTTTCCAGGCAAACCCCTCCCACAGAGCTGATTATTGTTTGATTGGCCACTGGAAAGTAGCCTGTCCTGGAGGCAACTTGAAGTTGCCTTGTAAGTTGCCTGGAGTCACGCTGTGATTCATGCTCAAGTCGTGTCCAATTTGCCTCCCAAAGTCGCGCTGGAAGTCGTGTTGCCCCTGTGTGAATGGGCTCTAATGCCCCGTACACACGATCGTTTTTAATGTCATTTTTTAAACCGACGTTTTTCTCCTCGTTTTTTTTCATGTTTCCTCTCAAGCCTGCCTTGCGTACACACCATCATTAAAAAAAACGATCAAGCAAAGCGCAGTGACGTTCAACACGTACGACGGCACTATAAAGGGGAAGTTCCGTTCGAATGACGCCACCCTTTGGGACGCTTTTGCTAATTCCGTGTTTCCGCGTGTTAGTAAAAGTTTGGTGAGTGACGATTCACGCTTTTCAGTCTTCGTGCTTTGAAGATCGTTTTCGGGAGTTCAGTTTGCGCCTGTGGGTTCGTATCTGTTTAGCACTGCTAGTAGTCAGTTCGTATCTGTTTATTCAGTGCGGCCTGCTCTGCACGTTCGTGTTTTTCAGCTTGTTCTTCATAGGCCTTGCTGTTCTTCCGTGCGTTCTTCTAGTTTGTTCTGTTCAGCCGACCGTTATCTAGCCATGTTGCGGCTACGTACTCGTCGTAGAGTTCGTGCTGTAGTTGGTGCAGGGATTCATGCTGTATCCCGACTCCATGCCATGAGCATGGTCAGGAGGATTTCATGGACCAAGAATTGGTTGCTCCAGCGGCACCAATTCTGTCACATGCCTTTGTTGCGGGAGATCAGGGAGAATAATCCTGATGATTTCAGGAATTTCCTCAGGATGTCTGACCCCGTATTTCAGCAGCTGTTGGCTTTGGTGTCCCCCTATATTACCAGGCAGGACACCGTTATGCGGGAAGCCATCAGTGCTGAGCAGAGGCTCATCGCCACGTTGCGATACCTGGCTACTGGGAGAAGCCTGCAGGACCTTAAGTTCTCCACAGGCATATCCCCCCAGGCTCTGGGGATCATTATACCAGAGACTTGTTCTGCCATCCTTCAAGTTTTGCAGGAGGACTATATTAAGGTAAGTGTTCTTCTTCAAAAATTCACATTGTATGGTTTTTATTTTTGGATATTTTTCATTTGCTTTATTTGCAGTCCCTAATTCACATGATTCTTAGCTGCAGGGAATGTCCCCTTTCTCCCCATGTTTTATTATTTTAAGTTTGGGGTTTGAGGATTACCTGTAAATTTGGCTTACCTAACCTCTCCAGCATGCTATCCTGGGGCCATACCTACCTTGCCTAGTCATTTCCATGTTTTTTATTATATGTTCCATCGTAGTGCTTTACCCAAAACGCACCCTAAATTTGGCCTAGGAATGTTTCATTTTTGTTAACTTCAATACAGAGTGCTACAGCCTTCATGTGTGATATTCCCAACTCATCTTCAACCCCCCCCCCCCCCCCCCATAATGTTTTTATTTTTTTTATTTTTTTATTTTTTTCTAGCTTCCAAATTTTTATGTATTGAACAGTTTCTACCAATGTTGGCCATGAATGTGTGTATGAAATCAGCTTTCAATGTTTCTGGCTCCAAGTATTAATTTGTTATTTCTTTAATTCCACAGTTCCCTTCTTCGCCACATGAATGGCAGAATGTGGCTTCCGAGTTTGCCCAGCGATGGAACTTTCCGAACTGTGGAGGAGCCATCGACGGCAAACATGTTCGGGTCGTCCCACCACCCCATTCGGGATCCTTTTATTATAATTATAAGGGGTTCCACAGCGTCGTGATGATGGCAGTGGTGTCGGCCACCTACGAGTTCCTCTATGTGGACGTTGGCAAGAATGGCAGGATGTCTGATGGAGGAGTTTTTGCCCAGACGGAGTTTGGAGAAGGGCTCCTTTTGGATATGCTGGCCTTGCCACCAGCGGAGCAGAATGTGGAGGGACTACCTTTTGTGTTTGTGGCGGATGAGGCGTTTGGCCTGGGACCCCATTTGATGAGGCCATTCCCGCAACGCACCCTCACCCCTGAGAGGAGGGTTTTCAATTATCGGCTGGCCAGAGCCAGAAGGGTGGTGGAAAATGCGTTTGGGATCATGGCCAGCCGATTTCGCCTCTTCCTTACCTCCATCCACCTTGCCCCATACAAATGGAACCATGTGGTTATGACGTGCTGTGTGCTGCATAATTTCCTAAGGGTGCATTCAACGAGTTATATATCTTTGAGTGGGCCTGAGGCCTCTTTAATCAATGCAGAAACTTTGGTGGCCCTGGAACCTGGCCGTCCTGGCTTGCCCCCCCCAACCGGACGTGAGGTCCGTAACCAATATGTGGACTATTTTATGGGTAGGGGGGCCATTGAAATGCCAGACAATCTATAATAATTTTAGACCAAAAAAATAAAACTTTTTCTTGAGTAAAGATTGGTTTGTCATTTTTATTGTATAATGTTTGATGTTTCTGGTAGGTTTACCTAGTGCACTTGTTTTGCCATGTGGATTAAAAAATCTTTTAATTAGCCTTCATTGTCAGTGTAAACACCAAACATTGATTAGTTCACTCAGCACCACATTTACATAATGAAGCCACAATGATTTGTTATGTAAAAATACCTTTATTTTTTTTGTTTAGGTGGGCAACTTCCTTAGAAATGTGGATGTTCCCTTAATTTCAGGTGTATTAAAACGCATGACCAGCCATGCATAAACAAACTATATTTCTCAAAATTTTGAAAAAGCTAAACATGTGCTAGTCATTAAAGGGTAAAATAACAAAAAAAAAATAGAAATCTCTGCAAGTAAAACGTTATTTGGTGTAAAAACATTAGACACGCCCAAGCACAGCCATGATATTTTGGAGCCTTTTCTCCACCCGCTTTGTATTTGCCCTGATCTCTAGCAAATCTCCCTTCATTTTTTCGAGGTCACGACAGCAGACCATCAGGTATTGGATCAGGATCTGGGCACTGTGATGTGTCAACTTATTGGGGTCTTCGGCCAGAACTGCACCTAAATGTAAAAAGAAATATGTAGGATAGAATATGTAGGCCTACATCTATTTAACATGCATGTGTCTGGTTTCACTCTGACCTGTGGTGGTGCCACTTTCCACTTCCACAACATCACATTCCTCTCCATCCTGGGGTTCTGGGGGTATTGTTGTAGGTATTGCAATTCTCGTCTCATCTGAGGTAGCTTTTCGAATCCCTAGGGAGATTGAAATAAAAGGAATAGTTTCATTAGTAGCGACTCAATTTTGCTAAAATAAGAAACATGAAAAAAAACTTGGTAATCATTCTTTTGAAGCATGCTCCATTTTAATTTTTACCCCCTGTGCCAACCGGGACAAATGATTGGATACATAGCCCAAAACAGAGCATATACATTTTGTAAACAAATTTGAAACATTGTAACACCCCAAAGTATCTACACTGGATCACCTGTGTGTGACTCCCTCAAGCTTTTTGGCTTTAGGCCCACACTTGTACTACTGCGTTCAGATGTTTCATCAGCTGCTGAGCATTCACTCCCTTTAACATTACCATGCATATCGTTTTTTCAAATGAACAAATGTCCTTTGGATTAGCACACCAAAAATAAGTGTGGCCCAAATTTACTCCCCCAAATAAACCAAAAAACATGGGTGTTCACACTGGATGATCCTAAAACATCGTTTGAGGAACTGTACGGAGAAAGAGGTTTAAGACGTCCGTTTACTATGCGGACGAACCTGAAAGATGGTATCTTTCAGTGTACTATATGAAAGTTAAAAATACACGACAGAATACAAGAAAATAATATGTACCATGGAAACTCAAAAAAAACAACTTACTTTTTAATATAACTTTCTTGATTCTTTTATATTGGTCGGCCTCCCGCAACTTCAGATCTGACCATCGTTTTCTGAGCTGTTCCTTCGTTCTGCACACCCCGAATTTTTGGTGGAGACTTTTGACCACTTTGCCCATAATTCTGGACTTGACCAGATTAGGCCTTTTATACGGACCATGCTTGGCATCATAATCCTCCTTCTTTAAAATGGCGACCATCTCCACCATTTCCTCGAATGACATGTTGGATGCCTTATATCTCCTGGGTCTTGATTTGGGCTCCTCTGTAATTTCATCCTCTGTAGAGGTAATCTCAGCCACCTGTGTCTCCGCCATGTTTTGTTCAGCACTACGAGCGAGAAGGGGCGGGGAAAGTACAATATCGAACGTCAGGGGCGGGGAAAGCGTGCGGAGTTTCACGCATGCGCTGTGTATATAAAGTGAAGATCCATGTCTGGGAAATACGTTCATTTTTCGGGAGAGGGAGTTAGCAACGAACGTCGTGACCAAGGTACCTAACAATTTTACTTTTTGAGGTTCATCAGACGAGGAGATTTGTGTGCTCAAAATATGTAGACAATGCACAGTTGAGGAATGTTGCCTGAAATATATATTTTTTTTGGTTTCTCGCTTTTACAGATATCATGAATACTTTTAAAAACCCAGACTTCATGGGGGAGTTCATCGACAAATGGCAAGAGCTCCCTATATTATGGCAAACAAAAAGTGGCGGTAATAAAAATAAAGACGCCAGGAAAGCAGCACTGGAGAGCCTGCTTGCATTTGTGCAAACAAAGATACCCACAACAACTCTCCAAGATGTCAAAAACAAAATTGCGACCATCAGAGGGACATACAGGACCCAGAGGACTATGGTCCTGAGGTCCCAGAGGTCAGGTGCACCAGCAGATAAGGTTTATAAACCCAGTCTGTGGTACTACAGTAAGCTTGCTTTTCTGGATGACCAGCTGGAAGTGCGGGAATCTCTCTCCACCCTTCCCCCCAGAGGTCAATCCAGCCTTCCTTGTACCCAACCCTCCAGCCTTCCCTGCAGCCAGTCCTCCAGCCTTCCTGTCAACCCTGCTCTGGCTTCCTCTGAGGATCAAGATCAGGGCCTTGAGGAGGCAGATTTGGAGATATGGAGCCAGGTAAAGTTTTGCTATCTATATTTCTATCGTACAAAATTGTAGAATTTAAATAGATGTTAGTATTGTTAAAGGTATGTACACTTCTACCAATAAAGTTTGTGAAGAGCAAGATACAGTAGTGGCCTAATTTTATGTGCCCAAGACAACAAAACCAGGATGCGTAATCAATGAAAATGACATAACTTTTGGCATTGATTTCAACAATGTCTAGAGGTGAACAATGTCTGTGAATGATGATGTGGCAAAATAAATAATGTCCCTTTCTTTTTTTACAGCCAGAGCAGAGCCAGGAAGAGGGTGATGTTGGGGATCAGGAGGAGGCAGGGCCCAGTGGCACCCAGGAGGAGGCAGGGCCCAGTGGCACCCAGGAGGAGGCTTGGCCCAGCACAAGAGCCCAGATGCCTCCCCTGGTAGTTAAACCACGAGGGCCAAGGAGAGGTAGGCAGGTGGAGGAGGAAACCAGGGCCTTCCTCAGAGAGGCAACAGCGGCCCTCAGAGAGGCACCCTCTGTTGATGAGGGATTTGCCGCAGTCCTCACCCACAAACTAGGGCAAATGGAGTTGCAGCAAAAAAAATTCAGTGAGACCCTGCTATTGAAAGTCATCAATAAGGGCGTGCTGGGTGAACTCACTAGGTACACGGACATAACGGAGGTTGTCCCTACTCCTCCACCTCCTCCTCCTCCTCCTACTACTCCTTCTGCCACAACCTCTCCTCCTGATCCCCAGCCTCCAAGGAAGAAACCAAACAAGGCTGCAGAGAAGGCTGGAGAGAAGGCTACAAGGAAGAGGAGAAAATAATGCCTGCTGTAGTACCACAGACTGGGGACATATAGGACTTATCTGCTGTGGCTCCTGACCTCTGGGAGCTCAAGACAAGATTGGGCTCATTTTTTTGGGGGATCTAATCTCTATTTTGGTTTGGACATCTTGTATGGTTGTTGTGGGGTGAAAGGGATGCACAAATGCAAGCAGGCTCTCCAGTGCTGCCTTCCACTTTAATTTGTTAATGTTCTGAAATAAAAAAAAATTGAGTGCCCTTTAAATACTTGACTATGTGATTTGTATTTCAAAAGAGAGCTTGCTAGGAAGCAGGCAGGGACATCTCAAATTATATTATTGTTATTATCAGGGGACACAAACCTCCCTGAGGCCAAATGAGACACATTTGGAAGGTTGTTGTGGTAACTTTACACAAGAATAATTTAAGCCAAAATACTAAAAAAAAGGCCAAAAAAAAAAAAAATATATAAAATTTTAAGAAAAAAGGAGAATTACATTATTTTATTATTATTAGTATTATTTAGGAGGGAGGTGCGGCTTATAAATAATATTTTATAATCATTAGAGCAATTTGGAATTACTTTAGAAACAAGTTTGGCATAACTCTCAATGTCATTATCAAAAGAGGGTAATTTTAAAGCATTATCAAAAGAAGAACGGAATGCGCTGCATTAAAACGATGCTATTAATTCCACCGTGACGAATGTGCCATCTCCATTTCCAACATTAGCTTTACCAAAACGAGCGCTCCCGTCTCATAGTTGCTTCGGAGCATGCGCGTTTTTTTTCACGTCGTGAAAGCATACACACTATCGTTTTTCACGTCGTTAAAAAAAACGACATGAAAAACGACGTGAAAAAAGAGAGCATGTCCGGAATTTTTAATGGCCGCTTTTCACGTCGTTAAAAATGCTCTGGAGCCTACACACGATCATTTTTAATGGCCATTTTTTAAAATGGCATTTTTAACGGCATGAAAAACGATCGTGTGTACGGGGCATAAGGCTGTTTCTGCCCTGTGAAAGCAAACATGGTGGGCAAAGATGGTAAAGTAAAATGCATTTAGGCAATTATATCTCCTGAATTAAAGGTAGGACTGTCTTTTTCTGCTACCACAGATGTGTAAACCAATGGAATGATATTACTATGACTCAGCATCGGTAACAAAGATATTACTCCTCAAACCAATTGAAACTGCACATCTAAAGTGTATTGATATGGATGCCAAAGCAAAAGGTTTTCTATCCAGCTTACTTTTTTGTAATGTTCGCATGGAGGCAAAGCAAATCAGCTTGGAATATTTCCTGACTGGCAAAGCAGATGTTTCTCCCTTGCCAGACAGAGATGAAGAGTTTGATGTGATTATTTGTCTGTTTATACAGATCATTGGGCTCAGGCTTAAAGTGTTACTAAACACACAAAAGTAAAATGAGTCTGCACATGCAGTAAAGCATGCTTGTTATACTCACTGTGGAACCTAAGGGGTTCATCTTCCGCATTGTGTAAAAAGGCTGTTTGATCCTGTCTTCTCTGATCATCCCCTTCTTTTACTGTCCCCAATCCATCTACTGATAGCACAGAGCCCTAGGAGGCACTCTGCACATGCTCAGTTTGGTGTTTATTGCTAGAGGTTTTTTTTTTTGGAGGGTGCATGTGATCAGCACAGGGCCAATCAGCACTGTCCAGACAGAGGGTCAGGGGTCATGCATCCTCATAGGACAGTCAGAGGAGAATGAAAACTCTTCCTACAAGCTTTAACCAGTGCTTATCTGGATAGAAGTCACAAGACTGCTATATACTGTTACAGTTGTGCGCCTGTGAATTATGCACATGTCTGCTCAATGTATCTTTTCAATTCGCAAGGATGTAGCACTTTACTTTTGTTTTGTTTCAAAGTGGGAAATGTTTACAACAAGAGAGCCACAGAACAGCTGCAACAGCAAAGGAAGAGTGAAGCTGAGCAAAACTTAAATTGGAAGTCCAGCCTATTCCTAACTAAGCGTAAAGCTGCACCCACCCTCTTTCTAAACCCTATTTTATCTAACCTGTGAAAGTGAGATGTGTATACTTACCTATTCTGAGAGTGATCAGGTCTGGTTACATGATCGCCCCAGCGGCTGGCTTCAGTGAAGATGAGAGATTGCCAATATTGGCTGCAGAGCCTCGGCACTGACATCACCCATAGGCATTTATTGTTGGCTGTTCCTTTTCTACACTGGGGGGAGGGGAGGAGTGAATACCTGCACCTATTCTCTGAAAAAAAAATCCTGATTGTCACCTATAACACAGTGGGGTTGATTTACGAAAGGCAAATCCAATTTGCACTACAAGTGCAAACTACAAGTGCAAAGTGCACTTGAAATTGCACTGAAAGTGCACTTGGAAGTGCAGTCGCTGTAGATCCGAGGGGGACATGCAAGGAAAATAAAAAACAGCATTTTAGCTTGCACGTGATTGGATAATAATATCAGCAGAGCTTCCCCTCATTTCAGATCTAAACCCTCAGATTTACAGCGACTGCACATCCAAGTGCCCTTTCAGTGCAATTTCAAGTGTAGTGCAAAGTGGATTTCCCTTTAGTAAATAACCCCCAAAGTGTCCAAACAAGGACCTTTCAGTATCATCAGCTTTTAACACTTATTTGACATTTTAGTGGATGTATTTACATCTACTTTATCAAAACAATGATTGAGTTCTCTGAATTTCAGTGCTGGGGTACATTTTCCTATGTGACCTGCCTGTGTGCACAGATCTGTACACCCCAAAATCCTTGTTCTCTGTCCACAACAACTGATTACTATCTTCCCACAGATACTGTTAAAATTTAAGTTATGTATACATCGGTTAGGCCTATTATTTCTGATTAAAACTGTCCTGCTGCTCACCAGATTTATGGTGCTGTATTTTCTGCAGTATATGATTTTTTTTCTTTATGCCATTACTCAATAAAAATATCTAGTATGTCCTACTAGAACAAGATGTCAAATTAAATAACTATAAATAACGCATTCCCAAATGAGTATGTTATTCAGTGGCTGCCTAAACACACTTAAAGTGTTACTAAACCCAGGAACCTGCATTCACTATATCTGGTCACCCACAGTACACAGAACTGGTACATTTTTATACAGTAAACTTGATAATACGTATCTATTTCTATGTAGTACACAACACAGTACTAGCTGAAGCTATTTTTTAGGAGCATTTTTTCACTTTCAACCAGACAAGCCTGTTCTTTTTTTCTCCAAATACACCACAGCAAGAAGGAAGAGGACTGGTACTGTATATAAGGGTGAATCTGACAGCCCTTTTCATGATCGTGACATTGAAGTGCACAGTTGTTGACATAACAGCCAGGGAAGCAATTTCTGCACTCACAGAAATGATTAAGCTATCATACCTATGCACAGCAACTAAACTGATGCATTGTTTATTTTCTGAAAGTATTTTGAAGTAGTTGTAAAGAAATACAGGGTTATCAAATTGTTCTAACTGCTAAATGTTACTAAAAACTGTAAAATTTGAATGCATTATATTAGTTGTCTGATATTATTCACTACCCCAGTTCCTCAATCACAGAAAATAAAAGCCAGCTGCAAGCAGATTCTACACATTTGGTGATAGAGGGCAGGAAGGCAAACGGCTTCTTTTTTGTTCTCTCCCCAAAAAAATCCCATTCTGTGGTACTCCTGTGGGTAAAAGTGTAAGTCTAGCCTATTACTAACTAAGCTTAAATCACCTCCCACCCCCTTCTAAACCCTTTTCTGTCCACCCTGTGAAAAAAAGATGTCTATACGTACCTATTCTGGGAGAGATCCAGTGTAGAGGAGGAACAACCGACAATGAATGCCTATGGGTGATGGCAGTGCCCAAGCAGCCGTTATTAGCGATCTCTCCTATTCACTGAAGCCAAGTATACACATGTTCCTTTCACTGGTTAGATAAAATAGGGTTTAGAAAGAGGGTGGGAGCAGGTTTACACGAATGCCTTGTACACACGATCGGAATTTCCGATGAAAAAAGTCAGATGGAATTTTTTCATCGGATATTCCAACCGTGTGTGGGCCCCATCTGAGTTTTTCCGTCAGAGTTTAGAAATAGAACATGTTTTATTTTTTTCCGAATGGAAAAAAATCCGATAGGAAATTCCTATCGTCTGTGTGAACTCCTATGGAGAAAAAAACATGCATGCTCAGAATCAAGTCGACGCATGCTTGGAAGCATTGAACTTAATTTTTCTCGGCTCGTCGTAGTGTTTTACGTCACCACGTTTTGGACGGTCGGAATTTGGTCTGACAGTGTTTATGCAAGACAGCTTGAACGGAATTCCGACTAAAAATTCCTTCGGACAATAAAAAAGATTTTGCAAAAAAAATAAATAAAATTCCATCGGATTTTAGGCCATCGGAAATTCTAATCGTGTGTACAGGGCATTGGACCACTTTCACACTGGGGCGATTTTTCAGGCGCTTTAGCTCTGGAAATAGCCTCTGCCAAGCACCTGAAAACCGCCCCCCATTCATTCCAACGAGACTTTTTACACTCGGGCGGTGTGCTTGCGGGACGTTCCAAAAAGTCCTGCAAGCAGCATCTGTGGGGCGGGCTGGGATCGCTGTATTTAGGGCTCCCAAAACGCCCTGCCCATTGGAATGAATGGGCAGCGCTTTCAAAACGCCTTCAAAGTGCCGCAAAACTGGAGTTTTTAACCCTCCACCGCACCTCGCTAGAGGCCGAAAAGCGTTGCTAAAACGAGCTGCGCTTTAGCGCTATTGACCGCCGCTTTCAGTGTGAAAGCAGTCTTAGGAATAGGCTGGACTTCCAATTTAAGTTTTGCTCAGCTTCACTCGTCCTTTGCTGTTGTAGTTGTTCTGTGGCTCTCTTGCTGATTGGTGTAAACATTTCCCACTTTGAAACAAAATAGAAGTAAGGTGCTACATCCTTGTGAATTGAAAAGATACATTGAGCAGGCGGGTGCATGATTTACAGGCGCACAACTGTAACAGTATAATCCAAATAGAAAGTCCACAACTCTGTGTGATGCTCTTAAAATCTTCCTTTATTACCTACTCCCACAGTAAACACAGCCTTAATACAGAGAAGTTGACGCATTTCAGCCTTAATCGGTCTTAGTAACTAAGGCAGATTAAAGCTGAAACGCGTCAACTTCTCTGTATTAAGGCTGTGTTTACTGTGGAATAATTATTAAAGGTAGATTTTAAGAGCATCACATAGATTAGAGGACCTTCTATTCAGATTTTCCACTTTGAATCTTGCTTCCCTCTTCAGTACATCTGCGGCCTCCCCCAACCTGTGTCACAAGTGCCTCAACAGACCAGACAGTGTAACTAGGTGGTGACACAAGTATTATGACATGGTAAAGAGTGGACATGACTTATCTAAACCAAAAGTGACTTCATAGACATGGTGAAACCAGTGTATTTTAGCTGTAATAAGCATAATAAAACTGAACATTTTCTAATATATAATAATATAATTATAAATTATCATTTGTTTTAAATTGAATTTTTTATTTTATGTAAAAATGTTTTTTTTTTTTGCACTGTCTTTTTCATTTTTTTTATTAACTTTATTGCTATCACAAGGGATGAACAACATCCCTTGTGATAGCATGGACAGTGAAAGGTTCTTTTTACTGAGACATCTGGGGTCTATTATAACTCAGGTTTTTTCCTCTGCCCTTCAAAGAATCTGATCAAACTGAAATCAGCTTGATCAGATACTGTTACAAGCCAGTAATGGCTTATTTACATCCTGGCAAACCCAGAAGTGACAAAACACCCATCACTTTTGGTTTCTAAAGCCTCGTACACATGACCGATTTTCTCATCCAAAACCGGCAAGAAAAGTGCCGCGAGAGCTTTTTGATCGAGAAAAACGTTCGTGTGTATGGTTTTACGACGATAAAATTGCCGTGAATCTCGACGAGAAAATAGAGAACCTGCTCTCTATTTTCTCGTCAGGATTCCAGATTTCCTTGTCGTGTTTCTCGTCGACCTCTTTTGTGACGAGAAAATGGTTCGTGTGTATGCTTTAACGAGTCTTTCAAAAGCGCGCATGCTCAGAAGCAAGTATGAGACGGGAGCGCATTTTCTGGTAAAACAAGCCTTCGTAATGGAGATAGCACATTCGGCACGCTCGAAATTATTGCATCGTTTAAATGTTGTGCATTGAAATCTTCTTTAGAATGTTACATTAATGTTATATTCTTAATATCTAAAATTTAATTTGGCCAGGAAAATATAGCATTAAGAAAGAATTCCTCAAAATTAACTGGATGAATGGGTGGACTTCTGATTTAATGAATCCCAAATGTGACATTTGAACTTGAGCTTTAAATTCCAGAAACTGTCAGGGTTTTGATGTATGTTGTAAATATATTTTAACTTGTAGACAATACTGCTATGTAACTAATATTTTGTTAGGAATATAGATGCAGTTTAGACTAGTTTTACTTCCCCTCCCCCAAATCCTGTAATTTACACCGAGGCATTTCCTATGCAGTCTGATAAGTCGAACCAGATGTCCCTCATATGTATACTCTTGAATCCCTACATCGTGGGTAATGAGAGGGAGGTAATATTTTAAAATGTAGGTGTGGTTACTTTTGAGCGCGAATTTGAAGAAAGGATTCTGAAGTTTATAAGTTAGTTGAGCTGAAAGCTAGAGGCTCTCTTAGATCCTTCATCCATCCACAGAAGCACACAGACTTTCTTCAGCTGCTATTCAGCATACACAGGGTTAATCGGACATTTTAAGGACATTTTAAGAAGCATGAGGCATCTGATATACTGAACTTTATTTTATACTTGAATATTATTTTGGAACCTTTAAGAAGCTATTGAATTAATATACTGTAACTGTATTACCGTATATACTCGAGTATAAGCCGACCCGAATATAAGCCGAGGCACCTAATTTTACCACAAAAACTGGGAAAACGTATTGACTCGAGTATAAGCCTAGGGTGTGCCTCACTTTGCCTCATTGTGTCCATGCCTCACTGTGTCCATGACTAGTCTGACGTTTAACATGGGAGTCTATGGAGGAGGTGCCCGGTTTTGAAAAATCGGTGCTCCCCGGCCGTAAGTCCTCCGGACAAGAAACTTTTCAAACTTGTAGAGAAAGAGTGGGGCTACATGTGTGCCAAGTTTGGGGTCCAGGGGACCTACGGCCGGCCGGTACCGGGTCCCCAAAATCACCAGAGAAATGACCGTTTAACATGGGAGTCTATGGAAGGGGTGCCCGGTTTTGAAAACTCGGTGCTCCCCGGCCGTAGGTCCCCCGGACAAGAAACTTTGCACACTTGTAGAGGAAGAGTGGGGCTATATGTGTGCCAAGTTTGGGGTCCAGGGGACCTATGGCCGGCCGGTACCGGCTCCCCAAATTCTGGGAGATCAGGCGCAAAAAGGTGACTCGAGTATAAGCCGAGGGGGCATTTTCAACACAAAAAATTGTGCTTAAAAACTCGGCTTATACTCGAGTATATACGGTAATTCCTTTTTGGTGTGTATAATAAAACACACGGTTTGCTTTCAAGCTGATTCACAAATTTTGTCTCAGACGAATACATCAAGAATGGTATACCGTTATTTATACCGTTAATTTTAGCGACATTTATCTAACTTTTAACAATTAATCAAAACGAAAGAACTTCTTTTGCTGCTGATATTCACACAGTTATGACTATATTTTTTAAACCTTTTTCATGCTGCTCTTAAGAAGATTTATGTGTATTATATCGTGCAAGTTTTTATGAATATTTTACATTTTTATATTTTTCAAACTGATGTTAATTTTAATTTCGTAGTGTTTTGATAGTGATCTCCCATTGAATATTTTAATATATAGTTGTAAAATTTAACACCCTCTTTTTGGGAAATCAGATTATTTTATTTTTTAGGGGGGTTGTTATCTGTCCCTTTTTTTGTCAGTCAAATGTCTCTGCTTACTCCAAAGCTAAATTTTTACAAATACACATAGTAAAGTATGAACTTAAACAAAAATAACATTTATTCATGTTTCAAATAAAATAAAGAGAAGGCAGCACTGGAGAACCTGCTGCCATTTGTGCATCCCAGGGACCCCAGACCACACATCAACCCTGTGTGGACACTAAAATTGGGAGCTTGAGAAGGCCAACATTTCTGAGCACAATCTGATGCTGGCCTCCCAGAGGTCAGGAACAGCAGCAGGTGAGATATATGTCCCAAGTGTGTGGTACTACAACAGGCTGCCTTCTGTCCGACCACAATGAAGCAAGGCCATCACTTCCTCGTCTTCCTGGCAACCTTCCCTGCAACCTTTCCTGAAGCCTTCCCTGCAGCCTTCCTTCTTCGTTTGGCTGGAGGCTGGGCCACTGGAGGGGTACTCCTGTCAGGAGGAGGAGGAGGTGGAGGAGAAGGGGGTGGCGCAGAAGAACAAGGTGGAGGTGGAGGAGAAGGGGGTGGGGCGGAAGAACAAGGTGGAGGAGAAGGGGGTGGGGCAGAAGAAGAAGGTGGAGGTGGAGGAGAAGGGGGTGGGGCAGAAGAACAAGGTGGAGGAGGAGGTGGAGGAGAAGGGGGTGGGGCAGAAGAAGAAGGTGGAGGTGGAGGAGAAGGGGGTGGGGCAGAAGAAGAAGGTGGAGGTGGAGGAGGAGGTTGAGGTTGGGACAGTTGTACCACCTCACAAATTGCAGTATTGGGGGTAATTTTTCCCATCACCCCCTTGTTGAGCAAGGTGATGAGCAGGGGCTCGCATAGGAGGCATTGCTCCATGCTCATCACCTTGAACTTTGCCTCCACTAGGCCGGCAATGGCCTCTTCAGGGGATGTGGGCTCTTTGAGGGTGGCATGGGCCTCTTTAATAAGGGCCATTGCTGCCTCACTGGTGGTCCTGTCCCTCCTGCCTCTTTTGGGAAATCGGATGGGAGGCACCTGTGATCTGGTGCATCTCCTTTGCCCTGCCACCTCCTGCCTGCCACTGGGCCCTGCCACCTCCTGGCTGCCACTGGGCCCTGCCACCTCCTGCCTTCCACTGGGCCCTGCCACCTCCTGGCTGCCACTGGGCCCTTCCTCCCCTGCCTGACAGTTTCCAGGCCCTCCTCCTGGCTGATTTCATCCTGTGTATGAAAAAGGGACATAGTTTAATATGTTGCTTTAATCTTTGCCTCCAAATTTATAATCATGATTGAACCAATTAGAATGTAAATCCTGAAATCAGTTTCTAAAATTTACAACTACATCAGATTGACTATTTAGCACCCAATTAAGTGCAGACTAATGTCTAGAGATCTTGATTTCACTTGTGGAACTCTAAATAGTTTATGTTTGTCATCTTGACATATTTGGCAAACATTAATTTTATCCCAATACATTTTCATTTAATACTATACCTGGCTCCAGATGGCCAAATCAGGATCATCCAGGATGGCTGCCTCCTCTTGCTCCAGAGAAGGCTCAGGTTGGCTGCAGGGAAGTCTGGGGGGAAGAGTGGAGAGTGATGGCCTTGCCTCAATGTGGTCATCCAGGAAGGACATCCTGCTGTAGTACCACAAATTCGGGACATAAACATCATCTGCTGCTGCTCCTGACCTCTGAGAAGCCAGGACCTTAGAGCGTTCAGTCCTGTAGGTGCCTCTCAAGCTCCCAATTTTAGTGTCCACCTGTTTTGCTGTGGCTGTGGGCACCTTGGTATGCACAAATGGGAGAAGGGTCTCCAGCGCTGCTTTTCTCACCCCTCTTTTTTTGTGGATGGGGTTTTTCGTCTCCCACAGAGCGGGCAGCTCCCTTACCCGGTCTATAAATTCCGCAAGGAATTCCTTGTCACTTATAAACACATTCATTTTGGGTCTGCAAGTAAAATAAATAATATATAACTAATGTGAGGCACACAGTCTAACCTCCTTAACATCGTAGTCACCATATATATTCTACAACATTCTCAAGACAGTATAGGCCAACTATTTGTCCAAGTCACAAAATCACATACCTTTGTTCGCACGTCCGTAACTTGAATTCCTCTCTCCGCACACCGAACGTAGTATAGTCACATGTGTGTTTGCTATATATACACCACGCATGCGTCAAACTACGAACACGTCACTCCGCACACGTTGCCCGCCCATGACGTTCTAACTAACATCTTTTCCCCGCCCCTTCTCTTTCGGCGCGCAGACAGATATGGCGGAGTTACAGCAGGTGTCTGATAATTCCGCAACTAACGAGGAGGAGACAAGCCCGGAGACTGAGGAAACGTCACAATCAAGGAGGAGATTCAAGGCATCTAATATGTCTTTGGCGGAGATGGTGGACATCTTGCTCAAGTCTGATTATGACGCAAAGCATGGGCCGTATAGCAAACCAAATAGAAGGAAGGCCAAAATCCTCAATAAAGTCGTGAAGAGTCTGAAGACGAATTTCGGGGTGAAACGCTCAAATGAACAGCTCAGAAAGAGGTGGTCAGACCTCAAACTGAGGGAGCCAGAGCAGTTAAGGAGCATTAAGAGAATGCTAGCAAAAAGTAAGTAAAATGTACACTTTTCGGCTATTAATGTTTTTCTCAACTTACATGTTGCTCCTTTTTGTGATTTTATCATATTGGACTCCCTTCCATAATTTAATAATTTGAACTTGGTTTGGCACAGTAATCGTTCGTTACGTTACAGACACTTCGTTCGGCCACTATCCGCTGTTTTGGCTTATTTTATAGCCACAAAAGTAATTAGACATCTGCGTGTTTTTTTAACATTTGTGTTCAAAATTTTTAGGCTAGATGATGTGTTTGTAAAGAGAATGAAATGCAAACTTTAGTCAGTGTAAAGGAGAGGACACTCAGCAGCTGCTTCCACATCTGTACTTTGGAGCACTATAGTGTGGGCCACCAGACCCGCCTTTTTTGGGTGTCCCACACAGGTGCATTAGTGATTTTTTCTGGTGCCTCCATGTCTAAAAACTGACAGCCAAAGGTGAATACTAAACATATTATTGGTCAGAAATAATGCATTCATCTTTAACTTCCGCACAAACACACACTTGTACCCCACTTCCAAACAATTTAGCCTGTTTTTATTATTCATAGAGAATTTCAGTGTGATAAATAGACCTTTTGTTTGATTCTCATAGGGGAGAGAAGACTGGGAGGAGAACACTCCAGGGAGCACAGGAACCCCACAGCTTCACAACAACCCCAAACTCCCAAAGACCCACAACCAAAGGATGTTGAGGAAGTTGAGGTGGAGGAAGGAGAAGTGCAGGAAGGAGAGGTGGATGACGTTGTGGAACTGGTCACCACAACAGGTCAGTATCTGACACCACAGCTTCAGGTAAGAGATGTAGGCCTGCAGAGTTATAATACCTTTTTATTTTGTTTTTAGGGGATGTAAATGTTGTGGTGAAGGATAGTACACGTTTCTCTGCTGACAGTGCCCTCCGAATAATACAGCAAGTGATGGAATGTAGCACGGAACTGGACAGAATAAAACAAATAATTCATGTGATGGATCAAACATTTAAAGACATTCTCGATGTTTTGGGGAGAATCGAATAAGTCAACCAAACACCCATTTTTTTTTCAGGAATGACTGTTCATCAACCTTTTATACTGTTTTTGACAATGCAACCAGCCAAAAATTGAATATGCACACAGTGTGTCAACATGTGCTATCTGCCATCAGGGGATATCCATGTACGTCTTTTGGGGGTGCAACCCCTTCCTCGTATCTAAAGTAGGTGAACTGAGGAAGGGGTTGCACCCCCAAAACACGTCCATTGATCACCCCTGATGGCAGATAGCACATGTTGACAATAGGGATCAGGAGTCTCAAATCCCTAGTGGAAAATAATACAAAATGTGTGCATATTCAATTTTTGGCTGGGCAAGGGGTGGCAAGACCCCATATTAGGACGGGCACATAGAGACATAGTTTGTGTAAGTGAATGTGTCAGATTGCTCAGAGGTATCCAATGTTGTAATTTTTGGAATGCAACTGTTTTTGTATTTTCCTAAGAAAATAATTGGCGGTTTGTGGCCAGGAAAAAAAAAAAAAAAAGGAAACGTGTGTGAATGTGCACAGAGTAAAATGTTTGAACAGAAACAACGTGTAGCTTCTTTTTTCAATACGCTCTAACCTGATTTGTGTTTTTTTTAAGGTTACATAGTGAAATGGTTGTTATTTACTAAAGGAAAATACACTTGGCACTACAAATGCACTAAGACAAACTAGGAGACAGGAAACAAACCAAAGTTAAAATTAGAAATCAGATTTTTATTTTAATCATTCTCCAGGAATCTTTAGCCATAGCCTGGCATAGGAATTGCCCCCCTACCCGTGAAATATTCCATATATTTGTCCCGAACCTCACGGGCATTTTGGGGGGGCAAGCCAGGACGGGCAGATTCCAGGCCCGGCAGGGGATTAGCAGGTGAAAGTCCAGCCTCAGGCAATACCGAGGCCATATATGAATTTGATTTTCTGCTGAGAAAATTGTGTAGCACACAGCAGCATAAAACGACATAGTTTATTTTGTAGTCCGCCAAGTGGATGGAAGTCATAAAAATGTGGAACCGGCTGGCCATTATGCCGAAGGCATTTTCAACGACTCTTCGGCCCCTGGCCAGCCGGTAATTGAACACCCTCTTCTCTGGGGTCAGGGTCCTCTGAGGAAATGGCCTCATAAGATGCGGTTGGAGTCCAAAGGCTTCATCAGCCAAGAGAACAAAGGGGAGTCCTTCAATATTCCCTGCATCCGGTGGCAATGCAAGGTCGTCACTCTGGAGACGGAGGGCAAACTCCGTCTGGATGAAGGATCCCCCATCAGACATCCGGCCATTCTTCCCTACATCAACATAGAGGAATTCATACCGTGCTGACACCACCGCCATCAGCACAATGCTATGAAACCCCTTGTAATTGAAGTAGTAGGACCCAGAACGGGGTGGCGGCACGATGCGGACGTGCTTCCCGTCTATGGCACCACCGCAGTTGGGGAAGTCCCACCGCGTGGCAAACTCCGATGCCACAGTCTGCCATTCCTGTGGCGTGGAAGGAAGCTGGGGAGTCAAACAAGATGAAAGAAAATTAGAACTTAAAAATATTACATTACAAGGAGATTATAATAAAAAACATTAGAGGCCAACATCAATCAAATTCTACATTTATTAAGGTGTTTTCAATAAGTATAATGGAAGGCTCATGTTTCATATTCATCACCCCCTCTGATGGTCCTTTAATACATGATTTTTGGGGGGGGGGGGGAGATGTGTTTGGCCACAGGATAGCAGTGCAGTGGCACAGGATAGCAGTGCACAGGATAGCAGTGCAGTGGCGGTGCGTCCAGAGTGGGCGCTGGAGCACTGCCCCCTCTCTCCTGAGCCCGTCACTCAGAACAATACATAGGTTCTTGCCTTGCATTAACCTATGTATTGTCAATGCCGCCCACTATTCAGGTGTATGGCCCCCTGTTAAGCGACCAACATATGAATAACTGCGGCATTTATGGGGTGAAAATTGCATATCAGAAACAGGGAGGCAAATAGGCTTGCACATTACAGCCTGAGGGATGTAATTGGCTTCATAAAAGTTAAATAGGGGACGCAGGGGGGGGGGGGGAGCATTCCTTGGGTAAACACTGACAGGCTGCTCTGCCAATCATGTTCACCAAGTCTGTTTAATGGTAACATGATTGGCTGATGCAACATCAAGGGAAGGAGAAGACATCAAGGACAGAAGAAGGATGGCGCTGACCACAAGAAGGTATGTGCAGGGCTGGGGACAAAATGGCTGCATTGGAGGGGACAAAATGGCTGCATTGGAGGGGACAAAATGGCTGCATTGGAGGGGACAAAATGGCTGCATTGGAGGGGACAACTGGGGGCGTTTAATAGGCACCTTTGCAAAAATGGAGGAAGTTTATTTCCTAAATTGGGGTTGGACCCCCAAACATTTGTTGCAACAGGCGCCCCTGCTGGAAAGCTTAGTGAAGGGAAATGTGCATGGAGGAGAAAAAAGGGGCAATCTAAAGCTTCCAGCATGCATGGGGACAAAGGGGACATTCTCAGCATATTACAATCATGGTAATTAGGGAAGGATGAAAGAAATACAATACATTAGCATACATGTAATACATAAAATGTGATGTTAAAGGAGAAAACTTACCCTAATATAGTCCTCCTGCAGGACTTGTATAATGGCAGAACAGGTGTCTGGGATTATGAGGCCCAGAGCCTGGGGGGAGATGCCTGTCGTGAACTTCAAGTCCTGAAGACTTCTCCCTGTCGCCAGATAACGTAAGGTGGCGATGAGCCTCTGCTCAGCACTGATGGCTTCCCGCATAACGGTGTCCTGCCTGGTAATATAGGGGGACACCAAAGCCAACAGTTCCTGAAAAACGGGGTCAGACATCCGCAGAAAATTCCTGTAGTCCTCAGGATTATTCTCGACTATCTCCCGCAGCAGAGGCATGTGGCAGAATTGGTCCCGCTGGAGCAACCAATTCTTGGTCCATGAACTTCTCCTCACACCATTCATGGACTGGTCTTGGTCCAAAACAAGCAGACCAACACCAAGCGCACGCACAGCACGAACTCGACGACGAGAACGTCCAGGCGACATGGCTAGGAAACGGTCGTCTTATCAGAACGTACAGAACAGAACGCACTTTAGAACAGCAAGGCCTATGAATAACGAACTGAAAATCAGAAACGAACGGGCAAGAACGCACTGTAAAACAGATACGACCTGCCTAGACGCCCTGAAAGTCAAGATACGAACCCACAAGCACAAACTGAACCTCAGAAAACGAACTGAAAAGCACGAAGACTGAAAAGTGAGAATCGTCTCTTCCCAAACTTTTACTTCACACGCGGTAACACGAGATCAGCAAAAGCAGCCCAAGGGGTGGCGCCAAGAAAATCGATCTTCCCCTTTATAGTGCCGTCGTACGTGCTGGACGTGAGCGCGGAGAACAACGAGGAAATTGGGAAATGTCAGTGTGTACGCATAGAAAGCTTGACGAGAAACTCGTCAAGGTTAACAAGAATCTCGTCGAAAAAAACGACGTGTTTGTAACGACGAGAAACTCGGTCGTGTGTACGAGGCTTTAGACCATAAAAATGATCAGAGACATTTTGGTCCTCGATCATCTCTATGATAAGCTGGCAGAACTGCCAGCTTCCGTGTCAGGCTCCCCGTGGAACAGAAGAGCCCGGAATAGTGGTGAAAAGGCGGCGGGAGGGGAGGGGGGCACCGTCCCACTGCATGTAAAAGCAATCCAGCAGATATTTAGCCATTAGGATTGCTTTTACGTTAAACAGCATTGTCACCTGAAAAAAGACGAAAACAAAGATAGCAGGATGATGCATCATCCCAGTTTCACCACTCAAAATCCAGGATGTCATATGATAGTTGAGTAGGGAAAGTGCAAGGACACGCCATTTTTTCTGGAAGCCTCTCCTGCTAGGTCGCATTCCACCCCTCAAGACAGACGCTGTCGGCACATTGGGGACCTGCTGTTCCTACTCTATGCTGTACATTCTGTGAGTGTGTAATGTCAAGCAGGTGACATAACTGCAACTGAAAGACTTCTGATGACTTCAAGTATATTCTCAGGTGACAGACTTAGACAGGATAAGTAAAATCGCATTAGCAGACAAGTACGGTATATGCCTTATATACCCTGTATTATAGGAATCCAAAGCAACACTCTCAGTTGCATTGTACTGGCCACACATACCTTCATTTACATTTTTTTTACATTCAGTTAGAATCCTTATTTGTTTTAGAGAGTATTTTCTTTTGATGGTGCCACACATGTATTTATTTTATTAATAAATTGTTAACTTTCAATACATTTTAATTTGTGTTTAGATTTATCTGTGTGAAATACATCTCCTGTTCTGTAGGTTGTATAATCTACTGACTGTCAAGTGTTGCGATAATAAGCATATGGCGTTCTGCAATCTTTAAATATGCAATGTCGGCAAGATATCTAAACATAAAATCCTTGACTGTGATTTATAAACACATTGCACATGGCTTATTAAAACCTGAGCATCATTGGAACACCATATGCTAGGTAAAATAAATGTGCGATTCAAAATTCAACTTAAAGTGAACCTATGGGAACACTTGAACACACACACGCACTAATTATATATATATATCTAGCGCACTCACCCCAGACTTTACCTGCTTTTATTTCTTTACTTGGCTCCTCCGCAGGAAAAGAATGAGGCACACCGCAGCAGCAGCCCGTACCCTCCTGGATGAGGAGGTTGAGCGGTGTTAGTTTTCGGGTCTGCCTGCGGCTAGTGTTAGAATCCTCCTGAGCTGATCTCGTCTCTGCATTAGCCAGAGACAAGTCCTTAATTCTCCCCAGTAAACTAACTGTCCACACCAACTGAGAATCCAACCATTGTATTTATTTCACCATGGATAACAAATCGTCTCTGTGAGAGCAGACAGGTTGATATGAGACACAGGTCAGATAAGGTGGGAGGAGGTCCAGGCACAAACTCAATTCAGGTTTCTCTTACTGTTCTACTTTCATGAACATATTTGGACGTACGGTCTCTGCCACAGACCTGGTGAATATGAAAAGTCACTGCCACTGACTTGTTGAAGTTGGTCACTGCCACTGACCTGGTGAACAGGGCCTTGCTCTATTTGGTCACTGCCACTGACCTGGTGTGCGTAGAGTCACTGCCACTATGACCTACAGAACATGCACTTCCTTCTTGGAGAAACTTGGCCCTTGTTAAGGAGAAGAACCTCCCTCCGGAGAGTTACCAGAGACCCCCACTGTCACCACGACTCTGCGCTGGGTCTTCAGAAGGGGTCACCTCCCTGGCCTCCTTGATCCTGGATATGGGTCCCCTCGCAAGGCGGCACCCTGGGAGCCCTCAATCTCCGGTGGAACCCAGCCGAAGGTGTTGAGCACCGGGCCTCAAAAATAGTACCTCACCACAGACCGAAGGTATTTGCGATGGAACAGGAACTCGGCCTCCGGCCTAGGGCACCCGGAGACGACACACGCACCACCCAGGCTGAAGGTGCCTGGGCGCGACCCCACTGGAAGATGGCCGCCCCTTTTTATACCCTCTCCCGACAGGCACAGCAGGTTCCCCACACCGCCGTACTGCTGCCGAGAGGGGACAAGAAAAGGCACAACCTTGTATCAGTGGTTCAACCCTGGCCCACGGCAACAGCGCCACCTGTAGGCCACAGGGAACAGCACACCAACACTATCTCCCAAGGACAGAAATGGTCCAAGAAACCTAACAATTAGTGTATCTGAGCCTAACTACCACTCAGATACTCCCCTTAAATATAGCACCCCGCTACACATCCCCCTCACTTGATGGACACTGGTCCCCAGTGTCTGGAACCAACCTATGCCTCTCAGGCCTGAGTCAGCATAAGCCCGATCCAGAGACAGACTACCAAAAGAAATGGAAACTTTTTTTTTTTTTAAAACACAGGAAAGAAAAGGGAAACACAGAAGGAAAAAGAGAAATACACATGTGCATAGGGAAAAAAAAAACATTTTGAGGTCACATAAAACTTTCAATAAAATTTACGTTTCCCTCCTGCTGCAATAGCTAAGACCCACCCCATACTCAGCAGTCTTGCTTGGCGTTCACCTGCAGGGAAGATAAAAACACACCTAAAATAACATTAGTTGGAATGAAAAGATCCCTCCCTAGAGAAGAATCCCTTCCTTCCAATAAGTAACTGCATCACATCATCAGTAAGGCAATAGTTACGCAACACCGCCACCTAGTGGTAGTGCCAACGTCAGAACACTCATCCCAAAATAAACTTTTCTTCTGTACTGTGGGGTAAAACTTCCTTTTCTTCTGTATTGTGGCCCTGAACTATCTACTCCCAAAGTCCTTGAATCTTTGCGGTGGGGAGAGAGGGGAGAACAACAAAACAGCAACAGCTCCGCTCCTCCAAAGAGTAGGCTACCCTTTAACTTAGGGCAAAGAGTTCCTGGGCTTTAAAAAGAGAATGTACTTAAGAAAAAAAACAAAGAGTCTTGTCTCTCATAAGTAATAATGTGGGTCAGGCAATACCAGCGGCTTCCAATGTTTGTCAAACGTGTCTATATGGTACTCAACATTGTCCTTGTCCTTCCTACAAATGAGTACCTTGTCTGCATAGATGTGCCGACCCAACATCCAGGCAGCCTTACAGTCCTTAAACCTCTGAGTGGCCGCAGGCGAACATGAGAGGTATCTCCTGGCCTGGGGTACTTTGATATGTGTCCACACAAAGTCCTCATACCACCGGTGTCTACAGACCTCCACTTCGAACAAAAGTTCCTTTGGTAGGTACGGGTATTCCCACCCATACTCGCTGGCAACTCTTTGATTGAAAAGTCTCTGTAAACAGGACAGTGGTGGCATGGTAGCGCAGTCAAGACGATGGCATTAGGGTGCCGAGGTACTTTAACTACCTCCGGACCAGTTGCAGGGGCCCACAATGACATCCGACTCGTCTCGGCTGTTGAAACAGGTGCCTCTAATGATGGAGGAGCAGACAAGGGGACAGATCCCTCCTCAGGCTTGGAAGCCACCACCCGGGGTGTATTTTCCCCAATGGACATGGGTGAGTCCCTAGCACCACGGGACAAGGACAGGGGCATTGTATCCCATCCCTTTCTCTCGAACAGTTCATCAATGGCGGTGTCATCACCCGCATCAGAGATGGACTCCAGATCGGAGGTGTCATATTCCTCCGCAGGAATGTAACTCCTGGCACAGGACAAATCACCCCCTCTAGCTGATTCACTGACATGTGAATCCCCAGGGCTAGGGGCCTTTAACAGAGTCTCTTCCCCCGGCTTACCTCGGCTTGAAGAAGAACCAGGACGTCCGGGACTTTTCCCTTCGGATGCATCCGTTCCGAGTAAGCGCTGGGGCGTTGCTCCACCACGGCCGCGGGAAGCTGTCACAAACCCGATCTTCCTATTGGGCGGTGGGAGAAAGGACTCTGTACCAGTGGCGGCTGGTGCTCAAAATTTTTGGGGGGGCGCAAACAAACTGAAAAAAAAAAAATCAATTGCCGCCACTGTGCCCATTAAACGCAGCCACTGTGCCCAAACGCCACCAGTTTGCCCCCTCAAATACAGCCAGTTTGTTTCCATATACAGCCAGTTTGTCCCCATATATATATAACCAGTGTGCCCCCATATATACAGCCAGTGTGCCCCCATATACAGCCAGTGTGCCCCCATATACAGCCAGTGTGCCCCCATATACAGCCAGAGTGCTCCCATATACAGCCAGTGTGCTCCCATATACAACCAGTTTGTCCCCATATATAACCAGTTTGTCCCCATATATAGCCAGTGTGCCCCCATATACAGCCAGTGTGTCCCCATATACAACCAGTTTGTCCCCATATATAGCCAGTTTGTCCCCATATACAGCCAGTGTGCCCCCATATACAGCCAGTGTGCTCCCATATACAGCCAGTGTGTCCCCATATACAACCAGTTTGTCCCCATATACAGCCAGTGTGCCCCCATATACAGCCAGTGTGCCCCCATATACAGCCAGTTCCCCCCATATTCAGCCAGTTTGTCCCCCATATACAGCCAGTTCCCCCCAAATGCAGCCAGTGTGCCCCCATATACAGCCAGTTCCCCCCAAATGCGGCCAGTGTGCCCCCATATACAGCCAGTTCCCCCCAAATGCAGCCAGTTTGTCCCCCATATTCAGCCAGTTTGTCCCCATATACAGCCAGTTCCCCCCAAATGCAGCCAGTGTGCCCCATATACAGCCAGTTCCCCCCAAATGCAGCCAGTGTGCCCCCATATACAGCCAGTTCCCCCCAAATGCAGCCAGTGTGCCCCCATATACAGCCAGTTCCCCCCAAATGCAGCCAGTTTGTCCCCCATATTCAGCCAGTTTGTCCCCATATACAGCCAGTTCCCCCCAAATGCAGCCAGTGTGCCCCCATATACAGCCAGTTCCCCCCAAATGCAGCCAGTGTGCCCCCATATACAGCCAGTTCCCCCCAAATGCAGCCAGTGTGCCCCCATATACAGCCAGTTCCCCCCAAATGCAGCCAGTTTGTCCCCCATAATACAGCCAGTGTGCCCCCATATTCAGCCAGTGTGTCCCCCATATACAGTCAGTTCCCCCCCAAATGCAGCCTGTTCCCCCCCCCCAGCCCTGCACTTACCTTCCTCGGTCCGCGCCGTCCTCGATATGTTCTCCCACCCTCAATGTCGCTTCAGCCAATCAGGTCACCGGTAACCAGATCCGGTGAACCTGATTGGCTGAAACCTCCACAGTCTTCTCCCAGGAACGCACCCCCGTGCGTACCTGGGAGGAGTTTTTGGAAGCCGAATACAGCGTGAGAGCTGTATTCGGAAAGCCTATCAGAGCCGCTGGCTCTGATAGACACTTCCAAGTTACACCCACCGCTGCTCTAAATTCATATGGCCGGCGCTCACCAGGAGGCCGGCCATATAAATAGTGGGCAGCACGGCAGCGGTGACAATACACAGATTCATGCAATGCATGAATCTGTGTATTGTCTTTCAGTGGCGGTGCGGGAGCGAGAGGGGGCGGCGCTCCGGCGCCCTCTATGGACGCACCGCCACTGCTCTGTACTAACCGAAGCAGCATCCTTCGGTCTCTCACTTGCTACAACAAGCTCCTCTGTGACTTCCTCCGAAGTCCCGTCAGTGTGCACAGGGGTGGCTGTGCAAGCTCTGATTCCTCCTTCTGGAGTGGTGGCGCCTGTAAGGCAATTGAGGTGGAAGGCCCGAGGCTTTTCCGTGGGTTGCTCGACCTCAAATAGGAGCTCCTTACAGTTCTCGCATCGCCCAAATGGCTTTAGATGAACCACCAGTCCCGAGCAGCTGGGACAAATCACTCCGAGGGCCTCCACATCTTTACACACGTAGAGGGCAAATCGTCCACGGGGCTTGAGCCGAATCCCCGTATCCGTTAACGAAGCAGTGAATAAAGTCCTCTTCATGGCTTCATGGTAGTACTAACCGGAACCCATGAGGCATGAGACGCCATGTTGTCCATCTGCTGCTCCATTGCGCACTGACCTTTTTGCGCCAAAGGCCCCACGTGCAACTCCACACGTGGCCAGACTCCTCCCAACTCCTGCACCATTCGCAGGCTTCCTGAATAGGCACGCCCACGAACTACGCAGTTAGGGTTCTCCTCGTGGTGCAGTTCACAATATGGCCGACCTCCACGGAACTTCACTGGGGAATAAAGTTCAGCTTCTGGGGGGTTTTCACACTTTGCAACTGCAGACACATCCCGGACTTGAGCCCCCACGTCTAGTGCACTCACCCCAGACTTTACCTGCTTTTATTTCTTTACTTGGCTCCTCCGCAGGAAAAGAATGAGGCACACCGCACCAGCAGCCCGTACCCTCCTGGATGAGGAGGTTGAGCGGTGTTAGTTTTCGGGTCTGCCTGCAACTAGTGTTAGAATCCTCCCGAGCTGATCTCGTCTCTGCATTAGCCAGAGACAAGTCCTTAATTCTCCCCAGTAAAGTAACTGTCCACACCAACTGAGAATCCAACCTTTGTATTTATTTCACCACAGATAACAAATAGTCTCTATGAGAGCAGACAAGTTGATACGAGACACAGGTCAGATAAGGTGGAAGGAGGTCCAGGCACAAACTCAATTCAGGTTTCTCTTACTGTTCTGCTTTCACAAACAGATTTGGACGTACGGTCTCTGCCACAGACCAGGTGAATATGAAAAGTCACTGCCACTGACTTGTTGAAGTTGGTCACTGCCACTGACCTGGTGAACAGGGCCTTGCCCTATTTGGTCACTGCCACTGACCTGGTGTGTGTAGAGTCACTGCCACTATGACCTACAGAACATGCACTTCCTTCTTGGAGAAACTTGACCCTTGTTAAGAAGAAGAACCTCCCTCAGGAGAGTTACCAAAGGCCCCCACTGTCACCACGACTCTGCGCTGGGTCTTCAGAAGGGGTCACCTCCCTGGCCTCCTCGATCCTGGATACGGGTCCCCTCGCAAGGCGGCACCCTGGGAGCCCTCAATCCCCGGCGGAACCCAGCTGAAGGTGCTGAGCTCTGGACCTCAAAAATAGTACCTCACCCTAGACCGAAGGTGCCTGGGATGGAACAGGAACTCGGCCTCCGGGCCTAGGGCACCCGGAGACGACGCACGCACCACCCAGGCTGAAGGTGCCTGGGCGCGACCCCGCTGGAAGATGGCCGCCCCTTTTTATACCCTCTCCCGACAGGCACAGCAGGTTTCCCGCCACGCCGTACTGCTGCCAAGAGGGGACAAGAAAAGGCACAACCTTGTATCAGTGGTTCAACCCTGGCCCACGGCAACAGCGCCACCTGTAGGCCACAGGGAACAGAACAGCACACCAACACTATCTCCCAAGAACAGAAATGGTCCAAGAAACCTAACAATTAGTGTATCTGAGCCTAACTACCGCTCAGATACTCCCCTTAAATATAGCACCCCGCTACACACATATATATATATATATATATATATATATATATATATACGTACAGTTTCTCACAAGAAAGAGTACACCCCTCACATTTTTGTAAATATTTTCTTTATATCTTTTCATGTGACAACACTGAAGAAATTACACTTTGCTACAATGTAAAGTGAGTGTCAACCATGTAACACAGCCATTAATGTCTAAACATTGTAGCAAAGTGTAATTTCTTCACTGTTGTCACATGAAAATATATAATAAAATATTTACAAAAATGTGAGGGGTGTACTTACTTTTGTGAGAGACTCTGTATAAATATATATGCACTATATTGACAAAAGTATTGGGACGCCTGCCTTTACACGCATATAAACTTTAATGGCATCCCAGTTTTCATCCGTAGGGTTCAATATTGAGTTGGCCCACCATTTGCAGCTATAACAGCTTCAACTCTTCTGCAGGCTAGCCACAAGGTTTAGGAGGGTGTTCATGGGAATGTTTGACCATTCTTCCAGAAGTGAATTTGTGAGGTCAGGCACTGATGTTGGACGAGAAGGCCTGGCTCGCAGTCTCCACTCTAATTCATCCCAAAGGTGTTCTATTGGGTTGAGGTCAGGACTCTGTGCAGGACAGTCAAGTTTCTCCACCCCAAACTCGCTCGTCTATGTCTTTATGGACCTTGCTTTGTGCACTGGTGCGCAGTCATGTTGGAGCAGGAAGGGCCCATCCCCAAACTGTTCCCACAAAGTTGGGAGCATGAACTTGTCAAAAATGTCTTGGTATGCTGACGCCTTAAGGGGTCCCTTCACTGGAACTAAGGGGCCAAGCCCAACCCCTGAAAAAACAACCCCACACCATAATCCCCCCTCCACCAAATGATTTGGACCAGTGCACAAAGCAAGGTTCATAAAGACATGGATGAGCGAGTTTGGGGTGGAGGGACTTGACCTCAACCCGATAGAACACCTTTGAGATTAATTAGAGCGAAGACTGCGAGCCAGGTCTTCTCATCCAACATCAGTGTCTGACTTCACAAATGCGCTTCTGGAAGAATTGTCAAACATTCCCATCGACACACTCCCAATACTTTTGACAATATAGTGTATATGCAGAGAGAGAGACAGAGAATTGTGAGAAAGAGTGTGTGCGAGAATTGATGGGAAAATGCTGTCGAATGTCGGTGAGAAATATAGGTGGCGTGCCCATGGGTGCAGTGCGGTTATTTCCAATGTTCCAGATGTCAAAAATGCAAAAGGCCTGTGTGGAAGTTAAGATTCAAATGAGGGCTGTTTCCACTATTTTCATAAATTTCCAAAAGGTTCACACAAGCTACCAGCATCTGGGAAAGTTAAGGGTAGGTATGGAGGAACAGAAGTCTCATCTTTGCTGTTGTATCCCAATACTGGTGTTATTGTCCCTGGCCATAATACTTTCACCTTCCTCCATAATAGACCTGCCTGGTGAAATTTTTTTTTTTTTTGCTGTCATGCTGTTGCTTCCAACACCAAGCATGGACTATTTTCAATAATTTTTTTTTTTTTTTTTTTAATTCTATGCATTTATGCAAAATATTTTTTGTGTTTATCATTGGTTCTTCTGCCATGTTCACTGCCAGCTGCTGGTGGTGCTACCATTCACTACTTCTATTAAAAATAATCAATTTAATTGTGCTTGATTGAATAAAAGAAATAAACTGTAAAATAAAATTATGTTAGAAAGAGAGATTCCTGCTCTACAAAGAGCCCCCTAAAGCCCAATAAAAGCTAATTTTGGTGAAATCTACAATTCTCACAGGCAGATCCTTGGGAAAGCTATATTTGTTTCTAATTTGGTTAGAATGGAAGCAGAGCAAATTGTGTTTGCTTGGTTCATTTCTATACCTATTATCCAATTATATTCTTCATTTCATTTTCAAACCACCCCCTGGAGAAATATTAGTTGGGATCAGAGTAGTTGATACAGTTAACACAGATCTTTCAAATGCTTTGAAATGGTCAGTTTGCAGTTCAATTGTGTATTTTATGATATATTAAAGTATATTGCATATCTATTAAAAGATCTAAAGAAAGTTACAATAATTACTATGAATGCATCATAACAAATGTATCAAAAGACATTCCAGCATGTTTCTTAACCGGTTCCCGACTGGCTCACGCAGATATACTGCGGCAGAATGGCTCTCCTGGGTGAAATCCCATATATATACGACTTCGCCCAGGAGAGCCACCAGAGGGCGCGCGCCCCCTGCATGGCAGGGAACCGTGATCGCGTGCACGAGCGGGAGCACGGGGGTTTGTGTGTGTAAACACACAAATCCCCATGCTGTCTGAGGAGGGAGGGCAGATCATGTCTTTCTACAAAGTAGAAAACAGGATCTGTCATCTTCTATAGTCAGTCCCCATCCCCCCCACAGTTAGAACACAAAATAGGGAACACAGTTAACCCCTTGATCGCTCCCTAGTGTTAACCCCTTCCCTGCCAGTGACATTTACATAGTAATCAGTGCATTTTTATAGCAATGATCGCTCTGTAAATGTCAATGGTCCCAAAAATGTGTCAAAAGTGTACAACCTGTCCGCCACAACGTTGCATTACCGCAAAAAAATGCAGATCACCGCCATTACTAGTAAAAAAATAAAAACGCCATATAAATGCCATAAATCTTTCCCATAGTTTGTAGACGCTATAACTTTTGCGCAAACCAATCAATATATGCTTATTGCGATTTTTTTTACCAAAAATATGTAGAAGAATACGTATCAGCCTAAACTGAGGAAAAAAATGTTTTTTTTTTTTTTTTTTTTTAAATTGGGATATTTACTAAAGCAAAAAGTAAAAGATATTGTGGTTTTTTTCAAAATTGTCGCTCTTTTTTTGTTTATAGCGCAAAAAATAAACACCGCAGAGGTGATCAAATGCCACCAAAAGAAAGCTCTATTTGTGGGAAAAAAAGGACATCAATTTTGTTTGGGTACAACATCGCAAAAATGCGCAATTGTCAGTTAAAGCGACACAGTGCCGTATCGCAAAAAATGGCTCGGTCATTGGGCAGTCAAATCTTCCATGGCTGAAGCGGTTAAAGTAGATCTTAACCTGGTCAGTAAAACCTTTTAAAGATTTACCATGTTATAGTATTTTGAAGAATGTTTAAATCATTTTTAAATCTGCAGCTTTCATTAAAATAATACCTGCCATGAAGATCCTTGTTCAGGCACTTCCTATTGAAGGGTGACCACTATCAACGTGGACCACGAGTGATCATGCTGATGCACTGTAGATTGATGATGGGTAGCCGACACAGGAGCAAGTGTATGCAGATAGGAAATGGCTGAAAAGGGCCTGGAGCTGAACAGCAGCACGGAGATGCAAAAAAGAATAAAAAAGGTGAATAGGTTATTTTATGAAAAAAACAAAACATGTTGATTGTTTATTATACATAGTGCTTTGACAAACGAAATGCCATCAGTTTAGAGTTTATATTTACTTTAAAGCCAAGTCTATTACTGGGGCCATTTTCTTTATAGACAGTAACATAACAGTGCAGCATAGCAAGTTGTTGTTTTATAGCAATTTAATAGATGCATCTAAATTGCATATAGACCCATTTGTGCCTAAATTGGTTGCCAAATGCTAGGGTAAATCTATTTTAATGCTACCTAGATGGAATGGGTCCCCTTTTCCATGGACACCCATAGCAGTCACATAATCTTTGGCAGTTATGCCCTTGTCAGTGATCCTACTACAGTATATGCATTACCTTGGATATTTAAAATCTTATTATACAGACAATCTGAGCATAATTTAGTTGTAGCACGTATGTTGACTTTAGCAGGGCAGAGTGTTTTATGAGAATGTTTTCTAGCCATAAAAATGCAGGAGATAAATATATTTCTACAATAAAAGCTCCATAAAAGTGTTTTGAGTCTATATAAAGATTAGCAGCTGTTTTGCATGGTGAGCTGTTGAAATGGTAATTTGTCATTCTTCAGGTACAAAGCAGCAGCTTTTCTTTCAACGGTTGCTTTGGCACATGTAAATTGTTATAGCAGTATTATATGACTGCAGCCTGTTTTCAAAGCTGGGGAATAAGTTATATTAACTCTTTAAAATAAATTTCACCTTGCCCTTCAAATAATCACACTAATTCATTGATCCGTGGTTCCCTTAATGTCTTAAAGTAAAAGTGAGGTGTTTAGTACTGACATTTAAAAAATGAATTTGTGTATCATAAAGAACCTACAGCTGTTATTGTTGGTAATTCTCACTTAAGATAACAGTTTATTATGTGCTGCATAGATATATTGCTATTTACTCCTTTTTATTTTCATATAAGTAATAAATACAAAATGATCTTGGGTATTTTTGTGAACATTGAAATTACCCTTGGATGCTTACCCTAAAGAATAACTTCAGTAAACAATTTCTGTATCTAAATCACTGATAGCAGAACTCCAGAAAAAAAAAAATAAGATTATCCCATTGGGCCTCATTCATACGGTATACCTATCGTTACGTCCAGCTAAGGGTTTTCTTCATCCACCCAGGATGCGTTGCACAGGTGTTTTTAATGCAGGGCCCTGCAGACAGAGTGTTGAAATCAACGACAGGCTTCAACTGCATGGATTGCCATGCGCAACCTGGAGTGTATATTCATGGGGGTCCGGGACACAGATCACAATGTTATCAAAGTTTGGATTTAGAATCCGACTACATTACAATGGATGGGAGCTGAACGTTTATTTACAGTAATGGACATTTCGCATGGCTTTTAGTTTAGAAAATGTCCATTACTGTAAATAAACGTTCAGCTACCATCCATTGTAATAGAGTCGGATTCTAAATCCAAACTTTGATAACATCAAATCAGTTCATTATGTCACAGTCAAGAGCCAGAAATATTATATGGACATGCAGCACACTACTTAAGTGCTTTTACTAGGCTGCAATGCAAGATGGTGTGACTAGGCAGGTTTGATCCTCCTACAATTTAAATTAGACTGTGCAATTTTAGAGCAACAAGTAGAAAAACTGAGCTGATTAGCAATTGAACAGTATGTACCCTTTTTTCCCCCAAGATTCTAGAGGGAGGTCCGACAAATCTAATCTGGGATAAACAAATCACAAAGTCTTTTTTTCTAAGACCGTATACTTAAGCAATTGTTAAAAGTTAACAAAGAAAAATTGCAGCACCCAGCACAATATCATAAAATCCAAAACACCTGAAGTGTTATGATAGTGAGTCCAACATTGAAAATATTCAAAAGAATCAAACATATAATGGTTCTTATGAAGAAGTATCACGTGATATGATTCAGGTGATCTCCCTCCTCTAGTGCTTCAATCACCCAGCGTGACCTCCATCAATGTCAGAAAAATGCACCCATAGGAGAGGAGAAGTTGTGTGTGGAAGTTGTCAGAGCTTCCATTGGCTGATCAAGTCACATGACCTGAGGAAGGGCCACGCCCCGATACGCGTTGTCAAGACTACAGCCACGTACGTTTTTCTCCCTGCCTCCTTCGGCTTGCTCTTCACCATCCTGAGCCCCAAGCCTTGATTCGAATTTGGTCACCCTGAGCGCTTCTGACATCATACCCGGGTGTTCCACGTTCGCTGTATTTCTACTGGGGCTTGCCTTGATTGCCTTCTGGTTCCGTTTTCCGCCCACGGCTGGTCGGCTGGGTTATCACCTACCACCGGATAACAACAGGGACTCGGTTGAGGCTAGACATCATGTTCCGGTCCATACAGAATCTAGGGTTTTTCTCTCCCCCCTCCCTGTCCATGTGGACTTCACCGGGGACACATGATGATTCCATCACTGCAGCAAACCCTCCAACCAGCCGGTTCATCGGCCGTCTCTATAAGGTATCACTATATTGCTGAGCAAGCTGACTGTTTACCATCTATGCAAAGGAAAATTCAATTGTTTTTTAAACAAATCAATCTATGGCAACAATAAATCGATAAATGATTTTCGCCTGTTTATTTGTCCGCACAAGACTGTCCCAAATAGCGCTTTTTTATGGTTGCTTCTGACTGTACACATTTTATCACACCTCTCCTGGTGTGTTCACCCATACAGCGGCTTATTGGGTACATGTAGGACAGAAAGAATTATCCCCATTATCACAAATATTCCGGTTTCCTGGCACTAGACTTTTTTTGCTACCTAAAATACACTGACCCTCACCTTGGACCCTGACTTTGACTCTGAACATGACCTTTGACCCTAACCTTAACCCTGACACTGACCTACATCAAACCCTGACCCAGCTATTTTATCTCTTTTTTTTTTACACTTTTTTGTTTACACTTTTCTCTTCTAGTAAAGCCCCGTACACACGGTCGGACTTTTGCCCAACAAACTTCGTTTTAAGCAAGTTGGACCAACAATCCGACCGTGTGTACACTCCATCGGACAAACTTTTTTCCGTTTGGTTTTGTTTTCATCGGACAAAAGTTGGGTCTGCAAACGGACAAATTTTTGCCCAACAAAAGTCCGATGGAGCAAAGTCCTACCGTGTGTACAGAAAACCATAGGACTTTTGTCCGATGGACAAAACAACTAATGTTAAAATCAACCAACAATAGCAGAAGTTGACCAAAGGGTGGCGGTGAAGAGCAGAAAAGAGCAGAAAAACCATGTGATGTTGCAAAAAGTTTTGGGAAAGTTTGCAGAAAAGTCCTGTGGTGTGTATGCTATGGGTGTGCCCGGCCAACTCCGTTCGGACAAAAATCCACGGAAAAGTCAGATGGAAGTCCGACCGTGTGTACGAGGCTTTAGAAGAAAAAGATACAATGATTCTTCTCCATTTACAAGGAGGAAAAAAAAAAAAAACACCAGCAGGCTGCACAGTGAATGATTACAATTACAGGCTATCACAGAACTCAAATGATCAGGAACCAGCCCTTCTGGTTCCTGATCATTAGTATGAGACCTGGAGCTGTTGGTAACAGCTTGGTCTCTGCATTGACAGCACAATCTCAGCACAAACACAGTAGCACATATATGTGTCTCCATGGATAAAGACCCACCCCTGTGAGGCCACGTATATTTGTATGTTCCGTCGGCAGGAAGGGGTTAAAGGATTAGTGCACTTGTTTAATGTGCACTTGTTTCCTGCCTGTCTCATCTTTGAACTGACTTTCATGTATCGACCTTGCCTCTTTCTTGGGTTCATTTGATCACTTGATCACTGACTGTCCCTTTATTCTGGTTCTACTTTGTCTCCACCTTTCTCTCCCTTCCTCGGATGAGATCTGCAGACCAATTAATTGCCTGGTCCACAAAAATAAAGCTGTTTGTGCTTTACTTTCAGCTCTTAGGTAGTGACAAGGGCTTTGCATTTCTGGCAAGGTCAACTGATGTTTTCGATTAAAATATGTTTAGCCTAAAATAAAAAAATAAAACAAATGCAGTATCACATTTAAAGCAGAGGTCCACCCAGATTTTTTTTAAAAATCAGCAGCTACTAACAGTGTAGCTTCTGACTTTTAATAAGGACACTTACCTGTCCTACTCGCCCGCGATGTCGGTCCCCCCGACGGCGATCGATCGCTGCTGGCAGGTCCCGGCTCCTCCATCCTGACTAAGGGAAACAGGCAGTGAAGTCTTACGGCGTCACTGCCCGTTTCCTACTGCGCATGCACCACTCGCACGGCGCTTTGTGAATGGGCGGCTTGCCTTCTGGGATACACACAGTTCCCAGAAGGCAGCGCGCCCCATTCACAAGAAGAGGAAACAGAAGTTCTCAATCCGAGGATAAGGAAGAGGCACATTTGAGGCAGATTAGGGGACTTCCGCATAGCAACTGGCATTTCGGGTGAGTATAATTTTTTTTTTTTCTATTCATTTTTTTCTTTTCTTTTTTATGAATTTTAGTGTAAAAAAAATTTCAGGGTGGACCTCCACTTTAAGGATATTGCTGGTAAAAAGCAATATAATATACCTTTTTTTGCAGGTTTAGATAGGCTTTAAGTGATTTTTAGTTTAGTTGAACCTAAAAGCTAAATACAAGTTGTGTACTGTGTACAATATTAATAAATTACAAAATTATTGAATATTTACTTTGTATTTAGGGTTGAGCGAACCCGAACTGTAAAGTTCGGGTCCGTACCGAACTTTAGCTTTTTCCCGAACCCGAACCCGGACTTTGTGCAAAAGTCCGGGTTAGGCAATCTAATGGCGCAGTTAGAAATGCTTCAGGGGCCAGCCAATCACCTTTTGATTAGCTGGTGAGCCCTTAGAAGCCATCATAGCCATACCTACTAATGGCATGGCTGTGATTGGTCAGTGCAACATGTGACCCAGCTTCTATATAAGCTAGAGGCACACAGCACACACGTCACTCTGCTTCAGAATAGATAGGGAGAGGATCTTGTCTGCTGCTGTTGCTTTTAGGGAGAGATTGAAAAATACATGAGTTAGTCCTGATTCTGGAATCTGAGGGAAAAGATAGAGAGACAGTGTAGTGTAGGGCCAGGTTCCTGTTGGTGCTTTCAGGGAGAGAGATTTATTATATAGGTTTCATGGATATGCATTAATGTCTGTCTGCCATCTTACCTTTCCTCCTCATGTGTTCATCTTAGAGGCCAGAACCCTTTCACCTGGCTTCCTTTATAATCTCCTCCCAGCCTGACTCCACCCCAGGCCCTATCACAGAACACTATATTAACCTGTGCACTGCAAGCCTGCTTTGCTGATCAACGTGTTTGTTAGGCATTGTGTGTTTGGGTTCCTGCCTGCCGTGTGCTACGTCTGTCTCTCTGTTACGTTATTGGCTTGTCCCCGACTATCCCTGTCTGCTCGTGACCCTTGACCTTCGGCTTGTCTTTCATTATCCTTGTCTGCTTGTGGCCCTTGACCTTCAGCTTGTTATTCGTTACTCTTATATCTTGTGCTGCTGCTTCCCCTCTTGTCCCCTTATCCTACGGGGCGTGAGCTAGGAGACTCTAGGGGCCGCGACCTGGACCCAGCCTGCAGCATAACATCCTCACCACTAGAGGCTCTGGAGAAGACCTGCTGGGTCTTAGACTCCGCGCTCTGGGGAATCTTGGCTCTAGCTTCCTATAGGATCCCGGTTGTGCTCCTCTGGTCCCGCTTTCCACAACCACCCGGTTTCCTATCCGCAGCAGTCAGCCATAGGGTTCACTACCTTGCGGTGCACTCCTGTCCCCCTACGGTGTGCATCTGTCACCTGGCCGTAGGTGACCTGACAGTTTGATCAGCCATGAACCCGGCTGACATGCCGCTCCCCGCGGATGATCCATTGCAGGGCATAGTTCGCAGACTTGAAACCCAGGAATCGAATCAGACTCAGGTGATGCGATTCCTCCAGGATCTGACTTCTCGATTCGAGCAGCTTCAGGCCTCCTTGGGAACCCCGAATCCGCAACTTCAAGTACAACCAGCGGTTGTACCTATCGCACCAGTCGCAGCCACACACTCACTAACACTGCCAGCTCCGTTCCGTTTCTCTGGGGACTCCAAGGCCTGCAGGGGATTTCTCAGCCAATGCACGATTCATTTTGAGCTTCAGCCTCAAAACTTCCTGTCTGACCGGGCTAAGGTAGCCTATATCATTTCCCTCCTCTCCGGTGAAGCTTTGGCCTGGGCTGCCCCCCTGTGGGAGAGGAATGATCCGGTGGTTTCCAGCCTGTCCGACTTCTTGAAGCTCTTTCGTAATATCTTCGAAGAGCCGGCTCGGGCTTCTTCAGTGGCTAGTGCTGTCTTACGTCTTCGCCAAGAATCTAGTTCAGTGGGACAATATGCTCTTCAGTTCCGTATCCACACAGCTGAATTGAGCTGGAATAATGAGGCCCTGGTCGCTTCCTTTTTACATGGCCTCTCTGATCGAGTGAAAGACGAATTAGCGGGAAGAGCCATTCCCGTCGGTCTGGACGATGTAATTTCGTTATACAATCAGATCGACATTCGTTTTCAAGAGAGGTCCTTAGAAAAAAGACGCCAGCACTCTCTGCGTTCTAGCCAGTCTGAGCTCCCCTCCCTTCATCCCGTGGAGCATCCTCTACCTGCTGAGGAACCTATGCAGCTGGGCCGGACCAGACTAACGCCCGAAGAACGTGCTAGGTGCAGAACTCTGGGCTTGTGCCTCTATTGTGGGGGCAAGGGTCATTTTCGTGACTCCTGCTCGCTTCGTCCGGGAAACGCTCGGGTCTAATACATTTGGAAGGTGGAGTATTGGACCCAGAAACATCACCTTCTCGCCTTCTCTTGCCGGTGTTCCTTCATGTAGGCACTTCTTCTCAGTCAACCCTTGCATATCTGGATTCCGGAGCTGCTGGCAATTTTATGGATTGGAGAACTGCTTCTTCTTTGAAGCTTACCCTTTCACCTCTCACTACCCCATTGGTAGTCTCGGCAATTGATGGCACTGTTCTCCCAGGGGGCCCTATTCGCTTCCAGACGCTACCCATTAGGATGTCGGTAGGGATTCTCCACTAGGAGTGGATATCCTTTCTTATTCTACCCAAGGCCTCTACCCCAGTTGTATTGGGCCTCCCTTGGCTACAGCTCCACTCTCCACATGTGGACTGGGTCTCAGGGCAGATCCTGGCCTGGGGTTCCTCATGTTTCTCGTCATGTCTTCTCAAGGTGACCCCCAAGGAGAGTCTTCCGGTTGCTGCCACTTCTGTTTCTTCTGATCTTCCCGCTGCATACAGCGATTACCGGGATGTGTTCTGTAAGAAATCAGCTGAGGTGCTTCCTCCCCACAGGTCTTTTGACTGTGCTATTGATCTTGTCCCTGGAGCAACTCTACCCTCTGTCCATCCCAGAGACCCAGGCCATGTCTGAGTATGTCGCAGAGAATTTGGAGAGAGGTTTCATCCGGAAATCCTCTTCGCCTGCAGGGGCAGGGTTCTTTTTTGTTGCCAAAAAGGATGGTACCTTAAGACCCTGCATCGATTATCGGGGTTTAAATGCGGTTACTATTAAAAATCGATACCCCTTACCCTTAATATCTGAGCTATTCGATAGGTTGAAGGGTGCCTCCATTTTCACCAAGTTGGATCTCAGAGGCGCGTACAATCTCATTCGAATACGGGAGGGTGACGAATGGAAGACTGCATTCAACACTAGAGACGGGCATTACGAATACCTGGTGATGCCTTTTGGTCTGTGTAATGCTCCAGCCGTGTTTCAAAACTTTGTCAATGAAATCTTCAGAGATCTGCTGTACCAGTTTGTTGTCATCTATCTGGATGACATTCTGATCTTTTCTGAAAATCTGCTCGTCCACAGAAACCATGTCCGCACTGTACTTCAGCGTCTTAGAGAGAACAATCTCTATGCCAAGCTGGAGAAATGTTCCTTTGAATGTTCTGAGGTCCTGGTTCTGGGGTGCTTTGTCTCATGTTCGGGTCTTCGTATGGATCCTGGGAAGGTCTTGGCTATTACCAACTGGCCTCTTCCTGCTAGCCTCAAGGCCACGCAGCGCTTTCTTGGCTTCACTAATTATTATAGGCAGTTCATAAGGAACTACTCTTCCATTGCCGTGCCTAGTATCGCTTTGACCAAGAAGGGTGTGAATGCCAAAGACTGGCCTCCCGAAGCTGTCTCTGCATTTCACAACCTGAAACAGGCCTTTGTTTCTGGCCCCCTCTTGAGGAGACCAAATCCTGGGAATGCATTTTTTATTGAAGTGGACGCTTCCTCAATGGGGGTGGGAGCTGTGCTTCTTCAAATCTTTGAAAAGAGACGTCAACCATGTGCGTTCTTCTCCAAAAAGTTTTCTCAGGCAGAGAGGAATTATGCCATCGGTGATCGGGAACTTCTCGCAATTAAATTGGCGTTAGAGGAGTGGCGTCATCTCTTGGAGGGTTCCCCTCACTCCATAACGATCTTTACCGATCACAAAAATTTACAGTATCTACAGAATGCTAAACGTCTGAATCCTAGACAGGCCAGGTGGAGTCTCTTCTTTGCCCGTTTTAATTTCACGATTACTTACAAACCTGGTTCCTGCAACGGTCGGCTGATGCGCTCTCTAGGTCTTTTGACACTTTGGATGAGGAGTCCGCCTCTGAACCTGAGCCGATCATTCCAACCTCATGCATTGTTGCCCACTCTACCACCCTGAAGTCAAAAATTCCGCCTGGTAAGACCTTTGTCCCCACTGAGCTGAGAGCTAAGATCCTTCATTGGGGACATGATTCCAAGGTGGCAGGCCATTCTGGATTCCTCCGTTCCTTCCTACTCATCAGTCGTCACTACTGGTGGCCTAATCTCCGCTCAGACGTCAAAGACTACGTTAAAGCTTGTCATGTCTGCGCTCGGTCCAAATCCTCCACACAAGCTCCTGCTGGTCTCCTCATGCCCTTGTCCATTCCTAAGGAGCCCTGGGCTCATATTGCCATGGATTTTATCACCGACCTCCCACTGTCTGAGAATAATACAGTCATTTCCGTGGTAATCGATCGGTTCTCCAAGATGGCTCATTTTGTTCCTCTTCCTGGTCTTCCTTCTGCCCCTGCCTTGGTTCCCATTTTCATTCGAGAAATTCTCCGCCTTCATGGGGTTCCTTCTCATATTGTTTCCGACAGGGGAGTCCAATTCACGTCTCGTTTTTGGAGAGCCTTTTGCAAATCCCTCAAGATTGTCTTGGATTTTTCTTCTTCTTACCATCCCCAATCCAATGGACAGACTGAGAGGGTTAATCAGGAGTTAGAGGTCTTTCTTCACACCTTTGTGTCTTCTCACCATGACGATTGGTCCTCTCTACTCCCATGGGCAGAATTCTCCCATAACAATCATGTGAATACCAGTTCGCAGAAGACACCCTTTTTCACTGTTTATGGAAAACACCCTCAACTTCCTCTTCCCATGATCTGTTCTCCAGATATTCCAGCTTTGGCTTTGGTTCAGGAGTCTCTCATATCCGTTTGGGGTGACGTTCATGATTCCCTCCGGGCAGCTGCTGAAAAATTCAAAGGCTTTGCCGACCGCCGCAGGGGTAAACCGCCTTCTCTTCAGCCAGGGGACAAAGTCTGGCTCTCTACCAGGAACATCAAGCTCCGAGTTCCTTCTCTGAAGTTTGCTCCACGATTCATTGGTCCATACACGGTAACTGCTAAACTGAATCCGGTTTGTTTCAAACTCCAGATTCCAAAAAGCCTTAAAATCACTAACTCCTTCCATGTTGCTCTTCTAAAGCCTTTAGTCCTCAATAAATTCTCTCGTCCTCTCCCTACCGTGGCACCTGTCTCTGAGGATAATCAGGAGTACGAGATCAGTAAAATTCTGGACTCCCGACTCTGTAAAGGCGTTCTTCAGTACTTCGTTCATTGGAAAGGGTTTGGTCCTGAGGAGAGGTCTTGGATCACTGCATCTGAGGTCTTTGCACCTCGTCTGTTAAAGGAGTTTCATCTGAAGTTTCCCTCTAAACCTGGGCCCAGACGGCGAAGGGGGAGGCCTCGTAAGAGGGAGGGTACTGTCATGGATATGCATTAATGTCTGTCTGCCATCTTACCTTTCCTCCTCATGCGTTCATCTTAGAAGCCAGAACCCTTTCACCTGGCTTCCTTTATAATCTCCTCCCAGCCTGACTCCACCCCAGGCCCTATCACAGAACACTATATTAACCTGTGCACTGCAAGCCTGCTTTGCTGATCAACGTGTTTGTTAGGCATTGTGTGTTTGGGTTCCCGCCTGCCGTGTGCTACGTCTGTCTCTCTGTTACGTTATTGGCTTGTCCCCGACTATCCCTGTCTGCTCGTGACCCTTGACCTTCGGCTTGTCTTTCGTTATCCTTGTCTGCTTGTGGCCCTTGACCTTCAGCTTGTTATTCGTTACTCTTATATCTTGTGCTGCTGCTTCCCCTCTTGTCCCCTTATCCTACGGGGCGTGAGCTAGGAGACTCTAGGGGCCGCGACCTGGACCCAGCCTGCAGCATAACATCCTCACCACTAGAGGCTCTGGAGAAGACCTGCTGGGTCTTAGACTCCGCGCCCTGGGGAATCTTGGCTCTAGCTTCCTATAGGATCCCGGTTGTGCTCCTCTGGTCCCGCTTTCCACAACCACCCGGTTTCCTATCCGCAGCAGTCAGCCATAGGGTTCACTACCTTGCGGTGCACTCCTGTCCCCCTACGGTGTGCATCTGTCACCTGGCCGTAGGTAACCTGACAATAGGAATAGGAGTCCAGATTCAGAGATATAACTCAGCGATCTGCATAGGTTTACCTGTTTGTGTTGCAGTGCAGTCTTTTTACACTGCCATGAGCCCAGTGTCAGAGAAAATCTACCTTTTATCTGCAAGCTCAGTGCACCAGCACTGCATATATTACGTTGAGAGATACACCGTTTCCATACTGTGGGTGTATTCTGCTCTTGGAAAAAGATCCATTTAGGGCAAAAAAAAGGCACTTTATTGTGCTCTTTTCCAAAAGACCCATTAAGGGCAAAAAAAAAAAAAATTGCATTTTATTTTGCTCGTGCAAAAAAAGACCCGTTTAGGGCAAAGAAAAAAAAAATTGCACTTTAATGTACGCTTGCAAAAAGACCCATTTAGGGCCACAAAAAATATTTTGCAGTGTGTTATACATATGTGGAGGCGTGTGAAATAAACCATTTCTATATATTTGTCTTCTACTGTGCTATACTAAAAAAACAACATTTTTTTTGAATAGCATTTTCTGCAGTTCTGTAGCTGTGCGATTCAGCGGTTACGTACTGTGGGTGTGTTGTGGTCTTCCAAAAAACGCCATTTAGGGCCACAAAAAATATTTTGCAGTGTGTTATACATATGTGGAGGTGTGTGAAATAAACAATTTCTATATAGTTTTCTTTTACTGTGCTATACTAAAAAAACAACATTTTTTTTGAATAGCATTTTCTGCAGTTCTGTAGCTGTGCGATTCAGCGGTTACGTACTGTGGGTGTGTTGTGGTCTTCCAAAAAACGCCATTTAGGGCCACAAAAAATATTTTGCAGTGTGTTATACATATGTGGAGGTGTGTGAAATAAACAATTTCTATATAGTTTTCTTCTACTGTGCTATACTAAAAAAACAACATTTTTTTTAATAGCATTTTCTGCAGTTCTGTAGCTGTGCGATTCAGCGGTTATGTACTGTGGGTGTGTTGTGGTCTTCCAAAAAACGCCATTTAGGGCCACAAAAAATATTTTGCAGTGTGTTATACATATGTGGAGGTGTGTGAGATAAACAATTTCTATATAGTTTTCTTCTACTGTGCTATACTAAAAAAAAACATTTTTTTTGAATAGCATTTTCTGCAGTTCTGTAGCTGTGCGATTCAGCGGTTACGTACTGTGGGTGTGTTGTGGTCTTCCAAAAAACGCTATTTAGGGCCACAAAAAACATTTTGCAGTGTGTTATACATATGTGGAGGTGTGTGAAATAAACAATTTCTATATAGTTTTCTTCTACTGTGCTATACTAAAAAAACAACATTTTTTTTTAATAGCATTTTCTGCAGTTCTGTAGCTGTGCGATTCAGCGGTTACGTACTGTGGGTGTGTTGTGGTCTTCCAAAAAACGCTATTTAGGGCCACAAAAAACATTTTGCAGTGTGTTATACATATGTGGAGGTGTGTGAAATAAACAATTTCTATATAGTTTTCTTCTACTGTGCTATACTAAAAAAAAAAAATTTTTTTTGAATAGCATTTTCTGCAGTTCTGTAGCTGTGCGATTCAGCGGTTACGTACTGTGGGTGTGTTGTGGTCTTCCAAAAAACGCCATTTAGGGCCACAAAAAATATTTTGCAGTGTGTTATACATATGTGGAGCTGTGTGAAATAAACAATTTCTATATAGTTTTCTTCTACTGTGCTATACTAAAAAAAAAAACATTTTCCTTGCATCTGGGCAGCCTGGCACACATGAGCGATTACATGCTGCAGTGTTTCCGCAATGACCGCCGAGTTGCCCACATTTTAACTGGTGCTGATTACTGGGTGGCCACCCTGCTGGATCCCCGTTACAAGGACAACGTACCGTCCTTAATTCCCTCACTGGAGCGGGATCGTAAGATGCGCGAGTACAAGCGCACGCTGGTAGACGCGCTGCTGGTGGCATTCCCACCTGACAGCGAGCGTATGGTGGAAGCACAAGGCGAAGGCAGAGGAGGAGGAAGAGGTCGCCAACGCAGCCGGGGCACCGGCAGCACCTCAGAAGGCAGGGTTAGCATGGCTGAAATGTAGAAAAGCTTTGTCAGCACGCCACAACAACCAGCACCACCAGCTGAGATGGAACGTCTTAGCAGGAGGCAGCATTTCACCAACATGGTTGAGCAGTATGTGTCCACAGGCCTACACGTACTGGATGACGGGTCTGCCCCCTTTAACTTCTGGGTCTCCAAATTGGGCCCTTTATGCCCTTTATGCCTTGGAGGTGCTGGCCTGCCCTGCAGCCAGTGTATTATCTGAACGTGTATGTAGCACGGCAGGGGGCGTTATCACAGGCAAGCGCAGCCGCCTGTCCAGAGCCAATGTGGACAAGCTCACCTTCATTAAAATGAACCAGGCATGGATCCCACAGGACTTGTCCGTACCTTCTGCAGAATAGACATACCGGTGTTGTGACAAAAACTGTCCGGCCATCGGATTGTGTCCGGCCCATTCTGCGAAGGCGCAGCGCACAGAGGACAAGGAGATTCACAAAATCTCTGAAGATGAACGGCACCTGCGCAGTGAGTGCAGGTTCAAGCCCCACCATCCAAGTGGACATACGGTAGCACATAGTAACAGGGCCCCTCACGGGCTCGGTTCGATTGCCACGCTTCGGGCACGGCCTCACTTGGCTCGGTTTGAACCACGGATGGTGTGGCCTTCACCTGAACTCACCACGCAGGCGCCGTTCGTCTTGGGAGATTTTCGAAATCCCCTTGTCCTACATACTGAGCAAGCGCAGTACAGGGTGGACACTATTTGACGGGGGACAGAATTCGACACATCACCGGCCTTACCCAGCCATTGTTGTATTTTTTAACCAGTGTTGGCTACCTTGTCCTCCTCCACCGCCGCTTCCACCTACACAGCCACATCCACCGCCACCTCAACCTCCTACTCCATATGGACCCCTTCCTCCTAGGTCAAGATTATAATTATTTTTTATTTTTTTGTAGCGCACAGATCCTTTCCCCCTTACCTGCCTTTATGTTGTTGGCTCCTCGCAGGAGGGAGAAAGGCACACCGCACTACCAGCCCGTACCCTCCTATATAAAGAGGTTGAGCGGTGTACTTGACGGGCCGTGTCCACAGCCGGAGTCAAAACTCCTCCAGAGGATGATTCTCGCCTCTACTGTAGGTAGAGGCAAGTCCTTTAATTCCCAGTAAAGTCAATGTCCACACCAGCTGAAATTACAACTCTTATTCTCTCATGACAAAATAAACTCTACTCGGATAGAAAAGGTTAGAGCAAAGAAACAGGACAGCTTAAGGTGTGGAGGAGGTCCAGGCACAAACGTAGCACATTCACTTCACTGCTTAGGTTTCTCAAACAGTTTTAGGTGCACGGTCTCTGCCACAGACCTTGAGGTTGGTCTCTGCCACAGACCGGGTGTACAAGGCCCCTGCCACGGACCTGGAGAACTTTGGTCTCTGCCACAGACCAGGGTGTATAAGGCCCCTGCCACGGGCCGGGTGAATAAGGCCTCTGATACAGTCAAGATGACCTTGAGCTTCTCCTTCTACAAACCTAGCCCATATCAAGGGGAAGACATCTCTCCAGGGAGTCAACAGACCCTTCCTTCACCGTGACTCCCGCATCGGTCCATCAGAATGATCCTCCCTTCCCTGGAACATGGTCCCCTACACGAGGCGGCACCCTAAGACTCCTCGACCCTTAGCGGACTCCAGACGAAGGCTCTGGACTCCAGGCTTTACTCCCGCACCTAGGCCTCCATACCCAGTGCAGCAGGAACTCCAGGATAGTACCTCACCCCGGGCTAAAGGTACCCGAGATGGAACAGGAACACATGCACCCAGGCCGAAGGCACCTGGGCGTGGACCCCACTGGACATCAGCCCCCAGGCCAAAGGTCTGCCCCTTTTATATGCTCTCCCGGCATGCACAGCAGGTTCCCCGCCCCGCTGTACTACTGCCAATAGGGGACACAAAAGGCACAGCACTGTATCGGCGGTTCAACCCTAGCCTACCATGGCAGCGCCACCTGTAGGCCGCAGGGAACTGCACACCAATACTGTCCCCCGAGCACAAAATGGTCCATGAATCCTACAGAATTAGGGTATTTGAGCCTATTTACCACTCAAACACTTCCCTTAAATTTAGCACCCCGCTACATTTTTATTTCAAAGTATTTTATTTTCCCACTAGCTTATCCATTAAATTGAATAATTTATTCCAGAAAGGGCGCATTCTGGGGCATTCCCACCATATGTGTGGCATCGTGCCGTTGAGTTTCTGAGGTTCTTAATGACTTCTCGTACCTCTTCTGCTGAAAAGGGGGCCTCCAGCATATTTTTTTTTTTTATGTTATTTTAAGTTATTTCCCTATCCACATTTGTTTGCAGAGCACTTGCCATGCTCTTAACAACATTTTGCTGCCATTTGCAGCCCTCTAGCCCTTTCCATTACTTTTTTAGAGCCTTTTTAGTCCTTAGAAGTCCGGGTCCCCACTGACTTCAATGGGGTTCGGGTTCGGGTTAAAGTTCGGTCCCGAACCCGAACTTTTTTCCAAAGTTCGGCCCAACCCGTCGAACCCGAACATCCAGGTGTCCGCTCAACTCTATTTGTATTCTCTTTTTTTTTAAATGAACACTTTTTAACAACATTTGCTACCTTTTATTGTTGTGAAGAAATAGCTACCGGTATTTGTTTTTCTTTCTAGGCTAATTCTTGATTGAGAGGGTCACCTTTCATTATAATCATCTGAACAGATCTCAGTGTTCTAAAACGTCAGTGTCTGCATCCCCTTTAGTAGACAAGCCTTGGGGAGTATCTGACAAAAATGAAATTTATATTCTAAGTGATGCCCAAAATTTTACTTGTATCTAAAGCTGGCCATACATGGATAGGAAATCAAAAACTAAAACTAGTCAGGAACCTGATTTTTTCGATTTTCATATGGCTAGTGTGCTTACTGCAACAGATGATTTCCATCTCAAAATTGAAAATGAATGATCTAACATGTTGGAAAAAAATATTCTAATTGTAGGTGATTTGTTAAAAAAAAAAAAAAAGTGAAATGTGCATGAACAGTAGGGGTAGCAGTAGAAATTTAGGTTAGCTGAAACATTTCTGATACAATGACTGAGCTATCATATGTTAGATTGAAAGAACGTTTTCATTTTTGAGCTTCAGTGCAAACTTTTGGAAAAATCAATGAGCCAATCACAGCAAAAGAACATGACATTTACAGGGGCTTTCCACACACAAAACACCTCCAAGTTGCCATAATGCATTTTTTCTTTTTTTTGATAGTTTTAGAAAATTGCAGTTTTAGAAAATGACAGATTGAAATGGAAAGGTAATTTTTAATAACATTAAATTTCAAAGTGGCTTGTGTAGCAATTTTTTTGCTATGCTTTTTTTTTTTTTTTTTGTTAACAAACGTGAAATTTTTCTTAATGTGTTTTACTGCTTCAATTTACAATTGAAAATTATACTTTATATCCTTAGTCAGTCTGGTGTAAACATTTGCTTTTTAACACAGAGGAAAGGACATAACATTGCAGGCAGTCTTTTGTGAAACACTAATCCTAATTTTATCCTAATGATTCTGTCTTCACACTATTCTTAATGAATGTAAGATTGGAAAGAATACAGTATAACAGTGCAATAAATGTAATAACATAATATCAAAGCATCTTCTATTATTACATATATAAACCAAATTAAAGCAATATTTTCAACATGAAGAATTTGTTTAAAATAAGTACACTAGAAAAGCACATACAAGCATTGATGGAAGTTGAGTAGAAAAAAAAACAGATGTGTATGAACAGCATCAAATACAAATTCTATGTAGCTTTAAAGTGAAAATAAATACAAATTATATACAGTCCAAACTGTGGAGTATAGACTGTGTGAGGCAAATTAAACCTACAGCCTGTACCCCAATATGTATCATATTTTTACACTGTAGAGATGATGCATGTTTTGTCACATTGCATTTGCGTTAATACACTTTACATATTGGAATTTGAACTCTACTATTAATTTTAGACCTTTTAATTTGGGGAAATTTTCATGGGCACCTTCATATTTAGGTATTTTCCTAGGCAGACCCATACAGGTCTGGTGTATACATAGTTCAATTACTAGCTGATATAAACTGCAATACGGTGAAGTTCAAATATTGGGGAAGACAGAACAGTTGGAGGCTGATTATTTTTACAATTTAGTAAACCATTCCAAAAGCTCTTGCAAAGGGGAAAGATTCTCCAAACAATGGGCTTCAGCACTTGTATGAATATTGTAACTTTCAAAACAATGGTTAATTTCTCAAAAACACTTGCCACAGATAAATCCCAACAAAATGCAGTGTTTGCAAGGGCAATTGAACCATTCTATATCCTAGAGATAATAATTACATTGTTCTGTTATTCTGTCAAATATGCTGAACTGGGTAACATCCATGTGCCTGTCTGCAATGCAGTGCAAAGTAGTCCTCTTTAGACTATCTATGGATTACCAGTAGGGATGAGCTCGGTGTTCGAGTCGAACGCATGTTCGACTCGAACATCGGCTGTTCGCCTGTTCAGCGAAACCAGAACTTTGTGGGCCGTTTGCGCCAAATTCATGTGACGCGAATGGCCCACAATACACTGCGCCATCGCAGTGCATTGGCGGTGCTGTGATTGGCCAAGCATGCACTGTGACCCCGCATGCTTGGCCAATCACAGTGCGGCAGCGAGGAGAGCCATAATTGGCCACAGGCAGGATGCCTGTGGCCAATTATAGCTCAGGGGGGTTTAGTACACGCCCCACACTATAAAAGGCCGCCAGAGCAGCGGCCTTGTGTAGTGTGTTGGCGTGCAGGGACAGAGAAGGATAGGCAGGGAAAGTGTCTTTAAAATTTTTCATGAACCTTGTGCATTTACAGTGTGTTGGTATACAGGGACTGAGAAGAATAGGCAGGGACAGTGTCAGTGATATTCTTTCAATAACCTTGTGCATTTACAGTGTGTTGGTATACAGGGACAGAGAAGGATAGGCAGGGGACAGTGCCAGTGATATTCTTTCATTAACCTTGTGCATTTACAGTGTGTTGGTATACAGGGACAGAGAAGGATAGGCAGGCGACAGTGTCAGTGTCATTTTTGCTAAACCTCCTGCACAGTATACACCTGAAGCTACCCCTTATTGCTGTGTTTTCCTGTTGTGTAACACAGGCAGGCATCTGCAGCAGTTGCAGTGGGTGTAGTGTGCCTCCTGCACAGTATACACCTGAGGCTACCCCTTATTGCTGTGTTTTCCTGTTGTGTAACACAGGCAGGCATCTGCAGCAGTTGCATTGGGTGTAGTGTGCCTCCTGCACAGTATACACCTGAAGCTACCCCTTATTGCTCGTGGTTTTTTTATTTTGTGTTACACTAACAGGCATCTGCAGCAGTTACAGTGGGCGTAGTGTGCCTCCTGCACAGTATACACCTGAAGCTACCCCTTATTGCTGTTTTTTCCTGTTGTGTAACACAGGCAGACATCTGCAGCAGTTACAGTGGGTGTAGTGTGCCTCCTGCACAGTATACACCTGAAGCTACCCCTTACTGCTCGTGTTTTTTTTCTTTTGTGTTACACTAACAGGCATCTGCAGCAGTTACAGTGGGCGTAGTGTGCCTCCTGCACAGTATACACCTGAAGCTACCCCTTATTGCTGTGTTTTCCTGTTGTGTAACACAGGCAGACATCTGCAGCAGTTACAGTGGGTGTAGTGTGCCTCCTGCGCAGTATACACCTGAAGCTACCCCTTATTGCTCGTGTTTTTTTTTCTTTTGTGTTACACTAACAGGCATCTGCAGCAGTTACAGTGGGTGTAGTGTGCCTCCTGCACAGTATACACCTGAAGCTACCCCTTATTGCTGTGTTTTCCTGTTGTGTAACACAGGCAGGCATCTTCAGCAGTTACAGTTGGTGTAGTGTGCCTCCTGCACGGTATACACCTGAAGCTACCCCTTATTGCTGGTTTTCCCATCTCCCTACAGGCCATTAGAATGTCTGGAAGGCCAACAAGGAGAGGCAGACAGTCATGAGCCAATAAAATAGGGCAAGCAGGCTCTGTGTCTGGGGGCAACAGTGCTGGTCGTGGACGCGGTGCATTGTAATCAGCACGTGGCCATGGGACACGCTTGTCCTTATTTTCAGCAGCTGGACGTGTTGAGCCGCATCATGCCGAAGACTTGGTAGAGTGGATGACCAAGCCCTCCTCATCCTCCTCATTCTCTCTCACTCAGGCTCAGGGTACTGGCAAAGCAGCTGCCAACGCGTCCTCTTCCCTCGTGTCAATGTCATCAGTCACTCCTTCCCTAGACCCACCATGTCCTCCTGAGGAGTCCCCCAAACTGTTTGAGCACAGTGTTGGGTACATGCTCCAGGAGGATGCTCAGCGTTTTGAAGGGTCTGATCTGATGATGATATACAGCTAGAGGAAGGCAGTAGCGTGAGCGCAGAGAGAGGGGATGCTCAAGAAGGACAGCAATCTGGCAGTCATGTTCCAGCAGCTGCAGCATACTGCCAGGTTTGCTCCAGTGATCAAGAGGGAGGGGATGATGAGGTCACTGACTCCATGTGGGTGCCTGATAGGAGAGAGGAGGAGGAGGAGGATGAGGAGACACATCTCCAATGAGGCAGGATGCTCTCCGGGGGCCAGCGTAAGGGCAGCACACCGACTGAATCACACCGCAGAGCTCCGCCTGTGCAGGGCGCTGCCTCTGCCCGTTATTCCAAAAGTTCTTTGGTGTGGGCCTTTTTTGAGTCGAGTGCATCATATCGCACCGCTGCTATTTGCAACATATGTCTCAAGCGTATCTCGCGTGGCCAAAACATCAGCCGCTTGGGCACCATATGCTTGACCAGACATATGTTGACCTGCCATGCAGATCGTTGGCAAGCGTACCTTAAAGACCCACACCAAAGAACAAAGCGGACCTCTCTTTGCTCCTCATCAGCTGGGATCTCCAACCCCACTATACCTTCAGTCCTCTCTGAAACCTGCACTGAGAGGAATGAAGGTGTAGAATTAGGTGTGTCACAGCCAAGTACTTGCGGGCACTCTGCTAGCAGTACACCGACGTCCGATTGTAGCAGGCAAATTTCCCTGCCCCAGCTGCTGTACCGTCGAAAGAAGATCACTCCCAGCCATCCACATGCCCAGCGGTTGAATGCTAGCTTGGCTAAATTGCTAGCACTTCAACTGCTGCCTTTTCAGTTGGTAGACTCGGCCCCCTTCCGTGAGTTTGTGCAATGTGCGGTTCCTCAGTGGCAGGTTCCCAAACGCCACTTTTTCTCACGGAAGGCGATTCCGTCTCTCTACCGGCATGTGGAAGGCAATGTCCATGCCTCACTGGACAGGGCGGTCAGCGGTAAGGTGCATATTACCGCTGACTCATGGTCCAGCAGGCATGGACAGGGACGTAACCTTTCTTTCACGGCCCATTGGGTCACTCTTTTGGCAGCTGGGAAGGATGCAGGACAAGGTGCAGTAGTGTTGGAGGTTGTTCCGCCGCCACGCCTCCAACATGCTACTACTGGTTGTGACACACCTCTCTCCTCCACCCCCTCCTCTTCTTCTTCCTCCATGGCCTCTTCCTGTGCTTTGTCCTCGGAACCAGCGGTGCTCCGTAGGCGTTCAAGGGGCTACACAAGTACGCAGGCAAAAAGATGCCATGCCGTGCTTGCGCTGGTGTGTTTGGGGGACAGGAGCCACACTGGGGCAGAGGTTCTGTCAGCTCTGCAGGGGCAGGCCGAGAGGTGGTTGACACCACGCCAGCTTAAGCCAGGAATGGTGGTTTGTGACAATGGCACCAACCTCCTTTCCGCCCTCCGACAGGGACAACTGACCCATGTGCCCTGTGTGGCTCACGTCCTTAACCTGGTGTTTGAAAGTAGGGGCCTGCCGTATATACTCAGCTGAAATTTGCCCCTTACATGTTGGTGTTGCCACAACACTGTGAGCCCTCACAGTTACTCTTGGTGGGCGCATGAATGGGCCCTGCTGTGAATTATTAGATCAAGAATTGTAATTGCATGCCCCTGTTGAACAGGGGCTGAAAAATTGGGCCTTTGGTGGTGGTGGTGGTGTTGACACAACACTGTAAGGCCTCACAGTTAGTCTTGGTGGGCGCAGGAATGGGCCCTGCTGTGAATTATTAGATCAAGAATTGTAATTACATGCCCCTGTTAAACAGGGGCAGAAAAATTGAGCCTTAGGCACTGGTGCCACAACACTGCAACCCCTCACAGATACTGTACTTGGAGCACAGCAATGAGCCCTGTTGCAAAGTATTGCATCAAAAATTGTAATTACACGCCCCTGTTAAACAGGGGCTGAAAAATTGGGCCTTAGCCACTGGTGCTGGTGCCACGACACTGCAACCACTCCCAGATACTCTAGTTGGAGTGCAGGAATGAGCCCTGCTGCAAAGCATTGCATAAAAATTGTAATAACACACCCCTGTTAAACAGGGGCTGAAAAATTGGGCCTTAGCCACTGGTGGCGGCACCCAGAAACAAAAATGTTCTTCCAAGCTATCATCGTCAATCAGATCATTGAGGAGGAGGAGGATAGTCAGTCAACATAACAGGACAGTCTCTCAGCATCAGCATCAGTCTTGAAGGGATGTGACATTTGAAAATAAATTAGTCTGTTATATCAGCTTCAGGTGTTTGGTAGCTGGTGGTGATCCAAGATTGGTTCATCTTTATGAAGGTCAGTCGATCAACAGAGTCGGTGGACAGGCGCACCCTGTGATCCGTGACAAATCCTCCAGCAGCACTGAATGTGCGTTCTGAAAGAACGCTGGATGCAGGACAGGCCAGTAGCTCAATTGCATACTGTGCAAGCTCTGGCCAGTGATCCATCCTCAAGACCCAGTAAGCCAGAGGATTTTCGGTGGGGAAGGTGTCCAAGTCTGACCTTGCCCCTAGGTATTCCTGGACCATGTATATCAGACGCTGGCGATGGTTGCTGGAACCGATCATACCTTGGGGCTGTGGACTAAAGAATTGTCTGAACGCTTCGGTCAGACGGCCACCTTCCCCACCGCTCCTTCTTTGACTGACCGAAGCCTTAGCAACTCGTTGTCCAGGACCAGGAGTTTGTAACCTCCCAGTCTCTGGGAACGCGTTGCACAGACCTTTCTGCAAGGCCTCCCGGAGTTGTCTCATCCTCTGCTCCCTCTGCGACGGTAAGATAAGGTCCGCAACCTTACCCTTGTACCGTGGATCAAGGAGAGTGGCCAGCCAGTAATGGTCCCTCTCCTTGATCCGAAGAATACGAGGATCCTTCTGCAGACTTTGCAGGATCAGGGAGGCCATGCAGCGTAGGTTAGCTGAGGCATTCAGTCCGGAGTCCTCTGGGTCACTAAGGACGACATGATCCGCAGCCATCTCCTCCCAGCCACGTACAAGTCCACTGGTTTCTTGGGACTGTAAATCATCCCTAAAAGACTGCTGCTGATGATGCTGAGTGCCAGGCTCCACCTCCATGCTGACACAATCCTCCTCCTCCTCCTCCTCCTCTTCTTCCTGTGCAATGGGTGGGACAGAATGAACACTGTCTGGGTAAAGGGGGCCTTGAGAGGCAAGGAAGTCCTCCTCTTCCTGCCTCTGTTCTGCCTCAAGTGCCCTGTCCATTATTCCACGCAGCGTATGTTCCAACAGGTGGACTAGAGGTACAGTGTCACTGATGCATGCACTGTCACTGCTCACCATCCTCGTGGCCTCCTCAAATGGTGCCAGGACAGTGCATGCATCCCTGATCATGCCCCACTGGCGTGGTGAAAAAAAACAGAGCTCCCCTGACCCTGTCCTGGTGCCGTAGTCGCACAGGTACTCATTGATGGCCCTCTGCTGCGTGTGCAGCCGCTGCAGCATGGCTAACGTTGAGTTCCACCTGGTGGGCATGTCACATATAAGGCGGTTCTTGGGCAGGTTCAACTCCTTTTGCAGCTCAGCCAGGCGAGCACTGGCATTATAAGATCTGCGGAAATGCACACAGACTTTCCTGGCCTGCCTCAGGACATCCTGTAAGCCCGGGTACCTGCCCAAGAACCGCTGCACCACCAGGTTAAGGACATGAGCCACACAGGGCACATGGGTCAGTTGTCCCTGTCGGAGAGCGGAGAGGAGGTTGGTGCCATTGTCGCAAACTACCATTCCTGGCTTAAGCTGGCGTGGCGTCAACCACCTCTCGGCCTGCCCCTGCAGAGCAGACAGAACCTCTGCCCCAGTGTGGCTCCTGTCCCCCAAACACACCAGCGCAAGCACGGCATGGCATCTTTTTGCCTGCATACTTGCGTAGCCCCTTGAATGCCTACGGAGCACCGCTGGTTCCGAGGACAAAGCACAGGAAGAGGCCATGGAGGAAGAAGAAGAGGAGGGGGTGGAGGACAGAGGTGTGTCACAACCAGTAGTAGCATTTTGGAGGTGTGGCGGTGGAACAACCTCCAACACTACTGCACCTTGTCCTGCATCCTTCCCAGCTGCCAAAAGAGTGACCCAATGGGCCGCGAAAGAAAGGTAACGTCCCTGTCCATGCCTGCTGGACCATGAGTCAGCGGTAATATGCACCTTACCGCTGACCGCCCTTTCCAGCGAGGCCAAGACATTGCCTTCCACATGCCGGTAGAGAGCCGGAATCGCCTTCCGTGAGAAAAAGTGGCGTTTGGGAACCTGCCACTGAGGAACCGCACATTGCACAAACTCACGGAAGGGGGCTGAGTCTACCAACTGAAAAGGCAGCAGTTGAAGCGCTAGCAATTTAGCCAAGCTAGCATTCAACCGCTGGGCATGTGGATGGCTGGGAGTGAACTTCTTTCGACGGTCCAGCAGCTGGGGCAAGGAAATTTGCCTGCTAGAATCGGACGTTGGTGTACTGCTAGCAGAGTGCCGGCAAGTACTTGGCTGTGACACACCTAATTCTACACCTTCATTCCTCCCAGAGCAGGTTTCAGAGAGGACTGAAGGTATAGTGGGGTTGGAGATCCCAGCTGATGCGGTGCAAGAAGAGGTCAGCTTTGTTCTTTGGTGTGGGTCTTTAAGGTAGGCTTGCCAACGAGCTGCATGGCAGGTCAACATATGTCTGGTCAAGCATGTGGTGCCCAAGCGGGTGATGTTTTGGCCACGCGATATACGCTTGAGACATATGTTGCAAACAGCAGCTGTGCGATCTGATGCACTCGACTCAAAAAAGGCCCACACCAAAGAACTTTTTGAATAACGGGCAGAGGCAGCGTCCTGCACAGGCGGAGCTCTGCGGTGTGATTCCGTCGGTGTGCTGCCCTTACGCTGGCCCCCCAAGGGCATCCTGCCTCGTTGGAGATGTGCCTCCTCCTCATCCTCCTCCTCCTCCTCCTCCTCTCTCCTATTAGGCACCCACGTGGAGTCAGTGACCTCATCATCCCCTCCCTCCTCATCACTGGAGCCAATCTGGCAGTATGCTGCAGCTGCTGGAACATGACTGCCAGATTGCTGTCCTTCTTGAGCATTCCCTCTCTCTGCTCTCACGCTACTGCCTTCCTCTAGCTGAGTATCATCATCAGACCCTTCGAAACGCTGGGCATCCTCCTGGAGCATGTACCCAACACTGTGCTCAAACAGTTCAGGGGACTCCTCAGGAGGACATGGTTGGTCTAGGGAAGGAGTGACTGATGATGACATTGATACGAGGGAAGAGGACGCTTTGGCAGCTGCTTTGCCAGTACCCTGAGCCTGGGTGAGAGAGGATGAGGAGGATGAGGAGGGCTTGGTCATCCACTCTACCAAGTCTTCGGCATGATGCGGCTCAACACGTTCAGCTGCCGAAAAGAAGGACAAGCGTGTCCCATGGCCCCGTGCTGATGGCGATGCACCGCGTCCACGACCAGCACTGTTGTCTCTAGACACAGAGCCTGCTTGCCCTCTTTTTTTGGCTCCTGACTGTCTGCCTCTCCTTGTTTGCCTTCCAGACATTCTAATGGCCTGCAGGGAAATGGGAAAAGCAGCAATACAGGCTAAGTTAAGGTGTAATATGGTCAGGAGGCACACTCCGCCCGCTGTAAGTGCCGCAAAATCCTGTTTGTGTAACACACCAGGAAAAAGCAGCAATACGGGCTAAGTTAAGGTGTAATATGGTCAGGAGGCACACTCCGCCCGCTGTAAGTGCCGCAAAATCCTGTTTGTGTAACACATCAGGAAAAAGCAGCAATACAGGCTAAGTTAAGGTGTAATATGGTCAGGAGGCACACTCTGCCCGCTGTAAGTGCCGCAAAATCCTGTTTGTGTAACACACCAGGAAAAAGCAGCAATACAGGCTAAGTTAAGGTGTAATATGGTCAGGAGGCACACTCCGCCCGCTGTAAGTGCCGCAAAATCCTGTTTGTGTAACACACCAGGAAAAAGCAGCAATACAGGCTAAGTTAAGGTGTAATATGGTCAGGAGGCACACTCCGCCCGCTGTAAGTGCCGCAAAATCCTGTTTGTGTAACACACCAGGAAAAAGCAGCAATACAGGCTAAGTTAAGGTGTAATATGGTCAGGAGGCACACTCCGCCCGCTGTAAGTGCCGCAAAATCCTGTTTGTGTAACACACCAGGAAAAAGCAGCAATACAGGCTAAGTTAAGGTGTAATATGGTCAGGAGGCACACTCCGCCCGCTGTAAGTGCCGCAAAATCCTGTTTGTGTAACACACCAGGAAAAAGCAGCAATACAGGCTAAGTTAAGGTGTAATATGGTCAGGAGGCACACTCCGCCCGCTGTAAGTGCCGCAAAATCCTGTTTGTGTAACACACCAGGAAAAAGCAGCAATACAGGCTAAGTTAAGGTGTAATATGGTCAGGAGGCACACTCCGCCCGCTGTAAGTGCCGCAAAATCCTGTTTGTGTAACACATCAGGAAAAAGCAGCAATACAGGCTAAGTTAAGGTGTAATATGGTCAGGAGGCACACTCCGCCCGCTGTAAGTGCCGCAAAATCCTGTTTGTGTAACACACCAGGAAAAAGCAGCAATACAGGCTAAGTTAAGGTGTAATATGGTCAGGAGGCACACTCCGCCCGCTGTAAGTGCCGCAAAATCCTGTTTGTGTAACACACCAGGAAAAAGCAGCAATACAGGCTAAGTTAAGGTGTAATATGGTCAGGAGGCACACTCCGCCCGCTGTAAGTGCCGCAAAATCCTGTTTGTGTAACACACCAGGAAAAAGCAGCAATACAGCCTAAGTTAAGGTGTAATATGGTCAGGAGGCACACTCCGCCCGCTGTAAGTGCCGCAAAATCCTGTTTGTGTAACACACCAGGAAAAAGCAGCAATACAGGCTAAGTTAAGGTGTAATATGGTCAGGAGGCACACTCCGCCCGCTGTAAGTGCCGCAAAATCCTGTTTGTGTAACACACCAGGAAAAAGAAGCAATACAGGCTAAGTTAAGGTGTAATATGGTCAGGAGGCACACTCCGCCCGCTGTAAGTGCCGCAAAATCCTGTTTGTGTAACACACCAGGAAAAAGCAGCAATACAGGCTAAGTTAAGGTGTAATATGGTCAGGAGGCACACTCCGCCCGCTGTAAGTGCCGCAAAACCCTGTTTGTGTAACACACCAGGAAAAAGCAGCAATACAGGCTAAGTTAAGGTGTAATATGGTCAGTAGGCACACTCCGCCCGCTGTAAGTGCCGCAAAATCCTGTTTGTGTAACACACCAGGAAAAAGCAGCAATACAGGCTAAGTTAAGGTGTAATATGGTCAGGAGGCACACTCCGCCCGCTGTAAGTGCCGCAAAATCCTGTTGGTGTAACACACCAGGAAAAAGCAGCAATACAGGCTAAGTTAAGGTGTAATATGGTCAGGAGGTACACTCCGCCCGCTGTAAGTGCCGCAAAATCCTGTTGGTGTAACACACCAGGAAAAAGCAGCAATACGGGCTAACTTCAGGTGTATAATGTGCAGGAGGCTTAGCAACAATGACACTGACACTGTCCCCTGTCTATCCTTCTCTCTCCCTGCACACAAGGTTTATCAAAGTATATGACACTGACACTCTCCCTGCCTATCCTTCTCTCTCCCTGCACACAAGGTTTATCAAAGTATATGACACTGACACTCTCCCTGCCTATCCTTCTCTCTCCCTACACACAAGGTTTAGCAAAGAATATGACACTGACACTCTCCCTGCCTATCCTTCTCTGTCCCTACACACAAGGTTTAGCAAAGAATAGATATGACACTGTCCCTGCCTATCCTTCACTTTCCCTGCTCCGGAACACACTACACAAGGCCGCCGCGCTGGCGGCCTTTTATAGTGTGGGGCGTGTACTAAACCCCCTCAGCTATAATTGGCCACAGGCATCATGCCTGTGGCCAATCATTGCTCTCCTCGCTGCCGGCGCTGTGATTGGCCAAGCATGCAGGGTCACAGTGCATGCTTGGCCAATCACAGCGCCGGGATTACACTGCGATGGCGCAGTGAATTGTGGGCCGTTCGCGTCACTCGAATTTGGCGCGAACGGCCCAAATCGTTTGTTGTTCGCCGAACGCGCGAACACCGAGCTCGTCCCTAGTGCTGGATATACTTTATTCCATTATCTGGTTTTATTCTTCTAAATGCCAGGACCAGGCTTGGAGTTTGCACTGAATTGCACATGTGCCGCAGTATATATTGATAAAAAAATTAAAAGCAGACAGATAAATCGGGTCCTTTTGGCAGAAAATACTCAACGTCTCTTCTACCAAAAAATTCTACCTGCTAATAATTCTTATTTTTATCTTTATTTGCACTTTAAGTACATATACATATTATGCACACAATTATGCTTTTATTCTTAGTATTAAAACAGATCCTTCACTTCGCAAAAAAATTGTATTATTGTATGTATATGTAGCACCCTGTTCCTGAAGAATAGGGGCTATGTGGTAAATTTAGTGTTGTCTGAATTGTAAATAGTTCAGATTGATTGTATAAAGTTAAATTAGCTTCTGTTCCAATTCTGGCTATGTTGTGCGCATTTCTCACTGTTGCCATTAGGTGTCACTGTTACCACAGGCCAAGGAAGGGAGTTACCGCTCAGGTGTAATTGATGAATAGGGATGAGCTTCGTGTTCGAGTCGAACATACGTTCGACTCGAACATCGGCTGTTCGATCGTTCGACGAAGATCGAACGATTTGGGCCGTTCGCGCCAAATTCGAGTGACGCGAACGGCCCACAATGCACTACGCCATCGCAGTGTCATCCAGGTGCTGTGATTGGCCAAGCATGCACTGTGACCCCGCATGCTTGGCCAATCACAGCGCCGGCAGCGAGGAGAGCAATGATTGGCCACAGGCAGGATGCCTGTGGCCAATTATTGCTGAGGGTGTTTAGTACACGCCCCACACTATAAAAGGCCGCCAGCACGGCGGCCTAGTGTAGTGTGTTCCGGAGCAGGGATAGAGCAGCATAGGCAGGGACAGTGACTTTTATTTCTTTCTTGCTTAACCTGGATTCCTTTAGTTTAGGGAAAGAGAAGGATAGGTAGGGAGAGTGTCAGTGTGTTTTGTGCTTGTGCTATAGTGTGCTTAAAAAAAACATTTTTTCTAGGGACAGAAAACTGTAGGTAGGGAGAGTGTCAGTTTCTTTCACTGTGCAAGTCCTTGTTTCCAGGGACCTGGAAGGACAGTGAGTGAATTCTCCTTGTGCTATATTGTGCTTAAAAAAAACATTTTTTCTAGGGACAGAAAACTGTAGGTAGGGAGAGTGTCAGTTTCTTTCACTGTGCAAGTCCTTGTTTCCAGGGACCTGGAAGGACAGTGAGTGAATTCTCCTTGTGCTATATTGTGCTTAAAAAAAACATTTTTTCTAGGGACAGAAAACTGTAGGTAGGGAGAGTGTCAGTTTCTTTCACTGTGCAAGTCCTTGTTTCTAGGGACCTGGAAGGACAGTGAGTGAATTCTCCTTGTGCTATATTGTGCTTAAAAAAAACATTTTTTCTAGGGACAGAAAACTGTAGGTAGGGAGAGTGTCAGTTTCTTTCACTGTGCAAGTCCTTGTTTCTAGGGACCTGGAAGGACAGTGAGTGAATTCTCCTTGTGCTATATTGTGCTTAAAAAAAACATTTTTTCTAGGGACAGAAAACTGTAGGTAGGGAGAGTGTCAGTTTCTTTCACTGTGCAAGTCCTTGTTTCCAGGGACCTGGAAGGACAGTGAGTGAATTCTCCTTGTGCTATATTGTGCTTAAAAAAACATTTTTTCTAGGGACAGAAAACTGTAGGTAGGGAGAGTGTCAGTTTCTTTCACTGTGCAAGTCCTTGTTTCCAGGGACCTGGAAGGACAGTGAGTGAATTCTCCTTGTGCTATATTGTGCTTAAAAAAAACATTTTTTCTAGGGACAGAAAACTGTAGGTAGGGAGAGTGTCAGTTTCTTTCACTGTGCAAGTCCTTGTTTCCAGGGACCTGGAAGGACAGTGAGTGAATTCTCCTTGTGCTATATTGTGCTTAAAAAAAACATTTTTTCTAGGGACAGAAAACTGTAGGTAGGGAGAGTGTCAGTTTCTTTCACTGTGCAAGTCCTTGTTTCCAGGGACCTGGAAGGACAGTGAGTGAATTCTCCTTGTGCTATATTGTGCTTAAAAAAAACATTTTTTCTAGGGACAGAAAACTGTAGGTAGGGAGAGTGTCAGTTTCTTTCACTGTGCAAGTCCTTGTTTCTAGGGACCTGGAAGGACAGTGAGTGAATTCTCCTTGTGCTATATTGTGCTTAAAAAAAACATTTTTTCTAGGGACAGAAAACTGTAGGTAGGGAGAGTGTCAGTTTCTTTCACTGTGCAAGTCCTTGTTTCCAGGGACCTGGAAGGACAGTGAGTGAATTCTCCTTGTGCTATATTGTGCTTAAAAAAAACATTTTTTCTAGGGACAGAAAACTGTAGGTAGGGAGAGTGTCAGTTTCTTTCACTATTGCAAGTCCTTGTTTCCAGGGACCTGGAAGGACAGTGAGTGAATTCTCCTTGTGCTATATTGTGCTTAAAAAAAACATTTTTTCTAGGGACAGAAAACTGTAGGTAGGGAGAGTGTCAGTTTCTTTCACTGTGCAAGTCCTTGTTTCTAGGGACCTGGAAGGACAGTGAGTGAATTCTCCTTGTGCTATATTGTGCTTAAAAAAAACATTTTTTCTAGGGACAGAAAACTGTAGGTAGGGAGAGTGTCAGTTTCTTTCACTGTGCATGTCCTTGTTTCTAGGGACCTGGAAGGACAGTGAGTGAATTCTCCTTGTGCTATATTGTGCTTAAAAAAAACATTTTTTCTAGGGACAGAAAACTGTAGATAGGGAGAGTGTCAGTTTCTTTCACTGTGCAAGTCCTTGTTTCCAGGGACCTGGAAGGACAGTGAGTGAATTCTCCTTGTGCTATATTGTGCTTAAAAAAAACATTTTTTCTAGGGACAGAAAACTGTAGGTAGGGAGAGTGTCAGTTTCTTTCACTGTGCAAGTCCTTGTTTCTAGGGACCTGGAAGGACAGTGAGTGAATTCTCCTTGTGCTATATTGTGCTTAAAAAAAACATTTTTTCTAGGGACAGAAAACTGTAGGTAGGGAGAGTGTCAGTTTCTTTCACTGTGCAAGTCCTTGTTTCTAGGGACCTGGAAGGACAGTGAGTGAATTCTCCTTGTGCTATATTGTGCTTAAAAAAAACATTTTTTCTAGGGACAGAAAACTGTAGGTAGGGAGAGTGTCAGTTTCTTTCACTGTGCAAGTCCTTGTTTCCAGGGACCTGGAAGGACAGTGAGTGAATTCTCCTTGTGCTATATTGTGCTTAAAAAAAACATTTTTTCTAGGGACAGAAAACTGTAGGTAGGGAGAGTGTCAGTTTCTTTCACTGTGCAAGTCCTTGTTTCCAGGGACCTGGAAGGACAGTGAGTGAATTCTCCTTGTGCTATATTGTGCTTAAAAAAAACATTTTTTCTAGGGACAGAAAACTGTAGGTAGGGAGAGTGTCAGTTTCTTTCACTGTGCAAGTCCTTGTTTCTAGGGACCTGGAAGGACAGTGAGTGAATTCTCCTTGTGCTATATTGTGCTTAAAAAAAACATTTTTTCTAGGGACAGAAAACTGTAGGTAGGGAGAGTGTCAGTTTCTTTCACTGTGCAAGTCCTTGTTTCCAGGGACCTGGAAGGACAGTGAGTGAATTCTCCTTGTGCTATATTGTGCTTAAAAAAAACATTTTTTCTAGGGACAGAAAACTGTAGGTAGGGAGAGTGTCAGTTTCTTTCACTGTGCAAGTCCTTGTTTCTAGGGACCTGGAAGGACAGTGAGTGAATTCTCCTTGTGCTATATTGTGCTTAAAAAAAACATTTTTTCTAGGGACAGAAAACTGTAGGTAGGGAGAGTGTCAGTTTCTTTCACTGTGCAAGTCCTTGTTTCAAGGGACAGAGAAGGACACCTGAAGGTAGCCCTTATTGCTTTTTTCCCATCTCCCTGCAGGCCATCTATTAGAATGTCTGGAAGGCAAACAAGGAGAGGCAGACAGTCAGGAGGCAATAAAAGAGGGCAAGCAGGCTCTGTGTCTGGGGGCAACAGTGCTGGTCGTGGACGCGGTGCATTGTCATCAGCACATGGCCATGGGACACGCTTGTCCTTCTTTTCCGCAGCTGGACATGTTGAGCCACATCATGCCGAAGACTTGGTAGAGTGGATGACCAAGCCCTCCTCCTCCTCCTCATCCTCTCTCACCCAGGCTCAGGGTACTGGCAAAGCAGCTGCCAAAGCGTCCTCTTCCCTGGTATCAATGTCAGACTCATCATCAGTCACTCCTTCCCTAGACCCACCATGTCCTCCTCCTGAGGAGTCCCCCGAACTGTTTGAGCACAGTGTTGGGTACATGCTCCAGGAGGATGCCCAGCGTTTCGAAGGGTCTGATGATGAAACCCAGCTACAGGAAGGCAGTAGGGTGAGAGCAGACAGAGGGGATGCTCAAGAAGGACACCAATCTGGCAGTCATGTTCCAGCAGCTGCAGCATACTGCCAGATTGGCTCCAGTGATGAGGAGGGAGGGGATGATGAGGTCACTGACTCCACGTGGGTGCCTAATAGGAGAGAGGAGGAGGAGGATGAGGAGGAGGCACATCTCCAACGAGACAGGATGCCCTTTGGTGGCCAGCGTAAGGGCAGTACACCGACGGAATCACACCGCAGAGCTCCGCCTGTGCAGGGCGCTGCCTCTGCCCGTCATTCAAAAAGTTCCTTGGTGTGGGTCTTTTTTGAGGCTAGTGCATCAGATCGCACAGCTGCTGTTTGCAACATATGTCTCAAGCGTATATCGCGTGGCCAAAACATCAGCCGCTTGGGTACCACATGCCTGACCAGACATATGTTGACCTGCCATGCAGCTCGTTGGCAAGCCTACCTCAAAGACCCACACCAAAGAACAAAGCGGACCTCTCCTTGCACCGCATCAGCTGGGATCTCCAACCCCACTATAACTTCAGTCCTCTCTGAAACATGCACTGAGAGGAATGAAGGTGTAGAATTAGGTGTGTCACAGCCAAGTACTTGCGGCCACTCTGCTAGCAGTACACCGACGTCCGATTCTAGCAGGCAAATTTCCCTGCCCCAGCTGCTGGACCGTCGAAAGAAGTTCACTCCCAGCCATCTACATGCCCAGCGGTTGAATGCTAGCTTGGCTAAATTGCTAGCGCTTCAACTGCTGCCTTTTCAGTTGGTAGACTCGGCCCCCTTCCGTGAGTTTGTGCAATGTGCGGTTCCTCAGTGGCAGGTTCCCAAACGCCACTTTTTCTCACGGAAGGCTATTCCGGCTCTCTACCGGCATGTGGAAGGCAATGTCTTGGCCTCGCTGGACAGGGGCGGTCAGCGGTAAGGTGCATATTACCGCTGACTCATGGTCCAGCAGGCATGGACAGGGACGTTACCTTTCTTTCACGGCCCATTGGGTCACTCTTTTGGCAGCTGGGAAGGATGCAGGACAAGGTGCAGTAGTGTTGGAGGTTGTCCCACCGCCACGCCTCCAAAATGCTACTACTGGTTGTGACACACCTCTCTCCTCCACCCCCTCCTCTTCTTCTTCCTCCATGGCCTCTTCCTGTGGTTTGTCCTATGAACCAGCGGTGCTCCGTAGCCGTTCACGGGGCTACGCAAGTACGCAGGCAAAAAGATGCCATGCCGTGCTTGCGCTGGTGTGTTTGGGGGACAGAAGCCACACTGGGGCAGAGGTCCTGTCTGCTCTGCAGGGCCAGGCCGAGAGGTGGTTGACGCCACGCCAGCTTAAGCCAGGAATGGTGGTTTGCGACAATGGCACCAACCTCCTCTCCGCCCTCCGACAGGGACAACTGACCCATGTGCCCTGTGTGGCTCACGTCCTTAACCTGGTGGTGCAGCGGTTCTTGGGCAGGTACCCGGGCTTACAGGATGTCCTGAGGCAGGCCAGGAAAGTCTGTGTGCATTTCCGCAGATCTTATAATGCCAGTGCTCGCCTGGCTGAGCTGCAAAAGGAGTTGAACCTGCCCAAGAACCGCCTTATATGTGACATGCCCACCAGGTGGAACTCAATGTTAGCCATGCTGCAGCGGCTGCACACGCAGCAGAGGGCCATCAATGAGTACCTGTGCGACTACGGCACCAGGACAGGGTCAGGGGAGCTTGGTTTTTTTTCTCCACGCCAGTGGGGCATGATCAGGGATGCATGCACTGTCCTGGCACCATTTGAGGAGGCCACGAGGATGGTGAGCAGTGACAGTGCATGCATCAGTGACACTGTACCTCTTGTCCACCTGTTGGAGCACACGCTGCGTGGAATAATGGACAGGGCACTTGAGGCAGAACAGAGGCAGGAAGAGGAGGACTTCCTTGCCTCTCAAGGCCCCCTTTACCCAGACAGTGTTCCTTCTGTCCCACCCATCGCACAGGAAGAGGAAGAGGAGGAGGAGGAGGAGGAGGAGGAGGAGGAGGATTGTGTCAGCATGGAGGTGGAGGCTGGCACTCAGCATCATCAGCAGCAGTCTTTTAGGGATGATTTACAGTCCCAAGAAACCAGTGGACTTGTACGTGGCTGGGAGGAGGTGACTGCGGATCATGTCGTCCTTAGTGATCCAGAGGACTCCGGAGCGAATGCCTCAGCAAACCTACGCTGCATGGCCTCCCTGATCCTGCAAAGTCTGCGGAAGGATCCTCGTATTCTTTGGATCAAGGAGAGGGACCATTACTGGCTGGCCACTCTCCTTGATCCACGGTACAAGGGTAAGGTTGCGGACCTTATGTTACCGTCGCAGAGGGAGCAGAGGATGAGACAACTCCGGGAGGCCTTGCAGAAAGGTCTGTGCAACGCGTTCCCAGAGACTGGGAGGTTACAAACTCCTGGTCCAGGACAACGAGTTGCTGAGGCTTCGGCCAGTCAAAGAAGGAGCGGTGGGCAAGGTGGCCGTCTGACCGATGCGTTCAGACAATTCTTTAGTCCGCAGCCCCAAAGTATGATTGGTTCCAGCAACCATCGCCAGCGTCTGATAAACATGGTGCAGGAATATCTAGGGGCAAGGTCAGACTTGGACACCTTCCCCACCGAAAATCCTCTGGCTTACTGGGTCTTGAGGATGGATCACTGGCCAGAGCTTGCACAGTATGCAATTGAGCTACTGGCCTGTCCTGCATCCAGCGTTCTTTCGGAACGCACATTCAGTGCTGCTGGAGGATTTGTCACGGATCACAGGGTGCGCCTGTCCACCGACTCGGTTGATCGACTGACTTTCATCAAGATGAACCAGTCTTGGATCACCACCAGCTACCACACACCTGATGCTGATATAACAGACTAATTGATTTTAACATGTCACGTCCCTTCAAGACTGATGCTGATGCTGAGTGCCTGTGCTGTTATGTTGACTGGCTATCCTCCTCCTCCGAGTCCTCAATGATACGATTGATGATGATAGCTTGGAAGATCATTTTTGTTTATGGGTGCCGCCACCAGTGGCTAAGGCCCAATTTTTCAGCCCCTGTTTTACAGGGGCGTGTACTTACAATTTTTTTAGCAATAATTTGCCATAGGGCTCATTGCTGTGCTCCAAGTACAGTATCTGTGAGGGGTTGTAGTGTTGTGCCACCAGTGCCTAAGGCCCAATTTTTCAGGCCCTGTTTAACAGGGGCGTGTCATTACAATTTTTGAAGCAATACTTTGCAACAGGGCTCATTGCTGTGCTCCAAGTACAGTATCTGTGAGGGGTTGTAGTGTTGTGCCACCAGTGCCTAAGGCCCAATTTTTCAGCCCCTGTTCAACAGGGGCATGCAATTACAATTCTTGATGTAATAATTCACAGCAGGGCCCATTCCTGCACCCACCAAGAGTAAGTCTGAGGGCTTACAGTGTTGTGGCAACGCCACCACCACCACCACCACGAAAGGCCCAATTTTTCAGCCACTGTTCAAAAGGGGCATGTAATTACAATTCTTGATCTAATAATTCACAGCAGGGCCCATTCCTGCACCCACCAAGAGTAACTCTGAGGGCTTACAGTGTTGTGGCAACACCACCACCACCACCACCACCACGAAAAGCCCAATTTTTCAGCCCCTGTTCAACAGGGGCATGCAATTACAATTCTTGATCTAATAATTCACAGCAGGGCCCATTGCTGCACCCACCAAGAGTAACTGTCAGTAACTGTGATTTTTGGGCTGGAGCTACACTTAAACAATGTACCTGTTCAAAATTACAAACAGATTCTACATAAGAACAAACCTACAGTCCCTGTCTTGTATGCACCGCCTGTATACGGCTGTTCAGAGTATATAGGGCCTTTTTTATTTTATGTGCGGGGTTCCCCTTAATATCCATACAAGACCCAAAGGGGCTGGTAATGGGCTGGGGTAGGGGGGGGGGGGTCATGGGGTAGCTATGCCATTTTTCTTAAAGATTTTCATCCATATTACCGGGACCAGACATTACATTAAAGCCGCAAGAAGTTTTAAATGGCTTTTTTTTCCTTTAGAAGTGTCATTTTGTGCAGGGACAGTTCTAAACACGGGAAACACGTGGCACTTCACAGGCATACTTTAGACACCCCCCAGGTACGATATTTAAAGGAATATTTGACTTTTTTTTTTCACTTTATGCATCATTAAAATGACTGCTCCCGAAAAACGACCGTTTTTAAAACTTCTTTTTGCATTGATACATGTCCCCTGGTGCAGAACCCGGGTTCCCAAACCCTTTTTAGGACAATAACATGCATAATAGTTGTTATAATTAGCACTTTAGAATTCGAACGTTCGCATCCATTGTATTTAATAGGGTTCTAATGTTCGTACAAACTTTCGGTCCGTTCGCGGGTTCTGGTGCGAACCGAACCCGGGGGTGTTCGGCTCATCACTATTGATGAACCTTTTCACTGGATCCAAAGCCGCGGGTGCTGGCAATGCATATAGCAATGTAAAAATGAATGGGAGGATTTGGACAGCCGCACTCCAAAAAATTGTTCCTTTTATTGTAAAATCAAATCACAAAAAATACAAGCCACAGCAAACCAGATGCAAGCTGACACGTTTCACACTGTAACGCAGTGCTTAATCATAGCTGACACACATAACAAATGGATATCACATATATACTCTTACCCAAGTGACCAATGGGACGGTGATTGGAGATCCAATTATAAGATAATTAACTGGCATCTCCTGTGAACACAGATGAATCCAAACATGTGGTTGAAAAGCACACACACACCCATGAAGATACCTACATATATATATATTGTGTATTTCTCTTGTGAAGGGGAATTTGCATATCGATAAAATGAAATGAAATTAAATAAAAGAGAAAGGGGGGAGAAAAGGAAAAAAGGAAAGAGAACAAAAATGTATTGTGTTATATAAAGAAAAAAAAAACATCCCATGTGGATACCATATGTGTGATGAAGAAATAGTGTATGTATAAACAACAATGTTCTCTTCTCTTTAGTGAAATTACAGTCTCTCTTACTAAATATATAATGTGAAATGAAATGAGGTAAATATGTGTAAGTCACTGGTAAAATTCAGTAAACTTTGAATGAAAATTTGTGGTAAATAGTGTAAAAAAAATAAATAAAAAAAAAGTGGGGGAAAAAAGCCTAAGTGGGTTTCTGAAGTGAACCAAAAAGTGTAATGTTGGTGAAATGATGTGATGCAATGGTGTTAAAGGTTTGTTGCCTAATGAATATGGTTAATTGTGAACCTCTGGAGTCGACTGGAGCACAAAAGGATAGTAAAAAAAATATATACCGGTATATATGTAGCAGGGTTTTCTTTAAGGCCCCGGGACTACAGTACCCAGAGCCCCATTCGGCCTCAGGGCGGAGGTTCCGCCGCAGAGACTCATGGGAGAGGTTACTTAAGAGAAGGGCGGAGGGAAGCTCGCTCTCTTAAGACAACGCGCTTCAAGCAACAAGTCATCCTGCGCGGATCTGCTGTGGGGTAAGGCCTGAAGCCTAAGGCCTTACCCGAAGTCCGAAGAGCCTTTCACCGTCCTGCGGAGCCTGGGTGGATCCTGGATCGTCAGTGTAGGACTACCTACAGTTGGATCGGGGACCCGATCGGTTGCAGACGCTGTGTGCGACGGACACACGCGGTGGAAGACCCAGGCTGGGATCGCGCCTGGAACGGTGAGCGGGCACCTGCCCATATCCATAGACTGAGTTATATTCAGGCCTATAGACTGCCTAGGCCCACTGTTCGCTCACCAGTGTTCTTTGGGGGTCCGGTAGTTGGGACAGAGTTGAAGTGCCTACCACCCCCCCCTGTTTGCATACTGTTGCTACGAGTTACCGCCTTCTTTGGATTACAATTGGTTCATTTCTTCAAGTGCACCGACGAAAGCTGGCCGGTGAAGAGAATCTTACTCCCTTAGGGAGAGGGGACTACTTCATACACTATCAGGCCTGACATAGGTGGGGAAAAGTTATAAAGTTTGTGTTGCTGTGTCTTAGGGCGTGCACGCCATAATAGCTCCGCATGGTGGATACTGCGCGGCGCCATTTTATAGTGCTGCCTCTGTAGCATTGGTTGATACAGGGTTCTGCAGACCCATGTAAGTGTTGCATGTCATGTTTTTATGCCACCATTTTATAGTAAAGCTATTACCTATTCATATTCCTGCCTCAGAGTGTTGTCTGTCTATTTAGGAACTGTTAAGTATCTTACACCTGAGAGTGATAGGAAGCTATCCCTAGACTAACTGTGCCAGAGTGGGTCGAGCCAGATTGCCGGGGGTTGGCGGTGCTGTATACAGGGCCCGAGAAAACAAACCAGCGGCTCTCTTAACTGGGGGTAGCGCTACACGTGGGGGCTCTTATGTCCGGGATTCTGTTGCAGCAAATAGCAGCCAAAAGGTACCAGCATGGACCCACTAGTAATAGCTAAGTGGTGCGCAGTAGTAAAAACAGATCCACATGAAGTAGTGATCATAGAACTTGCAGGGACCTGGCAAGATGATGCCGTGAAACAGTTAGTGGTGTCATTGTCCCCGCAACAAAAAGCATACATAGTGGATGTCAGATCAGAACCTCCTTTGACATATGTACTGGTGAAGTGGAAGGATGGAGTCCCAGAAGACTTCAAGAAGCCGAGCATAGAAACGGTGGATAAACAAATCTTTAAGTTAATACGCGCTCCACCCGACTTAAATATGTGAAGACAGAGATGAATCCTGGGTCGCCACAGGGCGCTCTCAGCACAGAATTATGCGCGGTCCTAGGGGAAATCATAGCGCGCTGCAAGAAAGATCCTGCGGATTACCAAATGTCAGGATACCGGAAACTTAGAATGTTTTCAGGAAGGAAGCCTGTACCTTCAGGAGAGGAAGGATTTGAGGAGTGGTTAGATGGCGCTACTCAGGTCTTAGAGGAGTGGGAAGTCCCAGACCACAGAAAGAAGCAGAGAATTGCTGAGAGCTTAAAGGGGCCTGCCCTAGAGGCCATACGCAACCTTAAGATGAGCAAGAAAGACTGTGTTGCGCAAGGCTATCTAGACATTCTGCAGAATGTGTTTGGAGGAACAGAAAAGATCACTGAGCTTACCTACCAACTAGAGCACTGCTACCAGAAGGCAGGGGAGAAGCTATCAGAGTTTATGATGCGCCTAGATAAAATACTGCACAAGATGATCTTAAAGAAGGGGATTGACCCGAAGAAGGTGAATGAGGCCTGGGTCCAGCAGGTCATGAGAGGATCTCAACCCCTGGATCCCATCGCACTGGCGCTACGTACAAGACAGGACGGGAAGAGCCTGGAGTACCCTGACTTGATCCGAGTAGTCAGAGAAGAAGAAGCTATGCTGGAGGAGAAAAAAATGAGCCAACCAGTTGAGCTGGTGCAGCCCCCTCCAGTGATGGTCAGGGCCGCCACGACCTTAGAAAGAGATGCAGAGGTGGATACCTTAAAGTCACAGATGTCCCAAGTGTTGGGAATGTTGACCTCCCTGATGGAAAAGGAGTCAAGGGTACCTGAGAGGAACAGCCCAAGGAAGGAGTTGTTTCCAAATACTTCAGCGCCCGCATCCCTGGAAGATAGGGGGGATATGATCTGTTTCAACTGTGGAGGAGTTGGTCACGCAGCCAGAGTGTGTTCCAGTCCCAAAAAGAGGAAGATGAACAACCGCAAGCCGCCGGAAAACTTCAGCGGGCCCCGGTGAAGGAGTCAACCGGGTGCCCATCATTCTCACGGAACTCCATACTGAATAAGAAGCACATGAGAGAAGGGGCCAGGACCCCACATAAGAAACCAAGGGTTCCTCAGAAGGAGCGCACTCCAAAGAAGCATAGTAATGTCCCTCAGCGGGTAGCTACACCCAGACAGAGGAGGGAGATCAGTACATACCAGGCCCAGGAGAGACTTAGGTCTAGGGACAAACGAGAGAAGAAAAGTCAGAAAGGGAAATGCAAAGATCAGAAGAAGGAGACCCCTTCGAAGCAGTACCCAGAGAAGCTGGTGGGCCCCTCTCCAATCGTATCCATTCAAGTGGAGGCAATCTACACAAGAGCCCTGTTGGATACTGGGGCACAGGTGACTCTGTTGTACCGAGACTTCTACGACAGACACCTGAGTCACTTGCCCATCCAAAAGCTTGAAGACTTGGAGATATGGGGAATCGGAACGGAAAAGTTTCCTTATGACGGATATCTGCCCATCAAATTGACTTTTGACCCATTCATAGCTGGGAAGGGGGAAGTGTTTGACACCTTGGCTGTGGTGTGCCCCCGACCACCTGGAGCCAACAGGAGCGCCTTGATAATAGGGACCAACACGGATCTGATCAGGAGACTTTTGGTCCCACTAACAAAAAGGAAGAGCCCCACAGTCACTGAGATCCACCCAATGTTGAAGACCACCTACCAACGGTTGATCTTAGAACAAAAGGCCCCGGAAGAGGGGGTAGGGAAGGTCTGGAGACTGGGAAGGAAAGGGATAGTACTGCAACCCGGTGAAGTTACCTGTTTGAAGGCCACAGTGAAACTCACTTGGGAGCAGCCGGGCCCCTTTGTGATGTTGGAACCCGATCCAAGGGAAGAACCCTCGGGCCTGGAAGTAATCACGGAAGTGGTCCCAGTGAGGGTCCTGAAGAAGGGCCATTGCAGGGTGCCAGTGAGTGTCAGAAATACCACGGATGGTCCAATGGAAATCCCAACCAGACTGTTGCTGGGTCGAGTGAGCTCAGCCACACCAGTTGCCTCCTCAGATGTAGAGAAGACAGATGGAGAAGGTACTGTGTGGGAAAAGCTCTCTATGGAGAATCCAAACCTGCCCAGGGCTTGGAGAGAGAGAGCCCGGAACCAGTTGACTCGATGGAAGAGGATCTTCTCCCATGATGAGTTTGATGTGGGGTGTGCTAGGAGTGCCACCCATTGAATCCGCCTCCATGAAGACAAGCCCTTCAGGGAAAGGGTGAGGCGGGTTCCATTGGCAGACCTCGAGGATTTAAGGGAACAGCTTGCCGAGCTCAAGCGAACAGGGGTAATCCAAGAATACAGAAGTCCGTATGCCTCCCCCATAGTGGTGGTACGAAAGAAGAACGGGTTGCTAAGGTTCTGTATCGACTATAGGACCCTCAACAGGAGAACCACTCCGGATCAGTATACTACTCCAAGGATAGAAGACGCCTTGCAGAGCTTGTCCGGAGCCAAATGGTTCAGTGTTATGGACCTGAAGAGCGGGTATTATCAGATCCCGATGCACCCAGAGGACAAAGAGAAGACGGCTTTCATAAACCCAGTGGGGTTCTTTGAATTCAACCGGATGCCTCAAGGTCTGTCTGGAGCCCCAGCCACATTCCAAAGACTTATGGAGAAGACTGTGGGAGACATGAACCTCATCGAGGTCCTTGTATATTTGGACAACATCATAGTCTTCGGAAGAACTTTGGAGGAACATGAAGAGAGGCTGGAGAAGGTCTTGAAGAGACTGAGTGAGCAAGGACTCAAGCTCTCCCCTGAAAAATGTCAATTTTACCAATCCTCAGTCAACTATCTGGGACACATAGTGTCTGAAGATGGAGTGTCTACGGACCCTGAAAAACTGGAGGCTGTCACCTCCTGGCCAAGACCCACCACCGTAACAGAACTTAGGTCCTTCTTGGGGTTCTGTTCTTATTACAGAAAGTTCGTGGAGGGGTTTGCTCGAATAGCAAGACCCCTGAATGAGTTGCTGAAGACGGAAGGGGAAGAGGATGACTCGGGCCCCAGGAGGCCGGGAGAGTCAGTCAAGGACCAGTGGAACGAGAAATGTGAAGATGCCTTCCAAATGCTGAAAAAGAGCTTGACCACTGCTCCTGTCCTGGCCTATGCGGACCCGAAGAAGCCTTACGAACTCCATGTGGATGCCAGCCATGATGGACTGGGAGGAGTGCTCTATCAGGAGCATGAAGGACAGCAGAGACCTGTTGCATATGTGAGCAGAAGCCTGACCCCCTCCGAAAATAACTATCCCACCCATAAGCTGGAGTTCCTGGCTCTCAAGTGGGCCGTAGTCGACAAACTTAGAGATTATTTGTATGGGGCAGACTTCACGGTCAAGACGGACAACAATCCTCTCACCTACCTGTTCACCACAGCCAAGCTGGATGCCACCAGACATAGATGGTTGGTGGCACTGTCTGCTTTCAATTTCAGTTTGAAATACAGACCTGGGGTGGGAAACCGAGATGCGGACGCCCTGTCCAGGAGGTCTCATGTCCCTACATACAGTGTTGAAGACTGGACCCAAGTAGCACCTGACGGGGTGTGGGCCCTCTGCCAAGGGGCTGAACTCCAGGCCAGGGGAGGCTCAAGAGCGGAAGAGATAGGGGTCACTATTGTAGGAGTCCCCAAGCAGTACTGCGAAGTAGCCCAACTGGGAGGAGACAACTTACCCAGACTAACAAAGAAGGAATTGAGATCCGACCAATTGGAAGACCCTGTGGGGAGGTTGGTCCTAGAAACATTGGAGAATCAGGATCCAAATGTACTCCTACGTCATCCCTCAAAGGAAGCTCGCCTACTTAAGAAAGAGTGGGACAGACTGCTGGTGCGTCAGGGGGTGGTCTACCGAAGGGGCCCCTCTGATGACCAAGAAGACAAGTGGCAGTTGTTCCTGCTGGAGAAACACAGAGAAACTGTCATGATTGCTCTGCACGACAACCATGGACACCTAGGAGTGGAAAGGACTTTCCAACTTGTTAGAGACCGTTTCTATTGGCCTTGCATGAGGGCTGAAGTTGAGGAATATTGCCATTCCTGTGCACGGTGCATACAGAGAAAGACACTACCCCATCAAGCGGCCCCAATGGGCCATTTACAAAGTGAAGGTCCGCTTAACCTTGTATGTATTGATTTCCTCTGCCTTGAACCCGACCTGAGCGGGCAAGGAAATGTTCTGGTGATAACCGACCATTTCACCCGATATGCACAAGCCTTTCCTACCAAAGACCAGAAGGCCTCCACTGTGGCCAAAACACTCGTGGAGAAATACTTTATACATTACGGATTGCCAAAAAGGCTTCATTCAGATCAGGGAAGGGACTTTGAGAGTAAACTCATATGGAAGCTCCTGGATGCCTTGGGCATCAAGAAAACCAGGACTACCCCTTGCTCATAGGCATCGGATCAACGGGGGGCTCGCAATAAGAGAAATTTTGACCTAAAAGTTAGAATCCAAGATTTGCAACCAGGAGACAGAGTATTGCTGCGGAACCTGGGAGTTCCTGGAAAACATAAGCTTGCGGATAGATGGAGACCTGAACCTTATGTCATTTGCAAAAAAACTACCGGGCCTACCCGTTTACAAACTTAAACCTGAGGGAAAGTTAGGGCCATTGAAGACTTGGCATCGGAACCACCTACTTCCTCTGGCTGAAGCGGTTCGGTTACCTTCTAGCATGGATTCCCCTGAACCTATGTCCATTCTAGACACCCCTAGACCCAACACTCGGTCTCAGACCCCTCGGATGGGGGATACAGAGGATTCAGAAATAAGTGAAGATGAGGGAGAGGAAATTGGCTGGCTTTGGCCTTCCCAGGGACCAACGACTTCTGCTATTGATCTTCGGCCTGATGAAGACACCGAGGATCATACACTGAATGCAGAAGCAACAGAGTTTATCCCTTCCTGTCCTTGGTTGGATGCTTGGGAAAGTGCTAGTGAACCATCTGAGAAGGAAGATCTAAGAGAAGCCATGTACCTTCCTGCTCCGGAACCGGATGTTCCAGAGGAAGGGGGAGGTCCTGAGTTAGCAACAGAAGAAGTGTCGGCTCCAACAGAAAGCCCAAGAGCACAGAGGAAGCGGAGGCCAATAAAACCTCCCAGGAGACTAATCTACCCACAGATGGGTGAAAGTGCGGAAGACACTGTAGTCACTGCTAGAAGGAGTATGGAAGACCATGACCCTCCCACTGTTCATTTGGTGGGAGGCAGCCCCAGCTCACTCTCTGGCACAGTTAGACAGGATACTAATGTTAGTGTGTCCTGTGGGCAGGGGAGTTCACTGCCTCGTTTTTGGTGGGAATTTCCTCTGCCGACATCATATGATGGATTGATGGATGTTATGAGATCTGTAGTTGGAGATTATGTTATCTTTGGGGACCAAAGAGTTCAGGTGGGGGGAGTGTGTAGCGGGGTTTTCTTTAAGGCCCCGGGACTACAGTACCCAGAGCCCCATTCAGCCTCAGGGCGGAGGTTCCGCCGCAGAGACTCATGGGAGAGGTTACTTAAGAGAAGGGCGGGGGGAAGCTCGCTCTCTTAAGACAACGCGCTTCAAGCAACAAGTCATCCTGCGCGGATCTGCTGTGGGGTAAGGCCTGAAGCCTAAGGCCTTACCCGAAGTCCGAAGAGCCTTTCACCGTCCTGCGGAGCCTGGGTGGATCCTGGATCATCAGCGTAGAACTCCAGTTGGATCGGGGACCCGATCGGTTGCAGACGCGACGGACACACGCGGTGGAAGACCCAGGCTGGGATCGCGCCTGGAACGGTGAGCGGGCACCTGCCCATATCCATAGACTGAGTTATATTCAGGCCTATAGACTGCCTAGGCCCACTGTTCGCTCACCAGTGTTCTTTGGGGGTCCGGTAGTTGGGACAGAGTTGAAGTGCCTACCACCCCCCCCCCTGTTTGCATACTGTTGCTATGAGTTACCACCTTCTTTGGATTACAATTGGTTCATTTCTTCAAGTGCACCAACGAAAGCTGGCCGGTGAAGAGAATCTTACTCCCTTAGGGAGAGGGGACTACTTCATACACTGTCAGGCCTGACATAGGTGGGGAAAAGTTATAAAGTTTGTGTTGCTGTGTCTTAGGGCGTGCACGCCATAATAGCTCCGTGTGGTGGATACTGCGCGGCGCCATTTTATAGTGCTGCCTCTGTAGCATTGGTTGATACAGGGTTCTGCAGACCCATGTAAGTGTTGCATGTCATGTTTTTATGCTACCATTTTATAGTAAAGCTATTACCTATTCATATTCCTGCCTCAGAATGTTGTCTGTCTATTTAGGAACTGTTAAGTATCTTACACCTGAGAGTGATAGGAAGCTATCCCTAGACTAACTGTGCCAGAGTGGGTCGAGCCAGATTGCCGGGGGTTGGCGGTGCTGTATAACAGGGCCCGAGAAAACAAACCAGCGGCTCTCTTAACTGGGGGTAGCGCTACATATATATTAAAGTTAAAGAAAAATTAATCTTAAAAAGCTCAAGTAATATCCAATTGTAAGTCCAGAGAAGTCACAATAAATCTATACCTAGTGATGGTGATGTGCACACGATGGTGGGTATTGTGTATAAAGTGCCCACAATAATGTCCATATCATGAAGTACAAAGGTCAGTCTAGTTATTATTGTCATAATATCTCGGTTTACACTATTTTATTTTTCAATTAGAGGTTTGAATTACTATTAAAGTCGGCATTGTATTTCTAATGAAATTTAAAATATGAAAAAATATGATAATAAATGATCATAAATAAAAAAATTACAAATGGTGTACTGTAACAGGTGTGTATCCTCAATCCCAGAAAAAGGATGGTAAATGGATGTCTGCATAAGTTGTTGCCGTAATTTGTGTTGTTAATGGCGTGCAGATATCTCGGGAGATGAAAATGGTAAAGATGAAAAGCAGGAAAAAAGTGTGCATTCACAGATTCTATATGTAAAGACAGATATGTTGGTGAGCCGAAAAAAGCACACCGAATCAATTATGATGGTATATATATGCAAAAAGCCCTACTGCTATGTGTGAGATGTATTCCCAACCACATGCATAGGATGGGTTTGACAGGAACAACATCCGACGGACTACAATTTTGGATATAAGCTCATACATTAATAAAAAGATATGTGTTTTATCCATTGATAACCTGCTTGCTGATACAACCGTACATACACAAAACTAACTCTAATATCACATAAACACTATATCACTATATCACTATATACAGCTTATACATAAAAGCTATCATATAAAACATGGCATACACTAGCTTATAATAAAATGAAGTATAAATCGTATCGTGTATAGGTATTTTAGATGTACAGTATATATCCCGACAAATAACACCTATGCATTAATAAAACAAATATGCATTAATAAAACAAAAAATTTAAAAACCCACACACTATGGTGAGTGTGCTATGAATGTATACATCTTGTCTTATTATTCCTTGTTTCAGTAAACGGCCTAAAAAAAGGAAAAATAACCTAATTATAATAACTTATAAAGACAAAACAAGAGAGTAAGCAGAACTCTTATGCATAAAGATGTAACAAACTGGGCCACACACTCACGGAAGGAAATGAGCATACGTCCCATGGCCGGGATATCCAAAATGAAATGTTTAGTGTCAAATCTGGACCGACCATGGAACGTTGCGTCTCGGTGAGTGCGTGGCCCTATCCATCCATCTTCCCGCATGACAACAAGGTCCACCACAATAGTGGGAAACCCCACATCATGCGCAGAATGCCTAACACCAGACACCTCTTATATGCAAATATGTAAAAACTGAGTATGGACTCTATGGATAAAGAGAGATAATGACCAGATGCAAATATGTATTGGAGAAGTAGATGATGCAAACCAACGTATCGATATTTGTGATAGTCGGCTAAACAGATCCGGATAATACAAATGTTGTTACTGTCAATGCAGAAATTATTCTCATGGAAAGAGAGAAGAGTATGAAGATATAAAGATATAATAAGTGGAAACTCATGTAAAAAGAGAGGAAACTCATGTGAAAAGAGGTAGCTAACCTCCCTCCTCTAACACTGAAAGGGGGTACGGACTATCCAGGATGTGTGCAAAACGTGAGGGCAATGGATAAATGTAAATGAATGGCTAAATCAATCATAATAATGAGATACATCCCACTCGAAATTTAATCCCAGTGGTATCCTCGTATGTAAAGAAAAAATCCCAAAAACCTCACGCTTGCACAACATCCTGGAACTTGTCCCCTCCTCTAATGGGGGTCTTAATATTTTCTATACCTTGAATCAGGAGGCAGGAAGTGTCTTTAGAATGTACCGAGTTCCAATGCTGGGCCACATTAGTTTTTCTATTGATTTCAATATCATACAAATGGTCTCGTAGACAGTTTCTGAGTCTACGAATAGTGTGCCCTACATATTGTATATTGCATTCTTCGCATGTGATGACATAGACTATATACTGTATTTGGTAATACAATTTATAAATTGTGCAATCTCAAAACTCTTATCATTGGTGCAGGACTTAACATATTGGCCTTTTTTAATAAAGCGTCAATAATCGCAGCTTGTAATACCACACTTAAATGTACCCTTAAATTTTAGCCAATTGGGCGCCAGGTGGGCGCCTGGCGAGACACCGATTTTATGCCCTTAGATAGTATCTTGCTGTAAATTGGGTCATTATATAGTATGGGGAGGTATTTTGTTTTTAATTTTAGAAAACTCAGAACTATAGGGGGTGGAAAACACCGGTATATCGCTGAATGGTCTAGATGTCATTTTAATGTTGCTGTTTTTATTGGAGTCTACCAGTAAGCTATCCTTTGAAATGACACTAGCGGCTGAAAGGGCTCTATCAATAATTTTGTTTGGATATCCCCTGTTTTTAAACCATAATGCCATTTCCTGAGCTTCTTTCTCAAAACTGTCTGGTACACTGCAAAAGCATTTAAGTCTGAGGAATTGACCATATGGCACCCCTTTTATGGTATGTCCTGGATGTGCCGAATCAGCTCTCAAAAGGGCATTGCCAGCCGTAAGCTTTCTATGCAAACTAGTTGCTACTGTGTTATCCACACCAGTTTATTTAACGTCCAGAAAATCAATGGTAGTGGCCAGTGAATTTTAAGTTAAGGGAATTATCATTAAAGTATGTAAGCCAATTGTTAAGGTCAACCTCGCGATCGGATGTGACAAATAGGAGATCGTGTACCGACAGTAAAAAACATGTCCAAAGATGCGGGACCTCTTCCACCAACCCATGAAGAGGTTGGCAAAGGAAGGAGAACATTTTGTTCCCATAGAGGCCCCGCATAGACCCCGTCGAATATAAAAAGATTGTGAGTTAACAAATATTAAAAAAACTGTTAAATAAATTCCTGAAGTACTAAGCTGTGGGGGATACTAGAATACAGACTAACAACATCACAGCTGATCCATCTATAATTTTCATTCCATTGGAAGTGGTTCAGTTTGATGAGGAGCTGTTTAGCATCCTTTAAATAGCCCGGTAGATCAACCACCAAGGGTTGTAACTGGCCATCCAACCGCTCGCCAAGGCGTTCGTTGAGGGAACCAATTCCCTACAACGATAGGTCTACCCACAAGGGGATTTAACCCCTTGTGGACCTTGGGCAAGTGGTGGAAGACCGGCATAATAGGATACTCAGGAATAAACAAATCCTTCTCTTTTTCGGAGATACCAACAAGTGTAGCTCTATCCAAAAGGGAAAGTAAAACTTTTTTAAAAGGGATGGTGGGATCTGCTCTAAGTGTTTGATAAGTGTCAACATTAGATAATTGGTGTAATGCCTCATTCCTATACGTAGCAGAGTTTAAAATGACCACAGTCCCTCCTTTGTCTGGATTCCTGATTACTATGTTCTTGTCTGATTCTAGATTTTTTAAAGCTTGTCTCTCCATAACTGTCAAATTACTGTGATGAGTGGGACCCCTGTGACAGTTGCGGGCAAGGTGAGTTTGTGAAAAGGGGGGGGGGATTCCGGCGCTCCTAGCGATGTGATGCCTTTAAAATGAATGTAATAGTGGCTCTAATGGCACTTCTAAGTCAATCTGTATATTAAAAAACAAGAGGAGGCAGCCATCCTCAGAGGGTGTCCATGTCCTCTGTCAGCAAGAAGTGTAAAAAAGAAGGGGGTGGAGGCGCCAACTAAATAAATCCTACTGTAATCATTAATGTAAGTATAGTATATATACTTACAGGTTCACTTGAAAATTATATCCATCGAGGATGGGGGTGTTCTGAGGTCTGTTGGTGCTGCTCTGCTGGCTCTGGCAAAGTTCCCCTCGGCCGTGAGGTGTAGGAGATGTTGATTTTCGTTTACACAGGCTTCTCTACGGTGTCACATGACAGGAAGCTCCATGCTAACCAGTCTGGAACGTGGAAGTGATGTCATACAGCAGGGCAGTCCTGCAAACATATAGTGGGACGTTTATATATATTTGATATCCATTTGTTATGTGTGTCAGCTATGATTAAGCGCTGAGTTACAGTGTGAAACGCGTCAGCATGCATCTGGTTGGCTGTGGCATGTATTTTTTGTGATTTGATTTTACAATAAAAAGGAATAATTTTTTGGAGTGCAGCTGTCCAAATCCTACCTTTCATTTTTGTGTTACCACAGGCCAGTGTGAGAAATACAGCAAGCTGAAGTGCATTGACTATTCTTTCCCCAGAAACAGCCCAGTGGGAGTGTTCTTGCTGCTGTGCATTCTGGGAGAGGATTTTTAAGGGACAGAAGCCATAATAATTAGTCTCTGCCTCATGGCCCTTCAGGCTTGAGGCTGTGCGCACAGTCTCTCTCTCTCTGACCTCATGGCCTGAGGCTGTGCCATTCTCTTCTACCTCGGGGCCTGCTGGTCCAAGGCAGTGTTGCTGCGAGTAGGCCCAGAGTAGGTGGGGCCTACTTATCCGGAGGTGGTCCTGTGCTGTCTTGCCTGCGCGGAAGAAGCCAAGCCAAGCTGAGAAGATCCAGGGGGGACTCTTGCTGGAGAGAACCAGGCTGAAGTCTGGTCTCTCAGGAAGGGCCTGGTGACTCGTTTGGAGGACACACCTATGCTAATCTACCCTCACAGCACAGTGGTGTAGTGGTTAGCACTTTCACCTAGCAGCAATAGGGTCGCTGGATCGACACCATCTGCCTGGAGTTTGCATGTTCTCCCTGTGTCTGCGTGGGTTTCCTCTGGGTACTCCGGTTTCCTCCCACACTCCTAAGACATGCTGGTAGGTTAATTGCATCTTGTCCAAATTGGCCCAGTATATATGTATATATGTGTGTACGACTGTGTGTCCCAAGCGTGTCAAGATCCTACGGGGTAAAATGACCGCACCAGCCAAGCAGACACTGGCTGCAAAAAGCGCCTAGAGGCGATTCAGTTCGCATGTGTAGCGCTATACAAGTCATTCATTCACTCATTCACAGTACTGCCGGATGGCTTAAAAGTTCTGATACTGTGCAGCTGTTCTACAATTAACTAACTGCTGGCTACAGAATCCTGTGAGAGAGGATTATCCAGGAGTTCCACCGTCGCTAAGTCTGTGAGAGAGACTTGTCCGTGAATCATACCGGCTGCTAGGTCTGTGTGAGAGGCCCATCCGGGAGTTCAAGATCCACTGACAGAAAGCTGTTTTGTCTTTTGGGATCCAAGAAATTCATCCGTGATCTGCTAAAAGGTATCTGAAATTTTCCCCTAACCCTCTGTCCTTCTGCTACTTCAAGTTCTTTTATTAAAGCATTGGAAAAAGACTAAAGTGACTGTTGCTCGCATCTATTCTGCATCTATTATCATACTTATAGACTCTTAGTACTGGGGGTAACGGCAGGACCAAAAATATTCAGCAGCCCTCTAGGGGGTATCGCTACATATATTATTTTCATATTCTGACATCAAATCAGACCCTGATTGATCTAAAAAAAAAACTTTTTATAATGAGGAAGTCAGCAGACCAAAGTTAGAACAAGAAGAAGTGGAATAATGGGCTGCAGGCACAGATGGAAACTTTGTAAGTATGACCAGCTAACCATTTTTCATGCACTATTAAAAATAAAGATGCATATTTTAAACCATCTACTCTAATTTTGGCAAACTTTGCATTAATACTCAATACTGGTATTTTCTATCATGCATGTTTCTTAAAAAGCTATATTATGCATTACAATTATTTTTATTACACTTTGTGCAGTTTTTTATTCCTTAAAGGAATTCTGGCTCAAAAGGTAGGAGATAAAATAGCTAAAAAAAATTGGAGGATGAGAGATAAAGTAGTTCAAATAAATTATATAATGGTGTCTACAGAATCAGGTTCATGAAGTTAAGTAAAATTGTGTTAATAGCCTCAATCTACCTTACTCAACCTTGGGGTGGAACTTGTGTTTATTGCTTTGATTAGAAAAAGTTTTTTAGGGCGTATCTTAAGGTACCCTAATCCAGGGTGAAGCCAGTTACCACAATCACTCCCCCATTTGGCACCATCTCTAATCCTTGAATAACCATCATATGCTTTTCCACAGAAACCCCATCATCTGGGGTGGAAAAGCATGCAATAAAGGAATTTAAGTTAGCCTCCTCAGGGATATAATGACACTACCATTAAAATACAAATACTTTATTCCAAAGTTAAAACCATATTAAGAGACAACCATCAAAGTACATTAATGCCAACTCATTTGAAGCATAATGCTGCATGTCATATAATTTCAAACTGGCGTAATGGATTTGGCCAAAATGGTGCTTCTTCAAGATCCTGCTGTTCAGAGACAGGTGATGCAAATATACAGAAGCAGATACGTGAAATGGCATGATACAAAGCACAACACATTATATAAACAATATTGTATTATCACATTACACATTAATCCCTTACTAATCACTATGAGGATACAAGAAAAAAAGAAAGAAAAGACATTCTTCAAGAAAAAAGGAATCAACAACAGGCATCCCAACCAATTGTATGTATCTATGAGCACTATCCTTACAAACTCTTGTCCATACACTGACCTTCAACATTAGTGAGAATGACGTACCACAAAACACGTAGTATGCCATTCCCTATACAGTATATAGTGGATATACTGCCATGCTCAGGTTTGATGTCCCCTACATCCCACCCTACCAACAACGCCTTTTGATGTGGGCATTCTGGCGGGATGCTCCATATCACTGATATACTTCCAAACAAACCGTAAGTGACATCAACTCAGCTGCACTACGTCCATCGTAGAAGATTATAAATATAATGCCTCCACAGTTTATCCAAACTGTCCACCCAATAACAGACAGTATATACAAAACCAGAAACAAATAAACACAACCCCCCCCCAAAAAAATAACACAAAATTAAATAAACCTTACGCTACACTAGGGGTGCAGGATGGACATGGCCACCACCCATGATGGGGAAGCAGAAGGGAAAAGATAGAGTAACAAAGAAAAAAAAATACTATAGAAAAAATATACTACTGTCAAACTCCTATCTCTATCAAAACCAGCACAAACATCAAGGACCAGCAAGCACATAATACAAAATTAAACATTGAACCAAAAAAAGGGGAAAAATACAAAAATGCATAAAATGTAATTCACCCAGTAAAGCCATAAACCTAATAGGCAAAATGAGGATAGGACATAAACTTCACCAGATTCTCTTAATTAAAGAAACCAAGTAAAATGCATTTGCTCATTTACAGTAAGCCAGGTTTCATATGCAGTTACATTATAAATACATCGACTTTCTTTCTGTAACTTTGACTTTCTCTTGGATGAGGTTATATTCTTTCTAGAGGTACAAAACGCCTGCTTGTGGTTCTGTATCCATGTTTCCTGGCAAACTGGTGAGCCACCAGACTTACCAGATCACCATTTCTGATGTCTTTAACGTGATCACGGATGCATTTCCACAATCTGTGCTTTGTCTTGACACATAAAAAGAGTTATAAGGAAATCTTATTATGTAGACAATACCAACCATTTGACATGAAACAAAATGACGTAATGGCAATACATTTCCATTTGATAAAATGTAGGGTGTGGTACTATCAATATACCGTACCCACAATCCCAACATGAAAATGTACCTCTACATAGGCCTCTCTTCAAATTTAAATAAAAGTGACTGGAAACAATCATATCCCGTATCAGATCCGACTGATCATTAAAGGTGGTGATGAATCTATAGAAGTGTGCTGTATGGTTGAATATCTATGGGGTCTATTTGGATAGTTATTTGAACCTTGTGCATGTGTGTGTGTGTGTGTGGGGGGGGGGGGGGGTAAGGAGCATTAAACAACTGTGCCATCTGAGAGTTGATGAAGTTGTGTTGGGCATTTTTAATGTTTGTGGCTGGGGTCGTCATATATGGTTTGTGCTTGAACAAGGGTTTGTAAGTTAATATGCTACCTTGATGGGGTTGTATTAATGTGGAGGTCGCAGTATGTGAGATAGATGAGTTTGGTTAGGGCTAGGCTGTGTTAGTGTGGTACCAGCATGGAGAATATAATTGTGTGGCTGTATGGTTTGTGTGGTGTGGGGGAGAGTTGCTGTATGTATGTGCTTTGTTATGGGAGGGTATGTGTATTGGATTGAATAGGTGTGTGGATGTTTTTTAATGGATAGTTAGTGCACATTTGATACACATATATTTATATATATGTATATCTTTCCATTTTAGTATTGGGAATGTTGGAAATCCCCTGTGCAAGGAACCATTAATGGCCCCCCTGACCTCTAGTCCCGGGGCTCTTTACAATGATCCTGAGGTCCTTTTCTCCCATCGCGGGGCCCTTGATTATGGTCCTGCAGAAGGACCCCTTCCTGATGTCTTGGGTAGGGTTGCCACATTTTCTTCAACCCAAACCCAAAGACTTTAGCAACGCACAGCAAATAATTTTTTGTTGTATACATTATACATATATTTTTATCTTATTTCTCTCCTGCCCGTGCGAGGAGGGGGGGGGGGTGGGCTGTCAGTGCAGGGACTGGGCAGTGTGAGAGAGAGTGAGAGAGAGTGTAATACTCTCTGCTCGTAATGGCAGCCAGCAACCCTGGAGCCACATTCCAGGCTTTTGGGCCCCCCCACAGTGGTTGAACTCCAGAGCCCAGTCGCAAGTGTGATTGCTGTGACTGTGGTGGAACCGCCACTGCGTTTGCCTTCTCTGATGTGTGGTCCAATGTCCATCAGACTTGGCCCTGGAATTTATATTATGGGCCAAACAGTCTCCCTCTTTCCTTCTACATCAAGAGGTCTAGGCACCTGTGCTGTGGTTGAAGTTGGTGAGCATATTTTTCTATTTGTCCCAAGGGCTGGAATACGTAGATGAGCACTCTGTGAATGAAGAAGTGCATTACCTGCTGTACATTTACGGAAAAGTTTAGTAGCTATTTTTCGTATCCTCATCCTTATTATATATATATATATATATAGATTCAAAAAAGGTTAATTTGATTTAGCTGATGTCATAGTGAAATATAAATTGAAAGGATTACTATTGAGGGCTTTACCAAACTCTTCAAGCAGGCATTCAGTCCAAAAAAATAAATAAATAAAAATATCTTTGATGTACCTTTGCCACAATTCCAGATGGTGGATGCACATGAACATTTAATCACATGAAAAAAGCCAGCATTTCCACTCTTCCCAGGTACAGGTTGGCATACAAAGGGGACATTTAGTCCCCAATGTAATAGTAAAACATACTGGGAATCCCAAATGGGCAAGCATGTTGTTCAGAGGTCCGAAGCAGCCATGAAACTTTGTAGCAATAAGGAGACATAATAACAGCAGCGATTTCCTGTACACCCCCCCCCCCTCTCCCCCCAGGAAGGCATTTGATACATGCCACAAATTTTGGGTTGTATACCAAAATTTTCTTTTATGTTCCTTGAAAGGACACATCCCTAGCCTGAATCCACATTTCAGTCTAGGTGCGCTCATAAAACTATCAAATTTTCAAGCTTGAGCAATCAGGAAAGCAAACAGATATCCTGCCAGGTCATTCCCCATCTTAAATACTTTAGCTAGAGTCCTTAGCAATATACATTTCTGTTTGAAGAACCCAAATCTACAGTGTATTTCATAACCTCGGAAATAATAACAGTACAATCAGAATAACGACATCTTTCTATCAGTTAATTAGTAGCCTTTTAGAGCCCAAACACTGCTACCCTAGGAAGTACCGTGAGCAAAACCAGCCCAATTCCTCTCCTAAGTGAACTGGACATCCGAAATCTATCATATTTATATCCATTGAAAAGGTAATTGCACGCTGGACAAAAATATACAAGTTAGCAGACTGTAACATAGATATTCAAATAAATGAATACCTATAGAAAACTGGATCTGTGACATAATCATAAACACAGTGACATCCCATGGCCATGCCTCAGCTGCTTAATTGGTCAAGTCATTCCTGTCAACACTCCCCTCACAGACAAGAAAAGAGAGGCTGCCCCTGCAGTTCACAGCTCTCATTTAACATCAATCCAAGGAAAACCTATCAAGTCTTATGGGAGCCACTGTACCATCTTGCTTAAATGACTGGACTCTGCTGAACCAGGACTTGAAAAGCATTTTTCATTCTGTATGTCTGCTTGTTTTCTTTGTAATATCCTTTTTTATGTAAAAAAAAAGCATGCACTATTTTTACCTTTTTGTTATTAAACAATATTTTGGAAAGTGTCTCTATTGCACTATTGCACTCTATTGTCTCTATTGCACTAACACAGAACCTAAAAAATCCCTGTCTCTTGAACATTGTCATCTTAAGAGCATTATAGGCCCCCGGGCAGTATGGTGCACTGGGGCCCTGTCTACACAATCACGCACGAGAATTTTTTACTGACAAAAATCATGACATTCACTGGCAGAACCACATGTTTTACTGGCACTGCAAAAAGGTACCTAAAATTACAGTTTTCAGTGCCAAACAGTGCAAATGTCAGTATTTAAACTATAAATGTATAGATCGTGCTATTAGCAATGTGTTTAAGTTAAACAAAAGTAAAAAAAAAAACATTTCTTCATTGACATGAAGGTTAGGTTACTATAACCCAGCCAGCACAGAGTTTACTCTTACATCAGAGTCTGCAGGATTCCCCCTTACAGTGAAAGGAAACTCTTATGTAAAGGGGGACGCTGCAGATCATGATGTAAGGGGGAACTCTGATATGGAGGGGGGCTCTGGTGACCAGAGACCACCTTATATCAGAGTCCACTGCTTTCTCTTTACATCAGAGTTCCCACTTACATCAGAGCAACAGACCACCCCCGATCTCTTTGTGCAAGCTGCACAGTCAGCCAGACAGCCACTCACCGTACAACACCGACCAGGGCACTCCGTGTCTGTACCGGCTGGTGGCTGGGCAGGTTACAGGCTCACAAAAACCGGCGCTGCCGACAGGGGTCCGACTCCGCCACACTCTGCTTCAAGCCTGCTGTGCTGTCTGCTCTGACAACTCTACTCTGTCCATTCACCCTCAGCTCCTCCTGCTTTTTTTTTTTAAGTCTGGCGGGTGTGGCTAACGTCATTATCGGCGGACAGACAGAGGCAGCACTCGTGGAGGATCGGATCTTCTCTGCGATTTCCGCAAACTGTGCATGCACAGTTCTGACCCGCCGCTTCCCACCATTTTTTACTGGGGTCGCTGGGCAGCCGGTGGGGCCCCCCAGGCAAGTGTGTCCCCCGGGCAACTGCCCAGCGTGCCCAATTGAAAAGATGGCCCTGCTCTTGAAGGGTGCTACTGTAGTGTAAATCTCTAGATATACTGTACCTGTCAGTGGTGACAGTGTGTGTTACAGATGTTTATTCTGAAGACTTTATTGCTATTGCTAAACTTGTGTGAATGTTTACTATTTATTGATAAAAGTAGTTGGTGGCAGTAAAGAGTTAATTGCTTAGTTAACCAAACCAACTGGAACATCTTTGTGCAGGGTGAGACTGAAAGTGTCATTGTCGCATATCACTGACACCACAGTGTGAGGTTGACCAGCCATTTGTCACAAGTCGATGAAGAGAGCAGTGGTCTGATGCCACATTTGTCACTCCCATCGCAACCCCCTGCATCTGAAGGTAGTGGAAACTGCTGAAAACAAAAACATTGTGAGTGAGGATAAACTCCAACAAATTCAAAACAAACGCATTATATTCCCGCTGTTCTCTGCTCCTCGCATTTAAAAAACTCTGAATCACCTTAATACCTTTTTTACGGGGGATATTGGAATAGAGGGATTCAACATCAGTAGATACTAGAATTGTATCCAATGTTACATGAATGCCATCAAAAATCGTAAAGACATGCATGTTATCATTTAAATATGATGGTAACGACTCAATGGGGGTGATTTACTAAGAACACTGCGCTGCGCCGGTTCATACCTTAATTGGTGCGCCGGATAAAGCATTAATTGGGCATGTGAACCGGCGGCGCAATGTGATAGTAAATAAAAGTATCAGCGGCGTTTCTCTGTCTCTATTCAAAATCAATGGTTCCCTATGGGAGCCCATTGATTTGAATAGAGGTCGCACCAGAAGTCGGATCAAGATGATCCGACTTGCAGGGCGACTCGTGTGCCGGTTCACACAGGGGCAGCGCGACTTTGCGAGGCAACTTGGACACGACTTGAGCGTGAACCACAGCGCGACTTGGAGCGACTTAAAGTCGCCTCCAGGACATGCTTCTTTGCCAGTACCTGCCAGCGAGAATGTTTCCAGTGCGATCCCATCGCGCTGGTTCTCGGCGACAGGGTACTGCACACCTCCCCTGTGTTTGGTATAAATCATGAGGGGAAACTCCACACCATTTTTTTTTTTAACAACGGCATGGGTTCTCCTCCAAGAGCATACCAGGCCCTTAGGTCCGGTATGAATTTCAAGGGGAACCCCTGCACCGAAAAAACGGCGTGGGGGTCCCCCCAAAACCCATACCAGACCCTTATCCGAGCACGCAGCCCAGCCAGTCAGGAAGGGGATGGGGACGAGCGAGTGCCCCCCTCCTGAACCGTACCAGGCCGCATGCCCTCAACATGGGGGGTGGGTGCTTTGGGGCAGGGGGGCGCCCTGCCACCCCCCACCCCAAAGCACCTTGTCCCCATGTTGATGGGGACAAGGGCCTCTTCCCGACAACCCTGGCCGTTGGTTGTTGGGGTCTGTTGGCGGGGGGCTTATCGGAATCTGCAAGCCCCTTTTAATAAGGGGGCCCCCAGATCCTGGCCCCCCTCCCTATGTGAATGAGTATGGGGTAGATCGTACCCCTACCCATTCACCTAGAGGAAAAAAAATGTCAATAAAAAAACACACTACACAGGTTTTTAAAGTAAATTATTAGGCAGATCCGGGGGTCTTCTTCTGACTTCGGGGGTCTTCTGCCAAGTTCGGGGGTCTCTTCTGACTTTGGGGGTCTCTTCCGACTTCAGGGGTTCTCTTCCGACTTCAGGGGTCTCTTCTTCTGCTCTCCGGTGTCGTCTCCGCGCTCTCTGGTTATTCTCTTGCTCTCGTGCTTTCTGCCTTCTGCCGGGCGCCTCCGCTATCTTCTTCCAGCTCTTTTGCTAGTGGTGGCCCGGTCTTCATTGTCGTCTTCTTCCCTCTTCTCTCCTCCCGATGTTGACTCCATGCTCTCTGCCGCTATAATGCCGTGTGAGCGGAGCGCAGTGACTTATATAGGCATGGGGCGTGGTCACCGGGTGATGCCACCCGGTGACCCCGAGCCCGTATGACGTCACATTCCCATCATTCCCCAGGTACTGTGACGTCACACAGGGGCGGGGTCACTGGCTGGCATCACACGGTGACCACGCCCCATGCCTATATAAGTCTTTGCGCTCCGCACACACGGCATTATAGCGGCAGAGAGCATCGAGTCAACATCGGGAGGAGAGAAGAGGGAAGAAGACGACGATGAAGACCGGGCCCCCGCTAGTAAAAGAGCCGGAAGAAGATAGTGGAGGCGCCGGCAGAAGGCAGAAAGCATCGGAGAGCGGGAGAAGAACCAGAGAGCGTGGAGACGACATCGGAGGGCAGAAGCAGAGACCCCCGAAGTCGGAAGAGACCCCCGAAGTTGGAAGAATACCCCCAAAGTTTGAAGAAGACCCCCGGAGCTGCCTAATAAATGACTTTAAAAACCTGTGTAGTGTGTTTTTTTATTGACATTTTTTTTCCACCAGGTGAATGGGTAGGGGTACGATGTACCCCATACTCATTCACATAGGGTGAGAGGCCGGGATCTGGGGGTCCCCTTTGTTAAAGGGGCTTCCAGATTCCGATAAGCCCCCTGCCCGCAGACCCCCTCAACCACCGGGCAAGGGTTGTGAGGATGAGGCCCTTGTCCCCATCAACATGGGGACATGGTGCTTTGGGGTCCAGACCCCAAAGCATCCTCCCCATGTTGAGGGCATGTGGCATGGTACGGTTCAGGAGGGGGGGCGCTCTCTCGCCCCCCCTCTTTTCCTGCGGCCTACCAGGTCGCGTGCTCGGATAAGGGTCTGGTGTGGATTTTTAGGGGGACCCCCACGCCGTTTTTTTTTAGTTTGGTGCGGAGGTCCCCTTAAAATCCATACCAGACCTGAAGGGCCTGGTAATTGAATTTGGGGGACCCCCACGCATTTTCTTTTTTTTCAAAGACTTTCAATGACTTTTCTCTGTATTCATTACAGCCGCGAGTGCTTTTAAATTACATTTTTTTTCCTTTAGAAATGTAATTTTGTGCAGAGACTGTTATATAATGGCAAGTTTAGAGGAGTGCCTGTTCAACTTATGCAAATGCTTTTACATGACTTGATATTTACTAAGATTTTGCCCGCGCAGTGAACAGGTGCATTTGAACGAGCGCAAATGCCGCGCAGTGCACAAAAAGACCTCTCACAGTTATAAACGTAATTGCAGGCGCAGCAGGCTGGTTCAGAAAAAGTTACTTTCTCATTCTATTTTTGCATATTTGTTACTTGGGCAGTTGTCACTATACTTCCTCACATCACCGCACAGCACCCCATAATATTGGCACTTTCAGCTTCTTTTCATTTTGATTTGAAGTTGCTGTGCACCAGGTTCATAGTGGCGCACTGGAGCGCCGAGAACACTATAGTAAATGGTGAATAGCGCTGCGTTACCGCAAATGTTTCGTAAATACCAAAACCGGCGTTGCGCACGCCGATGCACCGATACTCATGGTGCAAACGGTTCGTAAATCAGCCCCAATGTGTGGTCTCAAATGTTCATCAAGTAATGAACTGGAGTTTTCTTCCAGACAGTTAATTCCTGACACGATTGGCCACTACGCTTATATGCACTTTCAGGAGTGCATAAAAAGTAAGTGTAATTGGATCATCAACTCTTAGAAAGTCCCTCTGGTCCTTGGCAATGACACCTTTTTGATAGGCGTTTTAAATTAGTTGAATGAATTGGTTCTTGTTCATTTCCAGAATACAATTGTCAGCCTTCTGATAGCAGTCCTTGTTGTTTAACCACTTCTCTACCGCCCGCCGTCAAATGACGGCGGGACGAAGAGCCTCTCGTTCTGGGTGGACGTCATATGATGTAATCGCCTTCCAGAGCCACTAGGGGGTGCCCGCCGCATCACTGGGGACCTGATGCGTGTGCCCAGCGGCCGCGATGTCCGCCGGGCACCCGCGATTACCCTGTAACCGAGCAGGACCGAGGATCTCTGTGTGTAAACACAGAGATCCACGTCCTGTCAGGGAGAGGAGACCGATGGTGTGTCCCCTGTACATAGGAACAACGATCGGCCACCTCCCCCAGTCAGTCCCCTCCCCCCACAGTCAGAATCACTCCCTAGGTAACACAATTAACCCCTTGATCGCCCCTAGTGTTAACCCCTTCCCTGCCAGTCACGTTTATACAGTAATCAATGCATTTTTATAGCACAGATCGCTGTATAAGTGTGAATGGTCCCAAAAATGTGTCAAAAGTGTCCGATATGTCTGCTGCAGTCATGATAAAAATCGCAGATCGCTGCCATTACTAGTAAAAAAAAAAAAAAATGCTATAAATCTATCCCCTATTTTGTAGACACTATAACTTTTGCGCAAACCAATCAATATACGCTTATTGCGATTTTTTTTTACCAAAAATATGTATAAGAATACGTATCGGCCTAAACTGAGGGAAAAAAAATTTTTATATGTTTTTTGGGGATCTTTATTATAGCAAAAATTAAAAAATATTGCTTTTTTTCAAAATTGTCGCTCTATTTTTGTTTATAGCGCAAAAAATAAAAACCGCAGAGGTGATCAAATACCACCAAAAGAAAGCTCTATTTGTGGGGAAAAAATTATAAAAATTTAATTTGGGTACAGTTTTGCATGACCGCGCAATTGACATTCAAAATGTGACAGGTTTAAGGTTTAAGTGCCCTGTATTGAAGTGGTTAAAGTCCTTTCACCCATTTCAATGTACTGTGCATTTTGCATTATCACAATATTCACCCTTATCGGAGGGTTTCACAATAATATCCTAATTCCTCTGTATGTTCACAAAGGCCTGGTATTGTGGAGGAGACAAAAAGACTTTGTTCTCTCAAAGGGTAGATCTTCTATTTCATGTGTTCCCATTTTGACAAAAAGGTCAACTTTCTAATTAATCTGATTGGGGAACTTTTTAGATTTCTTTTTAAATTTCTTAATGTGATTAAGGTCATTTCTACCTCATCTCGTTCTTCTGTCAATTTAGGAGGCCATTGTCTCTGTTTGATTCTTCCTCCAACTCAACAAGTATTTTAAGTATTTTGTAGACTTTCTTGTTAAACTCATGCCAATCCGTGAGTAGAAGACCGCTTAAAGGAGCCCTTTTCTTTTTTATCCTTGGTCCTTCAATCTCATACTTAAAATTGAGTTTTCGGGCAAAGAGGTTTAAATCCTTAACCACATGGACTTCGCCCATATTTTTGGTTGGAAGGAAATTCAAGTCATATTGTAAGACCTCCTGTTCAGCTGGAGTGAGTTCATAATTGGATATATTTATTATTTCTAAACCACCTTCTCTCCCTGCTTCACCTTTACCAAATATTGGTCCATCGTGGGTCCCTTCCACTCTTCCACCCCTCCTTTTTTTTATCTGAAGTGCAGTGTTTAACCTACTTTATCAAGTAAAGGCAGGTAATAACTAGAATTTTAAATCCCTTAACATTGGTAAGGTGTAATTTGGGTATGTGCTTATGTTAATAGGGTAACCATATTTGCTGATCACTTATACAGGATCTGCTTACTGGTCACACCTTGCTGGTACTCTTTTCTCACTTTGCATCTCAGAGTCTGGGCGTGTCTGATAGAAAACAATAGCCTCTAATGTAAAGTGATGCCTGCAATGTTCTTCGCAACCAAAGACCACGTGATCTGGGCTTCCAAGACTTTAAGTCACACAAGGAGCACATTAAGAACACTTTTGATCAAGACAAGTAAGGGGTACCCTATTATACTCAAAATAATAATGTGATTTAGTAATGCTGAGATGTGCAGTAACATATCAACCTAGGCAGGGAAATGCAAGCTTTAAATCACTGTTAGTCAGAACATTTGAGTTTTTATATACTAAAATAAAAATAATTTTTGGATGATTTAGAGAAACTATGCGCATAGACAGGAGATGAATAATTTGAACTTGCAGTGTTTGAAGAGTTCATGACTTCACATATTCCATGGGATTTAGATACCATGTGGTTTTCATTTGGAAACTATTGCTATGGGAATATTTAACCCTTCTGAAATGAAAGCAATTAAGTCAGTTGGTCTCAAAGTTCAGTTTATAAAAAAAACTCATTTTTATTGAAGACCTTGACATATAAAGCAAACCTTTGACTGTGACAAATGTACTCTGCTGCACATGCCTTTCTTAAGGTGTTCAAAGGTCATATCATTCTTAAGAAATGGTTAGCTACATGACTGTTCCTAAGGAAATATTCAGTAGATATAGTGCTCACTCCCTTTTTTGACACTTGATATTGCTTAAAATTGATTGTTTTAATTCTAAAATGTCTGAGTCATTGATATAATGTGTAGAAATCATTCCACTGTGGCAAGAAAAATTTCATAATAGAAGAGGTTGGGTTTAAAAGTAATCTTACTGAAAATTTTGATTTTTTCCAAGGTCAGTCTGGATAATCCTAGTAAGATGGCAGTTTCACAGCCTAAATGCCTGCAACTACCAAGGTGAAGAAAGGGGGAAAAAAAAGATTTAAGCGCTCCTAAAGCCTAACCTATACGTCCCTATCTCATAACCCAATCAAGTAGTTCTCAACTTGGGGTACACATACTGTTTCTCTGTCTTCATTTCTGGCTAATCTGAGAATCTCATGCAAATGTAGCAGATGAAGCAGTGTATAAGTGTCTACTATTTTGTACACACGTGTGAATTAAAATTTGGCAAATATTGGGACCCAAAAACTAAAAATTTAAATAGATTTGATTCTTCTGAAGACGTGTACTGTAAGGTGTCACAACAGACTAGATAAATAGTCTAGCATTATATTGGTGTTAAATAAGATGATATGGGTGTACGCAATAATGTGGTGGTACTGTTACCATACAAGTCTTGACATATGATATATGAATGCACTAAAACTGTGTTTATGTATGGTTCCTTTTTCTTTTAGGTCCATGTAGGGACGTATACACAAACACGTTCTTACAAAGTACTGGAGTTATTTCCCCATATCCACCTAACAAAATCAGAGTTTTAGAGGAGGAATCATACTGGTCACTGTCTGATGATGGAGTATCTCAAGTTCTTAGTAAGAACTCAATGATACATTAGGCCCATGTAAACCAATTGATGGCAATCTGAAAACAGGATGCACCGTGGCTATAAAGAGTCCTACATTTGTGACTTTGTATATATGTGTTTACATCTAGTCCTGAGGTAAAAGATTAAATGAAATGTAGATGCCCATATAATGCCCATATAGATGCCCATATAATACTATGATGTGTACAGACATAGAGTTGTCTGATTCTAAATAGAACCACAAGCAGAGTGAGATAAGGCCATGCCAGTATACATTGGCAAAATTGGCTTTTATTTTTTTATTGTACTTTCCCCTTTTTACTTACAGTCAGTGTCCTTTCCTCTATTTCTCTCCTTATTTTCACCCATAATTAAAAAAAGGAGGAAACACATTTTATATTTAGCAAAATACCAGACAGCAACTGACAGCCAAGCACTACAGTGAACATAAGGGTACATTTATAATGTCAAGAGAACTACATATCTGAAAGCAGATAAAAAGTCGTACTTGTCAAACCTATAACGCAGCCTGACAGAAAATGCAATTTTTGCACTCTCTAGATAACTGTACAGGAAAAAAAATGTTAATTCTAACTGTGGGATTTTAAAACTGTGTAACAAATTAGAAAGGGCCTTCTACATCCCTAGTACATATTTACTTGTTTGTTTCTAATGTATTTGCTTTCCATGATTGAATTTCTTGTGTTTTTTGCAGAAAAGTCACCTTTATTGATGATATTATACAGAATATGTGAAACCGTTGAATAGTTTTATATGAATTACATATAAAAGTGATTCATATCAACATGTTTCCCTAATTCCATGTATCAGTGGAACCTCAACTTTTTTCCAAACCGTTGACTTCGGCATATGATTGAATGATGGAAGTCAGCAGAACTTCCCCTCATTTACTAAGCTCTGAAGCAACTTTACTTGCAAAGTGCTCAGTCTATGTGCCTTTTTTAATTCCACACCATTACGTTTAGTAAATTACATTAAATGTGGAAAAATCTATTGTAGCGATACCCCCAAACTAAGGGAGCCGCTGGTTTGCTTTTGAGCCCTGTACACACCACAGCCAACCCCCGGCAATCTACTCAACCCTTCTCTGGCACAGCTAGTCTAGGGGTGGTGTTTTTGTATAGCTCTATACCAGTTCATGTACAATCCCCCAATTTGTGAATAAAGGGATTAACGATCAATATCACATATAACAAATGCATGCAGAGCCCTGCAGTAATACTAACACTGGTTAACTTTAGTGCACAAACAGTTCTATCTCACACTAACATTTAGCTAGAGTCCCATTAGCAATATGGCGCCCAGCAATACTATCAACTCCCAGTCAGGCCTGACTCAGTTAGGGCTCAGTCTTTTAGACAAGGAATCTTCTCATGCAAGATGATCGGTGGTGCACATACAGGAACAATATTTGTAATCCAATAATGGCCTGAGGCAATGTAAGCAACTCCTCGGAGACTATGTAACTCAGTCCCACAACTAGTCTCCTGACAGGAAAAAGGAAAATATAACCCGATGGGCCAAGGCAGTCTATAGGCCTAATAAAGTACTCAGTTATAGTTGTGAGCAGGTGCTCTCTCACCCCTCCGGACTCGATCCCAGTCCGGGACTCCCACCACTGTGTCTCCACACACAGGATCTGCCATCGCCTGATCTCTGGTTCACTGACGTCCCTGAAGCAGGTAGACGTCTGCAGCCGCACAGGCTCCGCAGCAAGGTGGAAGGCTCTCTGGAAGTGTGCAAGGCCCAGGCCTCGGGCCTTGCACTCGCAGCAGGTCCGCACAGGAAGTCCTCTTGCCAGGCGCGCAGTGTTTAAAGAGGCCGAACTCAGCCTCACCCTTCCCCTTTATACCCCACCCATGAGTCTCTGCGGCAGCCCAATGCACCCAGGGTGCCAAACGGGGCTCTGGGTAACGTTGTCCATGGGGCCTCAGCGGAGACCCCGCTACACTATCTATTTTCTATTTTCATTTTGCAAAATTTTTAGAGATGGCTTTTGTGCGCAAAACATCATATACATCATTTGCTTAAAAACTCCCAATCACTTCAAACATAACACAATGTCCATGCATATCACAATGTTCAAATCTCTTGTTAAAACATATGTCATATGCAGTGGTGTATTTAGGTTTTGTGCTGCCCTAGGCCTGGCTGAACTTGTGCACCCCCTAATTTAAATATAACCCACCCCTTCCTGTCAAGGCCACACCCCTTTCTGTTTAAGACCCTCCCTGAAATTTTCAAGTGGGGACACTAGTTCTGAGGGCCTGGGGGGGGGGGCAATAGATTCCCTTAATTTGCATAGATTTCCTCTCACTTCCTGTTTGGCTATGGGCAGGAAGTGAAGGGAAATCTCTGCGATGGAACAGGGATGGTAAAAAATTACTCTATCCAAAATGAAAAAAAAAAAAGTGTTGCCTATAGTTCTACTTTAACCACTTGCTTACTGGGCACTTAAACCCCCTTCCTGCCCAGGCCAGTTTTCAGCTTTCAGCGCTGTCACGCTTTGAATGACAATTGCGCGGTCGTGCGACGTGGCTCCCAAACAAAATTGACGTCCTTTTTTTCCCACAAATAGAGATTTCTTTTGGTGGTATTTGATCTCCTCTGCGGTTTTTATTTTTTGCGCTATAAACAAAAAAAGAGCAACGATTTTGAAAAAAACACAATATTTTTAACTTTTTGCTATAATAAATATCCCAATATTTTAAATTGTTTTTTTTTCTCAGTTTAGACCGATACGTATTCTTCTATATATTTTTTGTAAAAAAAAAATCGCACTAAGCGTTTATTGATTGGTTTGCGCAAAAGTTATAGCGTCTACAAAATAGGGCATAGTTTTATAGAATTTTTATTAATAATTTTTTTTTTACTTTTGACGCTATTTTGCGACCATTGTCATTTATACAGCAATCAGTGGTATAAAAATGCACTGGTTACTGTAAAAATTACACTAGCAGGGAAGATGTTAACACTAGGGGGTGAGGAAGGGGTTAAATGTGTAACCTGGGAGTGATTACTACTGTGGGGGGAGGGGACTGACAGGGGGAGGTGACTGATCTGTGTCCCTATGTACAAGGGACACAGCATCGGTCTCCTCTCCCTGACAGGACGTGGATCTCTGTGTTTACACACAGAGATCCACGTCCTTGTCTGTGTACCGGCCGACCGCGGGTACCTGGCGGACATCACGGCCGCCAGGCACGTGCATCGGCATCTCAGCTCGCGCGCCCCCCAGTGGCTGGAGGAGCCGAGGCCGTCAATTGACAGCCTCCCGAAATTTGTAGAGCCACCTTGAGGCCGTCATTTGTCTATGGCCCGGCTCTCAAGTAGTTAAGCAGAAATTTCTGATAATTTTATGGAGAGGACTAAGAAGATATAACCATGCCAATGGTGCAACAGAAACATATAGCACAGTGAGGAAGGTTTGTGGTCCAGGAGGATAGGACAGTCAAAATTAGAAGCAGCGCCCCCCCCCACAGTTGCGAAATGCCGGCCACCCGCATACCGGAAGCAGTGCGGCCGCTTTATGGGGGGCGCTAGACTAATTTGCTTCTTAATAGTGAAAAAGGTATACTGCGCTGTCCTAGAAATATCTGAAGTGGGTAAATAAATACCTGTGCTGCAACTAAAAAATGTGAGACACCCACAAAACGAATAATATAAAGAACTATAAGCTGCGCAACAATGTGTCTAAAATATATAAATTATTAAAGAACTATATCGGTGATCAAAGTATCTAGTCTCAGTGTATTATCGCATACAGCATAAAAACATGAAATGTTATAAGACCATAAACTTCCAATCTCAGTGCATTAGTGTATACAACATGAAAACATGAAATGTAGTGAAAATTAACAAAAATCATATGCTCTCAACACTGACTTTAAATAATATCACCAATTGTCCTGATCAGTGTATAAAAAACTCAAATGACAGTTTTCAAAGAAACACCAAAAAACAATCCTCAGAAAAAAAGTGAAGTGAAGAGGTTAAATTTCTCCAAATGATCGTGACTTTAGGCATAAACCATCATAGAAGGGTGCCAGTGTACTAGAAAGGGAATCCACCACCGCAGTATTCACAAGCCGCTTACCAGAAGAACTGATCCCTGAGAGAGATCAGACAAAGCAATTAGCTGTTATCCCTGCTAGGGTCTCTGATTAGCTTCCTATGTCGTCCTGGTTTCCTCCACATCCGAATCAGTGTTTCCCCAAAGTCTCAGCAAACCATATTAGGGTGAGAAAGAAAGCCCCATAGCATAATCCAATTTAAAACGTTTATTTGAAAGTAAAAAATTGCACTTACAGCATATGAAGAAAAAATTGGCAGTGGTTATATGTAAAGCCGGCCGGCTCTCGCTACCCGTTGCTTCCGGGTGATACGTATGTGGTGACGTCAGCACGCCGCTCCTCCCTACGTCGTTTCGACACAAACTGTCTTCTTCCAGGGGCACACAATTTGCTTCTTAGCCCGGTCCGCCCCCATAAGACTGGCGCTACACTAACAGTGTAGCGAAAGCCGACGGGGACTCTTTCCGTGCTGCCCCCCTGCAAAGTGCTGCCCTAGGCCTGGGCCTTATTGGCCTAAGCCAGGATACAGCGTTGGTCATATGTAGTGGGGATACTTTACATTTTCACAATAATTTTTTATCTTCTCACTGACAAATTCCCACTAACACCATTCATCTTTTTAGCTATCTGTAAGGGGTAAATCTTATCAGTGACCACAAGTGTAAGGAGCATTCTTCCCACTGACCATCACATTAACCACTTAAGGACCGCCGCACAACGATGTACGTCGACAGAATGGCACGGCTGGGCACAATGGTGTACAGGTACGTCCCCTTTAAGATCCCAGCCATGGGTCGCGTGTGTGCCGCCGGCGGAGCGCTCGCGACCCGGTCCTGAGCTCCGTGACCGTGCCGGTGTCCCGCGATCGGGTCACAGAGCTGAAGAACGGGGAGAGGTAAGTGTAAACAAACCTTTGCCCGTTCTTCCCAGTGGCAGTGTCAGTGATCGTCTGTTCCCTGTCATAGGATACGACGATCAGTGACGTCATACGCCAAGCCACACCCCCTTCAGTTAGAATCACACATTAGGTCACACTTAAACCCTACAGCGCCACCTACAAGTTAACCCCTTCACTGCCAGTGTCATTTTTTCATTTAATCAGTGCATATTTATAGCACTGATTGCTATAAAAATGACAATGGTCCCAAAATGAGGTCAAAAGTGTCCGATGTGTCCGCCATAATGTCGCAGTCATGATAAAAATCGCTGATCGCCGCCATTACTAGTAAAAAAAAAGGATTAATAAAAATGCCATAAAACCTATCCCCTATTTTGTAGACGCTATAACTTTTGCACAAATCAATCAATAAACGCTTATTGAGATTTTTTTTACCAAAAATATGTAGAAGAATATGTATCGGCCTAAAATGAGGAAAACATTTTTTTTTATATATATTTTTGGGGGATATTTATTATAGCAAAAAGTGAAAAATATTGCATTTTTTTCAAAATTGTCGTTCTATTTTTGTTTATAGCGCAAAAAAAACCCCTGCAGAGGTGATCAAATACCACCAAAAGAAAGCTCTATTTGTGGGAAAAAAAGGACGCCAATTTTGTTTGGGAGCCACGTCGCACGACCACGCAATTGTCAGTTAAAGCGACGCAGTGCCGAATCTCAAAAAGGGGCCTGGTCCTTTAGCTAAAAAATGGTCCGGGGCTGAAGTGGTTAATGTATCAAGGGCAAGGCTGCTTGGAAGTGTAACTAAAAGCAAAACATTTTCATTTTTAATAAAGTAATGAAGGGTTAGAACCTCTGTCACATTTTTCCTTTGCCATCTGTGTTCCATTAGGGATATTTCCCTTCACCAAATGTGTCAAAATTTTGAGTGGGAACCATTATTTTCCAGCACTGCCTTAACCCTCTTTTGCATGGAGTTCACCAGAGCTTCACAGGTTGCCACTGGAGTCCTCTTCAACTTCTCCATGACGACATCACATAGCTGGTGGATGTTAGAGAACTTGTGCTCCTCCACCTTCCGTTTGAGGATGCCCCACAAATGCTCAATAGGGTTTAGGTCTGGAGACATGCTTGGCCAGTCCATCACCTTTACCCTCAGCTTCTTTAGCAAGACAGTGGTTGTCTTGGAGGTGTGTTTGGGGTTGTTATCATGTTGGAATACTGCCCTGCGGCCCAGTCTCCAACAGGAGGGGATCAGTGTGTCACAGTACATGTTGGTATTCATGGTTCCCTCAATGAACTGTAGCTCCCCAGAGCCGGCATCACTCATGCAGCCCCAGACCATGACACTCCCACCCCATGCTTGACTGTAGGCAAGACACACTTGTCTTTGTACTCCTCACCTGGTTGCCGCCACACGCTTGACACCATCTGAACCAAATAAGTTTATCTTGGTCTCATCAGACCACAGGACATGGTTCCAGTAATCCATGTCCATAGTCTGCTTGTCTTCAGCAAACTGTTTGCGGGCTTTCTTGTGCATCATCTCTAGAAGAGGCTTGCTTCTGGGATGACAGCCATGCAGACCAGTTTTATGCAGTGTGCAGCGTATGGTCTGAGCACTGTCAGGCTGACCCCCCACCCCTTCAATCTCTGCAGCAATGCTGGCAGCGCCCATACGTCTATTTCCCAAAGACAACCTCTGGATATGACGCTGAGAACGTGCATTCAACTTCTTTGGTCGACCATGGCAAGGCCTGTTCTGAGTGGAACCTGTCCTGTTAAATCGCTGTATGATCTTGGCCACCATGCTGCAACTCAGTTTCAGGGTCTTAGCTTCTTATAGACTAGGCCATCTTTATGTAGAGCAACAATTATTTTTTTTAAATCCTCAGAGAGTTATTTGCCTTGAGGTGCCATGTTGAACTTCCAGTGACCAGTATGAGAGAGTGAGGCTGGGTTCACACTGGTGCGACACGACATCTGTCCTACTTTGGATCCGACTTTGCCCTGCGACATGAAGCCGACATATGTCCGACTTTCAATGAACGGGGATCCGACTTGGATCCCCGCCAATATCGGGCACTGTGTTTGGTATGAATCTTGAGGGGGAACTCCAGGCCAAATTTAAATAAAAAACCGGCATGGGTTCCCCCTCCAGAGGCATACCAGGCCCTTGGGTCTGGTCTGGATTTGAAGGGGCGCCCCTACGCCGAAAAAACGGCGTGGGGGTCCCCCTAAAATCCAAACCAGACCCTTATCCGAGCACACAACCTGGCCGGCCGCAGGGGAAGAGGGGGGGACGAGAGAGCGGCCCCCCTCCCTCCTGAACCGTACCAGGCTGCATGCCCTCAACATTGGGGGTTTGGTGCTCTGGGGCAGGGGGGCAACCTGCCGCCCCCCCCACCCCAGAGCACCCTGCCCCCATGTTGATGAGGACAGGGCCTCTTCCCGACAACCCTGGCCGTTGGTTGTCGGGGTCTGCGGGTGGGGGGCTTATCGGAATCCGGGAGCCCCCTTTAATAAAGGGGCCCCTGGATCCCGGCCCCCCCACCCTATGTGAATGAGTATGGGGTACATCGTACCCCTACCCATTCACCTTGTGGAAAAAAATTGCAATAAAAAAACCACACAGCTTTTTAATGTATTTTATTGCACAGCTCCGGGGGTCTTCTTCCGACTTCGGGGGTCTCCGGTGTCGTCGCCGCCGCTCTCCGGTTCTTTCTTCTGCCGGGCCTCCGCTAACTTCTTTTTAGCTCTTTTGCTAACGGAGGCCCGGTCTTCTCCGTCGTCTCGTCCGGCTCTCCGTTGTCCTTCTGCCGGCCCCTCCACTAACTTCTTTAGCTCTTTTGCTAGTGGAGGGGCCGGTCTTCCCGTCGCCGTCGCCGTCTTCTTCCCTCTTCTCCTCCTCGATGTTGACGCGTCGCTTCCTCCCACTGTAATACTGGCTCTCCGCTCCGCATTAATATAGGCTTCTCATGACATCACAATCACATGTTCCGGGGGCACATGGCCCCGGAGCATGTGACTGTGACGTCATGGGAAGCCTATATTAATATAAAAAGTGTGAAAATACTGCGCTGTCTGAATAAAATGTAAAATATATGTGATAACTTAATATCTATGCAGCAACCAAAAAATGTGGGACACACACAAATAACAGATATATAAAGAAAGAACTAAGGCTGCGCAACTGAATACAAAAAGTAAAAAACCAAAATTATGTTATGAAAACACAATATGATATCATTTGTGTATGACGTGAAAAAACAATATAACTTATGGAGTAGGGGATGTTGTTCTATGTACGTCTCTGGGTAATAGATGGTACTTAAACTGTATTTCTTGATATTGACATGCAAAAAAAAATTCAAAGATAGTCCATAAGTAACAAAAAGTCCCCAGAAGGAAGAAATAAAGGATACCAAAACTCTTCAAAACTGCATAAGTGACTTCAAAAATGAAACACCATAGAAGGAGTGATGATATGACAGGAGAGAAATCCACCACCTTGTCCCTTTCAGGCTGCTTACCAGAAATTTTGATCCCTGAAAGAGGATCAGAGAATAGGTAGTAAGGGCATTTTTTCCCATTTTAAATATGGCGATTTGTGTAATGTAGATGCCGAGAGCTCAAACTATGGCGGATTTCATTGGTGTCACGGTTATAGTAATAAGTATTTTCACTGAATGGGTTCAATCACGGTGAAAGGAGATTTCGGCCGTGACCATATATATCTCTATGTCGGAGTGTGATCCGACAGGGAGATTAAAGACAAACGGTTAGCAACTTAAGGGCAGTTTGCCCATTTTCAAAATGGCAACGCCCGTAGCTGGAACGCTGGGAACTAGGTTCTGGGCGGTCCCCAGCTATCGTTCACAGCATACATAATGGTGGTGGATCAGCACGCCACCCGTGCCCCTGGATGACGACAGGTTTGTCGAAACGACGTAGGGAGGAGCGGCGTGCTGACGTCACCACGATACGAATCCCGGAAGCAACGGGTAGTGAGAGCCGGCCGGCCGCACACTAAACCACTCCTGTTTATACTTCAACATGCTGTAAGTGCATTTTATTATAATAAACGTTTTTTTATATACTGGATTACGCTATGGGGTTTTCTCTTTTACCCTAAATGTGACTCACGGAGCTGCCTGGTGGACTAACAGACTGGAACCTAGATGAACAGAGAGCACAGAGAGAGCCAATTAGAGCCCTTGGCGGGGATAACAGCCACCTACTCAGATTGATCTCTTTCAGGGATCAAAATTTCTGGTAAGCAGCCTGAAAGGGACAAGGTGGTGGATTTCTCTCCTGTCATATCATCACTCCTTCTATGGTGTTTAATTTTTGAAGTCACTTATGCAGTTTTGAAGAGTTTTGGAATCCTTTATTTCTTCCTTCTGGGGACTTTTTGTTACTTATGGACTATCTTTGAATTTTTTTTTGCATGTCAATATCAAGAAATACAGTTTAAGTACCATCTATTACCCAGAGACGTACATAGAACAACATCCCCTACTCCATAAGTTATATTGTTTTTTCACGTCATACACAAATGATATCATATTGTGTTTTCATAACATAATTTTGTTTTTTTACTTTTTGTATTCAGTTGCGCAGCCTTAGTTCTTTCTTTATATATCTGTTATTTGTGTGTGTCCCACATTTTTTGGTTGCTGCATAGATATTAAGTTATCACATATATTTTACATTTTATTCAGACAGCGCAGTATTTTCACACTTTTTATATTCCACTTTTGAGATACATATATATTGCAGCAGTCTGTCACCTTTTGGGTGATATATTGTTTTATAGATTTAAAACATTCATATACCTTCAGGGTATTTGTCACTACATTCACGTGTAAATCCTTTATGTTTACACCAAGTAAGATTTAATTTCAATATCTTTATCATTTATTGGAGTAATAATGGATATCTTTGAATATCGGGCCTCGAAGGTGGTCAACACCCAAGGTGTTTCTGAGACCTTTGACACCAAGGATGGAGACTTGGGGGGGTTATTTGTCAGACTTAAAAATCTGACCATTTCCGAGGTACACACCCAATGGGATATAGCTTTTTTGGAGACGTACATTAAATTAAGTATGGTTCCAAGAAGCTTACGATGGGAGGTATGTCCCCAGAAGGGTGAGGTAGAGTTGGAAAGTTGGTTCCGGTATTTTAATGATGCGGGGGTCAATTTTCTACGTTTTCTAGTCGGGAGAAAAAACAGCAAACTTACCAGACTAGACGGGGAGATTAAAACCCTTAAAGACAGTCTCCTTCCCCATAAAGAAGGGGAAGAATACAAGGAGCGAACCATTAATCTTTTAAAATTACTGGACAAGGAGGAGAAGGAACAAAAAAGTAAAAAAAGAAAGAAATATAATAGGGACTATGGGGATTACCAAGCCAATCTCGTCTTCGAATGGCAAAAGAAATTGGCTAATGAGGAGCTGGACAAACAAGAAACAAGAATGGAGGCTATTTTACAGGGAGATAATGCTCCAGATGCCTCTATAGGGGCAATACAACATTTGGCCATTAGGGAAGTCTCACACAGAACTCCTAAAAAACCAACTAATAGTAAAGTGGGGAAGAAAGGAAGGCGGGTGTCTTACCAATCACCTAAACGAACACAGGTACCCCCTAAGGGAGGACAACCTCCAAGAAATACCAGTTGGAATCAACAATATGGTGGAGGGAGGAGAGATGACCGTGATTATGGTCAACAACTATATAACAATAACCAACATCAAGTTTATAGAGATCCTCCAGGATCTTGGAGAGAGACAGATAGAGGTCCATATAATAATTATGGTTATGATAGACCATCCTATCAGAGTCCCAGACGCGATGAAAGGACCTACTATGAGAGACATAGAGAAGATTGGGAGTATAACAATAGGGGAGAACCTTCCAACCGTTTTTTACCTCTTAGAGATAGGGATGGACCTGCATATCAGAAACAAAATGAGTATGACCTGGAGGAGCAGGAGCTCACATGGTCCACTAGGGATCGGTCAAGGAGACAGAGTGGGAAAGCGCTAGAACAACATCATTGGGGTTTTCCCAAGGCCAATCAGGGCATAAAGAGGCCCATAGAAAACAAAGAGGAACAAGAGGGGGGAGGAGAGCACAATCTAAAAAAACCAAGAGCTTAACGGGTGAAGGTATTTTCAATCTTAGTTCCCAAACCCTGACGGAATCTGAAACAGCCCTTTTGAATAAGGGTTTAAAATTTGCTCCTCCTCGAAAACTCAATAAATTCGAAACATACATGGACGTACATAAGTACGTGAGGAGAATCAATATTAAAAGACATTTTGCTAGTATTCCAACACGTCAAGGGGGACTAACGTTGAACAATTATCAATACACAGGATTGTCCAATGCTTCTATCTTTAACCCTTCAGGTACCCTAGCACCATCACTGAGAGTATTTCGCGATGTGGTTTTGCGTGATCTGGAATCTGTTAAAACAACCAACAATAAAATGGAAAAGAATTTGGAGCAGGGCTTAGATACCTTGTGTAACAACAAACAACTGGTTATACGCCCAGCAGATAAAGGGGGTGGGATAGTGATCCTTAATAGGGACGACTATCTTCAGGAATTATCCAGGATAGTTGGTGATCAGGAGACCTATACCCTTTTGGTTGGAAATCCAATCCTCAAATATAAAAAGACCTTGGAGGATTTGGTAACTAAGGGTGCACAATTGGGGATTCTGAGTGAAAAAGAACAGCTTTTTCTAGTTCCTAAGGCACCAAGGGTACCTATCCTGTACTGCTTGCCTAAAATACATAAAAGTCTGACTTGCCCCCCGGGACGTCCGATAGTTAGCGGAATTGATTCCATCACATCCCGGGTGGACAAGTACATAGACTTTTTCCTTCAACCAATAGTGTTGAAAATGCCGTCGTATCTGAAAGATACGAAACACGTAATCAATTTACTAGCAGATCAACATCCCAATGAACACACGTGGATGGTCACAGCTGATGTGACATCACTGTACACTATAATTCCCCACTCTTTGGGGTTATCAGCTGTCAAATATTATCTTAACCTCCATTCAACAACAACGGAGGAACAACAAGAATTTATTATGGAGCTTCTAGATTATGCGGCAAAACATAACTATTTTTGGTTCAGTCACAACTTTTACAAGCAGGAACGGGGGGTGGCCATGGGGGCTAAATACGCCCCCAGTTTGGCCAATCTTTTCATGGCCAAATGGGAGGAGGACGTCATCTTTAAAGACCGAAACCCACATCTCAAGTTTTGGGCTAGGTACATAGATGACGTCCTCCTCCTTTGGGATGGCACCGTTCCACAGCTGGAAGCTTTCTTTCTAGAGATCAATCAGAACGATAGAGGCATACGTTTCATGTATGAAGCTAGCCAAATGCGGATACATTTTTTGGACCTCACAATCATCAAGAATGAAGTGGGTTTCAAAACGATGTCGTATTTTAAACAAACTGACCGCAATGCCTATATACCGAGTGACAGTTGTCACAAGGACTCTTGGCTGAAGTCGGTGCCAAAAAGCCAATTTGTCCGCATGAGGAGAAATTGTTCTGAAAAGTCTGATTATTTTCTCCAGGCTAACATCTTGAAAGATAGATTATTAGAAAAGGGCTATGATCAGAAAACCTTGGAAGACATTCTAAAGGAAGTGGGGGACATAGAAAGATCATCTTTGTTAACAAATGGCCCAAAAAAGAAACCACAACAATTGTGTATACCATTTATCACGACATACTCTACACAACATTATATGATAAAAAGAATCATTCGGAAACACTGGCACCTCTTAGGGAATGACCGTATTATTAATACTTTCCTCCCAACAATCCCACAAGTGATATTCAGGGGAGCCCCCTCCCTAAGGGATAGAGTGGCACCCAATGTGGTTGACCCTCCACCTAAAAAAGTCTCTTTTTTTCAACAACTATCGGGGTACCACCAATGCCGTCGGTGCCAGGTGTGCTCCATAAATAAAATCAGGTCCAAAAAGACGGAAGAATTTATATCTAGCAGTACCTTAAAAACGCATAAGATCGACACTTTCGTCACATGCAGTTCCACAGGCGTTGTATATCTTTTACAATGTCCCTGTGGGAAGCAATATATAGGTAGGACTAAAAGGACCATGCAAGTAAGACTTGGAGAACATTTAGCCAACATTAGGAGTGGCTTCCAATATCACTCTGTATCCAAGCATTATGACTTATACCATCAGCGCAACCCAGAGGGCACTTCCTTTATAGGAATTGATAGGTATAGTCCTCATTGGAAAGGGGGTTCTCTAATCAGGGAAATTTCCCGTATGGAAATGAGCTGGATACATAGGGTCCGCTGCTACACCCCGTACGGGCTTAATATCGACATTGATGTTAATGCATTCATCGATAACAGCTAGGTGTCATTATCATTTTTTGTATAGTAATGTGAACTGGATCTGAGCTCTCGGTACATCTCTATTCCATCATTGTTGTTATCTTCAGGGGACCCATAACACAGAGACTAAATACTCTAGTTGTACACAGTTTCAACGATGGGGTCCATTTACCCATGCTCGTCCTGGGACGTTCATGGGGTCATTTAAATATACATCAAATTTGTGTTTATTCCATCATTACGTTTGGGTGTGCTCTGGTGGCACTCATATGTATTTTTTTGGGATAGATACATCCATTTATAGAATCCAATAGATAGATTAAATTCGTCTAAATATCTGATTCTTAATATCCCTTTTTTTAAGAAATCCCTTTGTTCCATATATTTTTGTAGTTCCTTCTCCCGAACAAAAAGACATTCCACATGTGGATGGTTATGGTTTGTCACGCACTATAAATTAGTGCGTGTAATCATGAATTTGTCCACAAGATGGCGGTCACATTATATCCATCCTATATATGACACAACAGTTTTTAATAAGAATGAATTAATTTTTATAAGTCATCAATATAGGTATAAGTTGGGACATATGTTTTCTAAAGGGTGAATAAGGGAGTGAATCCTTGCATGTCCAAACAGTGTACAGTACTTTGGTAATTTTAATCCATATGTGTCTGTACCTATATGATACATAAAAGTGGAACGTGCGCGCTATTTGAATGCAAGTTCCACCTTCAGGGATTCAGCTGGTCACCAATTGATCCCTTCCGTGTGTATCTTTCTGATTGATGACTTAGATTATTGACGCCAGTCAGAGAATAGGTAGTAAGGGCATTTTTTCCCATTTTAAATATGGCGATTTGTGTAATGTAGATGCCGAGAGCTCAGACTCTGGCGGATTTCATTGGTGTCACGGTTATAGTAATAAGTATTTTCACTGAATGGGTTCAATCACGGTGAAAGGAGATTTCGGCCGTGACCATATATATCTCTATGTCGGAGTGTGATCCGACAGGGAGATTAAAGACAAACGGTTAGCAACTTAAGTGCAGTTTGCCCATTTTCAAAATGGCGACGCCCGTAGCTGGAACGCTGGGAACTAGGTTCTGGGTGGTCCCCAGCTATCGTTCACAGCATACATAATGGTGGTGGATCAGCACGCCGCCCGTGCCCCTGGATGACGACAGGTTTGTCGAAACGACGTAGGGAGGAGCGGCGTGCTGACGTCACCACAATACGAATCCCGGAAGCAACGGGTAGTGAGAGCCGGCCGGCCGCACACTAAACCACTGCTGTTTTTACTTCAACATGCTGTAAGTGCATTTTATTATAATAAACGTTTTTTTATATACTGGATTACGCTATGGGGTTTTCTCTTTTACCCTAAATGTGACTCACGGAGCTGCCTGGTGGACTAACAGACTGGAACCTAGATGAACAGAGAGCACAGAGAGAGCCAATTAGAGCCCTTGGCGGGGATAACAGCCACCTACTCAGATTGATCTCTTTCAGGGATCAAAATTTCTGGTAAGCAGCCTGAAAGGGACAAGGTGGTGGATTTCTCTCCTGTCATATCATCACTCCTTCTATGGTGTTTCATTTTTGAAGTCACTTATGCAGTTTTGAAGAGTTTTGGAATCCTTTATTTCTTCCTTCTGGGGACTTTTTGTTACTTATGGACTATCTTTGAATTTTTTTTTGCATGTCAATATCAAGAAATACAGTTTAAGTACCATCTATTACCCAGAGACGTACATAGAACAACATCCCCTACTCCATAAGTTATATTGTTTTTTCACGTCATACACAAATGATATCATATTGTGTTTTCATAACATAATTTTGGTTTTTTACTTTTTGTATTCAGTTGCGCAGCCTTAGTTCTTTCTTTATAAGCCTATATTAATGCGGAGTGGAGCGGAGAGCCAGTATTACAGCTGGAGGAAGCGACGCATCAACATCGAGAAGGAGAAGAGGGAAGAAGACGCCGACGGCGACGACGGGAAGACCGGCCCCTCCACTAGCAAAAGAGCTAAAGAAGTTAGTGGAGGGGCCGGCAGAAGGACAACGGAGAGCCGGACGAGACGACGGAGAAGACCGGGCCTCCGCTAGCAAAAGAGATAAAAAGAAGTTAGCGGAGGCCCGGCGGAAGAAAGAACCGGAGAGTGCGGCGACGACACCGGAGACCCCCGAAGTTGGAAGAAGACCCCCGGAGCTGTGCAATAAAATACTTTAAAAAGCTGTGTGGTTTTTTTATTGCAATTTTTTTCCACCAGGTGAATGGGTAGGGGTACGATGTACCCCATACTCATTCACATAGGGTGGGGGGGCCGGGATCCAGGGGCCCCTTTATTAAAGGGGGCTCCCGGATTCCGATAAGCCCCCCACCCGCAGACCCCGACAACCAACGGCCAGGGTTGTCGGGAAGAGGCCCTGTTCTCATCAACATGGGGGCAGGGTGCTCTGGGGTGGGGGGCCGCAGGTCGCCCCCTGCCCCAGAGCACCAAACCCCCAATGTTGAGGGCATGCGGCCTGGTACGGTTCAGGAGGGAGGGGGGGCCGCTCTCTCGTCCCCCCCTCTTCCCCTGCGGCCGGCCAGGTTGTGTGCTCGGATAAGGGTCTGGTTTGGATTTTAGGGGGACCCCCACGCCGTTTTTTTGGGTAGGGGCGCCCCTTCAAATCCAGACCAGACCCAAGGGCCTGGTATGCCTCTGGAGGGGGAACCCATGCCGGTTTTTTATTTAAAATTTGGCCTGGAGTTCCCCCTCAAGAGCAGTACAGCACAAGTCGCATGCCAAAGTCGGATCATGCAAGACTGCGGTCCGACTTTGATCCGACTTCAATGATAGTCAATGGGCTGAAGTCGGATCAAAGTCGGACCGAAGTAGTACAGGGAGCATTTTCAAAGTCGGACCGACATGTGTCGGACCAGTTAAGACGGCTCCCATAGGGAAACATTGATTTTCACACGTCATGCGACATGAGCTCCCAATGTCGGAGCGTTTGTCGCCCCAGTGTGAACCAGGCCTCTGAGTGATAACACCAAATTTAACACACCTGCACCCCATTCACACCTGAGACCTTATAACACTTATGAGTCACATGCCTCAATTTTGACATTTTCCCTTAGGGGTGTACTCACTTTTGTTGCCAGCAGTTTAGACATTAATGGCTGTGTGTTGAGTTATTTTGAGGGGACAGCAAGTTTACACAATTCACACAATTATACAAGTTGTACACTCACTACTTTACATTGTAGCAAAGTGTAATTTCTTCAGTGTTGCTGACCAGAGGCAAAAGCTAAGGGCTGCTTCATAGGATGATCCTTATTTCTGGTGGCAAACCTACAAGGTTTTTGGCCAAAAGTTGGCTATTTTCAAACTCTGTGAATCCTGGGGATTTGCTGCAAACTCATGATAGCAGCAGAATCTGAACCTCATTTTATTAACCATATAGACATAAGTTTCTAAAGACACTCTATTTTGCCAAGCGCTATATGCCTTTTGGGATGTATTACTTCACACGCGGATTAATTAAAATATTTTTGTATACACACTCTTGGCTAAACGAAGATACTGTTTGACTTTATTATCACATATAAACTGAAAATTAAAATATTTCTGTTGTTTGTCCAGAGCATCAGCATTTTAGACCGATCAATGGCAGGTCAAACAGAGATCATTAATCACAAAAGCATATGACCCTAGCTATATAATCTAATGTCTCTGTCTGTAAGTGATGATGCTATGTTTCACAAATAGATTTTTTTTTCTCGTAATTGATTATATCAAATTGACCCTAGTAAGTAAGTAAATTTATCTTTAATTCGCCCAATTCAGCAATAGAGGTTTGTAAATAAGCACTCACAGAAGCAATACGTTATCAATCTCTCTCAAAAATGATCTATACTATGGACAAACCCATATTAGGAACATAAATGGTGTGCTATTTATCTATTTTTTTGTTTTATACCATCAATAAAACAAATCTATATAGTCTGATAAATAGAAGGAGATCCTTTTCAAGCTATATACATGGTGCACTTTACATAAAAAAAAGCAAATGACAAAGCCAGTAGAGAAAATCCACACAGCTAGTCAGTTATGAAGTGGGTTCAATATACATTACAGTGATAGCTGATTGGTTTGCATTTAGCAAGGATAGCATGCAAATTTTGTGTTTGCTTACTGTGGTTTTCTACTTTCAACAAGATAAAGAAGATTTTTTCTTTTTTGCCTTTGAATGGATCCTGCATTTCTTTACTGTTTAAGGCAGGGGTCTCAAACTGGCGGCCCTCCAGCTGTTTCAAAACTACAAGTCCCATCATGCCTCTGCCTGTAGGAGTCATGTTTGTGTCTGTCAGCCTTGCAATGCCTCATGGGATTTGTAGCTTTGCAACAGCTGGAGGGCCGCCAGTTTGAGAGCCTTGGTTTAAGGCCTCATGCACACTGGCCATTTGGCCACCTTTTCAAGACGCCTTTCCTCCCGGCAGCAGCGTTTTGGCAGAAAAAAACATTTTATGCTTGTAAATGCGTGTAAAGCATTTAGGCATGTTTAGAAGCATCAAGCGCTTGGACGTTAATTTATTTAATTGGCCAGATTAATCATTTATTCTGGACATTAAAATGAATTAATGCTCCCTAGTGACTGGCACCGTATACTAAGGACTCACATCATGGCACAGGGAACCTATGAACCTAGCTTGGAGGTACTGAAGTAGAGAGAGAAAAAAGGAGATCCAAAAAAGTGTTAAAGCTTGTTAGTAACAGATGTCTGTGATGTGTGAATGGTTGGATTCCCCCATTGTCACTGAGAGGAGGTGGCAATCATGGCTGTGCTGGTGGAGCGGGATTCCCCCCAGAAATGCTGCATTCATGAAGAGCGGAGAAGGTGTGCAGTTACACGGGAAGAATGCTTACAGTGAAGTGCTTAGTGTACAAAGTAGAACTGTTTAACAACTTCCCTACCCGCCCATAGTCATATGACGTCCCGGGCTTCCCGGCCGTCTAGGGGGCATCGCTCTGAACCCGGTGCGCTTTCCCGGTGGCCGCGATGTCCGCCAGGCACCCTCGATTGCCTGTGATTACAGCAGGACCGTGGATCTGTGTGTGTAAACACACAGATCCATGCCCTGTCAGAGGTGAGAAGACCGATGTGTGTTCCAGAATCCCAGTACAGAGGAACACAGATCGGTCTCCTCCCCTTCTGAGTCCCCTCCCCCTACAGTTAGAATCACTCCCTAGGGAACATATTTAACCGCTTCAGCGCCCCCTAGTGTTAACCCCTTCCCTGCCAGTCACATTTACACAGTAATCAGTGCAGTTTTATAGCACGAATCGCTGTATAAATGTGAATGGTCCCAAAAATGTGTCAAAAGTGTCCGATATGTCCGTCGCAATGTCACGGTCACAATAAAAATCGCAGATCCCCGCCATTACAAATAAATAAAAATGCAATAAATCTATCTCCTATTTTGTAGACGCTATATCTTTGGCGCAAACCAATCAATATACACTTATTGCGATTTTTTTTTTACCAAAAATATGTAGAAGAATACTTATCGGCCTAAACTGAGGAAATTTTTTTTTGATATTTATTAAATAATAAAGTAAGAAATATTGTGTTTTTTTTCAAAATTGTTGCTCTTCTTTTGTTTATAGCGCAAAAAATAAAAACCGCAGAGGTGATCAAATACCACCAAACGAAAGCTCTATTTGTGGGAAAAAAAGGACATCAATTTTGTTTGGGAGCCACGTCGCAAGACCGCGCAATTGTCATTCAAAGTGCGACAGCGATAAAAACGAAAAATTGGTCTGGGCAGGAAGGGGGTGACAATACCCTGTATTGAAGTGGTTAAGGCAAAAGGCTTGCTTCTACTTTTGCTTTCATAATGCTTACTTTTGCATGCCTGTGTCCGGGGCATTAGCGAGCACATTTGCGAGGGTGTCCCCATTGGGCAATAAGCCCCTCCTACACATAGGCTGCCTGTCCTTCCCCAGATCTTCCACAAATCGGAAAGGCGGTCTGGAGAGGCTCTGAGGGTATTTATTCATATTGTCATTAGTGAATCATGCAGGAGGTAATGAAGTGGCTGACAAAGCATTTCTCTTCTGAGGCCTCGTACACACGGCCGAGATTCTCGTTGAAAAAAACATGTCGTTTTTTTCGACGAGATTCTTGGACAAGAAACTTGTCCCGGCCGAGTGTACACACGCTCGTTTCAAAGAACCCGCGGTTCTTTGAAAGGAGTGTACGCGGTGACGTCATCGACTACGTCGAGCATGCGCTCGTCACATTCGATGCCGTCGCCGCCATCTTGGTATACCCTACGTATGCCTAGGAAGCTACCGCGCATGCGTCGAATTCATTTCGAACATGCGCGGGCTTCCGGGAGGACAGGTAAGTGTACACACACTCACTTTTCTCGTCGAGAAACATGCCGAGGAGAATCTCGACGAGAAAATAGAGAGCAGGTTCTCTATTTTCTCGTCGAGGTTTCTTGTCGGTTTTCTCGACGAGAAACCCGATAGCAGCGTACACACGACCGATTTACTCGGCAAGACCTCTCTGCCAGCAAGTTTCTTGCTGGTTCTTGCCGAGAAAATCGGTCGTGTGTACGAGGCCTTACTCCTCTTATATGTCACCACTTGCCTACAAGTACTGTTAATGAGCTAATTTCTTCATCCCCCTCCCAAGGGTGAATAGCAGCCACTTTATTTTAAAATGTAATTAAATTTTTGTCTCAAATTTGAGATACCCTTAATTTATACTCTATATGTGCTCCCACCCTAGATATCATACCCTAAAAATAAATTAAAAAGTAATTTTTCTTACCTTTCTAGTTGTTTATACCTCTAGGTGGATTGCATTGTTTAGAATAGCTTGCAATGTACAATTTGAAAACAAATGTAGGGACTGTTTTTTTTTCTTTAATGCTTTAACATACCTCCCTCCTTTAACGTACCTCCCAAGCCTTGATAACTTTAGCTCTTTGTTAGAACAGGAAATCTGCACATCTAGTTTACAACTGATAATGAAGATCTGCCAGCACAATACAGACAAGTTTAATTATGCAATCAAAATTCCATAGTCCCCTCCTTAAGATTACATAGTAAGGGGAAGCTAGGTAATGATATTACAGTTGCAAAAAAAGTATTTTGGAATGATATGGATTTCTGCACAAATTGGTCATAAAATGTGATCTGATCTTCATCTAAGTCACAACAATAGACAATCACAGTCTGCTTAAAAATAATAACACACAAAGAATTAAATGTTACCATGTTTTCTTTTTCGTACATCACGGGACACAGAGCGACTTAGTCATTACTAATGGGTTATATAGTTTACCTTCAGGTGTTGGCACTGGCCAATTCCAAACCGGAAGTACCCTCCCCTATATAAGCCCCTCCCACCCGGGAGCACCTCAGTTTTTTGCCAGTGTCTAAGGTGTTGGCCAAAGAGTAACATGTGTTTTCACTGGGCTTGCGTACAGGTTCTTTTGGGCCTTAGTAAGCTGTTCCGGATCCCACCAAAAAAGCTTCATAGCTAAACGGTCGGTACCCGGGCCTTGCAGCAGAAGAGCAAGGTTTTGCCTGTAATGCTTCTCTTAGGAGGGCTGGACCCTGGGATCCAGAGCTCTGGTCATACCCACGACCAAGACGCTGTCTGTGCAGGGTGCTATACAGGTCCAGGGGAGTGGAATCCTTGGGAACCCGGTCCCTGAAGGTTTAATTACAATGCCTGCCGTGATAGGTGAAGTTTGGACTTTTGTGGACCAAACAAAGTCCTGCGGCGGGGATCAGGTAAGTGGGGGCCCTCAGGAACTTGGTTCTATTGGGGGACCCCCAAGCCTAATTTGTCTTTCTGTCTGTTACCTAACGGTATTCCCGCTAAATATCTGTGTTTGCCTATAACTACTGAAAATGTAAAATTTTAATAGTAGTCAAGAAAAAAAAAAAAAAAAAACAGGGACCGCGGTACCTGTGTTAAACCACTAGAGGCCGCTGTAGTCCATTTTTCTTGTAATGTGGATCTTTGGTTTTCTCAACTCAAAAGATCCAGGCAGCTGGTAAGTTTCTCTGAGGGAATCCACTTCCTCTGCCCTGTTGCTGCGTTCATCCACCGCACAGGCCCTCCGGCAAAAAGGGCCCTGGCTCCTAGTCCTCTGTTGGTTTTCGAAAAGGGCGCCATTGGCGCACGGGCGCGCGCGCGGGCGCGTGCACGCGCCTCCTATGAAAAAAAAGGGGCGGGGCGGGTGGATGACGCTCGATGCGCGCCGCGGCGCTTCTGCGCATGTGCGGGCGTCCCAGCATGGTTAAAAGACACAGTACAAGTGTCAGCTGCATGCAAACAGAGCTAGCAACAAACAGTGGCACACAGAGGCGGTTGATGCAGGCATCCCCATAGAAAGGCACTTTAGTGGACACCAGCTGGTATATAGCAGCACCTGTGTTAGACTATTACCAGCAAAAATTGGTGTATGACGACGGGAATACCTCAGCTTTGTGCTTAAAGGATATGTCGTCCAGACGCTCCGGAAATAGATCTTCCAGGAAGCCAAAGGGGTCTCCATCGGGCTCTGAGGATATTGGGCATGCTTGCACTGCACCAATCTCCCCTGAGAATGCAGAGGTCAGTAGCCGTAGAAACCCCGCAGGAATGCCTGGTGCTGCGGCTGTCCCCAGTCCACCTGCTCCTGTATATATAACAGAGGAGGTTTTATCCTCAACTCTGGGAGGATTAGAAGAGAGATTAACAGCATTGATCGCTGCTTCCCTATCTCAGGGAAAGCGCGTCCGATCTCCGTCTCCTCCTTCAGAGTGCCTGTTAGTGGAGGAACAGCCCCACACAGAGATCGACCTACCTGAAGGGGATCAGGATGAGGTTGATTCACTCATAGAGGAATCAACAGTGGAAGAACCTTTCTCAGCTTCTCAGGCTGAAAGATTATGGGTTCAGTCTCTGACTAACATGGTCCGATCAGCATTTAAAATGCCTCTGGCGGAACCACCATCCACTACGGTTTCCTCGCTGGGGTCGCTAAAAGCTCCCCAGGCGGTCTGTTCCTTCCCAATCCACCCTTTATTAGAAGGGCTTATTTACCAGGATTGGGAGCATCCTGATAAAATATTTGCTCCCCCCAAGAGATTTCCGGTGATCTATCCCATGGAGGATAAGTTCATAAGAAAATGGAGGGTCCCTATAGTGGACGCAGCCATCTCTTCTGTTAACAAATCACTGACATGTCCAGTAGATAATGTTCCAATGTTCAAAGACCCAATAGATAAAAAATTGGAGTCTTTACTAAAATCTGCTTTCTCTACAGCAAGTATGGTGACACAACCTGCGGTAGCAGCGATTGGAGTCTGCCAAGCAGTGAAAGATCAGTTGAAACAAGTCTTAAGGGACTTACCAGATCAGCAGGCTCATGCCCTAGCTGACCTGCCTAGAGCCTTGTGTTTTGCGGTGGACGCCATAAAGGATACAATCCAACAGGCCTCCCGCTTTACGCTGTCTATAGTACATATGCGTAGGCTTCTGTGGCTCAAAAACTGGTCTGCTGAAGCTCCCTGTAAAAAACTGCTGGTTAGCTTCCCATTTCATGGAGAACGCTTATTTGGAGAAGATCTGGACAAATATATCCAGAAAATTTCTGCCGGTAAAAGTTCACTCTTACCGGTTAAGAACAAGGGTAGAAGTCCTTCTTTTAAGAGGCCTACCTCTCCAGTCCCGGGCACATCGGCTGTGAAGCAGTTCCGACGGCCTCCGCGGTCAAATTCAGGGGGCAGAAATCAGGGACAATCACAGGGTAACAAGAAGCCCTGGATCAAGAGAGGTACAAAACCTCCCCCTAAGGCATGAAGTATTGCCCCCGCTCAATCGGGTGGGGGGAAGACTTCAGTTGTTCACAGAGACCTGGCGGGACACCATCAGAGACAGATGGGTGCTCTCCGCAGTAAGTCTGGGATACAAGCTGGAGTTAAAAGGCACTCCTCCTGCCCAATTTATGAGGTCAAACGTGCCAAGAGATCCCCAAAAGAGAGGATCCCTCCTTCTGGCACTAGAACAACTATTGTTCCAAGGGGTAATCATGAAGGTTCCCCTGGAAGAAAGCGGATTCGGGTTTTACTCGAACCTTTTCACAGTCCCCAAACCAAATGGGGACGTGAGGCCCATATTAAATCTAAAAGGGCTAAACAAGTTCCTAAATATCAGGACTTTTCGGATGGAGTCGATCCGATCAGTGGCCACCGCCCTACAAGGGCAGGAATGGCTAGCCTCGATCGACATAAGGGATGCTTATCTGCATATTCCCATCTTTCCGGCCCATCAGAAATTTCTACGCTTTGCAGTAGAAGGGCGCCATTTTCAGTTCAGAGCCTTACCTTTCGGTCTGGCCACAGCACCACGAGTGTTCACAAAAATTCTGGCCCCATTATTGGCCAATCTAAGAACACAGGGTGTAACGATAATGGCATATCTAGACGACCTGCTACTAATAGACCACTCAGTGGAAAAGCTGGAAGTAGCTATTCACAAGACAATCGAGTATCTGGAATATCACGGTTGGATTATCAACCGGGACAAGTCAGCTCTAAGACCAGTCAAAAGTCTGGAATACTTAGGGCTAAGGCTGGATTCAAATCAGAGAAAGATTTTCTTACCTCCAGAGAAGGTGTCGTCTTTAAGAAATTTGACCCACTTAGTGGGTACAAAAAGAAAACCATCCATACGTCTCTGCATGAGGCTGCTGGGAAAGATGGTGGCTTCATTCGAAGCGGTACCCTACGGTCAATTCCATTCAAGGAATTTGCAAAGGGCCATACTGTCAGCCTGGAACAAAAAAGTTCAGGCTTTAGACTTACCAATGTCCCTGTCCCCTTCCGTTCGCAAGAGCCTCCATTGGTGGTTGGTGCCCCAGAATCTGGAAAGAGGGAAACCCTTCAGTCCGGTTTCTTGGAAGGTGGTCACTACAGATGCCAGCCTCATCGGCTGGGGGGCAGTGCTGGAGCAATGGTCTCTCCAGGGCAGGTGGTCAGAAGCAGAAAAGGCCCTGCCCATCAATCTCTTAGAGATACGAGCAGCCCGGTATGCCCTAGTAGCATGGACATCCAAACTCCAGGGGTCCCCTGTCAGAATTCAATCAGACAATGCCACGGCAGTGGCATATATCAATCATCAGGGTGGCACCAAAAGTCGTGCAGCCCAGAAGGAAGCAAATTGCATCCTGGAGTGGGCAGAAAGATATGTCCCAGCCATATCCGCGGTTTTCATCCCAGGAGTGGAAAATTGGAGAGCGGACTTTCTAAGTCGCCAACAATTATGCCCGGGGGAATGGTCTCTTCACCCCGAGGTTTTCCAGGCAATATGCCAGCGGTGGGGAACACCGGATGTAGATCTGCTAGCATCCAGATTCAACGCAAAGGTGGACAGGTTTGTGTCTCGCACAAGGGATCCCCTAGCTTGCGGCTCGGATGCCCTAGTGTTCCCTTGGGATCGGTTCAAGCTGATATATGCATTCCCACCGCCACAATTGTTACCGCGATTACTCCGCAGAATCAGGGTAGAAAAGAAACCAGTGATTCTGGTGGCTCCAGCGTGGCCCCGAAGGGCATGGTACGCGGAGATTGTAAAAATGTCAGTGAGGAGTCCTTGGACCCTCCCACTTCGTCCGGACCTGCTGTCGCAAGGACCGATATACCACCCTTCCTTACCAGCCCTAGGTTTGACGGCCTGGCTATTGAAGCCCACATTCTGAAAAAGAGAGGGCTCTCTAATTCTGTGGTATCTACCATGATCAATGCCAGGAAACCGGTATCCAGGCAGATCTATTATAGGATCTGGAAAGCGTACATTACGTGGTGTGAGACCAAGAAATGGCATCCACGTAAGTACATGGTAGGGAGGATTCTGGACTTCCTACAGTGGGCTGTAGATAGGAAGCTGGCCTTGAGTACTATCAAGGGTCAGATTTCGGCCTTGTCAATATTTTTTCAAAGGCCCTTGGCTTCGCATTCACTAGTCAAAGCCTTTATACAAGGAGTGATGCGTATTAGCCCTCCGGTTAGTATTCCCATATGTCCTTGGGACTTAAACCTGGTTCTGTCGGTTCTACAGAAACAACCGTTTGAACCATTACAACACATTTCCTTGGTTCTTCTCACCAGGAAATTGGTTTTCTTAGTAGCCATTTGTTCGGCTAAAAGAGTGTCGGAATTAGCAGCTATGTCCTGTAAGGAGCCATATCTGGTTGTCCATAAGGACAGAGTAGTATTACGTCCTCATCCAGCCTTTCTTCCTAAGGTGGTATCGAGGTTTCATTTGAACCAAGATGTGGTTCTTCCTTCTTTTTTCCCCAAACCTAGCTCAGTAGAGGAAAAGTTATTACATTCTTTGGATGTGGTAAGAGCAGTTAAAGCTTATCTAAAAGCCACTGCTCAGATTCGCAGAACGGATTCTTTGTTTGTTCTGCCGGAAGGCCCCAGAAGGGGTCAGGCAGCATCAAAATCTACTTTAGCCAAGTGGATTCGACAGGTCATAATACAAGCCTATGGCTTGAGAAAGAGACCGCCTCCGTTCAAAGTTAGGGCGCACTCCACAAGAGCGGTTGGAACTTCATGGGCAGTGCATCACCAGGCCTCCCTGGCTCAAGTATGTAAGGCCGCAACATGGTCTTCGGTACACACGTTTACTAGATTCTATCAGGTAGACGTTAGAAGTCAGGAGGATGTCGCCTTTGGGCGCAGTGTGTTGCAGGCCGCAAAAGATCCTCATGCCTGATGGCGCCCAGCTTATGTACCCCCCCCTCATTTGGCATTGCTTTGGGACGTCCCATTAGTAATGACTAAGTCGCTCTGTGTCCCGTGATGTACGAAAAAGAAAAAGGGATTTTTATAACAGCTTACCTGTAAAATCCTTTTCTTGGAGTACATCACGGGACACAGAGCTCCCACCCCTCTTTTTGGGACACTTATTGCTTGGCTACAAAACTGAGGTGCTCCCGGGTGGGAGGGGCTTATATAGGGGAGGGTACTTCCGGTTTGGAATTGGCCAGTGCCAACACCTGAAGGTAAACTATATAACCCATTAGTAATGACTAAGTCGCTCTGTGTCCCGTGATGTACTCCAAGAAAAGGATTTTACAGGTAAGCTGTTATAAAAATCCCTTTTTTATTGAACACACCATGTAAACATTTACAGTGCAGGTGGAAAAAGTATGTGAACCCTTGGATTTAATAACTGGTTGAACCTCCTTTGGCAGCAATAACTTCAACCAAACATTTCCTGTAGTTGCAGATCAGACATGCACAACGGTCAGGAGTAATTCTTGACCATTCCTCTTTACAGAACTGTTTCAGTTCAGCAATATTCTTGGGATGTCTGGTGTAAATCGCTTTCTTGAGGTCATGCCACAGCATCTCAATCGGGTTGAGGTCAGGACTCTGACTGGGCCATTCCAGAAGGCGTATTTTCTTCTGTTTAAGCCATTCTGTTGTTGATTTACCTCTATGCTTTGGGTCATTGTCCTGTTGCAACACCCATCTTCAGTTGAGCTTCAGCTGGTGGACAGATGGCCTTAAGTTCTCCTGCAAAATGTCTTGATAAACTTGGGAATTAATATTTCCTTCGATGATAGCAATCCGTCCAGGCCCTGGCGCAGCAAAGCAGCCCCAAACCATGATGCCCCACCACTATACTTCACAGTTGAGATGAGGTTTTGATGTTGGTGTGCTGTGCCTCTTTTTCTCCACACATAGTGTTGTGTGTTTCTTCCAAACAACTCAACTTTGGTTTCATCTGTCCACAGAATATTTTGCCAGTACTGCTGTGGAACATCCAGGTGCTCTTGTGCAAACTGTAAACGTGCAACAATGTTTTTTTTTTTGGCAGCAGTGGCCACCTCTGTGGTATACTCTCATGAAATCCATTCTTGTTTAGTGTTTTACGTATCGTAGATTCGCTAACAGGGATGTTAGCATATGACAGAGACTTTTGTAAGTCTTTAGCTGACACTCTAGGATTCTTCTTCACCTCATTGAGCAGTCTGCGCTGTGCTCTTGCAGTCATCTTTACAGGACGCCCACTCCTAGGGAGAGTAGCAGCAGTGCTGAACTTTCTCTATTTATAGACAATTTGTCTTACCGTGGACTGATGAACAGCAAGGCTTTTGGAGATACTTTTATAACCCCTTCCAGCTTTATGCAAGTCAACAATTCTTAATCGTAGGTCTTCTGAGAGCTCTTTTGTGCGAGGCATCATTCACATTAGGCAATGCTTCTTGTGAAAAGCAAACCCAGAACTGGTGTGTGTTTTTTATAGGGCAGGGCAGCTGTAACCAACACCTCCAATCTCATCTCATTGATTGGACTCCAGTTGGCTGGCACCTCACTCCAATTAGCTCTTGGAGATCTCATTAGTCTAGGGGTTCACATACTTTTCCCACCTTCACTGTGAATATTTACATGGTGTGTTCAATAAAAACATGGTAACATTTAATTCTTTGTGTGTTATTAGTTTAAGCAGACTGTGATTGTCTATTGTTGTGACTTAGATGAAGATCAGATCACATTTTATGACCAATTTGTGCAGAAATCCATATCATTCCAAAAGGGTTCACATACTTTTTTTTGCAACTGTAAGTAAAAATGTAAGCAGCAATGTTATTTTTTAAATTTATGCTTTTTGAATAGGAACCTGTAACAAATGTAAAGTAAGTGTTGATCCAGGTGCAAGTGGCTGTAAAAGTAAACTTACATTTTAATGGTGCATTGTGCCCCTTTCCTTCTTCTCTTCCATAAGGGGACATTAGAGCCAATTTATTTTTAAGTGTTGCTATTGTTCCCTTAATGCACCCTCTGCAAAGGTGCAGAGCGGCATCTTTCCTTTGTAGAGCTTCTAATGCATCCTTTTCCTCCTTCTGCTCACAGAGCAGACACTTTTTTTTATGGTGATGCTCATGCATCCTTTTGTCTTCTCCTTCTCATGGGTACAGAGCAGCTTCTTGACTTTCTAAAGCTGTTAATGCAGCATTTTCTACCCTCCCTCCCTCCCTTTCCCTTTCAGCTACCTCTGCAGTGTTGGTATTGGAGCGGAAGTAGGAAAACAATTCCAAAGTCACCATCATGCCCATAATCCTCATGCCAGCTTTGCTGAACACCCCATTTATGTGCGTTTATGGCCTGTGCTACTCAGTGTTAGCTACTTAGCTGCCATTATCTAATTATTTAATGATGTCCATAAGCCAAACATCATTATTTTGCACAGAAAGCCATCCCAGCCTTCCACAAGCACGTGGAATGCCAGAAGGCAGAACAGTAATAAAAAACTGACAGTTGGGGTACTGGTGGTGTGAAGGAGGAGGGTTGGGGTGCTGGGGCTCAGAAGGAGGAGATTTGGGGTGCTGGCAGTGAGGAGGAGGGAGATTAGGGTGCTTGTCTTAAGGAGGAAGAAAAAATGGAGGAGGATTCAAAGGGCACATTTCACCCCATCCCTTTTTGATAAATGGAAGTCCTGGGACTCAACACCACCTTGTCCCTATAAAAAAAAAAAACTAAAATTAGGTTCCTTGCAAAAAAGGGCATCCACCTCAGATACTTGCCTTGCAGAAGTAATTATGGCTACAAGGAATACCACCGTGTCTATAATGCTTAAAACAAAGTTGTTTGTAAAGTGCACATTCCCCTCTCCATAGCTATTTTTATGTTTTTATTCTCTTTAAAAAAATATGTAATGATTAAAATTTTATGATCATTATTATTTTTTATAGTGTTTTATTTCTTCATTTTTTTATTTTCCTTGTAAGGCTGTTCCTGCCCAGGTGAACTAAACACATGCATTGGACAGCAATGCCAATTGAATACTTCCTTCATAAAAAAAGGAAGTCCTAAACCCCACCTTGTTACCATGTGAAAATATTAAAGGTTGCCTACCGTACTACAACACTGAAGGAAGAGATGGCAGCAGCAAATAGTTGGGGGAAATTATATGGGCAAGGGGAAGGGCAGACATCAGCAAAAAGAAAAATATAGAATCCTACACCCATAGGCTGTCTGTCCTTTCACAAATCTTTGGATTTTGGGGATTTTGGGGATTAAACAAATTCTGCAGACATTTATTTTATCACGTTATTTACACATTTAAAAACTCTGTTTATACTTTCTCATTTCAATTTTTAATGTTTTCTTTACTCATAAGGCCTCATGCCCACTGGCGTTTTTACAGCTGCGTTTTTTGCAGCTTAAAAACGCCTGTCCATGTTATTGTAAATATTTTTATTTTATTTATTTATTTTTTTTTGAAAAAAAAAAAAAAAAAAAAAAACGTCGGAGCGAAAAACGCGACCGCGCGTTAGTGCGCGTTTTTTGCGCGTTAGTGCGCGTTAGTGCGCATTTTTGCGCGTTTTTTGACGCTCGCGTTTTTTCCTGCCTAGTTCTGACGCTGAGGAACGCACTGGCCCTGGGTTTTTTTTACAGCTTACAAACGCCTATGCTCTTTACAGCTCAAAAACGCCTAGGTGGGCATGAAGCTATAGACTAACATGGACAGGCGTTTTTAAGCTGTAAAAAACGCTCAAAAACGCGGCTGAAAAAACGCCCGTGGACATGAGGCCTAAGGCTGTTACTGCACCAGTGAAGCAATCAAGGGATGGCAAGGCAAACAGGGTACTAGCTTTACAAAAAATAGAAACAAGGTAGGGTTCCTAGGCCTAAACCTCACCTTGTCCATATGCAAACGTAAAAAAGACTGCCTGCCCTTCCGCAATGCAGGGTAAAGGGCAGTTCGCAGTAAATGGAGGAGGAAATTAAATAGGCAGGGGGAAGGACAGGGAGAAGCATAGAATCATACAGCCATAGGCTGCCTGCCCTTCCTTAAATCTTTGGTTACAGTGGGAAACATATTTTAGAGACAGACTTTGGAGACTTGTAAGGCAATCCCTGCCATGATAAAGTAAACATGGACATGGCAATGCAAACTAAGTACAGTGGAACCTCGGATTACGAGCATAATCCGTTCCAGGAGAATGCTCGTAATCCAAAGTACTCGCACATCAAATCGAGTTTCCCCATTGAAGTCAATGGAAACAAAAATAATTTGTTCCGCATTGACTTTAATGGCATGCAATACCGCATGCGGACAGAGGCGGGGGGCGCGGAGAGCCTCAGAAACGGCCGAAAAAAAATTCTTGCAAAATAAGGCCACCAGCTCAGACACTGGCCTTGCAGTGGTGATGGCCACAAGGAATCCCACTTTGTAGATGAGAGTAGAGGGTAAGAGTAAGGCCCCTTTCACACGGACGGATAGAATGGTGCTTTTAGCTGCGGATTTTCTATTTTTCTACCGCAGCTAAAAGCACACAATGCTTTCCTATGGCCCCATTCAGACACAGCGTTTAGCTGCGATTTCGTTACATGCGGTTCCGTGCGAATAGAAAAAATAGCATTGAATGCGTCCAGGTGCGATGTAGCGCAGCTATCTGCAAACAACCGCATGTAATCGCAGTCATTTGAGTCAGCTGCGGATAGCAGCGTGAGAAAAAAAAATCACCCGGAAGCGCATCATAACCAGTAGGTGTACCTGGACAGGAAGTTCAGAGGGATATTGGAAAGAGGAGAAGGCAGCATGGCGGCGCGAGATATATCACATGAGGCCATAATATCCCTTGTGCATTCCCGACCAGAGTTATGGGACTCAGAATGCCCAGGATATGCCGATCGAGTGTTGAAGAGATCCAAGTGGGAGGAAGTATACAAATTTGTCACACCGAACTGGGACAATATGTCTGCCACTGAGCAGGATAACCGAGGTGAGTGCAATGTTTGTTGTGTCTATGAAGCAGGGTACACATGCATCATAGCTGTTTCCCATAATAACCACAAACAGAAGATTTACCCCCTAAATGACCAGGCCATTTTTTAGCGATCCAGCACTGCGTCACTGACAATTGTGCAATGCTGCAAACAAACCTAATTGGAAAATGGGAAATCAAATGGTTGGTGTCTTCCCTTAAGTTTTTTCTTGGGTGGGGGGGGGGGGGGTGTGAGCAGATCTCTCTCGACTTTTGTTCCTAACATGCATTATGTTTGATATATATATATTGCAGGAAAAGAGGTTTATACACGTTGGAGGTCCCTACGTGACCGGTACAAGAAAGAAGTTAATGAAGAGAAGTCTGCGGAGAGAAGCGAAGCACCCTCAACTCGTCGCAGGGCTAACCCCCATGCAGAGGCTTTGTCTTTTTTGAGGCGCACCACCGAGATGCGCTCGTAAGTATATATATTATATATTTTACTTTTAACAAATTTGTGGGCAGTATAGCCGCACTGTCCTAATGATTTGAGTGGGCTGGAGAGGTGTAGGAGCGGTATACACACCGCTCCTTCACCACTCCAAGGATGCTGCTATCAGGATTTTTGGTTGCGTCACCGCTCCAGTGTGAAAGGTGTCTAAACCCACCCTGCTCTATATAGAGGGCTATTCTGTAGTGTACACATGACAGTATTCATGTTATTTTTAAACTTGTAATTTTGTTATTATTAGAACTGTGTCATGTGTTCCTGAGAGAGCAAGCGCAAGACGTGAAAGTTCGTCACCAGATGACGCAGACACCAGTCAAGAAACCAATTCAGAGTCACTTTCATCCCAAGAATATCAACCATCCACTCAAGAACCTGTGGTATGTACTTTCAAAACGTCACAATGATGTTTTTTAAAAAAAAAATTTTTACAATGCTTTAATTTTTTAATGGGGGGGGGGGGGGGACAGTGTCGGTGTGTGTTTTCTTTTAGTTTTTGTATTTTTATACAATTAATTTTTATTTTATTCTTTTTTTTAATCAGCCCTCTCTTTGGTGAGATATCAGGGGTCTTAACAGACCTCTGACATCTCCCATTTGAGACAGGGAAAGGGACTAGGGACACAGATTCCCCAGTCCCTTTCTCAGCAGCCTCCACTGCGCTGAAAATGAATGGAGAGAAGACAGCGGCTTCTCTTCATTCATAAACTGAAACATTGTAAAAACAGTTGAGCATTTGCCCGACTAGAAGTACTCAGGTAAATGCTCGTTATCGGTACCGATACTAGTATTGGGACAACCCTAGTCACAATCTCTGTCCACAAAATACGTATTACTTACATATTGTAATGGCAGCTGGTGTTGGTACATAGATGTTCTTAAGGAGAAACAACAACGGCTTACTTTTTGGGCAAAGTACCACTTCAGTACTTCTGGTTTTGGAGGTCTGGCTGCTAATACAGTGACAACAGGTTTTCGGGGCTAAAACAAGTGCCTGTGTCTGATCTATTGAAAACAGGTGTTGCAAGCTCGGACACGACTTTAATAATTGTGCAAGCATCATGTTTATTATTATGTAAGTGTGATCTCAACATCAGAAGCATAATCTATATATTTGATCTATTTGCAGGCAAATGTTGGTAGGAGAGGACAGTCTACTTCCACCAGCCGTCAAAAACGTACTCAACAAGAGACACCTTTTGAGGAATATTTTAACCGTATTATAGCAGAAATGAGAAACCAATCGCAAAACCAGGCCAAAGATGATGAATTTCTCAATATCTCAGACCCAGATGTTATGTTTTTGAGAATGTTGCTTTGTGTAGTCAGGGAGATTCCTCCTGATAAGCGCACTGAGGTCAGGGGTGATATACATGCCTATTTAACGTATATTGTATCCGCTTGCAAAGAGCAACGCCCATATCCAAAATTTCAGCCATGGGCTATGGGTTTTAATTCACCCAGTGGCTCTTTGAGTCGACCAATGGCCAATCAGCAGTTCCATGACACAACACCTGCCATTAATCCTTATGTAGGACCCCCACCGATGTATACACCTTACCCACCTAATCCTGGTTATCAAAGGATGCACGTGCAGCCACACCCAGTTACTTCACCCTCATCTTCCCAATCAGGATCAGGATCACCCATAGATGTTGGCACTGAACCAAGCCACTCTTCCCTGCGTCCCCCTTATCCGGTGTATGAAAACTTGTAGTTTTGACCTTTTAATTTGTTATATTACTGTTTAATTTTTTTATGTTTTGTTACTTGAATTTTATTGATAACTACCTCAATATCCGCTGAACTGTACGGATGTAAGAAACTGTACTGTACTGTTCCAAGCTTCCATATCTTGCTACTCCGCCACGCTGGCTCTCACAGTACCAAAGCATTGTTTAGGTTGAGAGCCAGCATGGCCGACTAGAAAGATACTGAAGCTTGGCCCAGTGGGAGATCCCCCAATCTACACAGTGCAGCATACATGGCAAAATCAAAATTAAGGAGACGAAGGTTAGGGTTTTGACACTTTCTCTATGGGGCCATGCCTCAGCAGACTGGCCATACACCTATAGGTTATCTTCTGTTTTTCTATGTTCAGATGGAAAAAGTGGAACAGATTCCTCCATCTCCGCTAAACAGTGCGGATGTAAGAATCTCTCACTGTTCCAAGCTTCCATATCTTGCTACTCGGCCGACTAGAAAGATACTGAAGCTTGGCCCAGTGGGAGATCCCCCAATCTACACAGTGCAGCATACATGGCGAAATCAAAATTAAGGAGACGAAGGTTAGGGTTTTGACACTGTCTCTATGGGGCCATGCCTCAGCAGACTGGCCATACACCTATAGGTTATCTTCTGTTTTTCTATGTTCAGATGGAAAAAGTGGAACAGATTCCTCCATCTCCGCTAAACTGTGCGGATGTAAGAATCTCCCACTGTTCCAAGCTTCCATATCTTGCTACTCGGCCGACTAGAAAGATACTGAAGCTTGGCCCAGTGGGAGATCCCCTCCCCCCCATCTACACAGTGCAGTGTACATGGACAAATATTATTCCATCTAATCATAGACATTATGCAGATAATCTATAGGTGTATGGTCAGCTTTAAGCACTAAAAAACCTTTTTAAATTCTTTGCTTACATTTGGACATTGTTATCAAACAGCCGCTACACAACAGTTCGTAAAGTTGTGAAAAAATGTTTCAAAGCTGTTTACTGCACTCACAGTGTCCACATATAGTCAAACATATGGTTAACAGCACTTTAGAAATACTCAATATTTTAGGGGGGGGAGGGGGGGTACAGAGTCAATTTATACTTGAAAATAGAAGAACATTTTCTAGCATTCAATGTTTTGTAAGGTTTGTCTATTTTTTCTACCTTTTTGTTATTTAACATGGCAAAGATATAAAAATAAAAACAATTTAATTGTAAAAAATTGTCAACTACTTTATTTCAAGAACAAATTTAAACTGTAATATAAGGTTGATATAACACGGGTAACAAAGATCTCTTTACAAATGGTCATATTGCCATGGGAGCTGTCCATCCTCTGTCAAAAAAAAATCTGTGAAATCCTCACGCACTTGTAGAGCTTGATTCGTGGGACGAGTGGCAGTAACACGACCTCTGTGTTCTGCGGAAACAGGTAACGCTAACGGGGATTCGGTGGGCATGATCTCCTTACCCCTCAAATAGTTGTGGAGAACACAACATGCCAAAACAACATTGACCGCATGATCCACTTCTAGGTGCATGGCTGTCATCAAAACACGCCATTTGGCAGTGCAAATGCCAAATGCGCACTCCACCATTCTCCGGGCACTACTGAGACGGTAATTAAAAATGCGCCTCCTGTCAGTGAGACCATGCCTCGTATAGGGCCTGAGAAGGTGGGTGGATAAGGCAAATGCCTCATCTCCCAGCACAACAAAAGGAAGGTCCGGCACAGCAGTACCAGGAAGAGGCCTTGACTGTGGCACATTGAATTCACTATTTTCCAATCGCTGGCCCATCATAGAATTACGGAAAATTCTGGAATCTCCAGAACTCCCGTAAGCTCCCACATCCCCAGCAATGAACCGCATGTTGGCATCACTGAGCCCCAGGAGGACAATGGAGAAATATTTTTTATAGTTGAAATAACGGGAACCAGAGTTTGGTGGCTTGATGAGACGGATATGTTTCCCGTCTAAAGCCCCAATGCAATTTGGGAAGTTGGTCTTCTCCCAAAACTCCTCAGATATTTCCTCCCACAGACTGGATGTTGGTTCCGGCATGACACTGCTTTTCAGCTCTTCCCATATAACTTGACATGTATCATGGACTATTGTCGATACAGTAGAAATTCCCATTAGGAACTGATGATGAAGGGAGGTGAAGCTGGCACCAGTGGCAAGGTATCTGCAATACAAAAAAGACACATATATATATATATCTATATATTATGCAAGAACATACATACACACTATTGTCAATAATATTGGTACACCTGCATGTACATGAATTTTAAGCATCTGTTCAAGATATGGAAAACCTACCTTAAAGTAAGTAGCAGCCCCTCTTCTGCACTAATGCTTCTTCTCATGTTGGTCCTGGTTCTGCTCAGGCGTGTTCTACAGAGTTCCAACAGCTCATCGAAGCTTGCCACAGACATCCGAGTATAATTGTAGAACTTGTCCCCATGGGTCCGCAGCTCACCGAACATGAGGGCAAAGTAGCCAATTGATAGACGCTGTGAGGTTAGGGGATGGACCCAGTAACGGCGGGGACGTCGCCTAGACTGGATCTGTCTTCTCCTCTTCATCCTCATCATCAGCAACATGAGCATCGCCAGCAAACTCATCATATTTGCATTCATTTTTGCAAATCTCAGGCACAACACACCGATCACTCCTCTCACCTCTAAACTCCAACACACACTCAGCAAGTGAACAAAGAAACAGGAAATAGATGGCAGAGGACCGAAATGCATCATGGTTAGATCCAAGGGACAAAAATAAATAAATAAACAGGTTGCTATGGGAATAACTAACCGCAGCTAAACGCAACCGCAAATAAACGCACGTAAACGCAGGTAATCGCAATGTACAAATGCAGCTAATCACATTGCCTGAAGCCTTGAATTTCACAGAACAAAAACATGCTTTTTACTGCGGCAATTTTGCCGTCCATGTGAAAGGGGCCTAAGAGCCCAACAGTCTCTCCTACAAGACAGTAAGGGGCGAAACATGATGTTTAACCACTTGAGCCCCGGAAAAGATTTGCCCCCTTAATGACCAGAGCATTTTTTTGCGATACGGCACTGCGTCATTTTAACTGATAATTGCGTGGTCGTGTGACACTGTACCCAAACAAAATTGACGTCCTTTTTTTCCCACAAATAGAGCTTTCTTTTGGTGGTATTTGATCACCTCTGTGGTTTTTATTTTGTGCTTTAAACAAAAAAAAGCGACAATTTTGAAACAAAACTATATTTTTTACTTTTTTGCTATAATAAATATCTCCCAAAAATATCTAAAAAACCCGACAATTTTGAAAAAAATTATTATTTTTTTTTGCTTTCTCCTATAATACCTTTCCAAAATAAATAAATAAAAAAACTAATTTATTAATCATTTTAGGCCGATATATATTCTTCTTTTATTTTTTAAATTGTTTTTACTGGTAATAGTGTTGATCTGCGATTTTTAGCAGGACTGCAACATTGCGGTGGACAAATCTGACCCCAAATTACTCTTTTTTGGGGACCAGTGACATTTTTACATTGATCAGTGCTATAAAAATGCACTGATCAATGTAAAAATGACACGGGCAGGGAAGGGATTTACACTAGGGAGCGATCAAGGGATTAAGTGTGTTCCCTAGGTGTGTTCTAACTGCAGGGGAAATGGGCTTACTGAAACATGACAGAGATCACTGTTCCCAATCACCGGGAACAGTAGATCCCTGTCATGTCACTAGGCAGAATGGGGAAATGCCTTGTTTACATAGGCAGTTTCCCGTTCTGCCTCTCCTCACCGCGATTGCGGACTGCCTGAGGACTTCAAGTCCGCGGGACCTGTGGGCACATTCCTGCGGCGCTCACCCACTATCCTGCTTTAACTGAAAGCCGTACAGGTACGCCGATTTGTGCAGCGGTGCCACTCTGCCGACGTATATCGGCGTGAGCCAGTCGGCAAGTAGTTAATAGTGCCCAGAGCTATTTCCACTCAAACCAAATGGAACACTTAATCTAAAGGGTATTGATGTGGCTACCAAAACAAAAGATGTGATGATTGTATGAAGGCCAAGCACATCAAAGCTAATACATATTTTCTGATTGCCAGAGCAGTTATTACTCCCTTGCCTGACAAACAAGAAGAGTTTGGTAAGAATGCACCAGCTGAACTTGCTTAAAATTGAAATTTACCCATAACAACTTAAAAAAAAAAGTAATGTTCTTTAGCAAGGAACAAACATTCCACATTAATAATTACGTTACCAAAATCAATGCGTGCTGTGAATTGCCTCTAGCATTGCTCCTGTTTCTTCTTGCTGGAGGCTGCCATTCTGGTGAAGCCCAGAGACCCTTGGCAGCAGTAAATCTTTAGACTGTCATCAGATCGGTCTCTAGTGGTTCTGATTTTTAGCATTAGACAGCAACTGAACATGTGCACAGCAGATTGAGACAATATATTACTAGATTTTAAACAGTATAGGCACTGATTTTTTTATGTTTTACATACAGTATCTCACAAAAGTGAGTGAACCCCTCACATTTTTGTAAATATTTTATTATATCTTTTCATGTGACAAGACTAAATAAATCACACTTTGCTACAATGTAAAGTAGTGAGTGTACAGCTTGTATAACAGTGTCAATTAACTGTCCCCTCAAAATAACTCAACACTGGCAACAAAAGTGAGTACACCCCTCCGTGAAAATGTCCAAATTGGGCCCAATTAGCCATTTTCCCTCCCTGGTGTCATGTGACTTGCTAGTGTTACAAGGTCTCAGGTGTGAATGGGGAGCAGGTCTGTTAAATTTAGTGTTATCGCTCTCACTCTCTCATATTGGTCACTGGAAGTTTAACATGGTATCTCATGGCAAAGAACTCTCTGAGGATCTGAAAAAAATTATTGTTGCTCTACATAAAGCTGGCCTAGGCTATAGGAAGATTTCCAAGACCCTAAAAACTGAGCTGCAGCATGGTGACCAAGACCATACAGAACTTTAACAGGACAGGTTCCACTCAGAACAGGCCTCGCCATGGTTGACCAAAGAAGTTGAGTGTACATGCTCAGCATCATATCCAGAGGTTGTCTTTGCGAAATAGGCGTATGAGTGCTGCCAGCATTGCTGCAGAGGTTGAAGGTGTGGGGGTCAGCCTGTGAGTGCTCAGACCATACACCGCACACACTGCATCAAATTGATCTGCATGGCTGTCGTCCCAGAAGGAAGCCTCTTCTAAAGATAATGCACAAGAAAGCCCGCAAACAGTTTGCTGAAGACAAGCAGACTAAGGACATGGATTACTGGAACCATGTCCTGTGGTCTAATGAGACCAAGATAAACTTATTTGGTTCAGATGGTGTCAAGCGTGTGTGGCAGCAAGCAGGTGAGGAGTACAAAGTGTATCTTGCCTACAGTCAAGTATGGTGGTGGGAGTGTCATGGTCTGGGGCTGCATAAGTGCTGCCGGCACTGGGAAGCTACAGTTCATTGAGGGAACCATGAATGCCAACATGTACTGTGACATACTGAAGCAGAGCATGATCCCCTCCCTTCGAAGACTGGGCCGCAGGGCAGTATTCCAACCTGATAACAACCCCAAACACACCTCCAAGAAACTGAGGGTAAAGGTGATGGACTGGCCAAGCATGTCTCCAAACCTAAACCATATTGAGCATCTGTGGGGCATCCTCAAATGGAAGGTGGAGGAGTGCAAGGTCTCTAACATCCACCAGCTCCATGATGTCATCATGAAGGAGTGGAAGAGGACTCCAGTGGCAATCTGTGAAGCTCTGGTGAACTCCATGCCCAAGAGGGTTAAGGCAGTGCTGCGAAATAATGGTGGCCACACAAAATATTGACACTTTGGGCCCGATTTGGACATTTTCACTTAGGGTGTACTAACTTTTGTTGCCAGCAGTTTAGACAATAATGGCTATGTTTTGAGTTATTTTCAGGGGACAGAAAATGTACACTGCTATACAAGCTGTACACTCACTACTTTACATTGTAGCAAAGTGTAATTTCTTCAGTGGTTGTCACATGAAAAGATATAATAAAATATTTACAAAAATGTGAGGGGTGTACTCACTTTTGTGAGATAATGTAGCTATACCTGCAAAAAGAGCCAGCATGAAGTGATTTCATTTTATGACTAAAGCTTTAAACAATCTATTATGTGCAGAAAAATCTAATTTTTTGTAGAGAAGGAAAGACAAGAAATGTGTATTGGTTTATACTGAACAACTTGTTTTGTGAACAGTTTCGCTTGTTTGCCTCCTGCCCCCTCCTCTTTAACATTTGTCACTTTTTTTGGGGGGGGGGAGCGGGTACCTGGTTTTGACAGGCATCTGCTCCCACTTGCACCCAGATTGCCTAGGCGATCCGAGCAGAAGTTCACCCCCCATTAGCCCACAGCCTTCTTGGACACATCACAGGACTGCAGACTGCAGGACCATTCACAAAACGCAGCACTGCTTGTGCAAGCAGAGTGGAAATCCGGCTGTGAAGCCACAAGGCTTCACTGCTAGTTTCTCTTAATTAAGATGCTGGCGCTAGGAACCTGAAGCCCAGTGAAGAACCGGCCCGGATGAGGACATTGCTGGACCCCTGGACAGCTACAGTAAGTGTCCTTATATTAAAAGTCAGCAGCTACAGTATTTGTAGCTGCTAACTTTGGATTTTTTTGGAGGAGACTGAAGCTATTCATTAAGTCCAACTGACTATTTTCGTTTTCTTATTAGTAATGGCATAAAGTAATTAGTAATGGCATAAAGAGTTTCAATATAATTTTTTTTAAAAAGGTCCATTTTAATAATGGATAATAGTCTAACTGGTGTGTGCCTAAATGTTATTTTACCAATGGAGATAGGGGGTGTAGTAAATGTGAGAGATGATTGAGTGACGTGATTTAGGTGCACACAATTCTTCATGACGTCATCAGCTCACCTCTCCACCTTGACTAATCAAAATAAACCTTATATTCATTGAAAAAAAAAAGACTTCTTATGAATGGCTAAATGGAGCTTAGCTTGACTCAATTTTGTCCATTCAGCAGATAGGAAGTCCATATACCGCTGCAGGAATATAGCACTGCATACTGTATATAGTTGATGCTACACACAGTTTATACAACACTGACACTCTAAGTGCAGTATGTCAGTACATTTTAATGAAATAAAAACATGGAGAGCATATGTATTCACAAGCAAGGAGTTAAAAATGGCATATAGAAAGTGAGGAGTCCGTGTCTCATCTCCGTGTAGGGCAATGGCGTGGAGCGGGTTGCGCCGGTGGAAGCCGACGCTTCCTGAGCTGCAGGCACTGGGATGTAAGGAGATGCAGGGACGAGAAGTTCCTTTGCGGTCGGTAAGCCGAGTAACTGTCCTTGACTTCCGGGTAGTAGAGGGACCAATAGGTTAGCGCGCTTTTGGAGCATGCGCTCCTTCTTCAGACCTAGCAGTGGCCATATTGGATAAGGGCTTTATATGCTCTGAGGTCAGAGCTCCAAGGTCCTAAAGTCCACTATGCTCAATATAATGAATACAATGCAACACAATAGATACCTGAAGTGCATACGAGCAGGCACATCATGAAGGACACCCAGAGAATAAGAAAATATAAGAGAAATGCAAGAAAATTATAATAAAAATAATATATAAAGTTAATATATGAAGGTATAAATTAATATATATGTATATTTATGAGAAAATGTGGGTGGTTTAAAAGAAAAATGAGTATAATGTATTAATGTAATGAAATAAACATGAAAATAAAAATAAATATAAATATAAATAAAAATTAAATTAAGGATAAAAATGGTATTTGCATAAACCTACGGTGTACATAATCAGAGACAGATATATTAATTAAATTGGAGGGGGGGGGGGGCTCGGCCATAAATTTTATACACACACATTTTCATATGTGAATTGTGTGCGCATGTGCAGCAATAATAAATTGGTATACTAGATCGGGATCTATCTCAGTATCAAACAATTTGATAATCTTCATGTATAACCCTCTATATGAAAGAATGTTAAAGGTTCCAGGGATGGATTCTATGATCCAAACCCTGAGACCTGTAGAGGATTGTTCATGATGTTTAAGGAAATGAAGAGGTACACTATGTTTATCGTTGCCGTCTTCTACAAAACGACTGTGTTTGCCAAATCTTTTCTTGAGTGTACGTATGGTTCTCCCAACATAGTGGAGACCACATGGACAAACCAAACAGTACACAACAAATTCTGTTGAGCAATTAAAGAAACTAGAAATGGGGTAGGTTTTCCCTTTAACTGTGAACTCTTTCTGACCATGGTGGACATGTTTGCACGTCAGGCACAGTGCCTTACGGCATTGAAACATGCCAACCAGGGGGATGAGCCAAAGTTGGCGTGTGGGTGCGACGGGGAACGGTTTGTACTTGCTGGGAGCTATGAGATTTTTTATGTTCCTAGCTTTCCTATATGAGAATTTGGGTTTTTGTGGTAGAGTGGACTTCAACTGAGGGTCCTCTAATAGAATAGACCAATGTTTATTTAGAATCTATTCCATTTTTTTGTATTTAGTGTGAAATTGGGTGACAAATCTGACTGGTTGGGTAGGGGGTTGATTATTATCTGTTGGGTGCACAGCTTGCTCTGACAGATAAAAAATAATAGGCTTCTTCAACAAGTGTGAGTGGGAAAGTATCACAATGGTACTAAAGTGAGCCCACAGGTGAGCAGGTGACATGGGATCCCCCAGGGCGTGGAATCTAAGGGCCAGCCGGTATTCCATCAGGGACCCCCTCACGAGGGTTTGGGCTTAGCTGTGTGCTGAACCCCAGGTCACGACCCCCAGGTTTACCCTGCTCGCGAGGAGAGTACCAGAAGACACAGAGGAATGGAAGGATGGATAAAGCAAAAGGAGAGCCGGATATCGAGCCAAGGTTGGGGCGGGCAGCAGACAGCATAAACAGGAGGACTAGCCGATTCAGTACACAAGAAGTCTGGTTAAGTAGGTTACAAGCAGGGAGCACTGAAACAAGTGTTGCTCAAGCAACCAAAAACTGGTCTGAGTGCAATTTAAATAGTGAGGCACATGGGAGGCTGGACAGGAAGTAGCAGGAAGGAAGAATATATTAAGCCACAGGTGAAGCCGGCGACACCCATAGCTGCAGAGTGCAGCCAGAGCTGAACACAAGCTAGTGGAACAACAGGTGCCAGCCGGCCTACAGCAGTATAGGTAAGACACAGATCAGCTCCGCAGCTGATCTGTGACAGAAAGCTTTTTCTGTAAATTTTTGTTTAAGGAGAGACCCTTGTTGAACAGTACAGTTCCTGCGGAGACGACAGAACTGACTTTTAGGAATGTTTTTAATCCATCTCGGGTGATGGCAACTTTGGTGGTTGAAAAAGGAATTTCCAGCTATCGGCTTGGTATAGTTTTTGGATACTATTTTGCCATCTTTGTGATATAGTGTTAGATCCAGAAAAGATAACTGTTGGGAATCGTGCTCTGAAGTAAAAGATAGGCTAAATGTGTTGGTATTGCAATGTTGCAAGAAATCGATGAAGAGGGACTCTGGGCCATCCCAGATGACAATAATGTCATCTATATACCTCCCATAGAAGACAATATGGGAGGTATATGGTTTGTTGTGCCAGATGTAATTGGCCTCCCAGAGTCCCATGGTAAGGTTGGCATAGCTGGGGGCAAAATTGGCCCCCATAGCTGTGCCCATTACCTGTAAATAAAACTCCCCATCAAATTCAAAGTAAGGCAGAATTCTGTGGCTGCCAGAATAAAGTCTGCTTGTCTGGGATTAAGTAGGGGAACAGTTGACAAAAAATGTGATGTGGCTCTGAGGCCTATGAGATGTGGTATAGAAGTGGATAGGGAATTGACATCTAGAGAGGCCCACATATAAGTGGGTTCCCAAATGTAATGGGTCAGTTGTTCTAAAAGATGGATGCCATCTCTGATGTATGATGGAAGATTTTGAGCTAATGGCTGCAAAAACTGATCTATGTATTGGGAGATGGGACTGGTTACACTATCCATGGCAGCAACTATGGGCCTGCCAGGTGGGTTTGTGGAATTTTTATGAATTTTGGGTATATGGTAGAAATATGGGGTGGAAAATAAGTCCTTTATGAAGAAGGCATATTCAGATTTAGTGATTAGGCAATCTTCCTTTGCCTTAGAAATAAGTGTAGTAGCTTCAATAGTGAAGATGGGTAAGATTTTGTATGTTGAAGTGTCAGACAAAAGGCGTTGGGCCTCTATAAGATAGTCACTTTTGTTTTGGACAACTATACCACCGCCTTTATCTGCGGTTTTAAAAACCAAGTCGTGATTCTGGGCAAGTTACTCGGCTTACCGACCGCAAAGGAACTACTCGTCCCTGCATCTCCTTACATCCCAGTGCCTGCAACTCAGGAAGAGTCGGCTTCCACCGGCGCAACCCGCTCCACGCCATTGCCCTGCACGGAGATGAGACACGGACTCCTCACTTTCTATATGCCATTTTTAACTCCTTGCTTGTGAGCACATACAGGTCCTTCTCAAAAAATTTGCATATTGTGATAAAGTTCATTATTTTCTGTAATGTACTGATAAACATTAGACTTTCATATATTTTAGATTCATTACACACAACTGAAGTAGTTCAAGCCTTTTCTTGTTTTAATATTGATGATTTTGGCATACAGCTCATGACAACCCAAAATTCCTATCTCAAAAAATTAGCATATCATGAAAAGGTTCTCTAAACGAGCTATTAACCTAATCATCTGAATCAACTAATTAACTCTAAACACCTGCAAAAGATTCCTGAGGCTTTTAAAAACTCCCAGCCTGGTTCATTACTCAAAACCGCAATCATGGGTAAGACTGCCGACCTGACTGCTGTCCAGAAGGCCATCATTGACACCCTCAAGCAAGAGGGTAAGACACAGAAAGAAATTTCTGAACGAATAGGCTGTTCCCAGAGTGCTGTATCAAGGCACCTCAGTGGGAAGTCTGTGGGAAGGAAAAAGTGTGGCAGAAAACGCTGCACAACGAGAAGAGGTGACCGGACCCTGAAGAAGATTGTGGAGAAGGACCGATTCCAGACCTTGGAGGACCTGCGGAAGCAGTGGACTGAGTCTGGAGTAGAAACATCCAGAGCCACCGTGAACAGGCGTGTGCAGGAAATGGGCTACAGGTGCCGCATTCCCCAGGTCAAGCCACTTTTGAACCAGAAACAGCGGCAGAAGCGCCTGACCTGGGCTACAGAGAAGCAGCACTGGACTGTTGCTCAGTGGTCCAAAGTACTTTTTTCGGATGAAAGCAAATTTTGCATGTCATTCGGAAATCAAGGTGCCAGAGTCTGGAGGAAGACTGGGGAGAGGGAAATGCCAAAATGCCTGAAGTCCAGTGTCAAGTACCCACAGTCAGTGATGGTCTGGGGTGCCATGTCAGCTGCTGGTGTTGGTCCACTGTGTTTTATCAAGGGCAGGGTCAATGCAGCTAGCTATCAGGAGATTTTGGAGCACTTCATGCTTCCATCTGCTGAAAAGCTTTATGAAGATGAAGATTTCATTTTTCAGCACGACCTGGCACCTGCTCACAGTGCCAAAACCACTGGTAAATGGTTTACTGACCATGGTATTACTGTGCTCAATTGGCCTGCCAACTCTCCTGACCTGAACCCCATAGAGAATCTGTGGGATATTGGAAAGAGAAAGTTGAGAGACGCAAGACCCAACACTCTGGATGAGCTTAAGGCCGCTATCGAAGCATCCTGGGCCTCCATAACACCTCAGCAGTGCCACAGGCTGGTTGCCTCCATGCCACGCCGCATTGAAGCAGTCATTTCTGCAAAAGGATTCCCGACCAAGTATCGAGTGCAAAACTGAACATAATTATTTGAAGGTTGACTTTTTTTGTATTAAAAACACTTTTCTTTTATTGGTCGGATGAAATATGCTAATTTTTTGAGATAGGATTTTGGGGTTTTCATGAGCTGTATGCCAAAATCATCAATATTAAAACAAGAAAAGGCTTGAACTACTTCAGTTGTGTGTAATGAATCTAAAATATATGAAAGTCGAATGTTTATCAGTACATTACAGAAAATAATGAACTTTATCACAATATGCTAATTTTTTGAGAAGGACCTGTATGCTCTCCTTGTTTTTATTTCATTCAAATGTACTGACATACTGCACTTAGAGTGGCGCTTTTGTGTTTCCCCTCCAGTTTACCCAGGATTTGCTTCACATCTACACTGAGCTGCCTTCATAGTGTTACATGATGGACAAAAAATACTTTTTATAGTCTTATGTTTTACAAACATTGCTTTTTAAAGTCACTAATTTGCTTCTCACCATTCCCTTTATTATTTTTTCCCTATTATATATTTTTTTCCCTATACCTTAACCAGCTTCCACATCGCCTCTGGTACAAGCGCCAAGTTTTTCCTATATGTATACAACACTGACAGCAGGCACATCTACTGTAAAACAAATAGTTTGTTTGGGCCAGCTTTGCACAAAAGAGAGTAAACATGGAGTTAGAAATAGAAATACCTACAGCAGGAGAAGGTCTTATCATGCAGTTTTGAGGGCAACATTAAAAATGCACAATTTGTTTAAATACCACGCTCAGGGAATACACTGTAAGCAAATATTTGACTGTGGATTTTTTTTTTTACAATTAGCTTGGGTGTAACAGCAGCAGCACCTCAATCTTTTTCATTACAGGTAGCTTGAGCAGTGACACATACTTATTCATCAATTGGTATTAAACCTGCTTTGACTGGTAGATAGAAATTGGTCAGTAGTTATCAGAGGCTGTCGCTGGTGCAAAACTGTCCTGCCGCTGGCCAATTTCCATCAAGCTCTTGTTAAGAATCAGGAGATAGCAGATAAAACAGCAGTATAAAAATTTGCAAGACAGTTTTAATAAGGTAGAATTGGCTAAAATGTGCTAGAGAAAATAATGCAGATAAGAGTTTTACTATGAGAATTAGGAGACTGCAGATGACTTAAGGGGTATAAAATTGACAAGCAGCAGGACCATTTTAAATAAATAGTTATGCCTAAATTTATAGAATAAAAGTTTCCTTTTTTAAATTCTAACACTCTGAAATTCTTATTTAAAAATAGTACATCCCTCAGTTAGATGGGGACGATTGGGACGACCTTTGGGAAATTAATTTCACTAGATTGGTATTGGCTAGAGGCCATCTTATTCAGTATATATTCATCAAATATCTTATACTCCAGCCAGAGTGACTAGGATCTTCCCCTCCCAGTTGTCCTGTTGCTGGTGGTGTACTTCACCCAGAGCAGATTTTATATACCGGTACATCTTTTCGGAATGTTCAGATATACAGAAGTTTCGGCTGAAGGAAATGCTTAGAGGAAGTAACTACACTCTGTGTCAGACCAACTATTGAAGTGTGTCTTTTGGGACTAGTTGATGCATTGGCCCCTAAGAAAGTAACACGTACCCTCTTGACATTACTATTTTATTATGCTAGAAAGATGATAGTTCTCTCTTGGAAGAAACCTACACCTCCTGTTGCTCAGGCTTGGAAGGCACTTTCAATAAAGCCCTTCCGTTATATAAGGCCACATACACTAGCAGGGGCATACCCATTTTTTTTTTATAAGGTATGAAGTGGGTGGACGAACAGTGCCTCTACTGCAGGCATGTCCAAAGTCCGGCCCGCGGGCCAATTGTGGCGCGTGTTTTGGTTTCAAGCAGTCTGCCTGCTAATTTGGACATTTATATCTTTTGTGGCCCACAACGTATCCCTGAGCGCCGGGGACCACAAAAGATATATATGCTGGCTGCCTTGGAGGGGACAGGGAGGGGGCTGGATGAGTGCAGTACATGCAGTGAGAATTTCCTGTTAACTAGGCAACTTTGGACGACTGTTCTGTACATCATAGGAGGCGGGACTTTGTATTAAAGAGGCAGCCGAGAAAACAGATTCTCCTGTATGTAATATGTTGGCGCTCATTCCTCCCCATCCCTGTCCCCTCCGAGGCTGAAGATGGGCATGGATCAGGCTGCACTGATGGCAATGGTGAGTCTGCATTCATGGCAATGAGGGTGCTGTATTCATGTCAATGGGGGTGCTGCATTCATGGCAATGGGGGTGCTGCATTCAAGGCAAAGGGGGAGCTGCATTCATGGCAATGGTGGGGCTGCATTCATGTCAATGGGGGTGCTGCCTTCATGGCAATGGGAGTGCTGCATTCATGGCAATGGGGGTGCTGCATTCATGGCAACAGTGAGGCTGAATTCATGGCAATAGGGGTTCTGCATTCATGGCAACAGTGAGGCTGAATTCATGGCAATGGGGGTGCTGCATTCATGGCATCAGTGAGGCTGAAATCATGGCAATGGGGGTGCTGCATTCATGGCATCGGTGAGGCTGAATTCATGGCTAGGGTGAGTCTGCATTCATGGCAATGGTGGGGCTGCATTCATGGCAGTGGTGAGTCTGAATTCATAGCACTGGTGGGGCTGCATTCATGACAGTGGTGGGGCTGCATTCATGGCAATGGTGAGTCTGCATTCATGGCAACGGTGAGTCTGCATTCATGGCAACGGTGAGGATGCAGATGGGCACTGATTAGGCTGCATTGATGGGCACTGACCCTTATTTTGCTTCTTTATTTAAAATGTACGTTTTTTCCTGAAACTTCCCTCTTAAAGTGAAGGTGCGTGTTATAAGCCGATAAATATGGTATATCCAAATAACACGCCGAAGCTCATCTCTTCACCACACACAGCCACAAAGGCAAGAGAATTCTTGTTGGGCAGTGTATTAGTGCTCAGATGAACACACTTAGACGGAATTTTAATGGTTCAAAGAATGTCAAAGAATGCAAAATGGTTGGCCCTCACACATGTTCACTTCATCAAATCTGGCCCTATTTGAAAAAAGTTTGGACACTGAATTTATTCCCCCAGAGTACAAAGCACGGGTAGCTGGAGTTGGAAGTTTGTCCCCCACTGTCCAACAATACTGTTAGAAAGTGGGGGACAAACTTCCAACTCCAGCTACCTGTGCTTTGTACTCTGGGGGAATAAATTCAGTTTAAAAAGTTGTAATGAGACTCCTTCTTTAAGGAAAAGGGACATTCTTTTGAGGACAGTGAGGTGCACATTTTGGACAGGTAGAACAAATGGTTTGCAAGGGCTGTGAAAAAATGCCATCAACGTCAAATTGGAACAAGCATCCCTGAAGAGGGGTAAGGGGCCTTTGTTCACATATAATGCCATTCTAACATCTCTAACCCAGCAATTTGACAATTTACACCTTGAGTAATGTAAATTGGAGGAATAACACCTATAAATAATTCCTGATGGATTATGGATGGATCAACTTCCAAGGATGGGAATATGTAACTAAAACAAGGTGATTCCACAACCTTCACATGTGCCATCTTGTTCTTGGACAATCAACATCAGCTTGACGCATTTCGTTGTGATTGGATAAAGCGTTCCTGTTTTATCTCTGTGGATATAAACGCTTAGGTATATTCCTGACACTCACTAGAACTGAAGATGTGGCTTGGATAAGCTACAAAATGTCTTTAACATTACAGAACAAGTCCAGTTGAATGTGACTGGATGTTTTTTTTTTTGTTTTGTTTTTTACCAGTAAAAGTTTTTATTAGATTCTGCAAAATATACGGACAAGTACAAAAGTACAAAGTTTGTCACTTGAATATATAGAACAAACAGTATCTTAGCATCTCAGAAAAGAAAAGGCGTAAGGTATAAATCGGACAGGTGCAAGGTACAAAAGTACAAAATTTGTCACTTGAATATATAGAACAAACAGTATCTTAGCATCTCAGAAAAGCAAAGGTGTAAGGTACAAATCGGACAGTAGGGATGAGCTTCGAGTTCGAGTCGAACTCATGTTCGACTCGAACATTGCCTGTTCGCTCGTTCGCCGAACAGCGAACAATTTGGGGTGTTCGCGGCAAATTCGAAAAGCCGCGGAACACCCTGTAAAAGTCTATGGGAGAAATTTAAAGTGCTTATATGTAAGTTATTGTCATAAAAATGGTTTGGGGACCCGGGTCCTGCCCCAGGGGACATGTATCAATGCAAAAAAAGTTTTAAAAACGTCAGTTTTTTCGGGAGCAGTGATTTTAATAATGCTTTAAGTGAAACAATAAAAGTGAAATATTCCTTTAAATTTCGTACCTAGGGAGTGTGTATAGTATGCCTGTAAAGTAGCGCTTGTTTCCCGTGCTTAGAACTGTCCCTGCACAAAGTGTAATTTCTGAAGGAAAAAAAGTCGTTTAACCACTTAAGCCCCGGACCATTATGCAGCTTAAAGACCAGAGGTGTTTTTACAATTTGGCACTGCGCTGCTTTAACTGGTAATTACGCGGTCATGCAATGTTGTACCCAAACAAAATTTGCGTCCTTTTTTTCCCACAAATAGAGCTTTCTTTTGATGGTATTTGATTGGCTCTGCGATTTTTATTTTTTGCGATATAAAAATGGAAAAAGACAGAAAATTTTGAAAAAAAAATATATTTTTTACTTTTTGTTATAAGAAAAATCGAATAAACTCAATTTTAGTCATACATTTAGGCCAAAATGTATTCAGCCACATGTCTTTAGTAAAAAAAATGTCAATAAGCGTATATTTATTGGTTTGCGCAAAAGTTATAGCGTCTACAAACTAGGGTACATTTTCTGGAATTTACACAGCTTTTAATTTATGACTGCCTAACTAATTTCTTGAGGTGCTAAAATGGCAGGGCAGTACAAACCCCCCCCAAATGACCCCATTTTGGAAATTAGACACCCCAAGGAAATTGCTGATAGGCATGTTGAGCCCATTGAATATTTTTTTTTGTCCCAAGTGATTGAATAATGACAAAAAAAATACAAAATTACAAAAAGTTGTCACTAAATGATATATTGCTCACACATGCCATGGTTATATGTGGAATTGCACCCCAAAATACATTTTGTTGCTTCTCCCGAGTATGGGGGATACCACATGTGTGGGACTCTTTGGGAGCCTAGCTGCGTACGGGGCCCCGAAAACCAATCACCGCCTTCAGGATTTTTAAGGGCGCAAATTTTTGATTTCACTCCTCACTACCTATCACAGTTTCGAAGGCCATAAAATGCCAAAATAGCACAAAATCCCCCCCAAATGACCCCATTTTGGAAAGTAGACACCCCACGCTATTTGCTGAGAGGCATGTTGAGTACATGGAATATTTTATATTTTGCCACAAGTTTCGGGAAAATTCCAAACTTTTTTTTTTTGCACAAAGTTGTCACTAAATGATATATTGCTCACACATGACCTGTGCATATGTAAAATTACACCCCAAAATACATCCTGCTGCTTCTCCTGAGTACGGGGATACCATATGTGTGGGACTTTTTGGTAGCCTAGCCGCGTACGGGACCCCGAAAACCAAGCACCGCCTTCAGGATTTCTAAAGGCATACATTTTTGATTTCACTCCTCACTACCTATCACAGTTTTGAAGGCCATAAAATGCCAAGATGGCACAAACCCCCCCAAATGACCCCATTTGGGAAAGTAGACACACCAATCTATTTGCTGAGAGGCATATTGAGCCCATTGAATATTGAATATTTTTGTCCCAAGTGATTGAATGACAAAAAAAAAAATGTTTTTACAAAAAGTTGTCACTAAATGATATATTGCTCACACATGCCATGGTTATATGTGGAATTGCACCCCAAAATACATTTTGCTGCTTCTCCTCAGTACGGGGATACCACATGTGTGGGACTTTTTGGGAGCCACGTACGGGGCCCCGAAAACCAAGCACCGCCTTTAGGATTTCTAAGGGAGCTCATTTTTGATTTCACTCCTCACTACCCATCACAGTTTCGAAGGCCATAAAATGCCAAGATAGCACAAAACCCCCCCAAATGACCCCATTTTGGAAAGTAGACACCCCAAGCTATTTGCTGAGAGGCATGGTGAGTATTTTACAGCTCTCATTTGTTTTTGAAAATGAAGAAAGAAAAGAAAAAACATTTTTTTTTATTTTTTCAATTTTCAAAACTTTGTGACAAAAAGCGAGATCTGCAAAATATTCACCATACCTCTCAGCAAATAGCTTGGGGTGTCTACTTTCCAAAATGAGGTCATTTGGGGGGGGGGGGGTTGTGCCATCTGGGCATTCCATGGCCTCCGAAACTGTGATAGGCAGCGAGGAGTGAAATCAAAAATGTACACCCTTAGAAAGCCTGAAGGCGGTGCTTGGATTTTGGGGTCCCGTACGCGGCTAGGCTCCCAAAAAGTCTCACACATGTGGTATTCCCGTACTCAGGAGAAGCAACAGAATGTATTTTGGGGTGTATTTCCACATATGCCCATCGCATGTTTGAGCAACATATCATTTAGTGACAACTTTGTGCAAAAAAAGAAATAAATAAATAAAAATTTTATTTTTCCCGCAACTTGTGTCAAAATATAAAATATTCCATGGACTCGACATGCCACTCAGCAAATAGCTTGGGGTGTCTACTTTCCAAAATGGGGTCATTTGGGGGGGTTTTGAACTGTCCTTGCATTTTATGCACATGTAGCACACGGACCTTTTTCTCGCCTGGCTCACTTGCAAGTCAAGTCACACCGTGCTATATGCCCGTACCCTCCTGTTTGAAGAGGTTAAGTTGTGTTCACAAATTTTGGGTCCTGCAATGAGTTACTTTCTTCCACTGGTTCTCTTCCCCAGATTATGGGGTCAAGTCTTTATTTCTTCCCCCAAAGAAGCCAATGTCCAGAAACACTTTAACTCCAATAGAGAGTTTATTTTCTATTTGCTGCGTATTAGACAGGGACAGATGGATGAAAGAAGGAATAAGTGTAATGCCCCATACACACGATCGTTTTTCTTGCCATTTTTTTTCTTGCCGTTTTTCACGTCGTTTTTGTTCATGTTTCCTCTCAAGCCTGTCTTGCGTACACACGATCATTTAAAAAAACGATCAAGCAAAGCGCAGTGACGTACAACACGTACGACGGCACTATAAAGGGGAAGTTCCGTTCGAATGGCGCCACCCTTCATGTTAGTAAAGTTTGTTGAGCGACGATTCGCTCTTTTCAGTCTCGTGCTTTTCAGTCCGTGACTGCGTGACGAATGTGCTATCTCCATTACGAACGCTAGTTTTACCAGAACGAGCGCTCCTGTCTCATACTTGATTCTGAGCATGCGCGTTTTTTTTCACGTCGTTAAAGCATACACACTATCGTTTTTCACGTCGTTAAAAAAAACGACATGAAAAACGACGTGAAAAAAGAGAGCATGTTCGAAATTTTTAATGGCCGTTTTTCACGTCGTTAAAAATGCTCTGGAGCCTACACACGATCATTTTTAATGGCCATTTTTTTTAATGGCATTTTTAACGGCATGAAAAACGATCGTGTGTATGGGGCATAAGGGATTAGATCCAAGCACAAGCAGTAACCTCGTCGCCACTCAATCCCGAGTGGGTTTAGCTCACCCAGGTAGTCCTCTCTCACAGTCCTAGCAGCCGGTGTGGGGCTCAAACAGTTCTGTCACCCTATCCCCTCCAGGGACGGGTACAGGAAATCCTCTAACCTCTGTAGACTTTAAGAACAGGATAATGCCAATGGGAACTCTACAGGTTAGCTTTCCTGAATAAAGAATCCTTCCCTCTGAAAGGTCACCAGGCCTCTCCCGAGAAAACAATCTTCCATTACTTCCATCTCCTCAGTGGCACCGATCCTCCCCTGGCTTCCTCTCGGTCAGAGCGGGTACCCTCACCCGGGCACCCTGGGACTCCAATGGGCGAACTGTAGACACAGTTAAAGGTACTGGGCCTACCTGGAACATTGCAGCCTCGGGCCAAAGGTGCCCGAGACTTCTCGGCCAGTCATCGCACCCCCGAGGGGCACACCCCTCTGGCTCCTCCACTCTCGACTCCAACTCCTCCACCCCAACTCCCTAATAATATGGCGTCTGCCCTTATGTACCCCCTCCCGGCATGCACAGCAGGCCGACCACGCCCACTGCACCGCTGCTGAGAGAGGACACCCTAAGGCGCAGCAATGCCACCCCTGTCTCAACCCTGACCAGATATGGCAGCGCCACCTACAGACCACAGAGAACGATACACCAGGTAGCATCACATAGGCAGAAGCAAATACCAAGCAATCAAAGTGATCCGAGCCTGGATACCAGCTCAGACCAACCCCTAAATTTAGGCACATAACACCCCTAAAAAGTAAAGGGCCGCTACACACAACATTAGGAAGCTTATGTCACACATCATCCACTCTTCTAACCACTTGAAGACAAAGCCCTTTCTGACACTTTTTGTTTACATGAAAACATTTTTTTTTTGCAAGAAAATTACGTTGAACCCCAAAACATTATATATTTTTTTAAAGCAAAGGCCCTACAGGTTAAAATGGTGGGTGTTGCATTTTTTTCCCACACAGTATTTGCGCAGCGATTTTTCAAATGCATTTTTTGGGGAAAAAATACACTTTTTTTAATTTTAATGCACTAAAACACACTATATTGGCCAAATGTTTGATGAAATTAAAAATATGATCTTAGGCCGAGTACATGGATACCAAACACGAAATGCTTTAAAATTGCGCACAAACACGCAGTGGCGACAAACTATATACATTTTTAAAAGCCTTTAAAAGCCTTTACAGGTTACCACATTAGATTTACAGAGGAGGTTTACTGCTAAAATTACTGCCCTCGATCTGACCTTCGCGGTGATACCTCACATGCATGGTGCAATTCCTGTTCACATATGACGGCAGACGGACGCTTGCGTTCGTCTTTGAAACTGTTCCTTCCATTTTTTTTTATCTCAGGGAATGTAAATATCTCCTATGATAGCAACAGGTAGTGACAGGTACTCTTTTTAAAAAAAAATTGGGGTCTTTCCTCTGCCCTCATAGCATCTGACCACACCAAGATCGGTGTGATAAAATGCTTTCCCAATTTCCCAATGGTGCTGTTTATATCCGTGGGGGGGGGGAACATTCCCTCCCACTGCTTGTAAAAGCAGTCTAGAGGCTAATTAGCCGCTATGATTGCTTTTACATGAAAGCCGACCGCTGGCTGGAAAGAATGATACCAAGATGATACCTAAACCCGCAGGCATCATTCTGGTATAACCATTCAAAGTCCAGCAACATACCAGTACGTTGCTGGTCCTTGTTGGACATGTATTGTAATCTTTTTTTTCATGCAGCCTGTTGGCTGAACGAAAAAAAGAGATTGATCGGTGGGTATGCCCACCATTAGAATACCTCCCTTCATCCACCCACTTCTAATGATGGGCATACATGCACCATTTATATATGCCGAAGCATGGGGGCATCCTCCCGCCAAAAAAGTTAAGCCGCGTACACACACGGTCGGACTTTTCCACGGGCAAGCCTCCATCGGAAATTCGACTGTATGTACGCGGCATAAAAGGTTATGCCGCGTACACACGGTTGGACTTTTCCACGGTCAAGCCTCCATCGGAATTTTGACCGTATGTAGACGGCATAAGGAGCAAAATCGCTCCTCCGTCCCTGCTGCCACTATGCTTCGGCATATATGCTCTTTTTTTAATTGTGGTGGTGAAATTACCTCCTACATCGTTGGAGTCACGGCTTTATGTATCGTGGGAGCAAACGCTGTTGCTGTCAAGATATATAAATCCGCGCTGCAACAGAATGGCGTACCTGCTAAGCAAATGATGGTTAACATTAAAACAAAGTAACAGTACAGAAAAAAACAGTAAGACCTTACCATACCATACCTGCAAAGCAAATACCAAACAAAAACTTTTTTTATCCCAACCTGTGCCTAAAATATATATATATGCCAAAGCATGGGGGAATCCTCCCGCAAAAAAGTTATGCCGCGTACACACGGTCAGACTTTTCCCATGGGCAAGCCTCCGTCGGAATTTCAACCGTATAGACGCAGCATTAGGAGCAAAATCGCTCCTCCGCCCCTGCTGCCCCCATGCTTTGGCATATATGCTCTTTTTTTTAACTGTGGTGGTGAAATCACCTCCTACAGCACTGGAGTCACGACTTTATGTATCATGGGAGCAAACGCTGTTGCTGTCAAGATAAATAAATCCACGCTGCAGCTGAATGGCGCACCTGAAAACAAAAAAAATACATACCTGAAAAGCAAGCATGATAAAACATAACAATAAAACATTGCAGAATAGAATACAGTAAAAAAGAGCAGAACAATAGAGAGAAAATAGAGAGAGAGAGAGAACAATAAAACGACAACTATTTTAGTTTTTTTATGTTATATATTTTTTTTTCTACACTTTTTTTTGTAACTGTAACAACTGTAACGTTTCGGGTCTCTCAAAATGCGATGGCATCTTTAGGAGACATTATGAAAGGGTGTCCTAGTCTGTGAAATGCTGTACTCTACGCTAAAACTTCACTAGTGTGTGGTAGCGTTCAAAACATTTACCAATGCAAAGACCAGGATTGTCAGGACAGCGTGGACAATAATAACGGGTGTCACGCCTAAATCCGCGCTTGGTACAGACACGACATCTTCTTTGGGGGGCTCGTTGGGTAGGGGTGCTCTCGAGGACATACGTTAAATGCCTCTCATGTAGCCGGCTTACTGCATTTAGTTGGGAATGGTGAGGTGCAGAACCGCCTGGATACAGACGGTCTGTGACTATCTCATCCTGGAATTTAAGGAAGGATAAAGTCCCGCCTGAAGCTCTGTATAGCACGTGAGTGTTCAGCAAAGCCAATTGAAATTAGTATAGAGACACTTTTTTGTACCAGCGTCTCGCCTTACAGGCAATGTCATACGGCGCCAACAACTGGTCGTTGAGGTCCATCCCTCCCATATTTTGGTTATATTCGTGGACACAGAGGGGTTTCTCCACAACACCAGTCGCCGTACGAATTTGGACTGTCGTGTCTGCGTGAAGGGAGGTAAGAATGAAAACATTCTTATTATCCCTCCACTTCACAGTGAGCAAATTATTACACTTCAAGCAGGCTCTCTCCCCCAGCCTAAGACGAGAATCTACAAGCCCCTGGGGAAAGCCCCGGCGATTAGGTGGCACGGTGCCACATGCTTCAATCTGATGATCAAATAAGTGACTAAAAAGTGACTAAAAAGTGCCACGCTCGTGTAATAATTGTCCACATACAAGTTGTACCCCTTTCCGAATAAGGGTGACACCAAGTTCCACACTATCTTGCCAGCGCTCCCTATGTAATCTGGGCAGTGCTCCGGCTCTACGTGACTGTCTTTTCCCTCATAAACCATAAAGCTCCATACATAGCTTGTTGCCCTGTCAGAACTTATAGAGCTTGACCCTATATCTGGCATGCTTGCTGGGAAGGTACTGTTTGAAAGACAAACGGCCAGAAAATTTAATCAGGGACTCATCAACGCAGACAACTTGATCGGGAGTAAATAAGGCTGCAAAACGTTCGTTGAAGTGGTTTATGAGGGGCCGAACTTTGTAGAGCCGATTGTTTTCAGGGTCTTCACGAGGATGACAAAGTTCATTGTCGTTGAAGTGCATGAACCGCAAGATCTGCTCGTATCGTTTCCTGGACATGGAGGGAGAGAACACGGGCATATGGTCAATTGGGCACGTGGACCAATAGGTGCGCAACAACTGGAATTTATGTGTGCCCATGTTGAGGGAAAGGCCCAGAGAGATCTTAAACTCGGAAATCATAATTGGTTTCCAATCTCTGGCAAGGGAAGGCAACTGGGGATTAGCGGCGATGAATTGACCAGCATATAAATTACTCTGGTCCACAATAGATCTATAGAGATCTTCCATGAAAAACAGTGAATAATAATCAATTGGTGTAAAATCAGCTGTTTCCACCTGAATACCGGGTTGGCCAGTGAATGGGGGAAGTACGGGCGCTGCAGAAGTGGTGGGGACCCAATCAGGATTGGCGAATTCTGCAGGAAGGGCACTATGGGCCTGCCTTTGTCTTCTTCTTGGTGGCAGCGGGACACTACTACTGATGCAACGGAAACCTGCGTTACATCAGAGGGGGGCGGAGTCACCTGCATGTCACTGGGGAAGCCCAAGTTTCCCCTTGCGTCAGAGGGGGACGGGGTCACGTGACGGGTGGCCCCGTCCTCAGCTACATAAGAAACCTGTCAGGCTGCCGGGATTCCCGGGGTGTCTCCGGTGGAGACAGGATGCTTGCTGTTCCTCGCTGCGCTGGACATCATCATTGGAGCCTGGACCTGGAGAGGAGAGTTCAGCCATCGCTGGACCCCGGAGAGGAGAGATCATCCATCGCTGGACCCCGGAGAGGAGATCACCCATCGCAGGATACCGAGAGTGAATTACCACCGCTGGAATCTTTTTTAAATTTATTTTACTTTTAATAAAGGACTTTTCCCAACGGTGTCTGTGTGTTTTTTTACACTTTCTTTGTGAAATGATAGGGGTACAATGTACGCCTTACCAATTCACATGGGAGGGGGCCAGGATCTGGGGGTCCCCTTTGTTAAAGGGGTCTTCTAGATTCCTAGAAGCCCCCTGCCCGCAGACCCCCACAACCACCGGGCAAGGGTTGTGGGGATGAGGCCCTTGTCCCCATCAACATGGGGACATGGTGCTTTGAGGGGTCACAGACCCCCAAAGCATCCTCCCCATGTTGAGGGCATGTGGCCTGGTACGGTTTAGGAGGGGGGCACTCTCTCGTCCCCCCCTCTTTTCCTGTGGCCTGCCAGGTTGCTTGCTCGGATAAAAGGTCTGGTATGGATTTTTGGGGGGAACTCCATGCCAATTGTTTTTAAATTTTGTCGTGGAGTTCCCCTTAAAATCCATACCAGACCTGAAGGGTCTGGTATGGATATTTGGGGGGAACCCCACGTAATTTTTTTTTTTAATTTGACGCAGGGTTTCCCTTAATATCCATACCAGACCTGAAGGGCCTGGTAATTGAATTTGGGGGGACCCCCACGCATTTTTTTTTCATCAATGACTTTTCTCTGTATTGCCGGGAGCCGACAATTCGTTATAGCCGCGAGTGCTTTTAAATTCCTTTTTTTCCTTCAGAAATGACACTTTGTGCAGGGACAGTTCTAAGCACGGGAAACAAGCGCTACTTTACAGACATACTACACACACCCCCTAGGTACGAAATTTAAAGGAATATTTTACTTTTATTGTTTCACTTTAAGCATTATTAAAATCACTGCTCCAGAAAAAAGGTCAGTTTTTAAAACTTTGTTTTGCATTGATACATGTCCCCTGGGGCAGGACCCAGGTCTCCAAACACTTTTTATGACAATGACTTGCATATAAGCCTTTAAAATTATCACTTTAGATTTTTCATGTTTGAGACTTTAATGGTGTTCGGATGTTCGAACTAATTTATTGCCTGTTCGCAAGTTCTGGTGCAAACCGAACTGGGGGGTGTTCGGCTTATCCCTATCGGACAGGTACAAAAATTGTACAGACACTCAATGGAGTATTGTTCTGTCTCAAGGACATTTAGCTAAACCATTCTTATCCCATAAACTTGACACCATATTTCTTCGATCGCAATTTATTAGAACAAGCTAGGTGAAACTACAAATAACGAGAATAAACCTTGATAAGTACAATATCCCATAAATTTAACATACATTGCAGAGACAAAGATACACAGTACACTATGAGACAGTAAAAACATACTTTTTAAGTTATCTAAGGGATGATGGTGATAGATTGAAATAAGACATATCCTGCCTCCTGCAGTGTCTTGAAAAGCATGGTGAATGTGTCTCTTCCTGTGAGATTTTACCCAGAATACTTTGCTTTCTAATCACTTCCTGGGTTATACATTTAATGCATTTAATAATAACAAAGTTGAAACAATACCAAAAAAGGATGCTAGATGGCGCCTACGCTCTGCAAATGATTTCTATAGAAACTACAACATTAAGGGGCTGATTTACCAAACGTTTGCGCCATGAGTATTGGCGCATCTGCGTGCGCAATGGCTGTTTTGGTATTTACAAAACATTAGCGCCTGTAGCGCAGCCCTATTTCCCATTTACTATAGTGTTCTCTGCGCCCGGGAGGAGGCGCTCAGTGCGCCACTATGGACCTGGCGCACAGCATGTTAAAATCTAAATATAGAGAAGCTGGAAGTGAGAATATAATGGGGGTGATGTGGGGTGATGTGAGGAAGTGTAGTGACACCTGCCCAAATAACAAACATGGCCAAAATAGAGTGGGAAAGTAACTTTTTCAAAACCAGCCCGCTGCGCTGGCAATTCCGATTCGAGCTGCGGGAGTTTTTTTTTAGCTCAGCGCGGGAATTTCAATGGTTTAAATGCGCCGGTTCACTGCGCCAGCAAAATCTTAGTAAATGTCAAGTCACGTAAACTAATTTGCATAAGTTGAACCGGCGCAGCTCTGAACTTGCCACTGCGCCTGCAAAATGACATTTCTAAAGGAAAAAAAACCCATTTAAAAGCAGCCGTCACTATAATGAATTGTCGGCTCCCGGCAATATAGAGAAAAGTCTTTGAAAGTGTTTGCTAACCAAAAAAAAAAAAGCGTGGGGGTCCCCCCAAATTCCATAACCAGGCCCTTCAGGTCTGGAATGGATATTAAGGGGAACCCTGCTGCAAATTTAAAAAAAAAATGACGTGCGGGTTTCCCTCAAATATCCAAACCAGGCCCTTCAGATCTGGCATGGATTTTAAGGGGAACTCCACCCCAAATTTTATAAAAAAATGGCATGGAGTCCCCCCAAAAATCCATACCAGACCCTTATCCGAGCACGCAACCTGGCCGGCCGCAGGGGAAGAGGGGGGGACGAGAGCGGCCCCCCCTCCCTCCTGAACCGTACCAGGCCACATGCCCTCAACATGGGGAGGATGTCCCCATGTTGATGGGGACAAGGGCCTCATCCCCACAACTCTTGCCCGGTGGTTGTGGGGGTCTGCGGGCGGGGGGCTTATCGGAATCTGGAAGACCCCTTTAACAAAGGGGACCCCCAGATCCCGGCCCCCCCTGGGTGAAATGGTAAGGGGTACAAATGTACCCCTACCATTTCACAAGGAAAGTGTAAAAAATGTAAAAAATGACAAGAGCCGGTTTTAGACAATTCCTTTATTAATGTCTTTTCTTTTCTTCCATCTTCTTCCATCTTCTTCCTTCTTCTTCTTCCATCTTCTTCTTTTCTCCATTCGGGTTTCTTCCTCCATCTTCATCTTCCTCTTCATCTTTATCTTCATCTTCATCTTCTTCTTCCTTCGGTCTTCTCGTCCGCATCTTGCCCCGGCGTCTTCCCTTCTTCTTTCTTCTCCGGCCGCTCCGTTTGAATTGGAGGTTCCTGCTGTGCGACGCTTCAGTTCTCCACTTGGTCCGCTTACACCTGGTGGCTCCGCCCCCTCTGTCACCACGGGGAAAGTCCCCGTGAAATCCTTGTGCGTCAGAGAGGGGCGGGGTCACCGGGTGTAAGCGGACCCAGAGGCGAACTGAAGCGTCGCACAGCGGGAACCTCCAATTCAAACGGAGCGGCCGGAGAAGAAAGAAGAAGGGAAGACGCCGGAGCAAGATGCTGGACGAGAACAACGAAGGAAGAAGGAAGATGAAGATGAAGATGAAGATAAAGATGAAGAGGAAGATGAAGATGGAGGAAGAAACCCGAATGGAGAAAAGAAGAAGATGGAAGAAGAAGAAGGAAGAAAAGAGAAGACATTAATAAAGGAATTGTCAAAAACCGGCTCTTGTAATTTTTTACATTTTTGACACTTTCCTTGTGAAATGGTAGGGGTACATTTGTACCCCATTACCATTTCACACAGGGGGGGCGGGATCTGGGGGTCCCCTTTGTTAAAGGGGTCTTCCAGATTCCGATAAGCCCCCCGCCCGCAGACCCCCACAACCACCGGGCAAGGGTTGTGGGGATGAGGCCCTTGTCCCCATCAACATGGGGACATCCTCCCCATGTTGAGGGCATGTGGCCTGGTACGGTTCAGGAGGGAGGGGGGGCTGCTCTCTCATCCCCCCCCTCTTCCCCTGCGGCCGGCCAGGTTATGTGCTCGGATAAAGGGTCTGGTGTGGATTTTTAGGGGGACTCCACGCCATTTTTTTTTAAATTTGGGGTGGAGTTCCCCTTAAAATCCATGCCAGATCTGAAGGGCCTGGTTTGGATATTTGGGGGGAACCCCACGTCATTTTTTTTTTAAATTTGCAGCGGGGTTCCCCTTAATATCCATTCCAGACCTGAAGGGCCTGGTTATGGAATTTGGGGGAACCCCCACGCTTTTTTTTTTTGGTTAGCAAAGACTTTCAATGACTTTTATCTGTATTGACAGGAACCAGCAATTCATTACAGCCGCAAGGACTTTTAAATGACTATTATTTTACTTTAGAAATGTCATTTTGCTCTCCAACTGTTATAAACATGGAAAACATGTGCTACTTTACAGGCATACTATAGACACCCCCCGGAGATGATATTTAGGGCCTGTTCACACCGGATGCAGTGCAGTGCGTTTTTTGATGCCTGAAAAACGCAAAGAAAGTTGATCACATTAATGCCAATGGCATAGTTCACACCACTGCAGTCCGTTCCAGTGCGTTTCAGAAAGCCAAAAAATAATTGGTCATGCTGCATTTTTTAGGTACAAAACTGTACTGGACCCCAGTAAAACACATCAAAAGCACAACGGAACGTACCAAAAATGCACTGGAATGCACCGCAACGCACCTAAATGCACCAAAGACGCACTGCAACACACTTGTCCTAAGTGAAAAGAGGCGGAAAAAAACACTGGACTGCATCAAAAACGCCTCAAAAATGCACTGGAATGTGTCAAAAACGCGCATGCAGAAAAGCACCTGGAACACACCCAGACTGCGTTTCTATAGTGTGAACTAGGGCCAGTTCACACCATAGAAACACAATCCGGATGCGTTCCAGGTGCTTTTCTGCATGCACGTTTTTCATGCGTTCCGGTGCATTTTTGGTACGTTTTTGATGCAGTCCAGTGCTTTGTTTTCACCCCTCTTTTTTATTAACCATAGATAAGGACAAGTGTGTTCCAGTGTGTTTTTGGTGCATTTAGGTGTGTTCCTGTGCGTTCCAGTGCGTTTATGATGCGTTTTGATGCGTTCCAGTACAGTCCAGTGGAACTGGAACTCACTGGAACAAACACTGCCATTTAGAACCATATAACCAACTTTCCATGCATTTTGGATGCATAAAAAACGCAATGGACTGTATGTGGTGTGAAATGGCCCTTAAGCAATTTGGCATATTTAAAGGCACTTCTCCTTGTTTTGTTTTTGGTGTTTTCCAAATTGGTGACATTGATATATGTCCCTTAGGGTGGGACCTGGGCCCCCATTTTAAGGCCAATAACTACTAGAAGATAAGCCAGCCAAGTGGGGACTAGCAAAATTAACAAGTCAGTTCCCATAGACTGCAATAGTATTTGTTGGTGGGGGGGAGTGGTGATTGTCCCATCTCTAATTTTGTAGCATGCTGGATGATGAGCTTAATTTTGGATGGGGGGAGGGGGGGGGGGTTATTTTTTGCTAGCTGCATTGGTGTTGTTCTGCACATGCCCAGCCAGTTATTCTTTTTTGCCGTGCTTTTTGTGTGTGAACAGCGCTTGGATATTTCTGGGCATGCTCACTCAGAGAGTGTTTTTATGGGCTAGAAATTGAAGGGCATCTTAACAGGTGTGCCCACTTTGAATTTCAGTCTCTACATTGGGAGAACTTGCATTCTGGGTGTTTCATGGACTGTGCATGTGTTTTCAATTGCCTCATTAGCACACAAACATATGTTATATAAAGCTCACAGAGCATTCGGTCGATTGCCTTAAGAAGAGGCAAGTGTGTGTGTGTGTGTGTGTGTGTGTGTGTGTGTGTGTGTGTGTGTGTGTGTGTGTGTGTGTGTGTGTGTGTGTGTGTGTGTGTGTGTGTGTGTGTGTGTGTGTGTGTGTGTGTGTGTGTGTGTGTGTGTGTGTGTGTGTGTGTGTGTGTGTGTGTGTGTGTGTGTGTGTGTGTACATGTTGGTGTCCTTATCGAGTTTGTAACACATGTATTTTATTTGTTATGTCTTTGCAAAACAAGTGATTGGTTAACTTATGTGGATTGTATATTTTTGGTGTGGGGGAGATATGTTCCCCTGAAATAATTCTGATGTTGTTAATGTGTGTTGTTTGTTTACTTTGATTTAATTGTCTGCTGCATTTTTTTGGCCAAAAATTGCTCAAGATGTTGAGTCTGTAACTGTTTCAAATTGACCATGTTTTTTATTTTGCCTTCCCTTTTGTTTTGTTGAACAATAAAATTAGATGGAAAGTTTTGATGTTTGTTTTGTGTTTTCTTTGCAACAAATGTGACAGCTGATTGGCATGTCAAAACAAATCAGGTGTGATTTGTCTACCCTGGTGCCTTCATGGTAGTATATGCATGGATTGTATTGTGTGCTGCCATGGAGTGTCACCAGGAAATGAAAAATACAGAGCGGTAAGTATTCAATTTTCCTTTTTTACTGCAGTGGTTCTCAGCCTCAGTCCTCAAGTAACCCCAACAGGACATGTTTTGTGAATTTAGCTTATCGAGAATTGCTGTCCAAAAATCAAAACCATTGACTGTGATTTAAAGCACATGTGCAAGATGAAGGAAAACCTGCAAACATGGCCTGTTGGGGGTACTTGATAGGCACTGATTTAGAGCACTGCACTTAAAAATAGCTCAAGGCCATACAATTCTAATTGTGGGCATTTTGAGGGAAACAAAGTGTTAGAACCCCTGCGTGTGTGTTTTTTTTTTGTAGTTTGGCCTTTGTCTCCTTTTCTTAACATTGGCTTCACTTCCTGTCACACAGCTAAACAGGAAGTGAAGGTAAAACCCTACCAATGGTTTTTCTTGGGGACACACAGATCAATCTAACTAGTGTCCCCATTAAGCAAATTGCACTCTAGCACTTTGTTGTGTACACCCCAAATCATTGGGTAGTTTGGGGTTTAGTAAAGACAAATCCACTCTGCAGTAAAAGTGTAGCTGCTGAAAATCTGAGGGAAAGTACTGGTGATTGGATGTTACAATCATGTAAAAGCAAAGATGTTTTTTTTTTTTTTGGCTTGCATGTCCCCCTCAGATATACAGCATGTGCACTTGTAGTGCAAAGTAGATTTGCCTTTAGTAAATAAACCCCACAGTCCAAACTACCTAATAATAATTTGTGGTGTACCCCGCAATATGCTCGAGTGCAATGTGCATAATGGGGAAAGTATTTAGACTGACCTGTGTGTCCCCAAGGAAAGACATTGTTAGGGATTTTCCCTCACTTCCTGTGTGGCTATGTGACAGGAAGTGAATTATTTGGAAGGATAAAGTGGCCAAATTATTTAGTTTAACTTTTCAAAGACTTATTCCTAAGTTGAATTGTGATGCATGTCAATGGCCCATTTTGACCCTCTTTAATCACTTGAGATCAGCGCTATAACTGATCGACGGCCACAGCATGGTCCTCAATTGCCAGGAGTCCGTCAATAAACGTCCTCCCCTTTGCGCGCGCTGTGGTCACAGAGTCACTGTGACTCGGGTTATGACAGATCCGAGTAAGGGGCCGATCCCTGCCCTTTACCATGTGATCAGCTGTCAGTAAATGACAGCTGATCACGTGATGTAAACAAAAGCTGGGTAATGGTTTTTGTTTTCTCCTTGTGCTGACAGCGTGAGCATAAAAAAAAGGCAATCACCGGCTTATGTGCAAGGGACATGGGGCCCGAAGAGGAAGAGGCAATTCTGCATCATCTGTGACAATTAGTAGCCCCTGCCAGTGCCACCTATCAATGCCCACCACTGGTGCCAATCAGTGGCACCTAGCAGTGCTATCAGTGCCCATCACTGCCAACTATCATTGCCACCTAGCAATGCCACCTCTCAGTGCCCACCCTTGCCACCTTATCGGTGCCCATCAGTGCAGTCTCATCAGTGTACATCAATGAAGAAGAAAAATTACCTTTTTTAAAAATATTAACCAGTTTCCTACCGCCCACCGTCAAATGACATCCTTGGCTTTGGGCGGTGACATCTGAATAATGCCTGCAGTTGCAGGCATCATTCAGATATCATTCTTTTCAGCCGGCGATTCTGTGCACAATAAAAACGATCATAGTGGCAGTTCCGCCGCTTGATCGTTCTTATAGGCGGGGGGAGGGGACGTCCGCCCCCCTCTCTTGCCGCCATCCGGTGCTTCTCCGGGCTCTCCCGTACCATCTGGGGCTCGGAGAACGATTTGGAGATGACTGGTGACCAGATGGTCATCAGTCATCTCTATGACCGTCGGAGGCGCGGGCACGACGTTATGACATCATGCCGTGTTCCCGTATGTTAACCAAGCCGTGATCTTGGCTGTCAGCATGAGATTGGTGATTTTTTTGGAACAATATCATGCTTTCCAGCCTGGAGGAGAGATGTGGGGTCTTATTGACCCTGAATCTCTCCATAAAGAGGACCTGTCACACACATTCCTATTACAAGGGATGTTTACATTCCTTGTAATAGGAATAAAAGAGATCCCAAAAAATTAAAAAAGAGTAAGAAATACAAAAAAGTCAAGAAACAAAAACAAAAAAAATAAGAAAAAATGCCCATGTCCCCGGTAGCTCGCGCTCAGAAGCGAACACACACGTAAGTCCCGCCCACATATGTAAACGCCGTTCAAACCACACATGTGAGTTATTGCTGCGTGCGTTAGAACGAGTGCAGCAATTCTAGCACTAGACCCCCTCTGTAATGCCAAAATGGTAACGTGTAAAAAAAATTTAAGCATCACCTAGGGAGATTTTTAATTACTGAAGTTTGGTGTCATGCCATGTGTGTGCGCAATTTTAAAGCGTGACGTGTTAGATATCTATTTACTCAGCATAACAACATCTTTCACATTATACCAAAAAATTGGCCGTAACTTTACTGTTTTGTAATATTTTTAGCAAACAAAAGGCGTTTGAAAATTTATTGCGCAAATACCGAGCGAGATAAAAATTTGCAATGACCGCCATCTTATTCCCTAGGGTGTCTGCTCCAAAAAAATATATAATGTTTGGTGTTTTGAAGTAATTTTATAGCCAGAAATTTATGATTTTTACATGAAGGAGAGAAGTGCCAGAATAGGCCCAGTGCTGAAGTGGGTAAAATATCCATTTATTTATTTTTTAAACTCGGTCTTTTGTATTTATAGAAAAAAAATAAAAATAAAACACAAAGGTGATCAAATAGCACCAAAAGCAAGCTCTATTTGTGTGCCAGCAAATAAAACATTTTCATTGGGTTACAGTGTTGTATGAGCACGCAATTGTGATTAAAAGTGCATCAGCGCTGAAATGTGAAACTTGGTCTGGGCAGTGCGCAAGTGGTTAATATAAGGCTACATGCACACGGACATTTTTCCAACCGCTTGTTTGAGCGTTTTTTGCAACTTAAAACCATCTCTCCATGTTAGCCTATGGCCTCATGGCCACCATGGCGTTTTGGAGCTGTAAATGGCATAGGCGTTTTTAGGCCCCATGTAGACGGGACGCTGGTGCAAAGTGTTCTGAACTAAGGTTGAAAGTGGCGTTTAGAAAGGCGCGCTTTGTGGCATTTGCATGCCGTGTTTTACCAGATTTGCATGTATATGATAAGGAGCCGCCCTAAGCTCCAAAAACAGTATTATTTACGATTTTAGCTATTTAGTGAGACCAGAGTGATATGAGCAGCTGAGAGCAGCAGTGTAGTTGTATTTAGGCTGGGTTCACACTAGTGCGACACGACATCTGTCCTACTTTGGATCCGACTTTGCCCTGCGACATGAAGCCGACATATGTCCGACTTTCAATGAACGGGGATATGACTTGGATCCCCGCCAATAGCAGGCACTGTGTTTGTTATGAATCTTGAGGGGGAACTCCAGGCCAAATTTTAAATAAAAAACCGGCATGGGTTCCCCCTCCAGGAGCATACCAGGCCCTTGGGTCTGGTCTGGATTTGAAGAGGAACCCCTACGCCAAAAAAACAGCGTGGGGGTCCCCCCAAAATCCAAACCAGACCCTTATCCGAGCACACAACCTGGCAGGCCGCAGGGGAAGAGGGGGGGCACAAGGGAGCGGCCCCCTTCCCTCCTGACCCGTACCAGGCAGCATGCCCTCAACATGGGGGGTTTGGTGCTCTGGGGCAGGGGGGCGACCTGTTGATGGGGACAAGGGCCTCTTCCCGACAACCCTGGCCGTTGGTTGTCGGGGTCTGCGGGCAGGGGGCTTATCGGAATCCGGGAGCCCCCTTTAATAAAGGGGCCCCCAGATACCGGCCCCCCACCCTATGTGAATGAGTATGGGGTACATCGTACCCCTACCCATTCACCTGGTGGAAAAAAATTGCAATAAAAAAAACACACAGCTTTTTAAAGTATTTTATTGCACAGCTCCGGGGGTCTTCTTCCGACTTCGGGGGTCTCCGGTGTCGTCGCCGCCGCTCTCTGGCTTTCTTCTGCCGGGCCACCGCTAACTTCTTTAGCTCTTTTGCTAGTGGAGGCCCGGTCTTCTCCGTCGCCTTCTCCCCTCTTCTTCTCTCCGGTTCTTCCTTTCTTCTGCCGGCCCCTCCACTAACTTCTTTAGCTCTTTTGCTAGTGGAGGGGCTGGTCTTCTCCGTCGCCGCCTTCTTCTCTCGCTCTCCGGTTCTTCTCCCGGTTCCTCTCCCGCTTCTTTCTTCTGCCGGCCCCTCCACTAACTTCTTTAGCTCTTTTGCTAGTCGAGGGGCCGGTCTTCTCCGTCGTCGCCATCGGCGTCTTCTTCTCTCTTCTCCTCCTCGATGTTGACTCGTCGCTTCCTCTCGCAGTAATGTTAAATTTTCGGTCCGCAGAGATTAATATAGGCTTCTCATGACGTCACAGTCACATGTTCCCATGACGTCACACTCACATGCTCCGGGGCCATGTGCCCCGGAACATGTGACTGTGACGTCATGAGAAGCCTATATTAAGCCTATATTAGTGAGGTACTATGGTACTGAGTCATCAGTATGGTACTGAGTCATCAGCTGTCAATGGGTTTCCCCACTGACAGCTGAATAAAAAAAAAAAAAAGCGCTGGTTAAAAAAAATATGAGTCCACCTGTAAAGTGGCACTTCTGTAGCATATATGTAGCGGGTACTTGAATTTAGGGGAGGCATCTGGGTGGTAGTGTAACCCAGATGCACAGATTGCTAGGTTATCTGGGGCTCAGTACCTTCGACTGAGTTCCGCGAGGGTGGAGGAATCCGAGGGGGCCCTAATTCCTGGGGTGCCCGTGTCTGAGTTTGTGAGGACTGGTGTGCGGAACTTCTCTGGAGAGTCCGGCGTAGCATCGCTGGTGACAGAGAGGCCTCCCGTTTCTCCCTTGGACGGATCTCCTTTCCCTGACAGGGGCCGTGCTAGCGAAGGTAATTCACGTTCTACCTCACATGGTCAGTGGCAGTGACTATCCGCCACTGGTGATATCACAGTGGTTAGCATCAGAAGGGAAAGTATTGTGCCTCGATCTATCCCCCATTATAACTCAGTAGAAGAACTGTTTATTGTTTGGCAAGAAGAATAAAACTGAGTTGGACCTATTCACTGTGTGGAACTCTGGTTACTAGGAGCAAAGGAGTCAGGAACAAAGTACTGGACTTGACTCTAGGACACCTGCACAGGGCCCAATTTTCTGGCCTTCACCTCTTAGTTATGGAGGACATGGGCCATGGTGTATCTCATCTCTCCCTCCCAGAGACCCCTAGACAACAGCCGCATAATCGATAAAGCAAGAGAGAGAGAGAGAGGTCGCTACATATATATAACATGCTGCAGAAAGAAAAAAAAATTCTAAAGAAAAAAAAGGAGACAAATCCCATTTAAATTGACACACGGTTGGAATTGCCAGCACCTGGCTGATAAAAAATTTAAGAAAAAAATGGTGTGGGGTCCCCCCCAAAATCCATACCAGACCCTTATCCGGGCATGCAGCCTGGCAGGTCAAGAAAGGAGGGGGGCCCCCTCCTGAACCATTGCAGGCCACATGCCCTCAACATGGGGGGTGCTTTGGGGCCCAGGGTTGTCGTGGTCTGTGGGCGGGGGACTTATCAGCGGGCGTCGTGATTGACGGTTGACGATGGATTTACATCAAGGGACACTATGTTTTTGATTTTTTAATACAGGATATGTCAAAAACTGTTGTTTTAATTTTTTTGTAAACCCCATACCCATTCATATGGGGTTGGGATCTGGGGGCCCACCTGTGAAAGGGAGCTTTCAGATTACGATAAGACCCCCGCCCCCGACAACCACAGCCCAGGGTTGTCGGGAAGAGACCCTTGTCCTTGTCAACATGGGACAAGGTGCTGCCCAAAATCACCCCCCATGTTAAGGGCATGTGGCCTGGTATGGTTCAAGAGGAGGGGGCTCGCCCCCCCTTTCCTAACCTGCCTGGATGCATGCCCAGATAGGGGTCTGGTATGGATTTTGGGGGAGAAGCCCACGCCTTTTTTTTTGGCTTGGGGTTCCCCTTAAAATTCCTTCGGGTCTGATATGGACTGAGGGTGGACCCCACGCCATTTTATTCTTACATTTTTTAATAGCCGGGTGTCAGAAATTGCAACCGCGAGTCATTTTAAATGTGAGTTGACTAGTCTTTTTTCTTTAGAAATACAATTTTTTATATATGCTACAGATGCACCACTTTACAGGCAGTATAAGGGGACCCCCCAGGCACTATATTTAAAATAATTTTTCATTTTTATTCTTGCACTTTAAGCATCATTAAAATCACTGCTCCTGAAATAATTATTGTTAAAAAAAAGGTTTTTGCATTGATATATGTCCCCCAGGGCAGCACCTGGACCCCCATACCCCTTTTATGGCCAATTACTTGCATATAAGCCTTCAAAATTAGAACTTTTGATTTTTCCTGTTCGGTTCCTATAGACTCCAATGGGGTTTGCCGTTCGGTTTAGACTTTTTTTGCAGCAGAACTTTGCAGCAGAACTTCCCAACAGGGGGTCGTTTTGCCCATCTTTAGTATGGAGGCCATCCATCAAAGTTCTCTTCCCTTAGCAGCCCATAAAGTAAAGAAATTATGTGTGACGATGGTTCGCTTTGGATTAAAAGTATCTGCTGGAAAGGGGGGATCTCTTGTGAAAATGTTTGTTGAAACTGTAGAAAGTTGATGTGTTGGGATAATTGACTAGCAGTGATCCATTTCAGAGGCGGCTCTCTAATTAGGCAAATTAGGCGGTCGCCTAAGGCCTCACACTCACAGGGGCCTCGCGGTCGCCTAATTTGCCTGTGATCAATACTAATGTTGGCGCCATCGGATCTCTCTATCACCACTCTCTTTCTCACCCCCCCTCTTGCATTGGCTGAATATGCCTGATGGGTGAGGAGGGTGCCCTGGAAGTGGTGCTGATCACCTGTGTGCTAGATCCGTGCATTCTCTGCAGCCATTTTTCTTGCTTGAATTATTTTTCCCATTATGGGCGTGAGTGGGGCCTCATGTCTAAGTTTTGCCTAAGGCCTCACTAAGCCTAGAGCCGCCTCTGATCCATTTAATGGGAAAAGCTTCTGTGAATGTGAAAGTGTCTAACAATAATGGATCAGCTTGGTATCTCATAGATGCTACACATAGAGCAATGTGTTCTTTGCCTTCCCAACCAAGTTAGAGGTTCGTAGGTGAATGTTATCAAACAATGTGGTGGGAGGGCCTTGTCTAAGAAGGAATATTTATTCGTCACCTGATTTGGAAAAAAATCTGCTACTGTATTAGCCCAAGTGGTGGTAAACCTGGCATGCCTTTAATATTCCACTGGAGCCCGGGCCTGGAGTGACTTTACCGTGCTCCCATTTGGAAATTACTACATTCAATAATCCAGCACGTAAGAATCAGAGGGTTATGAAATATTCATAGTGGCTAGCTCTTACAATGCTATTGTGAATGATAATTGCCTATGTGACTATCTATTTATTGATTTATCTACCTATCTAGTTGACTCATATGTATACTGAATAGTTTCTTAATACACTTTATGAATGTAACACAAGTGACATAAGGACAAAACTTATTTTGATAAATTTTCTTGATATCATTTTATACTGTAGCTCACACTGACTTAATAAAAACTCAATATACAGACTGCTGTTAAATTATTAGTTTTATTTGCTAGGTGAACAAAGGATTTTCTGTTACAATCACTTTTATTATATTTCAGTTGCTATCCTTACAGAACAGTCAGTCACTTCTGAATAATACTGTGCTAAGCTACCAGTGCAGCACCTAACCTTAAAATGAAGGTCTGATTTCAGTAAGCCACTTTGTGATTTCTCAGGGTTACTACATTATGTGCAACATCATTCCTCTTTTCACGCTTTACTTGATAAACCCAATAATCACTTTAGTAATGTGTGACTTTTGCTATGTTTACCACTTTGAAGCATTCTAAATGTTAGATTAAGAAATAACAAGATTCAGAATTTGTACTTATGTGACCCATGCCTATGGGAACTCTAACATACAGAATTCTGAGGTTTATCTACAAAACCTGTATGAAATTAAGAATTTAGGTTTTGTCCACAGCAGCAAATAGAATCCAGCTGTCATTTTTTTATGCAAAAAACAAATGCAGTATCTGACTAATTATTATGGGCAATACCTCTACGAACATATGGCTGAAAGTTGCCATTGTTGAGACAGGCCCCAATCACATTTATTTGCATCAGACACAGCGAGATTATGCTAAACAAACATCTCTACTATATGTAGCATGAGCTAATGACAGCTACTTTCTAAGCAGTTTATAAGCAAAAACATTAGATCACGGTGCATTTTCTCTCTCCAGGGATCCTGTTTTCTGGGAAAATGTTCTTGGTGACACTACACAATGTTCCATATTTCCAGTGCCACCATGCAGTGCCTGTGAAGTGTATCTCACAGTTTCCCAGATGGCTTTCATTATTTTGTTGACAGGCCGCCAGCCAAACACTTTCTAGCCCAAAGAAACATCTCCAGAGGAGAAAACATCTGGATGAGACCTCTTAGCATGAAACGGTGGGATTTATCTGCTAAACTTAGGCTCTTCTGCAGTAGCAAATAAACATAAACTTAAAAAAATAAAAAAACATATACTACTATGTATTGTCGGTAATGAATGTAGAAGAAAAAAAAAACTCCCCATGGAACAGCATGTTTGGAAAGCTTTGCTACATTGTATTCTATAGGACTATACAGAAGATGTTCTTTACATCAATACTAATGATCAGCCTTATTATTTTATCAAATCAAAAGCATATTAAACACAATTGTGATGTCTGTGCAGATCTATTATCTTAAATAAAACAAGTTAATTGGTGGACGACATTTATTACAGTAAAATGTTTTATTAGTAGAAGGTATATGAACTAGGTTTAATAATACATAGGATATGGAATATACATTTTTTGTTAAATTCAATTGCCATAACTGTACATGGTGGCCTACTTACAGTAACTTCCGTAAAATAATACTGATCTGTCGTTCATATACCGTACTTTATTTTTGATTTAAGTGGAAAAGAGTACAAGAGCTGGAGGTCATAAGTGTCAGGAGCATTTTATAATGTAGAGCAAGATACATCATCATTTAGGAAAATACAGGAATGCAAGTAAGCGAATGAGGGAGAACTTCAATAAAGCATATTGGTTTTAACCTGAGTCCTCATGGGTGTTATGGTAGTAGTATTTTTAGGGCAAAGCTTTTTTCATGCTTTTATGAACTTTTATGTATGGACTATACAACCAATCTATTTGTCCTGGGACTTTAAATGAGGCACAGCACATACGACCAATGAATAACTAGTTTCCACCATTGTTGTTTAATACATGAATAAATATTGCATACAAAAAGAGGATAAAATGGTAACAAGCTGATTTGTAATGAATCAGTATTAATGCATTTCATACATAATTAAATATAGTGTTGACCATTCACAATCCAACTGGCAATACATGATTAAAACAAAAATTGCATCCATAAATTTGACACGTTTTGTGACCCTTATGCTGTGTACACAAGATCGGTTTTACCGATGAAAACAGTCCGATGGACTTTTCTCATCGGACAAACCGATCGTGTATGGGCCCCATCGGTCTTTTTTCCATCGGTGTGAAAAAATAGAACATGTTTTAAATTTATCCGATGGGAAAAAAAAGGATAGCAAATTCCGATCGTCTGTGTGGAACTCCATCAGACAAAAAACCCACGCATGCTCAGAATCAAGTCGACGCATGCTCAGAAGCATTGAACTTAATTTTTCTCGGCTTGTCTGAGTGTTTTACGTCACAGCGTTTGGAACGGTCAAATTTTTGACTGATGGTGTGTAGGCAAGACTGATGGAAGTCAGCTTCATCGGATTTCCGATGGAAAAATCCATCGGATTAGAATCCATAGGAAATCCGATCGTGTGTACAGGGCTTTTGTTAACTCTTCAGAGTAGATGCATGTATAGTATAAATCAGCTAAAAAAAGATATGACAATATTTCCAAATGGTGATTGCCATGGGAGTCTCACCTGGGAGCTGTGGAAGTATGACTCAGCGAGAACTCAAGGGGACTAACAGAAAGCAGATTCAACGTGGGTGGGCAAACCATGATAGCACCCAAAGTAGTTGCATGAATCAAGAGCTATGAGCCGAAATGTTGCTACTCAGTATCCTCATGGGTGCACCAGGCCACATTCTATTTTGTTTACCGGTATGTATGGACTAAGTATTTAGGCATTTCTAAAGCTGAAACCTTGTTTTCATGTTGGATTCATTGGGGATATTTCTCCCTGTGCCTGTGTGGGTTTCCTCGGGGTACTCCTGTTTTCTCCCAAACTCCAAATACATACTGGTAAGTTAATTGGATCCTCTTTAATATTGGCCCTAGTATGTGTACTGTATGATTGTGAGTTAGGGACCTTAGATTGTAAGCTCCTTAAGGGCAGGGACTGATGTAAATGTATATGTAAATTGCTGCGTAAATTGACGTCGCTATATAAGTATCTGAAAAAATTCAATAAATAAAATATTTCCCTTTACTTCTCGCCTTCTAAACGCATTAGAAAATGGGGAAAACTGTCTTCATATAAATTATATCGCCTCTTAAGTTCACCACACAGATTTCAACTTGATTGTGTAATTTTATTTAAAACTACCAGATACTATGTAGTACATGATCATGTCTGATTGGATACAAATTAGGTAGATTGTTTAGATAGGTCCTTCTAGTACATACTGTAGGTCTTATAAATCTACAGGGGATTGTACAAAGATACAGTCATATTGTTATGTGCATGGTGACTTTTGGGCAATTGTCCCCTTAAGATTCTGCTCTATTCTCAAAATTTTGTATTTCACTTTTAGTACTGGAGACAATGGTTACTAGGACAAAAAAGAGGGTGACTATCCCAAGAATTAACATAAAACCCTATCACTTTACTTATTAACAACCTAAATAAAGCCTCATGCATGCAGACATATATCTAGGCATAAACTATGCCTAGTGTAAAAAGCACGTTGTTTACCCTAAGGCCTCTTTCACATGGGCGGCATTAAGAGGCGGCCGAGACACAGTTTTGCTGCCCTCCTCTATGCTGGGCCTAATCAGAGTACCCAAAGTATGGCAGGAATCACTGCACAGAGTTATTTGAATTATGTTTATATTGTAGCTATGAAAAAGGCACAACCAAGGCAGGTATAAAAATGATACTACATATATTGCAGACCATATACATGTAGCTCTTCAAGCAGAGGAAGTAATGTTTATAAGAAAGGCAATTTTCCAGTAGTGTTATGATACACATTTATAGATCACAGAATGCTAGAGAAGCACTTTCCTTGGAGGGGTCGTAGTGTTATTGCATCACACTATGATCCCTCTAAGTTCCTGCAGATACAGTATGTTGCTACTGGGTATTTTTTTTTGCTAGAAAATTATGAATGAAAGCCTCTGGAGAAGAATACATGAACACTATGGTGGGAAGTACCATCATCCTAAAAATTTGAATATAGAAAATTAGGTCTAAGGTCCCCGAACCAAAGAACAAAAAAAAGGGGGAGGGCCAATAGGACTTTTTGCGGTACTGGCACAGGGGTAACATCAATTATGAAAATACAAGTATAAAACAAAAGAAAGTCTTTTATTGAATACAACAAAAAAAGGAAGGCACAATAAAAAATACAGAAATAAAATGGTGATAACCATATACAACACCAATATGGAGGTCCCCGAGGGGGGAATAGCACAGTGGGTTGCAGGTCACAGCAGTCTCAACTAGTTTTGCGGCATATGCCACTTCATCAGGAGTATATCTAAAAATGACAATCAGTCGGTGGTTAATTTGAAAAAAGCAACAATATATGAATTGGGGAACAAGGGCTCAGTTGCTTACCTAAAAAGACCCCACCAAGTGAAGACAGCGGGAGCAACCAGGCAAAGTCCCACGCGGTAGCCATAGGGGGACATATGTGTGGGAGGACCTACTTATCAGATATATGTCCCCCTATGGCTACTGCGTGGGACTTTGTCTGGTTGCTTTGTCTTTTGTTTTATACTTGTATTTTCATAATTGATGTTACCCCTGTACCAGTACCGCAATAGTCCTATTGGCCCTCCCCCTTTTTTTGGTTCTTCGGTTCGAGGACCTAAGACCCAATTTTTCTATATTGCTAGAAAATTACTTAGAACCCCCAAACATTATATATATATTTTTAAGCAGAGGCCCTAGAAAATAAAATGGCATAAATATTTTTATGTCACACAGTATTTGTTCAGCGGTTTTTCAAATGCAATTTTTTGGGAAAAAATACAATTCAATGAATTATAGTGAACATAAACACAATATAATATCCGATTTTTTGGAAAAAATATAAAATACAATGTCACATTGAGTAAATAGCAAACATGTCATGCTTTAAAATTGCACACACCTGTGGAATGGCGAAAAACTTTACTACATTGCATTATCCATAGGCTTCCTATGGGGGCACTTGCCAAAGAGCAGGAGCCTGGAGCTTCGGTGGGGGACAGCAGAAGAGGAAGATCCAGGCTGCTCTGTGCAAAACTATTGCACGGAGCTAGTACGTATAACATGTTTATTATTTACAAAAAAAAAAAAAACATTTCACAATCACTTTAATCAAATGCTATACCAGGTGGTGGTACAAGCAACCTAGGCAGATGTTGGACAACTTTATTACACCCGTGTCTGAATGTGCTGCCTGAAGTTGTCTGCTCAGGAGCAAGACTCTGTTAATGTATTTCTGGCTGGACTTTCTTTATGAACATGTTCCTAGTTCCATCAGTTATTTACATGTTACTTATCCCATTATCTGATCAATTGTAGTTAACCCCCAAGCATTATATATTTGTTTAAGCAGAGGCGCTAGAAAATAAAATGGTGGCAATTTTTTTATGTAACACAGTATTCGTGTAGTGGTTTTTCAAATGCAAATGTTTTGGAAAAAATACACTTTAATGAATTGTAGTGAACACAAACACAATATACAGTGAGGGGAAAAAGTATTTGATCCCCTGCTGATTTTGTACGTTTGCCCACTGACAAATAAATGATCAGTCTATAATTTTAATAACAATCAGCAAAGATTCCTGAAAGCGCTTGAATCCTCAATATTTATCTCAAAGAAGCAGGTAGTCAATGGTGAAGCCAACACTTATGTAAACCACACATAGTCATTATAATAAGCTTATTGTTTATTGATAAGAATGAAAAGCTTGAACAGAACCAGTGACAGAGGTGTGTATAGCAGCTATACTGCATGAGCATTCCACTGAGAATGGTCTGGGATGTGTCTCAGAAAGGTGGATTGCAGCGATGGTGAAAACAGCTGAACCGGATGGTGACTACCCGGCGACCGGGAGGAGCTGATCTGCCTTGATGTGGGGACACATTAGAGCCAGGATCGGGAGGAAAAGGCTGAGGGCAAGCCGTAACTCAAAAGAGGGGAAAGCGTCCTGGGTCCGGCCTCTAGCTATGATGTCACCTGCTGAGCCAGAAGTGCCAAAAGAGGAAGCCGCTGATGGACCGTACGCCTCACAGCGCCTGGACAACAAGCTGGTTCCAAAGGTTCTGTCACACTGACGACATGTTTTGCACGCCTGCGCCTTGTCAAGTCATGTGACAGGATGGACCAAAGGGAGTTTAAAGCCTGGAGAATAGTAGACAGAACAGGTTACAGTCAATTTTTAATAGAGCTAGAATGTCCAATGGTTCTGCCACACAAGAAGACCGAATGGAACCTAGCACAGAATCTACTAAAAAGTCAACTCCACTTCACATAGAGGAATTTGAAATAAATATGAGGAAAGCGTTCCTCCGATTACAACATGCTAGGGAACACGAAAATTTACAGTGGTGGGATCTTTCCTTTACGTATTAAAAAGCAATGCAATTTTTTAGACCCTGACCTTAAAAAGAATTGGAAATTGCTAGCTGAATTTTGTATCACACAGTGGATCAAATTCATCATACAATAAAGGAAAAGGAGACTTGAAACAGCCCAAACACTGGTCCAGAATAGTGAAGCAGAGGTAGACAAAATGAATGCCTCTAGTCTTTACAGAAAATGGCACGAAGTGTTAAATAAAAATTTACAAAACATTGAGGATAAAATAGTGGACAAAAACCCCCCAAAATTAGAGAGGGATATTGAGGATTATAAAGGAGGTAGGGTTGTTGACTGGAAACGTAACAACAATAATATCCCTAAGAAATCTGATAGTAAATGGCCCTTTTCCAAAACCCCATAAAATATTAATATTATTAATAATAAAAAATTGTCTCAACATGCATGCTACCCTCTCAATACCACATATTCATCATACACATAATAATTCAAGAGATACCCCAATTAACATCATGGGTGATAAGCCATTACATAACAAGGCAATATCACCACCCCAAGTAGTTATAGCTCCAGATAATATACTGTACCTTCCAATAATATAGTTCCAGAAAATACACCTTTCAATAATTCCTTTCAACATTCCCAGACATCTTTCAATAATGAGTGTCAGTCACCTTCTTTCAAGATAAATAACACTCTGCCCACCAAATCAAGTCTAGTCCTCTCACCATCATTGAACATACCCATTTGTAACTGGTACAGCCCCTTAACACAAGACTTAGAAACCTTCACCAAAGGCTCCTCCAACACAATTCCATTCACATTTGGTGAGGTACAATTCTCCAACATGCCTACCTCTGAAAATATTCCAGGGAATTCTTTTTTAGTAGAGTCCCCGAAAAGTATAGTAAAAGAAAAAACAGAAAAAAGAAAACTATCAGAGGGAGAAGAGATGGAAGAGTGTTTAAGATTAATCAACAAAAAAGAAAGGAAAGAGAGCAACTAAAAATTACAGATAGCACAATCAAAATTTATAATTTGTCAGCCTATAGTCTCAATGGAGCGAAAATGTCCCTGCTTAAGAAAGGGCTAAGCTTTCCTCCTTCTAGGGGTCCCAATCAATTTGGACTGTTCAAAGATTTACACAATTTTATTTGTTTACTGAAACTTAAACGTCACTTTGCCAAAACACAAGACACTAGTGATACTAGCAATACCCAGCCAGGAATAGCTATCCCAGTGGGAACCCTCTATTGGCACATTGGATAATCCAGAGGCCACAATGAATGATCCCCATTTGGTCCAAATATTGGGTGATTTGTGGGAGGAAGGTTACACCGATACTCAACCAACAGATTGGTATGTTGATCCTGATACCTAAATCCTCCTTCTTTCCAATTAAATCAAAAGGTCCATATATTGAGACTTTTTCTCAAGCAGTATACCAGGAATTTTTATCAATCTGCAATGAGAAAAAGACAGACTCAAAGAATTGAACCCTTGTAGAACAAAAAGCTCTATAAGAGATAGAAGCAAATGGTAAAAATACTATAAAATTAGCTGAAAAAGGAGGAAGTAGAGTGGTCCAGGATAAAGTAGACTACTTAATGGAGGGGGAGGTGTGGCCAACCACCGGGATGTAAGGACGTGCTTAGCCTGAGCTCCGTCCGTGCCGCACACATCCTGACTTAATCCTGCTGACCCGATCGCCATCCAGGGGTCCCATTTGTCCCCATAGCATCCGGGGAACCTTGTGTCCACCAGGAGATGCTCAATTACGGCCCACTGATGGAGGAAGCCTCAGGATCTTTCCCGCCACCATCGCCATGCAAAGCAAGGCAAGATGGCGCCGGTCACCATGCTGCAGACACACGCAGCCAGCCATCCTCCTACTCATCAGCGCTGAAGCAGAAGCCTGCAGGGAAGGGTGAGTCACACTGTTCCCCCCTACTCTGAGCCCGGAGGATCATATCTTGTTCTCCCTGGCTGAGGACAATGCTCCTGATACCCCCAGCGTGGACACTGCTGATGCAGGCCCTGCAGAGCCCTCCCTGTCCCAGATTATGGAGGCCATCCAGCACAGCCATGCGTCTCTGACCACTCAAATGGACTCCATTAAAACTGACTTATCCTTTCTGAAACAAGATGTTCATAACCTCCGCCATAGAGTAACAAATGCTGAGCAGCGCATTGGTACACTGGAGCAGTGTTTTTCAACCTTTTTTAAACCAAGGCACCCTTTAAAATCTGTCAGAATCTCGAGGCACACCAAACCAAAAATGTGGAAAACTCCATTGGATTGTTTCTCAGGCGAGACAGTGGAAGGGGGGGACATCCCCTCCCGCCGCTTTTGAAAGCGTTCCAGTGGCTCAAGAGCCGCTCGGAACACTTTCATGAGAAAGCCAGTCACTGGCTGTAAAAAACAATACCAAGGTTATGGCTGATATCTTTAGCCCCGGCAAACCATTCCAAATCTGTAACTACGAATTGTGGTCTTGTGGGAAAAAAAAAAAACCTACATAATACTTGTTACAATTAGGGCACTTTCACATTGACTCATTCCATTGCAGACACGGTGACTTAATTTTTTTTATATAATATACATGTTCTATGTGGGTTATTATTGATAATGATAACTGTATACTTCAATACTGCAGTTTGGCCGCAGCGCAGGTGTAGCGCAGTGTACCTGCGGTTTTCGTGTGGTTTCTCATAAACTTCTATTATGTAGTAAATTTTTGGTACATTTTCTGAAAGCACACCAAAAATGAGGGGCATAATAGAAGTCTATGAGAAACCAAATGAATACCGCAAGTACACTGCGCTACACCTGCGCTGCGGCCAAACTGCAATATTGAAGTATACAGTTATCATTATCAATAATAACCCACAAAGTATATTATATTACATTTAAAAAAAATTCACCATGCCTGCAATGAAAAGTGAGGCAATGAAAGTGCCAACAAGTGTTATGTTTTTTTTTTTTTTTTTTATAAACACCATGCCTGCAATAAAACTATCATACATTGAAAATGACAGGTACAAGTACTGTACTTGTGTCTCCTCACTGTTTTGTTTCCTCACTGTTCTTTCACCTCTACTCGTGTTGTTGTTCTTCTTCTCCTTCCCTCAGGGAAACACGCGCCAGCCAGCATTTACTCTGGCACCCGCGGCTCACACGTCACAGATACCAGTGCGTGCGCCCGACACTCCCATAGCAACCGATGACGTAATCGGTTGGCAAGACGCGATCGGGAGGCCCGCACAGCCAGCACAGCTTCCCGAGTGCCTGTGGCAGCGGGAAGTGAGCTTTACACAGCAGACCGGCACTGTTGTAATAAAAAATAATAACCAAGTGGCCAGCAGTAGTTAAAACATCAGATAGCTGCCATAGCTGCCTATATTGGGGGTTATTTTGCCGCGGCACACCTGGGGACTCTTCACGGCACACCAGTGTGCCGCGGCACACTGGTTGAGAAACGTTGCACTGGAGGATAAGACCCATCCATTACAGGGCTCTGTTAGGGAGCTACGCCAAGCCCATGATTATACTGCGGATAAGCTCACTGAAATGGAGGATCGTTTACGGAGGAGCAACCTCCGCTTCCTGGGGTACCCAGAGTGGTCTGAGGGTAAAACCCCAGAGGACTTTATGGAAATATGGCTGATCACCACATTTGGCGCCTCCACCTTTTCACTATTATTTGCCATTGAACGAGCACACAGGGTTCCCCAGCGTCCCCTACCACCAGGGGCCCAGCCACGTGCCATGATTATCAAACGACTTCACTTCAGGGACAGGGAGGCAGTTCTTGGAGCTGCCAGAGAAAAGGGAAGGGTATCCTTTAATGGGAGTGGAATTACTATTTTCCCTGACTTCTCTGTAGCTACACAAAAGCAGAGGGCCACTTTCCTGGCTATTAAACGCAGGCTCCGTGAGCTTCATTTTCCCTATGGCATGTTATATCCTGCTCGCTTGAGGATCGTTTTCCAGGGAAAGGCATACTTCTTTACGGATCCTAAGGAGGCATCTCACTGGGTTGATACCCTGGGACATCCTGAACGCCGGAACCAAAATCACAGATCCCCTCCACGTTGAAAATGCACCTACTCTGTATTCCTCCTTTGCTACATCTTGCGCCCTAACTGGTGTACACTACCCTTTTCCTGCATGGGACAGCGGGAGGGGGTAGGAGTGGGCCTGGATATCCTCACACCTGTGATCGCCTCACTCCCCTCTTTACAGTTATAATGGGGTGGTGAACTGCATTCTTCTACCATTGTTTGTTTACTACTTGATCAACCTGGATGACTGTTATCACTTCATTCCTTCTTTTTTCTTTTTTGAACAATTTATCCTGCTATTCTTTTTTGAACTCTCTTTTTCAGACTCAGGGTCAACTAGCATGTTTGCCATGTGCGGACACGGGTGGCGGCCCGCGTCTAAGGGACTTTACCGCTCCTCAGGGTTGGTTGATTGTGGGTCTGTGTCATGGTCCCCCTGCTTTGCAGTTTTGGTTTTGGGAACAAAGCTCTCATATGTTTGGGTTTGGGAGCCGGGAGGGTTAGGGTGGGATGGGATGTTTGGAGATTTTCGTTTGAGGTTGTTGCTTTTTTGTGTTTTTTTTTTAATTGCTGGTATCCATTTGTGCATGTCCATCTACAGGTCGGTCTAGCTGGCCCTTATAAGATGCATCTGATCTTTTTATTTCCTACCATGTTGTCTTAAGTCTTTGCTCTGCTCCTTGCCATACGCACTTCTCATGGTCCGCGGGTCTTCAGGCTCTGGTTGTTTCCAGCGAACCATGGGACGTGGGGTCCTCTAGTCATGTATTTTATGCCTCCTTATGTCTAGACTACGTTTGGTCTCTTGGAATGTGCGGGGGCTGAATTCTAAAGTGAAAAGATCATTAATGTTTGACTACCTGGCACGTCACAATCCGCATGTAATCCTTCTTCAAGAAACCCACCTCCAGGGCTCTAGAGTCATGGCCCTTAAGCGGGCAAAAATTGCCTATGTCCTCCATTCCACATACTCCACGTACGCCAGGGGAACCTCCATCCTCATAGCCAAATCAGCCCTGGTTAGTATTAAACATGTTAAACTTGATCAGCAGGGGTTCTTTGTGATTGTTGTGCTTGAACTTATGGGTAGGCCGTATACAGTGACTAGCTTATATGCCCCACCCCCCTTTACTAAGATGTTGTTTGAAAGGGTGATTAACTCCATACTGGCGATAGCGAAGGGTCCTTTATTGATAGCGGGTGACTATAATACAGTATTGGACAATTCCCTTGATAGATTACATTGTTCTACGTTACCCCCCACTCCCCTGGGTTCTTTCTTAACTCAATTTGATTTGGTGGAGGCCTGGAGGTGGAAGCATGCGGATGGGAGGGAGTACTCATGTCACTCTGGGTCACACGACACTCTGTCTCGTATTGATTTATGTCTGGTTTCTTCGGATCTGCTTAATATGGTGACAGAGGTTAAATACCTTCCCAGGACGGTGTCTGACCATTCTCCTTTGATGGTGGACCTCGCCCTGGGTCCCTCCTCCTCCTTTCGGATATGGTGGCTGAGCCCTCTATGGCTGGCGGACGAGATTGTAGTGAACAAATGTATGACAGAGATGAAATCCTATTTGCTAATTAATAAGCAAAGCGCCTCTGTTCCGGTGGTTTGGGATGCCTTTAAGGCCGCCACCAGTGGCTCTTTTGCTGCGGCGGTCAGTCAGACACGCAAGGCCTCTATGTTCAAATTGATGGATGCCGAGGTGACTCTCAGGGAGGCGGAGGCCGCTTATACTGCGACTCCCTCCCTGAGACGCGCACTACCTGGAAGCATAGGGCCAGAGAATTGGACTTAGTGCTTTTGGAGCGTACCCAGAAGAAGCTGCTGTACCAGAATCAGCAAATCTTGGCTTATCTTTCTAAACCTGACTATCAGCCATGTAGCATACCTAGAATTCAGAGCCCAGAGGGCGTAGTGGTAGAACAAAACAATGAGATCATGGATGCCTTTGTCACCTTTTATTCCTCCCTATATGCTACTAGAGCTCACTACACGATTGTGGAATTAGATGATTATCTTGCTGAAATTTCGCTGCCCAGACTTCAGACCCAACAGGCATCAGACCTCGATACTCCTCTGACGACTGAGGAAATTGGGGAGGCTATCCAATCCTTTTCCAGAAATAAAACGCCGGGATTGGACGGTTTCCCTATCGAGTGGTATATGCAGTACAAAGATCTGTTTATACCTCATCTAAGCAGGGTGTATGATTTTGCTATGAAAACGGGACAGTTACCGCCCTCTATGTCGGAGGCGCTGATTGTCCTTATTCCTAAACCACATAAGGATCACCTCCTATGTGAATCTTACAGACCAATATCACTTATCAATTCAGATGTTAAGATTTTGGCCCAGGTGCTCGCCCGGCGATTACTACCATTATTGGTGCAGACCAGACTGTTTTCATCCCTGGGCGATCGACCTCCATCAACTTATGTCGACTGTTTACCAATCTTCAGGCCACTCATGAGGAGATGGGTTCCCGGGCTGTTTTGGCCTTGGACGCACACAAGGCATTTGACTCGGTCGAATGGCCTTATCTGCTGGAGGTCTTGGCAAAATTTGGTTTTGGCAACACCTTTATCAGATGGATCTAGTTGCTCTATTTAAAACCCACCGCTAGACTGACAGTGAACGCAGCGGTGTCTGATCCCTTTCCGATAAAGAGAGGCACCAGACAGGGGTGCCCTCTGTCGCCGTTGCTCTTTGCACTGGCGAAAGAGCCTTTGGCAGCAATGATAAGATCCTGCGGGGAGATTACGGGTCTGACGATTGGGGCTCTAGAGGAGAAGGTGTCTCTTTACGCTGATGACATGTTAATATATTTGTCGGATCCCCAATCATCTCTCCCAGTCCTGCTGGAGATTATTAGAAGGTTTGGTCATTTTTCCGGATTCCGGGTAAACTGGGACAAGTCCATCTTATTTAAGATGGACCAAACAGAGTCGCTCATACTGCCTCCCTCTTGCCCACTACAAATAGTCACCCCCTTCCGATATTTAGGAGTTATGGTACAGCTCCCTATAGCCTCTTATGTTAAAATCAATTTAGACCCCCTTATAGGGCGAATGAAAACCACAATCAAAACCTGGGCTTATCTTCCACTTACATTACTGGGTAGGATTAATATCTTTAAAATTATATTCTTACCACGATTTCTGTATGTCTTGGGTAATTCGCCAGTGTATGTCACTAAACTTAAATTCAAGGAAATAGACTCCATCCTTACTTCCTTTCTTTGGAGGGGGGGAGCAGTCAGGATTGCCAAGAACACCCTCCAGTTACCGGTACTGGAGGGTGGATTGGCCTTACCCTGCCTCGACACATATTATATTGCCTCACAATTAGCTCATGCACATTGGTGTTTTTTTCCTGAAGCCAACAACGCTGCCACTGCCACCTCCTATGAATCCCTGCAGAACCCGATTCATTGTATGTCCCTTAGAGGGCGGGAGGGTACGAGTGTCCTGGCAATGACTATACGGCTTATTAAACTCACTAAATTGCAATCCTCCACAGACAGTAATACTTATTCGCCAAACACTCCACTTTGGGGGAATCCGTCTCTACAAGAGTTTTTCCGCAGATCTGACGGGGGATTCTGGTCGAGAAGTGGGGTAAAAACCATTTTGCACTTGTTCTCGGACAACGTGTTTCGTTCTTTTGACGAGTTTCGTAGAGACTACAATCTGCCACACACAGCTTACTTCCTTTACTTACAGATACGCCACACTGCAGCGACGCAGTTTGGCCTTCTTAACATAGCTATTCAGTTCTCTCCACTGGAAAGTTTACTGATTGACCCTCCTCACGCCAAACTAATTTGCACATATTATGGGTCCATTCTGCATTCCACAACTCAAAGGCTGAGCAAGACGGCCGCCAGTTGGAGAGCTGACATTCCTGAGTTGACGGAGGACATCTGGCAGGAGCTTTTGCCCCTCCAGGTTCCCTCTGTCATTTCTTCCCGTGACAAGGTAATACAGACTAAATTGCTATACAGATCCTATTTTACACCATGCTTACTGTTTAAATTAAATAGATTACCCTCTGCATTATGCTCTTGTTGCGGCATGGCTGATGGCACGTTCTTTCATTTAATGTGGAAGTGTGCTCCGATTAGAAAGTTCTGGTCGGAGGTCACGGCCTTCATTAGTTCACTGACACAATTACCTAATGTATGTAATCCTCTGAGGTGTTTACTGGGTTATATTGATGATGATAATATGTCTAAGAATATGCAAACATTCTTGCGGATAGTTTTGTTTTATGCTAAGAAATCGATAACCTTCCACTGGAAGTCTCCATCCTTGCCCAATATTGCCTTTTGGCTCACTACCGTTAACCATGCTGTATCGCTAGGAGAAATTGAAAATAATACCTGTCACCTGTATCTCATAGGCACCACATCCCTTCATTACGAAGCTATATAGGAATATGAAGGTATTGGGACTTTTAAGGTGCAACAACTACACAATATTCAATATAAAAAATATAATTTTATTACAAAAAAATATATGAAAATTCATATGTACAAATATACATGAACCATCAAAATAAACATAATAGAGTTTCCAAAGTGCATATAGACAAAATTCTCTACATGTTTCGCCATTTTGTAGGCTTCCTCAGGAGTTTGTCATGCAAATACTGGAAACAAAAAAAGAAAAATAATAAATACATAATATTATTTACTCAAATTTCAAACTCAAAATTACAAAACAGAATATTATTAAGAAAAAAAGGATAACTGAAAACCATAACCAGCCCAATGGTTGCTCAAAAGTTCATCTCAAAATTAGATCTATTTATTCAAGGTATATGACCTTATTAGTATCAGTTGTAAGTACATTACCTGTAAATTTTGATGGTACAATCTAAAATGAAGAATGACCAGATAGCCAATGAGCTATCCCACACGGGGGCGCCCGTAAGGAGGGGATCATATGGTGTATCATAGAGGGGGAGAAATACTGGCACAAAAAACCACCCGGATATTACTAGCACAGGAACAGAGGGCCATCTGGGGGAAATTACAAAGAAAATTCGAATGAAGTCAAATAACAATCTATGTATAAGAGTAAAGGCGTCTAATCTAGTTATACGGCACATACCCCATCAGTATTTACCTGTTTATGGCTGTTGATAGTAAAAAATATATAAATAAAAAATATAAATTAGAATAGGCAAAAAAGGGGGCATGCTGTATCGCTATATATGCTGATATATGAGGCTAGAGGATGTCCGAAAAAAATTTATGAAGGTTTGGGGCTACTGGGTTGACTCCGAGAGCACTGTACCTCCTGCTATTTAGAACTGTGACTGATCTTTATTTTCTTTGCATATGTCAACTGTTTACCAGCTTCCAGATTTTTGCACTGTAATGGATTGGGCGATGTTCGCTCAGTATGTGTTTGTTTGCTGTCTATTGTATGTCTTGATTTGAAAAAAAATCTAATATAAATTTACCTTTAAAAAAAAAAGACTACTTAATGGAAGCAAATTGTCTTCTCTCATATAACAACACTTATATAGAATTAAAGAAGCACCCGTTAACTGAATATCAAAAAGCACTAAAGATTTTTATCCATAAAGCCTTCGATGATGGTGTGTTAGACAAAAAAGAGAAACAGTTTCTATTACCAAATATTAATAGTACTCCATACTTTTATCATCTCCCGAAGGTTCACAAGTCCTTGATTAGGGATGAGCTTCGAGTTCGAGTCAAACTCATGTTCGACTCGAACATTGCCTGTTCGCCCGTTCGCCGAACAGCGAACAAATTGGGGTGTTCGCGGCAAATTCGAAAAATCTATGGGAGAAATCTAAAGTGCTAATTATAAAGGCTTATATGCAAGTTATTGTCCTAAAAAGTGTTTGGGGACCCGGGTCCTGCCCCAGGGGACATGTATCAATGCAAAAAGAAGTTTTAAAAACGGCCGTTTTTTCGGGAGCAGTGATTTTAATAATGCTTAAAATGAAAAAATAAAAGTGAAATATTCCTTTAAATTTCGTACCTGGGGGGTGTGTATGATATGCATGTGAAGTGGCGCATGTTTCCCGTGCTTAGAACTGTCCCTGCAAAAAATGTCATTTTTGAAAGAAAAAAATGCATTTAAAACTGACTCGTGGCTATTAATGAATTGTCGGCTCCCGGCAATACATACAAAAGACATTGATAAAAAAAAAAAAAAAAGCGTGGGGGTTCCCCAGAATTCAATTACCAGGCCCTTCAGGTCTGGAATGGATATTAAGGGGAACCCCGCCGCAAATTTAAAAAAAAAATGACGCGGGGTTCCCCCAAATATCCATTCCAGGCCCTTCAGATCTGGCATGGATTTTAAGGGGAACTCCACCCCAAATTTAAAAAAAAAATGGCGTGGAGTCCCCCTAAAAATCCATACCAGACCCCTTATCCGAGCACGCAACCTGGCCGGCCGCAGGGGAAAAGGGGGGGACGAGAGAGCGGCCCCCCTCCCTCCTGAACCGTACCAGGCCACATGCCCTCAACATGGGGAGGATGTCCCCATGTTGATGGGGACAAGGGCCTCATCCCCACAACCCTTGCCCGGTGGTTGTGGGGGTCTGCGGGCGGGGGGCTTATCAGAATCTGGAAGACCCCTTTAACAAAGGGGACCCCCAGATCCCGGCCCCCCCCTCTATGTGAATTGGTAAGGGGTACATTGTACCCCTACCATTTCACGAAGAAAGCGTAAAAAAATGTTTAAAAAAACACACAAACACCTTGAAAAAGTCCTTTATTAAAAAAAAAAAAAAACATTCCAGCGGTGAAATCCAGTGTCCCGCGGCGATCCCGATGTCCAGCGATGTCCTTCATTGGTTGTGCCTGAGCGGACCTGATGGGGAACTCCCTCTCAGTATTTTAAATGTATAGACCAGCCCCTTCTAAAGTTCCCCATCAGGTCCGCTCAGCGGGGAACTTCCTTCACTGTGTAATTTAAATTTACATAGTGAAGGAAGTTCCCCGCTCAAGCCAATGACGTAGGCGGGTCCGACATACCGAGGGGGCAGACCTGATGGGGGACTGCTCTCACTTTGGTAATACATGTATAGACCCGCCCCTTCTCATGTTCCGCATCTCGTCCGCTGAGCGGACCTGATGGGGAACTTTAGAAGGGGCGGGTCTATACATTTAAAATACTGAGAGGGAGTTCCCCATCAGGTCCGCTCAGGCACAACCAATGAAGGACAGCGCTGGACATCGGGATCGCCGCGGGACACTGGATTTCATCGCTGGAATGTTTTTTTTTGTTTTTTTTTTTAAATAAAGGACTTTTTCAAGGTGTTTGTGTGTTTTTTTAAACATTTTTTTACGCTTTCTTCGTGAAATGGTAGGGGTACAATGTACCCCTTACCAATTCACATAGGGGGGGCCGGGATCTGGGGGTCCCCTTTGTTAAAGGGGTCTTCCAGATTCCGATAAGCCCCCCGCCCGCAGACCCCCACAACCACCGGGCAAGGGTTGTGGGGATGAGGCCCTTGTCCCCATCAACATGGGGACATCCTCCCCATGTTGAGGGCATGTGGCTTGGTACGGTTCAGGAGGGAGGGGGGGCCGCTCTCTCGTCCCCCCCTTTTCCCCTGCGGCTGGCCAGGTTTCGTGCTCGGATAAGGGGTCTGGTATGGATTTTTAGGGGGACTCCACGCCATTTTTTTTTAAATTTGGGGTGGAGTTCCCCTTAAAATCCATGCCAGATCTGAAGGGCCTGGAATGGATATTTGGGGGAACCCCACGTCAATTTTTTTTTTAATTTGCGGCGGGGTTCCCCTTAATATCCATTCCAGACCTGAGGGGCCTGGTAATTGAATTCTGGGAAACCCCCACGCTTTTTTTTTTTTTTTTATCAATGACTTTTGTATGTATTGCCGGGAGCCGACAATTCATTAATAGCCGCGAGTCAGTTTTAAATGCATTTTTTTCTTTCAAAAATGACATTTTTTGCAGGGACAGTTCTAAGCACGGGAAACATGCGCCACTTCACATGCATATCATACACACCCCCCAGGTACGAAATTTAAAGGAATATCTCACTTTTATTTTTTCATTTTAAGCATTATTAAAATCACTGCTCCCGAAAAAACTGCAGTTTTTAAAACTTCTTTTTGCATTGATACATGTCCCATGGGGCAGGACCCAGGTCCCCAAACACTTTTTAGGACAATAACTTGCATATTAGCCTTTATAATTAACACTTTAGATTTCGAACGTTCGAGTCCATTGTATTTAATAGGGTTCTAAAGTTTACACAAACATTTTGTCTGTTCGCAGGTTCTGGTGTGAACCGAACAGGGGGGTGTTCGGCTCATCCCTGTCCTTGATCCATCCCCAGTACCTCCGATTGTTGCTAGCACAAACAGCTTTATCAGTGGATTGTCACAGTATATAGATTTCTTTCTTCAGCCCATTGTATCCAATCTTCCTGCCTTTATTAGAGATTCTAGCCACGTCTTGGATACATTACAACATTACAAATGGGACAATGGTTATCTGTGGGCTTCTTTAGACGTGTGCTCATTATATACATCTATTCCACACGCAGTAGGTCTAAGGGCATTACAGTACTTCCTCTACAAAGACTCAACGGTTAATTCTCGGCAGGCTCAATTCATGATTGAGGGTACAGAATTTTGCCTGCAACAAAATTATTTTACTTTTTAGACCAATTCTATCTCCAGCTCCAGGGTACGGCGATGGGGGCAAATCTTGCCCCATAATATGCCAACATTGCAATGGGATACTAGGAGGAGCTTTCAATTTGGAACAACAATCCCTTTGCCCGACATATCGTGTACTACAGTAGGTACATTGACGATGTCCTCATCATCTGGCATGGTACAATTGAATAAGTCTCCTCCTTCATGTCCCATTGGAATAACAATGACCTCGGTCTGAAGTTCACATATGTCATATATCCAATTAAACTTGTTTTTTTGGATCTAGAGTTTTGAAGATTAAGCTGAAACTACATGAAACAAGAGGAATATGATAATCAGGGTAAAAAAAAATTTGGAAAAAGATTTTCCAAAACCCTTATTAAATGAAGCTTTCCAGTTTCATTCAATCAGCATAGTGTCCCCCGACACTTCCTGTTACATCATAATATGGACATTAAATGCCTTGAGGTCACGTCAATTGAGTACGTTGCAGACAGGACCCTAACAGATAATGAAAAATTTGCCTTGCTCTGCAGAAAGGCAGCGTTCTGTTTTTTTTTAATTAAATACTTTGTCACCCAATAGGTTAAATGAGGAGTTGGAGACTAATAACCTGATTTAACCACATTTATATTAATCATTTTTGTTAATGTAGCCTGGCTGTCTCGTGCCCAGTCAAGAAGGTATAGAAGAGATGCAACTCTATGCTTTTCCTGCTCATCAGGAGCCTTTCCCTAATGTCAGTACTGTCCCTAACAGACGGGGTACCTTTCCCTACACTACTAACTCACATATAGCGCACCAAACCTAGGGGTCTTAAATAGATGGCTGCCAGAGTCACATGGGCGACCACCATCTAATCGGATCACTGCCAGGGCCGGCGCCAGCATAAGGCAACTAAGGCGGAGGCCTGAGGGTGCCAGGAGAGGGGAGGGCGCTAAAGTTGTGGGCCCCTCAAGTGCTTATGCTGGCGCTGCCCCGCTAGGACATAAGACAGCAGGTCCATGTCAGGCAGCACAGCGCTGAGTGCTGTGAACTAGGCTTGTGCAATTCGTTTCGTAACGAATCGAAATTCGTCCGAATTTAGCAACTTTCGGACATTCGGAAGCATTCGAATTTCCGAACAAAGCAATTACGAATAAAACCGAATCCGAAATAAATTATACCGCAAAATAGCGAATGCCCGAATGTCTTCGGCATAATTCGTTATGAAAAAACTTATGAATGTACAAATCCATTGGAAACACAATAACACTCACTCTGCTCTGCTCTCTGCTTCTCCTTCACCATGCTGAACTCCCTCTCAAAATGGTGTACAGGGGCGGAGGCTATAGCCGCATGTAAAAAACGAAAGTAAAATACGAGATTTCTAATCCATTCGAAGCACAATAACACTCTGCTCTGCTCTCTGCTTCTCCCTCACCGTGCTGAACCCTCTCAAAATGGTGTACAGGGGCGGAGGCTATAGCCGCATGTAAAAAACGAAAGTAAAATACGAGATTTCGAATCGTTACAAATAACCGCTATGTATTTCGAAAAGTACAAATCCATTCGAAGCACATTAGGCATAATAGGCAGCGTCGTCGTGAGAGAGACACAGAAAATTACGAATCAACGAACCCAAAAAAAGTTACGAAAGTAGGAGTTGTGTCCAGAATCAACGAAAAACAACGTACTCTACCGAACGTACGAATTATAAAGCAACAAAAAATTCAACGAAAAATGTCGCTTGCAAAAATACGAATGAGTCCGAACACGAAAAATCCCGTCTAGCAAAATTACGAATGATTACGAATCAACAGGACCGGAAAGAAACGAACCGAAACGGAACAAATTTTTCCGTTGTGCACAAGCCTACTGTGAACTTCACCTTCTCCCTCCACGCTTTCACTTTCACAGCCCCTCCTCCTCCTCTCTCCCTGATGAAAGGCAGAAATCTGTCCCTCGCTGCTTCTCTGCAAGAGAATCCCCTCCCATGTGAGCGGCAGCAGAACTGCCTTCAGTCCAGCACACTAGTCTGTGAATTGGAGGTGAGTGAGAGGAGATGGAGGAGCCTAGTGAGACCAGGGGGAGGCGCTGGCAGGCACAGTAGCAGGAATGGCATGGATCCTCAGTTGAAGGTAGGGGCAAAGTGACTTATCATGTCTGACTGTCCTACACAGGCTGCTGCATGTACAGGTAAATCATGGGATCCATCTAGAGACAGAAGAGTGATAGGGACAAAGAAGGGGACATAAGGACAGGGCAAGGGAAAAAGAGAGATGAGGACAGTTAGAGAGTACATGGAGACAGAGAGCAGAGGAAATGGGACAAAACAAGACATCAACAAGGTCCCTTTCACATGGGACAGACTCTGCTTTGCTCAGCAGGAGATCTGCCTGCTGATACCCGCTGAGCAGAGCAGGGGGACAACAGGTCCGCGTCCACTCTGTATATGCAGAGCGGACACAGACACATCCAGTCCGATCAGGTCTGCCTGAAAAAGGGACAGGTGGACCTGATTGGATCATTCATGGGGATATGTCTAAATGGCAATGTGATATATATTAAGAATATATATTTTATATATATATATATATATATATATATATATATATATATATACACATTCCATTTGTGCTGTGATAAATTTGTGCAAGCTGTTTGCTTCGACTTCAGTGTGCCATCACCAAGACAAAGTATACACCATCTGCTTACCTCTTAAACATGCACTTGTCATCTCTCTGCTAGATATTTGCAGCCACTTCACTCAAATAGTGACAATGTATGTATAGTAGCTTTCTCACCACTCCGTCCAGTCCAGTACCAGCCACAGGAAACCCCATATATGCAAAGAATAAAGCACGCTGTAGTACATTGCCATTATACTGCACTGCTTTAATAAAGTAATGTACTGTACTTACAGCAAACTTTACAAGGATAAATAAACAAATTGTTTACTTGTCCTGGTATTGCACTATAGTGTGCATTATTCTTTGCATATATGGAGTTGCCTGTGATTGGTACCGGACCAAGCTACTATACCTGCAGTGTTGCTTTTTCAGAAAAGTTGTTGTAAATAAGGGGGTAAACCTTTCCCGAGCTGAAGGGGTTAAGATCTGATGTAAAGGGGAACTCTGATGTAAGGGGGGACACTTATGTACAAAGGAAATGCTGGGGACTTTTATTTGAGGGGGGACTCTGTTGAATCTAATGTGAAAGGGAGGCCCTGGTGTAAAGGGGAAAAACTGGAGACTCTGAGGTAGGGATAGAATCTGGGCACCCTGATGTATAGAGTAATGGTGGGAACTTTGATGTAAGGAGGACTCTGATGTAAGAAGGGATTCTGATGTGCAAATAACGTGTATGCCATATGGGGGTGGGGGGTTTCAATTTGAGGGGGGGGGGGGGTGGCGCCCAAGTAGACAAAAATCCTTGCACCGGCCCTGATCACTACCCCAGTGACTCAGGAAACCAAAAAGGAACCCTGCTCCTTCTGATTTCCTGTCCCTCTGCATCGCCACTGCAGTTGAGCGCCACCTGCAGTGGAGACCGCAGACTGCACCTGCCTACATACTTCTCCTTTAATGACTTTCTCATATCTCATTGCACTACACTGGCACATATTTTATTTTTTTATCTCCACGTGTGTCACCTGAAATTATGTTTGTGTTCCCTTTTCACTCAGGATGGAGGAGTCTTTGGGTCTATCCTGAAGTCTAGGGGGAGGATGTGTGGCCATTAAGGACTTTCCTCCCCAGCCTCGGGGGATCACTATTTGGGAGGACCTCTCATCTAGTACTTGTTGGTCAGCTGCAGCAGACTGTGAGGAGAAGGGTCCACCAGTCCTTTTGCCTAGGTAGACCTGATGCGTTTTTTTTTTGGACTCTCTGGCACTCAAGTAGCATGAAAGTAGTGCAGGAACCTTTATGTGCCCAAAGTTGCATGTTAGGGTTAAGGGTTAAATGTTAGGGTTAGCGGTAATTGTAACAATTACCGCTAGCCCTAACAATTACTGCTAACCCTAACGATAACTCCAAACCTAACATTTAACCCTAACCCTTAACCTTAGCCCTAGCCCTGAACCATAACCCTAGTCCTTAAAGTGTTACTAAACCCACAACAGTAAAATCAGTCTGTGTTTGCAGTAAAGCATGTTTGTAATACTCACTGTGGAACCTAAGGGGTTAATTCTTCAGATTATGTAAAAAGGCTGTTTGATCCTGTCTTCTTTTAATCTCCTATTCCACTGTCCACAATCTATCTGCTAATAAAACAGAGCCTTGGGGGCAAGCTGCACATGCTCAGTTTGGTGTGTTGCTAGAGAGTTTTTTTTTCTTTGGAGAGCGCATGTGATCAACACAGGGCCAATTAGCGCTGTACAGACAGAGGGTCAGGGGTCCTGCAGCCTCATAGGACAATCAGGTGAGAATGAAAACTCATCCTACAAGCTTTAACCAGACACAAGGGGCGGATCCAGGGGGGGGGGGGGGGCAACAGGGAAAATATCACACTGACAATGTCACTTGCTCTGCCTCGCTCTGCCCGAGTCTCTCTCTCTGTCTCACATCAGCCGATCAGTGGCGCAGAGAGAGAGAGACTCGTCTAGTATGTGTAATTACGCCGTGGTGCCGTCCTAACCAGGAGGAGATGGTGGGTGGAGCCTCTTCCCTGCACTCTTTGCTAGCGCCGGAGCCGCTTGGCGTCTAGCAACGAGTGACGTCACGTCAGTGAGTCACGTGACGTCGGACTTGGAGTCTCAGAGCCGACGTGACACTAGCGCGGAGGCGCCGGCTCAAACAGGGGAACACTGCAGGTGTTTGGCTTTGGGAGTGTCTGTGACAGTGACATCTAAGGTTTTAAAGTTCTGATGTGTTGCTATTAACACTAACTGCAAATGTCCGGCGTTCACAGCACAGTCAGGGGTAGAGCGCCAGCATTCTTCCTTCTCAGCCCCTAAGGGTGTTGGCCCCACCCACCGGCACTTCCTCCCTCCATCTTGTCCACACTACAGGCCTCCGCCCCTGCCCTGAGTGAGTGTTGGCTCCACCCACCTCCTCCCTCCATCTCCTCCACATTGCAGTGCAGAGAGCGGCTCAAATATAGGAAGAAGAAGGCTGTGTGTGTGTGGACAGTGCAATTACTGGATCCATCTCCACTCCATTGCTCTCCTGCATGAGAGCTCCTCCCCCCACCAGAGCACCAAAATATTTTACTAAAAAGTGAGTAAAAGAATGAATGATGATTGTCATGTGTCAAATCGCAAAATACTTGTGTGCCATTATGTATGAAAAAAAATGCCCTTTTAGTCTTGACTTGTTCAATCTTAACCCCTTCAGCTCAGGAAATGTTTACCCCCTTATTACCAGGCCATTTTTTGCAATACGGCACTGCGTTACTTTAACTGATTGACACTTGCGCGCACGTGCGACGCTGTTCCCAAATAAAATTGATGTCCATTTTTTTCCCACAAATAGAGCTTTATTTTGGTGGTATTTGATCACCTCTGCGGTTTTTATGTTTTGCGATATAAACAGAAAAAGAGCGACAATTTAAAAAAACAAAAAACAATATTTTTTGATCTTTGCTATAATGTCTTCATTAGGGATGAGCTTCGAGTTCGAGTCAAACTCATGTTCGACTCGAACATTGCCTGTTCGCCCGTTCGCCGAACAGCGAACAAATTGGGGTGTTCGCGGCAAATTCGAAAAATCTATGGGAGAAATCTAAAGTGCTAATTATAAAGGCTTATATGCAAGTTATTGTCCTAAAAAGTGTTTGGGGACCTGGGTCCTGCCCCAGGGGACATGTATCAATGCAAAAAGAAGTTTTAAAAACGGCCGTTTTTTCGGGAGCAGTGATTTTAATAATGCTTAAAATGAAAAAATAAAAGTGAAATATTCCTTTAAATTTCATACCTGGGGGGTGTGTATGATATGCATGTGAAGTGGCGCATGTTTCCCGTGCTTAGAACTGTCCCTGCAAAAAATGTCATTTTTGAAAGAAAAAAATGCATTTAAAACTGACTCGCTATTAATGAATTGTCGGCTCCCGGCAATACATACAAAAGTCATTGATAAAAAAAAAAAAAAGCGTGGGGGTTCCCCAGAATTCTATTACCAGGCCCTTCAGGTCTGGATTGGATATTAAGGGGAACCCCGCCGCAAATTTTAAAAAAAATTGACGTGGGGTTCCCCCAAATATCCATTCCAGGCCCTTCAGATCTGGCATGGATTTTAAGGGGAACTCCACCCCAAATTTTTTAAAAAAATGGCGTGGAGTCCCCCTAAAAATCCATACCAGACCCCTTATCCGAGCACGCAACCTGGCCGGCCGCAGGGGAAAAGGGGGGGACGAGAGAGCGCCCCCCCCTCCCTCCTGAACCGTACCAAGCCACATGCCCTCAACATGGGGAGGATGTCCCCATGTTGATGGGGACAAGGGCCTCATCCCCACAACCCTTGCCCGGTGGTTGTAGGGGTCTGCGGGCGGGGGGCTTATCGGAATCTGGAAGACCCCTTTAACAAAGGGGACCCCCAGATCCCGGCCCCCCCATGTGAATTGGTAAGGGGTACATTGTACCCCTACCATTTCACAAAGAAAGCGTAAAAAAATGTTTAAAAAAACACACAAACACCTTGAAAAAGTCCTTTAAAAAAAAAAAAAAAACATTCCAGCGGTGAAATCCAGTGTCCCGCGGCGATCCCGATGTCCAGCGCTGTCCTTCATTGGTTGTGCCTGAGCGGACCTGATGGGGAACTCCCTCTCAGTATTTTAAATGTATAGACCCGCCCCTTCTAAAGTTCCCCATCAGGTCCGCTCAGCGGACCAGATGCGGAACATGAGAAGGGGCGGGTCTATACATGTATTACCAAAGTGAGAGCAGTTCCCCATCAGGTCCGCCCCCTCGGTATGTCGGACCCGCCTACGTCATTGGCTTGAGCGGGGAACTTCCTTCACTGTGTAATTTAAATTTACATAGTGAAGGAAGTTCCCCGCTCAAGCCAATGACGTAGGCGGGTCCGACATACCGAGGGGGCGGACCTGATGGGGAACTGCTCTCACTTTGGTAATACATGTATAGACCCGCCCCTTCTCATATTCCGCATCTGGTCCGCTGAGCGGACCTGATGGGGAACTTTAGAAGGGGCGGGTCTATACATTTAAAACACTGAGAGGGAGTTCCCCATCAGGTCCGCTCAGGCACAACCAATGAAGGACAGCGCTGGACATCGGAATCGCCGCGGGACACTGGATTTCACCGCTGGAATGTTTTTTTTTTTTTTTTTAAATAAAGGACTTTTTCAAGGTGTTTGTGTGTTTTTTTTTAAAAAAAATTACGCTTTCTTCGTGAAATGGTAGGGGTACAATGTACCCCTTACCAATTCACATGGGGGGGGCCGGGATCTGGGGGTCCCCTTTGTTAAAGGGGTCTTCCAGATTCCGATAAGCCCCCCGCCCGCAGACCCCCACAACCACCGGGCAAGGGTTGTGGGGATGAGGCCCTTGTCCCCATCAACATGGGGACATCCTCCCCATGTTGAGGGCATGTGGCTTGGTACTGTAAGGACTGTACGATACGTTAAATACAGTTCTGTAAGCAACACCTTATTTTCTGGCAGTGCCCCTCCAGAGACTAGACTCTGGATCCGCCTTTGCCAGACACTGCTAGAAATCACAAGACTGCTATATACTGCTGAAGAAAAAAGGTATTTTGGGGTTTATATTTACTAAAATTATTGTATTTCCATGTTCTGTGTACTGTGGGATACCAGATATGGTTTATGCAGGGTCCTGGGTTTAGTACCACTTTAACCTTAAACCTAGCCCTTACCCTTAGGCCGGGTTCAAATATGTGCGGCCACGGTTCCCAGCATGGGGTCCGGTGCGTCCCTATTCACCGGTTCAAGTGCGAATCAGGTCCCAATTTTTGCCTGAATTTGCACCTGAAACTTACCCAAAAACGCACAGGACCCTTTTGGAATGAGGACTGTGGCCGCCCCGGACCTGTGTAAACTGGCTCCATTGCGAACTGGCTTCATTGCGAATTAAATGCGAGGAAACCACATCCAATTCGCACATATGTGAACCCACCTTGAAATGCGACTTTGGACACATAAAGGTTCCTGCACTACTTTGATGCTACTTGAGTGTCAGAGAGTGTAACGTTGCATGAAAGTCGCATCAAAGTTGTGCCCCATGAACAGATCTGTCATACTTTTGTGTTGTTGATGTGGGTCTATAGAAGTCTATTACACACAAGATGCAGTATGCTGCAGAAAAAAAAGTCCCTGATCCATTATAAAAATAAAAAAAAACGCACTGGCTCAAAACACACAGATGTTAAATGGACTGTAGTGCGCTTCTGCAAAATGCACTAAAAAACGCATAGGTGTGAACCAAAGGTTAGCGGTGTTTCGTTTTTCTTATATGTCACGTTTTTTTTGGACTCACTTTTTAAGCCCTGGTTCACATTGACGCTACTTTGAAATCGCGCTAATCAGTGTTAATTTAGTCGAATAAAATGACTAAAACCTTTTAGTCGACTAAATGAATACTATTTTAGTCGACTAAAATACGACTAAAACTAAAACAATTGAGATGACTAAAATACGACTAAAACTAAAATGACATTTTAGTCAAAAGACTAAAATGGGACTAAAACTAAAATGCCATTTTAGTCAAAAGACTAAGACTAAAACTAAATAAAAATTTGACTTCAAAATGTTCATACCTCAATACCATAAATAATAACATATTCGATTCTTCACTCCAGCAGTATATAATGAGTTTGGAAATTGTAGAGAAATGTTACCTAATGCATTACAATTTAACCACTTAAGCCCCGGACCATTTGGTAGCTAAAGGACCAGAGGTGAATTCAGAATTTTGCACTGCGGTGCTTTAACTGTAAATTGTGCGGACATGCAATGTTGTACCCAAACGAAATTTGCGTCCTTTTCTTCCCACAAATAGAGCTTTCTTTTAATGGTATTTGATTGCCTCTGCGATTTTTATTTTTTGCGATATAAACGGAAAAAGACCGAAAATTTTGAAAAAAAATGATATTTTCTACTTTTTGTTATAAGAAAAATCGAATAAACTCAATTGTAGTCATACATTTAGGCCAAAATGTATTCAGCCACATGTTTTTAGTAAAAAAAATGTCAATAAGCGTATATTTATTGGTTTGCGCAAAAGTTATAGAGTTTACAACTAGGGTACATTTTCTGAAATTTACACAGCTTTTAATTTATGACTGCCTATCTCATTTCTTGAGGTGCTATAATGACAGGGCAGTACAAAACCCCCCCCCCAAATGACCCCATTTTGGAAAGTAGACACCCCAAGGAAATTGCTGAGAGGCATGTTGAGCCCATTGAATTTTTTTTTTTTTTTGTCCCAAGTAGTGATGAGCCGAACACCCCCGGGTTCGGTTCGCACCAGAACCCGCGAACGGACCTAAAGTTTGCACGAACATTAGAACCCTATTAAATACAATGGATGCGAACGTTCGGATTCTAAAGTGCTAATTATAACGACTATTATCCATGTTATTGTCCGAAACAGAGTTTGGGAACCCGGGTTCTGCACCAGGGGACATGTATCAATGCAAAAAGAAGTTTTAAAAACGGACGTTTTCCGGGAGCAGTCATTTTAATGATGCATAAAGTGAAAAAAAAAAAGTCAAATATTCCTTTAAATATTGTACCTGGGGGGTGTCTAAAGTATGCCTGTGAAGTGCCACGTGTTTCCCGTGTTTAGAACTGTCCCTGCACAAAATAACATTTCTAAAGGGAAAAAAGTCATTTAAAACTGCTTGCGGCTTTAATGCAATGTCTGGTCCCGGTAATATGGATGAAAATCTTTAGGAAAAATGGCATAGCTACCCCATCAACCCCCCCCCCCCCTACCCCAGCCCATTACCAGCCCCTTTGGGTCTTGTATGGATATTAAGGGGAACCCCGCACACAAAATAAAAAAGGACCTATATACTCTGAACAGCCGTATACAGGCGGTGCATACAAGACAGGGACTGTAGGTTTGTTCTTATGTAGAATCTGTTTATAATTTTGAACAGCTGCATTGTTTAAGTGGAGCTCCATGCCAAATTCCTTTTTTTTAGCTTTTTGTAAAACATAGGGAACGGTTATCACCCCTGTCACATTTTTTTTGCTGTCTGTGCCCCTGTTCAGAACATTTCACCTCACTTTGCGTCCCAATGACAACTGTTTTTGAAATGTGGTGTTTTTATTGAAACAAGGATTGGTGATAAAGCATCAGTAGAGAGGAGACACCTTTCTCCCATATTAATTCTTAAAGGAGAGAATTTTCCTTCCAAGGGGTAGATTTCCTCTCACTTCCTGTTGTCTTCTTCCGTTTGCAAGTAGTAGTAGTTTGTAAGTTGGATGTTTGAAAGTAGGGACCTTCCGTATATACTCTGCAGAAATTGGCCCCTTAGGTGTTGGTGTTGGCACAACACTGAAAGCACTCACAGTTATTATTGGTGGGTGCTGGAACGCCCTGCTGTCAAGTATAATATCAGGAATTGTAATAACATATAATTGTTGATCAGTGGTAGTAAAAATTGGGCCTTTGATGGTGGTGCTGGTGCCACAACACTGTAAGGCCTGACAGTTACTCTTGGTGGGCGCATCAATGGTCCCTGCTGTGAATTATTAGATCAATAATTATAATTGCATGCCCCTGTTGAACAGGGGCTGAAAAATTGGGCCTTTGGTGGTGGTGGTGGTGGTGATGGTGGTGCTGGTGCCACAACACTGTAAGGCCTGACAGTTACTCTTGGTGGGCGCAGCAATGGTCCCTGCTGTGAATTATTAGATCAATAATTATAATTGCATGCCCCTGTTGAACAGGGGCTGAAAAATTGGGCCTTTGGTAGTGGTGGTGATGGTGGTGCTGGTGCCACAACACTGTAAGGCCTGACAGTTACTCTTGGTGGGCGCAGCAATGGTCCCTGCTGTGAATTATTAGATCAATAATTATAATTGCATGCCCCTGTTGAACAGGGGCTGAAAAATTGGGCCTTTGGTGGTGGTGGTGGTGGTGGTGATGGTGGTGCTGGTGCCACAACACTGTAAGGCCTGACAGTTACTCTTGGTGGGCGCAGCAATGGTCCCTGCTGTGAATTATTAGATCAATAATTATAATTGCATGCCCCTGTTGAACAGGGGCTGAAAAATTGGGCCTTAGGCACTGGTGGCACAACACTGCAACCCCTCACAGATACTGTACTTGGAGCACAGCAATGAGGCCTGTTGCAAAGTATTGCATCAAAAATTTTAATTACACGCCCCTGTTAAACAGGGGCTGAAAAATTGGGCCTTAGCCACTGGTGGCGTCACCCATAAACCAAAATGATCTTCCAAGCTATCATCGTTAATCGTATCATTGAGGAGGAGGAGGAGGATAGCCAGTCAACATAACAGCACAGGCACTCAGCATCAGCATCAGTCTTGAAGGGATGTGACATTTTAAAATCAATTAGTCTGTTATATCAGCATCTGGTGTGTGGTAGCTGGTGGTGATCCAAGACTGGTTCATCTTGATGAAAGTCAGTCGATCAACCGAGTCGGTGGACAGGCGCACCCTGTGATCCGTGACAAATCCTCCAGCAGCACTGAATGTGCGTTCTGAAAGAACGCTGGATGCAGGACAGGCCAGTAGCTCAATTGCATACTGTGCAAGCTCTGGCCAGTGATCCATCCTCAAGACCCAGTAAGCCAGAGGATTTTCAGTGGGGAAGGTGTCCAAGTCTGACCTTGCCCCTAGGTATTCCTGGACCATGTATATCAGACGCTGGCGATGGTTGCTGGAACCGATCATACTTTGGGGCTGCGGACTAAAGAATTGTCTGAACGCATCGGTCAGACGGCCACCTTCCCCACCGCTCCTTCTTTGACTGCCCGAAGCCTCAGCAACTCGTTGTCCAGGACCAGGAGTTTGTAACCTCACAGTCTCTGGGAACGCGTTGCACAGACCTTTCTGCAAGGCCTCCCGGAGTTGTCTCATCCTCTGCTCCCTCTGCGACGGTACGATAAGGTCCGCAACCTTACCCTTGTACCGTGGATCAAGGAGAGTGGCCAGCCAGTAATGGTCCCTCTCCTTGATCCGAAGAATACGAGGATCCTTCCGCAGACTTTGCAGGATCAGGGAGGCCATGCAGCGTAGGTTAGCTGAGGCATTCAGTCCGGAGTCCTCTGGGTCACTAAGGACGACATGATCCGCAGCCACCTCCTCCCAGCCACGTACAAGTCCACTGGTTTCTTGGGACTGTAAATCATCCCTAAAAGACTGCTGCTGATGATGCTGAGTGCCAGCCTCCACCTCCATGCTGACACAATCCTCCTCCTCCTCCTCCTCCTCCTCTTCCTGTGCGATGGGTGGGACAGAAGGAACACTGTCTGGGTAAAGGGGGCCTTGAGAGGCAAGGAAGTCCTCCTCTTCCTGCCTCTGTTCTGCCTCAAGTGCCCTGTCCATTATTCCACGCAGCGTGTGCTCCAACAGGTGGACAAGAGGTACAGTGTCACTGATGCATGCACTGTCACTGCTCACCATCCTCGTGGCCTCCTCAAATGGTGCCAGGACAGTGCATGCATCCCTGATCATGCCCCACTGGCGTGGTGAAAAAAAACCGAGCTCCCCTGACCCTGTCCTGGTGCCGTAGTCGCACAGGTACTCATTGATGGCCCTCTGCTGCGTGTGCAGCCGCTGCAGCATGGCCAACGTTGAGTTCCACCTGGTGGGCATGTCACATATAAGGCGGTTCTTGGGCAGGTTCAACTCCTTTTGAAGCTCAGCCAGACGAGCACTGGCATTATAAGATCTGCGGAAATGCACACAGACTTTCCTGGCCTGCCTCAGGACATCCTGTAAGCCCGGGTACCTGCCCAAGAACCGCTGCACCACCAGGTTAAGGACGTGAGCCATACAGGGCACATGGGTCAGTTGTCCCTGTCGGAGGGCGGAGAGGAGGTTGGTGCCATTGTCGCAAACCACCATTCCTGGCTTAAGCTGGTGTGGCGTCAACCACCTCTCGGCCTGCCCCTGCAGAGCAGACAGGACCTCTGCCCCAGTGTGGCTCCTGTCCCCCAAACACACCAGCGCAAGCACGGCATGGCATCTTTTTGCCTGCGTACTTGCGTAGCCCCTTGAACGCCTACGGAGCACCGCTGGTTCCGAGGACAAACCACAGGAAGAGGCCATGGAGGAAGAAGAAGAGGAGGGGGTGGAGGAGAGAGGTGTGTCACAACCAGTAGTAGCATTTTGGAGGCGTGGCGGTGGAACAACCTCCAACACTACTGCACCTTGTCCTGCATCCTTCCCAGCTGCCAAAAGAGTGACCCAATGGGCCGTGAAAGAAAGGTAACGTCCCTGTCCATGCCTGCTGGACCATGAGTCAGCGGTAATATGCACCTTACCGCTGACCGCCCTGTCCAGCGAGGCCAAGACATTGCCTTCCACATGCCTGTAGAGAGCCGGAATAGCCTTCCGTGCGAAAAAGTGGCGTTTGGGAACCTGCCACTGAGGAACCGCACATTGCACAAACTCACGGAAGGGGGCCGAGTCTACCAACTGAAAAGGCAGCAGTTGAAGCGCTAGCAATTTAGCCAAGCTAGCATTCAACCGCTGGGCATGTGGATGGCTGGGAGTGAACTTCTTTTGACGGTCCAGCAGCTGGGGCAGGGAAATTTGCCTGCTAGAATCGGACATCGGTGTACTGCTAGCAGAGTGCCCGCAAGTTCTTGGCTGTGACACACCTAATTCTACACCTTCATTCCTCTCAGAGCAGGTTTCAGAGAGGACTGAAGGTATACTGGGGTTGGAGATCCCAGCTGATGCGGTGCAAGAAGAGGTCAGCATTGTTCTTTGGTGTGGGTCTTTAAGGTAGGCTTGCCAACGAGCTGCATGGCAGGTCAACATATGTCTGATCAAGCATGTGGTGCCCAAGCGGCTGATGTTTTGGCCACGCGATATACGCTTGAGACATATGTTGCAAACAGCAGCTGTGCGATCTGATGCACTCGCCTCAAAAAAGGCCCACACCAAAGAACTTTTTGAATGACGGGCAGAGGCAGCGCCCTGCACAGGCGGAGCTCTGCGGTGTGATTCCGTCGGTGTGCTGCCCATACGCTGGCCACTCAAGGGTATCCTGCCTCGTTGGAGATGTGCCTCCTCCTCATCCTCCTCCTCCTCCTCCTCTCTCCTATTAGGCACCCACGTGGAGTCAGTGACCTCATCATCCCCTCCCTCCTCATCACTGGAGCCAATCTGGCAGTATGCTGCAGCTGCTGGAGCATGACTGCCAGATTGGTGTCCTTCTTGAGCATCCCCTCTCTCTGCTCTCACGCTGCTGCCTTCCTCTAGCTGGGTATCATCATCAGATCCTTCCAAACGCTGGGCATCCTCCTGGAGCATGTACCCAACACTGTGCTCAAACAGTTCGGGGGACTCCTCAGGAGGAGGGCATGGTGGGTCTAGGGAAGGATTGACTAATGAAGATAATGATACCAGAGAAGAGGACGCTTTGACAGCTGCTTTGCCAGTACCCTGAGCCTGGGTGAGAGAGGATGAGGAGGATGAGGTGGGCTTGGTCATCCACTCTACCAAGTCTTCGGCATGATGTGGCTCAACATGTCCAGCTGCCGAAAACAAGGACAAGCGTGTCCCATGGCCATGTGCTGATGACAATGCACCGCGTACACGACCAGCACTGTTGCCCCCAGACACAGAGCCTGCTTGCCCTCTTTTTTTGCCTCCTGACTGTCTGCCTCTCCTCGGTTGCCTTCCAGACATTTTAATGGATGGCCTGCAGGGAGATGGGAAAAACAGCAAAGAGGGCTACCTTCAGGTGTATATTGTGCAGGAGGCTTAGCAACAATGACACTGACACTGTCCCCTGCCTATCCTTCTCTGTCCCTAAACACAAGGATTTAAAATATGGTTCAGCAAAAAAGTTTTAGAACAGAATAGCACACTGACACTTTCCCTCACTGTCCTACTCTGTCCCTCCCTACAAACAAGATTTAGCACAGAATAGCACACTGATAATTTCTATGAGTGTCCTTCTCTGTCCCTAAACTCAAGGATTGAAAATATGGAACAGCAAAATTGGTTTAGAACAGAATAGCACACTGTCAGTTTCACTCACTGTACCTCTCTGTCCCTCAACTCAAGGATTGAAAATATGGAACAGCAAAATTGGTTTAGAACAGAATAGCACACTGTCAGTTTCACTCACTGTACCTCTCTGTCCCTCAACTCAAGGATTGAAAATATGGAACAGCAAAATTGGTTTAGAACAGAATAGCACACTGTCAGTTTCACTCACTGTACCTCTCTGTCCCTCAACTCAAGGATTGAAAATATGGAACAGCAAAATTGGTTTAGAACAGAATAGCACACTGTCAGTTTCACTCACTGTACCTCTCTGTCCCTCAACTCAAGGATTGAAAATATGGAACAGCAAAATTGGTTTAGAACAGAATAGCACACTGTCAGTTTCACTCACTGTACCTCTATGTCCCTCAACTCAAGGATTGAAAATATGGAACAGCAAAATTGGTTTAGAACAGAATAGCACACTGTCAGTTTCACTCACTGTACCTCTCTGTCCCTCAACTCAAGGATTGAAAATATGGAACAGCAAAATTGGTTTAGAACAGAATAGCACACTGTCAGTTTCACTCACTGTACCTCTCTGTCCCTCAACTCAAGGATTGAAAATATGGAACAGCAAAATTGGTTTAGAACAGAATAGCACACTGTCAGTTTCACTCACTGTACCTCTCTGTCCCTCAACTCAAGGATTGAAAATATGGAACAGCAAAATTGGTTTAGAACAGAATAGCACACTGTCAGTTTCACTCACTGTACCTCTCTGTCCCTCAACTCAAGGATTGAAAATATGGAACAGCAAAAGTGGTTTAGAACAGAATAGCACACTGTCAGTTTCACTCACTGTACCTCTCTGTCCCTCAACTCAAGGATTGAAAATATGGAACAGCAAAATTGGTTTAGAACAGAATAGCACACTGTCAGTTTCACTCACTGTACCTCTCTGTCCCTCAACTCAAGGATTGAAAATATGGAACAGCAAAATTGGTTTAGAACAGAATAGCACACTGTCAGTTTCACTCACTGTACCTCTCTGTCCCTCAACTCAAGGATTGAAAATATGGAACAGCAAAATTGGTTTAGAACAGAATAGCACACTGTCAGTTTCACTCACTGTACCTCTCTGTCCCTCAACTCAAGGATTGAAAATATGGAACAGCAAAATTGGTTTAGAACAGAATAGCACACTGTCAGTTTCACTCACTGTACCTCTCTGTCCCTCAACTCAAGGATTGAAAATATGGAACAGCAAAATTGGTTTAGAACAGAATAGCACACTGTCAGTTTCACTCACTGTACCTCTCTGTCCCTCAACTCAAGGATTGAAAATATGGAACAGCAAAATTGGTTTAGAACAGAATAGCACACTGTCAGTTTCACTCACTGTACCTCTCTGTCCCTCAACTCAAGGATTGAAAATATGGAACAGCAAAATTGGTTTAGAACAGAATAGCACACTGTCAGTTTCACTCACTGTACCTCTCTGTCCCTCAACTCAAGGATTGAAAATATGGAACAGCAAAATTGGTTTAGAACAGAATAGCACACTGTCAGTTTCACTCACTGTACCTCTCTGTCCCTCAACTCAAGGATTGAAAATATGGAACAGCAAAATTGGTTTAGAACAGAATAGCACACTGTCAGTTTCACTCACTGTACCTCTCTGTCCCTCAACTCAAGGATTGAAAATATGGAACAGCAAAATTGGTTTAGAACAGAATAGCACACTGTCAGTTTCACTCACTGTACCTCTCTGTCCCTCAACTCAAGGATTGAAAATATGGAACAGCAAAATTGGTTTAGAACAGAATAGCACACTGTCAGTTTCACTCACTGTACCTCTCTGTCCCTCAACTCAAGGATTGAAAATATGGAACAGCAAAATTGGTTTAGAACAGAATAGCACACTGTCAGTTTCACTCACTGTACCTCTCTGTCCCTCAACTCAAGGATTGAAAATATGGAACAGCAAAATTGGTTTAGAACAGAATAGCACACTGTCAGTTTCACTCACTGTACCTCTCTGTCCCTCAACTCAAGGATTGAAAATATGGTTCAGCAAAATAGTTTTAGAACAGAATAGCACACTGACACTTTCCCTCACTGTCCTACTCTGTCCCTCCCTACAAACAAGATTTAGCACAGAATAGCACACTGATAATTTCTACGAGTGTCCTTCTCTGTCCCTAAACTCAAGGATTGAAAATATGGAACAGCAAAATTGGTTTAGAACAGAATAGCACACTGTCAGTTTCACTCACTGTACCTCTCTGTCCCTACAAACAAGATTTAGCACAAAATAGCACACTGACACTTTCCCTCACTGTACCTCTCTGTCCCTAAACTCAAGGATTGAAAATATGGTTCAGCAAGATTGGTTTAGAACAGAATAGCACACTGACACTTTCCCTCACTGTACCTCTCTGTCCCTACAAACAAGGATTAGCACAGAATAGCACACTGTCACTGACACTCTCCCTACCTATCCTTATCTGTCCCTAAACACATGGAATCCAGGATTATGTAATGGAAAAATAATGACACTGTCCCTGCCTATGCTTCTCTTTCCCTACTCCGGAACACACTACACAAGGCCGCCGCGCCGGCGGCCTTTTATAGTGTGGGGCGTGTACTAAACCCCCTCAGCAATAATTGGCCACAGGCATCCTGCCTGTGGCCAATCATTGCTCTCCTCGCTGCCGGCGCTGTGATTGGCCAAGCATGCGGGGTCACAGTGCATGCTTGGCCAATCACAGCGCCTGGATGACACTGCGATGGCGTAGTGCATTGTGGGCCGTTCGCGTCACTCGAATTTGGCGCGAACGGCCCAAATCGTTCGATCTTCATCGAACGATCGAACAGCCGATGTTCGAGTCGAACGTATGTTCGACTCGAACACGAAGCTCATCCCAAGTCCCAAGTGATTGAATAATGACTAAAAAAAAAAAAAAAATTACAAAAAGTTGTCACTAAATGATATATTGCTCACATATGCCATGGTTATATGTGGAATTTCACCCCAAAATACATTTTGCTGCTTCTCCTGAGTACGGGGATACCACATGTGTGGGACTTTTTGGGAGCCTAGCTGCGTACGGGACCCCGGAAACCAAGCACCGCCTTCAGGATTTCTAAGGGCGCAAATTTTTGATTTCACTCCTCACTACCTATCACAGTTTCGAAGGCCATAAAATGCCAAAATAGCACAAAACCCCCCCAAATGACCCCGTTTTAGAAAGTAGACACCCCAAGGAAATTGCTGAGAGGCCTGTTGAGCCCATTGAATATATTTTTTTTTGTCCCAAGTGATTGAATAATGACAAAAAAAAATAAAAAATAAAAAAATTACAAAAAGTTGTCACTAAATGATATATTGCTCACACATGCCATGGTTATATGTGGAATTACACCCCAAAATACATTTTTCTGCTTCTCCTGAGTACGGGGATACCACATGTGTGGGACTTTTTAGGAGCCTAGCCGCGTACGGGACCCCGAAAACCAAGCACCGCCTTCAGGATTTCTAGGCACAAATTTTTGATTTCACTCCTCACTACCTATCACAGTTTCGAAGGCCATAAAATGCCAAAATCGCACAAAACCCCCCCAAATGACCCCATTTTGGAATATAGACACCCCAAGCTATTTGCTGAGAGGAATGGTGAGTATTTTACAGCTCTCATTTGTTTTTGAAAATGAAGAAAGAAAATATATATATATATATTTTTTTTTTTTTCAATTTTCAAAACTTTGTGACAAAAAGCGAGATCTGCAAAATACTCACAATACCTCTCAGCAAATAGCTTGGGGTGTCTACTTTCCAAAATGGGGTCATTTGGGGGGGGGGGGTTTGTGCTATCTGGGCATTCCATGGCCTCCGAAACTGTGATAGGCAGTGAGAAGTGAAATCAAAAATTTACACCCTTAGAAAGCCTGAAGGCGGTGCTTGGTTTTTGGGGTCCCGTACGTGGCTAGGCTCCCAAAAAGTCTCACACATGTGGTATCCCCGTACTCAGGAGAAGCAACAGAATGTATTTTGGGGTGTAATTCCACATATGCCCATGGCATGTTTGAGCAATATATCATTTAGTGACAACTTTGTGCAAAAAAAAAAATTGTCGTTTTTCCGCAACTTGTGTCAACATATAAAATATTCCATGGACTCGACATGCCTCTCAGTATATAGCTTGGGGTGTCTACTTTCCAAAATGGGGTAATTTGGGGGGGGGGGTTTGAACTGTTCTGGCATTTTATACACAACATTAGGAAGCTTACATCCACTCTTCTAACCACTTGAAGACAAAGCCCTTTTTGACACTTTTTGTTTACATGAAAACATTTTTTTTTTTGCAAGAAAATTATGTTGAACCCCCAAACATTATATATATTTTTAAAGCAAAGGCCCTACAAATTAAAATGGTGGGTGTTGCATTTTTTTTTCTACACAGTATTTGCGCAGCGATTTTTCAAACGCATTTTTTGGGTTAAAAAATACACTTTTTTTAATTTTAATGCACTAAAACACACTATATTGCCCAAATGTTTGATGAAATAAAAAAGATGATCTTAGGCCGAGTACATAGATACCAAACACGACATGCTTTAAAATTTCGCACAAACGCACATTGGCGACAAACTACATACATTTTTAAAAGCCTTTAAAAGCCTTTACAGGTTACCCCAGTAGATTTACAGAGGAGGTCTACTGCTAAAATGATTGCCCTCGATCTGACCTTCGCGGTGATACCTCACATGCATGGTGCAATTGCTGTTTACATATGACGCCAGACCGACGCTTGCGTTCGCCATTGGGCAAGAGCAGGGCAGGACAGGGGTGCTTTTTTTTTTTCTTTTTTTTTTATTATTAATTTTGCTTTTTTATTTTATTTTTAAATTGTTCCTTCCAAGTATTTATTTTTTTTATCATTTTTATTGTTATCTCAGGGAATGTAAATATCCCCTATGATAACAATAGGTAGTGACAGGTACTCTTTTTTTGAAAAAACTGGGGTCTTCTAGACCCTAGATTTTTCCTCTGCCCTCAAAGCATCTGACCACACCAAGATCGGTGTGATAAAATGCTTTCCCAATTTCCCAATGGTGCTTTTTATATCCGGGGGGGGGGGGGCATTCCCTCCCACTGCTTGTAAAAGCAGTCCAGAGGCTAATTAGCCGCTAGGATTGCTTTTACATGAAAGCCGGCCGCAGGCTGAAAAGAATGATACCAAGATGATACCTAAACCCGCAGGCATCATTCTGGTATAAACATTCAAAGTCCAGCAACATACCAGTACGTTGCTGGTCCTTGTTGGACATGTATTGTAATCTTTTTTTTTCATGCAGCCAGTTGGCTGAACGAAAAAAGAGATTGATCGGTGGGTATGCCCACCATTAGAATACCGCCCTTCATCCACCCACTTCCAATGATGGGCATACACGCACCATTTATATATGCCGAAGCATGGGGGCATCCTCCCGCAAAAAAGTTATGCCGCACACACATGGTCGGACTTTTCCACGGGCAAGCCTCCGTCGGAATTTCGACCGTATGTACGCGGCATTAGGAGCAAAATCGCTCCTCCGCCCCTGCTGCCCCAATGCTTCGGCATATTTGCTTTTTTTTTTAACTGTGGTGGTGAAATCACCTCCTACAGCACTGGAGTCGCAGGGATCAGGCCTGTCTCTGCGAACGCTGCAGTTATGTGTGTTTTTGTTTTGTAAGTGACAGTGATCGATCGATACTGCACTTGGGTGGCCTGGGCTGGACGGAGGGGCAAAACGCAGGTGCCAGCAGGTATCTGGGCTGATCCCGCTAACACTGCCTTTTTGGGAACCCTAAACTGCTGGGGACGCTAGTATAGATCTGATCAGATCAGATATTGATCTGTTCAGATACTATACCACTAAGGGGGGTGTATGCTTCACGCGTGGGTGTTAGCGTTACTGGCACTAACCTGACGCTGCCTGGGGTGTGACTCAGACCCTCTCTGACGCTAAAACCTAATTGATATCACCCGCCGGGCGATCAGGGGGTTAAACCTTTATTGGGTTATATACACGGCGGGTGCCCTGACACTATAAAAAGCAAACTAACTAACCAGCGTCACCCGTAACACTTATATGGTGATCACTGGTGAAAGGGTTAACTAGGGGCAATCAGGGGGTTAAAACCTTTATTAGATAATATATGGGGGTACCTGACGCTATAAAAACCTGCGACGAACCTAAAAAAAATTACCAGCTACCGATCTGCATCACCGACACTAAGACAGCGTTTAGAAAAACGATCGCTTAGCGACAGTGGTGATGGGGTGAAAGGGTTACCTGGGGGGCGATCAAGGGGGTTAAACCTTTATTAGATAATATATTGGGGTACCTGACGCTATAAAAACATGCAGCGAACCTAAAAAAAATTACTGGCTACCGATCTGCATCACCGACACTAAGACAGCGTTTAGAAAAACGATTGCTTAGCGACAGTGGTGATAGGGGGTGAAAGGGTTACCTGGGGGGCGATCAAGGGGGTTAAACCTTTATTAGATAATATATTGGGGTACCTGACGCTATAAAAACCTGCGGCGAACCTAAAAAAAATTACCAGCTACCGATCTGCATCACCGACACTAAGACAGCGTTTAGAAAAACGATCGCTTAGCGACAGTGGTGATGGGGGTGAAAGGGTTACCTGGGGGGCGATCAAGGGGGTTAAACCTTTATTAGATAATATATTGGGGTACCTGACGCTATAAAAACATGCGGCGAACCTAAAAAAAATTACTGGCTACCGATCTGCATCACCGACACTAAGACAGCGTTTAGAAAAACAATTGCTTAGCGACAGTGGTGATAGGGGGTGAAAGGGTTACCTGGGGGGCGATCAAGGGGGTTAAACCTTTATTAGATAATATATTGGGGTACCTGACGCTATAAAAACCTGCGGCGAACCTAAAAAAAATTACCGGCTACCGATCTGCATCACAGACACTAAGACAGCGTTTAGAAAAACGATCGCTTAGTGACAGTGGTGATAGGGGGTGAAAGGGTTACCTGGGGGGTGATCAAGGGGGTTAAACCTTTATTAGATAATATATTGGGGTACCTGACGCTATAAAAACATGCGGCGAACCTAAAAAAATTACTGGCTGCCGATCGGCATCACTGACGCTAAGACAGCGATCAGAAAAATGATCGCTTAGCGACAGTGGTGATAGGGGGTGAAAGGGTTATCTGGGGGGTGATCAGGGGGTTAAACCTTTATTAGGGGGGTTAGGGGGCTACACTGGACCTAAGACTAAACTTTGGTGACACTTTTACAGTCACAAATGTCACTGATTGCAGTGATCACTAAATAAATGGTCACTGCAATCAGTGACACTGTGACTGGGGGCTGGGGGGGTGATCTGGGGGGTGATCTGGGGTGTCTGGGGGGCCTGGGGGGGTGATTTATGTCCCTATGTGTCCTGGTGTCAGTGTAGTGTTGTGTGCACTGACCTGATGTTTTCTCTTGTACGGCGCTCGGTATATGTGAGCGCCGCACCAGAGATGACATCACTTCCTCCTGCTCCCTCTGTCTGACACAGACAGAGGGGGCATTTCCATTCGCCGGGAGCGATCGCGAGGGGGTGGCCAGAAACGAATGGCTGCCCCCTCATCCCGGAATGCTCCCGGACACTTAGCCACCGCTCACTGTATAGGAGGGGGGTCCGATTGGACCCCCCAACTATACAAATGCAATCACGTACACTCTATGTGATTGTGCCTGTCGGTGCCATTCTGCCAACGTATATATACAGTGAGCGGTCGTTAAGTGGTTAATTACACCCATTCGTTTTTAGACGACTAAAATCAGTTTTAGTCAACTAAAATCTACTGGAGATTTAGTCGACTAAATATGACTAAAACTAAAACAATTGCAGAAGACTAAAATGGGACTAAATCTAAAATGCCATTTTAGTCCTAAGACTGAAGCCTCGTACACACGCCCGAGAATCTCGTCAGGAAAAAAATCGTTGTTTTTCTTGATGAGATTCTTGGACAAGAAACTTGTCCCGGCCGAGTGTACACACGATCCATTCAAAGAACCCGCGGTTCTTTGAATGGAGCGAACGCGGTGACGTCATCGACTACGACGAGCGTGCGCTCGTCACATTCCATGCCGTCGCCGCCATCTTGCTACACCCTAACTATGCCTAGGAAGCTACTGCGCATGCGTCAAAGTCATTTTGAGCATGTGCGGGTTTCCCGGAGGACAGGTAAGTGTACACACACACACTTTTCTCGTCGAGAAACATGCTGACGAGAATCTCGACAAGAAAATAGAGAGCAGGTTCTCTATTTTTCTCGTCGAGATTCTTGTCGGTTTTCTTGACGAGAAAACTGAAAGCCGCGTACACACGACCGATTTACTCGGCAAGAAAGCTCTGCCAGCAAGTTTCTTGCTGGTTCTTGCCGAGAAACTCGGTCATGTGTATGAGGCTTTAGACTAAAACTAAATCGAAATTTGCTGCCAAAATTAACACAAGCGCTAATTTACTTGAAGTAGCGCAATTTAAAAGTAGCAAGGTCTTGATAGACATCTGTGTTTCTTCATACACAGATGTCTATTAAAAGCGGTTGTATAGTCTTTTTTTTTTTTACTTTTACCTACAGGTAAGCCTATACTAAGGCTTACCTGTAGGTAAAAGAAATATCTCCTAAACCTTTACGGTTTAGGAGATATTCCCATTGCACTGCGCCGCTGACTGCAGCGGCGCATGCGCACAGGGGATTCTCGGCTAAAGGCCCGGCGGACGCCGGACCTTGCCGGAAAGAAGTCTCCCACGCGCATGCAGTCAGCGGGTATACAACCACTTTAAAGTCGCACCTGAAATCGGCAAAAGTAGTGCAGGAACTACTTTTGCAAATCGGTGCGGCGCTGCAAAATCGGTGTCACACTGGTTGGAACAGTGCCATTGCCGCCAATAGGCTGCGACTTGTCATGCGATTTGATCTTTCAAATCGCATGACAAATCGCTCCAATGTGAACCTAGGCTAAATCTCATATTTTTTTTTCTGTAATATTTTTTTCTGTTTGTAACATGTCAGGAATGTATTCCTGTGGAGCTGTAGTTGCTGGAGGGTGTAGTATAATGACCAGATGTAGCTAGTAAAGTGGCCTCTGAGTATCCTGTAAGTAGCTAGTTAGTGTAGATCCAATATATCTGCTGGGTGTAGTATAATGACCAGATGTAGCTAGTAAAGTGGCCTCTGAGTATCCTGTAAGTAGCTAGTTAGTGTAGATCCAATATATCTGCTGGGTGTAGTATAATGACCAGATGTAGCTAGTAAAGTGGCCTCTGAGTATCCTGTAAGTAGCTAGTTAGTGTAGATCCAATATATCTGCTGGGTGTAGTATAATGACCAGATGTAGCTAGTAAAGTGGCCTCTGAGTATCCTGTAAGTAGCTAGTTAGTGTAGATCCAATATATCTGCTGGGTGTAGTATAATGACCAGATGTAGCTAGTAAAGTGGCCTCTGAGTATCCTGTAAGTAGCTAGTTAGTGTAGATCCAATATATCTGCTGGGTGTAGTATAATGACCAGATGTAGCTAGTAAAGTGGCCTCTGAGTATCCTGTAAGTAGCTAGTTAGTGTAGATCCAATATATCTGCTGGGTGTAGTATAATGACCAGATGTAGCTAGTAAAGTGGCCTCTGAGTATCCTGTAAGTAGCTAGTTAGTGTAGATCCAATATATCTGCTGGGTGTAGTATAATGACCAGATGTAGCTAGTAAAGTGGCCTCTGAGTATCCTGTAAGTAGCTAGTTAGTGTAGATCCAATATATCTGCTGGGTGTAGTATAATGACCAGATGTAGCTAGTAAAGTGGCCTCTGAGTATCCTGTAAGTAGCTAGTTAGTGTAGATCCAATATATCTGCTGGGTGTAGTATAATGACCAGATGTAGCTAGTAAAGTGGCCTCTGAGTATCCTGTAAGTAGCTAGTTAGTGTAGATCCAATATATCTGCTGGGTGTAGTATAATGACCAGATGTAGCTAGTAAAGTGGCCTCTGAGTATCCTGTAAGTAGCTAGTTAGTGTAGATCCAATATATCTGCTGGGTGTAGTATAATGACCAGATGTAGCTAGTAAAGTGGCCTCTGAGTATCCTGTAAGTAGCTAGTTAGTGTAGATCCAATATATCTGCTGGGTGTAGTATAATGACCAGATGTAGCTAGTAAAGTGGCCTCTGAGTATCCTGTAAGTAGCTAGTTAGTGTAGATCCAATATATCTGCTGGGTGTAGTATAATGACCAGATGTAGCTAGTAAAGTGGCCTCTGAGTATCCTGTAAGTAGCTAGTTAGTGTAGATCCAATATATCTGCTGGGTGTAGTATAATGACCAGATGTAGCTAGTAAAGTGGCCTCTGAGTATCCTGTAAGTAGCTAGTTAGTGTAGATCCAATATATCTGCTGGGTGTAGTATAATGACCAGATGTAGCTAGTAAAGTGGCCTCTGAGTATCCTGTAAGTAGCTAGTTAGTGTAGATCCAATATATCTGCTGTGTACATACAGAACAGACACACATACATATGCATGACGTTGTGTATTTCTACAAGAATTCTTTTTTCTGCCTGTGTTTTGGGTGCGGTTGATGAATCCATTGAGATTCCACCCACTTGTAGAAAAGAAGTCTTTATGTAAACTAGGTCATCGCATAGAGAGGATCGCTTGTAGGAAAGGTTTCCTCCATCTACTTATGTGTACGGAGCCTGGAGCTGGCAGAAGTTCAGAAGAGGGGGAAATCAAGCAACACCCCTTCCTCTCCCTAATCTGGATGGTGAGAAGAAGGGATCAGCCCAGACACAAACAATCGGCTGCGAGCTGTCAGTGCGAGGAGTCCTGTCCAGCGGCAGGGGAGCAGCAGGAGCACCCCCTCGCGATCAGGTGAGTGCCTTCTACTCCACATGTCATCCAGACGTCTAATGACCTGCCATGGCACGATCGCCTCTCACACCGTGCCCAGAAAACACCAGCAGACCGCTGATTTCTATGTCACAAGCCTTGGGACTTGAAGCTCGTTACCTTTTTTTTTCTTTTGGCTGCCAACACGACCCTGTCTTGGGATTTGCAGCTGATTGTCTAACAGGCACTAATGGATATTTCCCTGCAGAGACTTGTAAGTCATTGGCATCCAGCAGCTGGCACATTGTCACCTTGCAGGGACTGGCAGCCAGTTGCTTTATATAGACTAGGACTTGCACCTCTGCTCTTTGCAGTAAAAAAAGAAGCAGATGTGATGTGTGCTGTTGTGTTCTTTTCTCTCCCTTGTATATACAAATGATCACACTGTTACCCATCCAGGATCATCATAAGAATATAACAAAAGTGGAGATGCCTCCTAATCATCCTGCTGCCCCCCCCACCCCCCCCCTGCATTGTCACTACTAGGTTATCATGGGCTCCTCTATTACATGCTGTTCAGATTGCATGTCCCTTGGGCTGTCTGCTGCTATTGCTATACAATTCTACCTCTGCAGCACAATCCTGAATGGGCTCCCTATGTGCTTCTCTGTGTTTTTATTCTACTCCCAGGAAATCCGTCTCCCATCCATAACACAATCTGTGTGCTTTTTAAGTCACAGTCAGGTTGCTAATGTTTGCTAATGGGCAGAGCTGGACATGGCATTTTTATTTTTTTTTTAAAGGGGGCTGGGTTGTATAGGAAGAGTCCTTCACTTTGTGAAAGAGGGTGACTAGTAGGGAGGATGTTGTGATTGGTGTCTGATTCCCCTTTGCAAGCAGAACAAAGCCCTGTTATTGCTTCCTGCTTGTCGCCTCCTGCCTGCACAAGCCCTGAATGCTAGCAGCTGATATCATCATGCAGGAGCTGGGGAACGCAAGCAGGTACTGTCCACTGGAAATCCCAGGGAGACCATGCCTAGGCAGACAGACCCTTTATGGAATGCCCTTCTAGATCAGCATCTTGCATGCCTACATTGCTGCTGCTGCTGCATCATCTCTTAAAATGGGATCCTTTGGTGGGCTTGTTAGAAACAAAGGAACCTCAGTGGTGGATAAGGCTCAGAGCCTTGTGTGTGTTCCTTATGAGGCTGGATGTTTTACTTAAAACATAGGAAAGGGAGAGCGAGAGAGCGAGTCTATGCATGATCTCATAGTGTAAGAATGTGGGATTTGGCTGGGAAATTGGAAAAAGGCAATCTGGTGCTGTACACATCTGGAATACATCACCGTTCCTGCGTGCAACCGATGAGATTATCTTTGCATTTTCTAGCTGCTGCATATGGAGGTGTGTAGGAATAGCGCAGAAATGTAGTTAACGCGCTTTTTATTGTGTTGCTTTTAAGTTGGATCAGCTGGGCAAGCTGTACATGGTAACCCAGGTTTTCAAATGGGCACGTCTGATTCCATTTACAGCTGGCACAAGCCTCCTTTGCCATAGACAGCTTTGGTATAGAGTGTAATTGGTTCTTCATGGCAGATAGACTGTGCTAAAACTGCAGTCTAATAACTACTGTTTGTTTTTTTTTTGTTTTTTTTTAGTAATCAATTGTTATTAAAATGTATATTATTATTATTATTTTTTTTAAAATACAGTAAAACCTTGGTTTGAGAGCGTTTTGCAAGACAAGCAACATTTTTAAATACATTTTGACTTGATGTACAAGTAGCGTCATGTCACAACTGAGTATAAAAGAAAAGAGAGGCGCCTCTAAGAGCCAGTTCACACTGGGGCGGCACGACTTTGGGGGCGACTCGGCAAGGCGATCTCAAGACGACTTGAGAGGCGACTTGCAAAATGACTTCTACATAGAAGTCAATGCGAGTCGCCCCCAAAGTAGTACAGGAACCTTTTTCTAAGTCGGAGCGACTTGAGTCGCTCCTATTAGAACGGTTTCATTGAACAGAGCGGGACGCAACTTGTCAGGCAGCTGAGTCGCCCCTGTGTGAACCGGGTCTAAGTGTAGCAATATGGTTACAATTAATGAAGGTACAACATTTAGCAACATTGCTACACTTAAGCCGTGTACACACGATAGGTTTTACCGATGAAAACAGTCTGATGGACTTTTTTCATCGGACAAACCGATCGTGTATGGGCCCCATCGGTCTTTTTTCCATCGGTGTTTAAAAATAGAACATGTTTTAAATTTATCCGATGGTTAAAAAACCGATAGCAAATTACTATCGTTTGTGGGGAACTCCATCGGATAAAAAACCCATGCATGCTCAGAATCAAGTTGACGAATGCTCAGAAGCATTGAACTTTATTTTTCTCGGCTCATCGGAGTGTTTTACGTCACCGCGTTTTGAACGGTCGGTTTTTTGACTGATGGTGTGTAGGCAAGACTGATGGAAGTCAGCTTCATCGGTTTTCCGATGTGAAAAATCCATCGGTTTAAAAACCATAGGAAATCTGATCGTGTGTACAGGGCTTTACAGGCGCCTCTCTTCTCTTTTATACTCTGTTGCTCCTGATGGATTTTGCTTCTAATCCCCTTGTGGAGGCTTCCATTTGTGGATGGACATTTTTATAGTTACACAACCTGGTCACATTGCTATAATCTTTTTTTATATGGACTATACACTGAAGGACATGAATAAATGGTTGTGGAACGAATCATCTGAGTTTCAATATTTCTTATGGGGAAATTTGCTTTGATATACAAGTGCTTTGAATTGCAAGCATGTTTCTGGAACAAATTCTGCTCGCAATCCAAGGTTTTACTGTACCATGAATCTCAGTGGCTATAAAGTCAAGTGCCAATCTTTGCAATATTTCAAAACTGCAGTCTAGCCTTTGTGGGAAAACAAACAACAAAAACAAACAAAAAAAGAATGCTTGTTCTAAGAAATTCATTGAGTTGCAGGTCACGCCGTGTCAAGTGTTTTATAAACAAATAGCTTGTGATACTTCCAAAAAATCTGAGTACGGTAGTGTGCCACGGAGAATCGCTTCAACCAAAAAATGAACTATTGTTCTCTCGGATTGAACTTCTTTTGTGTCGCCGTCGAAGCAGCGAACGGCAAATGTGTATTTGCGGCGACTCGTTCGCTACAGTCGACGTACAGGTCTGTTTAATTGACAAGAGGGATTATTTATTTGCTGCTGGCTCGCCAAATAGGATGTAGAAATGTGCAATTAATTTTGCTAAGTCAGCTGCAGAGACGCTCTTATGCAATATAAGCAGCCAGTTCTGATCTTAGGCCAGTCCAAAAATATCAAGGAGCAAGGCGAAGCTGGATTATTTATTAGCTTTTCATTATGTATGCATCTGAGCAGTTACAGGTCCCCTCGTTTAGGAAGGCCGTTGTGCACTTCTTGAAAAGCTGCTAGGACGTGTAGTGTAAGGATAAGATCGGATTATGTCGCATACAAAAAGGAGAAGTTCTATTAAAGGAAGTTTGTACGCAGATAAAGATGAAGGCCGTCATTGCTGACCTTCTGAAAATGCAGCTGCCTGGCTGTTCTGGCTTCAGTACTCACTGACTGGGGAGGTCAGAACTCCTCATCTGTATACTTGTTCAGGATCAGTGACAGTTTAAAAATCATTGGTATGACGGTCAGATAAGTGTTTTTTTTTTTTTTCTAATAGGTCAGACAAGGCATGCCATATATTATCCTAGTACATATTTTCATTAAATACCAATGACTAAGCTATTGTTATTAGATTGCTTATTTTGCTTTAATCTCACATGCATGTATTGTCCATTGTATGCTAGGGCACACTAAACCTAAGGCACTCTAATATGCAAACACAGGGGAAGATTCGGGGTCCATGCACATTAGAAGCAGAAAAAAATGCCAGAACCTTTGGCAGAAAAAACTGCATAAAAATGTTTAGTAACTTGTATTGCACAAGAGTTTAGGAGAGTTTATGGGCATTTGCTTTTTATAAGCGTTTTTTTCCAAAACATTCCCCTCTGCTCATTTTTCAATGTACACTATAAAAAAAGAAAAAAAAAATATTATATATATATATATATAATCTCTCTATCTATATCTATATCTATTGTATATGTGTGTGTGTGGGTTTATGAGCGTTTAGCATTTTTTCTGTCTGAAAACTCTTAAAAATGCATTTCATGGTGATGTGTCTTTTCTTTTGCCTCTGAACTATCCTCTTGAAATATGCCTCTAATCTAAACACCCTAATGTGCATATGATAACATTGAGCTGTTTGTACAGGCAGGAGGGGAAAAAAAATGCAAAACTCCTGTAGAAGCAACGTGTGTTTTTTTTTTTTTTTAAGCCCAGTGTGTGTGGACCCTCACTAAAAGAAAATAGACTGTGCAGTTGTACTCCCTTTCCCCCCGAGCTTAGTGAATGTCGCAAAGCTTTGCTGAGCTCCATTAACCTACCATGTGCAACAAAAATGCTGTTTATTTTATTTACCTTGGGCCTGATTGTATAGAACACACAAAGTGAAGCCTCGCCATATCCAGTAAACTCTGGGGCAAATAAGTTGCCTTTTAGTAAATCTACCCCACTGACTTCAAGCTGGTGCTTTTCCATCCTCTCCTGTGCATCCTGACTGGCTTAACAGTGTAATGGGTGGCCTTATCGACCATTCCGGTATTAGAGACCAAAAAAGATTGGGCCAATCACTGATTTCCCAATCAAAGTGGGCTTTGAATGTTAGATTGTCGTTGGTGGCTTCCAGGATCCTCTAGAACAGGGGTCTTCAAACTGGCGGCTCTCCAGCTGTTGCGAAACTACAAGACCCATGAGGCATTGCAAGGCTGACAGTTACAAGCATGACTCCCACAGGCGGAGGCATGATGGGACTTGTAGTTTCGCAACAGCTGAAGGGCCACCAGTTTGAGACCCCTGTTCTAGAACTTGAGACTGTGTGCAGGCACATGCCCACTATAGCTTCCCTCTGGCAGATAAAGTTTTATTCCGCTAAGTGTTCACTTTTAAACCCAACACCAGGAATAAGAAAAAGAATGCTTATTATCTTTAGAGGGGCCGGAATCCCGAAAAGCGTCCAGCAGGGCCCCCTTTAGTGGTGCGATTGTTCCCCTGCAGCTTCCTCTCCAAGATACTCCTGGCAACAGTTGCATGCTCGCTCCCCACCATTTACAATACGGGGTCATAGTTCTGTATTGCTATGTAATGACACTAAGGGACTGCCTGCAGATCGGAGCTTCGGGGAGAAGGGGGCAGTGCAGGAGACACCAGGAGTTGCAAAAAGGCTAATCCTGCCTGTTCCTGTACCCCCTTAGATATAACAAGCATATAACCCTTGCAGTGCAGGGGCTCCCTACTGCAAGGATAGGTTTCTTCTAATAATAGTTGGACTTTAAGGCCCCGTTCACACATATGCAAATTGGTTGCGGCTTAAACCGCATCCAATTCGCATAACATTTTAAAATATATTGATTTCAATGAGGCTGGTTCACATATGTGCGATGCATTCGCACTGCGCATTGCCCAAAAAATGTGTGCGTTTTCTAGGCATTGCGGTGCGAATTGTCTGCCCATTATGTTCTATGGGAACGCATCTGATTCGCAGATGTGTTGCGTTCTGAACACAGTACGTATAAATCATGAGGGGGAACTCCAAGCCAATTTTGAAATAAAAAAACGGCATAGGTTCCCCTCCAGGAGCATACCCGGCCCTTAGGTCTGGTATGGATTTTAAGCAGAACCCCTACGCCGAAAAAATGGCGTGGGCGGTCCCCCCCAAAATCCATACCAGACCCTTATCCGAGCACGCAGCCTGGCCGGTCAGGAAAGGGGGTGGGGACGAGCGAGCGCCCCCCCTTCTGAACTGTACCAGGCCGCATGCCCTCAACATGGGGGGGGGTTGTTTGATTTGGGGCAGGGGGCGCCCTGTGGGCCCCCCCACCCCAAAGCACCTTGCCCCCATGTTGATGAGGACAAGGACCTCTACCCGACAACCCTGGCCGTTGGTTGTCGGGGTCTGCGGGCGGGGTGGCTTATCGGAATCCAGGAGCTCCCTTTAATAAGGGGGCCCCCAGATCCCGGCCCCCCACCCTATGTGAATGAGTATGGAGTACATCGTACCCCTACCCATTCATCTGGTGGAAAAAAGTAAATAAAACACACACTACACAGGTTTTTTAAAGTAATTTATTAGGCAGCTCCGGGGGTCTTCTTCCGACTTCTGGGGTCTCTTCTTCTGCTCTCCGGTGTCGTCTCCGCGCTCTCTGGTTCTTCTCCCGCTCTTCGGTGCCTTCTGCCAGGCGCCTCCGCTATCTTCTTCCAGCTCTTTTGTTAGCGGCGGCCCGGTCTTCTCCGTAGTCTTTTTCCCTCTTCTCTTCTTCGATGTTGACACGACGATGCCTCCCGCTATAATGCTGTGTGTGCGGTGCGCGGCGACTTGTATAGGCCTGGGGTGTGGTCACCGGGTGATGCCACCTGGTGACCCTGCCCGTTTGATGTCACAGTCCTGGGGAATGATGGGACTGTGACGTCATATGCCTATATAAGTCGCTCCGCTCCGCACACACGGCATTACAGCGGCTGGCAGCGTCGTGTCAACATTGAAGAAGAGAAGAGGGAAGACGACTATGGAGAAGACTGGGCCGCCGCTAGAAAAAGAGCTGGAAGAAGATAGCGGAGGCGCCCGGCAGAAGGAAGAAGGCACCGGAGAGTGGGAGAAGAACCAGAGAGCGCAGAGACGACACTGGACAGCAGAAGAAGACCCCCGGAGCTGCCTAATAAAATACTTTAAAAACCTGTGTGTGTGTGTGTGTGTGTGTGTGTGTTTTTTTTTATTTATTTTTTATTGACTTTTTTTTCCCCACCAGGTGAATGGGTAGGGGTATGATGTACTCCATACTCATTCACATAGGGTGGGGGGCTGTGATCTGGGGTCCCACTTATTAAAGGGGGCTCCCGGATTCCGATAAGCACCCGCCCGCAGACCCCGACAACCAACTGCCAGGGTTGTCGGGTAGAGGCCCTTGTCCTCATCAACATGGGGGCAAGGTGCTTTTGGGGGGGGCCCGCAGCGCACCACCCTGCCCCAAAGCACCCACCCCCCCCCATGTTGAGGGCATGCGGCCTGGTACGGTTCAGGAGGGGGGGTGCTCGCTCTTCCCCACCTACTTTCCCGACCGGCCGGGCTGCGTGCTCGGATAAGGGTCTGGTATGGATTATGGGGGGACCCCTAACGCCGTATTTTTTCAGCGTAGGGGTTCCGCTTAAAATCCATACCAGACCGAAGTGCCTGGTATGCTCCTGGAGGGGAACCCATGCCGGTTTTTTAGTTAAAATTTTGCGTGGAGTTCCCCTCATGATATCAGCGGCTTCCCTCCCCTCCCCTCTCCTCTCCCAGGTCAGCAAATCCACAGCTAGAACGCAGACGAACCGCTGAACCACTGATTGATATCTTACCAAAGACTCCGGAGCTCAAAAACGCAACGCACAAGTGTTAATCCAGCCTAAAGTAAACCATTCATGAGAGGTTTATAGGGCTGCCAATGAAAATTATAGTAGTTTGACTGGTGTGCCCATCCACTACCTTCCATGTTTTGAGCCACTGACCAGCAACAGGTATGAAGGTCAGGAGAGTCCGAGAAATGTTTGCAGTATTTTTCTGCTTTCCTTTTCTGTGTTCGTGACTTAGCAAGAGGGTCGGCATAATGGCCAGGAAACTAGCAAGGAAAGGCCATCAATGTCAGTCTCCAATTCATTTTGAGGGTTTCCTTTCAGGAATGAAAGTGGAATAATCTGTAATTAAACTTGGTAACTAGATTTCCCAAGGACCTTGTGTAGCGATCCCCCAAAGCATTCAATGGTGGTAACTTCTGTGGGCATAGGAGGATGTTTTTCTAAGACATATGCCCATACCCACCGTGTACAATGTGAAGTTCCATGGCTTGTACACCGTCAAGATTACTTTACAGCTGGCTAGGTATGTGATATACTCTACATATTGGCTTTTCACTCAAAGTACAAGATTGGGATGAATTACTAAATGTCATCATTGATTACCGGAACATGCCTCGATTAATATTAGTGACTGTAAACCGGGTGCTTGGGAAAGTGAGTACGAAGCGCTGGAACAATCTGTATTTTTTTATACAATTGTTTGTTATTGCCATACTATTGAGTAACAATAAAATCAATCTAAATATTGGTTTGGCAGCTTCCACAGTGATAGGGCTGGGGAAAAAATCGATTTGAATCGAGTTGAGAGGTCAAATCGATTCAGATTTTCAGCAAATCAACTTTTTTTTTTTTTTTTTTTATTTTCACCAGGACCTGCAGGAGTTTTTAGGTGAGGCCGCGGCTTCGGCCTAGTGCGCGAGGCCTCGCCTAAAAACTCCTGCCCGCAGCTTCTCAGGACCGGCCCGGTGTCTATCAAAAAAATAAAAAATTTGAATCGTGAATCAAGGTGTTGTGTGTGTTTTTTTTTTGTTTTTGTTTTTTTAAATCGCAGATTTTTGGGGGGGGAGAAAATCGCCCAGCTCTACGGTGAGATGGAGTTGTGTTAGAGAGAAGTAAAATTTAGGATTCTAGTCACACACAATGATCTACAAGTCCAAATCCAAGTTTATTTCCATGCTAGATTGTTCACAAAGCCAATGCATTTTGGGGGCTGTAACGCGACTCTCCCTCCCCCATCATCAGGGCTAAACAAATGCAAGAAATATACAGTGCATGTGTTCTCAGAGACTGGTATATATTTGGATTGTGTTGGGAATTAACACGGCACCCGTCAGCAGCTGGTTCAAGCAGCCTTGAACCAGTAAATCAGGTGGCACGCGCCATGAGACGTAGGGTGTGCCTGAAAAGGTTAATGCATGGCATGCTAGTTTGTTTAGACTGTCAGCTGCTTTGTGTAAACATTAAGCTTGGTACTTGGAAATCATTTCTACAGAAAACTGTCAGTACATGTTGTGCTATCTGAGCATTACTTAGGGTGATCGGAACTTTACAGATTTTTTTTTTCCTAAGAGCCGGTTCACACTGGGGTGGTACGACTTTGGGGGCGACTCGGCAAGGCGATCTCAAGACGACTTGAGAGGCGATTTGCAAAATCACTTCTGTATTGAAGTCAATGCAAGTCGCCCCGAGTCGCCCTCAAAGTAGTACAGGAACCTTTTTCTAAGTCGGAGCGACTTGAGTCGCTCCTATTAGAACGGTTCCATTGAACAGAGCGGGATGCAACTTGTCAGGCGGTTGAGTCGCCTGACGAGTCGCCCCTGTGTGAACCGGGTCTAACACTTATCAGTTCTACTTGGGCCGAGAAGAAGGGGGTTAGACCCACCAACGTTTGAACTAAAAATGTAACTATTAGTGAAAATGTATTGCGGACAAAACTGTGTTCTGTTTGAGCACAATGCTATTTTAAGAATACATAAAGTTCCATTGACTGCAAGCCGCAGAGCAACTCACTGACATGTACAACTGCTGATTCTGTTGGTGGATGTTCTTAGATTCCGTTCTCAGGGGAGTCCTTCTGTAAAGATTGACATCTCTAGCCCCAGACACTAACCTAAGAATATCTTAGGTCAGATGATGGCAATGCAGAGCCTAATACAACTCTCTTTCCACATGTCACTTTGGATATATCCATGTGCCAGGCTTTTTTGTTCTTTACAATCACTGTGAAGAGCCTAATAAAATGATGTAGAGCTTAAAGTGGTTCTAAAGGCAGAAGGTTTTTTACCCTAATGCATTCGCTGCATCAATGTCCTCGAAAGCAGCGACCCTCCCGGCTCTCTCACTCCTCATTGGCTCAGAGACAGCAATGGAAGCCATTGGCTTTCACTGCTGTCAATCAGAGCCAGGGAAAAGGGGGCGGGGCAGAGCTGCACTTTGTGTGTCAATAGACACAGAGCCAGCTCAGGGGGCGAGCCTGCAAGAGTGCCCTCATAGCTTGCTGTGGGGGGGGCAGGAGTTCCAGGGGGGGATCCCAGAAGAGGAGGAGCGGGGATACGCTGTGCAAAATGATTGCACAGAACAAGTATAACATGTGTAGCACTACCCCCCCCCCCCCCCCCCGTAGGAGCTGCTGGTTTAATTTTGGGTCTGCACTCTGCCTGTCAACCCCGGAAATTTGTCTCAAACCCCCCTTGGCACAACTGGACACTAATATAAATGCGGAACCCAATAGCAAAGGGGACCACAACAATACCACACTGTAATGTATATAGTTACTGTTACCTTGGCACTGGTCACCTGGTTCGCAGCTGGAATAGACCGAGTCCCACACATGTAGTAACTTAACCAGCTGTAATATGTTTACTTGGAAAAGAGTGACACAATGGTTATACAAATAAACATTTTGTACACAGATCCCTGCAAAGTCAATGAAACATAACTGGTTCAAGATTTCTATAACACAAGACCCAATTACCATATCCTGAGTCGGATGTGAATGAGTGTGTGGTGGAGAAATCTCCCAATACTATGGCACCAGCACTGGGACACCTCCCCACCAAGGCTCACACAAATCACTAAAATAACAAAGCAACAGATATAGCGCAAACAAGTTACATTAAGCTTTCTCCGGCCTAGGCGAGCTCACAGCAGGCCTCCTGCTTGTTGAAAGATGGCGTCCAGAGAGAACGTGCTGGGGCCTCACTTGTCCTTATATCAGATCCCCCAGCAGGCTGTGCGGTGGCGCGCTGTTTTCTGGTAGCACAGTGGCACTGTGGGTGTTGTCTCAATCCAACTCACGGCAATAGAGTCACTTCCTCTCGCACTACAATGCCCACCATGCTTTGTTCCATAATGCAACTAGACTGAACAAACTTCAATGTCACAACATAAGCAGACACCAGAGGGAGCCAACCTCGTAATTAGGAACACAAAGTAGTCTTTTAGGATACGCTTAATCGTAACCCCTTGCTACACATGTTTGTTACTGCGCATTTGTCAGTTAAAGTAACACAGCGCCATATCGCAAAAAGTGGCCTATTCAGGAAGGAGGTAAAACCATCCGGGCTGAAGTTGTTAAAGGAAAAAAAAAATGAAGGGGGGTTTTACAATTGTCCTAAGAGGTTAATAAAATGCATTTGAATTGACTGTGTAAATGAGTGTTGCAAAATAAGGATGTTAAAAAGGCCAGTCCACATCAGAGTGATGTTTTATTTATAGGTAGAGGGCTAACTTAGCCTCTGGCTTCTTATGTCTTTGGTAGATCCACACTACCTATCATGGTTCCCCAATCTTTTCCTGTCCAGGTGTTTTTTTTTTGGTGCTCCCTCCCACCCTTTGTGTATTCCAACTCCCCCCTTTTTTTTTTTGATTCTCAAAAACAAAAACCAACATGGAAAGTGGGACCTATGGCATGTGCACACTCATCAACTCGCATGCAGATATCTTACCAATAGGATTCCCGAGAGATCAGAGTTGGTTAAACTCTCTCTCCAACATCTATCTAAAGGTTGTGGTTAAGCCCACCTAGTTTTAGATAGTGTGAGGAAGGGACAGAACATCTGTGGTGATTAAATGTTGTATGTGTCCCCATTTTCTGTGTTAAATGACACCCATCTAACAAACAGAAAACAAGGGATTTAACTTATACCGTATTTATCGGCGTATAACACGCACCGGCGTATAACACGCACCCCAAGTTTAGGAGGGAATTTTAAGGAAAAAAACTTTTAGGAGGGAAATTCAAGGAAAAAAAACGTACATTTAAATGCAGCATGCAGCCTTGCCCAGTGTCCATCTGTCCATCTGCAGCCTTGCCCGGTGTCCATCTGTCCATCTGCAGCCTTGCCCGGTGTCCATCTGTCCATCTGCAGCCTTGCCCAGTGTCCATCTGTCCATCTGCAGCCTTGCCCAGTGTCCATCTGCAGCCTTGCCCAGTGTCCATCTGTCCATCTGCAGCCGTGCCCAGTGTCCATCTGTCCATCTGCAGCCGTGCCCAGTGTCCATCTGTCCATCTGCAGCCTTGCCCAGTGCCTTTGCGATCGTGTCAGTCTCTGCGTTTTTTTAAATTTGGCGCCGATTTCTGTGGAGAGGAGCGAGCGGGGCCGAGTGTACTTCGGCTAGACTCGGCTCCTCTCGCAGTCCCGCCCATCTCCACTGACTGCGCCGCTGACGGAGAAAGCCGAGTGTACTTCGGCTAGACTTGGCTCTTCTCACAGTCAGGGGCAGGACTGCGAGAGGAGCCGAGACTAGCCGAAGTACACTCGGCTTTCTCTATGTCAGCGGCGCAGTCAGAGATGGGCGGGACTGCGAGAGGAGCCGAGTAAAGCCGATTGTACTTCGGCTTCGGCTCCGCTCGCTCCTCTCGCTTGTTTTCAGCAGGGGAATTCGACGGAGTATCGGCGTATAACACGCACCCACGATTTTCCCCTGATTTTAAGGGGAAAAAAGTGCGTGTTATACGCCGATAAATACGGTAAGTGCTATCCAGAACCAAAAAGTTAAAGTGATACTAATAGTTTTTTTTTTAAATAACAAACATGTCATACTTGCCTCCACTGTGCAGCTCATTTTGCAGAGTGGCCCCAAACTGTGTTTTCTGGGGTCCCCCAGCGTCTCTCTCGGCTCCTCCCTGCCTCAGATAACCCCCTATGGGAAGCGCTCTCCCAAGGGGGTTACCTTGCGGGCGTGCTCTCGAGTCCTGCATTCGGCGTCCATAGCCGTCGAGTGCAGGACTCGGCCCCTGTCACCTGCGTCATTGGATTTGATTGATAGCAGCACAGCCATTGGCTCCAGCTGCTGTCAATCTTTCCAATGATGAGCTGAGAACCCCGGGCAAAGATCCAGCGCGTTAGCGATGAGACTTTCCAGGGCTTACGTAAGTAAAACGTGGGGGGGCTGGTAATCATCAGATGTTTTTACACCTTAATGCATAGTATACATTAAGGTGAAAAAAACGGAACCTTTACAACCCCTTTTAAGTCTTGGCAGGATTTGGTCTTTGAAATATATCATTCACATAATAATAATGTACATAAATTTTAAAGTAAAACATACTTTGCAAGGTACAGTAACTCAGAACTTGGGGTGTGGACTTGAAAGGGAATACTGCTATAGTCTCCTCCAGGGCCTCACCTGCCATGAACATAAAAAAAAAAAAAAAATCGTAGCTCTGTGATCTGGGGTCACAGACCCCGAATTTGGGGGGGTATGTAGCCTAAGTCCTACCCCACCACTGGTAGATATGGGGCTTCTTAGCGCAGCCTGTCAGAAGCTAAATACAGAGCAGACACTTTAAATACAAGCTGACCCACTCTGTTTGCAGCAGACTGAGAGGATAAACTTGCAGTGCCTCTTTCTTATTTTGGAGGCATGCCTCTCACTGCAGTGTCATAGAAGGGCATGTCTAAAATACAAATGCTCGCTTCCAGCCCAGCCCAGCCCTCTTAAAAACATGTATTTATGTGTATAAGATTTACTCACAATCACATGTTTTTCTCACACAGTTAAAGGAGAAGTCCAGCCTGAGCTTTTTCGACTGGGCTTCTCCTCTGGGTCACAGGAGTGCAATTCGTTTTGCACTCCTGTGAGCCGTTTTCAGCGGAGAGCGGTCTGAAGTCCGCTCTCCGCTGACGTCACTGCCATCAGTTGGGGCAGCGCGTCATCATGACTTCCCAAGTCGGGATCCGCCAGCTGCCCTGATTGATGGCAGTCTCAGTGTCTCAGCGAGCCGCTGAGACAGTCTCTCCCCGCCCCTCCACGGCTCAGCACTCCAATGAGCGCGGAGAAGCAGAGAGGAAAGAGGCTGACTGACAGTCAGCCTCTTTCCTCTCGGGGATCTGTGAGAACCGAGCCAGTGCCTGTCTGTATGACCCCACTATACAGCTGACCTGAAAGACACCCCTTCCCTCCTCCATATCTGGCCTGAGAGTCCATCAGTGCTGGTTGCTAATGTCCACTGTAATGTATGGATTGGCCCATGCATTACATACATGAAAACTAGTGGCCTACACATGAATCACCCTATATGTATTGCAGCTGATTCCCTTTTTTGGATAATTGCCTGCCGTCAATCAAGACATTTAATGGGTGGAGCCTGTGATCTTTAGAGCTACTATTTATTTCAGTTTCATGTCTGTAATGTGGTTATGACTAAGGCCTCATAGGCCGAAACGCGTCAACTGTTTTTATTTGCGTTTTGTTTTCTGTGGCTTGTCAATAAAAACAAAGATTTTTTTTTTTAAAGATCAACGACCGTAGTGCGGATCATTTTTTCCTCATGCATTACATAGTTTTGGTCAATTTAAAGCAGATTGTAATTTAACCAGTAGTATGTATATCTAAGTTTACACGTAAGGATTGATTTATTTAATGTGTTGTAAACTTCAGACATTAAATATAAACAAAGCACGCCCTTCTATACTGTGTACTTGTCTCTATCCAAAGCACTGAGTGTGATTTCTGACTTCTGCTTCTTTCCTATGTTATCAGCATGAGTCACTTCTGACAGGATTTCCAACACAAGAGATACAGAGGTGATGGGTATGAGAGCTCCAGTACTCAACCTATAGAAAAAACAAAAGGGAATGGCGCTGAAAAAGGTCCAAAAACACATCAGGGGAGCAATAAACAATAAAAGAACAGTCCTTATAACATCATCAGTAGTCCACGGGTTTATTTAACCACTTGCCTACCAGGCACTTGCACCCCCTTCCTGCCCAAGCCATTTTTCAGCTTTTAGCGCTGTCGCACTTTGAATGACAATTGCGAAGTCATGTAACACTGTACCCAAATATTATTTATATTTTTTTTCTTCACACAAATAGAGCTTTCTTTTGGTGGTATTTAACCACTTAACGACCGCCCACGGCATATATACGTCGGCAGAATGGCTCGTACAGGCACATTCACGTACCTGTACGTTGCCTTTAACTGCCTGCTGTGTGGTCGCGTGCCGCTGAGGATCCCTGCGATCGTCTCACGGAGGGATGGAGCGGGGAGATGTTAGTGTAAACACAACATCTCCCCGCTCGCCTACTGACACTGTCAACCGATCTCCGCTCTGTGTAATCAGAGCGGAGATCAGTGACGTGTCACTCGTAGTAACTCCCCCTAACAGAATCACTATTTTGTAAACGCTATAACCTTTGCGCAAACCAATCAATAAACGGCGATCTGCGTTTTTTTTTTTTACCAAAAATATGTAGAATACGTATAGGCCTAAACTGAGGGAAAAAAACGTTTTTGGGGATATTTATTATAGCAAAAAGTAAAAAATATTGAATTTTTTCTAAATTGTCGCTCTATTTTTGTTTTTAGCGCAAAAAATAAAAACCGCAGAGATGATCAAATACCACCAAAAGAAAGCTCTATTTGTGGGGGAAAAAAAAGGATGTTAATTTTGTTTGGGAGCCACGTCGCACAACCGCGCAATTGTCAGTTAAAGCGGGGCAGTGCCAAATCGCAAAAAGGGGCCTGGTCTTTATGCTGCATATTGGTCCGGGCTTAAGTGGTTAATCACTGCTGGGTTTTTTATTTGTTTTCCCCCCAAAAAAAAAAAAAAACTGAAAATGTTGAAAAAATTTTTTTTTACTTAGTTAAAAAATGTACTGACAAAAACGAAGTAATTTTTCGCCTTCACTGCGCGCTGATGAGGCGGCACTGATGGGCACTGATAGGCTGAGGTGGCACTGATGAGGAGGCACTGGTGGGCACTGATGGGCATTGATGGGTGGCACTGATGGGCATCACTGATAGCCAGCACTGACTGGCATTGCTAATGGCATTGCTAATGGGCACTGATTGGTGGCACTTGTGGGCAGTGGTGTGCACTGATTGCTGGCACTGGTGGGCACTGGTGACACTTAAATTGATACACTGTAATCAGGGCACTGATGATCAGTGCCCTGATTACATTCCTACATGTTCCCCTGTGAGGAGATGCCACTGATCGGCTCTCCTCTCCTCACACTCTGTCAGAGCCGTTTACCGTCATCTCTGTGTTTACATGTGACCGGCTGTGATTGGACACAGCCGATCACATGGTAAAAGAGCCGCGGACGCGGCTCTATACAGAGATCGGGGCCGCGCCGTGTCCTAGCAACACGGTCCGGCCATGCGAGAGCAGCCGTTCTCCACCACAATCTCCCTCATCCATGTCTTTATGGACCTTGCTCTGTGCACAGTCATGTTGGAACAGGAAGGGGCCATCCCCAAACTGTTACCACAAAGTTGGGAGCATGAAATTGTCCAAAATGTCTTGGTATGGTGACACCTTAGGAGCTCCCTTCACTGGACCAAGCCCAACCCCTGAAAAACAACCCCACACCATAATCCCCCCTCCACCAAATGATTTGGACCCAGAGGCGTTGCTATGGGGGTGCGGGGGGTGCAGGCCGCACCAGGTGACACCTGCCAGAGGGGTGACACCAGGGGCCGGGACTAGGCGGGGGCGGGAGGGGCTCCAGTCTTGGGTGCAGTGTGATAGCATCGGGGGAGCGCCAGTGGGGCTGCTACAGTGTCTGCATTTGCCGACATCTCCTGCGGGGTGTCCCTGGGTCTCCAACGCAGTGATTGCTGACACTTTAGCCGGCAGTATAGTCATAAATGTCTGCAAGCTTTGGTTTGCTGGGACCGTGGGTTTCCCCAGCAACCATTGATGCTGCGTGCGTGCGCCCCGCCCCCTGCTCCTCACCGCAGGTCTCGGAGTTGACCAGCTCGCACAGCCGCGAGTAGGTGCGTGACGTCACGTACGTGCCCGCCCCCCTGCTGCTCGCGGTTCCCGGCTCTCCTTGCGAGTAGGGGCGTGACGTCACGTGCGTGTCCCACCCCCTTCTGCTCGCGGTTCCCGGTGTTCTGACGAGATGACACCTGGTCCTGGCTCTCCTTGCGAGCAGGGGCGTGAAGTCACGTGCGCGCCCCGCCCCCCTGCTACTCGCGGTTCCCGGGTCCTGGCTCACCTTATGTCACAGCTTCCGCCTCTTCAGTTGTGCCCTCATTCAAGGTATGTGTCATATACTTTTGTGCACACTGCTGGGCATATTTTTTTTATTTTAAGGGGCACTCTGATGGACAAATCTTATTTTAGGGGCACGCTGATGGGTATATTTTTAATGTGCACACTGATGGACACATTTTGTTGTGCCCATCAGAGTGCCCCTTAACATAAAATGTGCCTATCATCGTACACATTAAAAATATACCCATCAGCGTGCCCCTTAAAACAAAAGGTGCCCATCAGCGTGACCCTTATTTTATGTTAAGGGGCACACTGATAGGCACATTTTATGTTAAGGGGCATTCTAATGGGCATATTTTATTTTAACAGCAACACTGATGGGCACATTTTGTATTAATGGGCACTCTGATGGGCAGACTTTACGTTAAGGGGCACGTTCTGTTGTACCCATCAGATTGTCCCTTAATATAAAATGTGCCTATCAGCGTGACCCTTATTTTATGTTAAGGGCGACTTTGATGGGGACATCTGATGTAAGGAGGCACTCTGACGGGAATGCCTGATGTAAATGAGCGCTGCGACTACAATCTTGCTGAGTCATAGCACAGACTTGAGATTCGGACCTCGGGCCAAAGAAAATTTGGCCGACCGTACCTCCTTGAATGTTAATTCAGTACCCCTGCTTTAGCAGCTTCTATCTGTCCCAGCCGGCTGTATGTTAGCAGTGTCAGAGCACCGAGGGAAGTTTCCTGCAGGTTCCTCCTCTGCTGTGGCGTGTCTACTGACGGGACAGGAGTAGGAGCCTGATGAGGAGATCTCCCGGCGCTCTGACACCTCCTAACATGCAGCCGGCTGGGACAGATAGAAGCTGCTAAAGTGTCAGCAATCAATCACTGAGGTCCCGGTAACTGATAACCGGTAAGTCTGTGCTGGGGGCAGGGATCTGAGGATTTGTACAAGAAGAGGAAGGATTTATGCGGAGAGGGATTAAATCTGGAGGCGAGTGCCTTTGTATTGGGGTGGGGGTTGTGCTTGTAGGGGGAAAATTGTCAGGGAGGGATTAAATAAGAGGATTTGTGCTAAGGATGGCTTGGGTGGGGGAATAAGAGAATTTGGGCAGGAAGAGGGGTTTATTACTGAAAGTGGTATATGGGGGTGGGGATTTGTGATCAGAGGGGGGTTCATAAGATCATTTGTGTAAGAAGGAGTGGTTTGGGAGGGATTTATGCTAAAAGGAGGGATTTGTGCTGAGAGAGGGGGGATCTATGCAGGGAGGGGGATATGGGGGGGGGTAATTTGTGCTGAGAGGGGGGATCTGTGCAGGGAGGGGGGAGATGGGGGGGATTGATTTGTGCTGAGGGGGGAGATATGTGCAGGGAGGGGGGAGACGGGGGGGATCTGTGCAGGGAGCGGGGAGATGGGGGGATGATTTATGCTGAGAGGGGGGATCTGAGAAGGGAGAAGGGAGATGGGGGGATGATTTGTGCTGAGAGGGAGGGTCTGTGCAGGGAGGGGGAGATGGGGGGGGGTAATTTGTGCTGAGAGGGGGGATCTGTGCAGGGAGGGGGAAATGGGGGGATAATTTGTGCTGAGAGGGGGGTCTGTGCAGGGAGGGGGAGATGGGGGATAATTTGTGCTGAGAGGGGGGAAATGGGGGGATAATTTGTGCTGAGAGGGGGGGATCTGTGCAGGGAGGGGGAGATGGGGGGATAATTTGTGCTGAGAGGGGGGGGGGGGTCTGTGCAGGGAGGGGGGTGAAGGGATGATTTGTGCTGAGAGGGGGAATCTGTGCAGGGAGAGGGGGGGGGGGTGATTTGTGCTGAGAGGGGGTGGTCTGTGAAGGGAGGGGGGATGATTTGTGCTGAGGGGGGGATCTCTTTAGGGAGGGGGGAGATGGGGGGGATAATTTGTGCTGAGAGGGGGAATTTGGGGGGTAAAATAATTTGTATAAGGAGGGGTTTGGAGGGGAATTATACTGGGAAGAGGGATATGGGGAGTATTTTGTGCTGAGAAGGGGGTATATGAGGTGATGACTTGTGCTGGTAGGGGGAAATGGAGGGGAAGCAATGTGCTGAGAGGGGGTATTTGTACTAGAAGGGGGCATATGGGGGTAAAGATTTTTGTTAAGAGGGGGAATATTGGGGGGCGGATTTGTGCTGAGAGGGGGGATGAGGGAAGGAGAAAGAGGAATTGTGCTAGGAGGGGGTATATGTGGGTGAGGGGCACTCTGCACATAGTTCTTTAGACAATGGGGGGGTGACACCATGTTTTACCGCACCAGGTGACACCAACCCTAGTGACGCCACTGTTTGGACCAGTGCACAAAGCAAGGTCCATAAAGACATGAATGAGAGAGTTTGGGGTGGAGGAACTTGACTTGAGTCCTCACCTCAACCTGATAGAACACCTTTAGGATAATTTAGAGCGGAGAATGGGAGCCAGGTCTTCTCGTCCAACATCAGTGCCTGACCTCACAAATGCACTTCTGGAAGAATGGTCAAACATTCTCACAGACACACTCCTAAATCTTATGGACAGCCTTCCTAGAAGAGTTGAAGCTGTTATAACTGCAAAGGGTGGGCCAACTCAATATTAAACTCTACGGACTAAGACTGGGATGCCATTAAAGTTCATGTGCATGTAAAGGCAGGCGTCCCAAGACTTTTGGTAATATTGTAGACCTATACCAAAATGTTTCTTAACCCTTGGGCTCATTGAGTTGTAAAAATATAGATGCACATTTTAATGGGCCTTCATGATCTATCACTGAGAGTCCTGTGCTTGGTATTGCATCCCAGGGAAAATACAGGAAACATTAGATAGTGGCAAGGATGTGGTTTCATTACTGGATGGATGTTGATAATATCTGGTTAAATGCTGGGCACTGAAACCATAATCCTATAATTGTCTGTCTGATCCTCTGTTTTACAGAAGGTCCTCAGCTATCTGCTAAGATGGCATAACCTGATTGAGTACAGCAGGTGGATGGAAAGTCACTGTAAGCAAATACATTTTTTAAGAAGATATAAAATAAAAATGAGTGCAGCTCTGTAATCTTTAATAAATCATTAGATTTCATTTTGTAAATGCAAGTAGTGTAAGTGCCTGAATTTAACTTGGAGACTCTAGCAGTCCCTATCCTGCAGAGCTCAGAGAGGGGGAGGGCTAAGCAGCACAAGGAGCCAGTCATTTTATGTTGCAGTGCAATAATCTATGCTGATGGCAGAAGAGAGCAGAGTGACAGACAAGTTCCTCAGTGTGCTGCTTCTCCTTTTATTGCCCAGTCACTGTGTGGTGATAGAGAGACGACTTGTAAATAATAAGTAAGGCCTCATGCAGGGCCGTTTGAAGGAATATGGGGGCCCCAAGCAAAATGGACATGGAGGCCCCACCACCCCCCCCCCTCACTCACGCAAAGCCTACAGGAACCACAGCATAGCGATACAGTTTAAGCTCACCCACACTTTATATAAATAAAAAAGGTTTACAGTGCAAATACTGCTGTTGCATATAATCCAACATACTTAAAACACATACACACTCAAATTAACATTATGATGCTGCTTAGGACTGTTTACGGACCGTGGGATGGACAGGGGGACCGTGGGATGGACAGGGGGACCGTGGGATGGACAGGGGGACCGTGGGATGGGCAGAGGGACCGTGGGATGGACAGGGGGACCGTGGGATGGACAGGGGAACCATGGGATGGGCAGAGGGACCGTGGGATGGACAGGGGGACTCCGCACTGTAATATCCACATCATCTCCCCCACTGTAATATCCACATCATCTCCCCCACTCTAATGTCCACATCATCTCCCCCACTCTAATGTCCACATCTCCCCCACTCTAATGTCCACATCTCCCCCCTGTAATGTCCACATCTCCCCCCTGTAATGTCCACATCTCCCCACTCACCTCGGCCGCTGCCGCCGGGTGTACCAAGATGGCCGCGGCCTTTCCTATGGCCGCAATCCGCGGATCGGCTCAGGGCAGAAATCCAGGACAGGCAGCAGGCAGACACCCTAGGCTGGGGCCCCAGGCCAGCTCGGGGCCCCAAGCAATTGCTTGTTTTGCCTGTCCTGTTCCGACGGCCCTGGCCTCATGTACACTCGCGCTAAAAAAATGCCTGTTACAGGTGTTTGATGTTTTGTTTCTTTGGTTTTTTTTTTTTCTGCCTCTAAGCGCACCTTCATGTTTGCCTATGTGTCCATGCACATATAGGCGTATATTGGAGTTTAGAGGCAGACAAAAACATCACTTGTGCGCTCAAGAGAGGAGTGTTTTGGCTGAATAATTGCCAAACTGCGTGTAAACACTCATAGGTGCGTTTAACGCTTGACCGTTTATTCTTTTCAATAGCCAGTAGAGCTGCATGATCGTGAAGAATCAAAATCGCAATCTTTTTCCCTTCCGATTTTTCAAAACCGCATGTCACAATCTTTCTCAAAGGTGCAGAGAGTTCTCACAGCTGTAAAAACGAAATCCAGGCAACCTGCCAAGTTTTAATAAGTGGAAACAAAGTATCTCTTCGTTCTTTTATCAAAGGAAAGCACTTGGGCGTGTAGATGAAGGAAGTTTAACCATTTAAAGACCAAACCTTTTTATGACATTTATTGCTTAAAAAAAAAAAGTCAAAAAATCATTTTTCTTAAGCCCAATTTTATTTTATTCATAATGTGAAAGATGTTACACCGCAAGAATCGTGATCTTTATTCTAAGAAAAACAATCGTGATTCTCATTTTAGCCAGAATCGTGAAGCTCTAATAGCCAGCATAAATTTAATATTCCAGCCAATGAAATGAGTGAACGCCCAAGTGCTTCACTTGACTAAACGTACCTAAGCCCAGGTTTACACTGGGCTGCGGGAGTGAAGCCGTGCGAGTTCAGCTGAACTCGCACGATTTCACTCTCGCTGGCAGTCCCGATTTCAGCCGCGATTACAAAGACATCTGTGCAGGTTTCTGCACAGATATCAATGTAAATCTCGGCCGAAATCGCAAAAAGTAGTACAGAAACGACTTTTTTTTAAATCGGTGCAGTGCCGCAGATGTGGCGTTGCACCGATTAGGACGGTGCCATTGCCGGAAATTTGTGGCAAATACCGCCGTTTTGACATGTCAAATCGCATGTCAAAACGCACCAGTGTGAACCAGGGCTAAAGGTGTGTGCAAAAATGCAGCTTAGGTGTTTTTTTTTTTAAGCTGCTTTTCTCCTGCCAGGAGAAAAGCATTTAGAAGAGCCCCAGTGTGCACGGGATCTAAAACTGCAGTAGAGGAAGATCAGCTTTAGACCCCTTTCACACTGGGGCGCTTTGCAGGTGCTATAATGCTAAAAATAGCGCCTGCAAAGCGCCCTTAAAAAGCCGCTGCTGTCTCTCTCCAATGTGAAAGCCCCGAGGGCTTTCACACTGGAGCGTTGCGCTAGCAGCATCTTTGGATCGGTGAAGGAGCGGTGTGTATAACGCTCCTCCACCGCTCCTGCCCATTGAAATGAATGGGCACCGTGGCTATACTGCCAGCAAAGCGCCGCTTTGCGGTGGTTTTAACCCTTTCTCAGCCGCTAGCGGGGGGTAAAAGCGCTGAATAGCACCGTGAAATTGACGGTAAAGCGACGCTAAAAATAGTGGCGCTTTACCGCTGAGGCACCCACCGCCCCAGTGTGAAAGGGGCCTTAAAGCATTTGTTACCCCAACACTTTATATTCCTGATATGTCCCTGCTGTTCCATGTACTTGTAAGAGAAAGTCTCCTGTTCTCTTTGTATTCCTTTTGTGTGAACTCGCTGATGTTCCTGCCAGTCCCTCTGCTTTCCTATTTAAACTGACCACACTAAGCAGGAGAACACACCGTGGTCCATTCTCTAGGTATGCTGGGAACTCAGCCTGCTCTCCTCCAATGATTAGACTTGTCTTGACATGCCCCTGCTGCACAGCCATTCACTGAGAAGCTCAGTGTGCTGTTGTTTCTCTTCCTCCCTGCAGCTGAGAATAAAGGGAATATAAGCACTTCTAAAAAAGGGTATTTATAATGTTGTTGTGCGTTTTTTTTTTTTTTTTTTTATTATATCTATACATAAATGTTTTTCCTTGCATTTCTGAATGGGTTGTTTTACAAGGTGATCTTTAACAATTACTTTAAATCTTTAGTATATAGTTATGGATAATCAGATCCAGGTTATGCTGTTTGCAAACATTTAACGGAGAATTCAATTAAATTACATTTGGTTGAACGAGTGAAATGAGCGTGTTCTGTTTTTAAAACCCACCGTTGTGTTACTCTTTTTCCGATCCACGTAGTGTAATTTCCATACTCGCCAAGGTCGATATTCTTATAAAAAAATTGTTTTCATTTTGCAGTTGCCCATGCTTATCTGTAGCTGCCAGTTGCTATACTATATTTTAATCCACGGGAGTCCCCCTTAACCTAAAGCTACTGGTCTGATCACATATTGCAGCCATGTCTCATCGGAATACAGCAGCAATTTATAAAGGCTCAGAGGCCTGCCAAATGAAGCTAAAGTTGCTGAAGTGTGGCTGACCAGCCCCGTGGGCAGGAATGGAATGTACACACAAAGCTGGTCATACACATTGCAGGTTAATTGTACATTTCTGTTTTTGATTTACCAAAATAATGTTAAGTAATGGCCGACCCTAATAAGACTATTTTAATTTTGTATTGGATCAGGTTGGCCTTTGTCACTGATGGTAGTTTCGATTTTTTTTTTTCTGAATTCCTAAGCCATGCACCTTGGTTTAAGGTGGCCAAACACTTTACAATCAATTTTTACAAAACCCTTTTAGATGTATGTATTAACAACTACATAGTATAATGGCTTATTTGTTTGAATAGAAATTACATGTATTTTTTAAGTAGGCGCCTGTACTATATGGATGTTCTTAAATCTAAGAGATTGTATAATCTGATTATAATGTGCGTGGTCAGCTTTACTTTCTTTTCATAAAAGTAAGTTTGTTGTAGATCGACATAGCCAATAAAGTTACCTTTTTATCTTGCCATTTTATGATTTTAAAATGTTACTAAACCTACAACAGTAAAATCAGTCAGTACATGCAGTTAAGTATGCTTGTTATTCTCACTGTGGAACCTAAAAAGTTAATCCTCTGATAGAACACTCTGCACATGCTCAATTTGGTGTGTATTGCTAGAGAGGTGGTTTTTTTTTTTGGTTTTTTTTTGGGAGGATGCATGTTATCGGCACAGGGTCAATCAGCACTGTCCACACAGAGGGTCAGGGGTCCAGCAGCCTCATAGGACAGTCAGAGTAGAATGAAAAATCCTCCTACAAGCTTTAACTAGACACTCAGACGTCACAAGACTGCTATATACTGCTCATGAAAAAGGGTATTTGGCAGTTTTATATTTACTAAAATAATTACATTTCCATGTTCTGTGTACTGTGGGAGACCAGATATAGCGACCAGATATAGCGAATGCAGGGTCCTGAGTTTAATAATACTGTAAGCTGGCAAGGTGGTAGACTGGAAGCGCAAGGGTTAGAAAAGAAACCTGTCACAAATATGGGCAACTAAATGAATAATGCATTCACAATATATAGGCAGCTGAAGGTAAATGCAAATCTTGACTCTACTAAAAAAGCTTTGCTTGATCCCACCTTCATCCACTCTCCAGCCTTTCTATTGGCCAGCAAAGCTGCCCATTTCATTAAAGGGTCAGTGTAATGCTGATGATGCAGGGGGTGGGGGCCATACTTGACTTCCAATGGACTCGTCAAGTTATAAGCTGTAGACATATAATGTCAACTGCCTATATCTCTGAATCTATGGATCATTTTGACATGCAATGTTCACTAAAGGTAAACTCTGCTTATTTCCCCCCTTTTTTAAAAAAAATTTTTTATCCTATGCTTATTGGGAAGTGCTTATGTTTTAGACAGGATCATTATTAAAGGCACTTCCCTTTCTTTTTTTTCTGAGACATCATTTGCTCCAGTGGAAGTAATAATATGGTAACATGCAAGCACTTGAGCTCAGTACATTCTTTTAGTAAAGTATATATGATCTCTCCTTTATTGCAGAAATTCCTGTGAGATGAAATATTTGTTAGCAAACTCTAAAGCCCTGTACACACAATCGGATTTCCGATGGATTTTTCCATCGGAATTCCGATGAAGCTGACTTCCATCAGTCTTGCCTACACACCATCAGTCAAAAATCCGACCGTCCCAAACGCCGTGACGTAAAGCACTCCAAGCCGAGAAAGAGGAAGCTCAATGCTTTTGAGCATGCGTCGACTTGATTCTGAGCATGCGTGGGTTTTTTCTCCGATGGAGTTCCACACAGACGATCGGAATTTGCTATCTTTTTTTTTTTCCATCGGATAAATTTAAAACGTGTTCTATTTTTTCTCACCGATGGGGGGGAAAAAAGACCAATGGGGCCCACACACGATCGGTTTGTCCGATGAAAAAAGTCAATCGGACTGTTTTAATCGGTAAAACCAATCATGTGTACAGGGCATAACAGTAAATGGAAGGAATATCTAAACTGAGTGTTTCAGATTCAGACAGTATCTGAAAATTAAAGCTGAACTGTAAAGACTGTTGCAAAGTACGATTGATAGGTGCAGCGGAGTCCATTCAGATCAGACGTTGTGGAGTAACAGGAACTGGCTTCTTTATTGGAACATAACCACACTAGCAAAGATGTCACTTCACATGGTAAGAAGAATCACAGACAGGAAAAATAAACCAACAAGTACAGCACTATGTACAGGAAATACAACACATCATAGAAAAATACATAGCATATCACTGAGCATTAGCGACATCTTGTGTCCTTTTTCTAAACTGCAGTCAATAGCCTAAGCTGAAAGTTTGTTGTATCTCCAACATCCCTTCTCAACAACTAAGGCTTAGTCTGTTAAACCCATCTTCTTTGTAAGCCTTGAATGTCTTTCAGCGGTCAGTGGCTTTGTAAGGATGTCTGCTGTCATATCCTCGGTTGGGCAATAAAGTAACTCAAGAAGACATTGGTCTTGAAGATCCCTAAGAAAGTGGAACTTCACATCAATGTGCTTGGTTCTTGAATTAACTCCTTCCATGTGTGCAAGTACAATGCATCCTTGATTGTCCTCATAGATTTCTGTTGGTCCCAACTGTGGTTGACCCAAGTCTGTTAATAGCTGTCTCAGCCATATAACTACTTGGCTTGCCTGCGCTGCAGCAACGTATTCTGCTTCAGTAGACGGCAGTGTAACAGAGAGTTGCTTTTTACTAGTCCAACTGATGGAACCTCCTGACAGAAAAAATAAGTAGCCACTGGTAGATTTTCTGTCACTGGTGTCTCCTGCCCAATCAGCATCCACATATCCTGTTAAGGTGCTTGTATCACTTGCTGGTAACTTTTGCTTGTACTGCGAAGTCCCTTTAAGATAGCAAATGATTCGCTTTGCAGCATTCCAGTCCTTTTGACTTGGCATCGAAACCTTTCTGCATAGGATGCCAACAGTTGCTGCAATGTCCGGCCTTGTAGCAGTGGTAAGGTACAGCAATTTCCCTATTGCTTTCCTGTATTGAGTATTAGTAGGTAATGGGTTATCTTGACAATTCATCTCCTTTTAGGTAGTTGGTTTCCATGGGAGACTTTACTGGTTTGGCGTCTTCCATTCCAAATGTTTCAATTATTTCTTGTATTTTGTGTTTTTGGTTCAGAAGAAAGCTGCCATCTTCCTCTCTCTCGATCTGGATGCCGAGGTAATTCTTTGTTGCCGAGGTCTTTGGTGTCAAAGTGCTGATTTCGTTTTACCAGTGTTTCTGCTTCATCCCCTTATTGCTCAAAGCAAATCAGGATATCATCCACATAAATAAGCATATAGACCCATCTGTTTGCCTATTTCTTTGTGTATAAGCAGGGGTCTGCTTTACTCCTTTGAAAGTTTTGATGTGTAAGCACTTCATTTATTTTTATATTCCACACTCTGGCTGGTTGCTTTAGACCCTATATACTCCTGCGAAGTTTGCATACTAGGTCTGACCTTTGTTCATCTTTGAATCCTGGCGGCTGTTCCATGTAAATTTCTTCTGTTAAATAGCCATGTAGCAATGCGGTTTTCACAACAAAATGTTTCACTTGCATTTTCCTTGTGAAGGCTACTGTCAGTAAAGTCCGTATTGTAGTGTGCTTGACTACTGGTGCAAACGTCTCATCATAGTCCTCTCTGTATTCTTGAGAATAGCCCTTGGCTACTAGTCTTGTTTTGTACCGTTCAATAGTGCCATCTGCATTGTATTTCACTTTAAAAGTCCATTTACAGCCTATGGCTTTCCTTCCGGGTGGTAGTTCTGTAAGTGTCCATGTTTTAGTGTCATGCATGGATTTTATCTCTTCCTCAGCAGCCTTTATCCATTTAGTTGCTTCTTGTTCTGAAAGTTGAGATATGTCTTCCCAGTTTTCAGGTTCGTTGACACTGGCAGTACTTGCTTTGTACGAGAGACGTATAGGTGGTTTACCTTTTTGTTTTCTCTTGTTTTTGTGTCTGAGCCTTCTTGTGTCTGCTCTTCAGAACTGGTTGAGTCTACACTCACTTCAATGGTTTGTTCGGAAGCTACAGAGATGGGCTGGTCAATGTCAGTTTTCTCTTCTATTCTTGCTTCTACTGTTGTCATTACATTGTCTCTTAAATCTTCAACAAAAGTTATGCTGTTGCTAATGGTAACCTTGTCTGTTTTGGGATTTAGGATTCTGTAACCCTTGACATTGTCACTGTATCCAACAAAGATACCTTCAAACACTCTGTTTTGGAGTTTGGTGCGTTTCTCTTATGTAGATTAATGCTTTGCATCCAAAAACTTAGGTGTTTTACACTTGGCTTCTCATTGTGCCATAGTTCATATGGGGTTTTCTCCACTGTTCTGGAAAGAAGTCTGTTCTGCAAATCTGTAGCTGTCATAGCTGCCTCACCCCAGTATTTTTGTGGTAGTCCAGAATCTGTCAGCATACATCGGATCATTTCAGTCAGAGTTCTATTCTTTCTTTCAGCTACTCCATTTTGTTCTGGTGTATTGCGGGACTGTCTTTTGATGATCTATTCCATTGTGTTTTAAGTACTCTTGTATCTTACCTCCTGTGAATTCACCTCCATTATTGCTCCGAAGTATGAGAGGCTTCCTCTAAAACTTGTTACTTGTCTTTATTATGTAGTCTTGTAATTTGTTAAACTCCACTCTTGTGTTGCGTTAGGTAGGTGACTGTGTATCTTGAATAGTCGTCTATGAAAGTCACTATGTACCTGTTGCCTCCAGGTGTTGCTGGGTTTAGGGGACCACACACGTCACTGTGCACTAAGTCAAGTGGTCTTGAAGCACTCTTCTGACTGACTTTGGGAAGTGTTGCTCTTGTAGCTTTGGATTTAATGCAACATTCACACTTAACAGTAACTGGACAAGGGGATACTATCAGATCCCTTGTCAGATTCCTCCTCTGTAGTTCCCGTATGCATTCTGGGTGTCTGTGACCTAGACGTCTGTGCCATAAATGTATACAGTCATTGTGCTTGTGTGTACATAGTCTCACCTTTTCCTTCACTGTGTTGAGGTGATATAGATGATCACCCAGCTTGGCACTTGCTATTGTCTGTTTGCCATTTAGAATAGAACACTTGTCACCTTGGAATTTTACAGTGAGTCCTCTGGCTGTTAGACGCTTCACAGATAAGAGTCCTCCTTCTAGATTAGGAACATAAAGCACATCTTTAACTGGTATGGTTAAATTGTGTCCCGCATCATCAGGGCATTCAGGGGTTCCATGCCCATATCCTTCTGCAAGTATTTTGCTTCCATCTGCAAGATAAATAGTTTATTTGTTCAGATCAAGTTTTGTGAAGAAACTTATATCACTCGTCATATGACTGGTTGCCCCTGAATCGATGCACCAGCCTTGGCATTTAATGTTGCCTGTCGCTTTAAATGTGGCATTCGTTTCCTTCCCATGGATCATTAATTGTGGCTTTGACCTTTTTTGTTTCGCATAAGAGGGAAGCTGTCTCATTTGCTCTGCTTTCCATATAGTACAGTCTTTCTTTATGTGTCCCTGTTTGTGGCATCTGAAACGCACTCTGGTCTCTTTCCTGTGTAACCTTGCGTCTGTAGCTTTAAGAGCGGTACTGGTGTCGGTTTCTGTGGAGTCATACACTAACTCCTTTCTTCTGATACTCATCTATGAGCCTGTTTTTTACAAATTCTAGCGTCAGATCTGTCTCAGGTTTTGTCTCCAGTGCATTGATTAGTGCAGTATATGTATCGGGCAAACTGCATAACAACATGGCTACATTGTGACTGTCTGCGCAACTCAGATCAATCAGGGAGAATATAACAATCGCTTCCAGAATTGCGTTTATATGCTCCTGCATGTCCTGTTCTCTGCCAAGTCTCATTTTCTAAAGTTTACGCAGCAGAAACAGCTTGCTGTTTAAACTGGATCTTTCATGCAGTCTTTTCAGTACAGGTATACCCCACTTTTAAGTACACAATGGGACCAGAGCATGTATGTAAAATGAAAATGTACTTAAAGTAAAACAATACCTTTTTTCACTTCTAGGGTGTAGTGGGGGGTCAGGGATGTAGTGGGGGTGTCAGGAGCTGTAGTTGAGGTCTCAGGGGCTGTAGTGGGGGTGTCAGAGGCACACTGGAACAGGGCAGGGCTATGCTCTCAGAGCTTCAGCTCCTTCTACTGCGGCTGCAAAATGTCTGTACAGTACTTATGAGGCACTTTACATACACTCGCGGGTATGTACTTACTCGCGAGTGTATGTAAAGTGAGTGTACTTAAAGCGGGGTATGCCTGTACATCCCACATGCCCTTAGCTGTGTCCTCATTGCGTATATGAATGAGCTGATCATCCTCCACTAGTAGGCTTATGGTGGCCTGTGCCTGGCTGTTTTTCTTGTCCCAGTCCTGATTATTATCCTGTGGCCTCTCTGTAGTGGTAACCTCCCACAAGTCATCTTTGGATAATAGTATTTCCACTTTGAACTTCCATAGCTGATGATTGTTATTCAGCTTGCCCACTGAGAGTTTAAGCTCTTAAGCTCTGAGTATCCGGCCATTTTATCCCATATATATATATATATATATATATATATATATATATATATATATATATATATATAAAATTAAACAGTTACTTGTCTATAGGAGATGTCACTGGAAAGCTTCCTTATGTCGATCTCCGCATCAGCCACACTGTCTTCTGTTCGAGGCTTTGTTCTGCCTGGGCCGCACCTGGTCATAAGGCTTTATCCGGATACTGGGCCCATAACCTGTTGCAAAGTACGATTGATAGGTGCAGCGGAGTCAATTCAAATCAGACGTTGTGGAGTAACAGGAACTGGCTTCTTTATTGGAACATAACCACACTAGCAAAGGGGGCAAGGAGGGTGGGACTTTAAATGAAGCACATGGTTGCGAGAGAATAAGGGTGAATAGTGGGAATTTTATTAGTATGGCAGATAAAACATATAAGACATATAAAGCAGTAATAATAGAAGGTAAACGATAATCATAAAATTCACAATAGACATAATAATGGCTATGAGTCTTATGATGTAAACACTGGTATAATTATACAGGAACTGAAGAAAATGCTTGGATAGCCGCACTCCAAAAAAATTGGTTCTTTATTTAAAAAAACGAGGTCACACAACACTGGTATAATTATAACCACAATAAAGATCAATATACATAGTAATATAATTAATAGTCTCTCAATTGAGACGACAGAAATTCCCAAACTGAAGAGGTATTGCCTACAGGACCTGTGGCCTCGCTCAACCTATAGGGGTACAGTATGATAATAGGGTACGAATGTAAAATGTTGAAACACGGCATCAGTAAGCTCTACGTGTTTCGTGGCTTCCGTGCCACTCATCAGGAGCATGCGCGTGATAATTCTAAAATAAATGATATATGGATCATTAGTAGAAAATGGGTGGGGATGAGATGTAACCCCCCCCCCACATCAAGGTACATACTAACTCCCCAAGGATCGTATCCAGATGGTGTGGAGATGAGGCATGGCAGGCGTCCAGTGACACCCCCACCCGGGAGCCATGACAGGTGGCTGAACAGGGGCGAGCCACACGGGCAGCCACCAGGCAGATATGAAAAACGGGGTAACCCTGTGGGAAAGTAAAAAACTGGTTGAGAGTGGAATGTCACAGAGTGACCATGGGTTGGGGTGAAATAGGGGCCCAAGAAGTGAGGTAAGATAGTCCTGGAAATGCCACTGGTGATCCAGAGGAGAGGAAAGTGTAACAAGAAAGTAAGGTAATTTGTAGAACCAGGTTAGTAACCAAAAGTGAAAATGAAGGACTCCGTGAAGTGGAGGAAAATATTGTTACCTTGGTGGGCGAGGTGACCAGCCAACTGAGAAAGAAAGTTCAGTGGTGTGAATAGTGTAGACAGAGGACCCAGAGTGTCAGAATCGTACCGGTGGCGCCCATATATGCACGCCACCGCGAGGCCGCCCATCAACATCACGTTACATCATAAGACTCATAGCCATTATTATGTCTATTGTGAATTTTATGATTATCGTTTACCTTATATTACTGCTTTATATGTCTTATATGTTTTATCTGCCATACTAATAAAATTCCCACTATTCACCCTTATTCTCTCGCAACCATTTGCTTCATTTAAAGTCCCATCCTCCTTGCCCCCCTCTTATTCAAAATGGGATGGAAATAGATGTTCCTTAGCAGGACATGATTTCAATTAAAGTCCCGGGGATGGATATACAGGGCCTTACCAGGCCTCGGTTTCCTAAAAGTCCCTCAAATGTCTCCCCTCTCAACTCTAGCAAAGATGTCACTTCACATGGTAAGAAGAATCACAGACAGGAAAAATAAACCAACAAGTACAGCACTATGTACAGGAAATACAACACATCATAGAAAAATACATAGCATAGCATATCACTGAGCATAAGCGACATCTTGTGTCCTTTTTCTGAACTGCAGTCAATGGGCTAAGCTGAAAGTTTGTTGCATCCCCAACAAAGACCAAGAACAAAAATCCTCCCTTGCGGTGGGGCTGCCCCTGCACTGCAAAGGCTAAATGCTCCATTAGGTCTAGGGTACCGGAAAAAGCACTTTAACTTACCTGATCCTCCTCTCTTGCAGGATTACTCTGCTTGATCAAAGCCCAGTCTCTCTTTCCCCTATGCTCTGGTGTTTGCAAATCATCTGATGTCATCAAGGCCCATAGCCTTGCACTGGACATTGGGATTGTCCTTGCCTGGAGCATTGGGGTGCAGAGGACAGTTCAGGCTGACGGAGAGGAACAGGTACGCAGGCAAAACGTCTTTTTTTTTTTTTTTTACAGTACCTAAGACATGAGCATTTAAACCCTGCCATTTGGGGGCAGCTCCACCGCAAAGGAGGACTTCTACATTCCTTGTAGATAGGCATTACAGTAATACTAAACCCACAACAGTAAAATCAGTCTGTGTTTGCATTAAAGCATGCTTATTATACTCACTGTGGAATCTAAGGAGTTAATCTTCCGCATTGTGAGGTTTTTTATTTCTTGGGAGGCTGCATGTGATCAGCACAGGGCCAATCCGCACTGTCCAGGCAGAGGGTCAGGGGTCCTGCAGCCTCATAGGACAATCAGGGGAGAATGAAAACTCCTCCTACAAGCTTTAACTAGACACTGATAGAAGTCATAAGCCTGCTATATACTGCTAATGAGAAAAGGTATTTATCAGTTTATATTTACTAAATAATTGAATTTTCATGTTCTGTGGGAGACCAGATATAGTGAATTCAGGGTCTTGGGTTTAGTAACACTTTAAGTCATGTCAGGGAGTCATTTAAATTTTTTGCAGTGAAATCAAAACCTACGGGTACATAGGAGGACTTTACATTCCTTGTAGATAGGCATTACAGTAATACTAAACCCACAACAATAAAATCAGTCTTTGTTTGCAGTAAAGCACTTTGGTTTAGTATAGATGTGCCATCACTATTCTTTTATAAAATCTATAATAAAGAAAGGTTAAATATTCATCGTAGCAACCAACCAAATTCGGGCGGTAATTATGCAAGGGCTGTGAAAAATAAAAGAACACTAATATTTTATCTGTGATGGTCAACACTTCTGTTTTCTTTGTGTACGTGTATTATTAAACAACCCCATTATACTATGAGAGTTACTCACAGCACTCATAATCAAAGCCTAATAAATGGCTCAAAGTGCTTTTGAGCAGCTCTGTGTTAAACATTCTCAGGATGAGGAGTCTTGGCAGTGGAAGAGAGTAGTATAACAAATTTGTAAATGGTTTCCATCAATTAAAATGGGGCCATTTTAAGAAGCGCCCATACGCACCGAAGCTAAAATGGTTCTTAGTATAGGAATAAAACCATGAGAAAGTCTCTCGTTGTGATTAAAGTGAGTGGTTACAAAAAAAAAAAAAAGTATAGGACAAATGTACTCAGCCAAACGGCTCAAAGTACAGAAGCCCCTGGTAAAGCAAAGGAAACTAGAAAAATTTAATTTCCAGAATGAAGGGGCATGCATGTGTGATAACTGATGGGACATGTCACCTCAAACTAAAATCTGGTGCTATGAAAGATGTGCTGCTTGACCGGAAGTTCTACTAAGCACAAAAGAGGCAGTAAAAGGTACTTATTTGTGTCACTATGCACTTGTTTTGAAATGAATGCTTTATTGATCAGTGCTGCATTAGCCAACAGCAACTTGACTTTGTTAAAAAAAAATTAGGAGGCTTTAAAAGGAACGTGGCTTTGTTTATTTTTTTTTGCTTTTTTTTTCGATGTGCACATGAATTGATTTGCTACATGGACAGTTTAAAAACTTGTGCTGCTGAGATTTAACCACTTGCATCTAAGTCATCTGACTAGGCTAGGGCTAAACAGAAGATTTTTATAGCCCAATTCTGCTACTAAAGGTACTAGTTATAATCGCTAGGAGTACCAGATGATCAATAACAAAATGGAACAAAAGACTTTCAATGGAATAAGCTACACGTGCAGCATGTGGTAGCATCTTGGAAAAAGAGGACCTCCCTTGGTTGGGACTTTGTAGGCAACAACCACACATGAATAGATTAGCAAATATATTTATTTGTACATAAAATCATTTGATCATTAAAAAGACATATAAAAAAAGACATATATCAAAAAAAGAAAAGATAAAACATGACAGATTACATAGTTCGCAATAATGTATTATAAAAATACTATCTGGTATTAAAGTAATATCTCTGGTAGCATCTTGTAGCAGCATAAATGGAGCATTGTGGGGTTATGGTTATTAATTTCTACTATACTCCACTTGTCTAGCTTACTCCATAGGAAGCTGCTGGTTTATTTTTATTTATTTTTTTATTTATCATTTTCTATAGAACCGAAATGTGTTGTGCTATCCAAATGAAGTACAAATGCATAAAATAAAATAAGAAAAGTTAAAGAATTCATCAAAATACCATATAAGTGAAATGCATAAAGTATTTAAACATATATGAATCAATCATATGTGCATGCTCCTAAAACCAGTCCAAATGAAGTCCCTTTTACAGGCAAAAAAGTGCTCAGTGCAAAAATCCATAAATGGGTTCATATGTCACCAGTTTCCAGTGATCACATGTAAGTGGACAACACTTCACTCAGGTGCGCCCTCCACTCACAGGCTGCTTGTCAACAGATACTGTAAGACCTCAGAGATGGAGTTCTGGGATAGATCAACTGGGATAGATGGATAATGCGATCCAGGTCTCAAGTGAAAAACATCCAATCAGCCAGGACAATCCACATATGGAACTCAGTATAAGGCAAAGGGAAGAAAGTATCTCTAAGCCCAGGTTCACACTGGGCTGCGGGAGTGAAGCCGTGCGAGTTCAGCTGAACTCGCACGATTTCACTCCTGCCTGTCAGTCCCGATTTCGGCCGCGATTACAGGGACATCTGTGCAGGTTTCTGCACAGATGTCAATGTAAATCACGGCCCGAAATTGCAAAAAGTAGTACAGAAACTACTTTTTGAAATCGGTGCAGCGCCGCAAATGTGGCGTCGCACCAATTAGGACGGTTCCATTGCCCGCAATTTGCGGCAAATACCGGAGTTTTGACATGCGATTTGGTATGCCAAATCGCATGTCAAAATGCACCAGTGTGAACCAGGGCTTAGTGTAGTAGTTGTAAAATCCAGCATTTAATAAGGTTAAAACTACTCGCAAAAAACAAGGAGAAAAAAAACACATGTAACACAGGTATTTCCAATCGGCATCACGGCGGGCAGGGTGACTTCACAGATTTTTGGTCCGGTTGACGCATTTCTTGCAATAGAACATCATCAATGGAGTAATCATTTTATATGCCCAAGGATTCATTAAGCTATTACAAATATCCTGTGTAGCTCTAGCCTATTTAGGTAACTGCCAGCATGTGGTTAAATTTTTTAGGATGAGCCCTCTAAACCCTTTTCACATGGTGTGGTACAATCAGGTTCAGGTGTGAGTTTTTCGGGTTGACCTGATCAGAAGCGTAATGTCAGTTTATAGGTAGGGATGAGCTTTATGTTCGAGTTGAACATGAGTTTGACTCGAACATTAGCTGTTCGCCCGTTCGCCGAATAGCGAACAAATTGGAGTGTTCGCGGCAAATTCGAAAGCCGCGAAACACGCTTTAAAAGTCTATGAGAGAAATCAAAATTGCTAGGTTAATATGCAAGTTATTGTCATAAAAAGTGTTTAGGAACCTGGGTCCTTCCCCAGGGGACATGTATCAATGCAATAAAAGTTTTAAAAACTGAAGTTTTTTTCGGGAGCAGTGATGCTTAAAGTGAAACAATAAAAGTGAAATATTCCTTTAAATTTCGTACCTGGGGGGGTGTCTATAGTATGCCTGTAAAGTAGCGCATCTTTCCCGTCCCTGCACAAAATTACATTTCTAAAGGGAAAAAAGTCATCTAAAACTACTCGCGGCTATAATGAATTGTCGGGTCCCGGCAATACAGATAAGTCATTGAAAAAAACGGCATGGGTTCCCCCTTAGTCCATTACCAGGCCCTTTTAGGTCTGGTATGAATATTAAGGGGAACCCCGAAACAAAAAAATGCATGGGGGTCCCCCCCAAATTCCATATCAGGCCCTTCAGGTCTGGTATTGACATTAAGGGGAACCCTGCGCCAATTTATTTTATTTTTTTAAATGGCGTGGGGTTCCCCCCAAAAATCCAATACCAGATTCTTAATCGAGCACGCAACCCGGCAGGTCGCAGGAAAAGAGGTGGGGCCGAGAGAGCGGCCCCCCTCCTGAACTGTACCAGGCCACATACCCTCAACATGGGGAGGATGTCCCCATGTTGATGGGGACAAGGGCCTCATTCCCACAACCCTTGCCCAGTCGTTGTGGGGGTCTGCGGGCGGGGGCTTATCGGAATCTGGAAGCCCCCTTTAACAAAGGGGAACACCCTCGATCCCGCCCCCCTATGTGAATTGGTAATGGGGTACATTGTAACCCTACTATTTCACCCAAAAAAGTGTCAACATTTTAAAAACCACAGGAGAAAGCTTAGGACAAGTGCCTTATTTAAAAAAAAAAAAAAAAATTCCAACAATGTAACCCATTCTCGAGCGATACACTGAGAAAAAAAGAAGCCGACTCGATCCCGCCATAGGAGGCGCCCGGCCGAATGACGCATGACCAGTTTGATAGCTCTTTTATAGCTGAGGGCGGGGCCAGCTGTCACGTGCGCGGGTGACTCTGCCCCCCTCTGACGCAAGGGGAAACGCCGGAGTTACCCAGTGACGTGAACGGGTGACCCCGCCCCCTTTGATGCAATGCAGGTTTCCTGTACCATGTACCCCGTTACCAATTCACATACGGGGCGTGATCTGGAGGTCCCCTTTGTTAAAGGGGGCTTCCAGATTCCGATAAGCCCCCCGCAGACCCCCACAACCACCGGGCAAGGGTTGTGGGGATGAGGCCCTTGTCCCCATCAACATGGGGACATCCTCTCCATGTTGAGGGCATGTAGCCTGGTACTGTTCAGGAGGGGGGTGCTCTCTTGTCCCCCCCTCTTTTCCTGTGGCCTGCCAGGTTGCGTGCTCGGATAAGGGTCTGGTATGGATTTTTGGGGGGAACCCCTTGCCATTTTTGAAAAAAATAAATGGCGCAGGGTTACCCTTAATATCCATACCAGACTTGAAGGGGCTGATATGGATTGGGGGGGGGGGGGGCACGCTTTTTTTTTTTTTTTTTTTTGGTTTTAGCATTTTCCTTAATTCATACCAGACCTTAATGGACTAAGGGACCCATGGACCCATGCTGTTTTTTTTTTTCAATGACTTTTATCTGTATTGCCAGGACCCGACAATTCATTATAACCGCGTGTAGTTTTAAATTACTTTTTTTCCTTTAGAAATGTCATTTTGTGCAGGGACTTTTCTAAGCAGGGGAAACATGCGCTACTTTACAGGCATACTATAGACACCCTCCAGGTACGAAATTTAAAGGAATATTTCACTTTTATTGTTTCACTTTAAGTATTATTAAAATCACTGCTCCCGAAAAAAAACGGCCATTTTTAAAACTTTTTTTTTGCATTGATACATGTCCCCTGGGGCAGGACCCAGGTCCCCAAACACTTTTTATGACAATTACTTGCATATTAGCCTTTAAAATTGGCACTTTTGATTTTTCATGTTCGTGTCCCATAGACTTTAACGGTGTTCGCGTGTTCGAACAAATTTTTTGCCTGTTTGCATGTTCTGCTGCGAACCGAACGGGGGGGTGTTCAGCCCATCCCTATTATTTATAGGCAGATGGATAGAAGGCGACAAACATATGCTTGCATCCGACTGCCTCATAGTCTGTCCCGGTATGGGGAAAAAAATGGAAAGGGCCTTTTCTGTTTTTCTGGATCTAAGCATGATGCATATAAATGACGAAATGCGTGGGTCTTCTGGTACTTAACTTCCAGCTTCTGTGGCAATGATGGATGAGCCAGTGCCATTTCCTGGTCATACACAGATATGATTGTCTTCCCTTAAAGCTGTAAGTGCAACTTTAAAGTGGTTGTAAACCCTCTCCTATACCCAGTGTAGTGAATAGCCCCAGATGATACACAGGGATGAAACAAATCCTCCTTCATACGTTTTACTCGTATATCTGCTGTTTTCAGCTTTCTACAAGTGCAGATTATGTTACAAATCTTTAGTCCTGTTCCAGCAGTGGGTGTGGATTCTTTACATACGCTGTGTGAGAGCTGATTGGAGGAAAGGCACTCCCCCCCCCCTTCCACATAGGCAGAGGAACGAAGGAACATGCAGAGCTATAGTCTGAATAGACAAGCTCTCTGCTAATCTCCCTCTAAGCACCCTCCCCAACACAAATTTCTAACTGCTGTTATCTCATGTGTCTGAGAACTTGTCAGAAGTGACTCTGCTGATAACAGAGGAATGGAGTACCAGAGAGAAACTGCACTCAGAGCTTTGGAGAGAGATAAGTAAACACTTCGGTCAAATTTCATGAATGGGGTTTACAACCACTTTAACACACATTGTTGCTAATAAATAGTTTTACACTATGGGAGACCCCTCCTTTCTGTTTTTTTTTTTTTTTTAATACTGTTATCTTGAGGTCCTGAGTGGATCTATTGGAGGCTATAGTTACATAGTTAGTCAGGCCGAAAAAAGACACAAGTCCATCCAGTTCAACCATAAAAAATAAAAAATATCGTACAATCGCATATACCCAATTCTATACCCACAGTTGATCCAGAGGAAGGCGAAAACCCCCAGCAGAGCACGATCCAATTTGCTACAGTAGGGGAAAAAATTCCTTCCTGATCCCCAGAGAGGCAATCGGATATTCCCCGGATCAACTTTACCTATAAATGTTAGTACCCAGTTATATTATGTACATTTAGGAAGGAATCCAGGCCTTTCTTAAAGCAATCTACTGAGCTGGCCAGAACCACCTCTGCAGGGAGTCTATTCCACATTTTCACAGCTCTTACTGTGAAGAAACCTTTCCGTATTTGGAGATGAAATCTCTTTTCCTCTAGACGTAAAGAGTGCCCCCTTGTCCTTTTTTGTGTTGACCGTAAAAGTGAATAACTCAACACCAAGTTCACTATATGGACCTATATATATATATATATATATATATATATATATATATATATATAATTTGTACATGTTGATCATATCCCCCCTTAATCTCCTCTTCTCAAGAGTGAATAAATTCAGTTCCTCTAATCTTTCCTCATAGCTGAGCTCCTCCATGCCTCTCATCAGTTTGGTTGCCCTTCTCTGCACTTTCTCCAGTTCCCCAATATCCTTTTTGAGAACTGGTGCACAAAACTGAACTGCATATTCCAGATGAGGTCTTACTAATGATTTGAACAGGGGCATAATTCTCTCTCTCTTTCTTTTTCTCTTTCTCTCATTCTCTCTTTCTCTCCCATACCTCTCTTTATACAAGAAAGGACTTTGCTCGCTTTGGAAACCGCAGTTGGCATTGCATGCCATTATTGCGCTTATGATCTACCAAAACCCCCAGATCCTTCTCCACTACGAATCCCCCTAGTATGTATGATGCATGCATATTCTTAGCCCCCAAGTGCATAACTTTACATTTATCACCACTAAACCTCATCTGCCACATAGTCGCCCAATTAGACAGTGCATTGAGGTCGGCTTGTAAATTGTAAGGACGTTATTCCATTGCATAGCTTGGTGTCATCTGCAAAGACAGAAGTGTTACTTTTGATCCCAGACCCAATATCATTTTTATAGTAGGACAGGCTCAAGTGATCACCCCGGCACAAGCTGACGATTGGATAATGATGCAGGCTTCCTCCCATCCTTGATGTATTGGTGTATGGTCACACCAGCAAGCACATTGTTACTCTGGTGTAGTTCATTGGAGTAAATCTGTTTGTGAGTGCAAAGTATGAGCACGGTGGAAAGGAGCGCTAGTATATGCACATTTATTTTTGTGTGAAATAAAGACACTGTACACAGGAATGTAGTATATTTTCTTTATTGGACAATTCTTTTTAGACTGTTGTGATATTAAAGGTTCAGCTTTTTAAAAACAGAAAAAAAAAAAAACAACCTGTTATACTTGCCTGATCTGTGCAGTGGTTTTGCACAGAGCAGCCCCGATCTTCCTCTTCTCGGGACGCCCGTCGGCGCTCCTGGCCCCTCCCACCCCCAGCAAGCAGCTTTTGCTTGGGGCACTCGTGCGTGCTCGCTCCCAAGCAGCATCTGTGTGTCCATAAGACACATGCCCTGCTCCCTCCTTACTGGCTGTGATTGACAGCAATGGGAGTCAATCAGGCGGGGGAGCCCCAGAGGAGTCTAGGCTATTGTACACATCACTGGCTCGAGCTCTGGTAAGTATTAGAGAGGGCTGGGGGGGGGGGCTGCACATTGAAGGGCTTTTAGTGTCATGAACAGACTGCATATAGGCAGGGCCGCAATCAGGGGGGTACAGCCCACACACTTGTAAGGGGCCCGTGCGTCTAGAAGGGCCCGACTGTCTGTCAGAGATGGGAGAAGGCAGGGGGGGGTTGAATGAGAGCTCTGTGGCTGGCTTTCAGAACGTGTGCGAGTCAGCAGCACACTGTGTGTGTGTGTGTGTGTGTGTGTGTGCCCTATATACACATGCGAGGGGGTGCTGTGAGAGTACAGGTGTGAGGGGGGGGCTGCGAGCGAACAGGTGTGGGGGGGGCTGCGAGCTAAACAGGTGTGAGGGGGGGGCTGCGAGCGTACAGGTGTGAGGGGGGGGGGCTGCGAGCGTACAGGTGTGAGGGGGGGGGCTGCGAGCGTACAGGTGTGAGGGGGGGGCTGCGAGCGTACAGGTGTGAGGGGGGGGGCTGCGAGCGTACAGGTGTGAGGGGGGGCTGCGAGCGTACAGGTGTGAGGGGGGGCTGCGAGCGTACAGGTGTGAGGTGGGGGCTGCGAGCGTACAGGTGTGAGGGGGGGCAGCGAGCGTACAGGTGTGAGGGGGGGGCTGCAAGCATACAGGTGAGGGGGCTCAGAGAGAACATGTGTAAGGGGGGCTGAGAGAGAACATATGTGAGGGGGGCTGAGAGCTTACAGCTGCTGGTTTGGAATGTCTCTTTTGGGCAAAATATAATTTCCTACTGTTAAACCTTGAAAGCACTGATGACTAATAATACACTGTTCATTTTCAAATATGATGTTGTAAATAAAAGTGTGCACTGAAGGACTTGGCGGGATGGCTAGTGGGCGGGCCCTGGGGAATGTTGGTGGTCAGGCCCGGGGGGGGGGGGGTCCCCAGGCCTAAAGCTGTCTAAGGGGCCCCACAATTTCTGATGGCGGCCCTGCATATAGGTAAAAATTATTCAGCCTTTACAACCACTTTCAGTGCAAGCGCTGTTTTATTTCAGTTTGAGTATTCTGATTGAACACGGTTTGGTGTTTAAACACAGCAGCTGGGCTGTATATTAGAAACTACTCGTAGAGGCGTGGGTGTCTCCATTGAGTATTATGCATTGTCCTTGGTAATGATGCTCTGTAATTTTGTGTTTTACTGTCCTTGTTTCTTATTTTAAATCTACCGGTCTGCTCAGGCTGATTGAAAACAATAAACTTGGGCTTATTTGATAAACTGTGCAATAAACTCTACTAACTAATCAGAATTCACAAAAGTTCCATTAGTAAATAATATAGCAAAATGTATTTTGTCCTAGAGATTGTTTCATATGATACTTCATTAAAGCTTTAATGCACACTGTGCATCTGGTATCTGGACCTAACCAATGTTCAGTTCTATGTTGATAAGTTATATGGAGTTGTAGGGAGTTTCTGGTAGAGAAAATCGCAAATTACTAAAATAGTCCGCGCCACGTACACTTTCTACACCACTTATTAAACTGCAGTCACTGAAAACCAATAGAGTATTAGAAGTCATAAAAAATGTTGTGACCGCACTAGTAAATTAATTCAATTAAAACCATGTCCATCACTCCATATCTAAACGCATGGATTAAGACAGGAGGTGTGTTTATTGGCTGGATCTCCAGGTGAAAATATGGGGGGGGGGGGCAACCTAAAAAAAAAGCACATTACATACAGTGAAACCTTGGTTTACTAGGTACGCAGTTAACGAGCATTTTGAGACAAGCAACTTTTTTTTTCTAATCCTGACTCGGTTTGCGAGTATTGTCTCGCAAAATGAGCAGAATTTAAGCTAATGGGGTGTGCAGTACCGCATTTAGCCAGAGGTGCGGGGGCGCTGGTGACACTCGGAATGGTTCGAAGCCATTCAGAAATGCTCTGAATCACTCGGAAATACTCCGTTCCTGAGGGTTTCCGAGATCAGCCAAGCTGTCCCAGAGAATTTCCGAGGCTCTCCGGCACCCCCCACCTCTGGCCACATGCGGTATTGCATGCCATAGAAGACACTGTGGAACGAATTGCCTTCGCTTCCATTGACTTCTATGGGGAAACTTGCTTTGATATGCAAGTGCGTTGGATTACAAGCATTCTCCTGGAACGGATTATGCTCGTAATCCAAGGTTCCACTGTAATTACATTTTTGTTTTTGGGTTGAACAATGCTTTAAGCTGTCAATTGTATTTTTTGCAGATACAGCTCTCTGGTTTGTACTTGTTTAGCAGCTAGATGGACTTTTTCTGTACAAGCACTATACTGTTATCACCTCTGTGAAGGAATAGAATTGTCATTGTCATTTAGATGTAGTATAGGTAAATCCAGGAACAAACGTCAGCATTATTGTAGATTTCTGAACGCTAGGGTCTGTGCCTATTTTTACTTGAGCCGCTTCTGTATTTTGCAGATTTGTATTATATATAGTACTTTCAACTTGTCATATTTGAACGTGGCTTATCTCTGCTAAGAGACTGGTGTAATAATATGCGAAAAACAGTGGTGTGTAATAACCAAACCTTTTAGAAATCAGTTTTACCCCCCCACCCACTTTGAGCAGCCACTAAGCTATTGGTAGCCAGGGCTCATTCCCCTGCTATATGTACTACTTTGAAAAATATTGTATGTTTGAGATGATAATTTAATAGTTTTAAATAGAGGGAAAAGTATAGGTTTGGTCTTATTTCTGATTTGCGGAAACTTCTTACCCCCCCCCTTTTTTTTTTTTGGTAATCTTCTTGACACCAGACAAAAATTAGGTCAATTGGGGATCACTGTAACAGCAATTAAAGCTGCTTTATTTACTTTATAATTATTATTTTTTTATAGTCTGGGTCTGCATTGTAGAGATGTCTGTCACTTCCTCTTCCACTGACTGTCTTTGAGCCGAAGGAAGTGTGTTTAATAGGGAGTGAATCTCTCTGGTGGGGACAGACAGCACTAAATACCATGCAGAGATTCTAAAGCCCCGTACACACGGTCGGACTTTTGGCCAACAAACTTCGTTTTAAGCAAGTTGGACCAACAATCCGACCGTGTGTACGCTCCATCGGACAAACTTTTTTTGCTTTTTTCTTGTTTTCATCTGACAACAGTTGGGTCTGCAAACGGACAAACTTTTGCCCAACAAAAGTCAGATGGAGCAAAGTCCGACCGTGTGTACAGAAAACCATCGGACTTTTGTCCGATGGACAAAACAACTAAATGTTAAAATCAACCAACAATAGCAGAAGTTGACTAAAGGGTGGCGGTAAAGAGCAGAAAAGAGCAGAAAAACCACATGATGTTGCAAAAAGTTTTGGGAAAGTTTTCAGAAAAGTCCGAGCGTGTGTATGCTATGGGTGTTCCCGGCCAACTCCGTTCGGACAAAAACCACGGAAAAGTCAGATGGAAGTCCGACCGTGTGTACGGGGCTTAACACTCTCCCACGTATATAATTGAAACTTGGCATACGTTGGAATATAAATAATTGTGATATTGATCACAATAGAACTAATAAATTTCCATTTGTTGTAATGCAATAGTGAATATTATTGCCCATATTCCAGAATTTAAAGCACCATGCTACATATGCACTAAGATAACTGAAATGTCTATTTGATGTATTAGTGATCTCCCATTCAGTATAAGTGGAGGTATGTTTAGGCATGACTACATTAAAGCATTCATTTTATTCATGACTGTGTTTCTATTTGCATTGCAAAAACTCAATAACTATAGGAAAATGAGGATATGTCCATAGTATTTATACATTAAAAAAAAATAAAAATCTATCTATGGCATTTTATAATTTTATGTAAAAATAATGTATTCCAGTCATTGAATACTTTGTGATTCAACAGAATTTCTAAATATACATTACCTTAACTGTATTTTTATGTTTAGTGGCAATGACCCCATCCTTCATGAATGTGACAGCTGTTGACAATAGACCAATCATAACACAATTATGTTGAACTACCTTTGCCTAACAATTCAATGTATTCCTGGAAACGAACGACATGGCTATGGTTTGAACTGCTGCTCTCTGCTATGTATATACAGTGCCTTGAAAAAGTATTCATACCCCTTGAATTTTTCATGTTACAACCAAAAAACGTAAATGTATTTTATTGGAATTTTATGTAATAGACCAACACTAAGTGGCACATAATTGTGCAGTGGAAGGAAAATGATAAATGGTTTTCCAAATTTTTTACAAATAAAATATGTGAAAAGTGTGGCGTGCATTTGTATTTAGTCTCCATGAGATAATACTTTGTAGAACCACCTTTCACTGCAATTACAGCTGCAAGTCTTTTTGGATGTCTCTACCAGCTTTACACATCTAGAGTGACATTTTTGCCCATTCTTATTTGCAAAAAAGCTCAAGCTCTGTCAGATTGGATGGAGAGCGTCTGCGAACAGCAATTTTCAAGTCTTACCACAAATTCTCAATTGGATTTAGGTCTGGACTTTGACTGGGCCATTCGAACACATGAATATGCTTTGATCTAAACCATTCCATTGTAGCTCTGGCTGTATGTTTAAGGTCGTTGAGTCTGGGGCAGAGGTTCACCTTCCAGCAGGACAAGACTTTTGTAGACTCTAACAGGTTTTCTCCTAAGATTGCCCTGTATTTGGCTCCATCTATCTTCCCATCAACTCTGACCAGCTTCCCTGTCCCTGCTGAAGAAAAACATCCCCATAACATGATGCTGCCACCACCATGTTTCACGGTAGGGATGGTGTGTTTAGGGTGATGTGCAGTGTTGGTTTTCTGCCCCACATAGCGTTTTACTTTTAGGCCAAAGAGTTCAATTTTGGTCTCATCTGACCAGAGCACCTTCTTCCACATGTTTGCTGTGTCCCCCACATGGCTTCTCGCAAACTGCAAATGGGACTTTTTTATGGCTTTCTTTCAACAATGGCTTTCTTCTTACCACTCTTACATAAAGGCAAGATTTGTGGAGTGCGTGACTAATAGTTGTCCTGTGGACAGATTTTCCCACCTGAGCTGTGAATCTCCACAGCTCCAGAGTTACCATGGGCCTCTTGGCTGCTTCTCTGTTTAATGCTCTCCTTGCCCGGCCTGTCTGTTTAGGTGGATTGCCATGTCTTGGTAGGTTTGCAGTTGGGCCATACTCTTTCCATTTTCGGATGATGCTCAGTGAGATGTTCAAAGCTTGTGTGTGTGTTTTTTTTTTATTTTTATAACCTAACCATGCTTTAAACTTCTGCAATACTTTATCCTTGACTGGTCTGGTGTGTTCCTTGGCATTCATGATGCTGTTTGTTCACTTAAGTTCTCCTAACAAACCTCTGAGGGCTTCACAGAACAGCTGCATTTATACTAAGATTAACCACTTAAGGACCGCCGCCTGTACATATACGTCGGCAGAGCGGCACGGACAGGCATAAGCATGTACCTGTACGTCCCATTTAAGATGCCGCCGTGTGGTCGCGCGCGCCGCCATGCTCGCGTCCCTGCCGCTTTCTCCATGAGCCCGACCGTGGGTCCCGCGATCATCTCACGGAGAGATAGAGCGGGAGATGCTAGTGTAAACAAGCATTTCCCTGCTCTGCCTAGTGACATTGACACTGATCTCCGCTTCGTGTAGTCGGAGCGGAGATCAGTGTCATGTCACACACAGCCCATCCCCCCTACAGTAAGAAGCACTCCCTAGGAAACACTTAATCCCTACAGCGCCACCTACTGGTTAACCCATTTACTGCCAGTAATCAGTGCATTTTTATAGCACTGATCGCTGTAAAAATGACTGTTCCCAAAAATGTGTCAAAAGTGTCCGATGTGTCCACCATAATGTCTGTCATGATAAAAATCACTGATCGCCGCCATAACTAGTAAAAAAAAAAAGATTAATAAAAATGCCATAAAACAGTCCCCTATTTTGTAGAAGCTATAACTTTTGCGCAAACCAATGAATAAATGCTTATTGCGATTTTTATTTTTTGGGAGCCACATCGCACGACCGCGCAATTGTCAGTTAAAGCGACGCAGTGCCGAATCGCAAAAAGTGGCCTGGTCTTCGACCAGCAAAATGGTCCGGGGCTGGAGTGGTTAAACTACACACAGGCGGACTCTATTTTTTAATTAGGTGACTTCTGAAGGCAATTGATTCCACTAGATTTTAGCTAGGGGTATCGGAGTAAAAGGGGCTGAATACAAATGCACGCTACACTTTCACATATTTATTTGTAAAAAAAAATATCGAAAACCATTTATCATTTTCCTTCCTCTTGCCAATTATGTGCCACTTTGTGTTGGTCTATCACATAAAATTCCAATAAAATACATTTACACTTTTGGTTGTAACATGACAAAATGTGGAAAATTTCAAGGGGTATGAATACTATTTCGAGGCACTGTGTGTATATATGTGTGTGTGTGTGTGTATATGTGTGTGTATATATGTGTGTGTGTGTGTGTATATATATATATATATATATATAAAAATATAAATTACGTTCCTGTATTTTAAAATATACTTATAGTGCTTATAACCAGGGTGGATATAAAACAATGATTTAAAAAAAAAAAACTTTTTTTTGTTTTTTTTAAAACGATTTTTTTATTTATTTTTTGTATTTAAGAGCCCATTCACACAGGGGCAACACGACTTCCAGTGCGATTTTATGAGGCAACTCAGACATGACTTTAGAATGAATCACAGCGCGACCTGGAGCTGTTTACAAGGCAACTCCAAGTTGCCTGCAGGACAGGAGACATTCCAGTGGCCAATCAAACAAGAATCAGCTCTGTGGGAGGGAGAGTTTTGCAGGAGAAATGTATGTTTTCTTCCTGGAGAGTTGCTCCTATTAAGACAGTGAGAGGCAACTCCCATTGAAATGAATGGTTACAGGTCGCCTAGGAGTCGTATTGAAGTAGTACAGGGACCTTTTTTGAAGTCGGAGCGACTGCAGTAGTGTGCATAAGGACGGCTCCATTAACTTACATTGATTTCTTCAGCCAGCGCGACCTGAGGCGACTAGGGGCGACCTGGGGCGATTTGGAGTCGGATCCAAAGACGCCCCTGTGTGAATGGGCTCTAAATGTATGGTAAACTCATTCAATGAATCCAAGGTCTGCAAGCTGAGATAACATGCACTGCATTGATGCATTCACACAATGTTACAGTAACCATGCGATAAAACAAAGTTCCAGAATATCCCTTTATCCCATTGTTTTGCAAATATATGTACGCTAAAAACTGATTGAATCAGTTCTGATATCGCTCTTTTACTAACCTGACAGCTTATTATTCTAAATAGGAAACCTTCATTTTGTTTACAAATGTTAAAGATTCTAACTTCCAGCAAGAATAAGACCTGTCATTTCAGATCCATCATGGCGGCGCCTGTTAGCGGGCATCCACTCACCTGCTGCCACCACGTCCCTCACCTTATTGTGTCACTGCCGCATCACCAGCTGTCCCATTAAAGTGAATGGGACTGTCGGTGAGTCAACAGCGTGTCAGAGGCGGAGCTGCTGCGGGACAGAGATGACAGTTACTCTTTAAAAATTATGATTTTAAACCGACTTGATCTAAATCAAATCCATCCTGCTTATAACATTTTGGAAATGCTATTAATGTTGTTTTTTTTTTTTTCTTTTATCCAAGCTTATTGTAGTGTAGTATAGTATAGTATAGTATAGTATATCCAGTTGTGTAGCAACAGGAGTACCAGAGACTGCAACCACTATTGGGTATAAAATCTTGGACTTTTTTTTTGTTTAACTTTTATTGCTTTCACAAGGAATGTAAACCTCCTTTGTGATAGCAGTAGGCCGTGACAGGTACTCTTTATGGTGAGATCTGGGGTCTATTAGACATCTGCCCTTAAAAGCATCTGATCATACCAAGATCAGATGCCGTCAATTAAAAAATGGTGCTGTTTGCATTTGGGGAACCTGTAAATTCCAAAATACTAGTTTCTTCCGGTTTCCTATACCATAGAGCTGATCCGGGACTTTCCGGTCCTTAATCAGCTCTCTGGTAAGCCAGCCGGCTTGCTGGTGGGACTGTAGAGCCTGCAGAGGCGACTCTTCCCACCGCCTGTAAAAGCAATCCAGTGACTAATTAGCCATCCACCAGCTAAAAAACAAACAAAACCAGGATGATGTCTGTAGCTGCAGGCAGGCAGGCATCCCAGTATACCACTTGAAATTGCTGACCATTAATGTACGTTGGTGGTCTTCAATGGTTTATTGGATCATGCATAAGTGTCAATATACACAGACATTTGTGTATTGTTTTGCTGGTGTAGGTTTTGTGAAGCATTTTTGCAGAATTTGAAATTCAGTGCTTGAGATTCAAGTTTTAAATATGTTGGGGTGAGATAATATGAAAACAATGCTTCCAGGCACAGCAAATGTGCTTGCATACCTTTTATTGGGAACAATACAAAAGCTGCCATTGCTAATCACCTGAAAATGTAAAGACTTGCAATGCTGAAAATAGATTATTCTTCATTTCACTGCGTAGCAACTTATCAAGTAAACCTTGGTTTACTTTTTAACATGGAGATTTATGGAGCCGTTTTTTATTACTCCTGCAAATTAGACTTTTGCCATGGAAGACTGATGGGTTTTTCACTTGGGATATTCCAACTTGCTAAACGTGTCTAACAAAGCAGCTTTGTATATGTGTGTGTATGTGTGTGTGTGTATGTATATGTGTATGTATGTGTGTGTGTGTGTGTGTGTGTGTATGTGTGTGTGTGTATATGTGTATATATGTATGTGTAGCGGCTTCACCCCATCTCTTTTTGTCTAGGGGTATCACACACGACAGGGTGAGATGCACTACGGCCCATGTCCTCTCCATAGCTATGGATGAGGTGAAGGCCAGTATCAGATATTTCCTCGGGCCTGTGTACTTCTGTAAATAATTAAGTCCTGCTGTGCCAACACTTGCTCCCATTAACCAGAGTTCCACACACCGATCACAGTCCAACTCTTGTTTTATTGCATATCTCACAATAAACAGTGCTTCAGTAGCCAACTGGTTGAGACTTGATAACAGTTTGATACGGGGGATGAGCAGGTCGAGGCACTATCCTGATTGTCAGCTAAACCACTGCGATCTCGCCAGCGGTTACTATAGCCTTGGCTAGAAAGGACTTAGAACTTGAGAGTCTCTACCAGCGACTCAAGAGAACGTAGATAGGAGTACCTTCGCTGTGTTGTGGCCCCTGTCAGGGGAAGATGTCCCTCCAAGGGAGTTACCAGAGGCCCATCCGTCACTGGGTTGATGCTGCTCCAGACTCTCCGAATGGGTAACCTCCCCAGCCTCCTTGCCTCAGACATGGGCCCCATCCACCTCAGGGACCCTCGGACTTCTCCACCCTTGCGGGACCCAGTCGAAGTCACTGGGCCCCAGGCCTCCTGGTTTAGTACCTCACCCCAGGCTGAAGGTGCCTGGGATGGACTCCAACTCAATTCCGGTCAGGCCTAGGGCACCTGAGCCGGAATTCAGAACCGCCCGCACCCAGGCCTAAGGTGCCTGGGCGCGTGATGAAGGAACTCCAAAAGAGCAAGACAAGACCTCGTGGCAAGGGCGTCTCCCCCTTTTATCCCCTCCAATGACGCCACGGCAGGTTCCCCGCCCTCACCGTACCATCTCCGAGAAGGGACAAAAAGGACAGCTCTGTGGCGGCAAATCTACCTCGAGCCTGCGGGTACCTGCCACCCAGAGGCCGAATAGATTATTACACCGCCCAATCCTCCACGAATGCAAATGGTCCAATTACTCCCACTTTACACACCTGGACTTCCACCCAGGTGTATCCCAACTAAATTTAAAGACACAGCTATAATAATATATATATATATATATATATATATATATATATATATATATAAATTACTGTCGAGCTGTCAAGTCATGAAACCTAAACTGTGCTGTAAGATTATTCTAGGGATGTCTTTGTCTCCGTTCTGATCACATTCAAAGAATAAGTGCACTTTAAGATAAAGTTTATTTATTCATCTTGCTTGGTCCCTGATCTAACAAATCCGAGACAGATAACACAGATACATACCTACAAGAATTATACAATCCCAGCCTTCTGCACTGCTTTTATTTTGGCTTAAATACTCCATACCTCTGATCCTGCCATGGGTCCTTTATGGGTCTGTCTTTCAAAGATAAAGATGCTCAGGAGACGGTTCCAAAGAAGTCCACGTACCTACTTTCTCTATAAGAAACCTCTTGGCACTGAAACGTTTAGCCTCAGCCCATTAAAAAAAATATTGATTGGTGCTTCCTTATTCTAAAGTGCAGCCAATAAGACTTTAAAATGATTGTAAACGATCACCTTGTAAAAAAACTGATTCAGTTTAAAATTGAAATGAAAGGACAACCATTTGTGTATAGATATGAAAAAACATTATAAATTACCTCCCTTTTTTTTTTTTTTTCATTTTTTTTTTTTTTTCCCCCTAATTGATCACGCTCCCTCTGTTCTCAGTTGCATACAAGCTGGGGGGAGGAGAAGAAACAGAACCCTGAACTTTCCAGTGAATTGCTGTGCAGGGGGGCTTGTCAGGACAAGCCTGTCCATTGGAGGAGAGTACGCTGAGTTCCAAACCTAGCTAGAGAACTGACCACGGTGTGCTCTCCTGCTTATTGTGGTCAGTTTTAATAGGAAAGCAGAGGGACTGGCGGGAACACCAGGGATTTCTCACAAAGGAAGCAATACAAAGAGAACAGGATACTTTTTCATACAATTACATGGTACAGCAGCCACATATATCAGGGATTTGAAATGCAGGAGTCAGAGCGGTACAAAATGGATTCTGATTGCTTGGTATTGGTTATTGTACTTAAAGCGGAGGTCCAACTAAAAAAAATATATATATATTAAAAGCCAGCAGCTACAAATACAGCAGCCGAAGCTGATCCTTCCCTCGAGGATCGACTGCTGCCGCCGCCATGCTCGATAAGGAAATCAGGAAGTGAAGCATTGCGGCTTCACTTCCCGGTTCCCTACTGCGCATGCGCGAGTAGTGCTGCGCGTCTTCACTGGTCCCCGCTGTGTTCTGGGAGCTGTGTGTCTCCCAGAAGACAGCGGGGGTACAGAGTAGGGGCCGGAAGTGGCGTAGATCACCAAGGTGATCTATGCCAGGAAGTGGGAGCAAATACCTGTATTAGACAGGTATCTGCTCCCCCAACCCCCCCCCCCCCCTGAAAGGTGCCAATTGTGAGGGGAGGGTTCCAAAAAGTGGAAGTTCCATTTTTGGGTGGAACTCCACTTTAATAATTAACAGCCCCTAATCAGGTCAACAGATCGCAAACAAAAGGCAATACTGGCAGTATAGACTGGTGTAGAACAAGCTATGCCTGGGGTCCTGCAGGAGGCTGTGCTTTTTTGGTATATTTTTCAAAGTACATATAAAGGAGCTATTTTGGCGGTCAAACGATTTGCATATCTGGCTATATAGTCCTGTACAGGGGATTACAGGAGGATGCTGATACAAAATAAAAATTTGGGTAAAATTTGGGTACTTTCACTAGCTGAAAACAACTTCTAGTCCTGTTGGATATAACTTTTGGTTCATCTCAGGCTTTTTAGGTTCATCTTGGATTGGATTAGTGTAAACTTTCAGAGTGTACTGTTCTTGTTTTGCTCACTTTCACAATGACGTTCTCCAGACTACCCAATCTACTACGCATCCACACGTTGGTAAACCTTAAAACAGAAGTGAAAATTTGTTATTGATTTGATATTAATAGCAATGTTCTGACCAGGTATGTTTTTAGTTCTCCATTTAGTTAGGCTCTATTGACTGCCTAGCCATGTGTTAAAAGCACATTTCTGTCACCAAGAAAGGTGCTTTAAAAAAGAACTCTTACTTCGACCATTAGTCCATGTTGCGCTTTTTTATTTTATTTTTTCTTTAAAGCTTACAGCAAAACATAACTTGCTAAGAGGCAATGTTTCTATAATGGCTCAGAATCATTTTTAATTCTGTTATATAGTACATCAGTTCCAATCTAAGTATCTGACACACTTGTGTACTGTATATATTGTAGCATTTGTTCTCTGTTGTGTTGAGTGAGGCTTTCTGTGTGATAAAGGAAATGTATTTTACAATGTCATGTTTTTAAACTAGTGTTAGAAACTAGTATTGTGGAACAGTCTCAGCATAAGTATTTGTTCTCTTCTGCATTTTCCGGCATCCATTGCTGCCAAACTACTCATGTCTCTTTTTTTTTTTTTGTTTCCACACTCCACAACCTTTTTGTTTCCTTGTCCTTCTCTTTTTTCATCTGTGTTTTCTCTATAGCCTTTATTTACTTCAGCATTACTATCCGCAGAGTACAGGATATTTTATTACTCCCTTCCCTTCTTAATCCGGTAAGAATCACCTTGTTCTACAGGTCATGCAGTAGCTCCCCGGGTGTATATGTAGAAGTCCAGTAAAATACTATCTAAGCTTAAACCTTCTCTCACCCCCATTCAAAGCCCTATACCAACTACCCCCTAAAGGAAAGATGCATATACTTATCTATTCTGAGGGCGCTCCACTCTGGTTACATGATTAGCTCCCATTGCTGGCTTCAGTGTAGGGGAGGGACAGCCAACAGCGGATGCCCCAAAGTAAGCCTGTGGGTGACAACACCACATAGGCGTTGCAACTGTTGTTCTAAATCTCTCCTCTTCACAGAAGCTGGCCGCTGGGGAGATCGTGACCGATCTGGAGCACCTTCATAATAAGATGTATAGACATCTTTCCTTTACAAGGTAGTTGGTATAGGGCTTAGAATGATGGGGGGTACAGATTTAAGCTTCAATATTGTTTGACTGCACTTCTACTTTAGGGTGATATGAACACTGGCTGTTTAGCCCCTGTGCATCTGATCCTGGGGTGTTTCATGCACTCTGAGGGCACTGGTGCAATGTCCAGACCCACGGTCAAAGCCTATGACCAATGTCATAGGCTATAAAAGGCTAATGCACACTGGGGCTGGATGCTGTACTGAGTGGTACTAACTTTTAGGACTGTAACCTTGCAGCAGTGCTGGTGCTACAACCATGCAACCCAGGTGCAAGAAAACACCATGATTGAGAATGCATATTGGTTAGACACCCAGTGTGCATGTTGTCCTTTATGCAACCACTGCAACTCCTTCTAGGATTGCTAGTGGGGGGGGGGGGGAAGAAACACTTAAGCTGTGTACACACGATCGGTTTTACCGCTGAAAACAGTCCGATGGACTGTTTTCATCAGACAAACCGATTTGTGTATGGGCCCCATCGGTCTTTTTTTCTATCGGTGTGAAAAAATAGAACATGTTTTAAATTTATCCAATGGGGGAAAAAAAAAAAACGATTGCAAAATCCGATCGTCTGTGTGAAACTCCATCGGAGAAAAAATCCACGCATGCTCAGAATCAAGTCGACACATGCTCAGAAGCATTGAACTTCTTCATTTTTCTCGGCTCGTCGGAGTGATTTACGTCACAGCGTTTGGGACGGTCGGATTTTTGACTGATGGTGTGTAGGCAAGACTGATGGAAGTCGGCTCCATTGGATTAGAATCCATAGGAAATCCGATCGTGTGTACAGGGCTTTACTGTTTTTCAACAGCATCACCTTGCTGGAGGTAACAGAGGCACTGCTCAATTGTTGACTAAAATGCTGCAGAATCTTCCTCGACTGTGATAGATGCCTCCTCTTACAGCCAGTGAGGTAGGGACATAATTGAAACAGGTCAGTGATTTTTATTGGCTTTAATAGGAATTCTGTTGCTGACAAGACTTCACCAGTGACAGTAACGCTAGTGTGACAGGGGCCTAAATGTTAACTCACACCAAACAATTGTCATGAATCTTGCTATACTTTTCCACCCAAAAAAAAATAAAAGGACAAGCGAAAATGCATAATGTTCAATAGGACCTGTTCTCACCAATGCCTCACGTTTTTGTGCCTTGTGAAATGGTTTTGCCTGTTGCATTTTTATTGTGTTGATTTGCATGTTGCTGTTTAATTAAATATGCTACATCCTTTAAAACACAAACTAAAATAACACATCATACAACAATTATTAGTATGATGTGTTTTAGTGTAATGTTCCCAGAGTTGGCCCTGTACAAGCTTCATGTCATGACTTACACAAAGTAGAGAACTTTTTTCGGCCCCCATGGGACAGGGCTTGGTGCCCGATTGGCAAAACACTGAACACTGGCTTTGAAATGAGTCACAATCTTCCTATAGCTGGAGGTAATCGGTAGTTTTCTTCCCTGTAGTGGTTAATTGTATCAGAGCGGGACAAAGAGAAATTAAATATAAGCTGCTGGCATGGCTTCAATTAAAATGAACCTGTCGCTTTGCCTGGTGAGGAGAACACAGTTTTACTTTAAAGCCTACGTGCAGTCATCATAAAAACACAAAAAACAAAAAAACAAGGTGTATAACTTAGTCAGTAGGATGTGTTCCTCTTGGTGATGCCTCTTTGGTTTAATTGGCCTCTATCGATGCCTAGGGACACATCCTCCTGAGTGTAAGTTATGCTGTTTTTTTTCTGTTGAGGTATGAAGAGCAGCCAAACAACCCTAAAATTGTAGCTATTGGAACACATATGCATACCTGCACTAGAAAAAGTGAGCACAAAAGCTCTCCAAGGAGAGGAGCTTAGTTGATCATCTTACAGTATGTGCAAGATTTGAAAACTGTCTATCAGGTACAGATCTTGCCAGTCCTTGGCAATCCCGTGAATGACAATGGAAGATTAGGAAGAGAGAATCCCTATGGATGTGCAACAAAATATATATATCAAATATACAACTTTTAATCCAGCAAAATCCTAGAATATAACTGGCAAGAACAGACATGATTTAGAAAAGAGAAGGAAAATATGTAGACTTCTACATTTTTAATCCTTTTGATATCTGCAACTTTGGGGTCCAGTTGACATTTACATACATTCAGTGAGTGAAACTCTTCCACCCCACTTAAATAGTTTTCTTTCCATTTCACAAGAGGCTCATCTTTAATCTCTCAATTTAAATAGTAAATTCAATTTACCACACGGTCTTTTAACTGTAAACCTGAACCCAGCCAAAGTGAATTCAAGTGTTCAGCCGTTATGTTATTCGGCAAAGAGAAATGTTCAAGTTCAGTAGCCTACCACGATTACTACTTTCTATCACAGTTTTGACTGCTACAAATTGAGAAAAAGTTGTAATCTGATGCTTTCGGTCATTAAATATTGTATCCAGTTAAGTAAGCCTGATATGCAATAAAATATATCTCTTCCACATTGTTAATGCAGTGTACTTAAAGTGTTACTAAACCCACAACCGTAAAATCAGTCTGTATATGCAGCATAGCATGCTTGTTATACTCACTGTGGAACTTAAGGGGTTAATCCTCTACATTATGTAAAAATGCTGTTTTATCCTGTATGCATAGATACTTCCCTCCCTGCACTGTCTATCTGGGTAAGGCCAGCTAACACAGGCAGGGTAGCCAACCTGCACATGCTCAGTTGTGTCTTTTATGCCAGAGAGAACATTTACTTGTTCTCAGAGCTAGCCAGGTCACATGATATTGACATCACGCATGTGGGCGTGTATACAGGCTGTAGTAGAAATCTCCTACTACCTGAACTCTCAGCACTGGAGAAACTGTGCAGTTTCCCATGTGACTGTGGTATAGAGAGCATCCAAAAAGGTATATAGTGGTAGTATTTTAATGTAAAAAGATTTATAAGCTGTGTGCACTCTTTTTTTTTTTTTTTTTTCTCTTTTTCTTTTTCTTCGTAATTGGACAAGTACATATGTGGGAATTTGAGGTGGAATAATTTTTAGGAGAATTGACCCAAGCAAAATGGGACTCTTGAATACATAGTATGTCACTATTGTTTTTTTTATTGCATTGTTTCAGAGGGCTTTTATTTTATAAGGGCTATTTAGACCCTTTACGGTAAGAGGATTTAAAGTGGTGCCATGTTAGGTGAAGTTATTGATTGGGTACAGCGTTCGTTTTGGTTGAAAAAAGATCCAAAGTGTGTGTACGAAGGTACTGTAGCTTCCAAGGCGTTAGAAAGGGAAGAAGCCTTAAACAATAATTTCACATAAACCTTAAAATGTAAAAAGGAAGGAAGAGTCGCTGTGCAACTCGTAGATGCTGTTCACTCTGCACTATTAACGTGGGGGATAATGGCAACGAGCTGCCAACAGAGGACGGCCCCTAAAAGGTTGTGTGGCCCGAGGGAGTCTTTTTTTTTTTGTACAAGAACAACGTAGACAAGATCTGGAAAAGTTAGTTGGTTTCAGAAGCCATACATATTGGTCAACCAGGGCTGTTGTGCCATTGTTGGGGGTTCTTCTCAGGAGGAGATTTATGTGTGGTATTGGCTTCGTCATCTGGCAGTAATCCCCAGGCTTTGAGGGTTTTTAGTCCCTCTTTGATGGAGTAGATTATATAAGAGGGGTTGTTCCGTTCGATCATTGGCTTAGTTAGGGAAACCCCATTTATAAATCTTGTGGCTGCGGAGTATCTTGGTAATAGTTTAGATACTTGCGTGCCAGTATAGTTGCTTGAGAGAGATTTGAATAAAGTATGATGCCCGCATATGGGTCTGGGAATGGGGAATACTGCCGAGTGAATTACATTAATTGGTCTTTTACGTGATAGAATTGGATTTTTGCAATCACGTCGGGTGGCAGGTTTTCTGGTATGTGTGAGAGCTTTGTAAGCCTGCTAAATCTATTACCAGTTCCTGGTGTGGTACTTCAGCAAGCAGGTCCAGGATCATTTGATGCAGGAATTGCTTTAAATATGCATTCTTGATATTTTCTGGAAGGCCCCAGAATTTAATATTATTGCGCCTGGACCTATCTTTTAGGTTGGCCACCTTTTCAATTTTAGTTGTTGAGTTTGTCTTTCAATTCATAGTGATCATCTACTAAGTCATTAGGTGCTTCCGTGAAGTCACCCATTTTTGTTTCAATATAATGCACTAATTTTCATTTTAGATTTTTGCATGAATTCTTATATGTCAAGTTGGCTTGCACCTTTAAGTGACAGTAACCCCTTTTAAGTCAGTGTCTATGACTGGCTGGCCTGAGGTAGGGAATGAATGTAGTTTATCCTCATGTGGATTACTTATAAGCATATGTTCAGTGTCAGAGTTCACTTGCATGACCTCCTGCTGAAGAAATCCTTCTTTTCTGCTTTACTAGACTATTCACATCAGGCATATTGGACTCATCATGGCTGGAATGTAGTCCTTCCTGTTCTTTCTTTCTCCTCTACTCCTGTGTGCCAGCGTGTCTGTGTCAGAAGGAGCCGGCGCCATCTTGCTATCTTATCTTGCAGATAAAATATCTGACTTCTCTGGCCTTCTCAGTCTTTTTAAAAATATGAATGGCTTTAATAAGGTTTATTATGGGTGGTTTGCTTAAATGGTCTTTATAATTCTGCATACTTGCATTATGCTATCATCGTGATTTGCTTTTGGTTATTTATTCTAATCTTGATGTGCATGTTTTGTAATGTTTGACTGTATTGGATGGTATTTGAAGTTGACCTGCCGCCTATAAATTCTCTCAACCAGCTAATTAAATTAGAAATTGTATGCGACTAGTCAATGATCAAACAAGAAGTTTATTCTAGTATGGAAATTAATTTTTTCCAGTTTTAAAGATTTAAAGTCATAAGGCCTGGAAAGTTTTTATTGCACGCTGACTGCTCAATAGAAAATATTACTGTGAAGTAATTGATCCTCTTCCTGGTGGGACTGTGACCGTATTGGATGCCAGCAAGCATAATTTTTTAAATAAAGTTTTTGTGTGTGAAAATGCAAAAGGTATAGCGCTATAATTAATATATCATGTGTATAAATCTATATTATAGAGAGAAATATATCAGTGAGCAAAAAAAGGTAAATTACTAAAATATTCAGTTATTTTAATCACTATGGTAAAACTAATTGTTAAAGGATAACTGTAATATTAGGCTTCATGTACACTGGCAGCTCCTAAAATTGAGTTTAGGAGCTTTGGATGTTTTGCCAAAGCTCCTAAACTCCACTCCATAAGGCTGCATTCACACTTGGGAGTTTTGAATCGCCAGCAGATTTGCCACGATTCTGCATCGTTGCCGGTTTTCTGAATGAATCTTGCCGGCCCGAGCGTGCATGCGCGTGACGTCATCGCCGCTCCGGGCCAATCACAGCGCCGGAGCGGCGATAACAGGAAGAAGATCGTCGGAGACATGGCGGCGAAAGCACGGAGGAGAACTTCGGGGGCTTCGATCTCAGGTAAGTCTATCATAATGAGCTAGTATGCTATGCATACTAGCTCATTATGACATTCTCTTGCAGGGTTCATTTAAAAAATAAATAAAAATGAATGAGGGTTTACTTCCTCTTTAAGTAAATCTCTTCCCCCCAGAATCCTTCAAATCCTACATTTATCTGTCCTCGTTTCTTGTAGAGCTTTAAGGTGGAGTACTCTGCAGGTGATCAGCAAAACCTCTTTTCAAAGGACTGCACAATAGGTTCCCCATTAATTTCTATGAAAAGGCTGTCAAGTAGACTAATAGTGGACTGATTTTCCATCGAGATGGTGTTCCAAATATTTGGACATTGCTTTAGTTATATTAAAACTGAAGTAATGCCCTGTACACATGGGCGGACTTTTGACCATGCGAAAGTCAGTCGGAAGTCGGACGGATAGATTGAGAAGATGTTCTCTATCTAATGCCCCATACACACGATCGTTTTTCATGCCGTTAAAAATGCCATTTTTAAAAATGGGCATTAAAACCGATCGTGTGTATGCTCCAGAGCATTTTTAATGGCGTGAAAAACGGGCATTAAAAATTTCGAACATGCTCTATTTTTTCACGTCGTTTTTCATGTCGTTTTTTTTAACGACGTGAAAAAACGATAGTGTGTATGCTTTAACGATGTGAAAAAAAACGCGCATGCTCAGAATCAAGTATGAGACGGGAGAGCTCGTTCTGGTAAAGCTAGCGTTTGTAATGGAGATAGCACATTCGTCACGCTGTAATGGACTGAAAAGCACAAGGCTGAAAAGCGCGAATCGTCACTCAACAAACTTTACTAACATGAAGGGTGGCGCCATCTGAACGGAACTTCCCCTTTTATAGTGCCGTCGTACGTGTTGTACGTCACTGCGCTTTGCTTGAACGTTTTTTTTAATGATCGTGTGTACGCAAGACAGGCTTGAGAGGAATGTAATAATAGTAGAAAGTGCAGCGCAGGTAAAAGTCCCAAAAAAAAAATAAAAAAAATATATAAATGAAAAATATTCAATGAAGATAAAAAATGCAGTCTATGGTAAAGGTGAAAAGATTTTTCCATGAAATATTCCACCAGTGCTCCAAACCACATTCAGTGACGATCCCTCCACCTCTGTAATTCTAATTACCTCATAGCATGGACCCCTGAGTTAACAAGTGGTCATGCAAGCAGAGAAATACAAGCAGGTATATAACGTGGATCATAGATTCCTCAGCAATTCTCTTCAGTCCTCCATGAATCCCCAGTATATGAGATAAGGAAAAGATCTAAGTGCTCTCTGTTTGTTCAGTAATATTTATTGCATTCAAGATAAAGGGTACTCACATTCCATGAGATAAAAAACGGCATGTAATCTAGGCTGCTTCAGGATTCAAACAGCGGGTGACGTGTGCACAGCTCCTTCCCCGTACGCGTTACGTTCAATAACTTCCTCAGCGGGGCGGGGAATATTTTTCATTTATATTTTATTTATTTATTTTTTTGGGACTTTTACCTGCGCTGCACTTTCTACTATTATTACATACCTTTTGAATTACGTGAAAATTCCTAGTGTCCAGCTTGCAAATACAGGGGGGTTTAGTATTTTTTGCGCTGATTGCATTTATTTATTCTAGGCTTGAGAGGAAACGATGAGAAAAACGTTGGTTTAAAAAATGGCATGAAAATCTATCGTGTGTACGCCGCATTAGTCCGTAGGAATTCTCAATGGAAAAAGTCCGATGGGGCATACACACGGTCGGAATATCCAATAAAAAAAGCCCGTCTGACTTTTTTTCCATCGGAAAATCCGGCCGTGTGTACAAGGCATTAGAGTAGTATTTGCTTCATCCCAGTCTCTTTAATGTGATGCCTTACTTCTATTTGTACATCTTTAGGTGCATCACTTGACAACCGAGCTGGAGTGTGCACTAGAACATAGCGGGTGGGGAAAGCGTTTTTTACATGAACTGGAATTAATTCATCTTTACGAACGAGGTGGTTGGCGGAAACCTCCCTGCTGTGCCCTTGTATCATTACAGTGCAACTCTTCCGCTTAGGGTGTCCACGTGTCCCGGATTGCCCGGGACAGTCCCGCAATTGACTTGTCTGTCCTGGGTCCTGGGCACCTTCATTCTGGGACAATACAGTGTCCTGGAATGAAATAGAGGACACTGCTACCCCTACTAGCTAATAACTACATTTCTGGAACTGGTTGCTAGGGCCAGCGCTGCCTGACATCTTGCAACCAGTGACAATTTACTCTCAGACAGTGAGACCGGGAGCGAGGCCTGCGCCTAGTGCAACACTGCTGTCCCCACCCACCTCGGCACCTCCTCCTTCTCTGGCAAGCAGCAGGGACTGGTGTGATCGTCACTCTCCAGATAGTGACGATACTCCTTTCCTTCTACGCACATGGCTCATGCAGAGGGAGTGACAGCAGCACTGCATCTGGCGGCAGGCTATGGGTTGCAAGCGGCACTGCATCTGGTGGCAAGTGGCACATTCACCTGACAAATAACCCGCCGCCAAATTCCCCATCAACCCCGAGACTACATTTCCCCCCACCCCCCCTCATCTTTTTTTGGGGAAGGTGAGAGGGGGTATGTCCATGAATGGCAGTTTGGAAATGTCACCCTACCTCCGCTGTCAGAGTACACCGATCAGTGACTGCAGCTAACTATAGACTTCTGTTAAGTGAGACTGGCCACACATTGATTGAAAACTGTTGGGTCAGCAGGGACTGGCCGAATTTCAATCCATTTATGGCCAGCTTAAGAATTGAGTAACAAGTATGTGCCCACTCTTTGAATGTGATGAAATTCTGAATTTTTTTTCTTAATTTTTAGATTATTCCGATAGTTTTTAGTATCTTTTTTGTTTGCTTCCCAATGCATAAAACAAAAACCAAACAAACATTTCAGATCTACCATATTGCCATCAGCGACAGCTTCATTAGATCATTGTAAACAGTATAGAAGTTTCAGCTTAAAGTGGCTCTAAAAGCAAATAGTTTTTTATCTTAATACATTCTCTGCATTAATGTGCAGCAGCCCCCCTAATACTTACCTGAGCCCCATCTTGATCCAGCAATGTAGCAGAGCAATATACCAGAGTCCCAAGCAGAGAGACTCTCTCCTGACTGGCTGAGACACACAGTGAGCGCCATTGGCTCCCGCTGCTGTTAATCAAAGTCAGTGAGCCAATGAGAAGAGAGGGAGGGGGGCAGAGCCACTGATAAATGTCTTAATGGACACACAGAGCAGTGGCTTGTGTCAGGTGCCCCCATAGCAAGCTGCTTGCTGTGGGGGCACCTGACAGGAGAGAGGAGACAAGAGCACCGGCGAGGGACCCGAGAAGAGGAGGATCTGGGCTGCTCTGTGTAGTGGTTTTGCACTGAGCAGGTATGTATAACATGTTTAACATGAGCCCTTTCACACTGACAGCGCGTCCGCGCTAGCGGTAAAGCACTGCAAGTCCTAGGTGTGCGACTGTACTTGCCAACGATACTGTGGGTGTTGAGGGTTAGTTTGTTCAGCAGCAAAGTAGATCGATGGATGGAGAGCCTCTGTGCCGTTCTGGAGATGGTGTGTGACCAGCCGAAGGATCCTTCCATCTGAGGACAGACATGGTCTCTTGGCCATTTGAGACCTGTGGTTAGAAAATCGGCTTTCTGGGTTGGCAGATTCCATGTAAGTTTTCACATTTACAATAATTTTCAATAAACTATTTTAACTATGGATCTCATAGAGGCGGTTTCCTACATGCAATATTGAGAGACTAATGTTTTATCTTACATCTACATTGAGCAATTAACCAGAGTCCAAGCACTTTATGGAACTTTTAGTTGCACCCTTTTCATTAGTCTCCCTCCCAGGAGTTATTTCCAGCAGCTAAGACTCATAGGATTGTTATCAATTCTCTGGCACAAGTCTCCACAGCAGGCGCCTGATTTCTTTTTTGGTGTGTTTTTTTTTTTCTTTACAGACAGCAAGAAACTTTCTTGTTGGCAAACGTTTCATACATCATCCACTTGAGACTTGTAAAATCTACTTGTGTTCAATGTGATGAAACTATGGAGATGAATAAGTATATCATGCAGCTGAATCCATTTTATCCACAGTGATCCCCATGTTCTCAAAAACCACAGCTTAAGCTGGCCATACTTCGAAATTGATCCAGTTCAGCAGGGACCGGACACATTTTGATCTATGTATGGGCACCCTGGTTGTACAGAAATCGATCTATTGATCAAATTTTGAACAACCACACTGTCAGGTTTTTTTCCCAATGATCAGTGCAAGCCTAATCATTGTGTTTTGATGGAGGGGAAAAGCTTTCCACTTTGAGAATACGATAGTTTGGCGTGAGTGATTCCCCCATCCCCCTGCAATGTGTGGATGGGGGAATTGGCACTTTTTTTTTTGGTTCAATTAAAAAATAGTATAAATGTGTGCCTGCCTTACTCTCGGGTGTCCTGTGTGAGAGACATTGTTATAAACACTATGGTGTTTATTTATTAAAAAATGTATAGCTGTTCATCCATTGGAACTGCGCATTGTACCGCATTGTAGCTACTATGGTGCTGACTAGACATGTGCATTCGTTTTCGTCCGAATGCATTTTCGTCCGAATTTCAGGTATTTTCGTTATCGTTTTAACAAACGAAAACGAACGTGCAGAATCCGAAATCCGGAAGATCCGACATAAAAAAATGCTTTATTTTCGTTGCTACAACATTTCGATATAGATAGGAGATTCGACATGACGCTGACAATAACAATCTGTGTCTTTTGAACCTGTAGTCGAATGTGCCTAACCTAACTCTTAGTCCAAGATTATTCTACATGGAGAGGAAAGATTCGACATTATAGAGACAGTGTTGGAGTAGACAATTCGACCTGAACGACAAAGATTTGACGAAGCAGCGAAAAACATACAAACGTCGAATCTGTCATTGAAGGCTTATGCTGTATGTAGAAAGTTATAAGAAGATTCGTCAAGCAGCTAAACTGTACGACGCCGCAAGCGTACATTTCCTGTCAAATGCTCAGCCCATAGGGTAGAAGAATTTGAATGTTGGTTGACTAGTAATAATGATTTATAAATATAATTATTACTAGTTATACAACATTAGAATTCTTCTATAGCTTGTAGGCGGAACATTGGATCGGAAATGTACGATTGCGGCATTGAATGTTCTAAGAAGATTCGACGTAGCAGCTAAACTGTACGTTTTTAGCTGCTCCGTCGAATCTTCTTAGAACATTCGACAGACACCATAAGCCTTCAATGACAGATTTGACCTTAATTCGGATTTTCGGACGAATGCATTTTTTAACGAAACAAAATAAATAAAAACGAATTTCGGGAGTAACTAAATAATTGTATTTTTCGGACAAAATTCCGAAACAAAATATTTCAGTGTGCACATGTCTAGTGCTGACTATTACAGTAAACCCCCCTCCATCGCGGGGGTTACGTTCCGGACCCACCCGCGAAAAGTGAAAACCTGCGAAATAGAAACCCTATCTAAATACACACTAGGCATGTTTTTATAACTTTCACTATACTTTTAAAAGCATTTTAAGGTCTTTTAACACACTTTTAAAACAATAGAAACACATTTAAACACATAAAAGATACTGAGAGACATAGCAAGAGCAATGGAAAACACAAAAATATTTAATTAACAATGATTTTATCAATAAAATAATGTTAATAGGTCTTACAGAAAAAAACGCAATATACCGGGACCGCGAAAACTGAACCGCGATATAACGGGGGTTTACTGTATAGCAAATAAGTGTGCTCATTGGCACCATCTAGTGACCACAATGTGGTATGGTCCACATTTACACATTTGATATAGCCTGAGAAGATTCAGTATTTGCACAGAATGCATCTACATGCAGTTTCAACAAACGAACAGCTAAGTAAACATTTTAAAAATGCATCCCTATATTAACTAGCTAAATTGGATAGATTTTTAAATAACCTGATCCTTTCCTAAGGTCTGAGTCAGCTCTATGGGCTAAGACAACTTTTGAGTTCAGTAGCACCTTGTATTTATGTGTACCTGTTGCATGGATGGTGCTAAAATGAAAGATGTGGGTCAGCTAAAATATGCAACAAATATTATTAAAAGTCTATGTATATTCAACTTTTTTATAGTTTTTAAATAGCTATGGAATGGTTAAAATTTTCAGTTTAAATTTTTCATCTGTCCTGTGGAGTTCTGCCTTCACTTCCTGTTTCAGAGATATAACCGGAAGTGAAAGGAAATCTCAGCTTAGAAAGTGGCCCCCGATGGTAGATGGCACACTCTTCTTTTGTTCTGGTGACAACTGTCAAAGTTTCGATTTTTCTATCACTTTCTGTCCCAGTGAGAGTGGTCAAAAAAACGTAAAAAAAAAAAAATATTGCTATACATCCATTTTAGCTTTGTGTGATAACATAGTGTATCTCAGGCTGGCACAGACATAATTTTGATGGATTTAAGTCGGGGACTGGATGGGAGTGGTGGACAAAAACATCACTTTCCTGTAATTGAGAATTGCCGTACTGAGCTCTAATTTATTGTAAACACATAATCTAAAATTGAGATAAAGATGTTCAGATTCTTACAAGAGCCAAATGTTTCTGCCTTACAGGATGTGCAAGTAAACCATAACGCAGATGTTTCCTGTATGTCCCCGATTTGTGTTATGACACATAGCTACAGATCTGTACGACTGATTTCCTTTTGTGCTTATAGAGCCACTAAACTGCAAACAAAGAACTTGACTGCAGGGTGCTTGTATATACTGAAGTTACTCAAGAAATGATGTGTGAAAAAAATGACACCACTAACGAATATCTTAGTCTTCAACATACATTGGTACTTCATTTGGATGGGCATTTCCAGCTGGGGGAAAGCCCATGAGCAAATCCACAGAGCCTGCTGGTGACGTTATCTTCTATTTGGCCTGGGAGCTAAAGGGCATTCTGGATTTTCCTGCTGGCCCAAACAAAAAGTTGGGTTAATTTTAATAGTTTATCTTAGCTGGAGGGAGACTAGGGGCAGTAAAGCTATTATCACTTCCCGTAGAGCTTTAAAAACTGGTTTCCACTGCGCTCCAGTTCAGGGTAACTTGTACTTAAGCAAATTCTGGGTTGCTTTGGCCCCCACATCGCATGCAGAGTTGCTGTGGGTTGTATCACCAAACATGCTGACTTTTGTTTAACCGTTTGACCTCCCAGAAGGTTTTACCCTGTTCGTGACCCAGCCAGATATTGCTATTCATCACTGTGCTACCTTGACTGGAAATTTCATGGCCACGCAACACTTGCGCAAATTACATATATATTACATATATATTTCGCAATACGAGCCGGCGACACTCGGAGCCGTTCGGAAACATTCGGAAATACTCCATTCCCGATTGTTTCCGAGGGTTTCCGAGTGTTTGCGTCTCTCCGGTGCCCCCCACCTCTGGCCACATGCAATAGAAGTCAATGTGGACCGAATAATCTTCGTTTCCATCGACTTCTATGGGGAAACTCGATATGCGAGTGCTTTGGATTACAAGCATTCTCCTGGAACGGATTATGCTCGTAATCCAAGGTTCCACTGTAAATATCATTTTTTTTTTTTTTAAAAACACAAATAGAGATTTATTTTGGTGGCATTTGATCACTGCTGGGTTTTTTTTTTTTTTTTTTTTTTTTTTTTTTACTATATAAAAAAAATACCAAAAAGTTTGAAAAAATAATTCTTTCTGTTTATAAAACATATCCAATAAAATCAAGTGTCTTCAAAAATGTAGACCAAAATGTGTTCTGCTACAGGTCTTTGATAAAAAGCAAAATGCGTTTTTGAGGACACTATACTATTGGGGACACTAGTATAGTTCTTGTCGTGATCATGATACTGATCCATACAGACATTCTACTAGTAATGGTGGTGATCAGCAACTTCTAATGTGACTGTGATGGTGTGGCGAAAAAATCTAACCCTAACTGACACTGGCTATGGGGGAGGGATGCTAAATGACACTGGTGTCGCATGTGACACAAATAGTGATCATACTGTACACTGTACTAATGGCACTGGATGGGAAGGGATTAATATCAAGGAGCAATCAAGGGGATAACTGTGTGCTTAACAAGTGTGCTGTTTTTACTAACAGATCTGTCTACTTTTTCGCCCTGAATTCGGATTTGATTTTAGGGAGAAGAAACAGAAAAATCGCTGTCTGTGCAGAGTTCTGTGTGTTTGTCAACACCGAGCACTGTACTGTGGCCAATCAGCAGGTGTACAGCCATAAGCATTGGCTGAACCTACTAATAATCAGGGGGCGGGCACATGCAAACCGCCAAACCAGGAAGTGTACTGTGACGTATGGGTACGCCTCAAGGCCTGGCTGTGCTGCTCGCTCACAGTATATCTACTGTGAGTGTGTCAGTGAGAGGTTAAATGATTTTCATTTTTTAGCGTTGAGGGACCTGTGTGTTTTTTTGTTTTTTACAGCTCTACAGATCTAATCACTACAAAACCTCACTATCTTTTAGATGGAGCCTGTCATCTGCATTTTTATCTTAACACATTGAGCATAATATATATAAGCATTCCCCAGTAAACCATTTGTTTAAATTTTTACCCCAACATTTGCAGTTTACAACTATCCATGCTGCCGGCTCCTACTCTCTGTATTGCTTCCCTGAACTTCTGGTCTTCACAGGAAAGAGTTAACAGTGCAGTTTGAATCAGTCTGTTAGCTTGGAGAGGGTAGTGGGGAGCAGGGGAGTGTTTTTTTCATTCATAGGACTATGCGTTTCTATTGATGCACACCGCACAGGGAGAAACAAATCGAATCCCTACATGTATGCAAGGGTGACTCCACAGGAAGCTGCAGGAGAAAGGAGACACCCTGAAATAGGAAACCTGGGGCAGCAGTCTTGGCACCAGCTTAGGTTTTACTTCCTCTTTGTTTCCCTGCAAAGGTAAAGCATAATGGGCTACTATGCATCACATAGTAGCCCATTATGTGTCACTTACCTGAAACCAAAGCCTGCGATGTCCCTGATTTCTTTGCTGGCAGGAAGTGTCCATTCTTCACCCCTCTTCCTTCCGGGGCCGCAAACTCCGGCTCTGTGACTGGCCGGAGTCACGTGACGTCACTTGAGCGCAGGAGTCGCCAGTCACGGTATGACCCCAGCTTGAAACGGCACAGCGTGCCCTTTTTTAAGAGTGCTCATGCGCCGAATACGACATCGTTCGGGGACATAGTAAATATCTCCTAAACCGTGTAGGTTTAGGAGATATTTTTCATGCACCTACGGGTAAGCCTTAATTTAGGCTTACCTGTAGGTGAAAGTGGTCTGTGAGGGTTTACAACTGCTTTAAACAGGAACATAGGCAAAAATTAAAAGATAAAGCTGCAAACAAAGTTATGCCGCGTACACACGATCGGAATTTCTGTCGGAAAAACCTTGGATGTTTTTTCCGATGGAATTTCGCTCAAACTTGGACTCGGACTTTTCTTGTCGGAATTTCCGATCGTGTGTACGTAAAAGTAAAATGTAAAAAGTGTTTAAATTAGCTGCTGAAAGTGCTTACAAAGCTGAGGGTTTAATATCACTTGAAGCTGCTGCAAAATACATACATCTTCAGGGTGAGTGCAAGTGAACCACATTATACCCATTATGTTCGTTGTGTATCTAATTTGACCAATGATAATCCAGAGTATATAATCTCATCATTTAAAGTTTACTTCTAGGTACAGTATAACCCATGTTATAATGCGTGTTCCTGGCAGCCAAAGTAATAATTCATTGCCCCTATTACTGTTTTTTTTTTTAGCTAATTGCTGTATAATGTTAGCAGTGTTTGACAGGGGAGGCAACATCCAACACAGGAGGAGGATGGGGCCAAAATGGGTACAATGAGTTTGAATGATCTAGGTTTGTTCATCTAAAATTCTGCTCTTAATTTACTTTTGGTATTTGTGCAAAAAAAAAAAACGTATACCAGAACTGATCAATATGAATCTTCAGATGTTAGGCCTCATGCCCACGGACGTTTTTACAGCCGCCTTTTTTACAGCTTAAAAACGCCTGTCCATGTTATTGTATACATTTTTTGACCGTATTTTTTTGGGGAAAAAAAAATAAAAAAAAAAAACAAAAACGTTGAGCTCAAAAACGCAATTGCGGCGTTTTTGAGCACTTTGCGGTTTTTTATGCCTAACGCCGAGGAACGCACTGGTCCTGGGGTTTTTTTTACAGCTTAAAAACGCCTATGCTATTTGCAGCTCAAAAACGCCTAGGTGGGCATGAAGCTATAGACTAACATGGACAGGTGTTTTTAAGCTGTAAAAAACGCTCAAACGCGGCTGTAAAAACGTCCGTGGGCATGAGGCCTTAGAGTTACCTTTGAATATATACCTGCAGCAACATCCTAACTTTTCTTTGTTTTTGTTTTTTTCTTCTAGGTTCTGAAGATTTTGAATGTATTCACACCTGATACTTTTACATAAGTGCTAAGTTGCTTAGTGAAATAGCAAACTGCACTGCTTTTTCTTAAGCATACGAAACCAAGGAATTAAGCCAAGTCTATCATGGAAACTCTGTCCCAGGATTCTCTGTTAGAGTGCCAAATTTGTTTCAATTATTACAGTCCTCGAAGAAGGCCCAAATTACTTGATTGCAGGCATACGTGCTGTTCGGTTTGCCTGCAGCAAATGAGGGCTAGCCAGAAAGACCTTAGATGTCCTTGGTGCCGAGGTGTTACAAGGTTACCTCCTGGATATTCGGTGTCCCAGCTTCCTGACGATCCAGATGTAGTGGCAGTCATTGCGATTCCTCATACTTCAGAAAACACCCCGGTCTTCATTAAATTGCCAAGCAATGGATGCTACATGTGGCCACTTCCTGTCACCAAAGAAAGGGCTCTATTGCCTGGTGATATAGGTTGCAGATTACTACCAGGAAATCAGCAAAAACCAGTCACCCTGGTGACCATGCCAATGGAACAGCAACCCCTACAAGGTTCTATGGCACAGGATATTGCAGAGGAGGAACATGAGAGAAGGGGTGTTGTGAAAAGTTCAACCTGGTCTGGAGTTTGCACTGTCATTTTGGTAGCATGTGTTTTGGTCTTCCTACTTGGAATTGTCCTGCACAACATGTCCTGTATCTCTAAGCGCTTCACGGTCATTTCATGTGGTTGAAATGGATTCTTCCTATACTCTTTGCCACATATATGTTAAAATAAAAGCATATACAGAAGCATTGTATTATGAAACAAATATCAACTGCAAAAGGGTGGGAACTTGTTAACTTCTGGAGTTCTGGGGCACAAGAGAGAGACGTCCCCAGCTTTCCCCTCTAACAGTTTGGTTAGAGTTCAGTTAATGAAGATTGCATGCACAGTCATCATTCCTTCTTAAACGGGACATGTATGGTACATTTGACTGTAGGGTAGTACGATGACTTCTTAGCTCATTGTGGTATGGCCATATCCACCAGACATTGATCAAGCAACTTTTTCCTTGAGATTTAGTTCAACATGAGTATAATTAGCAGTTCTCTGGTTAATTTGAAGGATGGAGAAAGTCAGTAGAGGGAACGCTAAGTCATTATAACTAAAACAAAGCAGATATCAAAAACAAGCCGTTATTTTCCTTAGTAAATACATCGATAATCTGTATCTGCATACATCTCAGGTCTCCTTTTACTGACATGGCTGTTATAGGAACATAATGTTTTGTGGTACGTTAAACATTGTACTGCCTTCAATTGATTGTCCCATATTATCAATATCCTGCATTTTTTCAGGTGCCTATAAAACAGATGAGGCTGAATGTACTATATGTAAGGTTAAGGTTTCAGGCTTATCTGTGTGGTGCAAGTAAAACACGGTGGTACATGTCTTACACATGGTGATCAGGGATGACGCAAACTCCTCTTCTTACAATACAGATGATATTAAGGATATAATGAAATCTAATATTTGGTGGGTCTTGGCACTTCTTAATTCTTGCCAAGAAGTGTTATGTGGAGCAAGGCTTTGTTAATAAATATAGAGTCCATATTCAATCAGAATGATGTAACATCTTGTTGTAAAATTGTAAAAAAAAATATTGCATTCCAAAAAAAAAACGAATACTTTTATTTTGTCTAATGTCACATTTCTAAACCAATCTGTATGTCATAAAAAATTGTTGGGTGTCTTTTGGGTTCTCTGGTTTAACTAAAAGAGATGTGTGATGAGTATCAAAGGTCATGTTTCTGCAATTTAGCAACAAAGCAAGAGAACGTAATGATAGTTTATGGATGGATGAGTAGTAATTATTATGCTATTCTTTGTATGGCATTGTCTTTGTGAAGCTGGACCATCGATAAAATCTGATTAAAGTTGTGGGTTATAAAAATAGATGAACTGTCAACATTACAACTTCCATTTTTGTTTTAAATATTTTCTGCCACATTTTTATTGCAGATTATTTACAGCTGTAAAAAAATATGTGACCGATCCTTTTCATATGTTTTTTTTTTTTTTTCTTCTGCATTTTTTTATTTTTTTTTTCATTTTCAGTTATACTGTATCTCTGTATATACTTAAGATGATAGAATAATTAAACACACATTTGCATATTTATTTGCCCATATGGAGTACATAAAAGTGTAAATACAGTATTACATTTTCTTACAATAAAATCAGTGAAAATTGCTACGGAGCTTAAATAAATGGAAGATTTCTGGTGCTGTGTTTTTTTATAAGAATTCTGTGAAAGCAAGAAAAAAGTTGTTTTTTGAGGCTAATGTGTATGTAGTGCAATATTAGAGAGTGAAGTAGAATACAGGCATACCCCACTTTTAAGTACACAATGAGGTTTATTTACTAAAGCTGGAAAGTGCAAAATCAGGCTCACTTCTGCATAGAAACCAATGAGCTTCTAACCCCAGCTTGTTCAATTTAGCTTTGGTAAAAAAAAAAAACTGTAAGCTCATTGGTTTCTATGCAGAAGTGAGCCTGATTTTGCACTTTCCAGCTTTAGTAAATAAACTCCATTGTGTACTTTAAAAGTGGGGTATGCCTGTACATAAAGGATCAGACCAGATAAATTCCATTACAGGAGGCATTTTTAAACTAAAGCCTGGTACACCCGATCGGATTTTCCGCAAACAAAGCGTAGGACTTTTGTCCAAAGGGCGTTGGCCAGGAATTTGTCTTGCATACAAATGGCACACAATTGTCAGCCAACAAACACAAAACTACGTGTTTTTTCAGCTCTTTAGCGCCACCATTTGTGCACCATCTGCTAATGTTGTGTTTGGTGAGCATTGCTTCCGAGCATGCGTGTTTTATACTTTTGTCCAACAGACTTGTGTACACACAATCGGAAAAGTCGACAACACACAATTATTGTCGGAAAATTTTAAAGCGTGCTATCCAACATTTGTCTGCAGAAAATCTGACAACAGTTGTCCGATGGAGCATACAAACGGTCAGATTTTCTGACAACAGCCTGTCCTCACACAATTCCCTTTGGAAAATCCAATCGTGTGTATGAGGCTTTAGCTATAGCTTGTCTATACTGGGGAGAGGAACAGGTTTACTTTACAGGAGTGACATTTAGCAGCCAGTACTTTCCTGCACTCCCCCGCTACCCAAGAAATAACTCCCAGTATGTTTTGAGAATGCATAACATACCTTTTCTGCCTCCCAACAGTACAGTGATCAGTTGTCAGGCTGACTGCTGCCACCTGGGTGGCATGCAAAGTTGCCCAGCACAAATCAGGCCCATACACAGGGCTGTGGATGTGCTGTGAATCTGGGGTAAAGCTGGCCATACATGGATCCAAATTTGATTGGTTCAGTAGGGTCCAGCCAAATTTTGATCCATCCGTGGCCACTGTGGTTGATTTGCTTTTATTTAAAAAAAATAAAATAAAAATAGGCAGCAGCACTGATCTGTGTATTCTGACAGCAGGGAAGTCTCCCCCCTGTCAGAATACAATAGCGCAGTGGGGAGGATTCCCCCATCCACCTTGAATGTGTGTGATGGGGGAATCGGATCATGTATGGCCAGCTCAAGTCCTAGCTGCTAACGTCCATCTTGTAGAGTGAAACTTTTTTGCCAGAATGAGAGAATTATTTAACACAAGTAGTCCTGTTTAGGCTATGGAAAGAGGCTAGGTAGGATACATTTCACTCCCTGTAGGCAGTCCTGGTGCCAGTTTATCTCCTGAGATCCATACCGATGGAACACAGCTTTCTAAACTGTGTAATAATTTTCTCTTCTGAGAATTGTTTGGCATTGCAGCCAAAAGTGACTTCATCTGGAGAATCAAACTATCTAGGAACATTTAGATTACGGTCCATAAAAAAAAAGCGCCCTTTTCAAACATTATTAACAACTTGTACCTTGGTGAACTAAAACTGAAAGGGGTCCTACACTGAGGTCTAGAGCACCCCAGGAGCAATGTTGAAACATCGCTGGACAAGAGTTATAGTGGTTGCAGTCATCCTAAAGGGAACCTGTTAGAGCAGAAATTTGACAGCTATTGGTGACTTGATCCTGAAGGTGTATGCCAGGAGTCTCCAAACTTTTTCAAACAAAGGGCCAGTTTACTGTCCTTCAGACTTTAGGGGGGAGCCAGATTGTGGCCGGTGGGGATAGAAAATGTCTCCAACCATCAGCATGACCTTGGACTTTGTCGTCAATAGAAGGAGTAGTGCCCTAACATTGGCATTCATAGGAGGGAAAGTGTCCTATCTTCGGAATTAGTTGGAGGACTAGTACCCCATCATTGGTGTCAGTGGAAGAAACAGTGCCCCATTGTTGGTGTCAGTGAAAAGAATAGTGCCCCATCATTGATATTAGTGGGAGGAATAATGCCCCATCATTAATGTCAGTGGCTGGATTTGTGCCTTACTGTAGGTGTCAGTGGGAGGAATAGTACCTCATCATTGGAAGGAATAGTGCCCCAAGGGCCAGATAAAGGCTAGCAAAGTGCCGCACTCAGGCCACAGTTTGGAGACCACTGGTGTAAGCTTTGGGGATCTCATCCTCACCATTGCTTTATTACTCATATATTCCTTAAAACCTTGTGTAGGTACCTGGTCCCCTCTGCACTTTGTGGTTTTATCTGCCAGTCCCAACATTGCTACAGAGCGCAGTAGTGACGTAGGAACCGGCAAGAGGCACCACAGTGCTGAGAGGGGAGCCAGGCGTCTTTGACTCCTGGAAATGTGCCAGACGCTGAAGATTCTTCTTTACGATGTCTTCAAGACAACAAAGATCAGCGGTTTAAGTAGTGGGAACAAGTAACAATTATTTTCTTTACATGCAGGCCACTTTCTTGTGTAGTGTTTTTATTATAATTTTTTTACCACATCAGCGTCACTTAAAAAAAATGGAAAAAAAAGTTCTGTATTGATTTTGGAAATAAGAGATGTGACTCAGGTAAGAATTTACTAAATGTCCTCATAGCCAATCAAAGAGTATCTCTTCCATCCATAAAGCAGGCGTCTGTATATTTGTTTACGCTCTTCAAAAACTTCTTGTTGTATAATAAAACCCTTTCAGTTCAATCCATTTATTGTGTTATAGCCCCTACTCTGTAAGAAGAGCACGTTTTTCGAAAGGAATTAACACGCATGATCTAGTGCAAACTGCAAGGCAAATATTGTACACATTGTGTAACGCCATACAGTTTGCTCTATAGCACGTGTTCATTTTTCAAATGTTGTGCTAGAGGCTGACTTTTTTTTTCAAACTACAGATATAAATCTGTTTCCTTTTAATTACGCATGTAGAGCATTTGTATATGTTTCAGGGTATGCACAGATAAAAAAATTGTTTTGTTCACCTGTTATTTGTTATTAAATTCTTCCATTTAGCTTGTATTTCTTGTTTGTTTATTTATAATGCTTAGTAAATGAAACAAGTAAAACTGTTCATAATTCAGGTCATGCATGCAACCATCTGCTGCATATCTCGAATGGAATCAGAATAAAGTAGCAGGGCCTCTGGGCTTCAGCTGCTCTCCAAATGATTCCCAGTGGGATTCCCAGTACAAAAATGGAACTTAAAATGAATGTGAAATCCAGATATGTGTCAAGATTTCACCAAATTGCACACAAAAGGAGAGAGAATAATAGTTGGCTGTACATACAAAAACAAAACATAAATAAAATGTGGGGAAGTATGGAAAATGTGGTCACTGCATGTTGTAATGCTTTTAAATGATCCAGGGCCTTTGGTATTCTTTCACATGACCTTTTAAGGCCCGTTTCACACGAGCTTCAGCTTGTACAAGTGCAATGTGAACAGCAAGCTTTAAAAAAAGCATTTTTAGAGCTTACAATAAGCTTTGGTGATCCTTTTAAAGTGACAATTAAAGCCCTGTACACACGATCGGTTTGACTGATGAAAACCGTCCGATGGATTGTTTTCATCAGACAAACCGATCGTGTATGGGACCCATCGGTCTTTTTTCCATCGGTTTTAAAATATAGAACATGTTTTAAATTTTTCCGATGGATAAAAAACCGATCGAAAACTCTGATCGTCTATGGGCAAGTCCATCGGATCAAAAACCCACGCATGCTCAGAATCAAGTCGACGCATGCTCAGAAGCATTAAACTTCATTTTTCTTTCAATAAATTTTTATTTTTCAATTCAAGACATGTACAGAAAATCTTAAAAAATTGTTGTTTAAACATGACAAAGGGTTATTTCCAATTGTTTATGTCACAATGTTCTCATCAAGAGATAAAAAAAAAAAAAAAAATGAAAAATAGGCATTCAGGGAAGTCACACCCCACCTGGACGCCCCTAACGGGATCATCCTGCGCCCAGGTCAGGCCCCCCCCCCCCAGCCCGCCATCCTCATATGAAACCAATAAAAAGGAATTCGGAATCTTAATGAAGAACAGTACTATACTCATATACAATAACGCCCATCAAATTTAAGACTCGGAAATACCGCAATAAGAACACAGTAAATAATGATATCAAATCTTTGAATCATGTTTAAGTATCAAAACAAAAATAAAATAAAAATAAATAAAACAAAAGATAAAAGAACCAAGAAAAGATAGAATAGAAGAAGAAAGAAATAAGAAGAAATCACATGCCGAACATGAGGCCCTTTAGGAATTAGAGCGGTCAGGGTCATGCCTGACCTTCAAAGAAACGCCACAGAAAACTGCCCAAGGTTCCCATATTGCCTCAAATTTAGGGATTAAATTAGTTGATATGCTAACCATCTTCTCTTGAGCCATAATCCAAGAGATCTTATTGTGTATAGCCTTAATGGATACCCTGGGCTTCCTCCAAGATCTAGCAATAATAATTTTAGTCCCCAGAAGTATAAAGTGAATCAGTTTTCTAGTTGGTTTAGAAACGTTGGGAATATTGTCATTGAGGAGAGCAACAGAAGCTGACCTAGGTACTGAACACGAAGTGACCTTAAATATGAGATTAAAAATTTTCTTCCAGATCGGCCTGATCCTAGGACATTCCCACCAGATATGCACCATCGAGCCCAATAAATGGCAGCCTCTAAAGCAGTTGGGATCCGATTCTGGGTAGATGGATGCAAGCCTGATGTGAGTCATGTACCATCTCATGACAACTTTTAAGTTAGCTTCCATGAGGGAGGTGTTCAAAATACTGTGGAATGAGCGAAAGTTGGCCTTTTGCCAGGATCCTAGATCTCAATTTAGCTGGAGGTCATCTTCCCATGCTTTCATGTATGAGGTTTTAGTAGCTGTACAAGTAAGTGAAGAGTAGATGACAGAAATGCCCCCCCTTTGTCCCACGGCCGATCCGCACCAGATCTCATAGTCCGTAAATTTGGGAGGAAGAGGTTTCTCCGTCCAAATATCATTCAAGAATTGTGAAATCTGTTCAAATCTAAATTTTTCAGAGTCAGGGAGGTCAAATTTATTTAGACAATGGGGCATGGTAATAGGACCCCGATTTGTAAAGTATTGTCTTATCCTATATAGACCTTTGTTTGTCCACCAACTGAAGGCCTCGGTATCCATACCGGGAAAGAATTTTGGATTATTCAAAATGTGTGCTAGTGGTTGTGCTACAGACACTAGAGTGGGAAGAGGACGGAGTCTGTCCCAAAGGGCAAATGATTGAGATAAGGAAGGGGATAAAATAGGTGGTCTCTGTCTTTGTGGGCACCAAAGCAGGTACTCTAAGGATAATTGTGGTACCGCTTGTTCTTCTATCAGCACCCAGTCCGGTTTTTCATTCTTGGAATAAAATATAGATAATTGTGCTAGTCTGGCAGCTAAAAAATAATTATATAAGTTAGGCAAACCCACCCCTCCCTTCTTCCTATTTAAATATAGGGTGTTTTGGGGAACTCTGTAACTAGATTTGCCCCATACGAATGTGAGAATTGTACTTTGTAAGGAATTTATCTGATCTTTCCTGATGGGAATGGGGAGGGAACGAAATAGATATAAAATTCTAGGGAGTGATGTCATTTTCACTGAATTAATCCTGCCCAACCAAGATAGTTCGAATTTGTCCCAATATTTAAGATCTGTAATAATTTTATGGAATAGGGGAGGATAGTTACTTGTGTAAAGAGATTCTGTTCGAGCAGTCAGAAAGATTCCAAGATATTTAATATGAGAAGAATTCCATTCAAATTTGAAAGACTGTTTGATGAGGGAAACTATGGGTAACGGGAGGGAAATATTTAGTGCCTGTGACTTGGCAAAATTGACCCTGAGTCCTGAAATATTAGAAAAATCAGAAATTACTTTATAAAGATTTGGGAGGGAGGTAATGGGAGAGGTAAGAAAGAGAAGCAAATCATCTGCGAAAAGTCCGCATTTATGCATCTGATTCCCACAGGTTACGCCTTTAATGTCAGAATTTTGTCTAATGGCTATGGCCAAGCTTTCAATGGCCATAGCAAAGACAATAGGGGATAGTGGACAACCTTGTCTTGTACCCCTGGCTATATTTATCGGAGAGGAATAATATCCCTGTATACGAATTTGAGCTTTAGGTTGAGAATACAGAGCTCTAATAACTCCCATAAAACGTGGGCCAAAACCCCATCGTTCTAATAGGGGAAAAAAGTATTGCCAGGATACAGAGTCGAAGGCCTTCTCCAGATCAAGTGCTAACAGGAAACCCTGTTGTTTTTGACCTCCCTCCCAGTTGGACTGCAAAAGGGAGATAATATCAATTGCTCTTCTCACTTGATCTGGGCCTTGTCTTCCTGGCATAAATCCTACCTGATCCTTGTGGATATATTTAGTAATAAAAGAGGAGAGGCGATTCGCAAAAATTTTAGTGAGAATTTTCAAATCATTATTTATCAAAGAAATAGGGCGATAATTGGAAACTTCTTCTTGGTTTTTATCCGGTTTGGGTATAACAGTAATGTAGGCTGTATTAAGTTGTGTACCTAATTGGGAACCCCTTGTAGTAAAATTAAAATTTTTTGTTAAATATGGGGTAAGGGTGTCCTTGAAGGCTTTGTAGTAGGGAGCTGATAATCCATCAGGTCCCGGGGCTGATCCTGCCCTGAGATCTTGAATTACTGCTGTAACCTCTTCAACAGAGAAGGGAGCTTCTAGGATATCTCTATGTTCCATATTCAAGGATGGAATAGGGAGGCCATCTAGGTATGAGGATACCGAGTTCATGGGTATATTTGAAGGGTCGCTATAGAGTTCGGAATAAAATGTCTGAAAAGCCTTTAGTATCTTTTCAGGGTTAGCCGTGGGGTCCTGTCCAGCAATGCGGATCTTAGGTATGGAATAAACTCTCGTTTTAGGAGACAATTTGGATGCCAACAAACTACCTATTTTACCTGTTTGAGTATAAAATGTATTACTTGTCCAACGGAGAGATTTCTCAGCTTTTGTAGTGAGTGCTAAATTGAGTTCTAGTCTACTCCTTTCAATCTTAGACAATAAGGATAGAGAAGGTTTCCTTTTATGCTGTGTTCTCAGGGTCCTGTATGATCTCTCCAATCTATCAATGTCCGCTTCCCCTTCCTTTTTGATTCTTGTCAAAATTTGGATAAGCTTGCCCCTAATAAAGGCCTTATGAACAGCCCAAAGGACTTCGACGGAAACATTTTCTATATCATTAAAGCTGAAGTATTCTTGAAGAGCTTTATCTATTTCCATTTGTATGGCTGGATCGGAAAGTAAAGACTCATTTAGTCTCCAATTACCCCCCTTTGATCTACCAGTTTTAATGCGTAGGAACATGACAACCATGCAGTGATCAGAAAGGACCGTGTCTTTAATGATTGATTTAATAACATCCGGGAGAATATAGGAAGGAACCAGGATATGGTCAATCCTAGAGTAGGTGTTGTGTGGGTGAGAGTAATGAGTATAATCTCTTATAGAAGGATTAGATTCTCGCCATACATCAGCTAGGCCTTTATCATGTAAAAGTCTAGCTATTTTCAGGCTTATCTTAGTGGGTCTGGTTAATTGGGTCGAGTGGGGTTTGGATTTGTCCAACCCCTGATCAAATGCTGCATTGGAATCTCCCCCCCAAATGATTGTGCCCTCTAATTGAGGAGATAGGGTGTCCAGGATGAATCGAAAAAATGTATCTTGCCCTGAATTGGGGGAATAATATGAAATCAGAGAATATATTCATCCCTCTATTGTGCCCTTAACCAGTATAAACCTGCCCTCAGGATTTTTGAAATCAGATATGAAACTAAAGTGGCATGATTTTGAAATACAAATAGCCACACCCTTAGTTTTCTTTTTGGCATTAGCTAAAAAAAATTGTGGGAATCGGGAGTGTATAAAGCTGGGATTGAATTGCCTAGGGAAATGGGTTTTCTGAATCATGAGTATGTCAATACCCAGGGATTTATAAGAGTCAAAGAGTTTGCGTCTCTTAACAGGGGAATTCATGCCTTGAACATTATGTGTAGCTATTTTGAGTGAACCTAGTACGGAATCAGCCATGGGACTCAGGGAGGGAGCTGCCATCGTCATCCACTATATCTACCTTACCGCAATACACCATCCTCAGGATCTGTAAGTGTTCTAGACGGGTAATCAAAAGCCAAAGGATCATGTTGCGGGTACCTTCAATTGAATCTGCAAAAGCCAGAACTGCCAGGCATGTGATAATAGGATTAGAGATAGGAAAGGAGAAAAAAGATTTGAAAAAGTGTAAAAAATAAGAAGAGTAAAAAATTGTCATAGAGAAACAGTAATAAAAAAATAAAATTAAAATTTTAAAAAACCGAAAAAAGGATGAAAACGATCTCGAGGAGGATAAATTCCTCCCCAAAACTTCTACCAAGGTAGAAAATGAAAAGCCCGTTCCCTAAGGAAAAGGCTATTCCTTCCACAAAGTCTCTAGGAGACTCAGGGGAAAGGTGGAAGCACATGGGACCCACCCCAGCCAGGGCGCCCCTTAAAAAGAAACTAAAGACATACTAGATCTACCATATTCAGGTCTGTCCGGAGGGACCCCCACTTCTCCCCCCTGAAGTGGATAGAGGAGCGAGAGTCCCACCCCCCCAAATTGGACAAAGAACTCTACAAGTAGTAGATCTAACTCAGAAAAATTGAGAGGGGGATAAAAACCCCTTGCAAAACATTTTGGAAAAATTTAAACAATCAGAACAAAAAAAAAAAAACATTAGTTCCAGACTCTTAGAATAAATCTTTCCTGGAACTCATGGGAATCGAGGAGTACAAAGTATAAATTGTGAGCTTGGGTCTCTTCAAGCGGGACCATTGTCTTTGGCTTTCTTGGTTCTTGCCCTGGTCCACAAGGGAGATTGAAACTTAATTTTTCTCGGCTCATCGGAGTGTTTTACGTCACAGCGTTTGGAACGGTCGGTTTTTTGACTGATGGTGTGTGGGCAAGACTGATGAAAAACAGTTTCATAGGATTTCCGATGGACAAATCCATCGGACGAAAATCCATAGGTTATCCGATCGTGTGTACAGGGCTTAAGGCTCACATTAAGATCTGTGTATAACATTTCCAAAACAGGAATTAAAGTGTTTTTTAAAAGCTTAGTGAAAGCTGCTCAAAGCTTGCTGAAAGTTTCATAAAAGCTTGTCATTCACACAGCTTTTTTTTTTATTAACAGAAGTTTATGTAAAGAAGGCCTCAATGATAAATATAAATTTAAAAACCCATGAACATAACAAGGACTACCAAGAAAATTTTCAGATATCACACCTTCCTTCTTTTTTTTTTCTCCTGTGCTTTAAGCATACCTCCCAACAGTCCTGAATTGTGCTGGACTGTCCCTTATTCAAACCTGAATCTTGTGGGCCCATGTACAGAAGCTGTGTGCTCCTCTTTGCCTTCTAAGCGCTGATCAGTCATTTAGCCAATGCGCATTAATGTATACCACAAATGATATAACAGGTAGGGGGGGGGGGTTTACTTACACTTTAAAGTAGGGCTGTTACTGATTAAAGTTTTCGTGTTCAATTAATCGTTTTTTTTTTCAATCGATTAATCGACTAATTTTGATTAATTATAACTGTAATGTCGTCATCTCCCCCACTGTAATATCCACGTCATCTCCCCACTGTAATATCCACGTCATCTCCCCCACTGTAATATCCACGTCATCTCCCCCACTGTAATATCCACGTCATCTCCCCCACTGTAATATCCACATCTCCCCCACTGTAATATCCACATCTCCTGCACTGTAATATCCACATCTTCCCTATTGTAATATCCACGTCCTCTCCCCCACTGTAATATCCACGTCCTTTCCCCCACTGTAATATCCACGCCATCTCCCCCACTGTAATGTCCACATCTCCCCCCATTAGGGATGAGCCGAACACCCCCCCCCCCGGTTCGGTTCGCACCAGAACCTGCGAATGGACCGAAAGTTTGCTCGAACTATGGAACCCTGTTAAAGTCTATGGGACTCGAACGTTCAAAATCAAAAGTGCTAATTTTAAAGGCTAATGTGCAAGTTATTGTCCTAAAAAGGGTTTGGGGACCCGGGTCCTGCCCCAGGGGACATGTATAAATGCAAAAAAAAGTTTTAAAAACGGACGTTTTTTCAGGTGTGATGCTGCCTGTCAGTAGTGTTCCCTGTTTGCCTGTAGGTGGCACTGTCATCACCGGCATAGGTTGAACTACAGGGGGTATCACAACACCTTGGGTGTCCTTTCTCGGCAGCCGTGCTGTGGGCGTGGTCTACCCACTGTGCATTCCTGATCGCATCCCCTAAAAAGTTCACAATTTATCCGTGCTCCATCCCAGCTGCTAGGACCGCTCACAAAGGGACTATCCGGGTGAGCAAAACCCACTCAGGCTTGAGTGGCGACGAAAGAGTTGCACTGTGTGTTTAAGTGCTTTGTACCTGAACCTTCCCCTACTTCTCTCATTTCCCTACTCTCTCTTCAAGTTTACTGCAAAGATAAATAATAAAACCTTACTGCTTAGGATTTACTACTGTATGGACATTGGACTTATTCTCTACCTAGACAACGGAGCAAGGGAACCACTTGAAAGAGGTAATTGCTGCAAGGCCCAAACAATAACACAGCTCGCCCCTCTACACAAGGGGGGATACCGGGCAAGTAGCAGGTGTGCCCGACTGCGAACGGAGGATGGCACAAAAGGGTCTGTGTGCTACATTAGTTTGTTAAAAACTAGTGTGTTTACATGTCAGGGTCAGTTCAGCTCCCATTGTACTTCCTGACAGCTACAGATATAAGCTCTGGAGGTCTTTTAGATCCCTCTGTTCCGGTCAATTGAAAAAACAAACTGCCTTTGTTTTTTGAATGGCAAAGAATGGGGGAGGGTGGTAAAGACACAATCGCAGTGCTGGGGTCTGTAGGGCTTGAATAGCTTATGTTCATAGGCGCCTGGAAGTACTGCAAGATCTGTACTAATACTAACAGGTAAACAACTAGTTTATAACATGCCGAATAGAGCCTGTATGGTGGTGGCTTGCAGGTAAGGCTAAAGCATGTTACTGCTCTGAACCTGATAAGGTCCTCATTCCCAGAGTAGGGCTTTAACCCCTTCCATACCGGGCCATAGCAGAATGACGCCGGCAGGAACCCTCTCTCCCTCCGGGTGGACGTCATATAACGTCCTGGGTTTGAGGGGGGATATCTGAATGATGCCTGCAGCTAGAGGCATCATTCAGATATCCATTTTTTCAGCCGGCGATCCTGCGCACAATAAGAATGATCATAGCGGCGGTTCCGCCACTTGATCGTTCTTATAGGCGGCGGGAGGGGAAACCCCCACCCTCCCGCCGCCATCCGGTGCTTCTCCGGGCTCTCCCGTGTGATCGGGGACCCGGAGAGAATCGTCGGCGCCGGTGGTGGGTCACGTGATGAGCATAGAGATGACTGGTGACCAGATGGTCAACAGTCATCTCTATGATCGTCGGAGGCCCGCGCGCGATGTGATGATGTCATGCCCGGGTCCTCAAATGTAAACAAAGCCGCCATTGCGGCTAGTAAGTATGAGATCGGTGAAAAAAAATTCACTGATCTCATGCTTTCCAGCCTGGAGGAGAGATGTGGGGTCTTATTGACCCCGCATCTCTCCATAAAGAGGACCTGTCACACACATTCCTATTACAAGGGATGTTTACATTCCTTGTAATAGGAATAAAAGTGATCAAAAAAAAAAAAAGTGTAAAAAAAAAAAAAAATATGTTTTTTTTAATATGCCCGTCCCCAATAGCTCACGCTTAGAAGCGAACACACACGTAAGTCCCGCCCGCATATGTAAACGCCGTTCAAACCACACATGTGAGGTATCGCTACGTGCGTTAGAGCGCGTGCAACAATTCTAGCACTAGACCTCCTCTGTAACTCTAACCTGGTAACCTGTAAAATTTTTCAAAGTGTCGCCTATGGAGATTTTTAAGTACCGAAGTTTGGCACCATTCCATGAGTGTGCGCAATTTTAAATTGTGACATGTTAGGTATCTTTTTACTCGACGTAACATAAGCTTTCATATTTTACAAAAAAACTGGGCTAACTTTACTGTTTTGTTATTTTTTAATTCATGAAACCATTTTTTTCCCCCAAAAAAGGCGCTTGAAAAATTATTGCGCAAATACCGTGCAAGATAAAAAGTTGCAACGACTGTCATTTTATTCCCTAGGGTGTCTGCTAAAAAAAACATATATATAATGTTTCGAGTTCTGAGTAATTTTCTAGCAAAAGAATGATGATTTGTACATGTAGGAGAGAAGTGCCAGAATAGGCCCGGTATGGAAGTGGTATAAAAAGCCCTGTATGGAAGTGGTTAAGCATAAGGCATTTACTCATAATGTTGTCATAGTTCATGGTTTGCTAATACAATTGCCTAACGTAGATAAATCGCTATCTTAGGTACAGTTTGACTAATAATATGTGTTTGTACTGTATACTATGCTATCTCTGCAAGACATACCTACCACTATAGAATACTAATAGCTCTCATTGCAGTCTTGTGTATGGTTTTGTATGCATTACCAATTTATCTCAAAGGCTCAGCATGCCCAAATGTGATATTACAGTTAAAAAGAAAAAATGTCAAACTAGAGCTACCACAGTGGGTCCAATATAAACTTCAATTTACTTTTACCAAAATATAATTAACTCACAGTCATAAAGTCAAAAACACCTCTTTATTACATAAAAATAAATAAAGATATAAGCACACCATGATACTAATCAATTTCTCTAAAACATAACACTTTGGGGTTCATTTACTAAATGCACTTTGCAACATGCAGTTGCTACAGAGCTTAGTAAATGAGGTAAAGCTTCACTTTGCAAAGAATACCCAATCACGTGCAAGGAAAAACACAAACTAAAAAAAAAAAAACAGCATTTTTGCTTGCACATGATTGGATGATGGAAGTCAGCAGATTATTTGCTCATTTACTAAGTTCTGGGGCAACTGTTCTTGCAGTTTTGAGTCACCAAGTATTAAATAAAAAGGGGGTTTGTAGGGGTTGACATTTTTGTTTTTGGTTTATATAGTTTTGAGTCACCAATTATCAAATAATGGGATTTGTAGGCCCTTCCAGATATTCTTGATTTTGTATTATTACAGTCCTTTTCTGAATGTTTATGGCAGCCTTCCTTAACCAGGGTACTGCCTGAGGTACTCAGGGGTGCCACGGCATCCTTGTTTAAAAGGCTGTCAGATCCGTCCGAACACCCGCTTTGCCAAACGTTAGCATAGCAGGAGCTTGGTAAGCACAGTGCAGTAGAAGGGGGAGGTGGCTTTCTTAATCCTGAGTCCCTACAGAACAGTACCTGACATAAGTGCAAGGCTATGTATGTGTGTATGCAGAACCAGTGGTGGGGGGGATACATCCTACTAAGTACCCCTGATTCTGACCCTGCATCTGGCTGCTGACCCAGAGCTATGCCAGCGGCCATCCATACTGTATGCCCCTTGCAGTTCACTATCTTGGCCACACTTTTTCCTCACTGGGTAAGCATTCCCCACAGCCAGGTGGATTGTAATGGAAGAATGGTCCTGCCCTGAGGCTCTGTTGAGAGGAAAGCAGGGCACAGAGGGGATCAAATGGGAGGGTGAGTGTTGGCTTGCAGAGGTTAGCAAATAGGGTAGAGTACAAAGGTTTGCCAACAGAGCATTTTTAAGTACAGAGGTGACCAGAGAGGGGGTTTAAGGTACAGAGAAAAGCAGATAGGGGGTTTTGGGTACAGAGGTGGACAGAGAGGAGGTTTTGGGGTACAGAGGTGAGAGGGGGTTTGGAGTGTGGAGGTGAGAAAGTGGTTTGGGGTTGAACAGTTAGGTGCTGTCCCGGCCAGGAAGGTGGAAGTTAGTTTTCATTCTGGATGCTTGGTCTTTTTGGCTGGTTTTGCTCAGGGTCCGACCCCTTGTCCTGTGTCGTATAAATTGGAACAGTGATCCGGAGCGAGAGCGCGATTCGTTTTCCCCCTGAGACAGTTGAGGAAAAGAGAATCCCCAGATAGTTGAGCGCAGTGAGACCTGTAAGGTAGGAAGACAGATGAAGAGAATTGTAGGAGTAGGAGAATGTCGCTTGTTATGGCCTGCATACAGAGATTTTAGCTTGGGATTCACCCTGAAGACACCAGTGCTGAAGTAATGCCTCTGAAAGACTATAATTACTGGAATACACTTTTACAGGTATGCCGGGGCAGCGCACGAGCCTGTAGTTATGAGTAGGAAGGTAGGAATAACCTTGCATTTGTATGTTGGATCGTGAAATGTCTATTTTTACACCTTTCCAAGTAAATTATTGAAATGTTGTCCTTGCCTGGTCTCAGGTCATTAAAGAGGTGTATAGTAAGTAACTGGCACACACACAGTTAACAAGTGGGTCTTAACACATTGGGGTATGAAGACATCAGTGTAGAGTGGAGTAATGTGAAGGCACATGTGGTTACCAGGAGTAATGGAAGTGTAACAAGCAGCCTGTCAATAGTGTGTACCCGTTAAAGGTGGCATGGCATCTAGCAGCGAGGGAGATGTTGTCAGCACTCCTTCCACCAGCGGTCTGCCTCCCATAGCAACGGGAGTGGATTGCACCGCAGAGGCTCCCCATCCTGTACAGAAGTACAGAAGGTCAAGAGTTAAGTTTAGTGCACATGTGGAGCTCACGCAGATTGCATGGCGGGGCCCACTCCACTACTTGGGAGTATGTGTAAAGTGTGGCTCTCGCGCTACCACTTTAAATAATTTAGCTTGACAGCTGCAAACACTGATTAGTAAATCTGTGACTAAACAAAGTAGTAAATAATAAAGAATGATGTTGCCTGACAAGTCACAACGTGTACTATATGGGAGTAAAAACATCCAATAAAATATAAAAATGAATAATTCAAAAAAACTATTATCATAACAGCATTAAATGTGCAGTGATCAAAAAATATAGTGCAAGTGAAAATACATCAGTGTCAAATGAAATGATGAAGAACGGTGGACTTCTTCCAACCAGTAAAAAAGTGACATATGAATTCAAATAAAAAATGAAACAGTCCAAAAAATTGTAAACACAACAGTGTCAAATAAAGTGACTGAAGTAGGTGAACTATAATTTTCAAAGGTAAGTGATTGTTGTCTATTCCTGGTAGTGATTTGTGACACCTATGTGCTCTCTTCCAAATCACCTCACTGCTGTAAGATAACAGCATTGAATTAGAGAGATCTTGCTCTGGGTGTCCTGATGTTTCTACCCGCCTTCATGGATGTATGTCAGTGAAAACCACAGCTAGTGGATCGTAATTCAATTAGAAGTAAGATAAAACAAGGTCATCCTGGTAAGTATGGTGGAATGTGATCCAGCATCAGGGTAATTCAAGTTTGGGTGGTCCAGAAGGTGGTCCAGTGTGCAGCAGGAGATCCCTGCCAACCAGCAGAGGGGAGCCGCAACAGAAGGAAGCGCCAGAGGACACAACCGCGCTGTCAGGACCAGTGTGGAACGCAGGACCGGGAAGTGACGTCAGTGGAAGAGGACCAGAACCAGCGTGGAGTAGTAGTGAAAAATTCTGGTGGATGTGGACATTGGCTCAGCATGTCCCTCCTAAATGCAGATTGCAGAGAAGGTGTGCATTGTCACAGGAAACCAAGAATTAACTGGAGAACAGTTACAGTATCAGTGTACGTGGTGTACGTTCATCACTGACAGTAGGGGCTCGCCTTAAGGCTGAGTATTACCACATGGCAACCTCAGCCTTGTCTCAGGGCATTGATAAAGATGGCACAAAGTAAAGGTACCCCATATGTGTGTGCGTAAGATGACCATGTAACCAAGTGTCTAACATAGCCCAGAAGAACACATGCGGGTAGGCCTTCTATGTGACCCAGTACTTGGCGCCCAACGAGTTAATCGGAAACATGGAGGATGTGACAAACAACTACACTACTGCCCCACCCGCCCTCACGCATTCTGGTGTGAACTGGCCCTAGTTCCGATTTTTTTTTTATTGTTCTGCACCGAAAATGCATTGTGATTGCTAATGCATGGCACCATTAAGAATTAATGACGGTCTTCTGTGCGTCTGCTAAAGAGCAGCGTGTTTGTCTGGATGTCAGGAATGCACACAATTTTGCGTGTGTTTCCCGACATACAATAGTGTGAACGAAGCCTTAACTGGGGTGCCACGAGATACTTTTCAAGGGTGCCCTGACTGGAAAAATGTATAGAAGGACAGGTTCATGGTTTAAATCACCCAAAGGCTTCATATAATCATAAAAGGTTCAAGAGGCTACATTTTCCTACTGAACCTCCCAACTGTGGCCCTGTTGATTTCCTTGCAAATTCATACACAACACCTCCTACTCAGTATTGAACAATATACCGTATTTTCCGGTGTATAAGGTGACCGGGCGTATAAGACTACCCCCTAATTTTACTGTTTTTCTACAGTTTTTGCCTATACTCACTGTATAAGATGACCCCCCTTCCGAGGCTTCATATTTCCTATATTTCCATCTTGCTGGAGCTGAAGCCATACCGCGCTGAGACAATCATGGCGAGCAATGTATTCTATTAAAGAATACAAAGCCTGCTCGGATTGGCAGAGGCTGTAACATCATCAGCCCGCGCCTCTCTGACTCTCAAAGCCAATCTGAGCAGGCTACTGTATGTAGCTTGCTCGGATTGGCAGAGGTTGTTACTGCAATCTGAACAGGCTCTTTATTCATTAATAGAATACATCACTCGCTGGGATTGGCTCAGCGGTGTATACTGTATGTAGCCAAAGCTACATACAGTATTACTGCACATCCGGCGGTCTGACATACAGCGGGCTACATGGGCTCGTACAAAGGGACTCAATAAAGAGAGAACACAACGATAAAAGGTGCAAATAAATTTATTAATAGATAATTCTTTGGCATTTTAAATGGCCACGGTGTATCCAAGGGGTAACCTGATAATTACTATAATTAAATTAAATAAGAAAGCCATCTTGGCTAATAATTAAAACGAGATTAACGGGGTCCATCCAGACATGCTGGACAACTACACCCCCACTGAATACACCATGACTTTAACAATAGGGAGGGCGGGTGGGCGTTGAGGTCCGGTTCAAACGGTCTGAGGCGCCCCGCTCACTGGTCCCTTATATAACCTCTCTCCGCGCGGGCTTTTCGCTTCCTGTAGCCGACCAATCCTCTTCTGATACAGGTAACCAATCCCATGGCTGTTGCTGCCCAGGGAAACTGCTAATATATCATACCTAGGAAATAAAGCACAGTATCTGCGGTCCCCTTTGAACTCCCCCATGTTGGTCCAGCATATTGCTAGGACCTTTCATGGGCTCGTACAAAGGGACTCAATAAAGAGAGAACACAACGATAAAAGGTGCAAATAAATTTATTAATAGATAATTCTTTGGCATTTTAAATGGCCACGGTGTATCCAAGGGGTAACCTGATAATTACTATAATTAAATAAGAAAGCCATCTTGGCTAATAATTAAAACGAGATGGCCGACTCGATTAAACTTTGCAAACCCATACAAAAAATGTCCAAACCTATAGGGGATAAATGGATTGAATCCTCCCGGAACAAACCCGGAATGAAACCTTCCAACTCCGAGTGCCGATAAGAGACACCACCTGACGCTCTAAGAAAACTATGGATTGTTCTATTTAGGCGCCTCCTTATCCTGTCCACGTAGAAGAGATTACTGGCAGGAGACCATACTAATCTCGGAATCATTTCTGAGAACGCCAGAATGGAAGAAGGAAACATCACCTTAATAGAACCTAAGTCTCTTTTCATTTCGCATAACAGGTCCCAAGTCCTAACTTTACCTAAGTCGTTCGCCCCTGCGTGAATCACTAAAACCTGAGGAAAAGGCCAAATACTGGACAAATAAATCAAATGTTCCCTTAGGCCCCTCCATCTCAAACCCCGTACACCTGACCATAAGACTAAATAAGACTTAGCGTCCAGACCTAAAGTGGTGGAGTAGTTCCTGTTTCCGGCATGTTGAGCAGCCCAGAAAACGAAGGAATGACCCACTATCCAGATAACTTTTCTGGAAATATCTGAAAGAGAAAATCATACAATTAGTAGATCAGGGCGGACATAAATTCTATATCTATTACTCTCCCAGCGACCAACTCTTTTTTACATTTCCGAAGAGAAATGCAATGCATCGGCCGTAGTGGCTGCTCCAATCCGAAAGGAATGTGACGAAAAGCAAAAACCTGACAGATTTAAGCATTTCAAAGAGGAAGCCAGTACGGACGAGAATTGATATCTGGTAAGGGAAGACAGGTCTTGGTGAACAAAGAAGGAATCCCCAGAGGGAGGTCTGACCGCCAAATACCTCGCAACATGCCGTACAGGACAGATCACATGACTCAAGGATCTAGCTAGAGAGAACCATTGGCCCTTACCACCGGGCTGAGACTTAGATCTAGCCAGAAAAATGTGAAGAAAATCATTGTCTATACGAACGTGGTGAAAAAGCAGAAAGGCCAAATATCTTTTATTGGCCGCTGTAAATTCACCCAGCCTCATAGCACCAAAGAAAGCCAACGCAAAGGATGCACGGAAAAGGAGAAGCTCAAATTTTGAAAAACAGACTTCCTCTATAACCCTTAATAAATCAATCAGCAAAGGGATTGAAATGGGACGCCGGGTATCCAAAGACGGACAGGACCTCCGAAGGCCTTTTAAGACTTGACTGACCTGAAAGAATGAGGTTAAAGCCGGTAAACCTGCAAACTTCAGAAAGAAAGATACTCCTGCTAGAATCCGGCTTATGGAAGCAGGACTTAAATTTGATTGCATCAGAGCGGACAAAAAGGATAAAGAGGTGTATGATGTCACAACTAAAGAATCCAAACCTGAATCATGACAAAAAGAGCACCATCTGTACCAGGAAAGAAGATAATCCGACCAAGTCTTCTCCGAAACCGAGTTCTTGAAATACGGAAGTATCAGCTCCGGATTAAGCCCCAGAGGAAATCTGGGCAAGGAGTTCCATGCAGGTCTGCCTCCGGCGCCAAGTCCCGAAATCTTTCGAACTGTAGACGAGACAAAGCGTCAGCGATGTTATTCTTTATGCCTGCTATATGTGCAGCTTTTAACCAAATATTATAACGCAAACAATGCAATACTAAAAAACGTAATAGGTTAATCACTGGTTCCGACTTTGAGGACAGGGAATTAACCGCAAAGAAAACACCTTTGTTGTCAGTGTAAACCAAAACTCTACAATTCTCAAAGGTCTCTTTCCAAATTACCACGGAAACCACAACAGGAAATAATTCCAAAAGCACAAGGTTATGGAGAATATCCTGGTGAAGCCACTCCTGATGCCACCGCTCTGCGCACCAGTGGCCATCGAGAAATGCCCCAAAACCAACAGATCCAGCTGCATCTGTGAAGAAATTCAACTGAACACTAGAGACAAACTCCTTTTGCCAAATGGTCGTACCATTGAAATTACACAAGAAGGCATCCCAAACCTTCAGATCTTCTTTAATGGTTTTAGAGATGTAAACGTGGGAGTACGGGTTCTTAAGACCTTTGGTAGATAAAGAAAACCTGCGAGAAAATACCCTGGCCATCGGAATTACCCTGGCTGAGAAGGCAAATAGCCCCAACAGCGACTGAGCCTCTTTGAGAAAAACTTTACGTTTAGATAGAAAGACAGAGATCATAGATCTCATCCTTTCTAACTTTTGAAGAGGAAGCCTGAATTCCATAGCAGAGGAATCAATGACAATCCCCAGAAACTCAAGAGACATAGTTGGAAGAACTGTCTTCTCTACAGCCAGAGGAACCACAAAATCATCACAAATGGAGAAGAATGTTTGCAGGTAATTTAAACATGAAGGAGAACCTGGAGGGCCAACAAATAAAAAATCGTCTAAATAATGTAAAAAACCGCCTTCAGGACACCTCTGAGTCAATACCCAGTGCAAAAAGGTAGAAAATGATTCAAAATAAAAACACGATAAGGAGAAACCCATCGGCATACATTTGTCAAAGAAAAATTGATCTTGAAAATGAAAACCTAAAGAGTTAAAACCTTGAGGATGAACCGGGAGCAATCGAAAAGCAGACTTGATGTCTGCTTTTGATAATAAAGCACCCCGGCCGTGTTGTTGCAAAATGACCAAAGCATTATCGAAAGAAGAGTAGCAGACTGGAGCCTCCACATCCGACACTTCATCGTTCAAAGAAAAATTTACAGGATAAGAGAGGTGATGAATTAAACGATAACAACCCGCCTCTCTCTTGGGGACTATTCCCAAAGGAGAAAGCCTGAAGTTGGAAAATGGAGGGGATGAGAAAGGGCCCACTACTCTACCTTCCACCAATTCCTTGGAAAATTTTTCCTGCACCACTGCATAATTCAAGGCAACTGATTTCAAATTGTTGACCATAGAACAGCCAGGACCTTTGAAAGTGGGTACCAAAAAACCCTCCCGAAAGCCTTCAATGAGCAGTGTTGCCATCTTGCGATCGGGGTATCGCTCTAACCACTGGAGCATGTTTGGTAAGCTCACTGGTGTCCGAGCTTTTTGGCCCAGCATCCCTGGCATGTGATTGAAAAGAGGTTGCTGAAGACTTGCGAAAACATCTGTTGGCTGCATGGCTACCAGAACAATTAGAACATTCGTGCCGATAACGGCAATTAGTAAGGAATTTACACTGCCCTTCATTAAAGGCGAAACAAAAACCATTGCGAAAAGGGGACTGTTGATTGGACGCTAACCTAGGAGCAAACTGAGGCTTTGGAGGTAGCATTAAATTCAACCACAATCCGACGTCCTTAGACCCCCAGTTTAGAGAGGGATGAACCGCCAATTTCTGGCGAAAATTTTCATCATAGGAATACCAAGCCGAACCGCCAAAGTGGCGGAAGGCTTCAGCAATAATATCCACATGTTGAAATAAACCCGAGCACTTGCCTGGAAAGCGTTCCCCCAAAACCGCAGCAAAAATACAAAAGGCCTGAAGCCAGTTTTGGAAAGTTTTGGGAATCGCTCTTCTTCTATCCTCCACAGATCTATCACCTGACAGCTTATCACTTTTAGCCAGAAATTCTTTTGAAGCTGGCAACAATGATAATAGGTCAATGAAGTCACCTCTCCAAATTTTTTCTTTCACTGACTTTGACAAGTGAAAGCCCAGAGGTGATAATATACACGGTAGGGGTTCTTTAAATGAGGATTCACCAACCAAAGTAGCAGAAGGTCTTAGAGGCAAGGCAGGGTTAACAAACTGTGAAGGGTTAAAGCTCCTAATATTCGACAATAAGGTAGCATCAATATTCATAGATTGCTGAGCATTCAAACCCTGCCATACAGAACCAGCGTCCGCATCACCTTCATCCATAGCACCATATAAATGTGCACCTTCATAAAAATCTTTAGAATCAGTCATATAACTGCAGCCTGCACCAGATACCTGTGCCCTCTTATTCTCATTAACCTTCATACTAGGATGAAAATTTTCGTTTTCACTGGGGACTTTGCCCATTAATGTACCAACCTCCTCCAATGATTCAGCACCAGAGACCTGTGCTCCCTGACCCAACAAAGCACCATATGAATGTGCCCCTTTCATCTTAAACATGTTAGATAGTGAGATAAAAAGCGCTGACATGTCAGCCATAGATACAGAACACTTCTCACCATCTTCTGGATGTTCACAGTTTGTGACCACTTGAGGCAGCGGAGTAGCGTCTTTTTTCCTCACAGACTGCAGGCTCCCGCCGGCTCTCTCCCTGCCAGGTACCTGAGGAGAAGCAGAAATCTTCCGTTTCTTGGCTCTGCCTGGCTGCTTGCGCGGACCGCTCTTCCCTAATACTGACTCTGGGGATGCGATAGCCGCCTCCACTGGCAGAGCTGAACCGTGACCTTCATCCAGGCAACGAAGCAGCCACTCCTCACCACCCTGTCCCTCTGCCTTCTCTAACAAGCGGCGTAAGAGAGACTCGCGATCCTGAGAACTGCGCTGCATGCTGCTGCCGTTGAGGTCCGGTTCAAACGGTCTGAGGCGCCCCGCTCACTGGTCCCTTATATAACCTCTCTCCGCGCGGGCTTTTCGCTTCCTGTAGCCGACCAATCCTCTTCTGATACAGGTAACCAATCCCATGGCTGTTGCTGCCCAGGGAAACTGCTAATATATCATACCTAGAAAATAAAGCACAGTATCTGCGGTCCCCTTTGAACTCCCCCATGTTGGTCCAGCATATTGCTAGGACCTTTCATTTTATACCCGGCATATAAGACAACCCCCACTTTTTGGCCATTATTTTTAAGTGTAAAAGGTTGTCTTATACGCCGGAAAATACGGTATATGAAGAATCCAATAGTGAGCAGTTATAGGTGGACAACAAAGGTCTCATTGCTAGCGTTTGCAAGAGTTATAAGAAGACTAAAACTCAAATAGCTTCCGATGGACTACATGTTTAACAAAGTTGTATAGACACAAACTGTTGATTCCAAGAAAAATGGTTATGCAGCCACAGAAGAGTATTGTACTACAGGGCTCAATATACGGTAAGCTGCTATACAGTTTTTGTTGAAATTAACAGCTGTAAACCCTAATCTTAATATGAATGTTCTCATTGGTTGGACCAAAGCAAAAGGAAACAATAGCACAATAAGATGCAGAAGTTTAGCAATTTCTAAAGATATAGAGTAAATCATATTTTTTTGATTTTCCAGAAGACTTTTTCAAGCCTAATGCCGCGTACACACGATCATTATTCACGGCGGTTAAAAAACCGCTGTGAATAATGACATTAAAAACGAGGGAACAGCTTGTTCCCCACATACGGTCGTTTTTCACGTCATTTTTTCTCTTGTCAAGAAAAACGACCGTCTGTGGGCTCCGCGGCAGTGTTTCCCTATGGGAAAACTGCCGCGGAAACAATGTTGAAAAAACCGACGAGAAAAATTAGAACATGTTCTAATTTTTCTCGTCGTTTTTAATGCCGTTTTTTCTCGTCGAGAAAAACGACAAAAAGCCCACAGACTAACGTTTTTCTCGTCGAAAGGAAAAAATGTTGTTTTTCTCAACGAGAAAAACGGTCGTGTGTACACGGCATTATGCCGCGTACACACGACCGTTTTTAATGACGAGAAAAATTCTATTTTTTTAAATGGTCATTAAAAATGATTGTGTGTGGGCTTCAGAGCATTTTTCACAATGTGAAAAATGGCCATGAAAAAATTGGAACATGCTCTAATTTTTCTCGTCGTTTTCCACCTCGTCGTTTTTCTCGTCATGAAAAACGGCCGTGTGTGGGCTTCAACGACGTGAAAAAAATGCGCATGCTCAGAATCAAGTATGAGACGGAAGCGCTCGTTCTGGTAAAACTAGCGTTCGTAATGGAGATAGCACATTCATCACGCTGTAATGGACTGAAAAGCACGAGGCTGAAAAGCGCGAATCGTCTCTCAACAAACTTTATTAACATGAAGGGTGGTGCCATCCGAATGGAACTTCCCCTTTATAGTGCCGTCGTACGTGTTGTACGTCTCTGCGCTTTACTCAAGCATTTTTTTTTCGACGATAGTGTGTAGGCAAGGCAGGCTTGAGAAGAATCACGTCGAGAAAAATGCCGTTTTTTTCAATGACATTAAAAACGGCCGTGTGTACGTGGCATTAGTTGATATTGGAGCATTGTCAAAGTACAACTAAAGGCAAATGTTTTTCTTTATTTTGGACAGAGTGGAGAGGGATTAGTATGTCTGTCAGGTTTTTATTGGTGTCTGTGCCACTGTTAGGCCCCTTTCACACTGAGGCGTTTTTCAGGTGTTTTAGCGCTAAAAATAGCGCTGTAAAAACGCCTAAATGAATTCTGCCCCAGCATTCTCAATGTGAAAGCCCTGAGGGCTTTCACACCGAGGCATTGTGCTGGCTGTGCGTTGGAAAAAATCCTGCAAACAGCTTTTTTGGAGCATCTTTGGGGCGCATAAAATAGCGCTGTAAAATTGCTGTTCCCATTGAAATGAATGAGACAGGACAGGAGCTGAAGAAAAAGCTCCCCCATGGGACACGTAAAAAAAAACCTGACAGGGGATTATTATAACCCTTCCATATTCTATCCAAAATGTAAAAAAAAAAAAAGTTTTGCCTTTAATTCTACTTTATTTTAAAATAAGCTTAGTAGTAAAAACAAGGAAATCAATTATAAAGATGTTATATTATTTTTAAAAATGTAATTAAAATAGTTTATATTGTATGACAGTATACAAACACTACACTGTTTGTTACCATGTAAGTATAAAAGACATACATGTAAAATTAATGGTAAGTTTATAATGTTTTTGTAAAGGATTGTAATATTTCCACTAACCACTTGCCGACCAGCCGCCGCAGTTTTACTGCAGCAACATGGCCCGGCTGGGCGAAACGACGTTATGTCAGAGCCGATGCGAGTGCCCGGCGGGCGCGATGACCGCCAGGCACCCGCGATCGCTCGTGACACAGCGAGAACCGGGATCTGTGTGTGTAAACACACAGATCCTGGTTCTCTTAGGGGAGAAATGACTGATCGTCTGTTCATACAATGTATGAACAGCGATCTGTCATTTCCCCTAGTAAGTCCCATCCCCCTTCAGTAAGAACATGCAGAGGAAACACAATTAACCCCTTGATCGCCCCCTAGTGTTAACCCTTTCCCTGTTAGTGACATATTTACAGTAACCAGTGCATTTTTATAGCACTAATCGCTGTAAAATTGTCGATGGTCCCAAAAATCTGTCAAAAGTGTCCGATCTGTTCGCCATTATATCGCAGTCCCGATAAAAATCGTAGATCGCCGCCATTACTAGTAAAAAAATAAATAATAAAAATGCCATAATTCTATCCCCTATTTTGTAGACGCCATAACTTTTGCGCAAACCAATCAATATACGCTTATTGCGATTTTTTTTTTACCAAAAATATATGTAGAAGAATACATATCGGCCTAAACTGAGGAATTTTTTTTTTTTTTTTTTAAATGTGGGATATTTATTATAGCAAAAAGTAAAAGATATTGTGTTTTTTTTCAAAAATTGTCGCTGTTCTTTTGTTTATAGCGCAAAAAATAAAAAACCGCAGAGGTGATCAAATACCACCAAACGAAAGCTCTATTTGTGGGGAAAAAAGGACGCAAATTTTATTTGGGTAAAACATCGCACGACCGCACAATTGTCAATTAAAGCGATGCAGTGCCAAATTGTAAAAGGAAGGTGGTACAATCTTCCAGGGCTGAAGCGGTTAAATATTATTTTCTATAATTTTTCACACATTTGTGGTTAAGTAAGATTACGAGTTGTTCTGGTAAGGCTTTCCATAAACTTCAGGATTATAGCTGCATTTTACATTCTTTCAGGGATTACATGAAAATACTGTTATGTAGTTATGTTACGCTTTCATATATATTTCACCTTGTCCAGAAAACTTACACTATTGAAAGCTTTATAGGAAATATAACTTTAATGTAAAATATGTTGACATTTGTTTTATTGGTTTTATTTTTCTTTAGAGTTATAAAAATTCAGAAATTCTATTTGAATTTTAGTTTTCTGGAAAGGTCCCCTTATATTTACCTTCCAGAGTATTGAGCATTTGGAGCATATGTAATTAACAATAAAAAATGTTTACAGTCATTCTCCTATACTGACTCTAATATATTTTTGTTTATGAATTGTTTTGTTCATTAACCACTTGACAACTGGGCACATAACCCCCTTCCTGCCCAGGCGAATTTTCAGGTTTCAGGACTGTCACGCTTTGAATGACAATTGCGCGGTCGTGCGACGTGGCTCCCAAACAAAATTTACGTCCTTTTTTTCCCCACAAATATAGCTTTCTTTTGGTGGCATTTGATCATTTCTGCGGTTTTTATTTTTTGCGCTATAAACAAAAATAGAGCGACAATTTTGAAAAAAAACACCATATTTTTTACTTTTTGCTATAATAAATATCCCAATTTTTTTTAAAAAAACTATTCTTTTCCTCAGTTTAGGCTGATACATATTCTTCTACATATTTTAGGTAAAAAAATATCCCAATAAGCGTATAGTGATTGGTTTGCGCAAAAGTTATAGCGCCTACAAAATAGGGAATAGAATTATGAATTTTTTTTATTTTTATTTTTTTACTAGTAATGGCGGCGATCTGCGATTTTTATTGTGACTGCGACATTATGGCGGACACATCGGACACTTTTGACACATTTTTGGGACCGTTCACATTTATACAGCGAACAGTGCTATAAATATGCACTGATTACTGTACAAATGTGACTGGCAGGGAAGGGGTTAACACTAGGGGGCGATCGAGGGGTTAACTGTGTCCCCTGCTAGGTGATTGTTACTGTGGGGGGAGGGGACTGACTGGGGGAGGAGACCGATCTGTGTCCCTATGTACAAGGGACACACCATCGGTCTCCTCTCTCCCTGACAGGACATGGATCTGTGTGTTTACACACAGAGATCCAAGTCCCTGCTCTGTGACAGCCGATCGCCGGTACCTGGCGGACATCGCGGCCGCCAGGCACGCGCATCGGCACCTGCCTGACACAGCGGGCACAGCTTTTCCCCGATGCGTGCCCGCGGCGGCGCGCATCGCGGAAGTAAACAGGAGGACGTCCATGGACGTCCTCCCGGCAATTGAGCGCCCCAATGCGGACGTCTTTTGCCAATGGCCCGGACGCGAAGTGGTTAAAAAAGTGGAAAGCCCCCATTTTTTATTTCCATTTGCCCGCTGTTTGACATAAAAAAAATTGAAATGGTGGTTTTTCATGTTTTTAAAACACAGATGACTGCATGAGCTGGTGTCACTTCTGTTTTCCTACTTTAAGGGGTCTGAATATTTTTTTTTCTCATGGGAATCTCAATTAAACTCTACAGTGATTATGGTTGCAGTAGGGAAAGGAAATTATTATTTTTTCTGTAAATTTTCAAATTATTTACCAGAATTCAAAGCTATACTAATCAACTGCAAACATGCAGTGATTACTGTTTGTGAGTAATAAGAATAAAAGCACTAGAGAAGTTATAATAATCCATTCAAATATTTTTCTTTTGAATGGGGTAAAAGGAATGGTTAGATCATCTGCCAATATTTTTTTATAGCTGTTTGTGCCCCAGTTGGTGAGATTTTCCCTTTATTCTGTTGGTGACAATATTGACACTGCCAGAAGAAGTGAGGGCAAATCTCACATCAAAATACAGACAACAGTAAAAAGGTTGTGGAAGTTTTACCCTTCCTCTCTCCTAAAAAAGTGTTTATTGCTGCTACCAAACCAGCTGCTGACAATGCCTGTGTGTGTAATCGCACTGGAAGAAATAACATTAAAGGTCCAGGCCACTTCTAGTCTATTCACACTGTTTTCAATCAAGTCCTGATGAAGGGGCCATTTTTTGACCTCTGAAACGTGTTATCTACTCTTTGGATTGTATCCCTGGTTTTTGAATGGGGACCCTTAAATTTCCATTGTTTTCCCCTTAATGTTAAAGTGGGCTTTCAAATTCCAATAAGCCCCCCCGCTCGCAGACCCCCACAACCATCAGGCAAGGGCTGTAGAGTGAGACCCTTCATCAACATGAGGACAAAGTAATTTTTCAGGGGGGCCCAGGGCATGTTACCTGGTATGGTTCAGGAGGGGAGACATGCACTCTCCTTCCTGTCAGTTTGCATGCTTGGATAAGGCTCTGGTAGGGATTTCTAAAGGTTTGATGATTATTGTGATTCTGGTATAGATGAAAGGAATCTCCAGCTGATTTGTTTACAAACCGAACAAAGCAGCCGGGAGCTGTAATTTTTCTGGCACTCTTTTTTATTTGTAAACTTCAGTGTTGCTGTAGTTGGCTGTATAAATTGCACAGATGCTCCCCTTCAGAGACAGGGTAATGGAGTTCTGCAGTTCTAATGTTTCACTTCAAGGATTAGTAACATCTCTGTTCTCAGCCAAATAACATTTTACCCCAACAAAAATTCTAGGCTTTGGTATCAATAGTAGTCCCCTATGACATTTGTTTGTGTCATGTACCTGGTTGGAGGCCGATCTGATGAGAGGTGTTCCCCTGCAGCTGAGCACCAAGCACACGTGGAGGTGAGAACAGAGAGTTCTAGGCTCAAAGAAGCACGTGTGCCATTTAGGTTGATGTTCTGGAAGTTGCTACCAGTGAAGACCGCGGGGTAGCTGTCAGCTGGACTCTCAGGATTAAGGTCAGGAACACTGTTGTCCCTGGAAATGTAGCGGGACCAAAGCAGCAACCACAAGCGAGGTGACCCCTGATGAAGAAGCAAGGTCAGGCTGGCAGGATCAGCCTAAAGACGCATAGTCTGGATGGTAACTGAGGTCATGACAGGAAGATAAGCCAGGGAGTAGGCAGAAGCATGGTCAAGGAGGGAACCGAGGTCATACACAGAAAGTGCCAATGCGAATACCCGTGCTGATGGGCACGGGCACATTTCTGTGCTAACGAGCATGGCCATGTACAGTTTTGGCAATTATGCCAGGTCTATGCTTCAGCACCTGTATATCTTTGTTCTGCTGTCTCCTTCTCAGCACATGCTCATGTTTATTCCAAATAGCGCCCTGACACTTTGGTAATCCTTTACCTATTAGCCTAGAAAATGGCCAGAAATGTGGGTCATGAAGATAAGAAAGTCTCAGCTCAGACCTCCTGAGATTAAAATGACTGATTTACTGGCTTGCAATAAGATCAAAAGAACCAGATGTGGACTAGAATGTTGACCTGGGTCAAGGCATGTGCTTGCAGGGTACCAATGCCACCTAGTGAAGGACAGCAACATATTTTCTGAAGGATGTTCAGGGTAATATCAAACTTCCTAGTGATTAGGAAGGACAGCCCCTTATAGCTTATGGATTGTAGCTCATTGGACCCCAAACTATACAGGATGATTATATAGCTGTTACTTGTGAGTGGTAAAAGATGCAAGGGTCAGCTATGATAGCTCGTTCTTTCTCATTGAGCTCCAGCTAAGATACACAATAGAGAGAGAGAGATTTTTACCGCTCCAGGTGAACACGCTCCAGCAATCTGTAATGTCAGGACTACCGTGGGTGCCAGCAATGCACGTAGCATATAAAGAAGAAAAATAAAAAATATGGACAGCTGCACTCCAAAAACCTTTGACGGTCGCCCTTATTGTAAAGGATGGAAGATTACACCAAAAATCATCACAGCATAGCCGGGGTAACTGCTTACATGTTTCACACTGCAAAATCAATTACACCAAAAATCATCACAGCATAGCCGGGGTAACTGCTTACATGTTTCACACTGCAAAATCAATTACACCAAAAATCATCACAGCATAGCCGGGGTAACTGCTTACATGTTTCACACTGCAAAATCAATTACACCAAAAATCATCACAGCATAGCCGGGGTAACTGCTTACATGTTTCACACTGCAAAATCAGTGCTTACTCATGAGCTATGAGTAAGCACTGATTTGCAGTGTGAAACATGTAAGCAGTTACCCCGGCTATGCTGTGATGATTTTTGGTGTAATTGATTTTGCAGTGTGAAACATGTAAGCAGTTACCCCGGCTATGCTGTGATGATTTTTGGTGTAATTGATTTTGCAGTGTGAAACATGTAAGCAGTTACCCCGGCTATGCTGTGATGATTTTTGGTGTAATTGATTTTGCAGTGTGAAACATGTAAGCAGTTACCCCGGCTATGCTGTGATGATTTTTGGTGTAATCTTCCATCCCTTACAATAAAGGCGACCGTCAAAGGTTTTTGGAGTGTGGCTGTCCATATTTTTTATTTTTCTTCTTTAGAAGATACACAATATCGAGGACGGACTTACATAACGTATAATCTGTGCTCTTTTTCTTTACATGCTCTGTAATACAGTTTTAGATTTCTATGTTAGTGTTCTACTTTCTTTGCAAATAAATATTTTTATAGCTAATATTGTTATTATATTAACACCATTTACATCATTCTAGCTTTGATAGACTAGTACATATTTGCAATGTAAGTAGAGGGCACCCAAAAACGACCCCTATTTATTTCCCCCGGGTTTCCCACACTTAAAAACGCACAGCAGTTGCAGTCTGCAGTGGGTATCAACTTAAAGCGGAGGTTCCGCGGTACAACCTTTTTTTTTTTTCTGTGCAATCAATAATGTTTCAGATAACAACTTGGTACTCACTTTTTTCGCAATTAAAACCATCCCCCGTCCGTTTTAGTTTAAAAGATAAACTTTTAAAAAACAATTCTTGCATGTTCCATTTTTCTTGTGGGCATTGTGAAGCCCACAAGCACGGACTTCCGGGAATCGGTGAATGCTAGTCCCCCGGCATCTCGCGCATGAGCAGTGTTGACGGCGAGCAGCGCCGTCAACACTTCCTGGTTGCCATCTATTCACCTGTGTGCCCTGATTTAAGATGGCGGAATTGGATTCGCCCTCGTCACGTGACCAGCTTGATGAGTCACGCGACGAGTGAAATCTCGAGAGATTTCGATGGATAACGTTCATCATTGTCTCCTGGGAAGCATGACGCTGTGCTCCCAGGAGACATTGCAGAGACATCCCAGCGACGGGGAAAAGAGATACGCCTACTCCCGCGGGAGGAAAACCCGGAAGTCCACCTTTACAAAGCTTATTAAAGGTATTTAAATCATCACAAAAAAAAAACATTAGGCTTATGTATACGTATATGGTGCACTAATCAGGATAAGCTAATGTTAATATTTTGTGTGAACCTCCGCTTTAATGACACCCCAAGTGCAGGTCACAATTTGCCTGAATCGGATCACATGGAACTGTAGTAGTTCCATGTGACCTGGTTGCTGTGCATTTTTTAAAGTAGTGCACTACTTTTGGTGTGGTCCAGCACAATTTCAGCCTATTCAAAACAGTGTTCCTGTGGGGTTCATGGTGTGAACCAGCTTTTAAACCTTTGAGGATGAATGAATTGCTGCACAGTGTCTGTATCTAAAGAGGTTTGTGATGACTTGTTTGAGCGATTGTTTACGCCTTGTTTCAAATGTGTAAATGTTGGAATGCACATAGCCTGCCCATAGTTCTTTATACTGCAATGTAGATTTGCAGTCATTTAGCACACATTTGTAATTCAGTGGGCAGAAGGTGCATACAATATTATACAATGGCTTCACCTTCAAGGAAAATGAAATAAGAACATATATCCTGCATTATTTAATAACTCTTAGCAAAGCTCTTAAAATGTCATGCTCTGCTGCTTCTACCTTTCAGGATTATGTTTCAGGCCCCAGTGGCTCCAGAAGGGGAATGTTTGTTGATAAATTTACAGGCAGAATAATATAAGCATTGGGAGAATGAGATGCAGTATTGAAATTGATCATGGTGGATCACAGTGGGACAACACAAGTAAAATGACATGAGCCTTTGTTCTCTTGTCACCACAGCCCGAATAGTGGAGAATAATAATAAGTGAACTTGTTGAATGATAACTTGCTGTTCCTGAATTATTTTATGAATTATAATGTACTCATGAAAACATAAAAAGTGGAATGCAAAAACAAGTAATGGGATATAGGTCACTAGGTTTATCTGAATTTTAGGGATGCTATTGATTAGGGGGAAAAAAGCTTAAAATACAATAAATATTATAAATAAATAGATAGATATTATGGTATATATAAATATATAATGATATGTGTGTAGCGGCCTTCACCCTCACCCCCTTCTTTATCGGTTACTCTGGCTCTGGTCTAGGGGTACCTTGGAGGGGAGAGCGAGGTGCGCTACGGCCCATGTCCTCTCCATTACAGCATGTAGAGGTGAAGGCCAGTATCTAGTTGTATTCGGGCTGTGTATACGCTTAGAGCCAAGTCTGTTCTGCTGATAACCCCCCTTTGCTCCCAGTAATTGGAGTACCACACACTGAAAAGGTCCAACACTTATTTATTCCATAACGGCAAACAAATAGTCCTTTGCGAGCAGACAGTTTGAGACCCATAGAACAGTTCAGTATTGGTGGGGAGTAGGTCAAGGCACAATCCTCAAAGAAAACTAAACCGTTGAGGTTTCACCAACGGTTGCTAAGCACAGTGGCTGTTAAAATATAATTTTTAGCTTCAGAGTCTCTTCTAGTGACTCTAGTGAACAGGAACTGGAGTTACCTTCGCTACGTTGCAGCCCCTGTCAGGGGGAAGACATCCCTCCAAGGGAGTTACCAGAGGCCCCGCCGTCACCAGGTTAATGCTGTACCGGACTATCCGGAAGTGTTACCCTTCCCGGCCTCCTCGCCTCAGATACGGGTCCCAACACCTTAGGGCCCCTCGGACTCCTCCACCCTCGCGGAACCCAGTCGAAGTTACTGGGCCCCAGGCTCCGGCAGTAGTACCTCACCCCAGGCTTAAGGTGCCTGGGATGGACTCCATCTCTCGCTCCGGCCAGGTCAAGGGCACCTGGGCCCAGAACTCCGGGAACTACAGCACCCAGGCTGAAGGTGCCTGGGTGCGGCCGCGTCCTCCAACTCTGAACCCCAAGGTCAGGGCGTCCACCCCTTTTATCTCCTCTCCCCCTACGTCACAGCGGGTTCCCCGCCCCGCTGTACCAGCGCCAGGAAAGGACAAAAAGGGAGAAGTCTTGCGGTGCAGGTTCAACTCCAGCCCAGGGCGACAACGCCACCAGCAGGCCACATGGAAGCCTGCACCACCAGAGTCCTCCAAGAACCACAAAAAGGGATTCTCAGATTCCCTAACAATTAGTACATCTAGGTTAAATAACCCAGATGCTCCCCCCCCCCAATTTAAATACCCGCTACACTTGCTTAAAAAAAAAAAAATGTTAACTGTGAAGGTCTGAACTGTGTTTACCAAGAAGCAACTTTCATTGAAATGACATATAAATTATACATTGAAGTGCTGCATCAAAACATGCACCTAAATAATTAAACATTCCTGCTGTATAACAGTACTCTTATAGCACAGCTTTCACAGATTAAAGATGATCATGCTCTACCTTTTAAAGCTGGAAATATCTTTAAGGCAAGTACAAAATATACTTCATACAAATAAACATTATAAATAATTCAAAAACAGTAATACTCAAAGTTTTCTTAGCTACCAAAGATTTTGAAACAACCCTCAACACACATCTGAAATAGTTAACTAATTTTAAAGCAGTCAGTGTTTCAATTAGCTTTAGAACAACAGCCAAATTGTAGCCTAATTAAAGGGTAACCTACATTTACTTTGAATTATATTTTTATTATTTAGGAAAGATGTTTTTCATGCATCGGTTGTTAACACTTTCATGACAAGAGTTTATTGAAGCCTTTAATGCCCAGGACAAGTTTAGCAGCTTCAGTATGTGTCCTTTTACAGTGCTTGAAAATAATTCCTTGACTTCATTTTTATGTGTGTGTGTATATGTAGCGACCTCACCTCTCACTCCCTCCTTCTCTGTCAATGTCAATGGCTCTTGTCTAGGGGACCAGGGAGGAGAGTGTGACGCACCACCAGCTTGTATCCTCTTGTGTGTGAGCTATAACCACTTTACCTTCGGGCCTGTGCCCCTGTCCAGAGCCAAAACTTCCCTTGAGAATGACCTTTTAACTCCCAGAAAGTTCCACACCATTGAAAGCCCAACACTTATTTATTCTTTCAGAGCAATAAATAGTCCTTTTAGAGCAGACTGGTTAGACAACGAACAGACAAGGTGAAGAGGAAGGTCCAGGCACAAACATGAACTTGTTACTCTCCTGTTTCGGTGTGCGCAAACAGGCTTGGCGCACGGTCGCTGCCACCGACCATGAGGGTGGTCGCTGCCACCGACCGGGTGAATTAGACTTGAGGCCTCTGCCACCGACCTGGGTTTTAGTTGGGTCGCTGCCACCGACCATGAGAACGTGGACTACCTTCTTGAGATGCGGCCCTTGTCAAGGAGAGACATCCATCCGGACGGTCACCAGAGACCTTCACCGTCACCAGCCAATGCTGCGCTGGGTCTTCGGAAAGGTTACCTCTCTGGTCCCCCTCGCCCTGGATTCGGGTCCCCTCACTCGGTGGGCCCCTAGGAATCCTCCATCCCATGCGGGACCCAGTCGAAGGTACTGGGCCCCAGGCCTCCAGAGTGTACCTCACCCCAGACCAAAGGTGTCTGGGGTGGAATCGCAGCTCCGTCTCTGGACCGAGGGCGCCCGGAGACCACCAGCACTCACCCCCAGGCTGAAGGTGCCTGGGCGTGGACCCCGAGCGGAAAATGTCTGCCCCTTTTATCCCCTCTGCCAGCAGGCACAGCGGGTTCCCCGCCCCGCTGTACCACCGCCCGAGAGGACAAAAAAGGCACAGACCTCCAATGGTGGTTCAACCACGGCCCAATGGCGACAGCGCCACCTATAGGCCGCAGGGAACTGAACATCACTGATATCCTCCACTGGCATAAATTGGTCAATGAACCCTAATGCCCCATACACACGATCGTTTTTCATGCCGTTAAAACTGCCATTTTAAAAAATGGCCCTGAAAAATGATCGTGTGTATGCTCCAGAGCATTTTTAACGACGTGAAAAACGGCCATTAAAAATTCCGGACATGCTCTCTTTTTTCACGTCGTTTTTCATGTCGTTTTTTTTAACAACGTGAAAAACGATAGTGTGTATGCTTTAACGACGTGAAAAAAACGCGCATGCTCAGAATCAAGTATGAGACGGGAGCGCTCGTTCTGGTAAAACTAGCGTTCGTAATGGAGATTGCACATTCATTACACAGTAACGGACTGAAAAGCGCGAATCGTTGCTCAACAAACTTTACTAACATGAAGGGTGGCGCCATTCGAACGGAACTTCCCCTTTATAGTGCCGTCGTACGTGTTGAACGTCACTGCGCTTTGCTTGATCGTTTTTTTTAATGATGGTGTGTACGCAAGGCAGGCTTGAGAGGAAACATTAAAAAAAACGAGGAGAAAAACGTTGGTTTAAAAAATGACATTAAAAACGATCGTGTGTACGGGGCATAACAATTGCTGCATCTGAGCCTATTACCACTCAGATGCCTCCCCTAAATGTAACCACCCGCTACATATATATATCTAACCATCTCTTGTATCATGTCTGCAATCTCCTACTTAAAGTTAAACACACTGCTAATAGTATTAGCAAAATTTCCATTCGGTACACATCTAGCAGACATGATACAAGAGATGGTCAGAGACTGCAGACATAGTACAGGAGATGGTCAGAGACTGCAGACATGATACAAGAAGGGTGGATAAAAATCAATGATTTAAAAAAATCATCATGGCAGTGCCTGTTAGCGGGCATCCACTCACCTGCTGCCACCAAGTCCCTCACCTTGTTGTGTCACTGCCGCATCACCAGCAGTTCCATTAAAGTGAATGGGACTGTCGGTGAGTCAACAGCGGGTCAGAGGAGGAGCTGCTGCATGACAGAGAGGACAGTTGCTCTTTAAAAATTATGATTTAAATCGAGTTGATTTAAATCAAGCCTTTTTACTGGTGATTTAAATCATGATTTAAATCGTGATTTAAATCAAATCCACCCTGGATACAAGAGATCAATGCAGCCTCACCAGTGCCCGTCAGATGCAGCCTGCCAGTACACGTCAGATGCAGCCTGCCTGTGCCCATCAAATGCAGCCTGCCTGTGCCCATCAGATGCAACCTGGCCGTGGATGCAGCCTCTCACCAGTGCCAGTGCCTGTCATGAAGCCTCTCACTAGTGCCAGTGTATGCAGCCTGCCTGTGCCTGTCATGCAGCCTCTCACCAGTGCCAGTATATGTAGCTTGCCTGTGCCCGTCATGCATTCTCTCACCAGTGCCAATGCCCGTCATGCAGCTTGCCTGTGCCCATCATGCAGTCTCTCACAAGTGCCAGCACCTGTTATGCAGCCTCTCATCAGTGCCAGTGTATGCAGCTTGCCTGTGCCTGTCATGTAGCTTCTCACCAGTGCCGTGTATGCAGCCTGCCTGTGCCCATCATGCAGCCTCTCACCAGTGCCAGTGGATGCAACCTGCCTGTGCCCATTATGCAGCCTCTCACTAGTGCTAGTGCCCATAATGCAGCCTTTTACCAGTGCCAGTGCCCATTATGCAGCCTCTCACCAGTATCAGTGGATGCAGCTTGCCTGTGCCCGGATCAGAGCGGCGATCTCCGTGTGTCACAGAGCAGGATTTGAATTGCCAGGGCCACAGTAACAATGTCCCGCCTCCTGTGATCATGTCACGCTGATTCAATGTTTCGGCATTGGATCAGTGTGCCGTCATTGTTACTACGGCCGGACAATTCAGCTTCCTGACACAGGGAGATCACCGCTCTGCAAGGAGATTAGGGAAAACTCCTTAAGTAGCCTGTCTGTTTAGTGCTATTGTTGAGTGAGTGAGTGTAACTTATATAGCGATACAAATGCGAACTAAATCGCCTAAAGGCACTTTGCATCCAGTGTCATCCTGATCCTTTAGAAGAGGTGGGTCCTAAGTTTTTTCCTGAAGGCCTGATGGTTTTCTTCCATGCGGATGTTCGTGGGTAGAGCGTTCCATAGCCGTGGTCCTTGGACTGCAAATCTTTGTTCTCCTTTAGATTTGTAGCGGGTCTTGGGGATATGGAGGAGGTTTTGGTTAGTTGACCAGAGGGCGCGACTAGGGGTGTAGTGTTTTATTTTCTCGCATAGGTATTGAGGAGCGTTTCCTTGTGTGCTTTTTTTGAGTGAGGCAGAGGGTCTTGAATGTAATCCGATCCTTTACGGCTAGCCAATGTAGGGACCTCAGCGACGGGGTGATTGATTCCCAGTTTTTTTTTCTGGTTACCAGTCTGGCTGCTGTCTTCTGGATGACTTGTAGACGTGAGATTTGGTATTTGGGAAGTCCTAGGTAGAGGGAATTTGCGTAGTCGAGTCGGGAATTGATGATTGCTCCAACTACTACTGCTGCGTCCTCTTCCGGGATGAAGGGGATGAGTCTACGCAGTAGGCGGAGAAGATGGTGAGATCCGCTGACTACTGATCCTATTTGTGCATCCATAGTCATGTCTGAGTCAAAGATGACTCTGAGGCTTTTGACTTTGGGGCTTGGGGTGATGGTTTGTCCAAGGATGGTGGGTGGTGTGCATGTAGTCCTAGAGTTTTTCTTTCGGTTTGCGTGGAGAAAGAGCCTGTTGTTGTGAACAAGCAAGCTACCGCTTGTGAAACTGCTTTTCCTGTGTTTGTTTGACCACTCGTGACAATAAAGATTACATCAAGCAAATTTGGAGTTCCAGTATGCGACCACCTTTTTGTTTTATTCGTGTTTGACGGTGGTGAGCCGAGGTCTGCACCTGTGATCTGCCTTTGCACCTGAAGATTGCCTGAAGCGGTGTTTCTCTCTTAGGAGGGAGGGGAGGACAGGACCTTGAGCCAGGATGACATCCCGCAATGGGCGGCACCTGGCAGCATGGCTATCGCTACTGCGCATTCGCGATTTTCTACACTATTATCGGCAATATTTTCCTTTCGGCAATGTGCAAAGAAACACAATTTTTGGCAGTTTATTTTCAGTTTATTTTCAGCCGCCAAAATTTCGGTGCATCCCTAATATATATATATATATATATATATATATATATATATATATATATATATATATATATATATATATCAATATATATAGATACACAGTATATATGACATGTAAGGTTTTTTATTTGATAAACTATTTAATAAAAACTTTATTTTACTAATCAATGACAAATACTATTTTTCCTATTTTTATTTAGTACTAAACTCAGTTGGGCTGAGCAGCACTCAGTCTTTCACAGGTAACTTTGTGTTCTATGAATGAACATAAAGCTTCCTCTGATTAGCTGAGGTAGAGATTGTGGCATAATCAATCAGCCTCTGAGACTACATTTTATACAGCTGCATCTCTTAGTGAAGTAAATAGTTCATTTGGACCACCTTGGTCAAAACAAACTAATTGAACTTCACTAAAGGCTGGAGATCAGCTTTAAAAAAAAAATGTGTTAGAGGGGATAACTTTTAATTTAGGGTATATGTATAAAATATACAAAATTTGGCAACAAAGATAGATCTACAAGAGAAAATTAATCTGTCCCCACACATGCAGTTGAACTGAATTATCTACACCCAGCTTTATGTTTATAACAAAGTTATAAAAAGTAGCATTCATCTACTCACTCAATAAGAAATTACTTATCCTAATGTAATGCTACCCCTCGCAGGAGCCACCGGTTACGCAGCTCCTCTGTGCTTACCTTGAAGTTGGCAAATACCTCAACACCACTGACACCTTGGGTATACATGTCATTAGGTAGAGATTAATAATTTTTGTTAATACCTTAGGTCACCCTAAAATGAGACTCGAGACCTTGTGGTAAGGTAACAAAGTATATTGTCAAATAATGTTCAGATAAGCATATGTAGCGGGTACCCCAAATTTAGGGGGCTTGGGCCTTCTAATTGTGCTGGACTCTGCTCTGCTGCTTGTTGTCTGCTGGTGTGCAGTTCCCCTTTGGCCTGTGGGTGGTGCTGTTGCCCAGGTCTGGGGTTGAACCGCAGACGGCGTGGTGGCGATTGGATGTTCTCTCTCGGCTACGTTACAGTGGGCTGGTTCTGCCTGCTGTGCATGCCGGGAGAGGATATATAAGGAGCAGACGCCATTAGTTAGGGGGAGAACCTGGGGACAAGTACCCGGAGGAGTGTGCCCCCTGAAAAGGGGGGGTGCGTACACTGATTGAGGAGTCTTGGGCACCTTCAGCCCGAGGCTGCAACGTTCCAGGTAGGCCCGGTACCTTCAACTGGGTCTACAGGCAGAACATTGGAGTCCTAGGATGCCCGGGTGAGGGTATCCGCTCTGACTAAGAGGAAGCCAGGGGAGGATCGGTCCCATAACAGGAGATGAGTGATAGTAGATTGCTGTCTCGGGAAAGGCCTGGTGACCTGTCAGAGGGAAGGATCCTATGCTCCGCAGAACTGACCCTGCGAAGCGCTGCTGCTCTTTGAGGACATACTGAACTTGTCCTTGGAGGGGATAAATTGACTGTTCGAGCCCCACATCGGCTGCTAGGACCATTGAGGGACAATCCGGGTGAGCTGTACCCATTCGGGATCAAGTGGTGATAAATCTAAGAGCTCTGTGCCTGAATCTGCTCTTAGTTCAACTAGCCTCTTTTTATTCAACTCTCTCTTACCTATCAAGCAAAGATATAAAAATAAACTCAGCGTTGGAGTTTAAGTGGTTTAGACATTGACTTTCTTAAAAGGGAAAAGTACAGACTCGTCTCTACATTCTGGAGACGGGAACCAGTGGAAGGAGGTAACTCGCTGCGGGACCCAAATACATAAACACCGCCTGACCTCCAATACAGAGGACACGGGCTTGTGGCATGGTGTCTCTTCTTCCCCGCAGGAGAAGGTAAGTGGGCAGGATTGAGGGGAGTGCTACACATAGTATAACAGTGCCTTCTTTGCAGATTACACTATAATAAGGCTTCACTTGCTACCTTAACGTGGTTGTAAACCCCATTCATGCAAGTTGAAATAAGCACGTATATATCTCTCTCCAAAGCTCTATATGCTGTTTCTCTCTGGTGCTTCATTCCTCTGTTATCAGCATGAGTCACTTCTGGCAAGTTCTCCGACACGTGAGATAACATGAGCTGAAAATTTGTGTTGGGGAGGGTGCTTTAGAGGGAGATTAGCAGGGAGCGTGTCTATTCAGACTACAGCTCTGCATGTTCCTTCGTTCATCTGCCTATGTGGAGGGAGGGTGTGTCCCTTTGATCCAATCAGCTCTCACACAGTGTAAGTCCAGGATCCCCACCCACCCCTATGTTCTGCGGAAAGAGGAAGAAAGATTTTTAACATGATCTGCACTTTCCAAAGAGTGTAGAAAGGGGAAGACAGCAGATGTAAATGTAAAACTTATGTAGGAGGATTTGTTTCATCTCTGTGTATCATCCGAGGTTATTCACTTCACTGGGTATATGTAAAAGGTTTACAACCACTTTATGTTCAAACCAAACAAGCAGAAACTATAGCTCTTATCACTAAATTAGCAGAATAAGGCAACACCAGACTGGTACCAATGAAGATCAGGGCTACATTGCCTATGGGCACTTGATATGCTGCAAAAATGTGCTCAATAGCAGGGGAATTATGTACAGTCTTCAATATTAATCTTCTGCTGGCTGTGTTGGGGCCATTGAAGACATTGGTGCTCTTATTGGAGAGGGGTGAGTCAGTGAGTTAGTTCTGGAAAACTGCTGTTTGAAGCACTGGTGAGGGAGAGGCCATACAAGGGTTTACACTCTGAGATATGATGATGGTTATATATAAATGTATATATTCTGGCCAACAGGACTAGCAGTGTTCAGCAAAAAGCAGACAGGAGATGTCAGAAATAATGTTCTCTAGGTGATTAGGTACAAAGTCAAATGGTGGATCACTCATGGGTCAATAATCCACTTACCAGCTCCTCTGTATCTGTAGAAGTAGGCTTCCTCTCTCAGATGGGAGGCCCCCTTTAAAGTGGCATTGCTTCCCAAGCGGTTTCCTGCAGCAAGCTGACAAGTGGTGGATTCTGTGATGCAGCGATTGGACCCTGCGTGGCATCGGCAATAATCGGCCAGTCGGGCCCCGGTGGTTCGGATCCCTTGTCGACACAAATGATGGCCTTGCTGCAGAACTCGTCAACAGCAACTCTCTGCCTCTAACTTTGTCCAGCAGTATACAGCTGATTTCCCCGATCCCTGGGACCGACAGGTCCTGATACTGATGCAGCACTTTGTATCTAACCACTCTCATAAGTTCTCTCCTCTCAATAACAGGACCTTCCGATCTTCATACAGCGGTGGCTAACTTCCAACTGCATCTCCCAATATTCAGTGTTCCAGGATTAAAGGATTCAAAAGTTCTATGTCTTGAGAAAAGTGAAGTACATTCAGAAAATATTAATTTTAACGATGCATTATGCGGCCTACACATTCCAATAACAGTGGTTCTGGTTACAATAAAGTGTATGTAAACCCTAACCATGAACCTATCTTGTCTGCTTCCTTTTTGTTTGTATAAAACACCACTTTTTGTTATATGTGTTTGATTAATGCAAAAAACGTCAGTCACTGCTCTCTGCTCTGCCCCTTCAGCACTCCAGCAGCTTGCTCAGTCCCTCAGTAGCATGCTGAGAGGCTGATACAGCTTACTGTCCAGGCATGTGAGTGGATCTTGACATTAAAGTTGGGATCTCTGCAGAGTCTGGACCGGCTGAGTGGTGTCAGCCAAAAGCAGAGTTAAGCCCGCTAACGGCTATATACGGATCACAGGAGTACCCTTAATTCTACAGGAGATATCTTTAATAACATTCTGTGTCTACCTCTGCTGCGCTGAAATTTAAAGTGTATGTTACCCCAAAATATACTTAAAAAGTATCCTGTTCTCATTGCATTGTTTCCTTTGTGAAAATTACCTGGTGATCCTGCCAATCCCCTGCTTTCCTATTTCAAACTGGCCACACCAGGCATGGATCGCACCGTGGTCAGTTTTTTCGCTGTCCTGGGAGAATAGCCTGCATGTCCACCAATGATCAGACTTGTGCTGACACTCTATACTGCACTTTTTTCAAACATAGACTGCATCTATACCAAACCTATACTGCATTATACCAAACCTTTACCGCATCTGAACCACATCTACCTTGCACTTGTGCCGAGACTATATTGTACCTATAATGTGCCTATACTGCATGCAGGTTACTGGGACTGTTGTTGTAAAAGACATCTAGGACTATCTGGGAAATGGTGCAGCAGTTATCAGAGTGGCAGGAAAAGTGATGTTCCTCTGGATGCGTGCACCTCCACACATAGATTAGATCATAAGTCTGTATCCAATCCACAAATGCAGATGTGCTCTGCCCGTGCCACTCAAGCGGTCTCTAGAGGGGTCAGGAGCTGTATTAAAGTTCCAAACTAGCAAAAAGGGGCCAGTAGTAAATTCCAAGATTTGGAGTAAAATTTTCTGTAAGACCTTTGCTTGAAAAGGAGGGGGATGTATATACTAGCTACAGTATAAACTGTACTTGAAATTTGTAGCAAAAGTAGAACAAATCTTCCCTCCGGGTCAGTTTTTACCTGGAGGACCTCAGTGGACAGTGACTTTGCTATGAGAATAGTAACACATTGTGGAGTAAGCATTGTGGGTAGCATGGACAGCTCTAACAATCCAGGGTTTCTTAAGGGACAAAACTTTAGAGCCCACTAAATGGGTCTCCTGGGAGGCAGATTATGTGTGGTTTAATTTTTTTAAGGAAGGAGAAAACAAGAGACCACTTGTGTGGCGAATTCAGAACCTCTAATATTCCAGGAAATAAGCATTAACTCCTTAGGTTCCACAGTGAGTATAACAAGCATGCTTTACTGCATATACAGACTGATTTTACTGTTGTGGGTTTAGAAACACTTTAAATTTGCCTTTACTACCTGGTTTGATGCCTGTTTTCTTTGATACAGGCATACCCCGCTTTAAGTACACTCACTTTACATACACTCGCGAGTAAGGACATACCGGCGAGTGTATGTAAAGTGCTTCACAGGTACTGTACAGACATTTTGCAGCCGCAGTAGAAGGAGCTGAAGCTCCGAGAGCATAGCCCGCCCTGTTCCAGTGTGCCCCTGACACCTCCACTACAGCTCCTTACACCCCCACTACAGCCTCTGACCCCCACTACACCCTAGAAGTGAAAAAGGGTATTGTTTCACTTTAAGTACATTTTCGTTTTACATACATGCTCTGGTCCCATTGTGTACTTAAAAGTGGGGTATGCCTGTATACTGTAGCACTGCTACTGGGTACTAGGTATTAGTTTCAGTGATTTTCTGTGGTATTTTATATGACTGTATACTCAACCTGGTGTGTTAGAGGGGCTGAGGTTCTTGAAAAGGTTGAGTCAGAGAACTGAGGATCCATGCTAACCATTGACTGCTACAGGGGTAGTACTATATTAGCCATGGCTAAGGCCCTGATAGGCCGAAACAAATTTTACCTATGCCTCAATAAACAAATTCATTACTGCAGAGATTATCATATTACCAGCTCTATAATTTTAAACCCCACTGAAGTCAAGAAGAGGAAAATCTTAAAATTCAGTTCTCTCAATTTTCAGGGCTAGTAGGCAAGGGATTGACAAAGACACTAATCCAGGGGTCTCAAACTACCGGCCCGCGGGCCATTTGCAGCCCGCGAACAGGTTCCAATTGGCCCGCAGGCAGGGGCCGATGGCTCAGTGTGTCACTCGTCTCTCTACCTTTCTCGGAGTCTGTCTGTGTGGACAGAGCCGGTGCTCCCACTAGGCAGCCACCTAGAACGCAGCTGACCCTTGCCTTATCTCTTCCTCCTCCTTGTCGCCCCCCCTCAAACTTCCGGCAGAGCCGCTGATAGGGGACCAGGACAGGACAGGACCAACCCGCAAGGCTACCAGCGGCAGTGTGCAGCTTCCCGCCCCTCTCCCTCCCATCGGCTTTGACATGCTGGAGGGAGAGGGATATCTGTGTGTAACAGGGCAGGCAGCCAATAGCGCTCCTCTTCTGAGTGGGAGGGCGTGACTGCTAAGTTGCTTCGCCTCCCACCACCTCTTTAGCCAATCAGATTGTCCAGCCCGCCACATTTAGAAGAGGCTAGTGGCCAGAGCAGGGCGGGATGCAGAAGATCCGACATACCTGAACATGAAGAAGGTATGAGATCAAACATGTTACAATGCTGGCTACAGAAATCTAATCAGCATTCTCCTGTCCTGTGTTCAATGTAAATAAAAACAGATAAGAAGCAGTGTTAGAAGACGGAGGGAATCAGTGTGATCACTGCATATTCTACACACAGCACAGGAGAAGGAGAACACACTGATCGAGGGGTGACTTCCCCTGTCTTCTCACACTGCTTCTTATCTGTTTTTATTTACACTGAACACAGGACAGGAGAATGCTGATTAGCTTTCTGCAAGAAGCTGGAACTTCAGCTGTTTCTATATAGCTATTTGTGCCAGAGTCCTGTGCCAGCCATCCCTGATTTGTTTGACATTTTCCTTGTTATCTTTTGAAGGCATTAGTTGGTCAGGCTGGGAGCTTCACAGACCTGTTAACCATTTACTGTCCTCCTGTGCTTGAGAAATGACTGTTGGCAAAGTTTTTTTTGCCACTTTGTTATATCTTGTAAACTCCTGTTGCAGTGCAGCAATCAATGTTTTTTCCACACTGTTCACTGCTAGCCTAGGACACACTTGTACAATGTCTGCAGTCTCTGACCATCTCCTGTATCGTGTCCGCAGTCTCTGACCATCTCCTGTATCATGTCCGCAGTCTCTGACCATCTCCTGTATCATGTCCGCAGTCTCTGACCATCTCCTGTATCATGTCTGCAGTCTCTGACCCTCTCCTGTAGTACATTTTGCAGTCTCTGACCCTCTCCTGTACTATGTCTGCAGTCTATGACCCTCGCCTGTAGTACGTTTTGCAGTCTCTGACCATCTCCTGTATCATGTCCGCAGTCTCTGACCATCTCCTGTATCATGTCTGCAGTCTCTGACCCTCTCCTGTAGTACATTTTGCAGTCTCTGACCCTCTCCTGTACTATGTCTGCAGTCTATGACCCTCGCCTGTAGTACGTTTTGCAGTCTCTGACCCTCTCCTGTACTATGTCTGCAGTCTCTGACCATCTCCTGTATCGTGTCCGCAGTCTCTGACCATCTCCTGTATCATGTCCGCAGTCTCTGACCATCTCCTGTATCATGTCCGCAGTCTCTGACCATCTCCTGTATCATGTCTGCAGTCTCTGACCCTCTCCTGTAGTACATGTTGCAGTCTCTGACCCTCTTCTGTACTATGTCTGCAGTCTATGACCCTCGCCTGTAGTACGTTTTGCAGTCTATGACCCATCTCCTGTATCATGTCTGCAGTCTCTGACCCTCTCCTGTACTATGTCTGCAGTCTCTGACCCTCGCCTGTAGTACGCTTTGCAGTCTCTGACCCTCTCCTGTAGTATTTATGCAATAAAGGAGGGCTACAGGCATGAATGAATTAATGTACTGCCACTGCTGGTCATGGTCACTGATGAATTAATGTTTTTGTGCGTGTTTGCAAAATTAAAGTGGGCCGGTCTGGATGAAGTCCAGGGCCAAATTTTTGTCCCAGTCCAGCCCTACCAGGAGGAGAGGTAAGTGAGCCATCACACTGAGGCTAAGTCCTTAGGTAGGTGACTGGGTTTGAAATTTGTGAGCAGGGGGTATTTGTGAAGTGTAGGGGGGTATTTGTGAAGTGTAGGGGTAGTGCTGGGGGTTAATAGTGCGTCTGCTGACACCAGTGCTGGGGGTTAATAGTGCGTCCGCTGACACCAGTGCTGTTTTTGAAGTTTGAAAGTTTGCATGCGGCCCCCATGTGATATGAAAACTTGTCTTGTGGCCCTCAGGTAATTTGAGTTTGAGACCCCTGCACTAATCCAAAAGAATGAAATAAAATAAGTTATTGTTTGGTGGGAGCAGTTCTTTCAATAAGGCTTAAAAATATACAATTCATTTAAATAACATGTATGGGGGATTCCTTAAACCTGCGTGTGAAATGGCACATTTGAAAGATATAATAAAGCAAAAGTGACATTTACAAAGAAAATAAATATTATTTAATTTGCCAGCTGCTAATGACAATTCCCTGCCACTTTGTAGTGTTTGTAGACAAAGCAGCCAAGATTCACCTCCACAACTATACCAGAGAATTATCCTAAATGAGGGTGTAGCGGCCTCACCTCTCTCCCTTACTTTATCGGTCATATGGCTGTTGTCTAGGGGTACCTGGGAGAGAGAGATAAAACACACCACGGCCCATGTCCTCCGTAACTAGGAGGTGAAGGCAAGAAGATTGGGCTTTCATGTAGGTGTCCTAGAGTCAAGTCCAGTCCTTCGTCCCTGACTCCTTTGCTTTAGTAACCCAAGTTCCACACAGTGAATAGGTACAACTCAGTTTTATTCTTCTTGCAAGCAATAAAACAATCTTTCTCCTTTGGAAAATGGGGACAGATCGAGGCACAATCCTTTCCCTTCTTGCTGCTGCCCACTGTGCTGTCACCAGTGGTGAATAGTCACTGCCACTGACTAGGTAATATAGAACGTGAATTACCTTCGCTCACTTTGCCCCTGTCAGAGGAAGAAATCCGTCCAAGGGAGAAGTGGAGGCCTCTCCGTCACCAGCGATGCTGCGCCGGGCTCTTCAGAGAAGTTACTGCGCACCAGTCCTCACGAACTCAGACACGGGCACCCAAGGAGTTAGGGCCCCCTCGGATTCCTCCACCCTCGCGGAACTCAGTCAAAGGTACTGAGCCCCAGGCATCCGCCATAGTACCTCACCCCAGGCTAAAGGTGCCTGAGATGGACTCCATCCCTGCTCCAGCCAGGCCAAGGGCGCCTAGGCCTGAAACACCGGAACGCCAGCACCCAAGCTGAAGGTGCCTGGGTGCGGCCGCGTCCTCCGACTCTCCCCCTCAAATCAGGGCATCCGCCCCTTTTATGACCTCTTCCTTTGCGTCACAGCGGGTTCCCCGCCCCGCTGTACCAGCTCCAGGGGAGGACAAAAAGGCACAGTTTGCGATGTGAGTTCACTCCGGCCCAAGGCAACAACGCCACATGCAGGCCCCAAGGAACCCCACACCACCAGAGTCCTCACATAAATTCAAACACCCGCTACAAGGGTTTGTAGGAATTTTAAGGGGAAACCTCATACAGAAAAATAAAATGCCGGACCCCCAAAAAATAAGGGGCTCAGAAACTACCTTTCAGGAAGGCACAATATATAGTACCCCATGTCACTTATTTACCCCCCAAAAAATTAAAGCAAACAAAACACACCCACCTTCAAAAAAATTCACTAGTAAAAAATACAAACACTGATGATAAAGTCCTTTATTGAAATAAGCAATATAAGTCCCATTATGTAAACCCATCATCAATCCCATTGTCTAGCGAAGTAGATACGCATCAATCACAAAGAATGATACCTGCCAACCTGCTCATATGTCCCTTCTTGACAACTGCTTCCTGCAAGTGACATTACCTTAGCTAACAGCCTGGTGACAACATTGACCAAAGAAGGACATATTTGATCAATGACAACACCCAGGATCCCCCCCTCTGTGACATCATTGATCTAATTTGGTAATGTCCATATTTGGTCAATGATGTCACCTGGGATAGCCCAGCCCTTTATTTACATTCAGGTTTGGGCTCGTAAGCTCTCATTCACAGCAAGCATTCTTCAGAACAGATAGGTGTCTGTTTTTAAACATGTGGTGCATGTATTTACAAATAACTTTTTTTTTTTTTCGTGATTGATTACTCATTTTACTGAGGGGAGGCTGGTATTTGGAAGCAATTTTATCATTAAAGGAAACATAACAAGAGGGTATTTACAAGTAGCAGCCTGTTTATGCCTTTTCACCTGTTAGGTGTTGCCATAAAAATCATACAATATGCATACACAGAAGCCACCCTGATCCTAGGGGTAAAGTCCTCGATTAGGGTGAAAAAGCGGTTAAAGCGGTTGTATACCCTCAAATACTACATGCACCTACAGGTAAGCCTACATTAAGGCTTACCTTTAGGTGCTTGCAATATCTCCGAGACCTACACGGTCTCTGAGATATTTGCAAAAAAGACTAACGGCGCAGGCACACTGAGCGTGGCGGCTCTTGAATGGGTGCCCGCCGGACACTGGTGGAACTCGCACATGCGCGGGTATCGTGCCATTCCTTGCGCATGCGCGGGAGTGACGTCATCGCCTCTCCGGCCAGTCACAACGCCGGAGCGGCGATACCCTCCGGGTATCATGGCGGCGACGGAGGATGTGTCCGAGGACCGCTGTGGGGGCTTTGATCTAAGGTAAGTAATTGATAATGAGCTAGTATGCTAGTCATACTAGCTCATTATGCCTTTGCCTTGCAGGTTTAAAAAAAAAAAGTTTTGCGGTATACAACCGCTTTAAACAATGGCAAAGAAGGCTATTTATTATTGGGCTACATATTAAAATTATTGAAAAAATATAAAAAAAGAGTAAAACTACATATCAATAGTACTCTACATTAAGTGTACACAGTGCTGTCACACCACAATCCCACCACCAAGGTTAATAAAAACAATATTATTGAATAAACGTCCGGACGTCTAGTGGTATACGTGTCAGAGATTTCCAGCACGGACAACTGCTAGAGTAAAAATGAATTGTAAAGCTGGAACCTATGACACATGTTAGCCCCGGGCCCCTATTGCTGCCTCATCAAAGGTAATAATGTTATGGATCATACAATTCCCATAGAACTGTTGTTGTAGGGAAGGCTATATTAGCTCATAAACCATAGTCTCCATAATGTTGACTACCACTGAAATGCTGAAATGGACAGCAACTAGAGGCAGGTACGAAAATTAATCGATTGTATTTGATGTTGGTACAAAGCAAATGCAAGTGGTTCAATTGCTGTGTGCCGTGTACCCGCTAATTTGCCTTCAAGGTGTACATCAAAGAATGACCAGCTGTAGACATCCTGCTCGATCAGCCGCTAATAGATCGCTACTCAAATCTGTAATGAACTCCAATTCAGGTGACTCCAAATAATAAACAGGGTGTATGTTAAGTTAATTAGCAGGCGTTTATCCTGTTGCAAATAGAGTCCAGACACTGCATACATCCATTCCATACACTGTGGCAAGATACAGCAGCATCCCAAAGTCACCTTAGCTTAACCCAAATACTAGAAGTCCAAATGGGGAGTGGGCTAGTATGTCTCACTAGTTATTTGTTAAATGGCAGTCCACATGCTGCAAACAGGTCTTACCACACCAGTAGGGAAGATTTCTGATCCCCTGGGATCAGGGTGGCTTCTGTGTATGATTTTTGAAGTCCCCTTTATTTCAGATGGGGCTCCCAGATTATAAAAAGTTGCCCCTACACATCCACACTCATCTAGTCAGGAATTTTGAGAAAAGGCCCTGCCTTATCAACACGAAGACAAGGTGCTTTTGCATGGAGTTCCCCTACAATCCTAAAAATCCCTCAAGGACAAGGATCTGATTTTAATTTTGGTAGGCAACAATGCTGCATTTTTCATGGCGTTTTCCCTTAAAATCCACAATAAGGTATGTGGTCTTTTAGGTAAATTGTACTTTAGCGCCTGACCTCCTGATAATTTTGGGGCAGAGATTCTAAATGTGAGTTTCAGGACACTTCCTAATTCCTTGATGAGACACTTCAGATGTGAATACATCTCCTATGCTGAAAGCACATATAGAGATGCATGTAACAGACCCCTGCTACAGTACCCTCCCTGTGTTTCCATCAGCCTGATGTAATAAGGTGGGCTGGCCACTCCATCATGAAGGAGAAAATTATCTGTGCTTTTATGTTGCTTTGATGATTTAATTTTTTATCTAAAAAGTATGTTGTCTTTTAATACCTGAGATAAAAATTATATATCAATAATTTAAAGCAGCAGAAACTGAGATCACTATATGCAAACCTTAGACCCTAAAAAGTAGCACTGCAATTATTCACTCAGTGAATTGAGCACCACCTAACAGTAGCATCTGCAACCAGAATTTACGTAAAAGCTTTCCAAAAAAATGTTTATTACCAGAACTTCTAGAGGTACTAAAAGAGGCGTATGAAAAACAAATACTTCCAGAATCAATGCAGGAAACAATAGTAATAGTGATTCCAAAACAGGGGAAGGACCCAATGCTGCCTTAATCATATCGTCCTATATCCCTCCTTACCTCAGATGTAAAGATCTTGGCCAGGGTTCTCGCAAATAGGTTATCAAAATATATTAGTAGTCTGATACATGAAGATCAAACAGGTTTTATTCCAAAGAGAGCAGCTGCAACAAACATTCGTAGATTATTTTTGAATTTGCAATTGCCTATGGAAAATAGGGGATCTAGAGCAATACTATGCTTAGATGCCCAAAAAGCCTTTGACATGGTGGAGTGGGAATACTTATGGACAGTATTGGAGGCTTTTGGAATAGGTACGCTTTTTTTAAATGGGTGAAAATATTATATAGGGACCCTAAAGCAAGGGTAAGAATTAATAATACATTATCCAGCCCGTTTACCTTATCTAGAGGGACAAGACAGGGTTGTCCCCTATCCCCAATACTGTTCGCTATAGCAGTAGAGCCCCTTGCCCTTGCCATTAGACAATCAACTAAAATAGTTGGGTTTTGTCGGGCAGGTAGAGAGGATAAAGTGGCCCTGTATGCAGATGACGCTCTTATTTTCCTGGGGGATACCTCAAATTCATTATCGGAACTTATGAACCTTATCTCCATATTTGGGTCATTTTCGGGCTTCCAGATCAATTGGGACAAATCCATACTTTTACCATTAGATGAGTTAAAAACCCCATTATTAATTCAAGCCTCTAAAATCCAAATTAAGGACACTGTGAAATATTTGGGGATAGAGATCTCTCGGGATGTAAAAGACTATATTAATTTGAATTTGAAACCATTATTAGCAAAATTCAAAGACAAATGCCGATGTTGGTGTAAGTTACCTCTGACGGTGATAGGAAGAGCAAATCTTATCAAAATGATTTGGGCTCCGCAATTACTTTATGTGTTTAAAAATTCACCCGTATGGATTACAGCTTTCTGGTTTAGAAAAATAGAATCTCTCTTTAGAGAGTTGATTTGGAGGAATAAACGATCACGTATAAAGTTAACAACTTTAATGTTAAATAAGGAAGAGGGAGGTCTTGCAATCCCCCATCCCAAAAATTACTTCTTAGTCTCACAAATACAACATTTTAGTGGATGGACAAAAGTATTACTTTCTGATCCTATACAGAACCTGCTATTATCAGTATATGAAGTTTATCCACTAATTTCTTTATTAGAATCGAGAAACCAATTGTGCGATAAAGGATTCCATACGGGTAAATTATTTGACATGGTATGGCAGGAAATTAGGAAAATTACTGAAGTAAAGGGATTTACTTCATATACGCCAATTTGGAATAATAGTAGATATGTGGAATTGGGGAAATTGGAAGGGTTTGAGTTTTGGAGGCAGAAGGGACTAAGGTATATGCCACAGTTATTTGAAGAAGATGTGATGAAAACCTTTAGTGAATTAAGTAAAGAATATAATATTCCAAATCAAAGAATTTTGAAATTCCTTCAGCTTAGGCATGCGTTAAAAACACAGGGGCGCACACAGGAATTGAAGTTTAATAAGTCAGTGGTGATAGCCTTGCTGGATAAGACAGGGCAAAAAAAAGGGCCTGATATCACAATTATATGATATATTATTTGATAAATTTAAAAAAACAGTGGACATACCAGCAAGATTAGCTTGGTCAGTGGATATTGGGACAATTTCAGATGAACAGTGGGCACAGGCACTATCAGCAATCCCTCAGGCCTCTCTATCTCCAACACAAAATTTAACACAACTATTTATCCTACATAGGGCACATTACACACCAGAGAAATTATTTAAATGGAAATATAGAGATACAGACCGATGCCCTCGATGTAAAGGGAGAGTAGCCAATCTAATACATATGATATGGAGATGCCCCAAACTTCATCGCTATTGGTCTGGGGTGGTAACTATGATTAATAGTGTATTCGAGAGTGGGATGCTCATGGAGCCTGGGGGTTGTCTTCTGAGTATACTGGATGAATCGAGAATCCCAGTGGATTATATCGTTTCAATAAATAGAAGTCTATTCCAGGCTCGTAAGCTTATTGCACAAAAGTGGCTTTCACCATACCCACCCACTGTAGAAGAGTGGAAAATACAAGTAAGGGAAACGGTAATTAAAGAAAAGTATATTTTCTTACGCAGAGGTTGCCCAGGGAAATTTGAAAAAATATGGAGAGGGTGGTGTGATTTCTTGGAGGTATGAGGGGAGGGGGGATGGGAGAGTAGAGTTGGGAGAGGGGGGAGATAATGGGAGCTATGCGGGCATGGGTTGTATGTTGTATTTGATGTTTTTGTTGTTTGTATGTAAAAAAAAAACAATAAAAAGATGATTTGATTTAAAAAAAAAAAGCTTTCCAGTGTTTCACATTGACTATTTTTTCTGTAATATTTTGTTGTTTTAATATATATAATGTAAATATATATATATATATATATATATATATATTTATATACAGTGGGGCAAAAAAGTATTTAGTCAGCCACCAATTGTGCAAGTCCTCCCACTTAAAAAGATGAGAGAGACCTGTAATTGTCATCATAGGTATACCTCAACTATGAGAGGCAAATGCTCACCGTTCTTGTGATCATTTTGACCCCACAGGGTGAGATCTTGCGCGGAGCCCCAGATCGAGGGAGATTATCAGTGGTCTTGTATGTCTTCTTGTATTGTATTGTCTTGTATTGTATACCTATGATGACAATTATAGGCCTCTCTCATCTTTTTAAGTGGGAGAACTTGTACAATTGTTGGCTGACTAAATACTTTTTTGCCCCACTGTATATATATATATATATATATATATATGTAGCGGGGTGTTCCCCTTTAATGCAGAGAGACAAGAAGTTCTAGGGGAGAGGTGAGTCAGGAGGAAGTAGAGAAAAGACATTGCTGGAGTGAGAGCAGAGGAGAGAGAGAGACTACATCACCCAGAACCACATTCTTCATATGTTCCCACCGCAGAGACTCATGGGAGGGGTTATAAAAGGAGGAGGCGAAGCTGGGCTCGGCCTCTTTGGCACACGAGACTTCACAGCCTGATCCTCCTGTGCGGATGTGTCGGAGTGCAAGGCCTGAAGCCTGAGGCCTTGCTCAGCACCAAAGAGCCTTCCACCCCTCTGCGAGCCTGGGTGGCATCTGACTTCGCTCAGCTACAGCCTTGTTGGATCGGGGACCCGATCGCTGGAGAGACTGAGTGCGTGTGACACAGCCGGTGGAAGTTTCCCGGACTGGATCCGTAGTCCGGCGGGTAAGAGGGCATATGCCCAGAACGAGATACTGTTAATGCATATAGGCCAATAGACTGCCGTGGCCCCCTCTAGTTGTTCCTGATACCCTTAGTGAAGAAGAGCCATACCATAGCTGAACTTGTAGTCGGGATAGCCAAGTTCCTTCCCATCTCTACCTACCTCACTGGATTACAAAGTTGTATTTTGTTAATGTGCACCACCATTAAAGACCTGCCGGTGAAGAAAAAGGACTAAGTTATAAGACCTCAAAAACCAGGCCTGGTGGGGTTACTAATGTGTTTTGGGTTATTGCGCCATAGGGCATTTAGCTAACGGTCGCCCGTGTGGCGCACTTGTTGCATGTCAGTTCTTTAGTGTGTTAGCATTGCAGGGCTCTGCATTACCAATGATTGAATGTAAACTGTGATCAATGTTATTATCTTTCTTACTAAGAGCTTAAGTAAAACCTTATACCCTTTTTTTCTTTAGTATTGTCTCAATGCTCACTTATTCATAAGGTATAAGATAGATAGTTTACTTTTAGTACTAGCTGTGCCAGCAGAGGGTAGAGCATATTGCCGGGGGTTGGCGGAGCTGTCATCAGGGCCCAAACTAAATCTGCGGCCTTCTTAGTTGGAGGTATCGCTACACGTGGGGGTTCTCGTCCGGGATCCTGATACAGCAAGCGAACACGCCAAAAGACCGGCATGGACCCGCTAGAAGTAGGACAGTGGTACACAATGGCTGGCGCAGATCCGGCCGCGGCGGCAGTTATTGAACTCCCGGGGATCTGGCAAAGAGATGCGATAAAGCAGTTAATGACATCCCTATCACCATGCCAGAAATCATGGGTGATGGATGTATGACCACATGCTTCGTGTACATACGCATTAATAGAGTGGAAAGACGAAATTCCAGAGCATTTTAAAAACCAGAGCATACAAGCTATGGATGGGCAGACCTACCATCTGACACATGCGCTGCCACATAAGGGAGATCGGTTCCAAATAAGAAAGTCATCATCTCCACAGATACCTCCCCCACCATCCCCTAAGGCACAAGAGCAGGAGGATACAGAGAGTCCCAGATCATCACCGGCCACCCTCAGCACAGAACTATGCGCTGTATTGGGAGAGATTGTGGCCCAGTGCAAGAAGAATCCCACAGATTACCCAATGTCGGGGTACAGAAAGCTCCGGATATTCTCAGGGAGAAAACCTGTGCCCTCAGGGGAAGAAGGATTTGAGGAGTGGCTAGATGGCATCACTCAGGCCTTAGAGGAATGGGAAGTTCCAGAACGCAGCAAGAAACAGCGAATTGCTGAAAGTTTGAAGGGGCCTGCTCTGGATGCCATACGCAACCTGAAGATGAGCAGGAAAGACTGTACTGCACAGGACTACTTGGACATCTTGCAGAATGTGTTCGGTGGGACAGAAAAAGTTACCGAGCTCACCTATCAGCTGGAGCACTGCTACCAGAAAACAGGAGAGAAACTGTCAGAATATATGGGACGTCTAGATAAGATCCTGCATAGAATTATTCTGAAGAAGGGGATCGACCCAGGGAAGGTAGACGAGGCCCGGGCTCAGCAGGTATTGAGGGGAGCTCAGCCCCTGGATCCTATTGCATTGGCGCTGCGCACCCGACAGGACGGGAAGAACCTGGAATACCCCGACCTCATTCGAATGGTCAGAGAGGAAGAGGCCATGTGGGAGGAGAAAAAGAGGGAACAGCCAGTCGAACCAACCAAACCTCTGGTGGTGATGTTCAGCCCGGCCATGACCCCCGAAAGAGATGCAGAAATGGACACCCTGAAATCGCAGATGTCCCAAGTGTTGGAGATACTGACCTCTTTGATGGAGAAAGATCAAAGAAAACCAGAAAAGAAAAGTCCAAGAAAGGAGTTGTTCCTGAATACCTCAGCACCCGCTTCTCTACAGGATCGTGAAGAAGAGGTGATTTGTTACAACTGCGGAGGGATTGGTCATTTTGCAAACATATGTTCCAGTCCCAGGAAGAAAAAGATAAATAACCGCCAGCCGGCGGAAAACTTCAGAGGGCCCCGGTGAAGGAGTCAACCGGGTGCCCATCATTTTCAGTGAGCTCCAAACTGAATGAAAAACAGAAGAAGAGAGAAAATAGAACACCTCAGAGGAAACACAACATTCTCCAACAGAGATACACCGCAGAGAAAGGGGGCAAGACCCCTCAGAAGAGACACAGCACTCCCCAGAGGGGGTGCACACCTAAGAAAAATAACAGTATCCCTCAGCGGGTTCCTACACCCATAAAGAGGAGGGAAGTCAATGCATACCAGGCTCAAGAAAGGTTCAAGTCCAAAGGGAATAGGACAAGAGAGAGTCCAAAAGGAAAAGGTCTGAAGAAGGCGACCCCTGCCGGGCCATATCCGGAGAAGCTGGTGGGCCCATCTCCTATAGTGCCCATTCAAGTGGAGGGAGTCTACACCGGGGCCCTCTTGGATACCGGGGCACAAGTGACCCTACTATACCGGGACTTCTACGATAGGCACTTGAGTCATCTGCCTATCCAGAAGATAGAAGAGCTGGAAATATGGGGAATTGGAACCCACAGTTTCCCTTACGACGGCTATCTTCCCATCAAGATGACCTTTGACCCATCCGTGGCTGGGAAGGCCGAAGTGTTTGACACCCTGGCAGTCGTGTGCCCTAGGCCGCCTGGAGCCAACAAGAATTCCCTTATAATAGGGACGAGCACGGACCTGGTCCGAAGACTCCTGACCCCTCTAGTAAAAGAAGAGGGGAAAACAGCCACCAAGATCCATCCCATGCTGAAGACGGCCTACCAACGGCTGGTCCAAGAGCAGGAGACCCCTGGAGAGGGGATAGGGAAGGTGTGGGGACTTGGAAGAGAAGGGGTAGTGTTGCAGCCCGGCGAAGTAACCTGTCTCAGAGCCACTGTGAAGCTTACTTGGGAGCAGCCAGGTCCCTTTGTTGTGCTGGAGTCAGACCCAAGGGGTGAGTCCTCAGGTCTGGAAGTGATACCGGAAGTGATTCCGCTGAAGGTCCTGAAGAAGGCCCATTGTAGAGTTCCAGTGAGTGTTAGGAACACTACCAGAGACCCCATGGAAATCCCAGCCAGAATGCTGCTAGGCCAGGTGAGCCCTGCGGCCCCTGTTATCCTGTCAGAAGTGAAGAGGACAGGTGAAGGAGGAGATGCTTGGGAGAAGCTGTCCATGGAAAACCCGAATCTGCCAGGAGCTTGGAAGGAGAGAGCCAAGGCCCAGTTGAATAGATGGGAGAAGATCTTCTCTAAGGATGAGTTCGATGTGGGGTGTGCAAGGAGTGCCACCCATCGGATCCGCCTCCAGGAAGACAAGCCCTTCCGAGAGAGGGTCAGGCGGGTCCCCCTAGCAGATCTGGAGGATCTAAGGGAACAACTTGCAGAACTCAAGAGGACTGGTGTGATACGGGAGTCCAGAAGCCCCTATGCCTCTCCCATCGTGGTGGTCAGAAAAAAGAATGGATCATTGAGGCTCTGTATCGACTACAGGACTCTCAACAGGAGAACCATACCTGACCAATACACCACTCCGAGGATAGAGGATGCCCTACAGAGCTTGTCTGGAGCTAAATGGTTCAGCGTTATGGATCTCAAGAGCGGGGTACTATCAGATTCCTATGCACCCAGAAGACAGGGAGAAGACAGCCTTCATAACCCCAGTAGGGTTCTTTGAATTCAACCGGATGCCCCAAGGTCTGTCTGGAGCCCCAGCGACTTTCCAACGTCTCATGGAGAAGACTGTAGGAGACATGAACCTTATTGAAGTCCTTGTATACCTGGACGATGTCATTGTCTTTGGGAGAACCTTGGAAGAACACGAAAGGAGGCTGGAAAAAGTGTTGAGAAGACTCAGTGAGGAAGGACTCAAGCTTTCGCCTGAGAAGTGTCGGTTCTATCAGTCTTCTGTGAACTATCTGGGGCACATAGTGTCTGAAGAAGGGGTTGCCACAGACCCTGAGAAATTGGAGGCAGTTACCTCCTGGCCACGACCCACCACAGTAACAGAACTCAGATCCTTCTTGGGGTTCTGCTCCTATTACAGGAGGTTTGTGGAAGGATTCGCCCGAATTGCCAGGCCATTGAATGAACTACTCAAGACCGAGGGGGAAGAGGACGACTCAGGGCCCAGGAAGCCGGGAGAGTCAGTCAGAGATCAGTGGAACCAGAAGTGTGAATAGGCCTTCCAGGCATTAAAGGAGAGCCTAACCACTGCCCCAGTCTTGGCCTATGCAGACCCAACCAAGCCCTATGAACTAAATGTAGATGCTAGTCATGACGGTCTGGGAGGAGTACTTTATCAAGAACACGAAGGGCAACAACGGCCTGTTGCCTATGTGAGCCGGAGCCTGACCCCCCCTGAGAAGAACTACCCCACTCACAAGCTGGAGTTCCTGGCCCTTAAGTGGGCGGTAGTAGACAAGCTCAAAGACTACCTGTATGGGGCGGAGTTCACTGTGAAGACCGACAACAACCCCCTTACCTACCTTTTCACCACGGCCAAGCTGGATGCCACTGGACACAGGTGGCTGGCCGCACTTTCTGGATTCAACTTCAGCCTAAAGTATAGGCCAGGGACTGGGAATCGAGATGCAGACGCTCTGTCAATGAGATCTCATTCTCTCACCAGTGACGTAGAAGATTGGACCCAAGTGGCACCGTACGGGGTGCGGGCCCTTTGTCAAGGAGCTGAATTTCAAGCTCGAGGAGGTTCCAGAGCAGAGGAAATAGGAGTTACCATGGTGGGAGTCCCCAAACACTACTGTGGAGTAGCTCAACTGGGAGAGGACAACCTGCCAAGACTGTCCAAGAAGGAGTTGAGGTGTGACCAATTGGAAGACCCCATGGGGAGATTGGTCCTGGAGGCCCTGGAGAATCAGGATCCAAACAGACTCATGCGTCAACCTTCAAAAGAAGCTCGCCTGCTGAGGAAAGAGTGGGACAGGTTGCAGTTACATCAGGGAGTGGTCTACCGAAGGGGCCCCTCTGATGACTCAGAAGATAAGTGGCAACTGTTCCTCCCAGAGAAATATCGAGAGACTGTTCTGATTGCCCTGCATGACAACCATGGCCACCTAGGGGCTGAAAGGACCTTTCAACTTGTCAGAAGTCGGTTCTATTGGCCCTGCATGAGGGCAGAGATAGAAGAGTACTGCCACTCATGTGCACGATGCATCCAGAGGAAGACTTTACCCCATCAAGCTGCCCCAATGGGCCATCTACAGAGTCAAGGCCCAATGGATCTGGTATGCATTGATTTTCTCTGCCTCGAACCCGACCTGAGTGGACTAGGAAATGTTCTGGTGATAACCGACCATTTCACCAGGTATGCCCAGGCTTTCCCCACCAAAGACCAGAAGGCCTCCACCGTAGCCAAGATACTTATGGAGAAGTACTTTGTCCATTATGGGCTGCCACAGCGACTCCATTCAGATCAAGGGAGGGACTTTGAGAGTAAGCTGATCCGGAAGCTCCTGGATTCTTTGGGAATCAAGAAGACTCGAACTACACCTTACCATCCACAGGGAGATGCTCAGCCGGAAAGGTTTAACCGAACCTTGCTCAACATGTTGGGGACTCTGGAAAGCGAGAAAAAGCAACATTGGAGCCAACACATAGCAGCCATAGTACATGCTTACAACTGCACCATCAGTGATGCTACAGGCTACTCCCCATATCGACTCATGTTTGGGAGAGAAGCGAGACTACCGGTGGACTTGGCCTTTGGCACCTCTCTGGACCATTCCTCAGCCACATCCCACAAAGGATATGTGGACAGGCTCAGACACAGCCTGAAAGTAGCCCATGAACATGCTCAAGCGGCCTCAGATCAAAGGGGAGCTCGAAATAAAAGAAACTTCGACTTGAAGGTTCGGGTACAAGACCTACAGCCCGGGGATCGAGTACTGTTACGCAATCTGGGGGTCCCTGGAAAGCACAAACTTGCAGACAGATGGAGATCTGAACCCTATGTCATCTGCAGGAAGTTGCCAGGCCTACCTGTCTATACATTGAAGCCAGAAGGAAAGGTAGGCCCACTGAAGACGTGGCATCGAAACCACCTTCTCCCACTTGCTGAGGCAGTTAGAATACCTCCCGTGGGAGACTCCCCTGAACCGGCCTCTATCCTGGATACTCCTAGGCCGAACACTCGGTCGCAGACCTCCCGAGCTGAAGATGGAGAGGCCTCTCAACTTAGTGGAAGTGAGGAGGGAGAACTTGATTGGCTGTGGCCTTCCCCAACTCCAGGAACTTCTACCATAGATCTTCCAACCACTGAAGACACCACAGATGAAACACTGAACCCAGAAGCCACAGAGTTCATCCCTTCTAGTCCTTCAGCAGAATACTGGGGAGATGCCCATGATGGTTGTTCAGAGGAAGAGGAGCCTGTGGCGCCAGAGCCAGAAATCCCAAGAGAGCAAAGGGCTCGAAGAGTCATCCGGCCTCCTAAGAAGCTGACCTACCCACAAATGGGGAACAGCTCAGAAGACTCTGTAGTTACTGCTAGGAGGAATGCTGAGAATCCGGATCCCTCCACGGTCCATTTGGTGGAGGGCAACCCCAGCTCACTCTCTGGCACAGCTAGACAGGTCGCCCCCACTGAAGCGACCTGTAGACAGGACAGCTCCCCATCTTATGATGATTGGTGGGAGGCTCCTCTGTCAACCCTATGCAACCGCATTGAATCTAGAATGTTTTGCAGACCTAAAAAAAAAAAATGTCTTTGGGGACCAAAGATTCAAAGTGGGGGGAGTGTGTAGCGGGGTGTTCCCCTTTAATGCAGAGAGACAAGAAGTTCTAGGGGAGAGGTGAGTCAGGAGGAAGTAGAGAAAAGACATTGCTGGAGTGAGAGCAGAGGAGAGAGAGAGACTACATCACCCAGAACCACATTCTTCATATGTTCCCACCGCAGAGACTCATGGGAGGGGTTATAAAAGGAGGAGGCGAAGCTGGGCTCGGCCTCTTTGGGACACGAGACTTCACAGCCTGATCCTCCTGTGCGGATGTGTCGGAGTGCAAGGCCTGAAGCCTGAGGCCTTGCTCAGCACCAAAGAGCCTTCACCCCTCTGCGAGCCTGGGTGGCATCTGACTTCGCTCAGCTACAGCCTTGTTGGATCGGGGACCCGATCGCTGGAGAGACCGAGTGCGTGTGACACAGCCGGTGGAAGTTTCCCGGACTGGATCCGTAGTCCGGCGGGTGAGAGGGCATATGCCCAGAACGAGATACTGTTAATGCATATAGGCCAATAGACTGCCGTGGCCCCCTCTAGTTTTTCCTGATACCCTTAGTGAAGAAGAGCCATACCATAGCTGAACTTGTAGTCGGGATAGCCAAGTTCCTGCCCATCTCTACCTACCTCACTGGATTACAAAGTTGTACTTTGTTAATGTGCACCACCGTTAAAGACCTGCCGGTGAAGAAAAAGGACTAAGTTATAAGACCTCAAAAACCAGGCCTGGTGGGGTTACTAATGTGTTTTGGGTTATTGCGCCATAGGGCATTTAGCTAACGGTCGCCCGTGTGGCGCACTTGTTGCATGTCAGTTCTTTAGTGTGTTAGCATTGCAGGGCTCTGCATTACCAATGATTGAATGTAAACTGTGATCAATGTTATTATCTTTCTTACTAAGAGCTTAAGTAAAACCTTATACCCTTTTTTTTCTTTAGTATTGTCTCAATGCTCACTTATTCATAAGGTATAAGATAGATAGTTTACTTTTAGTACTAGCTGTGCCAGCAGAGGGTAGAGCATATTGCCGGGGGTTGGCGGAGCTGTCATCAGGGCCCAAACTAAATCTGCGGCCTTCTTAGTTGGAGGTATCGCTACATATATATACAGTATATAGTACTAGGGTTGCACTGATATTGTTTTTTAATCACTGAGTACGAGCACCGATACTGAGTCCTCAGTCCGCCCCTGGTGTCACCAATATGGCGGGCATGCGATTCTTTGCGATTCTTTGCAGTGACTTTTGCGGCAATTAATTTTGAATTGATGAAAATCGCACCTCAAAGTATCAGCTTCAGCATATGAGAGTACCGATACTCGCTCAAATGCTTACCGATACTGGTATACCGATACCGGTATCGGTGCATTGCCTGTTCGCCCGATCGCCGAACAGCGAACAAATTGGGGTGTTCGCGGCAGATTCGAAAAGTCTATGGGAGAAATCTAAAGTGCTATTTATAAAGGCTTATATGCAAGTTATTGTCATAAAAAGTGTTTGGGGACCCGGGTTCTGCCCCAGGGGACATGTATCAATGCAAAAAAAAGTTTTAAAAACTGCCATTTTTTTGGGAGCAGTAATTTTAACAATGCTTAAAGTGAAACAATAAAAGTGAAATATTCCTTTAAATTTCGTACATAGGGCGTGTGTATAATATGCATGTAAAGTAGCGCATGTTTCCCGTGCTTAGAACTGTCCCTGCACAAAATGTCATTTCTGAAGGAAAAAAAGTCATTTAAAACTCACTCGCGGCTATTAATGAATTGTCGGCTCCCGGCAATACTTAGAAAAGTAATTGATAAAAAAAAAAAGCGTGGGGGTCCACCCAAATTCAATTACCAGGCCCTTCAGGTCTGGTATAGATATTAAGAGGAACCCCGCCGCAAATTTAAAAAAAAAATGCGTGCGGTTCCCCCCAAATATCCATACCAGGCCCTTCAGATCTGGCATGGATTTTAAGGGGAACTCCACCCCAAATTTTAAAAAAATGGCGTGGAGTCCCCCCAAAAATCCATACCAGACCCTTATCCGAGCACGCAAACTGGCAGGCCGCAGGAAATAAGGGGGGGACGAGAGAGCGCCCCCCCCCCTCCTGAACTGTACCAGGCCACATGCCCTCAACATGGGGAGGATGTCCCCATGTTGATGGGGACAAGGGCCTCATCCCCACAACCCTTGCCCGGTGGTTGTGGGGGTCTGTGGGCAGGGGGGCTTATCAGAATCTGGAAGACCCCTTTAACAAAGGGGACCCCCAGATCCTGGCCCCCCTATGTGAATTGGTAAGGGGTACATTGTACCCCTACCATTTCACAAAGAAAGTGTAAAAAAATGTAAAAAAAAACCACACAAACACCTTGGAAAAGTCCTTTATTAAAAAAAAACAAAAACATTCCAGCGATGAAATCCAGTGTCCCGCGGCGATCCGATGTCCAGCGCTGTCCGTCATTGGCTGAGCCTGAGCGGACCTGATGGGGAACTTCCTCCACAGTCTATTAAATGTTTAGACGCGCCCCTTCTAAAGTTCCCCATCAGGTCCGCTCAGCCAATGAATAGGTGTAAGGCTAAGCGGACCAGATGCGGAACGTGAGAAGGGGCGGGTCTATTCATGTATTACACAGTGAAGGAAGTTCCCCATCAGGTCCGCTCAGGCCAATGACGTAGGCGGGGTCTGACATATCGAGGAGGCGGACTTGATGGGGAACTTCCTTCACTGTGTAATTCATGAATAGACCCGCCCCTTCTCATGTTCCGCTTAGCCTTACACCTAGTCATTGGCTGAGCAGACCTGATGGGGAACTTTAGAAGGGGCGGGCCTATTCATGTATTACACAGTGAAGGAATGTTCTTCCTTGTCCCCTACCCCCCCTCTATGACAAGGCTAAGGGGAGTGTCCCTAACTGTTTGTAAAAGTGTATGTTTTGGATTTAATAAACTGTTGATGCTCTGCATGTTTAACCCTCAACACCTGTGTGGATTGTGTCGTGATTGAGGGGTTAAGGGCTGGTTATGGCGAATCTGCAGGCTGCGGGTACGTTTGGAGGACATGAGACACAAGTCTGGCGGATGTGCCCACCTAGGGTATCTGAGATCCGTCACATGTACTATTTGCTGTGATGGTTTGGGGTGGGACTGTATTCTATTGTCTATTGTGTCTGATGCCTCAACTATTATGGGATGTGTAAGTGTCTTGCTGTGAGGAAAGAGGGAGGGGGGATTCCTCAACTCCCCTGCTGATAAGCAAGACAGGAACAAAAGGATGTTTCTGGACAGCTGCACTCTGAACAATGGTTGCCTTTACTGAATTAAGAACAGCACTACAAGTCACAGCAAACAAAAAAGACCTGGGCAGCTGACGTGTTTCACACTAAATCTAGTGCTTAGTCATAGCTAAGTGTGAAACGCGTCAGTGGCCCAGGTAATTTTCAGGTGCGGCTGTCCAGAAACACCCTTTTGTTCCTGTCTTGCTGAATGCATTGCCTGCACCTGTGATATCTGCATGGTGGATTCTCATCAAGGCTCCCACCTAGAGACTGTGTACTGAGAAGTTTGAACACACCTGACCTGTGTGGCCATTGTTATTGGACAGTTTAACCCGCCCTGTTTTCCAAGGGTGGGAGGGAAGTGATTTGAAGTGAGATATCATGTGTCCATGACTGGGATGGCTGGGGAGTCTGGGATAATTGCTGGTTATGAACAGAGGAAGAATTGACGGCGGACCTGGATCTGTTTGAGGACAGAGGGTTCGTCACAATGACAAATTTGCTATCCTCCTTATTTAAAGTGATTGTAAATGATCACCTTATAAAACAACTCATTCAGCTTAAAATAGAAGTGAAAGGCAAAATGTGTGTATACAGTATATATATATATATATATATATATATATATATATATATAAAACATTATAAATAAATTTTTTCCTTTTTTTTTAAATAGGTGATCTTATTCTCTCTCAGCTGCATTAGAGCTGGGGACAGGGAAACGGCAGTACACTGATCTTCTCAGTGAAAGGCTGTGTAGGTAGAGATGTGTCAGGACAAATCTGATTATTAGAGGGGAGCAGCTTTAGTTCCCAGCACAGCTACAGAACTGACCATACAATGCTCCCATGCCTAGTGTGATCAGTTTTTTTTTTAAAATACGAAAGCAGAGAACTGGCAGGAACACCAGGGATTTCACACAAAGAGAAAAGGATACTTCTTCATACAAGTACATAGTACAGCAGGCACATATCAGGAATATTTAAATTTTTGGGTTTACATATTCTTTAATCATCAATAATCTATTGCCATGCCAACAAATTAAAAAGGTTTACAATGTGGGTTAATACGTACAATATTTTGGTGTCTGTTCTTCAAAAATAACTGATAGAGTAGAAAAATATAATCTATGCACTGAAATGGCTGTATTTCCAATTTAATAAAATGTACTGTACACAATTTTTTTCAGCAAACTGCCTGTTTCAATCAATGTGGAGAATAAAAAAATTGCTTTCAGAAGCAACCAGTAATATATTTGCATCATGATAAAATACTTTTAGCCTCAGGTCATTCAAAACGATGCTTTGATTTAAAGCAATCAAATAGTCTGCACATTGAGAACTCTATTAAAAAACCTGCATGTTAAGTGCCAGTAATGACAAGATTTTTGTCACACATGCTCTACAATAGCCCCTGCTGACAATAATGTTCTTTCCACTGTATTTTTTCATGCTTTTCTTCCAGGTTGTAAGTAAAATACTTCTTTATTTTAATTTTGTATTAAAGCATCTTGGACAGCTATCTACAGAACAAACAAAACAAATACTTTGAGGTGCACTATTTATTTTTCTGACCACAGTGTGGAAAGGGTAGATATGTGAAAGAGACTATACAGGCAGTCACATATGGCACAACAATAGCAACTAATGTAGCAAATTAGATAATCTGACTGTCATGTAACAATAAACCAAAGCAACCAATCAGAATTCACCTTTCTGAAGTTCAGTAGAAGATGGACACTACATGGTTGCTGTGAGCTACTGCTTTTAAAGAGGAACCCTTCATCCCACCCCTCCTCCTGATTTTTTTTTAAACCTTACCTACTTGGTGGTGAGTTCTGCTACTCTGTTTTTTGATACTCACCTACCCAGCAGATCCAGCGCTGTCCAGCCAACCCATAGAGGTAGGGTGACCACGTGTCCCGGATTGGCCGGGACAGTCCCGCATTTTGCAGGTCTGTCCCGGGCCCATTCATTCTAGGACAATACAGTGCCAATCTGATGCCCCCAAAAAAATGCCGCCACATCACCGCTTTACTCACTGACAGTACTTGTCCTGGTCAGGAATGCCTGGAGGAGCAAAATCCCGCCCCCTGCTTGTGATTGGAGAAATCATAAATCCCGCCTCGTGTCCAATCACTGTGCTGTGATTCGTTACAGCACAAGCTGATTTTTGGGAAGGGAGGGTGTCCCTGAATGGTAGTTTGGAAATGTGGTCACCCTACATAGAGGCGGTTAGAGCAGGAGTGCAGTGGTTATCAATTCTGTTTATTGCATGACAAGAATCCCTAGTTCCAGCAGGTAAACCCAGTGGGGAAACTTTCTGTGCACCTGTAAACCAATACTTTGCATAGTGTTCTGGTAGGCCTTTGCAATTTAATGTCTTCATATGGAAGCATATAGAAGGCAGTGCATTGTTAGAAAAATCTTTTCCCTAATCTGAAGGAGGTAATCTCTGCATCTTCTTCTTCAACAGATCCCATGCGGAATATATCTCAAATCCAATTATCCACCATATGAAGAAGAAACCAATTTACATATATTAATTACAACAAATTAGAATGGCAATTAGTTCATCTTCATGGAAGTATTATTTCTAATCGTTCCATCATTTTATTGTTATAATTATTATTGTTGCTATTTATATACTGCCCAAGAGGATATTTTATAAAGATAAGGCTTTCCTTTTACATAGAAATTATACATATACAGTTAGCAAGTTGCTTACTTTTTCTCAAATCTAATTTAATCTAGAATAAAACAGAACAAAAAGGCTAGTGAGGCAACTGTCAAATCTTAATCTTATACCACCTTGGTATAGAATGCCATTACCACAACGGGGTCGAAATCCTCCCAATCAGGGACGTGGGAATAAGACGGGATACCCAGATTGGTGGAGGGGTGATGAATCTAGTCAATACTCACCACATGGACCCCACAATGACCAAAATTGGGGATCGAACATTCCTTCTCATAAGAATAGTTTCTTTCCCCTTAGGGACAGAGATAATGGCGATGAAGAATTTGATTATCATGATCCTCAATATGTTCAATATAGAGAGGGGCCTTTAAATACATCTTATCCCCCACCACGGTTTGGTACACCTAGACGCCCTGCTAACAATGGTTCGGGCAATTGGGGTTTTCCTCGGCCAAATCAAGGCGTAAAAAGGCCGGGAGAAAAAAACGAAGAGTCAGAGGGGGGAGGCGCCTACGATCAGCAGAAAAGGCCCAGGCTATAATGGGCCATGGTATCTTTAACCTTAGTACTCAAGTTTTAACTGACCCAGAGAAATTGGTTCTAGACAAGGGACTCAAGTTTGCACCCCCCAGAAGTTTGGACAAATTCCAAACATATATGGATATCGGTTTGTGAGGAAATTAAACATTAAGAGGTATATGACCATTAACCCAATCTCCAGTATTAATAATCAAAGGCCTGGAGATTACCGGCATTCCGGTCTGGCCAATGCCTCTCTGTTTAACCCTCCGGGAGTCCTGGCACCATCCCTGAAAGTTTTTAGGGATGTGCTTATTAGGGATTTAGAGTCCCTTGAATGAAAGAAAGCCAGAAATAGCAAGCTTATGCAACTAGGACTAGATACTTTGTGTCAAAACAAAGACCTAGTAATTAGACCTGCGGACAAGGGGGGGGGATTGTAGTCCTTGACAAAAAGGACTACATGGCAGAAATGCACAGGATTTTGAGCGACTCTGACACCTATACCCACTGTGCCCATTAAATGCAGCCACTGTGCCCAAACGCCACCAGTTTGTCCCCTCAAATGCAGCCAGTTTGTCCCCAAATGCAGCCAGTTTGTCCCCATATACAGCCAGTTTGTTCCCATATACAGGCAGTTTGTTCCCATATACAGGCAGTTTGTTCCCATATACAGCCAGTGTGTCCTCATATACAGCCAGTGTGTCCCCCATATACAGCCAGTGTGTCCCCCATATACAGCCAGTGTGTCCCCATATACAGTCAGTGTGTCCTCATATACAGCCAGTGTGTCCTCATATAAAGCCAGTGTGTCCTCATATACAGCCAGTGTGTCCTCATATACAGCCAGTGTGTCCCCATATACAGCCAGTGTGTCCCCATATACAGCCAGTGTGTCCTCATATACAGCCAGTGTGTCCCCCATATACAGCCAGTGTGTCCTCCATATACAGCCAGTGTGTCCCCATATATAGCCAGTGTGTCCCCCATATACAGCCAGTGTGTCCCCCATATACAGCCAGTGTGTCCCCATATACAGCCAGTGTGTCCCCATATACAGCCAGTGTGTCCCCCATATACAGCCAGTGTGTCCCCCATATACAGCCAGTGTGTCCCCATATACAGCCAGTGTGTCCCCATATACAGCCAGTGTGTCCTCATATACAGCCAATGTGTCCCTATATATAGCCAGTGTGTCCCCCAAATGCAGCCAGTGTGTCCCCATATACAGCCAGTGTGTCCTCATATACAGCCAGTGTGTCCCCATATATAGCCAGTGTGTCCCCCAAATGCAGCCAGTGTGTCCCCATATACAGCCAGTGTGTCCCCATATACAGCCAGTTTGTCCCCCAAATACAGCCTGTCCCCCCCCTGCACTTACCTTCCTCGGTCCGCGCCGTCCTCGATGTCTTCTCCCACCCTCAATGTCGCTTCAGCCAATCAGGTTACCGGTAACCAGATCCGGTGAACCTGATTGGCTGAAACCCCCACAGTCTTCTCCAAGGAACGCACCCCCGTGCGTACCTTGGAGGAGTTTTTGGAAGCCGATTACAGCGTGAGAGCTGTATTCGGAAAGCCTATCAGAGCCGCTGGCTCTGATAGACACTTCCAGAACACACCCACCGCCGGCCACCGCCACCGCCGGCCATATGAATAGTGGGCAGCGCGGCAGCGGTGACAATACATAGATTCATGCAATGCATGAATCTATGTATTGTCTTTCAGTGGCGGTGCGGGAGCGAGAGGGGGTGGCGCTCCGGCACCCTCTATGGACGCACCGCCACTGGATCTGACTAGAATCGTATCTAGAGGATTGTCTGTGGGTATCTTGAATAAAAAAGAAAGTCTATATTTGGTTCCTCTGGCTCCTAGAACGCCCACCATTTATTACTTACCAAAGGTACATAAGAATCCTGTCTGCCCCCGGGTCGCCCTATAGTCAGTGGAATAGATTCATTGACGTCCCGGGTGGGCAGATATATTGATTTTTACCTTCAACCGTCACTCTACACAATTATTCCCCACAATCTGGGATTCGAGGCAGTTCGCTGTTCTCTCAATAGAGACTCTTTACTTCATCCAGACCAAATTTCATTTTTGATGGATCTCTTAGAGTTTGCAGCAACTCTCAACTATTTTTGGTTCTCTAGTCAATACTATAGACAGGATAGGGGTGTGGCTATGGGGGCTAAATATGCCCCCAGCCTGGCCAATCTGTTTATGGCCAAGTGGGAGGAGGATGTCATCTATGCCCAAGACATACCCCAGCTTGTCTTATGGGCTAGGTATATTTATGACATCCTCCTCCTATGGGACTGCGATATAACATCTCTTCACAATTTTATGACCACCCTCAATGACAACCAAAGAGGCATTGAACTAAAATATGAGAGTAGTTGTACAGAGATTAATTTTCTAGATTTGAAAATTAGGGTTGAAGGTGAAAAATTGACTACATCAACACACTTTAAACCCACGGATAGGAACTCCTTTATACCAGTAAGTAGCTGCCATCATAGACCGTGGCTTGGGTCAGTCCCAAAAAGTCAATATACTAGACTTAGAAGGAACTGCTCCAGCCTGGAGGAATTCCTACAACAAGCTCAAACGCTCACCGACAAGTTCCTTGAGAAAGGGTATATGGAATCTGATCTTAAAACCACCCTTGAATCAGTGAAAACACTGAATCGAGATGACCTACTTGTTGAGAAGCCTCGCCAACAAGGGGGGGGGGGTTTCTCACAAGGGGTTCCATTTATAACAACTTACTCTTTACAACATAAAAGTATCAAACAAATGTTGTCTCGACATTGGCATATTGTAAATAATGATCGTATCCTGAGAGACATTCTGCCTGATAGACCTCAGGTGGTGTTTCGAGGGGCTCCATCATTAAGAAATAGGGTATCTCCTAATATTCTTGATTACCCCTCTAGATTAAATCTTTTCAATTCTTTTAGTCAACTAACAGGGTACTACCAATGCCGTAGATGTAGGGTTTGATCTTTAAACAGTTGTACTCATAGGAGAACCACTAGTTTTCTGTCTACTAGTACACAAACCAGTCATGATATCAAGCCTCTCATCACATGTTTCACAGTAGGTGTGGTCTATTTACTTCAATGCCCTTGTGGATTGCAGTACATAGGAAGGACTAAACGCCCCCTACAGGTTAGACTAAATGAACATATCACGAACATTAAAACAGGTTTTAAAAAACATTCTGTATCCAAGCATTATCGTTTATTCCATAATAGAGATCCTTCAAAAACGTTATTCTTGGGTATTGACAAATTTAACCCCAACTGGAGGGGGAGTTCTCTAGTAAGGGAAATATCCAAACTTGAAATGTCTTGGATTTTTAAGGTTAAAACCTATGTACCCTACGGGTTGAATGTTGACGTAGATGTCAATGCTTTTATCGATAATTCTTAAAGTATAGTTTATTGTATACTTGGTCTGAGTCACGTATATGATTGAAGCACATTTTTCAAAATAATTCAATTAATTTTTACATAAGGTCTAGAATTGTTCCTTTCCTTCATATATCGGAACATGGTTTTGGGTTTTGGGTTCACATATTATTTGAGGAGAAAAATAAATCCAATCAATGATTTAATTATAGTCAAGATTGGATGTATATAATATGTGTGAGGTTTTATCCTCACACTGACACAAAATTTATATTCACACAATTTATGTTGGATACAATTTTTGAATTTATAGTTTATTTTTATGTTTCGATCATATAATTTCAAACTATTAACATGTATATGCCACCGGATTACATACCATAGCAGTGTTTAGCCGCAGCATACAGCAGCCTGACAGGCAAACAATATCGGAATTGCAAAACTTCTGTATAATTCTACACTGTCAGGTCGGCTATGAGTGGCGGAGCACGGTCGACATAGCAACGTCGGATCGAAGCAGAGACTTGGTTTAGATGCGACCACGCATGTGCGAGAATACAGCAAGACATACATGGAAGGGCGGAAGAAATTTGCAGTGCAGACTCGGGAAACTATACCTAAAATGGCGCAGCCTAATCCCTGGAGAAATCATTTATAAAAGTTTTAATAAAATGTAAGTAATATGTGGTTGAGGCTTATATACAAAGGGTAATGTTTGCTTATAACTTCATATAATAGTCTAGGTGAAAAGTGGCAGCAGAGTGGGAGAGTTTACTTCCTCTTTAAAAAACGAATTTGTGCCTAAAGTAAACAAGGCTGCTGAATGACTTCAATTTCGGCAATGTGGCCAGCATAATGGCGAGTCCACAGTACAGTTTATAAAGCAGCTTTTTAGAGAGTTAGTTGTTACTTGTGAGTTTGGCACTCTAATGCCGTGTACAGACGATCGGAAATTCCGTGGATTTTTTTCCCGTCGGATGTTGGCTCAAACTTGTCTTGCATACATACGGTCGCAAAATGTTGTCAGAAATTCCGAACGCCAAGAACGCAGTGACGTACAAGACGTACGACATCACTATTAAAGGGAAGTTCAATACCAGTCGTGTTAGTAGAAGTTTGGTGAGAGACTATTCGCGCTTTTCAGCCTCGTGCTTTTCAGTCAGTTACAGCATGACGAATGTGCTATCTCCATTACGAACGATAGTTTTACCAGACCAAGCGCTTCCATCTCGAACTTGATTCAGAGCATGCGTGGAATTTTGTGCTTCGGAATTGTCCACACACGATCGGAATTTACGAGAACGGATTTTGTTGTCGGGAAATTTGAGAACCAGCTCTCAAATTTTTGTTGTCGGAAATTCCGACAGCAAATGTCCGATTGAGCCTACACACGGTCGGAATTTCCGACAAAAAGCTCCCATCGAACATTTGTGTACGCGGCATAACAGATGAAAGGATATGACACCAACTAGCAGAAAAATCACATTAGCGAAAGATTCCAAAGAACATGAGATAAATTGCATTGACAATTACAATGTCAAGCCAAAGTGGAACTATTACAGCTGACGCAAAAAAAAAAAACGAATTCACCATACAGGCTGTGAGTCTAGAATCTGCTTTACTCTCATAAGTCACATACAGTATTCAGGCTCAATACTAAGGTACAGCAAGACTGAAAGAAAGAATTGTTCATTCACAGAACAAGGTGTGGTTAAACGCATCAATTATGCTGAAGAATATACCGGTACATAGCTACATAAATGCAAGAAAAACGGGTTGCTTTGAAAAAAAAATCAGACATTCTTCTGGTTTTTCTGGTTTGTGAAATTACTGCCCTGTAGATTACCATCCTAAAGATGAACATCAGCTCCAACCATTCCTCTTCCTCTAGAAAGCATGGCCAAACATAAAGTTTTAATTGACATTTTTCAATTAGAGCAGTATTTATCTTCTGCCCTGTTACGTCATCACAGGGCTCTAAAAAATCTGTGCATCAGAGCAAGAATATGCTGGGCATCCTATATCATTTCCTAAGTGGGCCTTGGGATTGGAGTTTCTGTTGGATGGGTGTGTAGCAAAGAAATCCCCTGTCATCAAACTGATCACACTAAGAATGGAAGCACATCTATTTCAGGGTGGTCAATTTTCAGACTGTGCTGGAAGTACAGTCTGTCTTCCAATGGTCAGAATGGTGTTGACTGGATTAGTGCAGAGACATCATGTGCTGGGGTGAATCATGATGTCTCTGCACTGATCCTGGGCAGCTTCGTGCCATTTGGAGGTCTGGGATTTCTAGAATGAGAGTTGGACGGTAGCCAGCTATCGAGGAAGACTGCCCCATACTGTCAGCAAATCCTTTAGACAGGACCTATCTGCAGACCCCGTAGAGGGCTATATCTGCAGGCGCTTGTGACCTCGCTGCAACAGGAGGTCCACTCCTTCCGGTAAGAGTCCCCACTTATTGAATGATTATCACACGGAGATCTCCATTTTCCTTGGTGGTGGTGAAAGTCCTGGAACATTTCATCTTGCTGGACCTTTCTTATTTGTGAACATTGTTGCACTTTATATTAAAGTACCTTCATCTTTCAGAGACATTTACATTGCAGGTCATATTTTGTTCATTTTTCAGAGACGTTACATTTGCATAATTTATTTTTTCATACACTTGTGCAATTGACATTTCACATATATTCACGTATTGTGGTTTCAAACACTTTGATTGTCATTTCTTGATTCTTATTAGTAGTTTAATAAGCGCAACATTTTTCTGTTTTTATTACCTTCTGTATGCAGGATTATATCTCATGTTTTAATGTCGCTGCTTTTTGCACATTTTGATCTGTTAGCACGGTATACCACTTCCATTTGACCACAGCATCAGCCACTTGCTCCTTGACGATGCACAACCATTACTCGATTCAGATGTTGGTTCTGAGGTTGAGGAAGACAGGAACATGAGACTACAGAGAGGGGAGAACACTGGTACACAAATTGGCATTCGTGTTCCTCCAGCTGCAGCGTATTGCCAAGTTGTCTCCAGTGGTAATGAGGATGGAGGAGATGATGATGATGATGAGGTCACTGACTCGACTTGGGTGCCGGATAGAACAGAGGAAGAAAGTGAGGGTGAGGCACAGCCATTGTGGAAGAATAGAGAGCAGCCTCCCTATTCCATCACATTATGGAGCTGTTATCTCCCGAACCACTTTCCACAGCTCAGGTGTCTGGGCCTTTTTTAGTACATGTGCAGCCGATTTGCTGTTGCTATTTGCAAACTTTGTCTCAAGCACATCAAGCGTGGCAAAAACACCAACCATTTGTGTACCACATGCTTGATGAGGCATTTAACCTTCCACCACTCAGCCCGTTGGCAAGAGCACCTAAAAGCCACACAAAAGGGGCACAAATCTGTCCCTCCTCCTTACTCACCTCAGTCTTTGCCTGCTATACCTCATGACCTCTCAGTAGCCTCCACTGACAGGGATGATGGTACAGCGCAGGGTGTCAAGGTCCTTGCAGCATATCTGCCAGAAGCACAAAACCAGCTGTAGACTATAGCCAGCAAATTTCTATGCCCCATCTGCTGCAGCAGAAAAAAAATGCAGTCCCTGCCACCCACATGCCCAGTGTCTGAATACAAATTTGTCAAAGCTGCTGGCTCTACAACTTCTGCCTTTCTGTCTGGTGGATTCTGCCCCCTTCCTTGATTTTGCAGAATGTGCTGTACCACAATGGCAGGTTCCCAGTTTTTTTTCTTTTCACGTAAGGCCATTCCAGCTCTCTACCATCACATGGAAGGCAATGTTGTGGCATTGTTGGGCAAGGCAGTCAGCTGCAAAGTCCACGTTACTGTTGACATGTGGTCCAGCAAGCATGGGCAGGTAGGATATATTTAGTTCACAGCACACTGGGTAACTCTGCTTGCAACTCGGAAGAATGCAGGACAGGGATAAGTGCCACAGCTTGTTGTCCCCCCATGTCTCTATACAGTTGGTGATGATGTGAGATTTGTCAGCTCTACCCCCTCCTCCTCCATGCCCTCCTCTGCTGAATTGTCCTAAGAACCTCAAGAACCCCCTAAGTGTTCAAAGGGCTATTTAATGAGGCAGGCTAAAAGGTGCCATGCAGTTCTTCAGCTGGTGTGTCTAGGGGACAGGAACCACACTGGATCAGAGATTCTTGCAGCTCTGCAGGGACAGGCCCAGAGTTAGTTCATGCTACGCCAGCTGGAGCCAGGAATGGTGGTGTGTTATAATGGCACAAACCTCCTGTCTGCCCTTAGACAGGGAAAGTTGACACATGTGCCATGCCTGGCACATGTCCTTAATTTGGTGGTGCAGCATTTCCTAAGTAGGTGCCCAAGGTTGGAAGATCTCCTAAAGCAGACCAGAAGAGTCTGTAGCCATTTTAGGCGGTCATACACAGCCAGTGCTCGGTTGGCTGAAATTCAGCAGGAATTTCACCTGCCCGTAAACCGCCTGATTTGTGACATGCCCACCAGGTGGACCTCGACTTTTTCAATGCTGCAGTGGCTGCACATGAAGCAGAGGGCCTTCAACGAGTACCTGTGTGAGTATGGCACAACGACAGGCTCAATTTCCCCATGCCAATGGCTGCTCATAAAGGATGCATGCACTGTACTGTTACCATTTGAGGAGGCCACAAGGATGGTGAGCCATGACAATGCATGCATCAGTGACACAATCCCTGTTGTGTTCCTGCTGGAGCAGACTCTGCATGGCATTATGGACAGGGCACTCGATTCAGAGCAGCGGGTCGAAGAGGTGGACTTTCTTTCCTTTTCCTCTGCACTTTATGCAGACACCATTGTTCCTATGCCACAGAACACACAAGAGGAGAGAGAGGAGGAGGAGGAGGATTCTGGTAGTTTCGGAGGCATTGAGGCAGAGAAAGACATACGTCAAACAGTAAGAGATGGTTTTCCATCCCCAGAACCCTTGGGAGTAGTACATGGCTAGGAGGAGGCAGTACAGATACTGTAATCCTCAGTGACCCCAAGGAGTCTACTTCTCATGTCTCTGCAAATTTGCGATAAAATTTGTTTCAAAACCTGCGAAAGGACCCAAGTATTTGTGGCGTAAAGGAGAAGGCTCATTATTGTTTGGCAACCCTCCTTGACCACCGTTATAAGAGGAAAGTCTCAGAACTCATCCTCTGTCCCCACAGAGAGTGCAGAAGCTGAAATCTCTTGAGGACGCCTTAACCCCTTAACGACCGCCCACTGTATATATACGTCGGCAGAATGGCTCGTACAGGCACAATCACGTACCTGTACGTCCCCTTTAACTGCCCGACATGGGGGTCGCGCACGCCGCCGCCGGCGCGCTCGCGACCCCCCTGCCTTCCTCGTGAGTCGGACCGCGGGTCCCGCGGACTCGATCGCCGCGGGAATCCCCGCGATCGTCTCACGGAGGTATGGAGCAGGGAGATGCTTGTGTAAACAAGCATTTCCCTGCTCTGCCTAGTGAGAATGACACCGATCTCGGCTCCGTGTACACGGAGCCGAGATCGGTGTCATGTGACACATAGCCCGACCCCCCCTCAGTAAGAATCACAATGCAGGGAACATTTAACCCCTACAGCGCCACCTAGAGGTTAACCCCTTCACTGCCAGTGTCATTTTCACAGTAACCATGACAATGGTCCCAAAAATGTGTCAAAAGTGTCCGATGTGTCCGCCATAATGTCGCAAATACACGATAAAAATCGCTGATCACCGCCATTACTAGTAAAAAAAAAAAATATTAATAAAAATGCCATAAAACTATCCCCTATTTTGTAAACGCTATAACTTTTGCGCAAACCAATCAATAAACGGCAATTGCGATTTTTTTTACCAAAAATATGTAGTAGAATACGTATCGGCCTAAAATGAGGAAAAAAAAAAGTTTTTTTATATATTTTTGGGGGATATTTATTATAGCAAAAAGTAAAAAATATAGAATTTTTTTCAAAATTGTCGCTCTATTTTTGTTTATAACGCAAAAAACAAAAAACGCAGAGGTGATAAAATACCACCAAAAGAAAGCTCTATTTGTGGGAAAAAAAGGACGTCAATTTTGTTTGGGAGCCACGTCGCACGACTGCGCAATTGTCAGTTAAATCGACGCAGTGCCAAATCGCAAAAAGGGGCCTGGTCTTTATGCTGCGTATTGGTCCGGGGCTTAAGTGGTTAAAGAGGAATTTATCAAATGCTTTTCCAGACTCTGGTAGGTTACAGTGTTGTGGAAAATTTAGTTTTGAGGCTTCTGTTGGTCAAGAGAAGAGCGGCGGAGAAGGCGTCCGCTTAAGTGATGCATTTCTAAATTTCTTTAGTCCTCGCCACCCAAGGCTGTCAGCTTCCATATCCCATCGGCAGCATCTACATCACATGGTGGACGATTATCTAGGGGTGAAAACAGAGATGGAGAGCTTTCCAGTCGACGATCCACTGACTTACTGGGTCATGAGAATAGACAACTGGCCAGAACTTGTTCATCATGCTATTGAGCTGCTGGGCTGCCCTGCATCCAGTGTGCTATCCGAACGGGCATTCAGTGCTACATGGACCGTCTGACTTTTATCAAAATGAATCAGTCCTGGATTACCAGCAGCTATGAAGCCCCTAAAGCCGATGTCGCCAATTAAGTATTTTTGAGATGTGGAATCTCTGCAGGACTTCTAGGCTGCCTAATGTTGTGGGTGTTGACTTCATCTTGAAGAATGTTTTTGGTGTAGGTTTCATGGTCACAATTAACACCCAAAGACCAATTTTTCCACAATTTTTTGTCAGGTGCATATCAAGGCCAATTTTTGCTTTCATCAAGAGTACCTCTATAAGGTTATAGTGTGAAGGTGCCACCGGCACCCAAAGAACAATTTTTTCGCAACTGTGAAAAATATATAAATTTGGGATTTTTGAGGTGCAAAATTGAACACAACAGGTATATCAAAAATGTTTTTATTTATTTATAAAAGTTAAAAGATGACAGAATAAAAATCCATCCAAAATTTATACAGTACAGTTTCAGAATGTGCAGCTGAGAAAATTCTCAACATGTTTCACCACCATTAGTAGCTTCCTCAGGAGAATTACATTTATCAGGCACTATCTATTGAAGTTAGAAAGAAAACAATATAATAGTATATAACAATATAATAGTACAAAGAATACACATGTAATTAACAAAAATACACAAACATGATAATTTGTCCCAAGTTAGGCTGATGCCACAATGACAGACTTAAGTTAGGAGCAAAGATTACCTGTATAAAGATGGACTTATTAAACCTAGAATATATACGTTTTTGTTGAGGCTGAGTGGTTGGAAGGAACCCCACAGATGGATCATCTAGTGTAACCATAGAGGGTGGTATGTATTGAAGAACATACTGGAGTATTAGGACTGGTAGGTGGTACGCCTACGTGGGGGTGGAGGTGGAAAAAGACTAAATAACAGGCAATGATCCAATTGTCTCCAAATATAGGGCTACTAGAAAACTACAACATCTACCTGTAATGGATTAGATACTGTAGAATCAGTTCAAGGGAAAGAAGATCCACATATCCAAAAACGGGGTGACTGGTATGTCCAAAGGTTCCGAGAGGACCCTCGAGGCCTAAAAGATAATTATATGGTCACTAATGCGAGTCAGGAAATATTGGAGATATGCCCAGGAATAAACGGATCAGTTACCTGAAACAGCGGTTCCACAATAACACTCCTTCCTCCTCTCGTCATGGCATTGCTCTAAAATCCTCTATCAGTGTCTTAAATACCTCCCTCCACCTACCCATTGGGCGCCTAGTTTGGCGCCAAACACAGGGGAGGAGTGGACACTTCAATTGCATCTACCGCGTGGCAAGGTCGCACCGGAAATGATGAAAATTCACGTCATGAAAAAAACGTAAGTGACGCTGACACAACAAATGCGGAATTGGCAAACAGGTGCACAAACACACATTCGGCCATTTTTAAATTCAATTTGAATTAGATGAAAGATGGTATGAAACTCTCCAGGCTAGATGGAACATTTCTTCCAACCAAGCGAGGAAATTTTATGGACTAGCCAAATAGTACCTGGCATAAAGGGGAAGGAAGAAAAAACCAAGACACAGTGGAGACGCTAATGGTGCCACCCAATGGAGTCAAAGAAAATTGACAACACTGCAGATGATGGCCTGGGCGTCCATATGGTCGCCTGATCCGAAGGGGGTTCCTAGAGTGAGGTATCTTAAGAACTCCAACTGTCCAAGGCATAGTGGGCTCAGCCAAACATAGGTATAAGTCAGAAATGGGACACACTCATAGCCTGGAGGGCTAGAAAACAAGATAATCATAAAAATAAACATCTGCAAATATAGCCAATTGAAACCATTAAAGGAACGGCTTGTAGCTGATGGACTCATTTAAACCTGGATAAGATAGCTGCCAGGGAATGAATCCATCTTGTTTCTCTTTGTAAGAGATTTTTATCAACATCACCCACTCTATCATGGGTGGGTAGATATTCTAATGTAAAGAATTTCATTTTGGACAAATCAAAGGATTGATATAAGCCCATATGTCGGCTTATATGGGTTTCCATTTTTTTCTTTTGAACAAGGGAAACAGAATCCCTTATTCTGTGGAAAAATGGTTTCTTTGTTTTACCTGCATAGAAGGCATTACTTTCAGACTTCATGTAGTAAACAACCCCAATTAATTGACAATTAGCAAAGAAATTGAGTTTGTAGACAGTCCCATTAGGGAGAATTAGTTCAACAGAATTTAAAAGGAATCTACAAAATTCACATCTACCACAGGAGGCTGTACCTCTACGAGCCTGACCACCTAACTTGGGCATAAGATGACTGTGGACTAGTTGGTCCTTGATGGACCTTGCCTTCCTATAAGTAATCTGAGGAAATGGATTGACATATTTAGAAATAACCTCATCAGTAGATAATAAGGGTCAGTATTTTTGAATGATTTGATGAACTTTCCTATGTTCACTGGAGTGTTTTCTTTCTAATTTCAGTAGTGCCTGATAAATGTAATTCTCCCGAGGAAGCTACTAATGGTGGTGAAGCATGTTGAGAATTTTCTCAGTTGCACATTCTGAAACTGTACTGTATAAATTTTGGATGGATTTTTATTCTGTCATCTTTTAACTTTTATACATAAATAATAACATTTTTGATATACCTGTTGTATTTTGCACCTCAAAAATCCCAAATTCATATCTTTTTCGTTGTTACCAATTAAGGGGATGTGGTGCCAATATAATTTTTAGATGATAAGTAATAAATTCTTCTCAATTTCTCCGCACCTGTTTGACAGGTGCATATCAGTGCAATTTTTGACAGCAAGGCCAATTTTTGCTTTCATCAAGAGTACCTCTATAGGGTTATGGTGTGAAGGCGCCACGACACCCAAAGAACAATTTTTCAGCACCTATTTAACAAGTGCATATCATTGCAATTTTTAAAAGCAAGTCCAATTATTGCTTTCATCAAGAGTACAGGCATACCCCACTTTTAAGTACACAATGGGTTTTATTTACTAAAGCTGGAAAGCCCAAAATCAGGCTCACTTCTACATAGAAACCAATGAGCTTCTAACCCCAGCTTGTTCAATTAAGCCTGATAATAAAAACTGGAAGCTCATTGGTTTTTATGCAGAAGTGAGACAGATTTTGCGCTTTCCAGCTTTAGTAAATAAAACCCATTGTGTACTTAAAAGCGGGGTATGCCTGTACCTCTATAGGGTTACAGTGTGAAGGTGCCACCGACACCCAAAGATCAATTTTCCGCACCTGTTTGACAATTCTTGCTTTCATCAAGCGTTCCTCTATAGGGTTACGGTGTGAAGGCGCCACCGACACCCAACGAACAGTTTTTCCGAGACTGTTTGGCAGGTGCATATCATTGCAATTTGTGACAGCAAAGCAAATTCTTGCTTTCATGAAGAGTACCTCTATATTGTTACTGTGTGAAGGCGCCACCAACACCCAAAGAGCAATTTTTCCGCACCTGTTTGACAGGTGCATATCATTTGAATCTTTGACAGCAAAGCCAATTCTTGCTTTCATCAAGAGCACCTCTATAGGGTTACAGTGTGAAGAAGCCAACGACACCCAAAGAACTATTTTTCCGCACCTGTTTGACAGGTGCATATCATTGCAATTTTTGACAGCAAGGCCAATTCTTGTTTTCCTTAAGAGTACCTCTATAGGGTTACGGCGTGAAGGCACCACAGACACCTAAAAAACAATTTTTCCACACCTTTTACATAGCATTACAATTTTTGACAGCAAGGCCAATTCTTGCTTTCATCTTACTGCAATATGTCTATGGAAGGATAACAGACAGTAACAATGTATAATCAAGCAATCATCTAGAGATCAATAACTGATATTTAAGAGCAATAAAGCTCTCAATCCTATATTCAAGCTGCTTTCAGGGGATTCCAAACCTGAGAATGTCCCCAAGAGCAGAGGCACACTTTAATGGTAAATGAAGCACAATATGGCACTTCAAATTAGATTGGTTACCCTTACTCAGATTGGCTCTATAAAACAGGGAGGAAAAGAGCAGAGGAATGACTCCCTTTGTGTCAGGTCTCTCTCTACTGTCCCCTGACACCACACGCCCAACATCTATTCAAGTCAACAAACAATGGTTTAACTTAAAAGAATAAACTGTCCCACACACCCAATGTATATGCAGAGCTCTGAATATGTGTGTGCAGATCCGTATGGCCCTGACAGCTTCAGTCCTTTTTGAAGAAAAGGTAAGCTTTGGTGTCTTCAGCCAGCCACTTTCGTTGGTGCACTTTAACTCCTGGGTAGCAGGGCAAACAATATAACTGGCCCAGATTATCAAGGGAAACAGACAAGATTTTGTTCAACAAGGTGAGAGGACAATGATGTCTGTATACAATATCCCAGAAATGGGTAGCCTTATACTTTATCCCTGTAGTACTACAAGTGTCAGCAAGATGACTACCAGCAACAATTCCTGTATACAGTGTTCAAATAACTTTCTATAGTGCAGTGTCTCTGTTCCCTGCAGATGGGCAAAAATGCCCTCTCACCAAATCCTACGATCAGGGCCCAAGTGAATGTCCTGGAACAGGTAGGCTTTCATGGCAATCCGACTGGTCCCCTCACACTGGAATGGTTCACTGTTGGTGCAGATGCGCCTCAATGTTCACCTGGGACCCCCTTCCCTCAGGCTGGACGTCCCAACTTGCGGTGGAGGCCTGAATCACGCAGGGAGATCATCTGCGAGACAGCACCTCTCCCTCATGTCTGGTCTCTTCACTCCCTCATGGCTGACAGAACTTTACCTCAGGACACAAAATGAAGTCTTTTACTTTCCCGTCAGCAAAGCCTGCTGGGATTTGTATTTCTCCCTGTATACCAGTCTATAGGGGACATATTATGTGGGAACTGCATGTCCCAGAATTCATTGCTGCTCTCCCTGAAGTTCAGTACAATCTCTTCCATTGGCTGTTGTAACTGTGCCTTTAATTGGTTTTCCTCTTTTGGCCAATAAGGGCACAAGAGAGGCCACTAAATGCAGAGCTCTGTGTGTGTCAGCTCACATTACATTAACTCAGTCAGTGAAAAAAGGAAGAAGGGGGTTAAAATATCCCCCTTACAACTGCTAGCAGGCAGCTCTCCCTAACTCAAGCTGGAAAGCCTGTGTACATCGCTCCGGCCAGCTTGGCGGGACTGCGGGTTATAGAATGAGACACCCGCTACACCCGTTTGACAGAAGCTGAATGTTAGGCCAACTTCTATCGGACAGGCTGCTATACACACTGGCCAAATGTTGGCTGGTTTGTTTTGAACTGGCTGATATTCGGCCCGTGTGTACCAGCCTTTAAGCCCAGTACAGTTCTCTGCAATCCCTTCTCAAGTCCTTGTGTCTTGTTGACGATGATGGCATCTCTTCCATCTTAGAGCCCCCAGTCAGGAAAGTTGTGAGCGCAGCTATTTGCTGCAAAAATTAAAACCTTGTGAGTGTACCTTCTAAATTTGGGAGGAATCCTAGACACTTATTATATCACTGAGCGGCTAAAACCACTGCTGACTACATCTCTCTGTAAGCAGTTACTCTGTGAATTCTATTTCTGGTTATAGTGCAGTCTAAGCGTATAATTTGATATGAAAATTATTAAGGCTGTATTCACACCTAGGTGTTTTTTCTTCTGATGCACTTTTCCATAGCAAGCAACGGAACACGAACACATTAAAACGCAAGTTAACGCTTGTTGCTGTGCACTGTATTTAATGTGCATCATTATTAGATGTTAAAGGGCATAAGCAAGGTCTTATATCACGACTTTATGAGGTACTATACAATAAGTTTCAAGATTCTGTAGATATTCCCTCAAGGGCCCAGTGGGAATGGGACCTGGTACAGTTATCAGATGACCTTTGAACAATGGGTCTGTCTACGGTCCCTAATGTATCTCTGTCCACTACGCAAAAACTAACGCAATTATTAATTTTACATAGGTCGTATTATACTCCTGAGAAATTATTTAAATTGAAACTTAGAGATTCCCCTCTCTGTCCTTGATGCAAACTTAATACATATGTTATGGAGATGTCCCAAACTCCACAGATATTGGCAGGGTATAAATCGAGACTATTAATGGTCTGTTCGGAAAAAAATTGCCATTAGAACCTGGCATCTGTTTGTTAATTATAATAAAGGAATCTAGTATCCTGGACTGTGCTTATATTACAATAGTAAGAAGTCTGTTTCAAGCATGTAAGTTAATAGCACAAAAATAGATTTCAGTATATCCACCAACAGTGGAGGAATGGAGAATTCAAATAAAAGAAACCCTGTTAAAAGAGAAATATATTTTTCTACATTGAGGGTGTCAAGGGAAATTTCAGACTATATGGAGAAGATGGTTGGATGTTTTAGGCCCTGATTTGGAAGGAGCCATATAGTATGAGAAGGGAAATAGAGAGAGAAGATTGAGCAAGGGAGTGGGGGCCCTCTGTGTTGTGTTTATGGTTTATTTAATGATATGTGTATCAGGATTGTATTTGGATAGTATGTATGGATCGTGTTCTGACTTTTTGTCTATTGTATTAAAGGAAGAAAACTTGCATTTTGCATTTTGATGTGTTATTATAAAAATACGACTTCAGGTTAAACATTACATGAACTAGTGCATGTTCAGCTCCACATGTGATAACAGTAGCTAACACACATTTGCTTTTGTTTTCTAGCTGGTATTATATAATATTGTTCATTAACTGTGTTAAGAGTGTTTGTGTATTTTTGTACTTGAGGTTTCTTATTAACTAACAGTTAACATTTATTTCTAAGCAAAGAAAAACACACTCTTATACACCATACTTAAATGCTAAATGTACCTCTAAGCATGGGTATACATAAATAGCTTAAGTCCATAATCAAAGTCATTGAGCACATGCTGTAAAACTAATTGCCGTGAATGTGTCCCTCATACAGTAAGTCACTGCAGCAATTATTTGTGACAGGACTTCATCTTGTAACAATGTCTGCATTAACACAAGGGAGAAATTGTGCTTACACCATTGTAATTCTCAAAGAAAGCCAAGAAAATCATTAATTTACTATGTAACAGGCGCTGGCTTATAAAGACTAGCTGCAAATAAATATTATAGAAAACACCTCTAGTTGATAGCTGAAAAATACAATACATTGCTAAGGACAGCAATGAGTACAATTCCTGCTTTATACAAGATTAGTGTGCATGATTTTCTATTTATCAACTTCTATTTATGGGAACATAATAAAATAGCCCACCATGACAAAGTGGCCAATCAAGCTTATTCCACCTCAAGTGTTGAGCATAATAAAAGACCCCAGTGGCATGATGAGTGTATTTTCCTTTTAGTTACAGAGCTAAAAGGGAATTTATATACACATATAGATATATCTATATATAGATATATCTATCTATATATAGATAGATCTATCTATATATAAATATATATATATATATATATATATATACAGTACTTTATGTTTAGTAGTATGAAATATTTTTTCCCAAAAGGTATATATTTCAAAATAAGCCTTGCAGCTAGCAGGAATTAAGGCTGGGTTCACACCTATGCAAATTGTATGCAGGTTTCCCCCCATCCAATTCGCATAGCAGGAGAATGTGACCGCCTCTCAATGGAACCGGTTCACATATCTCCGGGAGGCTGCGGGGCGCACTGTACAGACATACTGTGTGTCTTTAGCTCTGTTACAGGGCCGAATTCAGGTAAGGATTCGGCCCTGATTCATCCCTGAACCAGATGTAGGCCCAGCCCATCAGCCCATCGGTCAACCATACCACCCCTCTTTGTATAATACAGCTACAATCACCTCAAGTTATGAGGGAATTAATAAGCTGAAAGATTTTTATTTTTGGTATGCTCTAGGTATCAGATATATGCATCAGCTGTATGCAGACAATGTTATTAAAATGTACCATGTACTTCAAAATAAATATGGACTCCTGAAGAATTTAGGCATGCCTTAGTAGCCCAGTCCACAGTAATATTGCAGCAGAACGCATTGCTATCTCTGCTTTTTCAAACTGGTACTAAAAAGAGACGTATCTTTCAATTATATGGGGTCCTTCACAAAATACAAATGCAGACTTGCATAATAGCAAAAGAAGCAAGGGAAAAGGACCTGGGTCCTGTTTTAGAAGAATTGTGGAAACAGGCCTTAATTACACTTAAAGCGGAGGTCCACCCAGAAAAAATTTTAACAAAAAAATTCCTAAAAAAAATAGAAAAAAATTTATAGAAAAAATAAATAAATTTATACTCACCTGAAATGTCCGTTGCTATGCGGAAGTCCCCTAATTTGCCTCTTCCTTTCCCTCGGTGGTTCTCCTTCTGCTTCCTCTTCTTGTGAATGGGGCGTGCTGCCTTCTGGGAACTCTGTGTAATCCCAGGAGGCAGCCGCCCATTCACAAAGCGCAGTGCGAGTCGCGCATGCGCAGTAGGAAAGGGGCAGTGAAGCCGTAAGGCTTCACTGCCTGTTTCCCTTAGTCAGGATGGAGGAGTCGGGACCTGCCAGGACCGAGCGATAGCCGTCGGGGGCCCAACATCGCGGGCGAGTAGGACAGGTAAGTGTCCTTATTAAAAGTCAGTAGCTACAGTGTAAGTAGCTGCTGACTTAAAAAAAAAAATTGCGGGTGGAATCCCGCTTTAAAGTGATATGCTTACACAGCTATTCATTTTGCACTGGACATATCACGCATCAGCTAAGGTATTTCAGTGGTACCTTAGGGCTGACCCAAATTGTCCTAGATGTGACAGAAGATCATCTATGCATTAAGATAAAAAGCCTTCTGTGTGCAGCAACCCTCCTCAGCCCCCCTAACACTTATCGGCTCACGCCGATATACATCAGCAGAATGGCTCTTCTGCACAATCTGACGTACCTGTACATCAGCCCGTAATAGCAGGATAGCAGACGCGTGCCCGCCACACACCACGGGAGCATGCCCACGGGTCCCGCGGAGTCAATGTCTGCCAGAGGCCCGCAGTCGCGTCAAGGAGAGGCTGAATAGGGAACTTCCTATGTAAACAAGCCATTTCTCTGTTCTGCCTAGTGACATGACAGGGAGCAGTGATCTCTGTTATGTTTCTGTAAGCCCATCCCCCCTACAGTTAGAACACGCTGAGGAAATGCACTCAAAGCGGAGTTCCACCCATAAAAAAATATCATTACTGTGCAGCAAATAATATAATAAATAACATTTGGAGAATTTTTTTTTTAACTTACCTTTCCATGATTGTTGCTTTGTGGTCCCTTCAAATCTTCCCCTTCCTTACCGTGGCTCCTTACGTCACTTCCCTTGGCGCCTCCGCTCGCTACTGCTCCTGGGAGATGTGTGTCATCATTTCCCAGGAGTCAGTGGGCAGCGCCGAGGGCTTCGTTGCCATCACAACGGGGCGGGCACTTCTGACGTTTACAACAGCAGGCGAACGCTGTCACCGAGCCGTCACCGAACGCTTCGTTCGACCGCTCGGTGACGGCGTTTGCCTGCTGTTGTAAACTTTTATTGGATTCATGCTTATTTTTACCCATCAGTTTGTAAGTACTTGTCCACTTGCACAATACATTTCTTGGTCAACAGTACTTCACTATGGCACCTTTTCTTTTTATTTCTGGTATCATGGTCCACATTTGATGTTTACAAATTTCGGAGATCTTCTTGATACATTGATGTGATCTAGCCATCCCTGGCCAACTTTTCAAAGCCTGAACGACCCCCAGACTGAAAAGCTAGGGGTCCATTCCATCCGGTGAGTGGGGACACAGGAGGGAGTGTGGTCCAATTTGAGTTTTGGAGCACGACTGCACTTTAATATTGGAGCACATCACATATTACAATTTTTGGACTCTCATGATTTGTTTACGAATTATTGCATTTATTGTCTGTAATTTATTTTATTATACTTATTTGCGAGCGCTGTAATTCTTTCCAATCATTCATTGGAATGACATACACCAAAAGGATGTATCTGATTTGGGCATCCAAGCGGTGGAAAGAATTTTGACACCAGTAAGAGGGGGAGATATATTTAAAATCCTCTGTAGAAGAGAAGTCTATTGGATATTTTTTCTTAACACAAGAAAGCCAGCCGGCATGAACTTCGAATGGGACATGTCCCATTTGTATGAATGAATATTCATATATGTAAATGTGATTTACTATATGCAGATGTGTGTAGTTGTTGAAACATCAGTGTGGAGTATTATAAAGAGTATAGCTTAGCTAGAATGAATTTTCTACATTATAACATAATAGGTCTAGCCCAGTAAAAATTATTGAACATATGCATATACACATATTTCTTTGGAAAGTGAGGGTGCAGGGGTGTATATTATTGTTTTAATTTTTAGCTTCATTTAAAAAATGTATTTTATATATAAATCATTTAGCTTTATTATAACATTGGATAAAAAGTGGCCTTACGTTCTGACTGTGAGAAAGTTCACTTAAACCAGTCGAGTTTAAACTTAGCCGATCGATCGATTATTTCTGGGTTTTGTAATGTTTTAAACAAACTGAAACGTTGATATCGATATTATGCAATCTAGGCTAGCAACTCGTCAAATTTGCAAACTAATGCATTCATTTATGGTATGGTTTTATTTTTATTTTTGTTTTAAAAAATTTTTAGATTATGTGGAATGTGTCTATCATCAATATAAAAATCATTTTTTAATCATTAAATTCAACATGAAGGTCTGATATGTCCATGCATAAAGGGTTAATATACCAGTCATAGAGTTGTAGCATCAGCTGCTTCATCAACCTAATTGAAGATGGATCTTTGCATGTGAATGAGGGCGTCAGCTTGTCCCCTGATTGGATCTTAATTTTTTGTATATGTGTATATATACCATGCCATTTTATGTTTGCATTAGCTATGATTAAAGGGATTGTAAACCCTTGTGTTTTTTCACCTTAATGCATCCTATACATTAAGGTGAAAAAACACCTTGCAGTGTCCTGCCCCCCAGCAACCCCCATTTTACTTACCCGAGCCCCGAATTTCCATGCCTGCCGTCGCTCTCTCCACGGGTTCTCGGCTCTTCATTGGATAGATTGATAATAGCGGAGCCATTGGCTCCCACTGCTGTCAATCAAATCCAATGACGCGGGCACCAGGAGCGGCGCCGAGTCCTGCATTTGGTGGCTACGGACGCCGAATGCTGGACACGGGAATGCGCACGCAAGGTAACCCCCTTGGGAGAGCGCTTCCCAGAGGGAGTTATCTGATGCGGGGAGGAGCCGAGAGAGCCACCGTGAGACCCCAGAAGAGGATGTTCGGGGCCACTCTGTGCAAAACGAACTGCACAGTGGAGGTAAGTATGACATGTTTGTTATATAAAAAAAAAATCTAACCTATAGTATCACTTTAACCACTTCAATACCGGGCATTTTTACCCCCTTCCTGCCCAGGCCAATTTTCAGCTTTCAGCACTGTCACACTTTGAATGACAATTGCATGGTCGTGCGACATGGCTCCCAAACAAAATTGACGTCCTTTTTTCCCCACAAATAGAGCTTTCTTTTGGTGGTATTTGATCATCTCTGCGGTTTTAATTTTTTGCGCTATAAACAAAAAAAGACTGACAATTTAGAAAAAAACACAATATTTTTTACTTTTTGCTATTGTAGCGGGGTCTCCTTTAAGGCCCCTGGACTACGTTACCCAGAACCCCGTTTGACACCCAGGGTGCATTGGGCCGCCGCAGAGACTCATGGGTGGGGCTATATAAGAAGAGGGCTCGGCCTCTTTGGACACCGCGCTGCAAGCAATAGGACTCCCTGTGCGGATCTGCTGCTGTGTAAGGCCTGAAGCCTGGGCCTTGCATACCGACCAAAGAGCCTTCCACCCCACTGCGGAGCCTGGGTGGCACCTGTTTCTGTTCGAGTTTGCGGACATCAGCTGGACCGGAGACCCGGCCGTTGGAGACACTGTGTGCGGATACACAGTGGTGGAAGCCCGGACTGGGATCGCGTCCGGAGTGGTGAGCGAGCACTTGCTCACTTCGTTACCCTTTTACTTTGTTAGGCCTAGTGACTGCCTTGGCCCATCTTGTTAATTTACTACCTTTGGATTACAAATATTGTTTCCTGAAAGTGCACCACCGTTTAAGTTGCATGTGAAGAAATTATTCTCATAAGGGACTGAGTTTTAATCTGGGTCAGACCTGACCAGGGTGTGGGTTAAAACTTTGTTGCTGCGCCATATTGCGCATAGGGAAAGAAGATAGTTGCACGTGGCGGGTGATCACTACGCACTATCACTGAGGTATATGTTTATTGCTGCAGGGCTCTGTATGTATATTATGTGATGTGTTTAACTTGAATCTTTACATCAAAGTAAATCCAGTTATATATTATCACATTGGTATTAGTGTCATCTTTGCAGATAGTAGTTATCTATCCATACTGCCAGATTGTGTATAATCAGGTATAGACCGTTACAAGGTAACAATCCCTAGACTAACTGTGCCAGTGTGGGCTGAGTAGATTGCCTGGGGTTGGCGGTGCTGTATACAGGGCCCAAAACAAAACTCAGCGGCTCTCTTAACTGGGGATAGCGCTACACGTGGGGGCTCCGGGTCCGGGATCCTGATACAGCAAGCAACGCGCCAAAAGTACCGGCATGGACCCATTAGAAGTGGAACGGTGGTGCGCGTTGGCTGGCACCGATTCAGCCACGGCAGTAGTTATTGAACTCCCGGGGATCTGGCAAGAAGTAGCGGTAAAGCAGCTAATAATGTCGCTGTCCCCACACCAGAAAGCATGGGTCATGGATGTCAGGTCAAATTCTTCGCTGACCCACGCACTAATAGAATGGAAGAATGAAATCCCAGAGCATTTCAAATGTCCAAGCATAACAGCAATGGATGATCAGACCTATAGCTTAATGCATGCGCTGCCAGTCAGGGGAGGATGGTTTCAGACACCAATTCCATCACCTCCACAGATATCTCCAGTGCAGTCCCCAAAAGCAGGAAGGCATAAGAAAGCGAGTCCTGGATCACCACCGGCCACCTTCAGCACAGAATTATGCGCGGTCCTGGGGGAGATTGTAGCCCAGTGCAAGAAGGATCCTACAGACTACCCGATGTCGGGATACAGAAAACTTAGGATATTTTCTGGAAGGAAGCCTGTACCTTCGGGGGAAGAGGGATTTGAGGAGTGGCTAGACGGTGCCACTCAGGCTTTAGAAGAATGGGAAGTCCCAGAACACCAGAAGAAACAGAGAATCACAGAGAGTATGAAGGGGCCTGCCTTGGAGGCCATACACAACCTCAAGCTGAGCAAGAAAGACTGTGATGCACAGGATTATCTGGACATTTTGCAGAATGTGTTCGGTGGAACAGAGAAAGTCACTGAGCTCACTTACCAGCTGGAACACTGCTACCAAAAGACAGGAGAGAAACTGTCAGAGTTCATGAGACGTCTGGATAAGATCCTGCATAAAATTATACTGAAGAAGGGAATTGATCCAAGGAAGGTGGATGAGGCCCGTGTTCAGCAGGTGTTGCGGGGAGCTCAGCCCCTAGACCCCATCGCATTGGCGTTACGCACTCGACCGGACGGGAAGAGCCTGGAGTACCCCGACTTAATCCGAGTGGTCAGAGAGGAAGAGACTATGTTGGAAGACAAAAGAAGGAACCAAACAGCTGAACCAACCCATCCTCCAGCGGTGATGGTCAGGACGGCCATGACCCTAGAGAGAGACTCAGAGGTGGATACCTTGAAGTCACAGATGTCCCAAGTATTGGGGATGCTGACCTCCCTAATGGCCAAAGATCAGGGGGTACCAGAGAGGGAAAGTCCGAGGAAGGAGCTGTTTCCAGACACCTCAGCGCCCGCATCCCTGCAAGATTGGGGGGATGCAATTTGTTTCAACTGTGGAGGGGCAGGTCATATCGCCAAAGTGTGTTCCAGTCCCAAGAAAAAAAAATGAATAACCGCAAGCCGGCAGAAAACTTCAGAGGGCCCCGGTGAAGGAGTCAACCGGGTGCCCATCATCTCCAGTTAGCTCCAAACTGAATGAGAAGCAAAGAAAAGCAGGGGGCACCAACCCTCAGAAGAAACACAGTATTCCCCAGCGGGAATACACACCAAAGAAAGAGAATAGTGTCCCTCAGCGGGTAGCTACACCCACTAAGAGGAGGGAGATCAATGCATACCAAGCCCAAGAGAGACTAAAGTCCAAAGAGAAATGGAAGAAAGAGAGTCTAAAAGGGAAATGCAAGGATCAAAAGAAAGAAACCCCCTTGAAGCAATATCCAGAGAAGCTGGTAGGCCCCTCACCCATAGTACCTGTCCAGGTGGAGGGAGTCTACACAAGAGCCATATTGGATACTGGGGCACAAGTGACCTTGTTATACAGAGACTTTTATGACAAGCATCTGAGCCACTTACCCATCCAGAAGATAGAAGAGTTGAAGATATGGGGGATTGGGACCAGGAGCTTCCCTTATGATGGCTATCTGTCCATAAAACTGACTTTTGATCTATCTGTAGCCGGGAAGGCTGAAGTGTTCGACACCCTGGCTATGGTATGCCCCCGACCGCCTGGAGCTAGCAAGAGCTCCATAATAATAGGGACCAACACGGACCTGGTTCGGAGACTCTTGGCCCCTCTAGTACGAAAGAAGGACCCCACGGCCACCAAGATCCACCCAATGCTGAAGACAGCCTACCAGCGACTGGTCCAGGAGCAGAAGGCCCCGGAAAAGGGGGTAGGAAAGGTCTGGAGGCTGGGAAGAAGAGGAATAGTGCTGCAACTCAGCAAAGTAACCTGTCTCAGAGCCACTGTGAAGCTTACTTGGGAGCAGCCTGGGCCCTTTGTCATGTTGGAACCTGACCCAAGGGAAGAACACTCGGGCTTAGAAGTAGTCCCAGAAGTGGTCCCGTTGAGGGCCTTGAAGAAGGCACACTGTAAAGTACCTGTGAGTGTCAGGAATATTACGGATGGTCCGATTGAAATCCCAGCCAGGATGTTACTGGGCCAGGTGAGCCCTGCTACCCCGGTTGTCTTGTCAGATGTGGAGAAGACAGATGGAGAAAGGACTATTTGGGAGAAGCTCTGCATGGAGAACCCGAACCTGCCAAGGGCCTGGAAAGAGAGAGCCAAGGCCCAGTTGACCAAATGGGGGCGGATCTTTTCCCAAGACGAGTTCGATGTGGGGTGTGCAAAGAGTGCCACCCACCGAATCCACCTCCAAGAAGACAAGCCCTTCAGGGAGAAAGTCCGGCGAGTCCCATTGGCAGACCTCAAAGACTTGCGGGAGCAGCTCGCTGAGCTCAAGCGAACCGGTGTTATCCGAGAATCCAGAAGCCCCTATGCTTCTCCGATAGTGGTGGTCAGGAAGAAGAATGGGTCATTGAGGCTATGTATAGATTAAAGGACCCTCAACCGGAGAACCATACCTGACCAGTATACCACCCCAAGGACAGAGGATGCCTTACAGAGCTTGTCCGGAGCAAGGTGGTTCAGTGTAATGGATCTCAAGAGTGGGTACTATCAGATCCCCATGCATCCGGAAGACAAGGAGAAGACAGCTTTCATAACTCCAGTGGGGTTCTTCGAGTTTGACAGGATGCCCCAAGGTCTGTCTGGAGCTCAAGCCACCTTTCAACGCCTCATGGAAAAGACTGTGGGAGACATGAACCTCATCGAAGTTCTTGTTTACTTAGATGACATCATTGTCTTTGGGAGAACCCTGGAAGAGCATGAGGAGAGACTGGAGAAGGTTCTGAGAAGGCTCAGTGAGGAGGGACTCAAGCTTTCACCCGAAAAATACCAGTTCTATCAGTCATCCGTCAACTACCTGGAACACATAGTGTCTGAAGAAGGGGTAGCCACAGACCCTGAAAAGTTGGAGGCAGTCACCTCCTGGCTTAGGCCCACCACTGCGACAGAACTCAGATCCTTTTTGGGGTTCTGTTCCTACTACAGGAGGTTCGTGGAAGGATTTGCTCGGATTGCAAAACCCCTAAATGAGCTGCTCAAGACGGAAGGAGAAGAGGATGACTCAGGCCCCTGGAAGCCGGGGGAGTCAGTCAAGGATCAGTGGAATGAGAAGTGTGAAGAGGCTTTCCAGATGTTGAAGAAAAGCTTAACCACTGCCCCTGTCCTGGCTTATGCAGACCCAAAGAAACCTTATGAACTCCATGTGGATGCCAGTCCCGATGGCTTGGTAGGAGTGCTCTATTAGGAGCATGAAGGGCAACTGAGACCCATTGCATATGTAAGCAGGAGTCTAACCCCCTCAGAAAAGAACTACCCCACTCACAAGTTGGAGTTCCTGGCCCTCAAATGGGCTGTAGTAGACAAGCTCAAAGACTACTTGTATGGGGCAGAATTCACAGTGAAAACTTATAACAACCCCCTTACTTATCTCTTCACCACAGCAAAGCTGGATGCCACAGGACACAGATGGCTGGCGGCCCTGTCTGCGTTCAACTTTAGCCTGAAGTATAGACCTGGGACTGGAAATCGAGATGCGGACGCCTTGTCAAGAAGATTTCATGCTCCCCCCAGCAGTACAGAAGACTGGAATCAAGTGGCACCCGATGGGGTGTGGGCCCTCTGTCAGGGGGCTGAACTCCAGGCCAGTGGCGGTTCAAGAGCAGAAGAGATAGGAGTCACTGTAGTAGGGGTCCCCAAACAATACTGTGGGGTAACTCAGCTGGAAGAGGCTAACTTGCCAAAACTGTCGAAAAAGGAGCTGAGGTGCGACCAATTGGAAGACCCCATGGGGAGATTGGTCCTGGAAGCCCTGGAGAGTCAGGATCCAGATAAACTCTTACGCTACCCTTCAAAGGAAGCTCGTCTGCTGAGGAAGGAATGGGACAGGCTGCAGGTACGTCAGGGAGTGGTCTACCGAAGGGGCCCCTCTGATGACCTAGAAGACAAATGGCAACTGTTTCTGCCCGAGAAACATCGAGAGACCGTCCTGGTCGCCCTGCACGACAATCATGGCCACTTGGGAGCAGAAAGGACCTTCCAGCTCATTAGGGACCGGTTCTACGGGCCGAAGTCGAGGAATACTGCCACTCCTGTGCACGCTGCATCCAGAGGAAGACTTTACCACACCAAGCTGCCCCAATGGGCCATATGCAAAGTCAAAGCCCACTGGATTTGGTATGCATTGATTTTCTCTGCCTCAAACCCGACTTGAGTGGACTAGGAAATGTTCTGGTGATAACCGATCATTTCACCCGGTATGCCCAGGCTTTTCCAACCAAAGACCAGAAGGCTTCCACTGTAGCTAAAGTACTCATGGAGAAATACTTTGTACACTACGGGCTACCACAACGGCTCCACTCGGATCAAGGAAGGGACTTTGAAAGTCGGCTGATTCGGAAGCTCCTGGATTCTTTAGGGATCAAGAAGACCCAAACCACCCTCTATCATCCACAAGGTGATGCTCAGCTGGAGAGGTTCAACCGAACCCTGCTCAACATGCTGGGGACTTTGAGTAGTGAAAAGAAGCAGCATTGGAGTAAGCATATAGCAGCTATTGTACATGCATACAACAGTACCACAAGTGATACTACAGGGTACTCGCCCTATCGACTTATGTTCGGGAGAGAAGCAAGACTGCCGGTAGATCTGGCTTTTGGTACCTCCATAGACCACTGCTCGGCCACTTCACACAAGGGATATGTAGACAGTAGGGATGAGCTTCGAGTTCGAGTCGAACTCATGTTCGACTCGAACATTGCCTGTTCGCCCGTTCGCCGAACAACAAACAATTTGGGGGGTTTGCGGCAAATTCGAAAAGTCTATGGGAGAAATCTAAAGTGCTAATTATAAAGGCTTATATGCAAGTTATTGTCCTAAAAAGTGTTTGGGGACCTGGGTCCTGCCCCAGGGGACATGTATCAATGCAAAAAAAAGTTTTAAAAACAACCGTTTTTTTAGGAGCAGTGATTTTAATAATGCTTAAAGTGAAACAATAAAAGTGAAATATTCCTTAAAATTTCGTACCTGGGGGGTGTGTATGATATGCATGTAAAGTGGCGCATGTTTCCCGTGCTTAGAACTGTCCCTGCACAAAGTGTCATTTTTTAAGGAAAAAAAGTCATTTAAAACTCACTCGCGGCTATTAATGAATTGTCGGCTTTTATCAATACATAGAATAGTCATTGATAAAAAATAAAAAAAAAGCGTGGGGGTTCCCCCAAATTCAATTACCAGGCCCTTCAGGTCTGGAATGGATATTAAGGGGAACCCCGCCGCAAATTAAAAAAAAAAAAGGCGTGCGGTCCCCCCTAAATATCCATACCAGGCCCTTCAGATCTGGCATGGATTTTAAGGGGAACTCCACCCCAAATTAAATAAAAAAATGGCTTGGAGTCCCCCCAAAAATCGATACCAGACTCTTATCCAAGCACGCAACCTGGCCGGCCGCAGGGGAAGAGGGGGGGACGAGAGAGCGGCCTCCCCTCCCTCCTGAATCGTACCAGGCCACATGCCCTCAACATGGGGAGGATGTCCCCATGTTGATGGGGACAAGGGCCTCATCCCCACAACCCTTGCCCGGTGGTTGTGGGGGTCTGCGGGCGGGGGGCTTATCGGAATCTGGAAGACCCCTTTAACAAAGGGGACCCCCAGATCCCGGCCCCCCCCTATGTGAATTGGTAAGGGGTACATTGTACCCCTACCATTTCACGAAGAAAGTGTCAAAAAATGTAAATAAAAACACACAAACACCTTGGAAAAGTCCTTTATTAAAAAACAAACAAAAAAAAACATTCCAGCGATGAAATCCAGTGTCCCGTGGCGATCCCGATGTCCAGCGCTGTCCGTCATTGGTTGTGCCTGAGCGGACCTGATGGGGAACTTCCTCCGCAGTGTTTTAAATGTATAGACCCGCCCCTTCTAAAGTTCCACATCAGGTCCGCTCAGCGAACCAGATGCGGAACTTGAGAAGGGGCGGGTCTATACATGTATTACAAAGTGAGAGAAGTTCCCCATCAGGTCCGCCCCCTCGGTATGTCAGACCCCGCCTACGTCATTGGCCTGAGCGGGAAACTTCCTTCACTGTGTAAATTTAAATTACACAGTGAAGGAAGTTCCCCGCTCAGGCCAATGACGTAGGCGGGGTCGGACATACCGAGGGGGCGGACCTGATGGGGAACTTCGTTCTCTGTGTAATACATGAATAGACCCGCCCCTTCTCACGTTCCGCATCTGGTCCGCTGAGCGGACCTGATGGGGAACTTTAGAAGGGGCGGGTCTATACATTTAAAACACTGCGGAGGAAGTTCCCCATCAGGTCCGCTCAGGCACAACCAATGACGGACAGCGCTGGACATTGGGATCGCCGCGGGACACTGGATTTCATTGCTGGAATGTTTTTATTTATTTATTTATTTATTTTTTAATAAAGGACTTTTCCAAGGTGTTTGTGTGTTTTTATTTACATTTTTTGACACTTTCTTTGTGAAATGGTAGGGGTCCAATTCACATAGGGGGGGGACGGGATCTGGGGGTTCCCTTTGTTAAAGGGGTCTTCCAGATTCTGATAAGCCCCCCGCCCGCAGACCCCCACAACCACCGGGCAAGGGTTGTGGGGATGAGGCCCTTGTCCCCATCAACATGGGGACATCCTCCCCATGTTAAGGGCATGTGGCCTGGTGCGGTTCAGGAGGGAGGGGGGGCGCTCTCTCGTCCCCCCTTCTTCCCCTGCGACCGGCCAGGTTGCGTGCTCGGATAAGAGTCTGGTATGAATTTTTGGGGGGACTCCACGCCATTTTTTTTTAAATTTGGGGTGGAGTTCCCCTTAAAATCCATGCCAGATCTGAAGGGCCTGGTATGGATATTTAGGGGGAACCGCACACCTTTTTTTTTTTTTTTTGCGGCCAGGTTCCCCTTAATATCCATTCCAGACCTGAAGGGCCTGGTAATTGAATTTGGGGGAACCCCCACGCTTTTTTTTTTTTATCAATGACTTTTCTATGTATTGATAAAAGCCGACAATTTATTAATAGCCGCAAGTGAGTTTTAAATGACTTTTTTTCCTTTAAAAATTACACTTTGTGCAGGGACAGTTCTAAGCACAGGAAACATGCGCCGCTTTACATGCATTTTATACACACCCCCCAGGTACGAAATTTAAAGGAAAATTTCACTTTTATTTTTTCATTTTAAGCATTATTAAAATCACAGCTCCCGTAAAAACGTCTATTTTTTAAACCTTTTTTTGCATTGATACATGTCCCCTGGGGCAGGACCCGGGTCCCCAAACACTTTTTAGGACAATAAATTGCATATTAGCCTTTATAATTAGCACTTTAGATTTCGAACTTTCGAGTCCATTGTATTTAATAGGGTTCTAAAGTTCACACGAACATTCTGTCTGTTCGCAGGTTCTGGTGCGAACTGAACAGGGGGGTGTTCGGCTCATTCCTGGTAGACAGGCTCAGACACAGTTTAAAATTGGCCTATGAGCAGGCACAAGCAGCCTCGGATCAAAGGGGAGCCCGCAACAAGAAAAACTTTGATCTAAAGGTCCGGATTCAGGATCTGCAACCCGGAGACAGAGTGCTGCTACGGAACTTGGGGGTCCCCGGAAAGCACAAGCTTGCAGACAGATGGAGACCTGAACCCTACGTTGTTTGCAAGAAACTGCCGGGCTTACCTGTTTACAGACTAAAGCCAGAAGGAAAAGTGGGGCCCTTAAAGACTTGGCATCGGAACCATTTACTTCCACTTGCCGAAGCAGTTCGGATACCCCCAGCGAGGGATTCCTCTGAGTCAACTTCCATCCTGGATACTCCCAAGCCAAGCACTCGATCACAGACTCCTCAGATTGAAGAATCAGATGTCTCTGAATTAAATGAGAGTGAGGGAGAAGAACTTGATTGGCTATGGCCTTCCCAGGTCCCAGAAACTTCTGCTATAGATCTTCCACCTACTGAAGACGCCATAGATAGTACACTGAATGTTCATCCCATCCAGCCCTTTGTCGGATTCTTGGGAAGATGCCCGTGACTTACTCTTAGAGGAGGATCCGAGAGATTCTATGTACCTCCCTGCTCCTGAGTTGAGCGTCCCAGAACCAGTGGAAACTCCCAAGTCGGTTCCAGAAGAGGAGCCTGTATTACCAGAATCAGAAATCCCAAGGGAACGGAGGATGAGAAGGACCATAAGGCCTCCCCAAAAAGAGTGTGAAAGACCCTGATCCCTCCACTGTTTATTTGGTGGGGGGCAACCCCAACTCACCCACTGGCACAGCTAGACAGGCCACTACTGACAGTGTGACCTGTGGGCAAGGGAGTTCACCCCCTCGTTTTTGGTGGGAACTTCCTCTGCTGACATCATACACATCTTTGTCTCATGTTGTGCGTAGTATGTGTTAACAGTTATCTTTGGGGACCAAAGAGTTTAAGTGGGGGGAGTGTGTAGCGGGTCTCCTTTAAGGCCCCTGGACTATGTTACCCAGAACCCCGTTTGACACCCAGGGTGCATTGGGCCGCCGCAGAGACTCATGGGTGGGGCTATATAAGAAGAGGGCTCGGCTCAGCTCGGCCTCTTTGGACACAGCGCTGCAAGCAATAGGACTCCCTGTGTGGATCTGCTGCTGTGTAAGGCCTGAAGCCTGGGCCTTGCATACTGACCAAAGAGCCTTCCACCCCACTGCGGAGCCTGGGTGGCACCTGTTTCTGTTCGAGTTTGCGGACATCAGCTGGACCGGAGACCCGGCCGTTGGAGACACTGTGTGCGGATACACAGTGGTGGAAGCCCGGACTGGGATCGCGTCCGCAGTGGTGAGCGAGCACTTGCTCACTTCGTTACGCTTTTACTTTGTTAGGCCTAGTGACTGCCTTGGCCCATCTTCTTAATTTACTACCGTTGGATTACAAATATTGTTTCCTGAAGTTGCACCACCGTTCAAGTTGCATGCGAAGAAATTATTCTCATAAGGGACTGAGTTTTAATCTGGGTCAGGCCTGACCAGGGTGGGGGTTAAAACTTTGTTGCTGCGCCATATTGTGCATAGGGAAAGAAGATAGTTGCACGTGGCGGGTGATCACTATGCACTATCACTGAGGTATATGTTTATTGCTGCAGGGCTCTGCATGTATATTATGTGATGTGTTTAACTTGAATCTTTACATCAAAGTAAATCCAGTTATATTTTATCACATTGGTATTAGTGTCATCTTTGCAGATAGTAGTTATCTATCCATGCTGCCAGATTGTGTATAATCAGGTATAGACCGTTACAAGGTAACAATCCCTAGACTAACTGTGCCAGTGTGGGCTGAGTAGATTGCCGGGGGTTGGCGGTGCTGTATACAGGGCCCGAAACAAAACTCAGTGGCTCTCTTAACTGGGGGTAGCGCTACACTATAATAAATATCCCAATTTTTTTTTAAAAAAACTATTTTTTTTCTCAGTTTAGGCCGATATGTATTCTTCTACATATTTTTGGTAAAAAAAAATCGCAATAAACGTATAGTGATTGGTTTGCGCAAAAGTTATAGCGTCTACAAAATAGGGGATATATTTATGAGATTTTTTTTCTCTTTACTATTAATGGCGGTTATCTGCGATTTTTGTCAGGACTGCGATATTGCGGCAGACAGATCGGACACTTTTGACACTATTTTGGGACCATTCACATTTATACAGCGATCCCTGCTATAAATATGCATTGATTACTGTATAAATGTGACTGGCATAGAAGGGGTTAACACTTGGGGGCGATCAAGGGGTTAAATGTGTTCCCTAGGGAGTGATTCTAACTGTGGGGGGAAGGGACTGACTGGGGGAGGTGACCGATCGGTGTCCCTATGTACAAGGGGTTTTTCATAGTCACCATGCATTTCAATAGCGGGCTCTTAGAAAATGGCCGACATCATCCATTTCAATAGTGGGCTTCTAGAAAATGGCCGACGGGCGTCCAATTTAGAAGACTATTTAAACAAATGTACTTTACCCTGTGCTATCCCCTGATGAAGTCACGTGGTGTGACGATACATGTCGGGATTGGAGCACTGGGTACAGACACAGCCTGACGGCAGGAGACGAGCTTGGCGCTCGTGAATGTTTATACTGCCTTTATCTACTAAATGTGAGTTTTTTATTTATGCCAATAAACCCTTGTTTTAACCATATGGAGTCATACTATGAGTTCCCTCTTTCCCATTGCTACTGCCATCCATCGTGTTCTGATCGGCTGACACCTGGGAACAAGAGTAAACCCAAACTTATACAGGGCTGACACTGCATAGGGGATACGAGTTCGGCGCTCGTGGATTGACACCCTTGTTTTTGAAGTGAGTGCATCACCTTGAGACCTATCTTCGCCTATTTTGGCTTATCCCACAGTGTCACGCTATGTACGCATTGTTTGTGCTTGTCTCTTTCCATGGCACACATCTGCTATTGAGATTACACCAACACTAGAAGGGAGACTACCTGCTACCACCACTTGTATCCAGATCTGGGATCTACTTTACCTGTTTGTCTAAAACAGCAGTGAGGTGAGCTGCTAGCAGACACAGAGGTGTTCATCACTGAAGAACTGGTCCAGAACGCTGCATTTTGTTTGATGGAGTTTTTTTTACTACACATAGACTTTTTATCCATGTTGGCTTTGTTTCTTTGGATCATTATACGCGGCACAGGAATCTACCTCATTTGGGACTTTTTATTATGCGTTTGATTATGTTTACACATTGACACTTTTGTTTTGGATGTTAATTTTATTTGTCGTTTATGCACTAGGGATTTACTGCAATCCAGCAGTATCATCGTTTTTTCCCCCTTTGCCTCACTTTGTCTACCAGCCACATTTCACCTTCCTTTTTGCCACTTCCCTCCTTCCTCCACCCCATCACTTTTCCCTCCCCTCACAGCGCAGTCACCACCATTCACCTATGTACAAGGGACACACCATCGGTCTCCTCTCCCTGACAGTACATGGATCTCTGTGTTTACACACAGAGATCCATGTCCCTGGCTCTGTAACTGCCGATCGCGGGTACCTGGCGGACATCGCGGCCGCCAGGCATGCGCATCGGCAGCCGAGTGACGCGGCGTGCGCGTGCCCTCTAGCGGCCGGGAGGCACGAGGACGTAATATGACGGCCACCCAGGATGGCACAGCCACATTATGGCTGTCATATTACTGTAGGTGGGATGGGAAGTGGTTAAGCACCAGTGAGAGCTGTGTGAAACGCGTTAGCAGTTTGCAATTTTAATCTGTTTTTATACTGACGGTATCTTCAATAAAGGAAACGACTATTTTCGGAATGCGGCTATCCAGATCTTTATTTGCTCTTATGCATTTTACATACTGACCCAGCACCCTTGGCAAGGAAGGTGTTATTCAGGTACAGACGCCTAGAGCGAGTTTACTCTTTATAAAGCAGTTGCAAGTTTGAAGGAATTCTGATAGTGAAGGAAACCTGTACTGCACATTTTAATGCATCTGTACACTTACTGTATATGTATATGTCAGGATCATAGATTAATATGTTTTATTGGGGGACCAATGTAAAGCCATCTTGGCAATCACTGGGTCTATGATAATTCCATGCAGTGTATCAATACACACAGAACATAATGGGGCCTCTGTTTGTAATGCCGCGTACACACGGACGTTTTTAACCCCTTCCTTACTGGGCACATATACCCCCTTCCTGCCCAGGCGAAATTTCAGCTTTCAGCACTGTCACGCTTTGAATGACAATTGCGCGGTCGTGCGACGTGGCTCCCAAACAAAATTGACGTCCTTTTTTTCGCACAAATAGAGCTTTCTTTTGGTGGTATTTGATCACTTCGGCGGTTTTTATTTTTTGCGCTATAAACAAAAATAGAGCGACAATTTTGAAAAAAAAGCAATATTTTTTGATTTTTGCTATAATAAATATCCCAATTTTTTTTTTATATATATTTTTTTCCTCAGTTTAGGCCGATACGTATTCTTCTACATATTTTTGGTAAAAAAAAATCGCAATCAGCGTTTATTGATTGGTTTGCGCAAAAGTTATAGCGTTTACAAAATAGGGGGTAGTTTTATGGCATTTTTATATATATATTTTTTTTATTAGTAATGGCGGCGATCAGTGATTTTTTTCGTGACTGCGACATTATGGCGGACACATCGGACACTTTTGACACTAATTTGGGACCATTCACATTTATACAGCGAACAGTGCTATAAATATGCACTGATTACTGTATAAATGTGACTGGCAGGGAAGGGGTTAACACTAGGGGGCGAGGAAGGGGTTAAATGTGTTCCCTATGTGTGATTGTTACTGTGGGGGGAGGGGACTGACTGGGGGAGGTGACCGATCTGTGTCCCTATGTACAAGGGACACACCATCGGTCCCCTCTCCCTGACAGGACATGGATCTCTGTGTTTACACACAGAGATCCATGTCCTTGTCTCTGTAACCGCCGATCGCGGGTGCCTGGCGGACATCGCGGCCGCCAGGCACGCGCATCGGCATCTCAGTGATGCGCCGGGCGCGCGTGCCGCCGGCGGCGCTCGCGCGCCCCCCAGTGGCCAAATAGCGGAGGCCGTATATTAACGGCCTCCCGGCATTTGACAACCACCTTGCGGCCGTATATTCTCGTACGGCGGGCGCAAGGTGGTTAAGGTCATTGAAAAAAACAACGTTTTTCTCAACGTGATTTTTCGTGTTTCCTCACAAGCCTGCCTTGCCTACACACTATCGTGAAAAAAAAATGCTCGAGCAAAGCGCGTGACGTACAACACGTACGACGGCACTATAAAGGGGAAGTTCTATTCGGATGGCGCCACCCTTTGGGCTGCTTTTGCTGATCCTCGTATTAGTAAAGTTTGGTGAGAGACAATTCACGCTTTTCAGCCTCATGCTCTTCAGTCCGTTACAGCGTGACGAATGTGCTATCTCCATTACAAACGTTAGTTTTACCAGAAGGAGCGCTTACGTCTCATACTTGATTCTGAGCATGCGCATTTTTTTTCCCCTCGTAAAAGCACACACACTACCGTTTTTCACGACGTTAAAAAGAACAACGTGAAAAACGATGTGAAAAAATAGAGCAGGTTCTAATTTTTTTTAGCCCATTTTTCACGTTGTTAAAAATGCTCTGGAGCCTACACACGATCGTTTTTAACCACTTCGCGCCCGGGCCATATGAAAAAGACGTCCGCAAAGCGGTCGTCAATTGCTGATAGGACGTCTATGGACGTCCTCCCATTTACTTCCGCGATGCGCGCCACCGCGGGCGCTCATCGGGGAAAAGCTGTGCCCGCCGTGTCAGGCGGGTGCCGATGCGCGTGCCTGGTGGCCGCGATGTCCGCCAGGTACGAGTGATCGGCTGTCACAGAGCCAGGGACGTGGATCTCTGTGTGTAAACACAGAGATCCACGTCCTGTGAGGGAGAGGAGATGGATGGTGTGTCCCTTGTTCATAGGGACAACCATCAGTCACCTCCCCCAGTCAGTCCCCTCCCCTCACAGTAAGAACATTTAGCAGGGAACATATTAACCCCTTGATCGCCCCCTAGTGGTTAACCCCTTCCCTGACAGTCACATTTATACAGTAATCAGTGCATATTTATAGCACTGTTCGCTGTATAAATGTGAATGGTCCCAAAAATGTGTCAAAAGTGTCCGATGTGTCCGCCATAATGTCACAGTCACAAAAAAAAAAATCGCAGATCGAAGCCATTACTAGTAAAAAAATAAATAAAAAAAAAAAAAAAAAAAAATCATAATTCTATTCCCTATTTTGTAGGCGCTATAACTTTTGCGCAAACCAATCACTATACGCTTATTGCGTTTTTTTTTTTTTTACCTAAAATATGTAGAATACGTATCGGCCTAAACTGAGGAAAAAAATATTTTTTTTTTATAAAAAAAATGGGATATTAATTATAGCAAAAATTAAAAAATATTGTGTTTTTTTTCAAAATTGTCGCTCTATTTTTGTTTATAGCGCAAAAAAATAAAAAACGCAGAAATGATCAAATACCACCAAAAGAAAGCTCTATTTGTGGGAAAAAAAGGACGTCAATTTTATTTGGGAGCCACGTCACACGACCGCGCAATTGTCATTCAAAGCGTGACAGTGCTGAAACCTGAAATTTCGCCTGGGCAGCAAGGGGGTTATGTGCCCAGTTGTCAAGTGGTTAATGACCAATTTAAAAAATGGCATTTTTCACGCCATGAAAAACGGTCGTGTGTACGCGGCATAAGAGCTGTTTTTAACTACAACAGGCTGTTTTTTTAACTACAGCAGGTCAATATGTATAAAGTGTGGTTAATCAATCCTGGGTCCATTATGACACCCATGGGCTCTCTGTGGAGTTCCATTTTTTAGTACAATAGATAAATGTACCAATGTTCCTGTGCTATACATATACCTCCTCCCTTGATTTGTTCCCACAAACCCATAGCACCTTTACTGCTTCCTCAGTACAGATTTACTTTAGATTTAATATTCTTTCCCACATAATGAAAAGGGAAAGAATGTGACTTACAGCATTATAAAAGATTATACGGTATTTGCTACTTCCTCCTACCAAATCATACTGTCATTTCAGAAAGCACAGTTTGATATGGAAGAAAATTAACAATACTGATCCCAATCAACTGAAAGTTTATTTCAGGTGACAGGCCACAGTGATTTTCTGCTTCCCAGATTGTGCCCTCAGATGATATCAGAGGCATATTTATCTGGGTTCATAGATTACGTTTGTTATATGATCTGTGTGTCAGAGATATTATACATAAGAGAACATATCACATTTTCTATTGTTTGGGAAACATCATATACTGTATGTACATAGATTGTGAAGCTATTTATCAACAAGAATATTATCTATAAAGGAGAGAATACAGTATATGTGTATTGTTCACTGTCCAGATGCAAAATACCTCATAAAAGGACAGCAAAGTTTTGGATATCTTAAGCCTGGTACACACGATCGGATTTTCCGCGGACAAAGCGTAGGACTTTTGTCCGAAGGGCGTTGGCCGTGAACTTGTATTGCATACAAACGGCAAAGACTTGTCGGCCAACAAACACAAAACTATGTGTTTTTTCAGCTCTTCTGCTAATGTTGTGCTATGGTTAGCATTGCTTCTGAGCATGCGTGTTTGTACTTTGGAGTTTTGTCCGACGGACTTGTGTACAGACGATCGGATAATCCGCAAACACACATTTGTTGGAGGACAATTTTAAAGCATGCTATCCCACATTTGTCCGGGGAAAATCCAACAACAATTGTCCGATGGAGCATACAAACGGTCGGATTTTCCGACAACAGCCTGTCATTACACAATTCCCGTCGGATAATCCGATCGTGTGTATGAGGCTTTAAAGTTGGCAGGAGAGATTAGGCCTCCATTTTCCATGTTTTAATTGTTTTTACAGGGTCCATATGTCTGCATGTAATTGTTTTCATACACCCAAACCAAAAGTATATTCATATTTTTTGAATATATATATATATATATATATATATATATATATATATATATATATATATATATATATATATATATATATACACTGTATTACTACTGTGTTTCCCCGAAAAAAAGACCTACCCCGAAAGTAAGCCCTACTGTGATTTTTGGGGAAGGCTGCAATATAAGCCCTACCCCGAAAATAAGCCCTAGTTCGGAAGGGTTGTGTTGTGTGGTCAATACCTTTTTGTTCCTGCGCTGCTTAGCTGATCCCCGCTGCTCTCCTCCTCTTCTGTCAGTGGGGGATCTCGGGCCCCCCTCCCTCTGCTGTGTTTGGAGCAGGAAAAGACCGTTCAGGCGGTACATGGAAGTGCCGAGCGGCACTTAGCTGATTCCCCGCTGCTCTCCTTCTGCCAACTCTCAGCGGGGGATCTCGGGCCCCCCTCCTTCTGCTGTGCTCGGAGCAGGAAAAGACCGTTCAGGCGGTACATGGAAGTGCCGAGCGGCACTTAGCTGATTCCCCGCTGCTCTCCTTCTGCCAACTCTCAGCGGGGGATCTCGGGCCCCCCTCACTCTGCTGTGCCCGGAGCGGGAAAAGACTGTTCGGGCGGTACATGGAAGCGCCGAGCGGCACTTAGCTGATTCCCCGCTGCTCTCCTTCTGCCAACTCTCAGCGGGGGATCTCGGGCCCCCCTCCCTCTGCTGTGTTTGGAGCAGGAAAAGACCGTTCGGGCGGTACATGGAAGCGCCGAGCGGCACTTAGCTGATTCCCCGCTGCTCTCCTTCTGCCAACTCTCAGCGGGGGATCTCGGGCCCCCCTCCCTCTGCTGTGTTTGGAGCAGGAAAAGACCGTTCGGGCGGTACATGGAAGCGCCGAGCGGCACTTAGCTGATTCCCCGCTGCTCTCCTTCTGCCAACTCTCAGCGGGGGATCTCGGGCCCCCCTCCCTCTGCTGTGTTTGGAGCAGGAAAAGACCGTTCGGGCGGTACATGGAAGCGCCGAGCGGCACTTAGCTGATTCCCCGCTGCTCTCCTTCTGCCAACTCTCAGCGGGGGATCTCGGGCCCCCCTCCCTCTGCTGTGTTTGGAGCAGGAAAAGACCGTTCGGGCGGTACATGGAAGCGCCGAGCGGCACTTAGCTGATTCCCCGCTGCTCTCCTTCTGCCAACTCTCAGCGGGGGATCTCGGGCCCCCCTCCCTCTGCTGTGTTTGGAGCAGGAAAAGACCGTTCGGGCGGTACATGGAAGCGCCGAGCGGCACTTAGCTGATTCCCCGCTGCTCTCCTTCTGCCAACTCTCAGCGGGGGATCTCGGGCCCCCCTCCCTCTGCTGTGTTTGGAGCAGGAAAAGACCGTTCGGGCGGTACATGGAAGCACCAAGCGGCACTCAGCTGATCCCTCACTGCTCTCCTTCTGTCAGTTGTCAGCGGGGGATCTCCCTCGGGGGATCTCAGGGTCCCCTCTCTCTGTAGTGCTTGGAGCATGGAACGCTGAGTGCTGTAGGAAGGTACGTGCACACTTTAAATTGCATAGAGCTGTAATGTAGTGCATTTTATGAGTTTACAGGCACTTTTAGCTTTGTTCCACTGGCCATTGGGGTTTTCTGACAGGCAGGGAGAAGGATGGGGATAGAAGACAGCACCTGATAAGCCCTACCCCGAAAATAAGCCCTACTGGGTCTTTTGTTAAAAAAATTAATATAAGACCCGGGCTTATTTTCGGGGAAACACGGTATAAGTATTGGGACGTCTGCCTTTACATGCACATGAAATTTAAAGGCCTTCCAGTCTTAGTCTGTAGGGTTCAATATTGAGTTGGCCCACCCTTCACAGCTATAACAGCTTCAACTCTTCTGGGAAGGCTGTGTGTCTATGGGAATGTTTGACCATTGTTCCAGAACTGCATTTGTGAGGTCGGGCACTGATGTTGAACGAGAAGGCCTGGCTCGCAGTCTCGGTTCTAATTCATCTCAAAGGTGTTCCATCAGATTGAGGTCAGGACTCTGTGCAGGCCAGTCAAGTTCCTCCACCCCAAACTCCCTCACCTGTGTCTATATAGACCTTGTTTAGTGCACTGGTCCAAATCATTTGGTAGAGGGGGGATTATGGTGTGGGGTTGTTTTTCTAGGGGTTGGGCTTGGCCCTTAGTTCCAGTGAAGGGAACACTTAAGGCATCAGCATACCAAGACATTTTGGACAATTTCATGCTCCCAAATTTGTGGGAACAGTTTGGGGATAGGATTCCTGTTCCAACATGACTGCGCACCAGTGCACAAAGCAAGGGCCATAAAGACAGGGATGAGCAAGTTTGGGGTGGAGGAACTTGACTGGCCTGCATAGAGTCCTGACCTCAACCCAATAGAACACCTTTAGGATGAATTAGAGTAGAGACTGTGAGCCAGGCCTTCTCGTCCACATCAGTGCCTAACCTCGCAAATGCGCTTCTGGAAGAATGGTCATACATTGCCATAGACACACTCCTAAACCTTGTGGACAGCCGTCCCAGAAGATTTGAAACTGTTATAGCTGCAAAGGGTGGGCCAACGCAATATTCAACCCTATGGGCTAAGACTGGGATGCCATTAAAGTTCATGTGCGTGTAAAGGCAAGCGTCCCAATACTTTAGGTAATATGGTGTACAGTATATACACTAAAACCATTTTTATACTTTAATGTATATTACAGATGGCCTGTTTAGACAGGCCATATCTTAAAGCAGAACTAAAAAGCAAAAAGCAAGGTGGGACTTTACAGGTCCTTCTCAAAAAATTAGCATATTGTGATAAAGTTCCTTATTTTCTGTAATGTACTGATAAACATTAGACTTTCATATATTTTAGATTCATTACACACAACTGAAGTAGTTCAAGCCTTTTCTTGTTTTAATATTGATGATTTTGGCATACAGCTCATGACAACCCAAAATTCCTATCTCAAAAAATTAGCATATTTCATCCGACCAATAAAAGAAAAGTGTTTTTAATACAAAAAAAGTCAACCTTCAAATAATTATGTTCAGTTATGCACTCAATACTTGGTCGGGAATCCTTTTGCAGAAATGACTGCTTCAATGCGGCGTGGCATGGAGGCAACCAGCCTGTGGCACTGCTGAGGTGTTATGGAGGCCCAGGATGCTTCGATAGCGGCTTTAAGCTCATCCAGAGTGTTGGGTCTTGCGTCTCTCAACTTTCTCTTCCCAATATCCCACAGATTCTCTATGGGGTTCAGGTCAGGAGAGTTGGCAGGCCAATTGAGCACAGTAATACCATGGTCAGTAAACCATTTACCAGTGGTTTTGGCACTGTGAGCAGGTGCCAGGTCGTGCTGAAAAATGAAATCTTCATCTCCATAAAGCTTTTCAGCAGATGGAAGCATGAAGTGCTCCAAAATCTCCTGATAGCTAGCTGCATTGACCCTGCCCTTGATAAAACACAGTGGACCAACACCAGCAGCTGACATGGCACCCCAGACCATCACTGACTGTGGGTACTTGACACTGGACTTCAGGCATTTTGGCATTTCCCTCTCCCCAGTCTTCCTCCAGACTCTGGCACCTTGATTTCCGAATGACATGCAAAATTTGCTTTCATCCGAAAAAAGTACTTTGGACCACTGAGCAACAGTCCAGTGCTGCTTCTCTGTAGCCCAGGTCAGGCGCTTCTGCCGCTGTTTCTGGTTCAAAAGTGGCTTGACCTGGGGAATGCGGCACCTGTAGCCCATTTCCTGCACACGCCTGTTCACGGTGGCTCTGGATGTTTCTACTCCAGACTCAGTCCACTGCTTCCGCAGGTCCTCCAAGGTCTGGAATCGGTCCTTCTCCACAATCTTCTTCAGGGTCCGGTCACCTCTTCTCGTTGTGCAGCGTTTTCTGCCACACTTTTTCCTTCCCACAGACTTCCCACTGAGGTGCCTTGATACAGCACTCTGGGAACAGCCTATTCGTTCAGAAATTTCTTTCTGTGTCTTACCCTCTTGCTTGAGGGTGTCAATGATGGCCTTCTGGACAGCAGTCAGGTCGGCAGTCTTACCCATGATTGCGGTTTTGAGTAATGAACCAGGCTGGGAGTTTTTAAAAGCCTCAGGAATCTTTTGCAGGTGTTTAGAGTTAATTAGTTGATTCAGATGATTAGGTTAATAGCTCGTTTAGAGAACCTTTTCATGATATGCTAATTTTTTGAGATAGGAATTTTGGGTTGTCATGAGCTGTATGCCAAAATCGTCAATATTAAAACAAGAAAAGGCTTGAACTACTTCAGTTGTGTGTAATGAATCTAAAATATATGAAAGTCTAATGTTTATCAGTACATTACAGAAAATAATGAACTTTATCACAATATGCTAATTTTTTGAGAAGGACCTGTATATAAGGCGGCGACCTGGTAAGGTCTAGTGCCTCATCCCTATCTAGTTAAAAGGGGAGGGAATGGGGAAGTGGGACTTTAAATGAAGCACGTGAGTATACCCACATGCTTTATTTAAAGTCCCACTTCCCTGCCCCCCCCTTTTTTTATTGTTTTTATTGTAATTTTCCAAGGTGAAATACAACACAATACAGAGCCTATTGGGCATACCCAGGCTCAGTCACACATTGCATCTGAGCAGCACAAACCAAAAAAAGCTATTTAATTCATTTTTGATATTGAAAGCAAACTTCCCCATCCATCCATGTCTCCATGCTTTATTTTGCAATTGAGCAATCACTTTGAAAAAACACCCCCTAACATTTCTAGCCGCAGCCATCTTGAGTAAGGGCAGATGATTCATGTAGCATTTACTTCCTGGAATCCATCTGCCCTTAGCGCGGGCAGAAGGGTGTGCTTAGCTGGGAAAACCCCTTCTCCCCTCCTGAGGACAACTGCGATGTATGACATTGAGCTACTAGGCAGGCCTCAAAGGTTACTCACCACCAGTTGCCCCTACACTGCCCCACCCCTAATTCCGCCCAAAACACGTCCTCATAAATTATCACATAAAATTACACTTAAATGTTTTATGCAGAATTAAGTTATAAAAATAAATATTAACAACAACTTTATCCATGTCCACCAATGCTGCCTGTGTCCCCCCAGTGCAGCCTGTGTCCCCCCCCAGTGCAGCCTGTGTCCCCCCCCAGTGCAGCCTGTGTCCCCCCCCAGTGCAGCCTGTGTCCCCCCCCAGTGCAGCCTGTGTCCCCCCCCAGTGCAGCCTGTGTCCCCCCCCCAGTGCAGCCTGTGTCCCCCCCCCAGTGCAGCCTGTGTCCCCCCCCCAGTGCAGCCTGTGTCCCCCCCCCAGTGCAGCCTGTGTCCCCCCCCAGTGCAGCCTGTGTCCCCCCCCAGTGCAGCCTGTGTCCCCCCCCAGTGCAGCCTGTGTCCCCCCCCAGTGCAGCCTGTGTCCCCCCCCAGTGCAGCCTGTGTCCCCCCCCAGTGCAGCCTGTGTCCCCCCCCAGTGCAGCCTGTGTCCCCCCCCAGTGCAGCCTGTGTCCCCCCCCAGTGCAGCCTGTGTCCCCCCCCAGTGCAGCCTGTGTCCCCCCCCAGTGCAGCCTGTGTCCCCCCCCAGTGCAGCCTGTGTCCCCTTTGAAGCCTGTGTCCCCGGTGCAGCCTGTGTCTCCCATGTTTACAGCTTTCAGAGCTTGTAAAAGACCACCCAAACCATACATTTTCTACAAGTCTAATAGAATAAAAAGATGGTGTACTGATATTGTAGGTCACGTGATATTTGCGCAAATGTTTATCAAAATGACACATGCGACTTACAAAACTCCTACTTACCCTAAAGCATAACACTTTATTGAGTTAATACATAACAATTTAAATTGTGACCTTTTGCAAAGCCTTAAAAATTGCAAAACTATATGTTATATGTGTGTGTGTGTTCTATAGTCACAGCATATACTTTTATTTTATAATATCAGCATTGTAATGTCAATTTTGACAATCCAATATATGCTTACCCGAAAAATATATTTTCACATTGCGATAACTACCTGTCTGCCAACCACCGATTTCCACAACTTTCTGGATTTAATTCATGCTTTGCAGCTTCTCCAGCTCTGTTTTCTTTCAATTTCTAAGAACTATATATCCCATGGTACTTTGCTGACTTGACTTGTGATTTCTATACTGACTCCACCTCCTGAAACTCCTCTTCACAGCAGCTTTGTAGTTCAGAGGTGCTGTCAATACACCCTCCTATGCATTAAGACATGGGACTGCGCATGTGCGAAGGGCTTTTTTTATCAGCCAGACCTCCAACCTCCAGCTGCCCTGTCCTCTGGTGCCCCGGGTCCTCATGCTGAAAGCACCATATTTCTTTTTTTATTGGTGTTTAGTGCTCCTTGATCAGTCCTGTGTAGCACAGAGCTGAGTGAAGTGTTCTGAAACTCCTGCTCAGCTCTGTGCTACATGGGCCTGATAGACGGAGCTGTCCAGGCATAAAGAGTGGTGCAGGTGTAACAGTGGCTGTAGCGATTTAAAGCATTTTTGAAGAGGTGAGGGCTGTGTATAGAAGGTGGGGGTGGTTTTGCAAAGAGGCAGCTTTGGGGGTTTTGTACAGATGTGAGCTGCGAAGGTGGGGAGGGGGTGGGACTTGTGTAGAGGTGAAAACTGTGAAGGTGGGAGGCTGTGCAATTTGAGTGCTGGGGGGGAGGGGGGGGAGGGGGTTGTGCAGAGGTAAGAGATCTGTGGGAACAGAGGTGAAAGTTGGGGGTTGCAGAGGTGAGGGCTGTAGAGGGGGGGGGGGGGGGCAGAAGTGAAATGTTGAAGGGGGCAGAGATAACATGTAGATGATGGGGGTGAAAAGATAAACTGTGGTTGGGCATGCAGAGGTAAGTTGTGGACTGGGGGTTAGTCTGTGGATAGTGGGGGTGCGGAGGGGGGATGTTGACAGGGGGTACGAAGGTGAGTTGTGGACATAAGGAGAAGACATGAGCTGTGGATGGTGGGGTGCATAGCTGAGCTGTGGATGGTGGGAGAAGAGGTGAGCTGTGAATGAGGTGAGTTGGGCTTGTGCCTTGACCCCAGTGGGTCCAAACTCGCCAGATGAAGATGACCCGCTTTAGCATATACCAAAGATGGTCTGCAAATGCTTTTCCACAGCTCCGCTGTGCGTGGCCGCTTTTCTCTGCTTACATCCACTCTGACACAGAGCCCAGGTGCAGCTCTCATGCAGGGAAGGATCAAACAGAAATGGATCTCATATTGTATACCATATGTTATTTTGTGTTTCGTGTTGATGTCCGAATGAAGACGAAACATGTACGCGTAGGGGTGAGCACGTCCTCTCTGGTCTGCAGTGGATAAAACCTCACTGGCTGTCATAGCAGAGAGGCAGTGATAACACGTATTAAAACTAAGCCTCAATAACACCCACTATATAGCAACTGTGTAATTTTAACCTCTAAGGAAGGCGTGACTGGGGGCGGGGTTGTGGGTGGATTAGGGGAGGGCTTGCGGGTAGGGAGGGTGAGTTCCAGCACCTATTCTCTGGGAAAAAAAAGCCCTGCTGGGAGATGCTGCAGTCTGTCAGTGAGGCTGGGGATCCGCTAGCTTGGGAATCCAATTTCAATCATGAGAGGAGGGATGGATGGGGGGCATGGCTGCAAACTGACTACAGAGGATACAGACACACTGTGCGTTTGCACAGCATGCCTGTAAAACAGAATGGGAGTAGAAGGGACATAAACTGACCACTCTGGCATGGCTTGGTCACGGCAAGGTCAGTTTATGCAGGATGAGGGAAACTGGCAGAAGTAACTAGGTATTACATAACAAGAACAGAAAAAAATACCTATTAATATATTTTTAAAAAAACCTGTGTTAACCACTTGCCGACTGGCTCACGCCGATATACGTCGGCAAATTGTCACGGGTGTGCAAAATCCCATATGGTACGTCGGCCCTTTAAGAGCCGCCAGAGGGCGTGCGCCCACTGCACGTTGGGTGACCCGATGCGCGAGGCCGGCGGGCACGATCGCGTGCAGGAGAGCCAGCATGGGAATTTGCGTGTGTAAACACACAAATTCTTGTGCTGCCAGGGGAGAGGAGACATGTCGTTTGTTCCTAGTAAATAGGAACAACGATATGTCTCCTCTCTTACTCAGTCCCATCCCCATACAGTTAGAACACACTGAGGGAACACACATTTAACTCCTTGATCGCCCCCTAGTATTAACCCCTTCCCTACCAGTGACATTTACACAGTAATCAGTGCATTTTTATAGCTGTATCGCTGTATAAATGTTAATGGTCCCAAAATTGTGTCAAAATTGTACGATCTGTCCGCCGCAATGTCGCAATCCTGATAAAAATCTCATATCGCTGCCATTACTAGTAAAAAATAAATAATAATAAAAATGCCATAAAAATGCCATACATCTTTCCCACAGTTTGCAGACGCTATAACTTTTGCACAAACCAATCAATTGTTTATTGAAAATTTTTACCAAGAATATGTAGAAGAATATATATTGGCATGAACTGATGAAGAAATTTGTTTTTTAAAAACATTTTTGGGGATATTTATTATAGCAAAAAGTAAAAAATATTGTTTTTTTTTTAAATTGTCACTTTTTTTTGTTTATAGCGCAAAAAATAAAAACCGCAGAGGTGATCAAATACCACCAAAAGAAAGCTCTACTTATGGGAAAAAAAGGACGCAAATTTGGTCTGGGTACAGCATCGCATGACCACACAATTACCAGTTAAAGCGACGCAGTGCCAAATTGTAAAAAGTGCTCTGGTCAGGTATGGTGTAAAATCTTCCAGGGCTAAAGTGGTTAAAGAGACAGACTATTAAAATCCAATTTGTAAGGTTACAAATATTTAGGTAAGCAAAACCAATACATTTTTACATGTGAGTATTATATTACAAATAAAGTAAATACAAAAAAACTTCTATATAGATCAAGCAACACTAATGCCACATACACACAATGGTTTTTCATGCCGTTAAAAATTCCATTTTTAAAAATGGCCATTAAAACCGATCGTGTGTATGCTCCAAAGCATTTTTAACGGCGTGAAAAACGGCCATTAAAAATTTTGAACATGCTCTATTTTTTCACGTCGTTTTTCATGTCGTTTTTTTTAACGACGCGAAAAACGATAGTGTGTATGCTTTTACGAGGGGAAAAAAACGCGCATGCTCAGAATCAAGTATGAGACGGGAGCGCTCGTTCTGGTAAAACTAGCGTTCGTAATGGAGATAGCACATTCGTCACGCTGTAACGGACTGAAAATCATGAGGCTGAAAAGCGCGAATCGCCGCTCAACAAAGTTTACTAACATGACGGGTGGCGCCATTCGAACGGAACTTCCCCTTTATAGTGCCGTCGTACGTGTTGTACGTCACTGCGCTTTGCTCGAGCATTTTTTTTAATGATCGTGTGGATGCAAGACAGGCTTGAGAGGAAACAAGAAAAAAAACGACGAGAAAAACGTTGGCTTAAAAAATGGCATTAAAAACGTACGTGTGTACGCGGCATTAGAAGATATAGCTATTTCACAGTGTGTATTTGAACAAAATGGGTTATTTTATGAAGCAAGCTAAGTGTTTTGTCAGCGTTTCTAAAAATAAATACTCTTTTGCATCTTAAATCGAGCATGAGCCTATAAATTTGAGTTTATGCCAATAATGAATCAGTCTGTATGCAATATTTACAGCCTAAAGCACCAGCAAAACCGTACATTCTTCAGTAGCTGTTAGATAGGGTACATGCACAACATATACAAATATACAAATCTTAGTTTTATTCTGTTAATAGAAGAACGCATCATTCCTGAGACTTTGGCTCCACCATCAGATTAAAAGTTTAGCAAGCTTTGACTGCAGTTTAGTGTTTCCCTAAACACACATAGCTATGAAAGTAACATAGGGATCGGATAAAATAAAGGTCATGTGTTTAAAAAATGATTACCCTAGTTGACATATTTAAAAAAAATGTATGTGCTCCTGCAATTAGTAAATAATAGAGATATGTGAAATTGAGGGTCTTTGCTTTGCAAAAATGAAAGTGAAAATTGGCAAATTTGACAAAATGTTGCTATTCAATGAGATGCATTAAAGTCAGTGAACAAGACAAAATCAAAGTGTTTTGGGTCATTGGAGGAGGGCATTGGGCTTTAAATTAGGGTGACCAGACATCCCCGGTTTCCGGGGACAATCTCCAGATTGAGCACACTGTCCCCGGACCAAGTCTGTCCCCGGTTTTGTCCCCGGATTGGACTTGAACAGAGGCTGGGGCAATTTCAAAGACAGTCAGTGCAGAATGGAAAATAAAATCAGAATTACACCCCACCCCCCCAGCTCATACTAGCTTAGGGGGATGATCATGTGCTGGTCGGAGCGGAGGGAATATTTGTTCAGTTTCGGGTGCATGCCCATTCAGCTCGCATGTTCTTCTGTTTTGTATAAGTCCCGGCCAGCTGCTTGCCTGCTTATTTCTTTGCCTTCCCTGGCGGAGTGATCTTCCTCCTCTCCCCACCCAGTAGTACCCGGGGCCCGGAGAGTAAAGCCTCGTACACACGACTGAGTTTCTCGGCAAGAACCAGCAAGAAACTTGCTGGCAGAGCTTTCTTGCCAAGTAACTCGGTCGTGTGTACGCGGCTATCAGGTTTCTCGTCAAGAAAACCGACAAGAATCTCGACGAGAAAAATAGAGAACATGCTCTCTATTTTCTCGTCGAGATTCTTGTCAGCATGTTTCTCGACGAGAAAAGTGTGTGTGTGTACACTTACCTTTTGCCGTGGAAACCCGCGCATGCTCGAAATGACTTTGACGCATGTGCGGTAGCTTCCTAGGCATAGGGTGTAGCAAGATGGCGGCGACGGCATTGAATGTGACGAGCGCACGCTCGTCGTAGTTGATAACGTCACCGGGTTCGCTCCATTCAAAGAACCACGGGTTCTTTGAATGGAGCGTCTGTACACTCGGCCGGGACAAGTTTCTTGTCCAAGAATCTCGTCAAGAAAAACAACGTGTTTTTTCTTGACGAGATTCTCGGTCGTGTGTACAAGGCTTAAGACTTGACAGGCTGTGAGGTGGGCAGCTGCGGCGACGGGCAGAGAGTCACTGATTGCCACCATTACTAGTAAAAAAAAAAATACCCGTATTTATCGGCGTATAACACGCGCCGGCGTATAACATGCACCCCAATTTAAGAGGGAAGTTTCAGGAAAAAAACTTTTTTTTTAAATAAACCACTTTGAAGCAAAATAATGGTCAGTGAGCATCAATGAAGCGTGATTAGTGCCCATCTGCAGCCTCAATGCAGCCTGAGCTGTGCCCATCTGCAGCTTCAGTGCAGCCTGATCTGTGCCCATCTGCAACCTGGCTCCTCACTGCAGCCTAATCAGTGCCCATCTGCAGCGTCGCTCCTCACTGCAGCCTGATTAGTGCCCATCTGCAGCCTTGCTCCTCACTTCAGCCTGATCAGTGCCCATCTGCAGCATTGCTCCTCACTGCAGCCTGATCAGGGTCCATCTGCAGCCTTGCTGAAATAGACAGAGCCGGGTCTCCTGTGTACTCGGCTTGGCGTCACGCCCAGTCACGCCCCTTGGCCCAGATCCTATGATGGACATAACGCCGGTCCAATGCCGGGATGTCAATGCTAGGGGCCGTCCAGGGGGCGGGACTGCGAGCAGAGCCGAGTACACAGGAGATCCGGCTCTATTTCAGCGGCGCTCGTCCCCTCCTTCCCCTCGGTGGTAGCCTATATCGGCGTATAACAAGCACACACAATTTCACCCCTATTTTAAGGGGGAAAAGTGCGTGTTAACTGCCAATAAATACAGTATGTCCCCGGTTTCATTTTAAAAATCTGGTCACCTTACTTTAAATGGCTTGTGAGGTTTAAGGAAGATGATTTCAACTATGCTGCACCAGATATTGTAACAAATGTGGTGTATTGTAAAGAGCATCTGATTGTTCACCTTGGGGCTGATTTACTAAACGTTTGCGCCATGAGTATCGGCGCATCTGCGCGCGCAACGGCTGTTTTGGTATTTACAAAACATTAGCGCCGGTAGCGCAGCCCTATTTCCCATTTACTATAGTGTTCTCGGCGGACGGGAGGAGGCGCTCAGTGCGCCACTATGGACCTGGCGCACGGCATCTTAAAATCTAAATATAAAGAAGCTGGAAGTGCCAATATAATGGGGGTGACATGGGGTGATGTGAGGAAGTGTAGTGACAACTGCCCAAATAACAAACATGCCCAAAATAGTGTGAGAAAGTAACTTTCTCAGAACCAGCCCGCTGCGCCGGCAATTACGTTTAGAGCTGCGGGAGTTTTTTTTTAGCTCAGCGCAGGAATTTTACTTGTTCAAATGCGCCAAGACACTGCGCCTGCAAAATCTTAGTAAATGTCAAGTCACATAACTCAATTTGCATAAGTTGAACAGGCGCAGCTCTGAACTTGCCAGTGCGCCTGCAAAATGACATTTCTAAAGGAAAAAAAAGGCATTTAAAAGCACCCGCGGCTGTAATGAATTGTCGGCTCCCGGCAATATAGAGAAAAGTCATTGAAAGTCATTAATAAAAAAAAAATGCATGGGGGTCCCCCAAATTCCATTACCAGGCCCTTCAGGTCCGGAATGGATATTAAGGGGAACCCCGCCGCAAATAAAAAAAAAATGCGTGCGGTTCCCCCAAATATCCATACCAGGCCCTTCAGATCTGGCATGGATTTTAAGGGGAACTCCACCCCAAATTTAAAAAAAATGGCGTGGAGTCCCCCCAAAAATCCACACCAGACCCTTATCCGAGCACGCAACCTGGCAGGCCGCAGGAAAAGAGGGGGGGGGGGATGAGAGAGCGGCCCCCCTTCCCCCCTGAACCGTACCAGGCCACATGCCCTCAACATGGGGAGGATGTCCCCATGTTGATGGGGACAAGGGCCTCATCCCCACAACCCTTGCCCGGTGGTTGTGGGGGTCTGCGGGCGGGGGGCTTATCAGAATCTGGAAGACCCCTTTAACAAAGGGGACCCCCAGATCCCGGCCCCCCCTATGTGAAATGGTAATGGGGTACATTGTACCCCTACCATTTCACGAAAGAATGTCTCAAAAATGTTAAAAATGACAATAGCCGGTTTTTGAAAACTCCTTTATTAATGTCTTCTCTTTTCTTCCATCTTCTTCCATCTTCTTCTTCCAGCTTCTTCTTTTCTCCATTCGGGTTTCTCCCTCTTCATCTTCATCTTCATCTTTCTTCTTCCTTCTTCCTTCGGTGTTCTCGTCCGCATCTTGCTCCGGCTTCTTGTTCCCCATCTTCTTTCTTCGGCCGCTCCGTTTGAATTGGAGGTTCCCGCTGTGAACCTCCAATTCAAACAGAGCGGCCGAAGAAAGAAGATGGGGAACAAGAAGCCGGAGCAAGATGCAGACGAGAACACCGAAGGAAGAAGGAAGAAGGAAGAAGGAAGAAGGAAGAAGGAAGAAGAAAGAAGAAAGAAGAAAGAAGGAAGAAGAAAGAAGGAAGAAGGAAGAAGGAAGAAGGAAGAAGGAAGATGAAGATGAAGAGGAAGAAAGCCGAATGGAGAAAAGAAGAGGATGGAAGAAGAAGAAAGAAGAAGATGGAAGAAAAGAGAAGACATTAATAAAGGAATTGTCAAAAACCGTAATGTAATTTTTTACATTTTTTACACTTTCTTTGTGAAATGGTAGGGGTACCCCATTACCATTTCACACAGGGGGGCCGGGATCTGGGGGTCCCCTTTGTTAAAGGGGTCTTCCAGATTCCGATAAGACCCCGCCCGCAGACCCCGACAACCAACGGCCAGGGTTGTCGGGAAGAGGCCCTTGTCACCATCAACATGGGGGCAGGGTGCTTTGGGTTGGGGGGGCCGCAGGTCGCCCCCCCTGCCCCAAAGCACCAAACCCCCCATGTTGAGGACATGCGGCCTGGTACGGTTCAGGAGGGAGGGGGGGCGCTCTCGTTCCCCCCCTTTTCCTGCGGCCTGCCAGGTTGCGTGCTCAGATAAGGGTCTGGTTTGGATTTTGGGGGGACCCCCACGCCGTTTTTTCGGCTTAGTGGGTTCCCCTTAAAAATCCATACCAGACCTAAGGGCCTGGTATGCTCCTGGAGGGGAATCCATGCCGTTTTTTTATTTAAAATTTGGCGTGGAGTTCCCCTTCATGATTCAAACCAAACACGTGACAACGAGCAAGAGGCTGCCGAGAACCAGCGCAATGCCATCGCGCTGGAGACATTCTCGGCCAGGTAGTCGCCTCTAGGACACGACTTGAGCGGCTGCTTCACGCTCAGGTCGTGTCCAAGTTGCCTCGCAAAGTCGCGCTGTCCCTGTGTCAACCGGCACATGAGTCGCCCCGCGAGTCGGATCGGCTTCATCCGACTTCCCGGGCGACCTCTATTCAAATCAATGGGCTCCCATGGGGAACCATTAATTTTCAATAGAGCGCCGCTGACATTTTTAGTAACTATAACAGTGCGCCGTTGGTTCCTGCGCCCAGTGAATGATTTATCCGGCGCACCAATTAAGGTATCAACCAGCGCAGCGCACTGTTATTAGTAAATCACCCCCCATGTGTTGTAATTAGGGTTGTCCCGATACCAATATTTTTTTTCAAGTACTTGCCGATACCGATTACCGATACTTTTTTTTTCAATATCACGTGACAGTGGCACATGTGTCAGTATTTTTATTTTTTTTTACTTTTATTTTTTTTTACTATTTTTTGTTATGTTTTTTTTTACAGTGCTTTCTTCTTCTTTTTTAGGGGGGGGGGGTGGATTGTGTCAGTGTGTTTTTTATTTACATTTTTATTATTTTTTACAACTCATTTTTTTTTATTTATTGCAATTCTTTTTTTTTTTTGTTAGCCCTGTTGGAGGGCTTTGGTAAGATATCAGGGGTGTTAACAGACCCCTGACATCTCCCCTTTGAGACAGCGAAAGGGACTAAGGACACAGATTCCCCAGTCCCTTTCTCTGCAGCCTTAGCTAAAATGAATGGACAAGTGGCTCCTCTCCATTCATAAACTGAAGCATCGTAAACACAGGTTACGATGTTTCAGTTATATGAATGGACAGAGTCAGTGATCACTGACTCTGTTCATTCGGAAAAGGTAGGAGCCACTCTCCATCCTGACAGATCGAGGGGGTGGAGGAGGACATTGAGTGGGACATGTTACTCCCGGAGGTGGAGAGCAGCACGGAGGGACACGGAGCACGGAGGGGGACATGTAACTTCCGGAGAGGGAGAGCAGCACGGAGGGGGACATGTACCTCCTGGAGGGGGAGAGCAGCACGAAGGGGGACACGCAGCACGGGGGGACACGGAGCACGGAGGGGGACATGTAACTTCTGAAGGGGGAGAGCAGCCCAGAAGGGGAGATGAGATGTAACTCCCGGAGGGGGAGAGCAGCATGGAGGGGGACATGTAACTCCTGGAGGAGGAGAGCAGCACGGAGGGGGACACGGAGCGCGGAGGGGGACATGTAACTCCCGGAGGGAGAGAGCAGCACGGAGGGGGACACGCAGCACGGGGGAGGACATGGAGCGTAGAGGGGGACATGTAACTCCCTGAGGGGGACATGTAACTCCCAGAGGGGGAGAGCAGCATGGGGGGGGATACAGGGACAGTCAGTGGTGATCGGTGCGGCTTTGGGGGGGAGTTACAATCACAGATCACCGCTGTATAAATTTCACTTAAAGCGGAGTTCCACCCTTTTTTTATGTTTATTAAAAGTCAGCAGCTACAAAAAGTGTAGCTGCTGGCTTTTAATAAACATACACTTACCTGCTCCACTGTCCAGCGACGCGCCGCCTGGAGCTCCGCTCCTCTCCCCCTTCCTCCGCCGGCGCGTCCATTCACAGTATGGGCACCCGGCCGTGACAGCTTTCGGCTTCACGGCCGGGCACTCACTGCGCATGCGCGAACGGCGCAGCGCTCTGTGAGTGGACAGGCGATCGGCTGGGACCTGTCACGTCCCAGGTGATCGCCTACAGGGAGGAGCCGCCACAAGGCGATATGACGTATCGCCTAGGCGGCTCCAGGGCGGAAGGAGGAAGTGGGACAGGAAGTCCCACTCCTACTGAAGCCCCCACTCCCCCCCAAAAAAATTACATGCCAAATGTGGCATGTAAGGGGGTGAGGAGTGGAATAAAAAAAAAGAAAAAAAATTGGGTGGAACTCCACTTTAAGCAGCTGAAAAAAGAGGGGGGGGCGGGAGAAGCTGTTAGGCTGTATAGAAATCTATACAGGGAGATCGGTGCATGTAACTCCCCCCGCTGCATCGATCATCCCTGACTGCCCAGGTATCGGGTGAAGCATCGGAGCATTTCCCCGAGTACAAGTACTCGAGGAAATGCTTGGTATCGGTACCGATACCGATACTAGTATCGGTATTGGGACAACCCAAGTTGTAATGGTTGCTGGCTTCTTGCCAACGTATTGCCACGAAAGTCCATTGCCTGTTTGTTCCAAAACCATGAAAAAAACTGTACGTGCAACTAAGATTTATGCTATATGTGAACTGTCTGCTCTGCACAGTTTTCACCTAAAACTAACTGAAAACAATTGCTGCTTTTCCCATACTAACACCACAGCAGGCCATTAGTATGTCTGGAAGGCAAACAATGAGAGGCAGACAGTCACGAGGCAATAAAAGAGGGCAAGCAGGCTCTGTGTCTAGAGGCAACAGTGCTGCTGGTCATGGACACGGTGCATCCTCATCAGCACATGGCCATGGGACACGCTTGTCCTTCTTTTCGGCAGCTGGCCATGTTGAGCCACAACATGGCCAAGACTTGGTAGAGTGGATGACCAAGCCGTACTCCTCCTCCTCATCCTCTCTCACCCAGGCTCAGGGTACTTTGTCTGGCAAAGCAGCTGCCAAAGCGGCCTCTTCCCTCCGCTCAATGGCATCAGTCACTCCTTCCCTAGCCCCACCATGTCCTCCTGAGGAGTCCCCCAAACTGTTTAAGCACAGTGTTGGGTACATGCTCCAAGAGGATGCCCAGCGTTTTGAAGGCTCCGATGATGGAACCCAGCTGGAGGAAGGCAGTAACGTGAGCTCAGAGAGAGGGGGTAGTAACGTGAGCTCAGAGAGAGGGGGTAGTAACGTGAGCCCAGAGAGAGGGGGTGCCCAACAAGGTCAGCTATCTGGCAGTCATGTTCCCCCAGCTGCAGCATACTGCCAGATTGGCTCCAGTGATGAGGAGGGAGGGGATGATGAGGTCACTGACTCCATGTGGGTGCCTGATAGGAGAGAGGAGGAAGAGGCACATCTCCAACGAGGCAGGATGCCCTCCAGGGGCCAGCTTAAGGGCAGCACACCGACTGCATCACACCGCAGAGCTCCGCATGTGCAGGGCGCTGCTGTCTCTGCGCGTTATTCAAAAAGTTCTTTGGTGTGGGCCTTTTTTCAGACGTGTGCAGCAGATCGCACCATTGCCATTTGCAACATATGTCTAAAGCGTATCTCGTGTGGCCAAAACATCAGCCGCTTGGGCACCACGTGCTTGACCAGACATATGTCAACCTGCCATGCAGTCCGTTGGCAAGCACACCTAAAAGACCGACACCAAAGAACAAGGCGGACCTCTCCTTGCTCCTCATCAGCTGGGATCTCCAACCCCACTATACCTTCAGTCCTTTCTGAAACCTGCACTGAGAGGAATGAAGGTGTAGAATTAGGTGTGTCACAGCCAAGTACTTGCGGGCAATCTGCTATCGGTACACCAACGTCAGATTGTACCAGGCAAATTTCCCTGCCCCAGCTGCTGCACCGCCGAAAGAAGTTCGCTCCCAGCCATCCACATGCCCAGCGGTTGAATGCTAGCTTGGTTAAATTGCTAGCACTTCAACTGCTGCCTTTTCAGTTGGTAGACTCTGCCCCCTTCCGTGAGTTTGTGGAATGTGCGGTTCCTCAGTGGCAGGTTCCCAAACGCCACTTTTTCTCACGGAAGGTGATTCCGGCTCTCTACCGGCATGTGAAAGGCAATGTCTTGGCCTCGCTGGACAGAGCGGTCAGCGGTAAGGTGCATATTACCGCTGACTCATGGTCCAGCAGGCATGGACAGGGACGTTACCTATCTTTCACGGTGCATTGGGTGACTCTGCTGGCAGCTGGGAAGGATGCAGGACAAGGTGCAGTAGTGTTGGAGGTTGTTCCGCCACCACGCCTCCAAAATGTTACTACTGGTGATTCTGACACACCTCTCTCCTCCACCCCCTCCTCTTCTTCTTCCTCCATGGCCTCTTCCTGTGCTGATTCGTCCTCAGAACCAGCGGTTCTCCGTAGGCGTTCAAGGGGCTACACCAGTACGCAGGCAAAAAGATGCCATGCGGTGCTCGAGCTGGTGTGCTTGGGGGACAGGAGCCACACTGGGGCAGAGATTCTGTCAGCTCTGCAGGGGCAGGCTCAGAGGTGGTTGACGCCATGCCAGCTTAAGCCAGGAAAGGTGGTTTGCGACAATGGCACCAACCTCCTCTCCACCCTCCGATAGGGACAACTGACCCATGTGCCCTGTTTGGCTCATGTCCTTAACTTGGTGGTGCAGCGGTTCTTGGGCAGTTACCCGGGCTTACAGGAGGTCCTGCAGCAGGCCAGGAAACTCTGTGGGCATTTCCGCCAGTCATATAATGCCAGTGCTCGGGTGGCTGAGCTGCAAAAGGATTACAACCTGCCCAAGAACCGCCTAATCTGTGACACGCCCACCAGGTGGAACTCTACGTTGGCCATCACGCAGCAGAGGGCCATCAATGAGTATCTGTTGCAATATGGCACCAGGACAGGGTCAGGGGAGCTTGGATTTTTTTCCCCACGCCAGTGGGCCATGATCAGGGATGCATGCACTGTCCTGGCACCATTTGAGGAGGCCACGAGGATGATGAGCAGTGACAGTTCATGCATCAGTGACACTGTCCCTGTTGTCCACCTGTTGGAGCACACGCTGCGTGGAATAATGGACAGGGCACTTGAGGCAGAACAGAGGCAGGAAGAGGAGGACTTCCTTACCTCTCAAGGCCAGCATGGAGGTGGAGACTAGCACTCAGCATCAGCAGCAGTCTTCAAGGGATCAATTACAGTCCCAAGACACCCATGGACATGTACGTGGCTGGGAGGAGGTGGCTGCGGATCATGTCGTCCTCAGTGACCCAGAGGACTCCGTACCGAATGCCTCAGCAAACCTACGCTGCATGGCCTCCCTGATCCTGCAAAGCCTGCGGAAGGATCCTCGTATTCGTGCGATCAAGGAGAGGGATCATTACTGGCTGGCAACCCTCCTTGATCCACGTTACAAGGGTAAGGTTGCGGACCTTATCTTGCCGTTGCAGAGGGAGCAGAGGATAAAACATCTTCGGGAGGCCTTGCAGAAAGGTCTGTGCAACACGTTCCCAGAGACTGGGAGATTACAAATTCCTGGTCCTGGACAACGTGTTGCTGAGGCTTCGGTCAGTCAAAGAAGGAGCGGTGGAGAAGGTGGCTGTCTGACCGATGCGTTCAGACAATTTTTTAGTCTGCAACCCCAAGGTATGATCGGTTCCAGCAACCATCGCCAGCGTCTGGTTTACATGGTGCAGGAATACCTAGGGGCAAGATCAGACACCTTTCCCACCGAAAATCCTCTGGGTTACTGGGTCTTGAGGATGGATCACTGACCAGAGCTTGCACAGTATGCAATTGAGATACTGGCCTGTCCTGCATCCAGCGTTCTTTCAGAATGCACATTCAGTGCTGCTGGAGGCTTTGTAACCGATCACAGGGTGCGCCTGTCAACCGACTCGGTCGATCGACTGACCTTCATAAAAATTAATCAGTCTTGGATCACCACCAGCTACCAAGCACCTGATGCTGATGTAACAGAATAATTTTCTTTTAAATGTCAGATCCCTTCAAGACTGCCTATGCTGATGCAGAGTGACTATCCTGTTATGCTGAGTGACTGTCCTCTTCCTCCTCAATAATCATGATGATAGCTTGAAAGAACATTTTGGTTCTGGGCACCGCCACCGGTGGCTAAGGCCCAATTTTTCAGCCCCTGTTTAACAGGGGCATGTAATTACAATTCTTGATCTAATACTTTGCAACAGGGCTCATTGCTGCGCTCCAACTACAGTATCTGTGAGGGGTTGCAGTGTTGTGGCACCAGCATCAGTGCCTAAGGCCCAATTTTTCTGCCCCTGTTTAACAGGGGCATGTAATTACAATTCATGATCTAATACTTTGCAACAGGGCTCATTGCTGCGCTCCAACTACAGTATCTGTGAGGGGTTGCAGTGTTGTGGCACCAGCATCAGTGCTTAAGGCCCAATTTTTCTGCCCCTGTTTAACAGGGGCGTGTAATTACAATTTTTGATGCAATACTTTGCAACAGGGCTCATTGCTGCGCTCCAAGTACAGTATCTGTGAGAGGTTGCAGTGTTGTGGCACCAGCACCAGTGCCTAAGGCCCAATTTTTCTGCCCCTGTTTAACAGGCGCATGTAATTCAAATTCTTGATCTAATAATTCACAGCACGGTCCATTCCTGCACCCACCAAGAGTAACTGTGAGGGCTTACAGTGTTGTGGCCACACCACCATCAAAGGCCCAATTTTTCTGCCCCTGTTCAACAGGGGCATGTAATTACAATTCTTGATCTAATATTTCACAGCTGGGCCCATTCCTGCGCCCACTAAGAGTAACTGTGAGGGCTTACAGTATTGTGGCACCAGCACCAAAGGCCCAATTTTTCCTACCACTGTTCAACAATGGCAAACGGAAGGAGACAACAGGAAGTGAGAGGAAATCTACCCCTAGGAAGGGAAATTCTCTCCTGTAAGAGTTAATATGGGAAAAAGGTGTCTCCTCTCTACTGATGCTTTTTTACCAATCCTTGTTTCAATAAAAATCCCCAATTTTCCAAAAACATTTGTCATTGGGACGGAAAGTGAGGTGAAATGTTCTGAACAGGTGCACAGACAGCAAAACAAATGTTACAGGGGTGATAACCCTTCCCTATGTTCTCCAAAAAGCCTAAAAATAGATTTTTTGGCTGGAGTTACACTTAAAAATGTACCTGTTCCAAATTACAAACAGATTCTACTTAAGAACAAACCTACAGTCCCTGTCTTGTTTGCACCGCCTGTATACTGCTGTTCAGAGTATATAGGGCCTTTTTTTTATTTTGGGTGCGGGGTTCCCCTTAATATCCATACAAGATCCAAAGGGGCTGGTAGTGGGCTGGGGTGCGGGGGGGGGGGGGTACCCATGCCATTTTTCTCAATGATTTTCATCCATATTGCCGGGACCAAACATTACATTAAAGCCGCAAGCAGTTTTAAATGACTTTTTTTCCTTTAGAAATGTCATTTTGTGCAGGGACAGTTCTAAACACAGGAAACACGTGCCACTTCGCAGGCATACTATAGACACCCCCCAGGTACGATAATTAAAGGAATATTTCACTTTTTTTTCCACTTTATGCATCATTAAAATCACTGCTCCAGAAAAAACGGCCGTTTTTAAAACTTATTTTTGCTGTGATTCATGTCCCCTGGGGCAGGACCCGGGTCCCCAAACCCTTTTTACGACAATAACTTGCATATTAGCCATCATAATTAGCACTTTTGATTTTGAACGTTCGCGTCCATTGTATTTAATAGGGTTCTAAAGTTCGCACAAACTTTCGGTCCATTCTGGTGCGAACCAAACACGGGGGTGTGCGGCTCATCCCTAGTAAATAGAGCCCACGTGTGTGTAATTTAATCTCAGTATAAATACAGCTGTTCTTTGAAGCCCTCAGAGGTTCGTTAGAGAACCTTAATGAGAAAACAGCATCATTAAGGCCAAGGAACACACCAGACAGGTCAGGGATAAAGTTGTGGAGAAGTTTAAAGCAGGGTTAGGTTATAATAAATATCCCAAGCTTTGAACATCTCATGGAGAACTGTTCAATCCATCATCAGAAAATGGAAAGAGTTTGGCACAATTGCCCACCTAAACTGACAGGCTGGGCAAGGAGAGCATTAATCAGGGAAGCAGTCAAGAGGCCCATAGTAACTGGATGGAGCCAAATACAGGGCAATCTTAGAAGAAAACCTGTTAGAGTTTGCAAAAGACTTGAGACTGGGGCGGAGGTTCACCTTCCAGCAGGACAACGACCCTAAGCGTACAGCCAGAGCTACAATGGAATGGTTTAGATCAAAGCATATTCATGTGGTAGAATGGCCCAGTCAAAGTCCAGACCTAAATCCAATTGCGAATCTGTGGCAAAACTTGAAAACTACTGTTCACAGCAAAACAAATTGTGGCGAGAGCTTGGAGAACTCCCTCTTTGGCGTTGGCCGAGACAAAACAAAGAATGAACAACGTTATGATACACGCCAAAATGGCGGCTATTGAACAAAACCAAATTCCTAAATTCCGAAAATTATGGCAACCTTCGATAGAACATTTCTTACCGACAACATTTAATGACTCTGTTTTAATGCCATGGTAGATGATTTGAAGTTATACTGATTATGCAGGTCTGACTGTGACTACTGGATCGACCCAGTGGACCCCTCCCCACTACTTCTTTACTCTCTACGCTTCACTTTTCTTTTCTACTCTGTCTCTTCTTATACCTAATGATTTCGATGTTCCATAGGTTACGAATATACAGGTAGTACCAGTTTTGAAAGACACTCCATTAACCCGAGTTTGCTCAGGAAATCTTTATTCAGTTACTCATAGCTATTAGAATTATTTACTATTTGGATTTCTACATCTCCTTTTGTTGAACACATAATTGTTAATTAATTGTGTAGCGGGTATACACTTTTCTCTCTATTTAAAACTGGCAGAGACACCAGCAGTGTGCAGTTCCTTGCGGCCCAGCAGGTGGCGCTGTCGCCCTGGGCTGGGGTTGAACCATTGCTGTGTGCCGTGCCTCCTTTTTGTCCTCCCTCGGCAGCGGTATGGTGGGGCGGGGAACCTGCCGTGCTTGCTGGGAGAGGGTATAAAGGGGCCGGCCATCTTTGTCACGGGTCGAGTCCCAGGCACCTTCAGCCTGAGGTTGGTGGTTCGTGTCGGTCCTCTAGGCGGCCTAGGCCTAGAGGACGTCCGGAGGTCGTGTTTCATCTCAGGCACCTTCAGCCTGGGGTGAGGTACTCGGATGGAGGTCTGGAGCTCAGTGCCCACCACTGAGTTCCGCAAGGGAAGGAGGTCCTAGGGAACCCAGGGATTGGGTACCCGAATCTGGAAGGCGTAATGGACCGAGGGGAGATACTCGCATGAAGACCGGGTGCAGCAGATTGCCAGTGACAGGCGAGCCTCCCATCGGAGACCGTCTGGAAGGAAACCCCCGCCCGCTCGGAGACCTCAGCCCACTTTCATGGAGGAAAAGTGGAGAGTTCATTGTGTCTGGGCCTACTCGCATCCACACCTCCTTGTTTGTTCTGTTCTTTAAGGGAGTCTAACTGATTGTGCTGTTCACTCGAGAAGAATAAAGGAGTGTTGGACTTTAATGGTGTGGGGCTCTTTTCTGGTGGACATTGTTCAAGGTAACTCCAGGTGCACAACACTGACTCGAAGGTAGAGAAAGAACTTTGCTTACACCGCATAGACATCTGTGGTGAAGGCTTGGCGTGGTGACCCCGCTCTCTCCCCTCTGAGGTACCCCTAGACAAGAGAAAGACAAGCTGATGCAAAGAGGGGAGTGAGGGGGCCGCTACACGTGGGGGCTCGGGTCCGGTATAGTGTTCGTGTACTACGGAATTGAACGTGTTTGCCCGGAGTAGTTACGAGTAGGCAGGCCTTCATTGGCCGAAGTGCATCCCTGCTTGAAGTCGTGGACATGACCCAATGAAGGAAAAGGCCCGCGCAGAAGAGAGCGAGGAAAGGGGGGAGCTCAGCCGTGTGAAGGACTACACGTGGGGGCTTCTGTTTGCACTGCGCCACCAGGCACACCCCCACCGCTTAGTTCGTGGGCGTGACTCAGAAGTAAAAAAGAAGAAAAGCCTGTGAACTGGAGCAAAGGGGAGGAGTCCAATACGTGTGAAGGACTACACGTGGGACGTTGGCGCAAAAACCTTGCAGTGTGCGATTGATCAGCAACAGGTCACCATGTTTGGACATACATTGTGGATTCCGGTTCACCCTTCTACCACGACACTGACTGCTGCTGCTCCGGTAACAGATACGGGGATCCGGCTAAAGCCAAGGGGACGATTCGCCCTGTATTCATGCATGGACGTTGAGGCCCTGGGTGTGACTTGTCCCGGCTGTTCGGGACTGGTGTGCCAACTGAAGCCGTTCCGGCGATGCGAGGCCTGTGGGGAGTTTCTTTTTGAAGTGGATCCAGCGGTTGAGAAGCCGAGAACCATTTACCCTGGCCGTGCTGCAGGCAACACCACTCAAAGAGGAGGAATCACTGCTTTGACAGCCATCCCTGCGCACACTGCAGCGACCGCGGAGGAGGTCGTGAAAACTCAACGGGAGAAATCCGAGGATGCTGACTCGGTCACCACTGTCTCGCAGCGTCCACCACCGAAGAGAAAGACCGGTATGGTAGCCCCGACCAGTGGTTGTGGTGGACCATCTCGCACACTTACACCCGACCCGGATGGATCCATTGGCAGGAGTCCCGGACGTTCTGCTTCAAGTAAAGGCCGAGGTAAGCCAGGCGGAGAGATTTGGTGTGTGGGAAGAGGTGAAAACTCAGTCTCCACTACAGGGTACCTGCCCGAGGAGGAGTGTGACACCTCTGACCTGGAGTCGCTCTCGGATATGGGAGACGACGTTGCTATTGACGAACTGTTTGCAGAGAAGGGCTGGGACAAAGTACCTCTCGTCTCATCCAGCAGACCCAGGGATCCACCCATGTCTACAGGGGATAGTACACCCCGGGTGGAGGCACCAGCGCCTGAAGAGGGGTCCCGTCCCCAGCCTGCCTCTACATCCCCGGCATCACCTACACTGAAGACCGGAGAAAAGAGACTGCTGTTGCGGGCACCTGTGCCCAGATCAGATGTGATCAAGGTCCCTCGCCACCCGGACTCAATAGTTTTGCCTGGCGAAGGGGACAGAGCTACTATGCCTCCTTTGGCCAGACTACAACGCCTATTTGGCCAGAAGGTTGCTGCAGAGTACGGATGGGAGTATCCATACTTGTCCAAGGAGCTGCTCTATGAGGTGGAAGTGTGCCGGGAGCGCTGGTACAATGACTTTGTGTGGACTCACCTTCAGATTCCACACGCCCGCAGGTACCTGGCGTGTTCTCCCAAGGCCTCTCAGCGTTTTAAGGACTGCAAGGCAGAGTGGATGTTGGCACGGCACATCCATGCAGACAAAGTGCTGATCAGGCGCAAGGAAGGAGAAGATGTAGAATATCATCTGGAGACCATGGACCAGCACTTGAAGCCACTTGTTCTGCCGCATCCCCGCTTCTACCTGTAGGAGAGAAAAGACTCCATTCTTGTTGTATGCTGCTAAACTTTCTGGGGCCCGTTGTCCTTGTTACCCAGAGGAATGAAGGACTGTTCCTGTTTTTCTTCACTTTCCAGCAAGAGATCATGGACTCTGGGGTAGATAGGGCTCAAGAGAAGAAGAAGAGTTCCACGAGTGCAGTTACCGTGATGCTGTCACCAGGTGGCAGTGTTGTGCACCGTTAACACTTTTCACACACTCACTCTTTGGAGAAAAGGGATTTCTTCCCGGAGAAGTTTATTTTCTCTCACACGAATACATGTGTCAGGGTTTGTGTGTGTTAATTTTCTTTCTTTTCCCTCTGCAGGAGAGCATCGCATCAAGACCACTGAGTATGGGGTGGGTCTTAGTCAGGATGGGTGGGAAAAGTATAATGTGAATATGTGATTCAAAAAGTTATGGTTAAATGTTGTTGTTTCCCTTCCCTTTTATATAGGGCTCAGACACAATTACTCCAGTTGATCAAGTTTTTCAAAAAGTTTTATTTTTGTGCAATTTATAGTTGGTTTCTGGACTGGACTATGTCAGCCGTTGAGGGCATAGTTTTCTCCAGACACTGGGGACCAGTGTCAAACCACCAGGGGGAGAGTGTAGCGGGTAGACACTTTTCTCTCTATTTAAAACTGGCAGAGACACCAGCGGTGTGCAGTTCCTTGCGGCCCAGCAGGTGGCGCTGTCGCCCTGGGCTGGGGTTGAACTATTGCTGTGTGCCGTGCCTCTTTTTGTCCTCCCTCGGCAGCGGTATGGTGGGGCGGGGAACCCGCCGTGCTTGCTGGGAGAGAGTATAAAGGGGGCCGGCCATCTTTGTCACGGGTCGAGTCCCAGGCACCTTCAGCCTGAGGGCGGTGGTTCGTGTCGGTCCTCTAGGTGGCCTAGAGGACGTCCGGAGGTTGTGTTCCATCCCAGGCACCTTCAGCCTGGGGTGAGGTACTCAGATAGAGGTCTGGAGCTCAGTGCCCACCACTGAGTTCCGCGAGGGAAGGAGGTCCTAGGGAACCCAGGGATTGGGTACCCGAATCCGGAAGGCGTAATGGACCGAGGGGAGATACTCGCTTGAAGACCGGGTGCAGCAGATTGCCAGTGACAGGTGAGCCTCCCATCGGAGACCGCCTGGAAGGAAACCCCCCCGCTCTGAGACCTCAGCCCACTTTCATGGAGGAAAGTGGAGAGTTCATTGTGTCTGGGCCTACTCGCATCCACACCTCCTTGTTTGTTCTGTTCTTTAAGGGAGTGTAACTGATTGTGCTGTTCACTCGAGAAGAATAAAGGAGTGTTGGACTTTAATAGTGTGGGGCTCTTTTCTGGTGGACATTGTTCAAGGTAACTCCAGGTGCACAACACTGACCCGAAGGTAGAGAAAGAACTTTGCTTACACCGCATAGACATCTGTGGTGAAGGCTTGGCGTGGTGACCCCGCTCTCTCCCCTCTGAGGTACCCCTAGACAAGAGAAAGACGAGCTGATGCAAAGAGGGGAGTGAGGAGGCCGCTATAATTGCTTTAACTTTTCACACTTCCTTATATCCTAATCAACACTATATTTGTAACCACATATGAATAATTAATAATAATAATTCTGAATTGTATAATGTACACTACTTAATTTATTGTATTTAACTTACTGTACTTAATAAAATATTTTTGACAAGGAAAACTACTGTTCACAGATGCAATATGACAGAGCTTGAGATATTTTGCTACTTTTTTTTTTTGGCCAAAAATGTCACTCTTTAGATGTGCAAAGCTGGTAGAGACATCACCAAAAAGACTTATCATTTTCCTTCCACTTCACAATTATGTGCCACTTTGTGTTGGTCTATCACATAAAATCCCAATAAAATACATTTACATTTTTGTTTGTAACATCACAAAATGTGGAAAATGTCAAGGGGTGTGAATACTTTTTCTTGTTCAAATATTTTATTGAGAAATGTAATACAGATTACAGTGTTAAAAGTAGGGTCATTCCCAACTTGCAAAGAGGGATAACAATAATGTATAGAAAAATATCAATGGATAAAATCGGGACGCAGCCCATATGTTTAACAGAAGTTTGAGAATCAGCCATATAGGTGAGAACCAATATCCTGATACATAGAAAATCAGGAACCTAAATGTAAACAATGGAAGGTTATAGGTAAGGGTCAGGTAGATGAGGACCCGCGTGTGTAGGAGTCTGCTGTCAGGTGTGTCAAGAGACACTGGGGTGCGGGGCTCACTAAGATGTCAACTATCTGGGGCGCATAATTCTCTGTATCACAGATCAGTGTAGCTAGGCAAAGGGAAATGCCCTAAGGGGGAGAGCGATCCAAAAAGGGATCTAGGAGAAGAGAGGAGGGGATAGGGAAAGATAGAAAGGAGAGGCAAGGGGGAGATAAGAAAGAGGACAGGGAAGAGTTGGAATGTTGCTGGGGGGAAGAGGGAATAAAGGTAGGGGGGACAGAACCAGTGCCTATGGGGGTAGGTTAGAGGAGAAGTAGTGAGCTATTAAAATCAGGGGGAAGGAAGTGCTCGACCCATGGCTGCCAGAGGCGCTCATATTTTGTAGCTTTGTCGAGGATTACAGCCTCGATCTTAGCATGAATCATTGCTCTAGTGATTCTATTTTTAGTTTCCACTGAATTTAAGTGGGTTGATTTGCAGGCCTTTGCGATCATTTGCTTTGCAGCAGTGGTAACCTGTAGGCGTAGTTTGAATTGAAGCCGAGCGATCTCAGGGGGTTTATGGTTAATTAGGGCCACTGCAGGGTCAGGATGCAGAGTATTTCCGACTAAGGTGGAGAGAATACCAGAAATGTCACGCCAGAAAAATTTGGGCAATGGGGCAATTCCACCAAATGTGGAGGTGGGTGCCATTGTCTGAACAACCTCGAAAACAGTTGGGAGGGTAGGATGGGAGGAATTTAGAGGTCTGGGCAGGGACCAAGTACCAGCGCATTAGAACCTTGTAGTTGGATTCAGAGGCCACTACGTTCTGAGAGGCTGATTTAGTGGCTTTCCAAATATCCGACCAATCCTTGGCTTCCAGATTTAGGCCAAGGTCAGATTCCCAGTTTGCGACATAACAAAGGGATGAGGAGGGAGGGGGATTTAATAGTTGTGTATAAAGAAGTGAAATCCTATTGAATGGGGATTGCTTTTGCAGATGCGTTCAAATGTAGTCAGATCAGGGAGGGAGGGATCCGTGCCTAAGCATGGAGTGAAGAAATGTTTAAGTTGGAGGTAGCGAGGGTAGAAGGCGGGGTTACGAAGGTAGGACACAAGAGGGTTATGGGGAGACTGAAATCTGAATTTAGTTCTAAGATTATCCCATAGATGTAAGGAATGGCGGGTGACGGGGTTCTGTAGGAACCTGCGGTCACCAAGGCAAAGCCATAGCAAGTTGGCCACCGAAAGGGGGTCGCAATCGACTGATTCAATTGCCATCCATAGAGGCACTTCTTGAGAGGCGTGATATTTTGACAGTTGGGCCAACTGTGTGCCGCTTGGTAATATTTGGTAAAGTGTGGGAGGGGTATGAATACTTTTTCAAGGCACTGTATGCGCGTTGTGGGAAAATTAAGCCAAAATACTTGTACTGCCACTTTGATAGGTGTTAAAGGGGTCTGAAAGTGAAATTAATGAGCTGGAGCTGGATTCCAAGAACATTGACAACTGAATTTCACTTTCCCATGTACTTGTATAAAGCTGGCAATACATTATGCAATCTGATTGTACAACCTCTGTACAACTTTCTTTAGATTTACCAAAACTATGCAATAGGATAACCCACCTAAACAATCCATATAAAATCAGGCAGGCCCTTGCACTCCTCTAAATGAGATTGTACAATCAGGTTGTACAATGGATGGCCAGCTTAAAATAAGAAAGTGGGTGAAAATAAAAAATAAAAGAGGTGGTATAGTAATGAGGGAGCTTTGGTTCAGAGAAGTAAAACACACTCTATTCTTTCAGTGCATGATGGGATATGAAGTTTTCTGGATAGTCACATGATGCTACAGAATTCATATTTTTTAAATTTTAGACTGAGTGGTGCAGATTCAAAACTGCCATGGACTAGGTATGTGGGATGGGATGGCTTGGACAGCAAAGACATTAGAAAAGGCTTCTATGTATTATGAAAAGTGAAATTCTGCCTGAAAAGGTGAACTTGGCCTTTAAGCAGACCCCCTATATTATAGGAGACCTAATAGCGTTTGATTAATGTAAGGGTTAAAACCCTCCACAGCCAAACTCAGATGTAATGAAGCACAGTTGCAGCAAAGGTTAAACCTCAAGCCACTCCAGGGATCAAGCTGTTCATAAAAGACAGCAAAAACCACAAAATAGTGCTCACTGCCAGTCTTTATTACGGCTGCTATAGTGCAATATGGGACTCTTACACAATAAACATCCAATGAACAGAAGAGACCAGCTTTATACTCCAGTATTTTTTGTGTGATTTTTAGCTCCTCTCTGCCTGTTTGTTGCCTGCATGTTATCGTGATTGCCTGCTTGTTTCACCTCCTTGTTACCTTGTTTCTCTGTCTGCATATTTTTACAATTTGCCTGTTTGTTGCCCACATACTGTCAACATTGCCTGTTTGTTGTACCCTTTTTATTCACTACAACAAATAATCAAAAACACTGAGCATGCAAACAGTGCCCATCCAACTGAAGTCCGACAATAAGTGTCTTCACAACTATTGAAATCCACATAGACATTGGACAGGATAGGGATTACCATACCATAGTAACACTGTACTACTTTGGGGAAGGGATCTGGATTTTTTATTTTTACCCACTATGATTGCTTTAAACTGTGAATTTTACAGTTATAAGCAACCGTTTTTACTGAATTAAAGATACTAATTTGGTGTTTACTATTGTGATTAGCTATGATTGGTCACAGCTAATCACATGGTACAGAGCCCTGTCTGTACCATGTGATGACTGTGACCAATCACAGAGCTCATCACAATTTTACACAATGAAAGGCATGTAACAAAGCCTTTCATTGTGTACAACTTTCATGTGATCTGCTGTGATTGGCCACAGCGGTCACATGGTACCAGCAGCGGGCCCGGTAAAGTGATCCGTGGGACGCGTGAGGCGAGATCCTGGGAGGATGTCATATGGCGTTCACCCAGAACAACAGTGTTTCCACCCAGCTGTCATTTGACAATAGGTTGGGGGGAAAAGAGGTTAAATATACCCTATACTATAAATGTCTCAAAGGTCATGCTGTTTTTGGGCCATAAACAGGCAGGCATTGTTTAATCCAAGCTCATAAAGCCTAGACTAAAAAACAGCGGATTCAGTAAGGAGTCAAATAATTTAACAAACTTTAAACTGTTTTCCCGATGCCTTAAAAACTCAAACAAACTTTCAAACCATTGCTTCCGTACAAAGAACAAGTGTTCTTCTCTACAGCATGCTGCAGTAATGGGACAAGCTCTTTTTTTTTTTTCTAGGTTGTGGCTGCTTTTTCGATAAAACACATTTTAAAACTTTGCACATTTTTGTTTGGATGCACCTAAAATTATTTAACTGGTTTTAACTGAAAGTTTATTTGAGTTTTTAAGGCATAAGGAAAACAGTTTAAAGTTTGTTAAATTAATTGACTTCTTACTGAATCTGCTGCTTTTTAGTCTAGGCTTTATGAGCTTGGATTAAACAATGCCTGCGTGTTTATGGCTCAAAAACAGCACGAACATTGAGACATTTACAGTGTGGGGTATATTAAATCTCTTACCCCAACCTATTGTCAAATGACAGCTGGGCAGAAACACTGTTGTTCTGGGAGGAGGCTATATGACGTCCACCCAGGATCTCACCTCACAGATCACTGTATCGGCCTGCTGCCGGTACCATGTGACCGCTGTGGCCAATCACAGCAGATCACATGAAAGTTGTACACAATTAAAGACTTTGTTACATGCTTTTCATTGTGTACAATTGTGGTGAGCTCTGTGATTGGTCACCGTCATCACATGGTACAGACAGGGCCAATCACAGCCCATCTGTACCATGTGATTAGCTGTGACCAATCATAGCTAATCACAATAGTAAACACTGAATGAGTAGCTTTCCTTCCATAAAAATGGCTGCTTATAATTGTAAAATGCACAGTTCTAAGCAATCATATCAGTTGGCAGAATAGTGTCTCATACCAGTGGGTGGAATAGTGCCCCAAGAGCAAGCAAAAAGGCAAGAAAAGGGCCGCATCCAGCCCCCTAGGCTGCAGTTTGGAGACCACTGGTATATACCATAGTTTGTGGACTCCATACGTTTCTTACAGACTAAATAATATAGTTAGTAGAATACATTTTGGCCTAAATGTATTTACTTGCAAAATTTTCAGAAACAAAGAAAAACACATTTTCTTTCAAAAAGTATGGTCTTTTTTAGTAGTTTTTGCAAAAAAAAAAAAAACAGCAGCGATTAAATACCACCAAAAGAAACCTCTATTTGTGTGAAAAAAATGAATAAAGGGCATATGGATACAATGGTACATGACCAAGCAATTGCCATTCAAAGTGTGAGAGCGCTGAAAGCTGAAAATTGGCCTGGGCAGGAAAGGGGGTAAAAGTGTCCAGTATTGAAGCGGTTAAAAAGCGCTTAATGTCTCCTTCATTAAACATTCAATGGTGGTGAATAGGGATGAGCTCGGTGTTCGAGTCGAACGCAAGTTTGACTCGAACATCGGCTGTTCGCCTGTTCGGCGAAACCAGAAGTCTGTGGGCCGTTCGCGCCAAATTCGTGTGACGCGAACGGCCCACAATATACTGCGCCATCGCAGTGCATTGCCGACACTGTGATTGGCCAAGCATGCACTGTGACCCCGCATGCTTGGCCAATCACAGCGCCGGCAGCGAGGAGAGCCATAATTGGCCACAGGCAGGATGCTCAGGGGGTTTAGTACACGCCCCACACTATAAAAGGCCGCCAGCGCGGCGGCCTTGTGTAGTGTGTTGGCGTGCAGGGAGAGAGAAGGATAGGCAGGGACAGTGTCAGTGATATTCTTTGATAAACCTTGTGCATTTACAGTGTGTTGGCGTGCAGGGAGAGAGAAGGCTAGGCAGGGACAGTGTCAGTGTTATTCTTTGCTAAACCTCCTGCACAGTATACACCTGAAGCTACCCCTTATTGCTCGTGGTGTTGTTCTGTTGTGTAACACAGACAGGCATCTGCAAGCAGTTACAGTGGGTGTAGGTGCCTCCTGCACAGTATTTGCTACCCCTTATTGCTCGTGGTGTTGTTCTGTTGTGTAACATAGACAGGCATCTGCAAGCAGTTACAGTGGGTGTAGGTGCCTCCTGCACAGTATACACCTGAAGCTACTCCTTATTGCTCGTGGTGTTGTTCTGTTGTGTAACACAGACAGGCATCTGCAAGCAGTTACAGTGGGTGTAGGTGCCTCCTGCACAGTATACGCTACCCCTTATTGCTTGTGGTGTTGTTCTGTTGTGTAACACAGACAGGCATCTGCAAGCAGTTACAGTGGGTGTAGGTGCCTCCTGCACAGTATACGCTACCCCTTATTGCTCGTGGTGTTGTTCTGTTGTGTAACACAGACAGGCATCTGCAAGTAGTTACAGTGGGTGTAGGTGCCTCCTGCACAGTATACACCTGAAGCTACCCCGTATTGCTGGTTTTCCCATCTCCCTGCAGGCCATTAGAATGTCTGGAAGGCCAACAAGGAGAGGCAGACAGTCACGAGCCAATAAAAGAGGGCAAGCAGGCTCTGTGTCTGGGGGCAACAGTGCTGGTCGTGGACGCGGTGCATTGTCATCAGCACATGGCCATGGGACACGCTTGTCCTTATTTTCGGCAGCTGGACGTGTTGAGCCGCATCATGCTGAAGACTTGGTAGAGTGGATGACCAAACCCTCCTCATCCTCCTCATCCTCTCTCACCCAGGCTCAGGGTACTGGCAAAGCAGCTGCCAATGCGTCCTCTTCCCTTGTATCAATGTCATCATCAGTCACTCCTTCCCTAGACCCACCATGTCCTCCTGAGGAGTCCCCTGAACTGTTTGAGCACAGTGTTGGGTACATGCTCCAGGAGGATGCCCAGCGTTTTGAAGGGTCTGATGATGATACCCAGCTAGAGGAAGGCAGTAGCGTGAGCGCAGAGAGAGGGGATGCTCAAGAAGGACAGCAATCTGGCAGTCATGTTCCAGCAGCTGCAGCATACTGCCAGGTTTGCTCCAGTGATCAAGAGGCAGAGGATGATGAGGTAACTGACTCCACGTGGGTGCCTGATAGGAGAGAGGAGAAGGAGGAGGAGGAGGCACATCTCCAACGAGGCAGGATGCCCCCCGGGGGCCAGCGTAAGGGCAGCACACCGACTGAATCACACCGCAGAGCTCCGCCTGTGCAGGGCGCTGCCTCTGCGCGTTATTCCAAAAGTTCTTTGGTGTGGGCCTTTTTTGAGTCGAGTGCATCAGATCGCACCGCTGCTATTTGCAACATATGTCTCAAGCGTATCTCGCGTGGCCAAAACATCTGCCGCTTGGGCAGCACATGCTTGACCAGACATATGTTGACCTGCCATGCAGCTCGTTGGCAAGCCTACCTTAAAGACCCACACCAAAGAACAAAGCGGACCTCTCCTTGCTACTCATCAGCTGGGATCTCCAACCCCACTATACCTTCAGTCCTCTCTGAAACCTGCACTGAGAGCAATGAAGGTGTAGAATTAGGTGTGTCACAGTCGAGTACTTGCGGGCACTCTGCTAGCAGTACACCGATGTCCAATTGTAGCAGGCAAATTTCCCTGCCCCAGCTGCTGGACCGTCGAAAGAAGTTCACTCCCAGCCATCCACATGCCCAGCGGTTAAATGCTAGCTTGGCTAAATTGCTAGCACTTCAACTGCTGCCTTTTCAGTTGGTAGACTCGGCCCCCTTCTGTGAGTTTGTGCAATGTACGGTTCCTCAGTGGCAGGTTCCCAAACGCCACTTTTTCTCACGGAAGGCAATTCCGGCTCTCTACCAGCATGTGGAAGGCAATGTCCATGCCTCGCTGGACAGGGCGGTCAGCGGTAAGGTGCATATTACCGCTGACTCATGGTCCAGCAGGCATGGACAGGGATGTTACCTTTCTTTCACGGCCCATTGGGTCACTCTTTTGGCAGCTAGGAAGGATGCAGGACAAGGTGCAGTAGTGTTGGAGGTTGTTCCGCCGCCACGCCTCCAAAATGCTACTACTGGTTGTGACACACCTCTCTCCTCCACCCCCTCCTCTTCTTCTTCCTCCATGGCCTCTTCCTGTGCTTTGTCCTCGGAACCAGTGGTTCTCCGTAGGCGTTCAAGGGGCTACGCAAGTACGCAGGCAAAAAAATGCCATGCCGTGCTTGCGCTGGTGTGTTTGGGGGACAGGAGCCACACTGGGGCAGAGGTTCTGTCAGCTCTGCAGGGGCAGGCCGAGAGGTGGTTGACGCCACGCCAGCTTAAGCCAGGAATGGTGATTTGCGACAATGGCACCAACCTCCTCTCCGCCCTCCGACAGGGACAACTGACCCATGTGCCCTGTGTGGCTCACGTCCTTAACCTGGTGGTGCAGCAGTTCTTGGGCAGGTACCCGGGCTTACAGGATGTCCTGAGGCAGGCCAGGAAAGTCTGTTTGCATTTCCGCAGATCATATAATGCCAGTGCTCGGCTGGCTGAGCTGCAAAAGGAGTTGAACCTGCCCAAGAACCGCCTTATATGTGACATGCCCGCCAGGTGGAACTCAACGTTGGCCATGCTGCAGCGGCTGCACATGCAGCAGAGGGCGATCAATGAGTACCTGTGCGACTACGGCACCAGGACAGGGTCAGGGGAGCTCTGTTTTTTTCACCACGCCAGTGGGGCATGATCAGGGATGCATGCACTGTCCTGGCACCATTTGAGGAGGCCACGAGGATGGTGAGCAGTGACAGTGCATGCATCAGTGACACTGTACCTCTTGTCCACCTGTTGGAGCATATGCTGCGTGGAATAATAGACAGGGCACTTGAGGCAGAACAGAGGCAGGAAGAGGAGAACTTCCATGCCTCTCAAAGCCCCCTTTACCCAGACAGTGTTCCTTCTGTCCCACCCATCACACAGGAAGAGGAGGAGGAGGATTGTGTCAGCATGGAGGTGGAGCCTGGCACTCAGCATCAACAGCAGCAGTCTTTTAAGGATGATTTACAGTCCCAAGAAACCCGTGGCTGCGGATCATGTCGTCCTTAGTGACCCAGAGGACTCCAGACCGAATGCCTCAGCTAACCTACGCTGCATGGCCTCCCTGATCCTGCAAAGTCTGCGTATTCGTAGGATCGTAGGATGAGACATCTCCGGGAGGCCTTGCAGAAAGGTCTGTGCAACGCGTTCCCAGAGACTGGGAGGTTACAAACTCCTGGTCCTGGACAACGAGTTGCTGAGGCTTCGGTCAGTAGCAGAAGGAGCGGTGGAGAAGGTGGCCGTCTGACCGATGTGTTCAGACAATTTTTTAGTCCGCAGCCCCAAGGTATGATCGGTTCCAGCAACCATCGCCAGCGTCTGATATACATGGTGCAGGAATACCTAGGGGCAAGGTCAGACTTGGACACCTTTCCCACCGAAAACTCCTCTGGGTTACTGGGTCTTGAGGATGGATCACTGGCCAGAGCTTGCACAGTATGCAATTGAGCTACTGGCCTGTCCTGCATCCAGCGTTCTTTCCGAACGCACATTCAGTGCTGCTGGAGGCTTTGTCACCGATCACAGGGTGCGCCTGTCCACCGACTCGGTTGATCGACTGACCTTCATAAAGATGAATCAGTATTGGATCACCACCAGCTACCAGGCACCTGAAGCTGATGTAACTGAATAATTTATTTTGAAATGTCACATCCCTTCAAGACTGCCTATGCTGATGCTGAGTGACTGTCCTGTTATGTTGACTGACTATCCTCTTCCTCCCCAATGATCCTGATGATACAGTAGGTGCCGCCGACATTGTATATTCATCGCGATCCTATCGCGGAGATTCTCGGCGACAGGGGTGCTGACATCTCGGCGACAGGGTGGCGACACATCTCGTGCTCACTGCAATAGCGAGGAGACGCGGCACTGTATTGAACGGGGATCCGACGTGGATTCCCGCCAATTCCAGGCACTGTGTTTGTTATGAATCCTGAGCGGGAACTCCACGCCAATTTTTAAAGAAAATACCGGCGCATACCAGGACCTTGGGTCTGGTCTGGATTTGAAGGGGAAACCCTACGCCGAAAAAACGGCGTGGGGGTCCCCCCTCAATATCCAAACCAGACCCTTATCCATTGTTTTTTTATTGCAGTTTCCGCCCTGTGATGGGCGGCTCTGCTTTCCTTGTCGCCATGACTACAATATACAAGCACCTATGCGCAGGCGCCGCTGTTACGCCGTTCTCTCCTCTGCTTCTCCCCCGCTCATTGCTAGGCACCAGGGGCATGCCACGTCACTGTCCCTGCCCACTGCCTAGTCCACTGCCAGTACTTTGACGCCTATATATGACGCCAGCCTATGATAGGCAATGTGCGGACGACGCTCTTCTCCTGACTCAGTATTTTTGGCGCCATCTGGTCCTATTTAAACATAGGGCTAGTTACTATTCAGTGTGCAGACATTCCCCTACTACTGAGGGCTGCTACCTGCAAACGGAGGCATAATTAACAACTTCAACTTCAAGGTAATTAGCTTTTTGTATCACTATGGGTCATTGTCGTTTGCTTCTCTGGGGGTGACAACTTAATAGCCCATTAATCTGTTACTTTGTATCAGATTCTCTTATACTTAAACACCTTATCAATATCATTATTCCCCCCCCCCCTTTTTTCTTTATTTCTTTTTTAGTCTAGACTGGGCATAACTATAAGTTATGACAATACGGAATTCTCGCTAGCACATTTGAAATTACCAGTGCCTATACCCGCGTACCAATTTGTTTTCCCCTCTACAATTGGGGTCCAAATACGGATACTAGGCTCTACACCGTAGCCACACACTGTGCTATCCAGGTAAGCAGAATTATGCCTGCATATACCGAATTGGTCAGCCTTTAGTACTATGGCACTGCCTTAAAACTATATATATTTTGTATGTTTGGATGTAATCATATGATTGATCCACATGTGTCTGTTCATACTTCGTTTTTCAAAATACCCAGAGGCACTGCTCTTCTACTACTATTGCTGCCTTCCTGACCAACTATAACCTCCGTTGTACCCTGAAAACCTTTGAATTCATGTAAGTTATGGTTAACGGTTTGACCATCTAGTGGATCTCCCTATTTTTCCCTACTCGTTTTTTGTTTTCGTTGTTTTTGGTTTTCCTTTTTTTTATTTTTTTATTATTTATTTATTTTCTGTTTTGGTTTTAATAGTGGTAGTGCTGTTGGGGGATCATGTGTTTCTGGAAGCACCTGGCCAGACATACATGTTCTCTTGTTTTGCAATTAATTTATTTGTCCTTATGTTATGTATCTGTATTCATAGACATTCAAAAACTCCTGAAGAAGCGATCAATATCGCGCAACATGTCGGGTTTAGGAATGAATTTCTGACGACACACGACCAATCAATGCCATTAGTGTCTACTGGTATCCAATATACTGAAGGAAATGACCTTGTTGTCATTCTATTTAGTATAACAAAATGTATTTGTTGATTTTTGGTCATTAGGTGATGTGCTCAATTGTGTCAATACTAGGTTGATGAATGGTTTCTTATACTATTCATTTTAAATTGTATGTTTTGCTATTTCTTTTTGTCATTTTTAATAAAACGTGAGTAATTTTAATCAATTTTGTCGTGCCCATAAAGTCCATCTTCTTACCTAACCTATTCAATTTATGATTTTCGGGACGTGGCATTTTTCTATTACATCGTATCCCCAGCACCACTCTGGGTGGATATGATCCCCATTTCTCCATATTACTAGGGTGGAAGCACCCATTTAAAACTAACTCAGTGACATTCACGGTATTAAATTCTTGTTGTTATTGTGACTACTGAGAGAATTTGTTTCCCTCTTCCCCCCCCCCTTTTTTTGTTCCTTTTCCTTGTCTTGTTATTGGATCATTCCCAATTTTTTGCTTCTAGGACTAATATGGACTTTGTGGGGCAGGCATGGATAGGTTTTATGCAGGAAATCCAAACCAAGGTCAACACTGATACTGGGCCAGAGCTCAGTATCAACCAATATATGGTTAAGATGAAAAAACTCCTCAAAAAGAAAGCCAACCTACACTGGCACATTGACTTCTTACAGCAATATGCCCGTGAGAATATTAGCCCAATTGGACTACGGGTACAATTATTTCCTTCATTTCAGACTTACACTGAGGATTTCAAAAAATCATGGGAGAAAGTCCTTACACAATGTAGTATTGATCTAATGAAATTACTAGTGATTCAATACCAATCAGAACTCACTAGTCTAGATCAGGACATTTTGTTGTTACAATCTACTGGGGATACATTTAAGGACCATACTCATTACAACAAACGGTGGCAAGAAGTCAAGGAATACATTACTAAAATCACTAGGGATATAATATCCAAGAAAGAAAATAAAATGTCCAAGGATAGAATGGCATTTTTGGAGGGCTTTGCATACAAGTGGCAAAACCCCCATCAGGGGAGAGGGCCGAAGAAAACTGTTAAAATCCGTAATGTTGGTAATGATTTCGGTTTTACGGAAGATGATACTGAATCTGATTCATCTATTTCTATGTCTGCTCCTGTATTACAGCCATTGATTAGATGAGGAGCACCGACACCTGTTACAAATGCGAAAGAGTCACGTAAGCGGGGTCATGGTGGTGGGTACTATACACCCTATTCCAAAAAAAGCTAATTTCATGTTAGAAATAGAAACCAAGCACAGGAAGGGGGTGCCATCGCTTCTAATGGTGGTGGGAATAGTTCACAAATAAGATATATGGGGGCTATTGCTCAGCAAGCTGCCCAGTTATTGAACATACAACCTAAAAATCCGAGACCACCCACCACACCACTAATAGCATCAGGACAGGCACCTACCTTCTCCAACATGTCCCTTTCTGACCCATCTACTTCTACTCAACTATCTATGTCTTCTAATCCCAATTTTCAACCTCTTCTGAACTCTTTACCTCCACCTCAGACACCCGTGTTCACCAAACAAAGCACTCTAGACCCACACTTGGCGCTTCCCTTCACACCTCTACCAAATTTTCAGATGACAGGTCCTCTACCACCCCAAACCTAACACTTGATGTCATCAATCTTACACCCTACTCATTTACAGATCAGGAGTTGGAAGTCTTGAAATTAGGCTTAAGCTTTTGTCCATCAGCTAACTTAGATAAATACGAATTGATCAAGGATGTCTATATGTTTGTACGCAACCTGATATATAGATACATCTACGACCAGGATAACATACGGATGAGACAGGAGCAGGAATTTTCTGAAAGCATCAAGCACTATACTATGAAGGATTTCAGAGCCCTTCGCGATCTGATGCTTTTATTGGATGAAAACTATGAGACTGATGACTTGAGTGGTGCAGTAGCATCACCTAGGGTCAACAAAATATCCTCGTCCTCAACTATTCCCCTCCAACCTACTGTTCTCCCAAGATTGAACAAATTTAAGCCCAAGTCCATGAGATTTCCTGATCTCTCTACCAACTCATCCATATGGGCCCTTTTAGTAGGTGTAGTGAGTGACATCAAGCAAATGCAAGTTTCAATGCACCGCAATAATCTAACTTCAGCACAGAATAAAGCCATTTCTCAACTCAGTAAACATCCTGATTTGTTCATTAAGGCATCGGATAAAGGAGGGAATGTGGTCCTGATGACCAAATACAACTACGAAAAGATGTGTTACAACATCCTATCCAATACTAGTTGGTATCGCAAAATCCTTGCCTCAACTATCCCAACCTTTAAAAATGATTATTTGTGCATCATCAATGATGGTTACCAGAAAGGTCTAATCAATCAGGACACGTATGATTATCTCAATAATAAATTCCCTAGAGAAGCTACCTTTTATTCATTGCCCAAGGTTCATAAGAATTCCATCGAATCACCGGGGAGGCCAATCGTATCAGGAATTGGGTGCCTGACTGAGAATGCCAGTAGGCTCATTGATGCCACACTTATGCCTCATATAATGAGCTTGTCTTCATACACTAGGGACACCTTGGATTTGTTAAAGAAGATTGAAGGAATGGTGATCCCTCCTGATGCCCTGCTCGTGACCTTGGATGTGGAGTCTCTCTACTCCAGTATCCCTCACGAGCAGAGCATCGGGATGGTACGTACTTTCCTGTATGAAGAACCTCACACCCAATGGAAATATAACAAGTTTATACTTACATTGCTTCAATTTGTTCTCACCCACAATTGGTTTGGGTTCAACGGTTCCCACTACCTCCAGGTGCAGGGAGTGGCCATGGGCACTTGTTGCGCACCGGCCTACGCCAACCTGTACCTGGGGGGGTGGGAACGTTACATCTTTTCTGATGAGGGGATGGTGGCCCACACCGAGCAGGTGGTTTGTTGGATGCGATACATCGATGACATCTTCATGGTGTGGGCGGGCACACCTGAATCTCTTAGGACCTTTGTTGATGCATTGAATCACAACTCCTTTCATTTGAAATTCACTCTCAATTTTGACCGCTCCAAGATTACATTGTTAGATCTAACAATCTTTAAAGATCGGGATGGTTGCTTAGCAACAAGTCTTTACCATAAGGAGACGACAGGCAACACCATGTTGCACGCCACGAGTGCACACCCAGTGGAATTAATACGCAGTATACCATACGCACAATATATACGACTTCGTCGTAACTGCACCCATACGGAGGACTTCCAGAGGGAAGCACAAATGTTGCGTACTCGACTGCTAGCCAGAGGTTACAGTAAGTCGCTCTTACGCAAGGCCTTCAACAAAGCTTTGCGACAACCAAGGAATAATCTGCTTTTTCAAAACAAGAATCCATCTGATATGAGAGCACCTCTGCGAATTATTACACGCTTCTCATCACAACATCAAGAAGTACGTACCATACTTACCAATCACTGGCATGTGCTGTATCAAGACCCTACAGTTTGCAAACATCTAGGCATTAGACCTGAGATAACCTTCAGACGGGCAAGCTCCCTACAAGACAAACTAGTGTCAAGCCACTATGTGGCATCCACCAATAATGATATCCCTATTAAAGGGATTCACCAATGTGGACAATGTAACTCTTGTTCATGGATTTCCCCAGGACAAAGTTTCACTCTACCCAATGGAGAAAGATTCTGTCCTAGATTTAGAGCCGACTGTAGCACTCAGGGGGTTGTGTATTTGATGACATCGCAAGGATCCACGAGGTGGTAACTGGGATAAAATAATTTTACAAAAAGAAACTCTATGGATTGAATGACTCGCTGCCACACAACGACCTGGGCTGAATGAAACTCAATCATACAAACCTTTCCTTTGAGATGGCCCGTCCACACACGCATGATCTCATCAACTGCGCTTTTCAGGTCCCAACTTCATAATCTTTCAAGTTCTAACCAATAACCTCTACCTACTAATTTAAGTAATTTTTATTCCAATTCCTTTCTGCATCCCCTTCCCCCCCCCCTTCCTATGGGATTTTCAATGTGGCCCAATGTGTTAGTTTGGGTTTCTTGTCTCTCTGTAAGTCACAGTCTAACCTATTGCTGGACTAGGGGATCTCCCCTTTTACATAATATCATATAGTATTATATATAGACTTAGGCCTATATTATGAATTTTAGAAAAATGTAATCCTTGATTATTTCTTTTTATGTTAAATATGTCGAACAATTTTTCTTTTGTTGTTTATGTTAACCTTATTCTATGATTTATTTCTCCCTTTCATGTGACCCCGTGGGGGATGTGTTTATCCTATCCCCCTTGTGATCGCATGCGCTGAGAATGGTAGACCGTATGTCAAGATGCCTGGCTTTGTTGGTTCTGGTTGAGGCATTTTGGTCGGTCCCCTTGCTGCAATTCCACTTTTCTTTTTGGTTTGTCTTTCCTTTTATTGTTTAATTTTGTATATCTTCTCTGTTCTGCTAAGCTGCCTTTTACTTACTATTTCCCTTTCATGCATTTGCATTTCAATTTCTGTTCTCTCCATGACCACTGGAGGGCCAATATCTTTGGTTGGGCTCTAAATTAAGGGCTCCATTAAGTGTGATCGCCTTTTAATGACCTACGAGTCTGTGTGTCATTGTGGATCCTCTGGCGCCATGGCTGGTTGCCTTAGCGCCTATGAATGTCAACATCGAGGAGAAGAAGAGGGAAGAAGACGCCGACGGCGACGACGGGGAGTCTGGCCCCTCCACTAGCAAAAGAGCTGGAAGAAGATAGTGGAGGGGCCGGCAGAAGGACAACGGAGAGCCGGACGAGACGACGGGGAAGACCGGGCCTCTCCGCTAGCAAAAGAGCTGGAAGAAGATAGCGGAGGCCCAGCAGAAGAAAGAAAGAACCGGAGGGAAGAAGGCGACGGAAGAAGGCGACGGAGAAGACCGGGCCCCGCTAGCAAAAGAGCTGGAAGAAGATAGCGGTGGACCGGCAGAAGAAAGAATCGGAGAGCGCGGCGACGACACCGGAGACCCCCGAAGTCGGAAGAAGACCCCCGGAGCTGTGCAATAAATTACTTTAAAAAGCTGTGTGTGTTTTTTTTTATTGCCATTTTTTTCCACCAGGTGAATGGGTAGGGGTACGATGTACCCCATACTCATTCACATAGGGTGGGGGGGCCGGGATCTGGGGGCCCCCTTATTAAAGAGGGCTCCCGGATTCCGATAAGCCCCCCGCCCGCAGACCCCGACAACCAACGGCTGAGGGCGGGGGGCTTATCGGAATCCTTTAATAAGGGGGCCCCCAGATCCCGGCCCCCCCCACCCTATGTGAATGAGTATGGGGTACATCGTACCCCTACCCATTCACCTGGTGGAAAAAAATGGCAATAAAAAAAACACACACAGCTTTTTAAAGTAATTTATTGCACAGCTCCAGGGGTCTTCTTCCGACTTCGGGGGTCTCCGGTGTCGTCGCCGCGCTCTCCGGTTCTTTCTTCTGCCGGGCTACCGCTATCTTCTTCCAGCTATTTTGCTAGCGGGGCCCGGTCTTCTCCGTCGCCTTCTTCCATCGCCTTCTTGCCTCCGGTTCTTTCTTTCTTCTGCTGGGCCTCCGCTATCTTCTTCCAGCTCTTTTGCTAGCGGAGAGGACCGGTCTTCCCCGTCGTCTCGTCCGGCTCTCCGTTGTCCTTCTGCCGGCCCCTCCACTATCTTCTTCCAGCTCTTTTGCTAGTGGAGGGGCCGGTCTTCCCGTCGTCGCCATCGGCGTCTTCTTCCCTCTTCTCCTCCTCGATGTTGACATTCATAGGCGCCAAGGCAACCAGCCATGGCACCAGAGGATCCACAATGACACACAGACTCGTAGGTCATTAAAAGGCGATCACACTTAATGGAGCCCTTAATTTAGAGCCCAACCAAAGATATTGGCCCTCCAGTGGTCATGGAGAGAACAGAAATTGAAATGCAAATGCATGAAAGGGAAATAGTAAGTAAAAGGCAGCTTAGCAGAACAGAGCAGATATACAAAATGAAACAATAAAAGGAAAGACAAACCAAAAAGAAAAGTGGAATTGCAGCAAGGGGACCAAAATGCCTCAACCAGAACCAACAAAGCCAGGCATCTTGACATACGGTCTACCATTCTCAGCGCATGCGATCACAAGGGGGATAGGATAAACACATCCCCCACGGGGTCACATGAAAGGGAGAAATAAATCATAGAATAAGGTTAACATAAACAACAAAAGAAAAATTGGTTGACATATTTAACATAAAAAGAAATAATCAAGGATTAAATTTTTCTAAAATTCATAATATAGGCCTAAGTCTATATATAATACTATATGATATTATGTAAAAGGGGAGATCCCCTAGTCCAGCAATAGGTTAGACAGTGACTTACAGAGAGACAAGAAACCCAAACTAACACATTGGGCCACATTGAAAATCCCATAGGAAGGGGGGGGGGGGGGGAGGAAAAAGGGATGCAGAAAGGAATTGGAATAAAAATTACTTAAATTAGTAGGTAGAGGTTATTGGTTAGAACTTGAAAGATTATGGAGTTGGGACCTGAAAAGCGCAGTTGATGAGATCATGCGTGTGTGGATGGGCCATCTCAAAGGAAAGGTTTGTATGATTGAGTTTCATTCAGCCCAGGTCGTTGTGTGGCAGCGAGTCATTCAATCCATAGAGTTTCTTTTTGTAAAATTATTTTATCCCAGTTACCACCTTGTGGATCCTTGGGGATCACTGCCAATGCGATAAAGGATACACAAGTAGTGTCAAATCTATGGTACAGATCTATGTGTCGGCTGACAGGTGTCAGCATCTTACCACTCCCTGAGTAGTACACATGGTCTTTGACTCGCTGCCAGAATTTACGAACTGTCTTTCCGACATAAAAGGCTCCACACACGCATGTCATCAAATACACAACCCCCTGAGTGCTACAGTCGGCTCTAAATCTAGGACAGAATCTTTCTCCATTGGGTAGAGTGAAACTTTGTCCTGGGGAAATCCATGGACAAAAGTTACATTGTCCACATTGGTGAATCCCTTTAATAGGGATATCATTATTGGTGGATGCCACGTGGCTTGACACTAGTTTGTCTCGTAGGGAGCTTGCCCGTCTGAAGGTTATCTCAGGTCTAATGCCTAGATGTTTGCGAACTGTAGGGTCTTGATACAGCACATGCCAGTGATTGGTAAGTATGGTACGTACTTCTTGATGTTGTGATGAGAAGCGTGTAATAATTCGCAGAGGTGCTCTCATATCAGATGGATTCTTGTTTTGAAAAAGCAGATTATTCCTTGGTTGTCGCAAAGCTTTGTTGAAGGCCTTGTGTAAGAGCGACTTACTGTAACCTCTGGCTAGCAGTCGAGTACGCAACATTTGTGCTTCCCTCTGGAAGTCCTCCGTATGGGTGCAGTTACGACGAAGTCGTATATATTGTGCGTATGGTATACTGCGTATTAATGCCACCGGGTGTGCACTCGTGGCGTGCAACATGGTGTTGCTTGCCGTCTCCTTACGGTAAAGACTTGTTGCTAAGCAACCATCCCGATCTTTAAAGATTGTTAGATCTAAAAATGTAATCTTGGAGAGGTCAAAATTGAGGCTGAATTTCAAATGAAAGGAGTTGTGATTCAATGCATCAACAAAGGTCCTAAGAGATTCAGGTGTGCCCGCCCACACCATAAAGATGTCATCGATGTATCGCATCCAACAAACCACCTGCTCGGTGTGGGCCACCATCCCCTTATCAGAAAAGATGTAACGTTCCCACCCCCCCAGGTACAGGTTGGCATAGGCCGGTGCGCAACAAGTGCCCATGGCCACTCCCTGCACCTGGAGGTAGTGGGAACCGTTGAACCCGAACCAATTGTGGGTGAGAACAAATTGAAGCAATGTAAGTATAAACTCGTTATATTTCAATTGGGTGTGAGGTTCTTCATACAGGAAAGTACGTACCATCCCGATGCCCTGCTCATGAGGGATACTGGAGTAGAGAGACTCCACATCCAAGGACACGAGCAGGGCATCAGGAGGGATTACCATTCCTTCAATCTTCTTTAACAAATCCAAGGTGTCCCTAGTGTATGAAGACAAGCTCATTACATGAGGCATAAGTGTGGCATCAATGAGCCTACTGGCATTCTCAGTTAGGGACCCAATTCCTGATACGATTGGCCTCCCCGGTGATTCGATGTAATTCTTATGAACCTTGGGCAATGAATAAAAGGTAGCTTCTCTAGGGAATTTATTATTGAGATAATCATACGTGTCCTGATTGATTAGACCTTTCTGGTAACCATTATTGATGATGCACAAATAATCATTTCTAAAGGTTGGGATAGTTGAGGCAAGGATTTTGCGATACCAACTAGTATTGGATAGGATGCTGTAACACATCTTTTCGTAGTTGTATTTGGTCATCAGGACCACATTCCCTCCTTTATCCGATGCCTTAATGACCAAATCAGGATGTTTACTGAGTTGAGAAATGGCTTTATTCTGTGCTGAAGTTAGATTATTGAGGTGCATTGAAACTTGCATTTGCTTGATGTCACTCACTACACCTATTAAAAAGGCCCATATGGATGAGTTGGTAGAGAGATCAGGAAATCTCGTGGACTTGGGCTTAAATTTGTTCAATCTTGGGAGAACAGTAGGTTGGAGGGGAATAGTTGAGGACGAGGATATTTTGTTGACCCTAGGTGATGCTACTGCACCACTCAGGTCATCAGTCTCATAGTTTTCGTCCAATAAAAGGAGCAGATCGCGAAGGGCTCTGAAATCCTTCATAGTATAGTGCTTGATGCTTTCAGCAAATTCCTGCTCCTGTCTCATCCGTATGTTATCTTGGTCGTAGATGTATCTATATATCAGGTTGCGTACAAACATATAGACATCCTTGATCAATTCGTATTTATCTAAGTTAGCTGATGGACAAAAGCTTAAGCCTAATTTCAAGACTTCCAACTCCTGATCTGTAAATGAGTAGGGTGTAAGATTGATGACATCAAGTGTTAGGTTTGGGGTGGTAGAGGACCTGTCATCTGAAAATTTGGTAGAGGTGTGAAGGGAAGCGCCAAGTGTGGGTCTAGAGTGCTTTGTTTGGTGAACACGGGTGTCTGAGGTGGAGGTAAAGAGTTCAGAAGAGGTTGAAAATTGGGATTAGAAGACATAGATAGTTGAGTAGAAGTAGATGGGTCAGAAAGGGACATGTTGGAGAAGGTAGGTGCCTGTCCTGATGCTATTAGTGGTGTGGTGGGTGGTCTCGGATTTTTAGGTTGTATGTTCAATAACTGGGCAGCTTGCTGAGCAATAGCCCCCATATATCTTATTTGTGAACTATTCCCACCACCATTAGAAGCGACGGCACCCCCTTCCTGTGCTTGGTTTCTATTTCTAACATCAAATGAGCTTTTTTTGGAATAGAGTGTATAGTACCCACCACCATGGCCCCGCTTACGTGACTCTTTCGCATTTGTAACAGGTGTCGGTGCTCCTCGTCTAATCGATGGCTGTAATACAGGAGCAGACATAGAAATAGATGAATCAGATTCAGTATCATCTTCCGTAAAACCGAAATCATTACCAACATTACGGATTTTAACAGTTTTCTTCGGCCCTCTCCCCTGATGGGGGTTTTGCCACTTGTATGCAAAGCCCTCCAAAAATGCCATTCTTTCCTTGGACATTTTATTTTGTTTCTTGGATATTATATCCCTAGTGATTTTTGTAATGTATTCCTTGACTTCTTGCCACCGTTTGTTGTAATGAGTATGGTCCTTAAATGTATCCCCAGTAGATTGTAACAACAAAATGTCCTGATCTAGACTAGTGAGTTCTGATTGGTATTGAATCACTAGTAATTTCATTAGATCAATACTACATTGTGTAAGGACTTTCTCCCATGATTTTTTGAAATCCTCAGTGTAAGTCTGAAATGAAGGAAATAATTGTACCCATAGTCCAATTGGGCTAATATTCTCACGGGCATATTGCTGTAAGAAGTCAATGTGCCAGTGTAGGTTGGCTTTCTTTTTGAGGAGTCTTTTCATCTTAACCATATATTGGTTGATACTGAGCTCTGGCCCAGTATCAGTGTTGACCTTGGTTTGGATTTCCTGCATAAAACCTATCCATGCCTGCCCCACAAAGTCCATATTAGTCAAAGAAGCAAAAAATTGGGAATGATCCGATAACAAGAAAAGGAAAAGGAACAAAAAAAGGGGGGGGGGGAAGAGGGAAACAAATTCTCTCAGTAGTCACAATAACAACAAGAATTTAATACCAAGAATGTCACTGAGTTAGTTTTAAATGGGTGCTTCCACCCTAGTAATATGGAGAAAAGGGGATCATATCCACCCAGAGTGGTGCTGAGGATACGATGTAATAGAAAAATGGCACTTCCCGAAAATCATAAATTGAATAGGTTATGTAAGAAGATGGATTTTATGGGCACGACAAAATTATTTAAAATTACTCAAGTTTTAATAAAAATGACAAAAAGAAATAGCGAAACATACAATTTAAAATGAATAGTATAAGAAACCATTCATCAACCTAGTATTGACACAATTGAGCACATCACCCAATGACCAAAAATCAACAAATACATTTTGTTATACTAAATAGAATGACAACAAGGTCATTTCCTTCAGTATATTGGATACCAGTAGACACTAATGGCATTGATTGGTGGTGTGTCGTTAGAAATTAATTCCTAAACCCGACATGTTGCGCGATATTGATCGCTTCTTCAGGAGTTTTTGAATGTCTATGAATACAGATACATAACATAAGGACAAATAAATTAATTACAAAACAAGAGAATATGTATGTCTGCCCAGGTGCTTCCAGAAACACATGATCCCCCAACAGCACTACCACTATTAAAAGCAAAACAGAAAATAAATAAATAATAATAAAAAAAAAAAAGGAAAACCAAAAACAACGAAAAAAAAAAAACGAGTAGGGAAACCTCAGAAATAGGGAGATCCACTAGATCAGGGATATGCAATTAGCGGACCTCCAGCTGTTGCCAAACTACAAGTCCCATCATGCCTCTGCCTTTGGGTGTCATGCCTGATGCTGTCAAATGTCTCGCTATGCCTCGTGGGACTTGTAGTTTGACAACAGCTGGAGGTCCGCTAATTGCATATCCCTGCACTAGATGGTCAAACCGTTAACCATAACTTACATGAATTCAAAGGTTTTCAGGGTACAACTGAGGTTATAGTTGGTCAGGAAGGCAGCAATAGTAGTAGAAGAGCAGTGCCTCTGGGTATTTTGAAAAACTAAGTATGAACAGACACATGTGGATCAATCATATGATTACATCCAAAATATATATAGTTTTAAGGCAGTGCCATAGTACTAAAGGCTGACCAATTCGGTAACGTATATGCAGGCATAATTCTGCTTACCTGGATAGCACAGTGTGTAGCTACGGTGTAGAGCCTAGTATCCGTATTTGGACCCCAATTGTAGAGGGGAAAACAAATTGGTACGCGGGTATAGGTACTGGTAATTTCAAATGTGCTAGCGAGAATTCCGTATTGTCATAACTCATAGTTATGCCCAGTCTAGACTAAAAAAGAAAGAAAGAAAAAAGGGGGGGGGGAATAATGATATTGATAAGGTGTGTAAGTATAAGAGAATCTGATACAAAGTAACAGATTAATGGGCTATTAAGTTGTCACCCCCAGAGAAGCAAATGACAATGACCCATAGTGATACAAAAAGCGAATTACCTTGAAGTTGAAGTTGTTAATTATGCCTCCGTTTGCAGGTAGCAGCCCTCAGTAGTAGGGGAATGTCTGCACACTGAATAGTAACTAGCCCTATGTTTAAATAGAACCAGATGGCGCCAAAAAACCGAGTCAGGAGAAGAGCGCCGTCCGCACATTGCCTATGATAGGCTGGCGTCATATATAGGCGTCAAAGTACTGGCAGTAGACTAGGCAGTGGGCGGGGACAGTGACGTGGCGTGCCCCTGGTGCCTAGCAACGAGCGGGGGAGAAGCAGAGGAGAGAACGGCGTAACAGCGGCGCCTGCGCATAGGTGCTTGTATATTGTAGTCATGGCGACAGGGAAAGCAGAGCCGCCCATCACAGGGCGGAAACTGCAATAATAAAAACAACCAGGTCAGGCACGTTCACCACTAGATGATGTAGCTAGCTTCTCCCTCTGTATAGCACAGTCAGAGGGGAGAACGGGCCTGCAGTGCGGGACATTCATAGGCGCCAAGGCAACCAGCCATGGCGCCAGAGGATCCACAATGACACACAGACTCGTAGGTCATTAAAAGGCGATCACACTTAATGGAGCCCTTAATTTAGAGCCCAACCAAAGATATTGGCCCTCCAGTGGTCAGGGAGAGAGCAGAAATTGAAATGCAAATGCATGAAAGGGAAATACTAATTAAAAGGCAGCTTAGCAGAACAGAGCAGATATACAAAATTAAACAATAAAAGGAAAGACAAACCAAAAAGAAAAGTGGAATTGCAGCAAGGGGACCAAAATGCCTCAACCAGAACCAACAAAGCCAGGCATCTTGACATACGGTCTACCATTCTCAGCGCATGCGATCACAAGGGGGATAGGATAAACACATCCCCCACGGGGTCACATGAAAGGGAGAAATAAATCATAGAATAAGGTTAACATAAACAACAAAAGAAAAATTGTTCGACATATTTAACATAAAAAGAAATAATCAAGGATTACATTTTTCTAAAATTCATAATATAGGCCTAAGTCTATATATAATACTATATGATATTATGTAAAAGGGGAGATCCCCTAGTCCAGCAATAGGTTAGACAGTGACTTACAGAGAGACAAGAAACCCAAACTAACACATTGGGCCACATTGAAAATCCCATAGGAAGGGGGGGGGGGGGAAGGGATGCAGAAAGGAATTGGAATAAAAATTACTTAAATTAGTAGGTAGAGGTTATTGGTTAGAACTTGAAAGATTATGGAGTTGGGACCTGAAAAGCGCAGTTGATGAGATCATGCGTGTGTGGACGGGCCATCTCAAAGGAAAGGTTTGTATGATTGAGTTTCATTCAGCCCAGGTCGTTGTGTGGCAGCGAGTCGTTCAATCCATAGAGTTTCTTTTTGTAAAATTACAAGATTGACACAATATCGGCGGCACCTACTGTAGCTTGGAAGAACGTTTTTGTTTCTGGGTGGCTAAGGCCCAATTTTTCAGCCCCTGTTTAACAGGGCGTGTAATTAAAATTTTTGATGCAATACTTTGCAACAGGGCTCATTGCTGTGCTCCAAGTACAGTATCTGTGAGGGGTTGCAGTGTTGTGGCACCAGCACCAGTGCCTAAGGCCCAATTTTTCAGCCCCTGTTTAACAGGGGCGTGTAATTACAATTCTTGATCTAATAATTCACAGCAGGGCCCATTCCTGCGCCCACCAAGAGTAACTGTGAGGGCTTACAGTGTTGTGGCAACACCGTCCACCACCACCACCACCACCAAAGGCCCAATTTTTCTGCCCCTGTTCAACAGGGGCATGCAATTACAATTCTTGATCTAATAATTCACAGCAGGGCCCATTCCTGCACCCACCAAGAGTAACTGTGAGGGCTTACAGTGTTGTGGCAACACCACCACCACCACCAAAGGCCCAATTTTTCTGCCCCTTCCCCTGTTCAACAGGGGCATGCAATTACAATTCTTGATCTAATAATTCACAGCAGGGCCCATTCATTCGCCCACCAAGAGTAACTGTGAGGGCTTACAGTGTTGTAGCACCAGCACCAAAGGCCCAATTTTTCCTACCACTGTTCAACAATGGCATGTAATTACAATTCCTGATATAATAGTTCACAGCAGGGCGTTCCAGCGCCCACCAAGAGTAATTGTGAGGGCTCACAGTGTTGTGGCAACACCAAAATCTAAGGGGCAAATTTCTGCAGAGTATATACGGCATCCCCCTACTTTCAAACATCCAACTTACAAACGACTCCTACTTGCAAACGGAAGGAGACAATAGGAAGTGAGAGGAAATCTACCCCTAGGAAGGGAAATTCTCTCCTGTAAGAGTTAATATGGGAAAAAGGTGTCTCCTCTCTACTGATGCTTTATCACCAATCCTTGTTTCAATAAAAACCCCACTTTTCAAAAACATTTGTCATTGGGATGGAAAGTGAGGTGAAATGTTCTGAACAGGTGCACAGACAGCAAAACAAATGTTACAGGGGTGATAACCCTTCCCTATGTTCTCCAAAAACCTTAAAAATAGATTTTTTGGCTGCAACTACACTTAAAAATTTACCTGTTTCAAATTACAAACAGATTCTACCTAAGAACAAACCTACAGTCAGTCTGTTCAGAGTATATAGGGTTTTAGGTATAGGGTTTTATTTTGGGTGCAGGGTTCCCCTTAATATCCATACAAGACCCAAAGGGGCAGGTAATGGGGTGGGGGGGGGTGATGGGGTAGCCATGCCATTTTTCTCAAAGATTTTCATCCATATTGCCAGGACAAGACATGACATTAAAGCCGCAAGCAGTTTTAAATGGCTTTTTTTCCTTTACAAATGTCATTTTGTGCAGGGACAGTTCTAAACACAGGAAACACATGCCACTTCACAGGCATACTTTAGACACCCCCAGGTACGATATTTAAAGGAATATTTCACTTTTTTTTTGTTCACTTTATGCATCATTAAAATGACTGCTCCATAAAAAAACGGCTTTTTTTAAAACTTCTTTTTGCATTGATACGTGTCCCCTGGGGCAGAACCCGGGTCCCCAAACCCTTTTTTAGGACAATAACATGCATATTAGCCGTTATAATTAGCATTTTAGATTTCGAACGTTCGCGTCCATTGTATTTAATAGGGTTCTAACGTTCGCGCAAACTTTCGGTCCGTTCGCAGGTTCTGGTGCGAACCGAATCGGGGGGTGTTCGGCTCATCCCTAGTGGTGAACCAATCACTTAAAAAGAATAATTGAAAACACATGCAGCTGTAAGTTTTACCTGCAGTGAATATTTGGTAAAATGTTATGCAGCACAAACCCGTAATTGGTTTGGCTGTTTGACCCCAGGTTTCTATTCCCTGATAGGCACACAGCAGCCAGGCACACAGTATTTCACAGTCACTAAAGTCAGAGAACAGGCTGCACATGTCTTTTTGTGGTTTTTATTTTGTTAGAGAACTGGGATAGGGTGAGGGTGAGCCTATGGATACTCCAATAAACTTCAATAACTTGTCGTAGAGGACACTAAAACTAAACTATTACTTCTGTCTGAAGGAACCCTCTTTAAAGTGAAGGTGAACTGGTACTAAAACAGGGACTCCTCAACAGGAGTATAGTGATGGATGTACAAAAAATAAGCTCTCCCAAATAAAGCTAAAAAAAGTTGCTAAATAATGAGAAGCTGCCTGCAGTATCAGTTAGTTTATGTACTTGGTTTGCCTGTGTCCTGGATCCTTAGATGAGCTCTCTGCAATGTTCATGAGGCTAGTCTAGAGATCACCCAGCCAAAGCAGAAGCCGGGACCCCAAAAATAATTCTTTCACTGCAGGTAGACTCCCACGGATGCCACAGCCTTCAGGCTGGGTCTTACTCCCCAAGGAACAAGGGATCTATGTTCTGGATCCTAGCCCATTTATCACACAGAATGGGTTTCCCCTTCTCCCCTCAGCCACTATTGGATCTATTACAATCTCAGATCACGCCCCTATGCACTGCTCTCTCTCTCTCGGTAAACAAACGCATCCCCTGCACATGGTGCTGGAAACTGAATGTATCTCTCATGCACAATCCGACATACAAACAAATGTCCCAGGACACATCGGCAGCTAAACTCTAGCTTTAATTTTAATTGGACATATTTCAACATACGCCTGGGGACAAACACTCCATGTAACCTCCACAGGATTTTTAAACTCAATTTCTCACCTCTACTCTGTAGGCTTAAATCAGATCTCCAAAGGTGGGATAGTTAAACTTTCACATGGTTTTGTCGAACCAACATTCTAAAAATGATTGTGATGCCCAGACTTATCTATCTATTTCAAATATTACCGATTAAGCTCATAATCCCAGACTTCTAGGTAGATAAATAGGTAGGTAGATAAGTCCAGATTTATCTACCTATTTCAAACATTACCAATTAAGCTCCCACAAGGTAGATTTCTCAATTTTATTTGGGCTCTCAAGCCGGCAAGAATCTGTCATTCTGGACTATCCCTATGAAAAGAAAAGGGCAATTGGGTTTCCAGAACCTGTGAAATACTATAAGGCTTAAATGCTTTTTAGAGTTGTAAACTGGTGCTCCACACAAGATGGTAAACTGTGGGTAGATTTGGAACAAGCCACATTGTGCTCGTTGTTAGCTGGGCTTCCATGGGCCCCCTACCCCTTGTGTTCTTTAGCAGTCAAACAACACCCCACAGTAGATGCTACCCTCAGGATCACCAAATCCCTTTTCAAAACCTCTACTCTTTCCCTGCATCCGAGCCTTCTACTTCAGATAATGGGCACTCCATCATTCCAACTGGGCCTGGGAGACCCTCAGTTTGATGTGTTCCTGCAGTGACACTCCTACAGGCTCATCCATTTACCTCTGATGCAGCCAGCATGACCGGCAAAACTGGTTAGGTGTTTTAGCTCTAATTTTCTTTACAAGACCAGCTTCTGGGATGCCCCCTCCCCCTTCTTCTCTGCACACCTTCACCAACTGAAGAGACTATGGACCCACAGATATAAGTTTGCAGATCATTGCTGCCTCCTGGTCAAGATAAAGCTTCCCAGATCCATGTGAAGGCTGAGTATGACCTTGTTCAATTGGGCATTGTATGGCTTTGGACTTTACCTTACTGAGCTGGTGTCTCCATTACTTGACAATTACATATTACACTTTATTCAGCTTACTCTCTGTGGAGGATTATATTGCCATTTGGGATGTATAGAGGGTGCCATGTTTTAGGAAGATATACTATGCTAACACTGGGCAATCATTAGGCACCTCCTCCCATGGATTCTTCTAGCATGAACAATCTGTGCTTGCCATAGCCCATTTTGGATGTGTGTATACAGGATTTGGTCTCATGGAGGTTCTATTCAAAGATTTAACTCACAAACTTTGTGTGTACCATCCATTGTGAGAATTGATTTGCTTTCTGATATATTGGTATAGTGTCTTCTCTATGCATAAGGAAATTCAACATTTGTTATGGGGAGGTTTACAATATTTTTCTCACGGTTATTGTTGATAATTGGCCAATTTAGATTTTATGGGTGAGGTAGTTGGTAGTTGTATGTTTTAGGTATATTTCTAATAATTGATTGTGTTTTTTTAACATAGGGGTGAATTACTTATTATTATTTTGGATACATGAGGTTGAGCTATAGGCAGGTTTTTTATTATCATATTTGTTCTGCGTATCCACTTTTCCAATAATCGTTGCCTCATGTCGAGTTGGGACATTAAAATCTAATTTCTTCTCCAAGCTGAACTTTCTCTGATGTGCCCAATTATGCTCACACTTATGGGCTCTTCCAGTGGAGTGTCGGACATTCCGAAAACTCCCCTCATTTAAACAAACTTGCTGCTGCTTTCCTATCCACTCTCTCAGTTCTACAGTCTACTACTCGGCTCTGACAGAGCTCCACTTTCTGCAACAATGGGAACGTGATCTTCACAACTCTTTTTCACAAGCCCAGTGAGAACGGATACTTCACTTTGCGCATAAGGCATATTTGGCAAGCATTCATCAGTAAAGGGGATATAAACTTCTCATATGATGATACAGGACTCTAGCTAAACTACAATAAATGTTCCTCCAGGTACCTAACACTTGCTGGAGCTGTCAGGAATCTGAAGGAAATCTCATACATATCTTTTGGGAGTGCTTAAAACTAGCTGGTTTCTGGAATGAAATAGAGAAAACAATTCAGACCCTGAGAGGAGTCTCCCTTCACAAAAACCTGGCTGCATACCTTTTGAATGACACCCCATTATCCAACAAGAAATGTAAACATTCTCTACTTAAAGATTTGCCCACCGCAGCCAGGTACTGTATACTGGCATTGTGAAAAAGTACAAGTCCCCCCACAACATTCCATTGGCGGGCTGAAAACCAGGAAGTGCAAAGCCCTACTATGAATTTGAGAGAACAGAAGGGCACATTTTGGAAGACTTGGTCCCCTAATTCTTTCATAGGGACCTTAGTCTTAATTTGCCCTCCTGCAAGTAATCAGGGTTATAGACTGTGGTTGGAACTATCCGAGAGGGGGACAGTTATCGTCCCCTACCCCCCCACTTCATCCCTGTTCTCTCTCCGCCCCTCCCTCCCCCCTCCTATCTCTCCATCTTTTCATTACTTCTTCCACTCCCCCCTTCCAAATGAACAAAATATGGTGGAATTTGACATTTTTTGCTAATTTCTTGCATCTTTTTACTGGGTCATACAGCCTATTGCATTTACTGAGACATGCGTTGTTTGGGTAATTTGAGGGATGTTGATGCCCATCTGATTCTGGAGATATATATCTATAGGATTTACTGTATAAAAATGTCCCATATGTATTTTCCTTTCCCTTTCTACTGATGTCAGAAAGGAACATGATATTTTTTCTATTGCCATTAAATTTTAAATTTGTGATTACTTTAATATGTTAGGTTGGTGAATTATTTGAAATGAGCATATTTATGTTGACAGTATTAAGCATTAAAATCAATGAAATTAAAATTATTGTTCATTATTTAAACACTGATATTAACATTATCGTTAGCACATTCTATAATGTGTATTGCCTGCACATTAAAATGTATTCAAAATGAGTGATTAGAGCTTCAGTCCGTGGCCATATATTTTATTTAACTGAACTATAAATGTCTCTTCAGCTTTAATCCACATTTATTACTGTAGATGCTCAGTGATGAACGTCACTTCTTTAATATATTGGAATACAAAAGCTATAATAGCAGTTTTAAACCTTTACTAATGTAAATATTTAAAACACATTGTTAATGAGATAGAGCCAATTAATGATTTAGTGTGTTTAATTTTGTGTAAGGATTTGTTTTTACTTTTCTCCAAGTCTTACCAGTGGTGAAGCTTTCACCCAGGTAAAGACTCAGTTTGGTGCCCCCTCCCCCTTCCCAAAGAGGATGGTGTCAGTATGGCAGAGGAGGGTGTCAATAGTTTTTTATTTTTTACAATTTTATCATTTTTTAAGAAGAGTCTCACAAGAATGTATAAACTCCAGCACAATCATAAAAACAACAACAAAAAAAAACTCTTCCATTACACATGATTTTGCATACACTGAAAATAGTAATATATAGCAATAACAATAATTCTAGCAGTAGACCTCCTCTGTAACTCTAAACATGTAACCTGTAAAAAAAAAAAAAAAAAAAAAAGAATTTACAGCGTCGCCATGAAACAGTTTCTTTCCCAAAAAAATGCTGCGCAAATACAGTGTTACGTAAAAAGTTGCAACGACCACCATTTTATTCTCTATGGTGTCTGCTAATATATATATATATATAATGCTTGGGGGTTCTGAGTAATTTTCTAGCAAAACAATTATGATTTTTACATGTAGGAGAGAAATGTCAGAATTGGCCTGGGTGGCAAGGGGTTAATTATCTATCCATCAGCATACATGTGCTTCCACTGAGGAGACCTTAAATTTTAGAGTTAGGACTGCAGCACACAGGGAGCCTTGACAAGGCCTGCAGCTTACACATGTATTTGCAAATGCGTGCAACTAAACCCCTGTTTTTAAACGCACTGTTAGACTGGTGAATTCGGTTGGTTGCTGATTGGTTGGTAAGTTGAGCTTGGACATTCTGTGTTTTTTGTTTACATGCGTCTGCCCGTCCAGTGCTCCTTGCTGTGAAGACCAGTCATAGGTGGGGGCAGTGACATTTGTTTTTTGTCTTGTGGCAAGGGGTTAATTACCATAAGTAAGTAATATACAAATAATTATTATATATTGTTTTTAAGGTAATTTACTATTCTTTCAAAAACTGGACTCAAGCAGGTGGCTTAACGGACAAATTACTGAAGTTTGAAGTTATAACTTCCAACCAGTAATTTTACAGTAAATAGATAAATAATACATTATTATGTAATAGCATGTAGCACCCTCTACCTTAGGTAGGTGGGGGCTAGAGTAGTGGGTTTGTTTTTACTGTCAGCGAAGGTAAATTTAGGCAGGCCTATGCTACGAGCTGGGCCTGTTTGTTTTGATCTGGTGGCAGGGGAGTGGTTTAGTGTAGCAGCAGGGGACTGACATGTGTCTCAGCTCTTGGGCGCCTCCTCTGTTTCCAGGGAGAAGGTTATGGAAAAGGGGCAGGGCTGACAATAGAGGTGACATGGGGTATATGTGGGAGCCCTGACCAATCCCCAACTAGGATTGGCAAGGCGCGGGTCTCCTATATATACCCATGGTCAGCCTGCTGTGTGAGGTATTGTCAGGTGGATGAACTGGATGATGGAGTGTTAGACTTTCGAGGTCTGAGGAAACCCCCTTTCTGGGGGGGTGTACCTCAGGCCGGGAGCTGGGAGGGAGCCTCTCATTACACAGTCATTGAGAAGTGTCCTGGAACAGGAGCAGGAAAGAGGACAGTTGGGAGCACGTCTGGGGAAAGACATTCAGGAGGGATCCATGCCGGGGTCGGTGAATGAAAAGCACAGTGGAAAGCTCTGAAAGAGACATGCCAGGAGTTGGATGTAGAGCCAGAGGGAGAGACTGTGTGGTTGTTGTGAAGTCAAGTTGCTGCAGCCAGGAGGGCTGGCAGGATTTGCATCGGACATGCTGGGATCAGTAGTCCATCAAGTATCAATTAGCACATTTATTCTTTTTTAAAATGGATGCTATCTCAAAGGGGACTGCAGATCCTTGCCTGTAATGGGCTATCAGGAAAACATTAGGACTTATTCAGAGTTTGGCCTCGTACACACGACCGATTTTCTCGTCGTAAAAAACACGTCGTTTTTTTCGACGAGATTCTTGTTAAGCTTGTCGATTTTCTCGTCAAGCTTTCTATGCGTACACACTGTCATTTCCCAATTTCCTCGTGGTTCTCTGCGCTCACGTCCAGCACGTACGACGGCACTATAAAGGGGAAGATCTTTTTTCTTGGCGCCACCCCTTGGGCTGCTTTTGCTGATCTCGTGTTACCGTGTGTGAAGTAAAAGTTTGGGAAGAGACGATTCGCACTTTTCAGTCTTCGTGCTTTCAGTTCGTTTTAGCGTGACGAATGTGCTATCTCCTTTACGAAGGCTTGTTTTACCAGAAGATGCGCTCCCGTCTCATAGTTGCTTGTGAGCATGCGCGCTTTTGGAAGAGTCGTAAAAGCATACACACGAACCATTTTCTCGTCACAAAACAGGCCGACGAGAAACACGACGAGGAAATCTGGACTCCTGACGAGAAAATAGAGAGCAGGTTCTCTATTTTCTTGTCGAGATTCTCGTCAAGTTTCTCGTCGTAAAACCATACACACGAACGTTTTTCTAGACAAAAAAACTCTCGCGGCACTTTTCTTGACTGTTTACGACGAGAAAATCGGTCGTGTGTACGAGGCCTGAGGCCTAGCCATGTGCTAATTGTGACAGGAATCTAGGTTTGGACAGTCAAGTGAAGCAAGTGATCTCGAGTAGTGTGCTGGAGGAGATGTGCAGAGTAATAGACTGTCAGATCTAGACTCAACTACTTTTATTCTACTAAGAAGTATCGACGCAACTACTTTTATTCTACTAAGTATAGATGCAACTAATTTTTATTTTACTAAGAAGTATTCATTATCTGGGCATCTCATGTCCCTTTTTTCCATCCAAGTTTAATCCCTTAATAAAAACAACAAAAACAAGAAAGAGACTATTCATTTTCTGGCAAAGTGTGCCAAAATGGATGCCTGACCAGCAGGGTGAAATGTGTTGATGTAGAAACACACAGCGACCCCACGGGGCCATCGCTACAAACATATAGTGTATAAGGATATGATTTAGCTTGATTAAAACTACCTTTTCAACAGCAGCAGATTCTCATTCTCCCTCTTGTGAGAAAAACATGGGATTGTGGTTAAGTCTTAAGCCGTGTACACACGATAGGTTTTACCGATGAAAACAGTCCGATGGACTGTTTTCATTGGACAAACTGATCATGTATGGGCCCCATCGGTCTTTTTTCCATCAGTGTTTAAAAATAGAACATGTTTTAAATTGATCCGATGGTTAAATAACCGATAGCAAGTGTAGCGGGTATGTACTTTTCAGAATGTTTAATTCTGGTGAAGACATCAGTGATGTCTAGTTCCCTGCGACCCAGCAGGTGGCGCTGTCACTTTGGGCCAGGGTTGAACCATCACTGCAGTGCCGTACCCTTTGTGACCTCTCGCAGCAGTTGTACGGCGGGGCAGGGAACCCGCTGTGCTTGCTGGGAGAGGGTATAAAGGGGCGGACATCTTCGCCACAAGGTCCGAGCCCCAGGCACCTTCAGCCTGAGGGCTGCTGTCCGCGGTCGGTGTCCAGGCGGCCTAGGCCTGGACACCTGGAGTTCAGGAGTCACCCCAGACACCCTCAGTCTGGGGTGAGGCACATTACTTCAGGCCTGGGGCCCAGATTCTTCTACTGGGTCCTGCCCGGGAGGAAACGTCCTAAGGTGCCCACAGTATCGGGTACCTGAATCCAGGCGTAACGGACTGTACAGATGACCTTCCCGTAGATCTGGTGCAGCATTTTGCCAGTGCCGGGACAGGGCCTCCGGAGACCGTCGGGATGGATGTCCTTTCCAAACAGGGGCTGTATTCACACGGGAGGTGGTCCATGTTCTAAGGTCAGTGGCAGAGACCGTTACATTCAGGCCTGTGGCAGGGGCTGCAACAGTTCACTCGGTAGGTGGCAGCTACCAACTTCACAGTCGGTGGCAGAGACCGTGCGCCAAGCCTATTCGCACGCAAAAGGAATAGGAGAGTTAATTTGTGCCTGGGCCTACTCGCATCCACACCCCTGTCTGTCTGTTAAAATATTTCAACTGAATATGTTCATCCTGGCAAATGGAGAAATAAAAGAGTGTTGGACTTTTAATGGTGTGGGGCTCTATTACTGGCAGACACATCTCCACGGAAGAAGCAGAGGCTCCGTATGCAGAGAACAGACCCGAAGGTAATTCAAGTGACTTTGCTCAACCCTCATACACATACGAGGTGAGAGCTTGGCGTAGTGTTCCTGCACTCTCTCCTCCCAGGTACCCCTAGACAACAGCCGTATAACTGATAAAGCTAGAGAGAGAGAGTGAGGCCGCTACACGTGGGGGCTCCGGGTCCGGGATGTAATCGTGCTACGATGAAGCTGAAGTTGTCGGAGTTTGAATGTGTCTGCCCGGAAGAGTTCCGAGTAGGTCGGCCATATTGGCCACTGCGCCACGAGGCACACCCTCCCTGCTCAGTTCGGGGGCGTGACCCAGGCAAGGAGAAAGCCCGCGAACTGGGGCGCAATAGGGGAGGAGTCCAGTCGTGTAGAGGAATACACGTGGGGACTTTGGCGCCAACCATGCAGTGCGTAATGGATCAGCAGAGAGTCACCATGTTTGGTAATGCATCGTGGATTCCACTTCATCCTCCTACCACGAGTTTGACTACTGCTGCTCCGATAACCGATACGGGGATCCGGCTAAAGCCCCGGGGATGATTCGCCCTGTACTCATGCATGGGCGTTGAGGCCCTGGGTTTAATTTGTCCCAGCTGTTCGGGACTGGTGTGTCAGCTAAAGTCATTCGGGCACTGCGAGGCCTGCGGAGAGTTCTTATTTGAGGTGGAACCACCTATCGAGAAACCCAGAACCATCCACCTCAACCGCACAACAGGCAATACCACTCGGGAAGGAGGAATCACTGCTTTGACAGCCATCCCTGTGCGCACTGCAGCGACCGCAGGGGAGGTCGCGATCACTGAGATACGGGAGAAATCCGAGGATGCTGACTCGGTCACCACTGTTTCCCAGCGTCCACCACCGAAGAGGAAGACCGGTCTGGTTGTCCCGTGCAGTGGTCACGGTGGATCATCTTGCCCGCCTACGCCCGGCCCGGATGGATCCGGTCGGAAGAGTCCCGGACATCCCTTCTCAACTTTGGGCCGAGGTAAGCCGGGCGGAGGGACTTGGTGTTGGGCCAGGGGTGTCGGGGATTCACGGCCCTGTGTGCTCGCGGGAGGTAGCAATTCAGTCTCCACTACAAACTACCTGCCCGCGGAGGAGTGTGACACCTCTGACCTGGAGTCGCTCTCCGATCTGGAAGACGACGTCGTCATAGACAAACTTTTTGCTGAGAAGGGCTGGGACAAGATGCCTCTCTCCTCGTCCCGCAGAGTCAGGGATCCACCCATGTCTAAAGGGGATAGTACACCCCGGGTGGAGGCGCCAGCACCTGAGGAGGGATCCCATCCCCAGCCTGCCCTTCTACCTCCGGTGCCACCTGCATCTAGCACCGGGGAAAAGAGACTGTTGCTGCGGGCGCCTATGCCCAGAATGGAGGTGATCAAGGCACCTCGCCACCCGGACGCTATCGTCCTACCGGGTGAGGGAGACCGCACTACTATGCCTCCGCTGGCGAGACTACAACGCCTCTTCTGCCAAAAAGTTGCCAACGAGTGCGGGTGGGAATACCCGTACTTACCCAAGGAACTTTTGTATGAGGTGGAAGTCTGCCGGGAACGCTGGTACAACAATTTCGTGTGGACACACATTCAGGTCCCACACACCCGCAGGTACCTCGCGTGTTCCGCCAAAGCATCTCAACGGTTCAAGGACTGCAAGGCAGAATGGATGCTGGGTTGGCACATCCACGCAGACAAGGTATTGATTTGACGCAAAGAAGGGGAGGATGTCTAATACCATTTAGAGACAATGGACCAGCACTTAAAACCCCTTGTCTTGCCGCACCCAAAATTCTATCTGTAGGAGAAAAAAAAGACTCCGTTCTTGCTTTATTCTACTGCTGCTGAACTTTCCGGGGTTGTTGTTTTTTTTCCCGGAAACCCAGTGACTGTACCCGAGTTTAACGGGTGTTTGTGCTCTTTGGTGGAAATGAAGGACTGTTGCCGTTGTTTGTTCTTTATTCTTCCATCCCGCAAAGTGCTCATGGACTTTGGGGTAGTTAGAGCCACAGAAGAAGATGGGGGAAAAGTCTTCAACAAGTGCAGTTACCGCGACGCTGTCACCAGGTGGCAGTGTTGCGCACCGATATTCACTGTTCACACACACTCATAGAAGGAAAGGATTTCTCTGCGGAGAAGTTTTTTCATTCTCACACGAACATATGTGTCAGGGATATGTGTGTTTAACGTTTCTTTTCCCCTCTGCAGGAAAGCGTCCCATCAAGACCGCTGAGAATGGGGCGGGTCTTAGTCAGGATGGGTGGGGATAAATGTTAATGTGAATATGTGATTTGCAAAAATGTTTTTTGTTGTTGTTATGTGTTGTTTGTTTCCCTTCCCTCCCCTTTCATGTCAGGTTCAGGCACAACTGTTTTAGTTGTTTTTTTTTCAAAACTTTTTATATTTTTGAAAATTTTAGTCGGTTTCTGGATCGGGCTATGTCAGCCTCTTTTTGGGCATAGTTTGCTCCAGACACTGGGGACCAGTGTCAAATAACCAGGGGGAGGGTGTAGCGGGTATGTACTTTTCAGAATGTTTAATTCTGGTGAAGACATCAGTGATGTCTAGTTCCCTGCGACCCAGCAGGTGGCGCTGTCACTTTGGGCCGGGGTTGAACCATCACTTCAGTGCCATACCCTTTGTGACCTCTCGCAGCAGTTGTAAGGCGGAGCGGGGGACCTGCGGTGCTTGCTGGGAGAGGGTATAAAGGGGGCGGACATCTTCGCCACGAGGTCCGAGCCCCAGGCACCTTCTGCCTGAGGGCTGCTGTCCGCGGTCGGTGTCCAGGCGGCCTAGGCCTGGACACCTGGAGTTCAGGAGTCACCCCAGACACCCTCAGTCTGGGGTGAGGTACATCACTTCAGGCCTGGGACCCAGCTTCTTCCACTGGGTCCCACCTGGGAGGAATCGTCCTAAGGTGCCCACAGTATCGGGTACCTGAATCCAGGCGTAACGGACCGTGCAGGTGACCTTCCCGTAGATCTGGTGCAGCATATTGCCAGTGTCGGGACAGGGCCTCCGGAGACCGTCGGGATGGATGTCCTTTCCAAACAGGGGCTGTATTCACACGGAAGGTGGTCCATGTTCTAAGGTCGGTGGCAGAGACCGTTACATTCAGGCCTGTGGCAGGGGCTGCAACAGTTCACTCGGTAGGTGGCAGCTACCAACTTCACGGTCGGTGGCAGAGACCGTGCACCAAGCCTATTCACACGCAAAAGGAATAGGAGAGTTTATTTGTGCCTGGGCCTACTCGCATCCACACCCCTGTCTGTCTGTTACAAGAGTTCAACTGATTATGTTCATCCTGGCAAATGGAGAAATGAAAGAGTGTTGGACTTTTAATGGTGTGGGGCTCTATTACTGGCAGGCACATCTCCACGGAAGAAGCAGAGGCTCCGTATGCAGAGAACAGTCCCGAAGGTAATTCAAGTGACTTTGCTCAACCCTCATACACATACGAGGTGAGAGCTTGGCGTAGTGTTCCTGCACTCTCTCCTCCCAGGTACCCCTAGACAACAGCCGTATAACTGATAAAGCTAGAGAGAGAGAGTGAGGCCGCTACACAAATTACTATCGTCTGTGGGGAACTCCATCGGATAAAAAACGCACGCATGCTCAGAATCAAGTCGACGCATGCTCAGAAGCATTGAACTTAAATTTTCTCGGCTCATCAGAGTGTTTTACGTCACCCCCGTTTGAAATGGTCGTTTTTTTGACTGATGGTGTGTGTGCAAGACTGATGGAAGACAGTTTCATCGGATTTCCGATGGAAAAAACCATCGGATTAGAATCCATAGGATATCCGATCGTGTGTACAGGGCTTTATACCCATAAACACATGTTTTTTTCTTTCCGTTAAGAGGGGTGGGCTGGAAGGGAGCTGTAAGAGACGTGCCTCCACTGCAACATTTTTATTGGACAGCTTGAACCAATGGTACTTTACCACTGGTCCAAGACTCCAAGATGTTCATTGAGCTCAGTACCTTTGACATAAAGTGAGGAGAGGCACTGTAAACTCAACCTCTCAGTCTGCTGCAAACAGAGTGTGCCAGTTTGTATTTAAACTGGTCGCTCTGTATGTAGCTTCTGACAGGCTACGCAAGGAGCCCCGTATCTCCGGAAACCTTAGGTCGTAGGAGCCCCAAATTTTCCCCAATGGTGGGGTAGGACTTCAGCTACCTACCCCCCAAGTCTCTGAAGCTTGATCTTTTTTTTTTTTTATGTTAATGGCAGGTGAGACTCTGCTTCACCTGCCTCCCCTGACTGCACGTCCCTGGTGAATAGCACAGGAGTCTGTAATGTACAATATAGTGTATATAGCACAGGAGTCTGTTTAGCTGGCCATAGATGGTTAGTTTATTCTCCCTCCCCCCAGCCCAGTCTACACAGCACTGCCCACCATCTTAGTCTACGAGCAACTGTTGGGACAATGAACACTTTGGTGAGATGCATAGTATGCAATATTAGTCTGAACAGCTCCCCCTAGCACAGTCTGCACATTTTAGTCTGCACAACCCCCATTTTAGTCTGCACAGCCCCATCTTAGTCTGCACAGCCCCCCATCTTAGTCTACACAGGCCCTCAGCTCAGTCTGCACACAACCCTCCATCTTTGTCCACACAGCCCCCCCCCCAGCTGACCTCACCTGTGTGACAGATACATCACAGGCATAGGATAGGAGATTTCTTTTCTCCTGGTCTCCAGTGGATGAAATCAGTGTCCCACCCCCCAGAGAAGCAATACCTATCCCCAGGCTTTGTGACTCTTGCGGGAGTCCCTGCATCCAGGAGGCTGGCTGAGTGGCAGTGGATGTGCCAGTCTCTGTATTATGATACACAGAACAGCACATCCACTGCCAGCCATCCAGGGTATTTGCATGGACATTTGCTGTGGGCCGGATTAAATCATATAGTGGGCCAGATGTGGCTCATGGGCCAGAGTATGGAGACCCATCACATACTCTGTATGTCCATACAGACCACCTGATATACTTTTCTAAATACACCTACAGTTGATGCAAGTTCCCTGTTGGACTCTGACTTATGAACTTTCATATGAGATACTGCTAATATAGCATTTAATCACATCTATTCACTCTTGTTAGTTATAAGATTGTTTTTTATAGGCAATTTTTGATTTTGTATTTTATGTGTCTATGTATGGGTTATCATTACATGACCACCTGGAAATATTGCTGGAATGGAGGTATGTATGCATTCATTTACCAAAAATGTAGCTTTATGGAGTGATACAAGGCAAAACTGGAAGGATGTTGAGTTGGATTTGGTTTTTATCTTTTCAGTTGCTTCAAAAAGCTAAAATACTAAATATATGAAATGTAAAATGGAAAGTAATGCACTTGGGGCTAAAAATATGAACACAAGTTACTTGCTAGGGAGAGAACTTCTGGGGGAATCCAGGATGGAGAAAGATCTGGGGGTCCTGGTAGAAGACTGAGCAATAGCATGCAATGTCAAGCTGCAGCAAGCAAAGCAAGCAGACTATTAGCATGTATTAAAAAGGGAATTTACTCCAGAGATAAAACTATAATTCTGGCACTTTATAAAACACTGGTTCGGCCACATCTGGAGTATTCCGTTCAGTTCTGGTTACCATTTTTCAGAAAGGATGTGCTGGAACTCAAGAGAGTCCAGAGAAGGGCAACAAAATTAATAAGGAGACTGGAGGACCTCATTTACGAGGAATGTATACAAACATGAAATTAATAAGATATTTGGACCTGTGTTTGCTGCCACTGATTGTGATCATAAGATTATTTCATTTATTTGTGTAAAGATTAGGAAGTTTCTAGTCATTATACAAATATGTGAAATAACTAGAAAATGCATTTCCTGCAGAAAATGCGTCGGGATGCTGAATAGCTGAATTGCTAAAGCTAACTGGATGAATAGCTTAAATCCGTAAGAAAAAGTTGAAGAAGTGAGAATTAGCATTCCCACTAATTAGCATATTTTTAATGCCCCCATCAAAACTGCCCCCATCAAAATGCTTCCATCATATTGCCCCATCATATTACCACCATCATATTACCACCATCAAAACTGCCCCCATCAAATTGCCCCCATCATATTACCACCATCAAAACTGCCATCAAATTGCCCCCATCAAAACTGCCCCATCAAAACTGCCCCATCAAATTGCCCCATCAAATTGCCCCATCAAAAAAACTGCCCCCATAAAAACTGCACCATCAAAACTGCCCCATCAAAAACTGCCCTAATCAAAAACTGCCCCATCAAAACTGCCTCATCAAAACTGCCCCATTAAAACTGCCCCATTAAAACTGCCTCATCAAAACTGCCCCATCAAATACTGCCCCATCAAAAACTGCACCATCAAAATTGCCCCATCCTATTGCCCCCATCAAAAACTGCCCCCATCAAAAACTGCCCCCATCAAAACGGCACCATCAAAATTGCCCCCATCCTATTGCCCCATCAAACACTTCCCCATCAAAACTGCCCCATCAAAAACTGTCCCCATCAAAACTGCACCATCAAAATTGCCCCCATCCTATTGCCCCATCAAAACCTGCCCCCATCAAAACTGCACCCATCCTATTGCCCCATCAAAAATCAAAAACTGCCCCCCATGGTTTAGAACTTTTTTTACCCCCTATTCTTAACATATATGTAAATGTTGTTTTTTCTTTTCTCCACTACAATGCTCTTGGTTGACCTGATTCGAACTCTATACATTTTTCACCTGACTAAATACAACCTTTTTTTTCTGTACAACGTTCACTGTTAATGATATTTGTATACATACCTGTACCATCGTGGCAATTTTTTTATACCTTGACCCTTTCAATAATAAAAATCATTTGTAAACAAAAAAACTGCCCCATCAAAACTGCCACCAATAAACCTGCCCATCCTATTGCCCCCAGCAAATTTTCCCTCTCATAGTACTCTATTATAAACTAGACAAAAAGACCTACAATTTGATGTATAATTGGGGAAGGCAAGTAGATCTTGTGGGCGTGAGAGCAATTTATAGAGAAGGAACTAAGATACATTTTTTAAGGCTCTGTGCTATAGCTATGACATCATCCACTCTAAGCAGCCTAATACACACTCTGTTTAACCAATAAAATTACCTGAAATGATCATTAAACTTAAACAGCTTTTTCACAAAAACTGTAAAAGATATCAAACTGAAAAGAGATAGCCAGATAGCTGAATATTTTGTGAACATTTTAAAGTTTGTTTGGCGTCTGTAGGTAAAAGTATGAAGGAGCTGAAACTATTGGGAGCGGAAAAAGATTTTAAGGATTTGAAGCATGCTCTTATTCACTTCAATGTTAAAAGAAAGTGTTAAAAAGCTTAATATTTTAAAAAGTATAAATTGTAAAAAAAAGTTGAATAAGTCCCATAATTAGCTGAAAGAGCTAAATATTTTAAAAGTTGAATGGTTTTAATAGCTGAAAGTATGCAGAAGTTACGCAGAGCCAAAAAACATACGGAATAAGAATAATAAAAAAACGAATAACAATACTGGGAATGCTGCTAAAGCATTCCCACTAATCAGCGGCAGCAAACACAAGTCCATATATCTTATAAAAGAGGAGTAATCTTACTAATCCAGTCTGCCCCATAAGACTGGCACTACACTAAAAGTGTAGCGCACACAGGCCGGGGCTCTTTTTGTGCGGGAGCGGGGAGGAGGCTGTTTCTTTTGTGCAGGGGGGCAGCTTTTTTGAAAAGTTCTGCCCTAGGCCTGTGCCTTGTCAGCCTAGGCCAAGATACAGTGCTGTTCCTAAGGATGCCATGGAGGAGGGTAGGGTAGAACATTAGGCTGCAGTGCCACACATTCAGCTTTGGCAGCCGCCAGGCCAGTTGTATTAAGTGCGGCCGCCAGTCTGTCCATACTTCCTCACCAGCCGGTATTATCATACCGACAGGTGGTAGTGCGGCCGCTTTATGGGGGCTCCAGACTGAATTGTCTCCTGAACCCTGCCCCCCAGCCCAGCGCAAGACGACAGGGACTCTTTTCGTGTGGGAGCCCGGAAGAGGCTGTTTTTTTCATGCGGGGGGACAGCTTTTTTAATGCCCCCCTGCAAAGTGCCACCCTAGGCCTGGGCCTTGTCGGCCTAGGCCAAGATACAGCACTGGCTACAGTAGCATCAGCTGCCAAAATACAATAGCTGGTAGGGAAGATTGCTTCATCCATGCTGTTAAGTGGGGATGGGGGAAATCTATCCATTGCGCTCGTTGAACCTGGCTGAATTAGATAAATCTAATCATGTATCGCTAGCCTAAAAATGCAGCAGTACAGATAAAATGTTATCATCTTGTCCAGTTAACATAAACATTTGACGCATTTCCAATAAAGTTCAGAAATAGGTTATACCAAAAAATCAAACCAGGCCAGGACTCCACTTTGCAAAAAAAATAACTGATAGCTTTCTGGAGAGGTAATAAAAGTGAGCATGCCAGCACAGAACAGCAAGACAGGACCAGGGCCAGTGTAAGGATTATGTCTACACAGGCAAAGGTGCATTTTACCATGCGCCTGGGCGCCCTAAGTTGGCTTTCTAAGCAGCCTTATGTTGGCACCATCCCTGTCTTTGGACATGTCCCTGACTGCTGCAAACTGTCCCAACTTCTAATAAAAGTCTGTGGTTGGACATCGATGTGGGGTCCCTCTGCTAATCCCTGGGGCTGGATTCTTTCTGCAAAAAAAAAAAAACCTTCCTTTTGACTTACAGTGTTAAAGTTCCTATTGTTTGGGATTGTGACTCTCTTGGGTGCAGGGGGGTTGGAAGAGGAGGGAAGAGCACTGATGCCCCAAGCCCTAAGGAGTAGTCACACACAGTGCTGCAGTCTAATCAAACTATTCAGGACCCCTCCTCTCTTGGACTGACAATTGCTTTGAGGAGGCAAAAGTGACTGCTCACTGACACTTCCCTGTTCTGTTGTTGGTCCCAGATCTCCCAGCCAGCTCCACTCTGCTGCACTCAGTCCCGCCTTATATTTCACTTTCATGTGAGGTATGTATATCACATGCTTGTGCACAATTGTTGGCCTCAGTATTGCCAGCCAGCCAGCTCAGCTCTGCCTTAGTCAGTCTTGCCTCTTATCTCCCCTTCCACTCACATTCCTTCTTAAGAATAACCGAGCTAGAAGATAATCTGCACACCCACCTTTAGCTTTGTGTTTTCCAGAGCAGGGGGGCTGTGGTCACATGAAAGGGAGCAATACTTCATTAAAAAAGGTACAAAACCAGTGAGTTTTAACTTTTAGGGCATATAAGGAAGGGTACTGATTGCATAAGGTTGCAATGACTCTTTTAAGGCATTGAGGCTCTACAACCATTTTAAACCTTTGATTATCCCCACACAGTTATTATCTATTGTATCACTTGACCCTCCCTAATAGATTGTAAGCACCCACAAGCAGGGCCCATTTATCATCTTGTCTTGAATTGTATTATAAATGTACCATCTCTCTTTATATTGTAAAGTGTTCTGCAAACTTCTGGCATGGTATAAATGCTTAATAATAATAATATTAATAATAATTGTTAGCCATGCTATTACCAGTTACACATGTAAACCAAAAATCAGTTTAATTTTTTTTTTGCCAGTTGAAAACATCTCACAAGCCTGTCCACCATCCAAATAAGCATTGTATTAAGCCCTGTACACACAATCGTATTTCCTATGGATTTTAAACCATTGGATTTTTCCATCGGAAATCCGATGAAGCTGACTTCCATCAGTCTTGCCTACACACCATCAGTCAAAAAACCGATCGTCCCAAACGCTGTGATGTAAAACACTCTGACGAGCCAAGAAAAATGAAGTTCTATGCTTCTGAGCATGCATCGACTTGATTCTGAGCATGCGTGGGTTTTTTATCCGATGGAGTTCCCCACAGACGATAGTAATTTTCTATAGTTTTTTGTTCCATCGGATAAATTTAAAACATGTTCTATTTTTTAACACCGATGGAAAAAAGACCAATGGGGCCCATACACGATCGGTTTGTCCGATGAAAAAAGTCCATCGGACTGTTTTCATCTGTAAAACCGATCGTGTGTACAGGGCTTTAGTCTTTTTTCAACTTTTTTCAGATGTAGATAGTTTACTAGATTTAATCCACAATTAAAGACTTCTGCCTTTATTCTGATTCTCTAGCATTTTTTCTCATGGTAAACCAAATTCCTCTGTCAAATCTTCAAAGAACATTACATTAGTTCTTTGATATTTTAAAATATTTCTTTGATATTTCAAAGAACATTACATTAGAGTGGAGAAGACTTGTTAAACTGTGTTTAGCAGGACAGATAGTGAAGGAATATTCAAAATTTTACAGTTTACACCAGAACGGTAGGCGTTCTAAGAACATCTGAGTCTAGATGGTTGACCACATCAATTTGATGAAGGCGTAGTGTTTTGAATTTCAGTTTTACATCATAATGGAGGGAAAAGTGTTGTTTCTATACATACTTTCTAAAGTTGCTGAAATAAACTTAAATTTTTTTCAATCTGAGTAGATACCGTTTAAAAATAGTAACATACTAATATTTTTTAAATGTATTGGAATAGATCAATTACTATTAGAGATGTCCCGAACTATTCGCCGGCGAATAGTTCCCGGCGAACATAGCTTGTTCGCGTTCGCCGCGGCGAGCGAACATATGCGATGTTCGGTCCGCCCCCTATTCATCATCATTGAGCAAACTTTGACCCTGTACCTCACAGTCAGCAGACACATTCCAGCCAATCAGCAGCATACCCTCCCTCCCAGACCCTCCCACCTACTGGACAGCATCTATTTTAGATTCATTCGGAAGCTGCAGTCTTAGTGAGAGGAGGGACAGTGTAGCTGCTGCTGATTTAATAGGGAAATCTATAGCTAGGCCAGTGTATTCAGTGTCCACTTCAGTCTTGAAAGACTCATCTGATCTCTGCTGTAAGGTCAGCGTCCTGACAGCACCCCAAAAAGCACTTTTTAGGGCTAGTACATCAGTCTGCTTTTTTTTTCCTCTGTAATCTAATTGCAGTTGCCTGCCAGCGTGTGTGTATTCAGGTTCCACTCCAGTCCTGAAAGACTCATCTGATCTCTGCTGTAAGGACAGCACCCCAAAAAGCCCTTTTTAGGGCTAGTACATCAGTCTACTTTTTTTCCCCTCTGTAATCTAATTGCAGTTGCCTGCCAGCGTGCGTGTATTCAGTGTCCACTCCAGTCCTGAAAGACTCATCTGATCTCTGCTGTAAGGACAGCGTCCTGACAGCACCCCAAAAAGCCCTTTTTAGGGCTAGTACATCAGTCTGCTTTCTTTTTTTCCTCTGTAATCTAATTGCAGTTGCCTGCCAGCGTGTGTGTATTCAGTGTCCACTCCAGTCCTGAAAGACTCATCTGATCTCTGCTGTAAGGACAGCGTCCTGACAGCACCCCAAAAAGTACTTTTTAGGGCTAGTACATCAGTCTGCTTTTTTTTTTTCCTCTGTAATCTAATTGCAGTTGCTTGCCAGTGTGTGTGTATTCAGTGTCCACTCTAGTCCTGAAAGACTCATCTGATCTCTGCTGTAAGGACAGCGTCCTGACAGCACCCCAAAAAGCCCTTTTTAGGGCTAGTACATCAGTCTGCTTTTTTTTTTTTCTGTAATCTAATTGCAGTTGCCTGCCAGTGTGTGTGTATTAAGTGTCCACTCCAGTCCTGAAAGACTCATCTAATCTCTGCTGTAAGGACAGCGTCCTGACAGCACCCCAAAAAGCCCTTTTTAGGGCTAGTACATCAGTCTGCTTTCTTTTTTTCCTCTGTAATCTAATTGCAGTTGCCTGCCAGCGTGTGTGTATTCAGTGTCCACTCCAACCCTGAAAGACTCATCTGATCTCTGCTGTCAGGACAGCATCCTGACAGCACCCCAAAAAGTACTTTTTAGGGCTAGTACATCAGTCTGCTTTTTTTTTTCCTCTGTAATCTAATTGCAGTTGCCTGCCAGCATGTGTGTATTCAGTGTCCACTCCAGCCCTGAAAGACTCATCTGATCTCTGCTGTAAGGACAGCGTCCTGACAGCACCCCAAAAAGTACTTTTTAGGGCTAGTACATCAGTCTGCTTTTTTTTTCTCCTCTGTAATCTAATTGCAGTTGCCTGCCAGCGTATGTGTATTCAGTGTCCACTCCAGCCCTGAAAGACTCATCTGATCTCTGCTGTAAGGACAGCGTCCTGACAGCACCCCAAAAAGCACTTTTTAGGGCTAGTACATCAGTCTGCTTTTTTTTTTCCTCTGTAATCTAATTGCAGTTGCCTGCCAGAGTGTGTGTTTTCAGTGTCCACTCCAGTCCTGAAAGACTCATCTGATCTCTGCTGTAAGGACAGCGTCCTGACAGCACCCAAAAAAAGCACTTTTTAGGGCTAGTACATCAGTCTGCTTTTTTTTTCCCTCTGTATTCTAATTGCAGTTGCCTGCCAGCGTGTGTGGATTCAGTGTCCACTCCAGTCCTGAAAGACTCATCTGATCTCTGCTGTAAGGTCAGCGTCCTGACAGCACCCCAAAAAGCACTTTTTAGGGCTAGTACATCAGTCTGCTTTTTTTTTTTCCTCTGTAATCTAATTGCAGTTACCTGCCAGCGTGTGTGTGTCAGGCTCACAGCGTATACTGTGCCCACTTTCCCAGTGCCACCACTCATATATCTTGTGTCACAGTAGATTACATTTAAAAAAAACAAACAATTTTGACTGCAATAGAATAGCAGTCAGTTGCCTGCCAGCGTGTGTGTCAGGCCTACAGCGTTTACTCTGCCAACTTCTGCTAGTGCACAGTGCCACTCATATCTGGTGTCACAGTAGCTTGCACGCATAGTACAACTAAACTAATCTTAAAAAAATGACAGGCAGAGACAGGCCACCCCGCAGGGGCCGTCGTGGTTGTGGTGCTGTGATTCCCTTTGGCCCTAGAATAATGCCCAGTGTTCAGAGGCCACGTACCCTGAACTCAAAAAGTTCTGAGGACATAGTTGACTGGCTAACACAGGACACCCAATCTTCTACAGCTTCCGCTCGGAAACTTGACGCACCATCCTCCTCCAGCTCAGCTTCGGGCACCTCTCAAGTTACCACTCGCCCACCTGCCGCCACCACCAACACTAGCACCACAGCTGCTTCACTTGATCTGTCAGAGCAGTTATTTACACATGAGTTGGAAGAAATGACTGATGCGCAACCATTATTGCCAGAGGATGTAGATAAAAGGGATATGTCTCAGTCAGGCAGCATTACACACATGGACGTACGGTGTGATGATGATGAAGTTGTACGCGCTGCTGCTTCCTTTGCTGAGTTGTCAGATACAAGTGAAGCGGTTGATGATGACGATGTGTCCGTGGATGTCACGTGGGTGCCCGCTCGAAGAGAAGAAGAACAGGGGGAAATTTCAGATGGGGAGACAGAGAGGAGGAGGAGACGAGTTGGAAGCAGGGGGAGGTCGTCGCAAGGAGCTAGTGGCACAGTCAGACAGCATGTCCCGGCACCCGGGGTCAGCCAGACAGCACGCCAATTAACGCATGCTGTTGCCACAACCAGAATGCCGTCATTGCAAAGCTCAGCAGTGTGGCATTTTTTGTGTGTGTCTGCCTCTGATAACAAGGATGCCATTTGCAACCTGTGCCAAAAGAAACTGAGTCGTGGGAAATCCAACACCCACCTAGGTACAACTGCTTTGCGAAGGCACATGATCGCACATAACAAACGCCTATGGGATCAACACATGATGACGAGTACAAGCAGCACACAAGCTCAAAGCCACCATCCTCCTCCTGGTCCAGCATCTTCAGCCACGTCAACCACTGCTGTCCTCCTTGCCCCCTCTCAACCATCCGCCACTCCGTCTCTCGCCTTGAGCAGTTCCTGCTCATCTGCCCACAGTCAGGTGTCTGTCAAGGACATGTTTGAGCGTAAGAAGCCAATGTTACAGAGTCACCCCCTTGCCCGGCGTCTGACAGCTGGCTTGCCGGAACTCTTAGCCCACCAGCTTTTACCATACAAGCTGGTGGAGTCTGAGGCCTTCAAAATATTTGTAGCTATTAGGACACCACAGTGGAAGGTACCCGGACAAAATTTCTTTTCACAAAAGGCAATCCCCAACCTGTACTCTATTGTGCAAAAGGAAGTCATGGCATGTCTGGCACACAGTGTTGGGGCAAGGGTCCATCTGACCACTGATACTTGGTCTGCAAAGCACAGTCAGGGCAGGTATATCACCTACACTGTGCATTGGGTAAACCTGCTGACGGCTGCCAAGCATGTAATGCGTGGCTCTGCAGAGGAGTTGGTGGTGACACTGACACGACTTGCTTTCATGCTGTCGTGCCTGTTGAGGGACCCTCGTATAAAAAGGCTGAAGGAGAATGACCTGTACTGGGTGGCCACGCTACTAGACCCCCGGTATAAACAGAAAGTGCCTGAAATGTTACCGAATTACCGGAAGTCGGAAAGGATGCAGCAGTTCCAAAATAAATTAAAAAGTATGCTTTACACAGCGTATAAGGGTGATGTCACAGCACAACGGGAATCTAACAGGGGAAGAGGTGAAAGTAATCCTCCTCCTCTACGACCACACCGGCAAGGACAGGACGCTTCACAGACGTGCTGTTGATGGAGGACATGCAGCGCTTTTTAAGTCCTACGCATCACCACAGCCCTTCGGGGTCCACCCTCAGAGAACAACTTGACCGACAGGTAGCAGACTACCTCGCCTTAACTGCAGATATCGACACTCTGAGGAGCCATAAACCCCTTGACTACTGGGTGTGCAGGCTTGACCTGTGGCCTGAGCTATCCCAATTTGCGATAGAACTTCTGGCCTGCCCCGCTTCAAGTGTCCTTTCAGAAAGGACCTTCAGTGCAGCAGGAGGTATTGTCACTGAGAAGAGAAGTCGCCTAGGTCAAAAAAGTCTAGATTACCTCACCTTTATTAAGATGAATGAGGCATGGATCCCGAAGGGACTGACAGTGATACATTTGACTAAAAAAGGCCTGATGAGATTAGCTGCCTTGGGCTAAAAATGGTCCACAAGCTGCTGTATTTTATCTCTGCATGCCGGATGACTTGCGTGACTTATCCGCCACCAACTAGGGTTCAAGCTTGTCAGGTCACCTGTGGCCAGATGACAGATGCACACCATAGGAGGACAGGAGTGCACCACAAGATAGTGAACCCTATGGCTGACTGCTGCAGATAGGAAACTGGGTGGTTGTGGAAAGCGGGACCAGAGGAGCACAACCAGAATCCACAGGAAGCTAGAGCCGAGATTCCCCAGGGCGCGGAGTCTAAGACCCAGCAGGTCTTCACCAGAGCCTCTAGTGGTGAGGATGTTGCGCTGCAGCTAGGTCCAGGTCGCGGCCCCCAGAGTCTCCTAGCTCACGCCCCTTAGGGTAAGGGGGAAAGAGGGGAAGCAGAAGCACAGGATGCAAGAATAGCAAAGGACAAGCCGAAGGTCAAGGGTCACAAGCAGACAAGGATAAACAAAGGACAAGCCGAAGGTCAAGGGTCACAAGCAGACAGGGATAGTCAGGAACAAGCCAATATCGTAACAGAGAGACAGACGTAGCACACGGCAGGCAGGAACCCAAACACACAATGCTTAACAAACACGTTGATCAGCAAAGCAGGCTTGCAGTGCACAGGTTAATATAGTGTTCTGTGATAGGGCCTGGGGTGGAGTCAGGCTGGGAGGAGATTATAAAGGAACCCAGGTGAAGGGGTCTGGCCTCTAAGATGAACACATGAGGAGGAAAGGTAAGATGGCAGACAGACATTAGTGCATATCCATGACAAAGCCTCAATGTTTTAGGGCACTTTCTGCCTGGAAAACATAAATTTTTCTGGCCGCTGCTACAATACCTAATTTTTCAGGCCTCTGGTGCTGCACTGTGGCTGCAAAAACAAAACAAAAAAAAAGCACATACATGTGTCAATTCCCCTTCATGATCGTTACCTTGTTGTGGTGACTGGTGAAGGGGCTTGCATATTACAATGAAGCGACCACCTCTATGAGTGTGTTGGCAATGGCAATGTTGGCACACACCAGATGATAGGTCGTTGCTTCATTGTGAATAGACCAAAAGTGATCGGCTGGATAATTTTGCATAGAAAAAACATAAATTTTCTTTGTGATCATCTAAGGTGATCATTAAAGCCTTGCGGTTGTGCAAATGGACTGTTTGCGGTTGTTTGCGGTGCGTTAAACGGGGAGTTTAGTCTGTCAGAGTTTGGTCTGTCACTGTGAAGCGGGCGTAACCCTTACACTACCTGATCGATACAACATCATACCTGATGTTTTAAAGCATGTTATTCCAAACAATTTAGGAATTTTAGGTGATTTATGCCCTTTATGGATTAAAACCCGACTCTGCGTCAACTACGTAATTTTCCATGGGAGTTTTGCCATGGATCCCCCTCCAGCATGCCACAGTCCAAGTGTTAGTCCCCTTGAAACAACTTTTCCATCACTATTGTGGCCAGAAAGAGTCCCTGTGGGTTTTAAAATTTGCCTGCCTATTAAAGTCTATGGCGGTTCGCCCGTTCGCGAACATTTGCGGAAATTCGCGTTCGCCAACGGAAAATTTTATGTTCGCGACATCACTAATTACTATTGATCTTCACCCTCTACATAGAAGCAGCCTGAATAAAATTTAAGTTGACTATCCATTCAGTGATAACAAGCTGTGGGTTTTCTAAGCAACAGTATTAAATTAAGAAAATAAATTTTGTACTGTTCACACATATTTACTGATAATGGATGTTAAGGATTTAACCGCTTGCCGACTGGCTCACGCCTATATACGTTTGCAGAATGGCACGTACAGGCAGATTAACGTACCTTTAAGACACAGCATTGTGGGCGCACGCCCCGCAGATTCGATGTCCACCGGGAGTCCCGCAATCGTCTCAAGGGAGAGGAGGAACGGGGAAATGCTAATGTAAACAAGCATTTCCCCATTCTTCCCCATTCTTCCTAGTGACAGGACACTGATCACAGCTCCCTGTGTCGTGTCGTGTCACACGTAGCCCATCCCCCCCTACAGTTAGAACACATCCCTAGGACACACTTAACCCCTTCAGCGCCCCCTCCTGGTTAACCAGCCAGTCACATTTACACAGTAATCAATGCATTTTTATAGCACTGATCGCTGTATAAGTGTGAATGGTCCCAAAATAGCGCCAAAAGTGTCCGATGTAATGTAATGTCGCAGTCAAAATAAAATTGCTGATCGACGCCATTACTAGAAAAAAATATATTAATAAAAATGCCATAAAACTATCCCCTATTTTGTAGACGATATAACTTTTACGCAAACCAATTAATAAATGCTTATTGCGATTTTTTTTTTTTTTTACCCAAAATATGTAGAAGAATTCGTATCGGCCTAAACTGAGGAAAAATATATTTTTTATATATTTTTATTATAGCAAAAATTTAAAAATATTGCTTTTTTTTCAAAATTGTCGCTCTTTTTTTGTTTATAGCGCAAAAAATAAAAACCACAGAGGTGATCAAATACCACCAAAAGAAAGCTCTATTAGTGGGGAAAAAGGGACGTCAATTTTGTTTGGGAGCCACGTTGCATGATTGCGCAATTTTCAGTTAAAGCGACGCAGTGCCGAATCGCAAAAAGTGCTCTGGTCTTTGGCCAGCCAAATGGTCCGGGGCTAAAGTGGTTAATTGAGAAGAGTGTTGGTGGGCCTCTCTGTTGCCTCTTTTTATTCATTTATATTATATATTATTACTTTTTATGGAAGAATTTTGTGTTTTTATTGCTATCCATGGGCTCCATTAGCGAGGTATCCTCTTGTTTAATTAAGCTTTGACAATTTAGGCCAGGTTCACACTGGTAGGACAAGCACTCTGACATTGGGAGCACATGTCGCGTGATGTGTATAAATCAATGGTTCCCTATGAGAGCCATCTTAACTTGTCCAACACAAGTTGGTCCAACTTTGAAAAAGGTTCATGCACTACTTTGGTCCAACTTTAATGTTACTTCAGCCCAATGAAGGATCATTGTCTTAACTGATCCAACTTTGGCATGCGACTTGTGCTCTGAGGATCTTGAAGGGGAACCCCATGACAAAAAAAAAAACAGCATAGGGTTCCCCCTCTGAGGCCATACCAGGCCCTTCAGTCTGGTATGGATTTTAAGGGGAACGCCCATGACAAAAAAATGGTGTGGGTCCCCCCACATTCCATACCAGACCCTTATCCGAGCACTCAGACCGGCAGGTCAGGAAAGGGGGTGGGGATGAGCGAGCGCTCCCCCCCATGGACCATACCAGGCCACCTGCCCTCAACATGGGGGGTGGGTCTATTACTTATAAAGCAATGGGGAGTAGCTACCCGATGATATCATCAGGAGGCCCTGCCCAATGGCTATATAAGTAATGGCACACGGCGGTGACATTACAAGGGGACGAGGCCTTCAGATGATGTCACCTGGTGGCCACACCCCATGGCCATGCAAGTAATGACACACAGCGGACCTAGTATTACAGCTGGAGTGAGTGTCGACAGAAGATCGGAGGAAGAACAGAGGGAGAAGACAGTGGAGAGAGAACCGGCAGAGGGAGAAGACAGCGGAGAGAGGAGAACCGGCAGAGGGAGAAGACAGTGGAGAGAAGAGAAATGTCAGAAGGAGAAGACAGTGGAGAGAGGAGAACCAGCAGCGGAAGAAGACATCAGCAGAGGGAGAAAAACCGAACTGAAGGAAGCCATCAGCGGAGGGAGAAGAAATTGAAGGAGAAGAGACGCCAGAGCTGCTTTAATAAGTCACTTTGTCAAAAACCTGTGTACTACTTTTTATTTTTGACACTTTTTTTAGGTGAATGGGTAGGGGTACAATGTACCTCATACTCATCCACATAGGGTGGGGGGCATCTGGGGGGCCCCCTTGTTAAAGAGGGCTTCCAGATTCCGATAAGCCATCCTCCCGCAGACCCCCACAACCACTGGATTGTCGGGAAGATGCCCTTGTCCCCATAAACATGGGGACAAGGTACTTTGGGCCCCCCTGCCCAAAGCACCCACCCCCCATGTTGAGGGCATGTGACCTGGTATGGTCCAGGAGGGGGGGGCTTGTTCCTGCCCATCCCCTTTTCTGAACTCCCGGGCCGCGTGCTCGCATAAAGGTCTGGTATGAATTTTGGGGGGGGGACCGCGTGGGTTTTATTCCCCTTAAAATCCATACCAGACCGAAGGGTCTGGTATGGTCTTAGAGGGGAAACCCTATGCCGTTTTCTTTTTATTTTGGCGTGGAGTTTCCACATAGGATTCATACCAGATGCAAAGGGACTGGTATTGTCTGGATCAAAGTCGGATCCTGTTCATTGAAGTCGGATGGAAGTTGGACTTCAAGTCACAGGGCAAAGTCGGATCTGTACCGTGCCGTACCAGTGTGAACCCAGCCTCAAACCTAGAAGGTGATTGGTTACTAAGCATAGCTTCACCAGATTCGGTGTGCACCAGTTTTAGTAAATCTCCAGTTTTTGTAATTCTCCCCAATGTTTTCTATATACAAGATTAATGGGTAAATCTCCAACAGCAACACAGACAGAATTGAAATATTTTGTTTTATTATAGTAAGAGAAGACTAGAACCCTATATTATCATTTGTATCCCTGTTGCAGACGTCTTTACTTTTCATCTGGTAAAACTGAAAGAAGTGGGGCCTCTAACCCTTCCTACCCAAAACAGGAAAATATATATTACTGTATATTAGACACATGCTCCTGGACCTAACCCATACTTATTTTTCCAGTGTTACAGTCATAAAGAACTTGTATGTAAATACAAGACTGTTCTGAAAAGATTGATTCACCAAGTCTTCAAGAGGGTTCTTTAAGGCTACATTCACTAGCCCTGTTTTTGCTACATGTCAGAGGCTAGCTAAAACTCCCAAGCCCTGTAAACCTCAATGGAAGGTCAGTGGCTTCTGTAGCTATCCGTTGCTGTTTGCACAGCCAGTGATTACCTATATTGATCACTGCTTGACCCACACAAAACGCCTCCAGCAGCGACCACCACAGGTAATTACTGCCTGAGTGGACAGCCACGGATTGCTGTGGCTGCTAGCAACTAGGGATGAGCTTTATGTTTGGGTCGAACATGAGTTCGACTCGAACTTCGGCTGTTCGATCGTTCATTGAAATTTGAACATTATGGGGCATTCGCGCCAAATTCAAACGGTGCGTCACACCCCATAATGCACTGTGACATCGCAGTGCATTGCTGTCTGATGATTGGCCAAGCATGCACTATGACCCGCATGCTTTTGCCAATCACAGCGCCGTCAGCAAAGAGAGCCATAATTGCCCAAAGGCAGGGTGCCTTTGGCCAATTATAGCTATGGGGGTTAAGTCCACGCTCCACATTATATAAGACCGCCTGCACGTCGGCCCTGTGTAGTGTGTTGCTGGCGTTGACCGAGAGAGAGTGTCATTTAGATTGAGCAGGCAGGCGATTCAGTTAGCTGCAGTGTATTTAGTATATATATATATATATACATCCAGGCTTGTATGTGTATATATATATATATATATATATATTGTGAGGGGGTTAGCTCGGCAGCGGGTGTGTGTGACCCCCGGGATGGGCTCCCCACACAAAACAGGCCCAGCAAACGGAGGTTGTGGTTTTCAAAATCAAAAAAAGGTGCGGTTTATTTTCTATTTACAGTGACAAAACACAGCAAAGCAAAAGAAACATAACCAAAATAAATCCTGGTCAAGTTGACCTCTGACTAAACATACAGGTTTCCTAACTAACAACTGGGATCAGCCTAGTGCTGTCCTAGTCCCTAAGTCCCTGGTTTTAAATGTCCAAGCAAATAGCCACACAGGCTTTTTCTCACCGCACAGGGGTTCACTCTCCCTAGACAGTCCACACAGGTCTGGTTCCAGGCATGAGCTAACATCTAATGAAGCTGGGAGTTTTTATAGAGGCCCTTAATGAGCTGACAAGCTTCAGCTGGTCTCATCAACTCCCTGCCTGCACGACGCCCAGCCCTCTCTCTAGAGGTATGAGTCATACATGAGCCCACTAGCCTTAGCTGGGCTTATACAACTCTCCACCTAGTTGTATAAGTCGGCGTAAAGCCTGAATCTGGGCGAAATATATCTACCCCCCTGGATGCAACCAGGTGACTTTACCTTCCTGCTGTCACATACCCCCCCCCTCTTGTTTTAACCTCGGGGTTGGAACACCAGCAATCAGGCATTCATGTACTCGAGACAAAGCATCCACATTCCCCATTTGAACGCCAGGGCGATGCTTTACTGTGAAGTTGAATTCCTGGAGGGCCAGGAACCACCTATTCACTCTTCTATTTGTTTCCTTGTTTTGAGCCATCCACTTTAACGGAGCGTGATCCGTAACCATGTCAAAGTGCCTACCTAGCAGGTAGTACCGAAGGGAATCTAGAGCCCACTTCACCGCTAAACACTCCTTTTCAACGGTGGCGTAATTTACCTCATGGGACTTCAACTTCCTGCTGAGGTAAATGACTGGGTGCTCTTCCCCGTTCCAGACCTGGGACAATACTGCTCCTAACCCCACATCTGACGCATCACTTTGTACGACAAAGTCTTTAGAGAAGTCGGGTGAGTACAACACTGGCTGGCTACATAAGGCTTGTTTCAAGAATTGGAATGCTGCCTCAGCCTCGGGGGTCCATTTAATCATGACCGACCCTTTCCCCTTCGTCAGGTTGGTTAGGGGCACAGCCTTAGAAGCAAAGTGGGGAATGAATCGCCGATAATACCCAGCGATTCCCAGAAAGGCTCGTACCTGCTTCTTGCTGTTGGGACGTGGCCAACTCTGGATGGCCTCGACTTTGTTGAGTTGGGGTTTTATTACTCCCCTCCCAATGGTGTACCCAAGATATTTGGCCTCCTCCTGCCCAATGGTACACTTCTTGGGGTTAGCCGTAAACCCCGCTTCCCGAACAGAGTCCAGGACTGCTTGCACTTTTGGCAGATGTGAGGCCCAATCTGTGCTATGGACAATTACGTCATCCAGGTAAGCCGCAGCATACTTCCGATGGGGCCTCAGCATCTGGTCCATTTTCCGCTGGAATGTGGCCGGCGCATTCTGTAACCCGAACGGCATTCTTTTATATTGGAACGCCCCGTCTGGGGTTACAAATGCGGTTTTCTCTTTGGCCGACTTGGCCAGGGGGATTTGCCAATACCCTTTTGTGAGGTCAAGAGTCGTCATGTATCGGGCTGTTCCCAGCCGGTCGATCAACTCATCTATACGTGGCATGGGGTAGGTGTCAAATTTTGTAACTTTGTTCAACTGACGAAAATCGTTACAAAATCGCCAGCTCCCATCCGGTTTAGGCACCAACACGATGGGACTAGACCAATCACTTTGGGACTCCTCTATCACCCCTAAGTTCAGCATTTTCTGTACTTCCTCCCGTATTGCCTCCCGTCGAGCCTCTGGGATCCGATAGGGTTTTAACTTCACCCTTTCACCGGGCGGGGTAATGATGTCATGCTCTACCCCAGATGTTTGTCCCGGCAGCTCAGAGAATACCTCCTTGTTGCGAAGCACAAACTCCTTAACCTCCTGTTGTTGGGGTTGTGACAAGGTGGCTGCTATTCCAACCTCAGGAATCACGCAACCAGTTTGAGCTGGTGACCAAGTGTCTGCGACTAGGGACTCTCTATCCCTCCAGGCTTTCAACAGATTAACGTGATAGATCTGTTCGGGCTTTCGCCTTCCTGGTTGTCTGACCTTGTAATTCACTTCGCTCACTTTTTCCATTATCTCGTAGGGGCAAGTACCAATATCCTATCCCCCGGGGAAAAGGTACGGGTCTTGGCTCCACGGTTGTACACTCTCTGCTGTGCCAACTGCGCTTGGGCCAAATGTTCCTTCACGATGGGCATTACCTGTGCAATTCGATCTTGCATCAGGGCGACATGCTCAATCACACTCCTGTGGGGAGAACTCTCACTTTCCCAAGTTTCCTTGGCAATATCCAACAGCCCTCTTGGGTGTCTCCCATACAGTAACTCAAAGGGGGAGAATCCCGTAGAGGATTGGGGCACCTCCCTAATAGCAAACATCAAATAAGGAAGTAAACAGTCCCAATCCTTTCCATCTCTATCCACCACTTTCTTCAACATTTGTTTTAGGGTTTTGTTGAATCTTTCAACCAGCCCATCGGTTTGGGGGTGATACACCGACGTACGCAATTGCGTCACTTTGAACAATTTACACAGCTCTTTCATAACCCGGGACATAAAGGGTGTACCTTGGTCCGTAAGCAGTTCTTTACAAATACCCACCCGGCTAAAAACAAGAGATAGCTCTTTGGCTATGGTTTTGGCCGAGGTATTTCGGAGAGGGATCGCTTCTGGATAACGGGTGGCATAGTCCATTATAACTAATATGTACTGGTGCCCCCTAGCGGACTTGATTATAGGACCTACCAAATCCATGGCGATCCTCTCAAACGGGACCTCAATGATGGGTAGAGGGACCAGCGGGCTACGGAAATGTGGCATCGGGGCCAACCTCTGACACACAGGGCAGGAGGAACAATAATTTTCTACGTCCTTCATCACCCCCGGCCAATAGAATCTCTGTAATACCCTCTCTCGGGTTTTCTCTGTCCCCAGATGACCTCCAAGAATGTGCCCATGGGCCAACTCCAACACCAACTTCCTGTAAGGTTTGGGCACCACAAGCTGCTCAACGGTTTCTTCTGCCCTTTTTGCCACCCGATACAGTAGGTCCTTCTCTACGCTGAAGTATGGGTAAGTGCAGGTATTATCTGGGTTCACTAACTCGCCATCTATTTTCACTACGTTTTCCCGTGCCTTTATTAGGGCGGGGTCTTTCAACTGTTCTGTGGCAAAGTTTTCCCTGTGAACCTCAAGATCAGAAAACTCCACAGACGGTAGGTTTTCGTCTGAGGAGGTGGGCTCCTCTCCAGTTTCTTGAGTCTCCCCTGCCAATACTGATAAGGGAAATTCCGGAGAGTCCTCACCACTCTCAGGGGAGTTCTGGCTATCACATTCCTGGTACATAGGGGCACCAGTGAGGGGCTCAGGATCATCCCACAGTTCCCAGAACTTCGGAAAATCCCTTCCCACAATGGCGTCATGCGGTAACTGAGATACTAAGCCCACTGGATGAGAGAGGGTACCTTTGGGGGTCTCGAAACACACTGTAGTCACTGGATACTCTCGGGTGTCCCCATGCACACAAATAACAGCTACCTTGCTATTCCCAGAGACCTCTGTTTTAACTAACTCAGCCTTTATCAGGGTCACAAGGCTACCTGAATCCAGCAATACCACAACATTTCTACCATTAACACACATTTTGCATAAATGTTTCTCAGTTCCTCGAATGGCAGTGCATGCGACTGTCGCACACAGCGACTGACGTCTGCCCGTCAGAAAGTCACACTGCATGGGTTGCAAGGCTCCTTTGCAAACCTGCATTTGTCTGCTGTTGATTGGCATTTGCTAGAGCCAGCTGCTTCAGTATCTCCTCCATGCTGGCTTAAAAAAAAACTGCCACTGGTTCTCCACCAACTGTGAGGGGGTTAGCTCGGCAGCGGGTGTGTGTGACCCCCGGGATGGGCTCCCCACACAAAACAGGCCCAGCAAACGGAGGTTGTGGTTTTCAAAATCAAAAAAAGTGCGGTTTATTTTCTATTTACAGTGACAAAACACAGCAAAGCAAAAGAAACATAACCAAAATAAATCCTGGTCAAGTTGACCTCTGACTAAACATACAGGTTTCCTAACTAACAACTGGGATCAGCCTAGTGCTGTCCTAGTCCCTAAGTCCCTGGTTTTAAATGTCCAAGCAAATAGCCACACAGGCTTTTTCTCACCGCACAGGGGTTCACTCTCCCTAGACAGTCCACACAGGTCTGGTTCCAGGCATGAGCTAACATCTAATGAAGCTGGGAGTTTTTATAGAGGCCCTTAATGAGCTGACAAGCTTCAGCTGGTCTCATCAACTCCCTGCCTGCACGACGCCCAGCCCTCTCTCTAGAGGTATGAGTCATCCATGAGCCCACTAGCCTTAGCTGGGCTTATACAACTCTCCACCTAGTTGTATAAGTCGGCGTAAAGCCTGAATCTGGGCGAAATATATCTACCCCCCTGGATGCAACCAGGTGACTTTACCTTCCTGCTGTCACAATATATATATATATATCCATACTGTCAGAATATTTGGGGTTAAAAGAATATATATATAAGCCTTTATATTATGTGTATATTTTACATGGATGTTATGAACAATACCAAAGCCATTTTCTCTCTAAAGTTGAAATTAAGTTCATAGCTCATGAATAGACAATGTTAGAAGAAGTTTCACAAGAAGTCTGGTTGTACCATCTCCCAGGTTATAATTCAAAGGTTTAGACACTTAGTAAAATAAACAAGATAAGGGGAGATTCTACAGACGAAACATGAGCTCACAGTAGTGTTCTTTGCATGAACGAAACCAGAGGGCTTATTCACAAATAAGACATTGTATTATATATGTTTAATAATAATGTTTCTTTTATATATGTTTATAATGTATCTTTTTTAACATGATATAAACCTGTTTACTACATATATAAATATTATTAGAAACTGTTAGGCTTATGCCGCGTACACACGATCATTTTTCACGTCGTGAAAAATGACATTTTTTTTTCAACAATAAAAATGACCGTGTGTGGTCTTTTTGTCATTTTTCCCGACGTGAAAAACGGCATTAAAAACGACGAGAAAAATTAGAACATGCTCTAATTTTTCTCGTCGTTTTTCCCGTTGTTTTTTTCCGCGGCAGTTTTCCCATAGGGAAACACTGCCACGGAGCCTACACATGGTCGTTTTTCTCGACAATCGAAAAAATGACGGGAAAAATGACCGTGTGTGGGGGAACAAGCCGTTCCCTCATTTTTCATGTCATGATTCACGGCGGTTTTTTAACCACCGTGAATCACGATCGCGTGTACGCGGCATTAGACTTAAATTACAATGACATCAGTTTCAAGGAATTTAACTAATAGCCTCAACTAATTGTGTGGGGGCAGTTTTCCAAACCATATGTAGCTCCCTGCTCCCAATGAGTGGGCAGTATATGTTAAAATTATAGTTGTCTGAGAAATAGTTTGGCTCAGAAAGATTGTGTTCAAATTATACCTCTGTTTCAGTTCAGCTGGTTGCATGATTTTCCCCCTGACGGTGGGTGTCGCTGTCAACACTGGTCAGGGTTGGAAAGGCAACAGGCTGGATGCATTGGGTATCTCTTTCGCAGAAGCAGCCCAGGGGGCGTGGTCAACCCGCTGTGCATTCTGAGTGAGGGTACTTAAGGGACAGACACCATTTTGTGAGGTCGTCGTTCGTTGGTGGTGGGCGCCTCCCGATCCCGACCTGAGGGCCCTCCTGGCCTCAGGGATGCACTGGCAGTTTCCGCCTCGGGGCCACATTGGCCTGAGGCTCCATTACTGAGATGTAGGCCCAGGAGTCACTGGGGCATACTGATCACCTTGCCTGAAGGAAGGGACTGAGCAATTGAGGACTCAATTGGAGGATGTATCTGGATCAAAATTCTACCTCACAGTGCTGCCTGAACGGCTGAAAGATCCTGGCACTGAAGAGCTGTGTTATTTTCATCAGAAGGTTACCCAGTGAGTGGTTGCACAAGTCTGTGGCAGAGACTATTATGCAAATTCTATTTTCACATGTCTGTTGCAGAGACTATCTGTGATCGAGCTACGCACCGGTTGCTAGGCCAGTGATAGTGGGACTATCCGGTGGTTGCTGAGTCCAGCGTGGAGACAGTTGTTCCTCTGGACCTAAGAAAATACCTGTGATCCACAATTAAGGTACCTGAGTTCTCCCCATCCCTTCACCCCCTCTGTTGGAAACTTTAATCAATAAACCCCTTGAAAGAGACTTTGTGTTGGTGCAACCTTTCTTCTGGACAACTCTTCAAGGAGAACCCCTGAGACGAGTGTATGGAACAGTGAGGTATCGTGCAAGGCCCAAAATTAAACCAGCAGCTCCTTCAGGGGGTATCTCTACACATATATTTCCAGGGGATGCCAGAATGTCTGGAGGGAACTGACACGTGATTGTCAACCATTACACAATTAATGATGTTTTACTAAGCCTAGGTCAAAGGGTGTCATAAATTATCTTAGACATAGATGACAATAATTCTAGAAGTCATTTCTTATACAACACTGCCCCTAGAGGGGAAAATAGTAAATATTTAAGATGGCCGCATACTTGGTTGTCATGGTAACATACAAAGCACATCGTCACATTACATAATCAATTACATAGTAATGAGACACACACCCACTTTTGGGGTGGGATAAAAGGTGTTACAGATGGCAGAGAGAAAATCTCAGGAGGGAGGAAGAGAGGCTCTCTATGTCTGGCTACTCAGAGCAGAAAGAGATGCTAGGCTGAAGGAAGAAGATCTCTCGGGGGTCTGGAGCTGTCTCTTTCTCTCTCGGGCTGAAGGAGGAGATCTTGAAAGGCGGAGAAATGTAGGAATGTTGGAAAGAGTCCGGTGGGACTCATAACTGAAGCTTCTCAAAAAGACAGAACTCTTAAGTCCTGGTAAAGTATTAATCTTTTCCTGTATACCTTTTTGGTAATTGAATTGTTTTTGCATATACATTACGAAAACCATTTAAATATATATGGCAGAGCAAATTGGAGTTGTATAATTTTTAACTGCAGTATGAAATAATTATATTCCAAATATTAAGAGACATACACAGTTTTGTCTGTCTTTAAAAGCTAAAGTCTATACAATGGTTTCATTATGATATATGTTTAGGAAAATTTAACCAAGTGAACATTGGTTAGGCAGCATCAGCAACTGCAACCATATCTGTGATCACTTAGAGGGGGGGCATACTGGACTGTCTCAGTACTGATAACATTGACACATATAGTATCGTAAAAAATGCTTTATTACATATAAAATTATACGATTCTAAAAAACACACAATACCCCACCCAAAAAAACAAGTTACTACTGACGGGTGACTGCGTGAAGTTTCTGTTGAGGTGGAGTATAGCAGTTTCCTCTACCGGTTTCGCGGACTCAGCCGCTTCTTCAGGCGGAATGATCCAATAGCAGGGCCGTAGACCAGCAAAGGCTCAAAAATGCCCCCTGTGACGAACGAGGGGGAATGTAAGTGCCACTCTCAATACTCATGAGAGGCTGGATGTAATGATGAAGGCAGGATGATGTCAGGGACGGTAATGTATTAGTCTCCTGGCTGTGTGTGCAAAAGGAGCTGGTAGCTGCTAGCCAATATAACAGTGAATGCACTGTTTCACAACACAGCATGTGTTCAATGACAGGCTGTTGCTAAGAAGGGCCTGGTATGGATATTTGGGGGGAACCGCACGCATTTTTTTTTAAGATTTGCGGCAGGGTTCCCCTTAATATCCATACCAGACCTGAAGGACCTGGTAATTGAATTTGGGGGAACCCCCACGCTTTTTTTTTTTTTTTTTTATCAATGACTTTTCTATGTATTGCCGGGAGCCGATAATTCATTATAGCCGCGAGTGAGTTTTAAATGACTTTTTTTCCTTCGGAAATGACACTTTGTGCAGGGACAGTTCTAAGCACGGGAAACAAGCACTGCTTTACAGGCATACTATACACACACCATAGGTACGAAATGTAAAGGAATATTTCACTTTTATTGTTTCACTTTAAGCATTATTAAAATCACTGCTCCCAAAAAAACTGCAGTTTTTAAAACTTTTTTTGCATTGATACATGTCCCCTGGGCCCAGGTCCCCAAACACTTTTTATGACAATAACTTGCATATAAGCCTTTAAAATTAGCACTTTAGATTTCTCCCATAGACTTTTCGAATTTGCCGCGAACACCCCAAATTGTTCGCTGTTCGGCGAACGGGCGAGCAGGCAATGTGCAAGTCGAACATGAATTTGACTCGAACTCGAAGCTCATCCCTAGTTAACAAGTCTAAAATGTTCAAGTATCTATATGTATTTTTAGTAAATAAATATATATTTTTGAGCATATCATTTGTATCAGTTGTCTTCAAAATAGCACGGATAAACGAACTTGAATTTCTTGTTTATATTCATGGAAAGAGGTAAATCTTCCAAAACCAAGATTTGCATAATTTCATAAATACAATACTGTTTTATTATTTCAGTATAAACATTCTGACAATACAGTCTAGTATGTATGTATGTATATATGTATATATATATATATATCCACTGTATCCACTGTAGCTAGAGCCGACTGCAGGCTGTTCCTGGTGTAATTTTTCTAATATACTGGCAGGCAGGCAGGTGATTCAGTGATCTGCAGTGCATAAAATATATATACAGCCTCCTACATATATATATATATATCCACTGCATTCCAGTCTAGCCAAGCCTATATCTGACTGCAGGCCATTCCTGGTGTACGTTTTCAAATATACTTTCAGACAGGCAGGTGATTCAGTGAGCTGCAGTGCATAAAATATATATACAGTCTCCTACATATATATATATATATATACACACTGCATTCAAGTCTAGCCAAGCCTATATCTGACTGCAGGCCATTCCTGGTGTACGTTTTCAAATATACTTTCAGGCAGGCAGGTGATTCAGTGAGCTGCAGTGCATAAAATATATATACAGTCTCCTACATATATATATCCACTGCATTCTAGTCTAGCCAAGCCTATATCTGACTGTAGGCCATTCCTGGTGTACGTGTTCAAATACACTTTCAGGCAGGCAGGCAGGTGATTCAGTGAGCTACAGTGCATTAAATATATATACAGTCTCCTACATATATATATATCCACTGCATTCCAGTCTCGCCAAGCCTATATCTGACTGCATTCCATTCCTGGTGTACGTTTTCAAATATACCTTCAGGCACGCAGGTGATTCAATGAGCTGCAGTGCATTAAATATATTTACATTCTCCTCCTACATATATAAATCCACTGCATCCAGTCTCGCCAAGCCTATATCTGACTGCAGGCCATTCCTGGTGTACTTTTTCTAGTAAACTTCAGGCGGTGTTTTGCTAATCAAATTTTACAGTATGTCTGGAAGGCCACCAAGGAGAGGCAGACGCTCACAGGCCACTAAAAGAGGGCAAGCAGGCTCTGTGTCTACAGCCAACAGTGCTGGTCATGGACACGGTGCATCCTCAGCACGTGGCCGTGGGGCATGCCTGTCCTATTTTTTCGGCAGCTGGCCGTGTTGAGCCACAACATGCAGAAGAGTTGGTAGAGTGGATAACAAAGCCATCCTCATGCTCCTCATCCTCTGTCACCCAGGCTCAGAGTAGTTTGCCTGCCAATGCAGCTGCCAAAACTGCCTATTCTATCGGCTCAATGTCATCAGTCACTCCTTCCCTAGCCCCACCATCATGCACGGAGGAGTCCCCCGAACTGTTCGACCACAGTGTCGGGTACATGCTGCGGGAGGATGCGCAGCGTTTTGAAGGCTCAGATGATGGTACCCGGGTTGAGGAAGGCAGTAACGTGAGCCCAGAGAGAGGGGGTGCCCAAGAAGGACAAGAAACTGGCAGTCATGTTGCCCCCCTGCAGCATACTGCCAGGTTTGCTCCAGTGACGAGGAGGGAGGGGATGATGAGGTCACTGACTCTACGTGGGTGCCTTATAGAAGAGAGGAGGAGGAGGAGGAGGCACATCTCCAACGAGGCCGGATGCCCTCCAGGGGCCAGCTTAAGGGCAGCCACCAGACTGCATCACGCCGCAGAGCTTCGCATGTGCAGGGCGCTGCTGACTCCCTGCGTATTTTGAAAAGTTCTTTGGTGTGGGGCTTTTTTGATACGTATGAAACAGATCGCACCGTTGCTGTTTGCAACATATGTCTGAAGCGTATCAAGTGTGGCCAAAACAGCAGCCGCTTGGGCACCACATGCTTGACCAGACATATGTCAAACTCCTATGCAGTCCATTGGCAACAGTACTTAAAAGACCCACACCAAAGAACAGGGCAGACCTCTCCTTGCTCCTCATCAGCTGGGATCTCCAACCCCACTATACCTTCAGTCCTCTCAAAAACCTGCACTGAGAGGAATAAAGGTGTAGAATTAGGTGTGCCAAGTACTTGCAGGCAATCTGCTATCGCTACACCGATTGTAGCAGGCAAATTTCCATACCCCAGTTGCTAAACCGTGAAAAGGAATTCGGTCCCAGCCATCCACATGCTCAGCGACTAAATGCTAGCTTGGCTAAATTGCGAGCACTCCAACTGCTGCCTTTTCAGCTGGTATACTCTGCCCCCTTTTGTGAATTTGTGGAATGTGCGGTTCCTCAGTGGCAGGTTCCCAAACGCCATTTCTTTTCACGGAAGGCCATTCCGGCTCTCTACCGGCATGTGGAAGGCAATGTCTTGGCCTCATTGGACAGGGCAGTCAGTGGTAAGGTGCATATTACCGCTGACTCATGGTCCAGCAGGCATGGACGGGGACGTTACCTTTCTTTCACGGAGCAGCTGGGAAGGATGCAGGACAGGGTGCAGTATTGTTGGAGCTTGTTCTGCCACCAAGCCTCCAAAATGCTAGTAGTGGTGATTCTGCCACACCTCTCTCCTCCACCCCCTCCTCGTCTTCTTCCTCTATGACCTCTTCCTGTGCAGATTTGTCCTCAGAACCAGCAGTGCTCTTTAGGTGTTCAAGGGGCTACATAAGCACTCAGGCAAAATGATGCCATGTGATGCCATGCGATGCTTGAGTTGGTCTGATTAGGGGACAGGAGCCACACTGGGGCAGAGATTCTGTCAGCTCTGCAGGGGCAGACTCAGAGGTGGTTGATGCCATGCCAGCTTCAGCCAGGAATGGTTGTATGCGACAATGGCACCAACCTCCTCTCCGCCCTCCGACAGGGACACTTGACCCATGTTCCCTGTTTGGCTCATGTCCTGAATTTGGTGGTGCAGCAGTTCTTGTGCAGGTACCTGGGCATACAGGGTCTCCTGAGGCATGCCATGAAAGTCTGTGGGCATTTCCGCCGGTCATATATTGCCAGTGCTGGGCTGGCTGATCTTCAAAAGGAATGCAACCTGCCCAAGAACCGCCTCATTTGTCACATGCCCACCAGGTGGAACTCAACGTTGGCAATGCTGCAGCAGCTGAACACACAGCAGAGGGCCATCAATGAGTACCTGTGTGAGTATGGCACCAGAACTGGGTCAGGGGAGCTTGGCTTTTTTTCGCCACGCCAGTGGCTACTGATCAAGGATGCATGCACTGTCCTGCCACCATTTGAGGAGGCCACGAGGATGGTGAGCAGTGACAGTACATGCATCAGTGATACTGTCCCTCTTGTCTTCCCATTTGAGCACAAGCTTTGTGGAATAATGGACAGGGCACTTAAGGCAGAACAGAGGGAGGAAGAGGAGGACTTCCTTACCTCTCAATGCCCCCTTTTATTAAGCCCGCCGATCTCACAGGAAGAGGAGGAGGAGGATTGTGTCAGTATGGAGGTGGAGCCTAGCACTCAGTGAGCTGAAATCTTCTGAACAGGGGCACAGACAGCAAAACAAATGTTACAGGGGTGATAACCCTTCCCTATGTTATTCAAAAAGGTTAAAAATAGATTTTTTGGCTGGAGCTACACTTACAAAATGTACCTGTTCCAAATTACAAACAGATACAACTTAAGAACAAACCTATAGTTCCTGCTTTAAATTAGAAAGATGCGGCGCAATGGAGAAAATGTCAATTAAAAAATGGACATATATGTGTATCACAAAAAATATATATACCGTATATACTCGAGTATAAGCTGACCCGAATATAAACCGAGGCACCTAATTTTACCTAAAAAAACTGGGAAAACGTATTGACTCGAGTATAAGCCTAGGGTGTCCATCTGCATGCCTCACTGTGCCTCTCTTTTCCTCACTGTGTCCATGTGCATGCCTCACTGTGTCCATGCCTCACTGTGTCCATGCCTCACTGTGCCCATGCCTCACTGTGTCCATGCCTCACTGTGCCTCACTGTGTCCATGCCTCACTGTGCCCATGCCTTACTGTGTCCATGACTAGACTTACGTTTAAAAAATAAACTCACATATACATAATAAACCGTGCATAAACGGAAACAGTGCAAAAAATAATAGGATGTGTAAAGTCCATATAGAATATATCAATATGTAGAGTGAAGGCAGAGAGAGACATCATATGCGATCAAAACAATGCCATGTCCCCATTATCCAATATAGAGTGGCCTTAAGTTCATATAGATGTAGGAGATTGTTCAAAAGCTGTAACACCCAGGGGCGTGGACTCCAACACCAGGGGGTGGAAAGAAATGGATACTCTTACCACTTGACGTGGACACACACACCAACGGTGGTGGGTCAGACAAGCAAACTGGGTGCACTTTGGCTCACGTACAGATTGGAACTCCTCTGGAAAGCGACCTCACAGATCCGCGCCAGATGGGGTATGCATAGGTGATTTGTGTCTCTCCGATATTAGTAGCTCAGAATTCCGGACATCCAGACATCAGTATCAACCATGGAAAGGAATATAAAAAAGCCTCCACAGTGCAAAATCAGATGGTCGATGGTAAAAAAAACTTTGGTTTATTCAAAACTATCACGAACACATAAAAAATGGATAAAATGATACAGGCATCCTGAAGGTGCTTGTAAGGTAGTGATCACAAGATAAAAATTCTTAAATGGCGTAGCTAGAAGCAGATTCACGTACCCACGTCTTGTTTGGACCGCCTGTATACCGCTGTTCAGAGTATATAGAGCCTGGGGGCCCCACGCCTTTTCTTTTTTTAATTTGGGTGCGGGGTTCCCCTTAATATCCATACAAGACCCAAAGGGCCTGGTAATGGGCTGGGGGGGTACCCATGCAGTTTTTCTAAATAATTTTCATCCATATTGCCGGGACCCGACATTACATTACAGCCGCAAGCAGTTTTAAATGACTTTTATTGCTTTAGAAATGTAATTTTGTGCAGGGACTGTTCTAAACACGGGAAACACGCGCCACTTTACAGGAATACTATAGACACCCCCCCGGTATGATATTTAACCACTTAACGACCGCTCACTGTATATATACGTCGGCACAATGGCACCGACAGGCACAATCACGTAGAGCATACGTGATTGCCTTTGTACAGTTGGGGGGTCCGATCGAACCCCCCTTCTGTACAGTGAGCGGTCGGAATTCGTCTGGGAGTGTTCCGAGATAGGGGGGCGGCCGTTCGATTCCAACCACCCCCCGCGATCGCTCCCGGCGAATAGAAATGCCCCCTCTGTCTGTGTAATGTTTACACAGACCGAGAAAGCAGGAGGAAGTGATGCCATCTCCTGTGCGGCGCTCACATATACCGAGCGTCGTACAAGAGAAGATACACAGGTCAGTGCACTAACACTACACTAACACCAGCACACATAGGCACATAAATCGCCCCCCCCAGGCCCCCCCAGATCACCCCCCAGCCCCCAGTCACAGTGTCACTGATTGCAGTGACCATTTATTTACTGATCACTGCAATCAGTGATATTTGTGACTGTAAAAGTGTCACTACATTTAGTTTTAGGTCCAGTGTAGCCCCCTAACCCCCCCTAATAAAGGTTTAACCCCTTGATCACCCCCCAGATAACCCTTTCACCCCCTAGCACCGCCGTCGCTTGGCGATCATTTTTCTGATCGCTGTCTTGGCGTCGGTGATGCAGATCGGTACCCAGTAATTTTTTTTAGGTTCGCCGCAGGTTTTTATAGCGTCGGGTACCCCCATAAATTATCTAATAAAGGTTTAACCCCCTTGATCGCCCCCCAGGTAACCCTTTCACCCCCTATCACCACTGTCACTAAGCGATCGTTTTTCTGATCGATGTCTTAGCGTCGGTGATGCAGATCGGTAGCCAGTATTTTTTTTTTTGGTTCGCCGCAGGTTTTTATAGCGTCGGGTACCCCCATAAATTATCTAATAAAGGTTTAACCCCCTTGATCGCCCCCCAGGTAACCCTTTCACCCCCTATCACCACTGTCACTAAGCGATCATTTTTCTGATCGCTGTCTTGGCGTCGGTGATGCAGATCGGTACCCAGTAATTTTTTTAGGTTCGCCGCAGGTTTTTATAGCGTCGGGTACCCCAATATATTATCTAATAAAGGTTTAACCCCCTTGATCGCCCCCCAGGTAACCCTTTCACCCCCTATCACCACTGTCACTAAGCGATCATTTTTCTGATCGATGTCTTAGCGTCGGTGATGCAGATCGGTAGCCAGTAAATTTTTTTTAGGTTCGCCGCAGGTTTTTATAGCGTCGGGTACCCCCATAAAATATCTAATAAAGGTTTAACCCCCTTGATCGCCCCCCAGGTAACCCTTTCACCCCTATCACCACTGTCGCTAAGCGATCATTTTTCTGATCGCTGTCTTAGCGTCGGTGATGCAGATCGGTAGCCAGTAATTTTTTTTAGGTTCGCCGCAGGTTTTTATAGCGGCAGGTACCCCCATATATTATCTAATAAAGGTTTTAACCCCCTAATTGCCCCTAGTTAACCCTTTCACCAGTAATCATCATATAAGTGTTACGGGTGACGCTGATTAGTTAGTTTGCTTTTTATAGTGTCAGGGCACCCGCCGTATATAACCCAATAAAGGTTTAACCCCCTGATCGCCCGGCGGGTGATATCAATTAGGTTTTAGCGTCAGAGAGGGTCTGCGTCACACCCCAGGCAGCGTCAGGTTAGTGCCAGTAACGCTAACACCCACGCGTGAAGCATACACCTCCCTTAGTGGTATAGTATCTGAACAGATCAATATCTGATCTGATCAGATCTATACTAGCGTCCCCAGCAGTTTAGGGTTCCCAAAAACGCAGTGTTAGCGGGATCAGCCCAGATACCTGCTAGCACCTGCGTTTTGCCCCTCCGTCCAGCCCAGGCCACCCAAGTGCAGTATCGATCGATCACTGTCACTTACAAAACACAACACACATAACTGCAGCCTTCGCAGAGACAGGCCTGATCCCTGCGACTCCAGTGCTGTAGGAGGTGATTTCACCACCACAGTTAAAAAAAAAAAAAGCAACTATGCCGAAGCATTGGGGCAGCAGGGGCGGAGGAGCGATTTTGCTCCTAATGCCGCGTACATACGGTCGAAATTCCGACGGAGGCTTGCCCGTGGAAAAGTCCGACCATGTGTGTGCGGCATAACTTTTTTGCGGGAGGATGCCCCCATGCTCCGGCATATATAAATGGTGCATGTATGCCCATCATTAGAAGTGGGTGGATGAAGGGCGGTATTCTAATGGTGGGCATACCCACCGATCAATCTCTTTTTTCGTTCAGCCACCTGGCTGCATGAAAAAAAAAGATTACAATACATGTCCAACAAGGACCAGCAACGTACTGGTATGTTGCTGGACTTTGAATGGTTATACCAGATTGATGCCTGCGGGTTTAGGTATCATCTTGGTATCATTCTTTTCAGCCAGCGGCCGGCTTTAATGTAAAAGCAACCCTAGTGGCTAATTAGCCTCTGGACTGCTTTTACAAGCAGTGGGAGGGAATGTCCCCCCCCGGATATAAAAAGCGCCATTGGGAAATTGGGAAAGCATTTTATCACACCGATCTTGGTGTGGTCAGATGCTTTGAGGGCAGAGGAAAGATCTAGGGTCTAGACCCCAGTTTTTTCAAAAAAAGAGTACCTGTCACTACCTATTACTATCATAGGGGATATTTACATTCCCTGAGATAACAATAAAAATGATAAAAAAAAAAAAATATGGAAGGAACAATTTAAAAATAAAATAAAAAAGCAAAATTAATAATAATAAAAAAAAAAAAAGCACCCCTGTCCTGCCCTGCTCTTGCCCAATGGCGAACGCAAGCGTCGGTCTGGCATCATATGTAAACAGCAATTGCACCATGCATGTGAGGTATCACCGCGAAGGTCAGATCGAGGGCAGTAATTTTAGCAGTAGACCTCCTCTGTAAATCTAACGGGGTAACCTGTAAAGGCTTTTAAAGGCTTTTAAAAATGTATGTAGTTTGTCGCCAATGCGCGTTTGTGCGAAATTTTAAAGCATGTCGTGTTTGGTATCTATGTACTCGGCCTAAGATCATCTTTTTTATTTCATCAAACATTTGGGCAATATAGTGTGTTTTAGTGCATTAAAATAAAAAAAAGTGTATTTTTTCCCCAAAAAATGCGTTTGAAAAATCGCTGCGCAAATACTGTGTAGAAAAAAAAAATGCAACACCCACCATTTTATTCTGTAGGGCCTTTGCTTTAAAAATGTATATAATGTTTGGGGGTTCAACATAATTTTCCTGCAAAAAAAAATATGTTTTCATGTAAACAAAAAGTGTCAGAAAGGGCTTTGTCTTCAAGTGGTTAGAAGAGTGGATGTAAGCTTCCTAATGTTGTGTATAAAATGCCAGAACAGTTCAAAACCCCCCCCCCAAATGACCCCATTTTGGAAAGTAGACACCCCAAGCTATATACTGAGAGGCATGTCGAGTCCATGGAATATTTTATATGTTGACACAAGTTGCGGAAAAAAGACAATTTTTTTTTTTTTTTTTTTGCACAAAGTTGTCACTAAATGATATATTGCTCAAACATGCCATGGGCATATGTGGAATTACACCCCAAAATACATTCTGTTGCTTCTCCTGAGTACGGGGATACCACATGTGTGAGACTTTTTGGGAGCCTAGCCGCGTACGGGACCCCAAAAACCAATCACCGCCTTCAGGCTTTCTAAGGGTGTAAATTTTTGATTTCACTTCTCACTGCCTATCACAGTTTCGGAGGCCATGGAATGCCCAGATGGCACAAACCCCCCCAAATGACCCCATTTTGGAAAGTAGACACCCCAAGCTATTTGTTGAGAGGTATTGTGAGTATTTTGCAGATCTCGCTTTTTGTCACAAAGTTTTGAAAATTGAAAAAAAAAAAAAGAAAAAAAAAAATTCTTTCTTCATTTTCAAAAACAAATGAGAGCTGTAAAATACTCACCATGCCTCTCAGCAAACAGCTTGGGGTGTCTACTTTCCAAAATGGGGTCATTTGGGGGGTTTTGTGCTATTTTGGCATTTTATGACCTTCAAAACTGTGATAGGTAGTGAGGAGTGAAATCAAAAATTTGTGCCTAGAAATCCTGAAGGCGGTGATTGGTTTTCGGGGTCCCGTACGCGGCTAGGCTCCTAAAAAGTCCCACACATGTGGTATCCCCGTACTCAGGAGAAGCAGCAAAATGTATTTTGGGGTGCAATTTCACATATAACCATGGCATGTGTGAGCAATATATCATTTAGTGACAACTTTTTGTAATTTTTATTTTTTTTTTGTCATTATTCAATCACTTGGGACAAAAAAAAAAAAAATATTCAATGGGCTCAACAGGCCTCTCAGCAATTTCCTTGGGGTGTCTACTTTCTAAAATGGGGTCATTTAGGGGGGGTTTTGTGCTATTTTGGCATTTTATGGCCTTCAAAACTGTGATAGGTAGTGAGGAGTGAAATCAAAATTTTGCGCCCTTAGAAATCCTGAAGGCGGTGCTTGGTTTCCGGGGTCCCGTACGTGGCTAGGCTCCTAAAAAGTCCCACACATGTGGTATCCCCGTACTCAGGAGAAGCAGCAGAATGTATTTTGGGGTGCAATTCCACATATAACCATGGCATGTGTGAGCAATATATCATTTAGTGACAACTTTTTGTAATTTTTTTTTTTTTTTGTCATTATTCAATCACTTGGGACAAAAAAAAAAATATTCAATGGGCTCAACATGCCTCTCAGCAATTTCCTTGGGGTGTCTACTTTCCAAAATGGGGTCATTTGGGGGGGTTTTGTACTGCCCTGTCATTTTAGCACCTCAAGAAATGAGATAGGCAGTCATAAATTTAAAGCTGTGTAAATTCCAGAAAATGTACCCTAGTTTGTAAACGCTATAACTTTTGCGCAAACCGATAAATATACACTTATTGACGTTTTTTTTACTAAAGACATGTGGCTGAATACATTTTGGCCTAAATGTATGACTAAAATTGAGTTTATTCGATTTTTCTTATAACAAAAAGTAGAAAATATCATTTTTTTTCTAAATTTTCGGTCTTTTTACGTTTATATCGCAAAAAATAAAAATCGCAGAGGCAATCAAATACCGTTAAAAGAAAGCTCTATTTGTGGGAAGAAAAGGACGCAAATTTTGTTTGGGTACAACATTGCATGTCCGCACAATTTACAGTTAAAGCAGCGCAGTGCAAAATTCTGAATTCACCTCTGGTCCTTTAGCTACCAAATGGTCCGGGGCTTAAGTGGTTAAAGGAATATTTCACTTTTATGTTTTCACTTTAAGCATTATTAAAATCACCGCTCCTGAAAAAACAGCCGTTTTTAAAACTTTTTTTTGCATTGATACATGTCCCCTGGGGCAGGACCCGGGTCCCCAAAATTTTTTATGACAATAACTTGCATATTAGCCTTTAAATTTTGCATCTTTGATTTTTCACGTTCGGGTCCCATAGACTTTAACGGTGTTCGAATGTTCGCGCAATCTTTCGGTCCATTCACATGTTCTGTCGCAAACCGAACCAGGGGGTGTTCAGCTCATCCCTACTAGCAACCTATCATTGAAGTGTACAGGGCTCAGCGGCTACAGCTAGCTCCTCACAGGTGACAAAAACAGCTGCAGGAATTAGCAGATTCCTTTTGATTTTTATCAGGGCTTGTCGCTCATGTAAATGTAGCCTAATACTTTTTTATATACTATATAGGAGATTTATATTTCTTTAGGCTCAACACTGCTGTATCTATACAATACATCATTTGTTGTCTGCAAGCATGAATGTAATTTAATTTAACCGTTGCATTGTATTTGTGAGCCACCATAATTACCATGATGGAATATGGTAAAGCTTAATGTAAAAGGCATCTTATAATAGTTTTGCATAAATCATTAAGACTGTGATATAATTATGTAACAAAAGTGTTTCATTCAGTGAGTGTGTGCTTAAACAGCTGGTTGTGCTCAGCCCATGCTGTGATATACTAAAACTAAAACATCACACCACAACTGTGTTTAATGTACAAGATTAAAGCTAGGAAAGGTAAAACTCCACAAGTTTTTCTGCAGAACAGAAAAGACGACTTTTATGAATATGATCCTGAGATGTGTGATTGTATTGAATATTTTATTTTATTTTAAGCTTTTGGACTGTTTTGCAGATGAAATGTCGTTGTCCAGCATTTGTGAAGAATGCTCAAAGGTTGTGTATAAATACTGATATTAATAATAATAACAATAATAAGAACAACAAAATATGTTTATGTGTGCCATTTGATATGACATCCCAACAATGGCAACCTGGGCCAGTTGATAACCTCCCAAGGCTTCCAATACCAACTCTATGCTGACAACACCCAGATCTATCACTCCATCTCTCTACTCACCCTCTTAATCATCTCACGTATCACAAACTTACTGAGTGACCTATCAGTATAGATGTCACACCACTTCACCACTTCCTCAAACTCAACCTTTCTAAAACACAGCTTGTCCCCAATCCCCTTAACACGACTTTGCCATTGAGACCAACAGCACAACCATTGGTTCTTCCACACACGCCAAGGTGTTGAGTGTAATCCTAGATTCTGACCACTCCTACAGTCCCGAAATCCAATCACTGGCTACATCTTGCCACCTTAACCTCTGCAACATTTTCAAAATTTGCCCCTTCCTGACTAACAACACCACAAAACAACTGCAACTCTGTTTTTACTGGCCTACCTTTACACAGGCTAACTCCCCTTCAGTCTATTATTAATTCTGCTGTTAGACTAATACACCTTACTAACCGATCCGTGACTGCTGCCCCTCTCTGCCAATCCCTTCACTGGCTTGGCCTACCCCACCGTATAAAATTCAAAATACTAACACAACATACAAGGCCATCCACAACATCACCCCCAGCTACATCACCAACCTCATCTGCAGATATTGCTTAAATTGTCCTCTCTGCTCCTCCCAGGACCTCCTGCTTTCTAGCTCCCTTGTTACCTCCTCCCATGCTTGCCTCCAAAACTTCTTCAGAACCTCTACCATCCTCTGGAACCCCCTGCCCTAGTATGTCCGGTCAGCCCCTACCCTGTCTGCCTTTACGCGATCCCTGAAAACTCACTTATTCAGGGAAGCCTACCTCACCTAAGAACTGTATTCGAGTCACCTCCATCAGATCATCCCCTGCAGCTATTACCTTTTGTACCACCTCTCCCTGCCTTTAGATTGTAAGCTCCAAGAGCAGGGCCATCCTATTCTGTATTGAACTGTATTGTAATTGTACTGCGTAAACAGTTGGCACCATACAAATCCTGTATAATAATGACATTCAGATAATTATTTATGATATTTTTTATTATTTTAGTTTTAGCTGTGGAATTGGACACTATTACAGAGGTCAAGGACAGACTAGCCAATAAGGGGAACAAGCCTATCTAGTGGTGAGTGTAGGTTCCTGCAACCTCTCTCAGAAAATAACAGGTCGTTTTTGATTGAAACTAGTGAAAATGTGCCCATTTCTAAACAGACAAGGTTGTAGATATTATAAATATTGTTGAAGATCAGTTTTCCTGGTAAAGTACAGGGGGGGGGGGGGGAGTGTGCAGAGGCTCGGTGAGGCAAGGGAGTGATGGATGAAAGCATGGGGATGCAAGTTGAAGCAGCTGTTAATATGCAAGTGTAGCTGCCTGCATGAAAATAAACCATTAAAATCTATATAGATAAACTATTTTATTTTTTTTAATCACTTAAATAAAGACCAGACTGGTTCACCCCTTTCCTGCACTTGCTATTTTTCAGTTTTCAGTGCTGTCACACTTTAACCACTTCAATACAGGGCTTTTTGTACCACTTCCATACCGGGCCTATTCTAGCACTTCTCTCCTACATGTACAAATCATCATTCTTTTGCTAGAAAATTATTCAGAACCCCGAAACATTATATATGTTTTTTTTAGCAGACACCCTAGGGAATAAAATGACAGTCATTTCAACTTTTTTTTTTTTTGCACGATATTTGCGCAATAATTATTTAAACAAAAAATGGTTTCATGAATTAAAAAATAACAAAACAGTAAAGTTAGCCCAATTTTGGGGAAAAATATGAAAGATGATGTTACGCCGAGTAAATAGATAACTAACATGTCACGCTTTAAAATTGCGCACACTCATGGAATGGCGCCAAACTTCTGTACTTAAAAATCTCCATAGGCGACGATTAATTTTTTTTTACAGGTTACCAGATTAGAATTACAGAGGAGGTCTAGTGCTAGAATTGTTGCACGCGCTCTAACGCACGCCGCGATACCTCACATGTGTGGTTTGAACGGCGTTTACATATGTGGGCGACTAACGTGTGCATTCGCTTCTGATCGCGAGCTACCGGGGACAGGGGCGTTTTAATTTTTTTTTTTTTTTTTTACTTATTTATTTAAATTTTTACAATTATTTTACTTTTTTTTTTTTGATTACTTTTATTCCTATTACAAGGAATGTAAACATCCCTTGTAATAGGAATGTGTGTGACAGGTCCTCTTTATTGAGAGATGTGGGGTCAATTAGACCCCACATCTCTCCTCCATGCTGGAAAGCATGAGTTTAGTGAATTTTTTTTCACTGATCTCATACTTACTAGCCGCAATGGCGGCTTTGTTTACATTTGAGGACCCGGGCGTGACGTCATCACATCGCGCCCGGGCCTCCGACGATCATAGAGGACTGGTGACCATCTGGTCACCAGTCATCTCTATGCTCGTCACGTGACCCACCAACTGCGCCGGAAGATTCTCTCCGGGTCCCCGATCGCACGGGAATGCCCGGAGAACACCGGATGGCGGCGGGAGGGGGGATGTCCCCTCCCGCCACCTATAAGAATCGCCGCTATGATCATTCTTATGGTGCACAGAATCGCCGGCACTTTAAAAGGATATCTGAATGATGCCTCTAGCTGCAGGGATCATTCAGATATCCCCCTACAAAGCCAGGACGTCATATGACCTCCACCCAGGATGGGAGATCCCATCTGTGGACATCATTTGACTATGGCTGGGTAGGGAAGTGGTTAAATGACCATTACTCAGTCATGGAACACTGTACCCTGATAATTTTATATAATTATTTTTTTTGAGGCATTTAATAACCACTTGTTTTTGTGTTTAATTTTCTTATATAAAGGCAAATACAGTGGAACCTCGGATTGCGAGTAATGAGCGTTTTGCAATACGAGCACTGTATTTCCTAACTCGGTTTGCGAGTGTTGTCTTGTAAAACGAGCTGGATTCTGGACAAAGCGGTGTGCAGTACCACGTTTGGCATGAGGTGGGGGGAGGGGGCTGATCAGCGCCGTTCGGAAATGCACAATAAGGCCCGAGGACAGTTCGGCTGACCTTGGCAAACCTCGAAAAGGCTCGGGAACGGAGTCTTTCCGAGGTTTGCAGAGGTCAGCCGAACTGTCCTCGGGCCTTTCCGGCCATTTCCGAGGCTCTCCGGTGCCCCCCGCCTCTGGCCACATTTGGTATTGCATGCCAGTTAAGTCAATGCGGAACAAAAATTTTTTTGTTTCCATTGACTTCAATGGGGAAACTCGCTTTGATATGCGAGTAATTTGGATTATGAGCATTCTCCTGGAACAGATTATGCTCGTAACCCGAGGTTCCACTGTATTTTGAAAAAAAAAAACCCCACCTTTCTTAGTTTCTGTTATAAAACTTTGTAAATAAATAATCTTTCTTCGTAAATTTAGGCCAAAATGTATTTTGCTACATTTCTTTGGTAAAAAAAATAGGTTTATATATTTCGTCTGTGTGAAACTTATAAAGTCTACATGGTATATACATATACTGTATATTTGAAATTAAATCCTGATGTTTTGACTGCCTATTTAAATTCTCGTGGCCCTAAAATGCAAAATGCATGGTATCTCTTAGGAATGTAGTCAGTGGGACATGCAAATAGGTCAAGTCAGGTGGAAGGTAGAGGCATGCTCAATAAACAGGCAAAGGATCGGTTCATACAGTCAGTACAGGAGGCAGTCAGAGACAACACTGCACTGGCGTTGCGGTGATCAGGAAAGCTGTTGCTAGCTACACTGGCTCTGATGACACTATACTAATGCGGCAGAGATCAATGACACTGTTGATGTCTGCACTGGCTCTGGTGACAGTGGCACTGGTGTGGCTAGCGAACAGGAATATTGCTCTTTTTTGGTGACACTGTAACTAGTGTGATGGTCATTGGGGACACTGTGACTGGCTGGTCACACTGTCTGCATTCTGGGCCTTTACCTGCCCTGTATGGATATCAGATTGGGAGCAGCAGTTGTGTAATTACAACTGCTCTGTCCCAATAGACATCGATGGGTCCACCTGAAAAGGGATTTATGGAACACCTGTGCATCCCCGTACAGTTAAACATGCTCCTTTAATAATGCATCTTGTGCGAATGAGGATTTATGGTGACACTGGGATTGGTGTGGCGGGGATCAAGGACATTGGGACTGGCTGTACTATTAGGCCTCATTCACATGGAGTGTATCAATGCATATCCCATGCGAGGGCCATTTTTACCCACACAGGTGTTCCATGTATCCCAGTGCAGGCAGTCCCATAAATTTCTATTGGAAAGCAGTGGCTGCTTGAACATAGCCACTACTCCAAATCTGACATCTATGCGGGTGCGTGTCCTCAAACTTGTGTCCATGGGGATGCATGGAACATCTGGGCATCTTCTTGTGGGTAAACGCAACCCTTACATGGAGTATGCTTTGATATCCCCCATGTCAGGGGTAGGCAACCTCAGGCCTTCAGCCGTAGTGAAACTACAAGTCCTATTAGACATTGCAAGACCCTGACAATCACAGACATGACTCCTAAAGGCCAAGGCATGATGGGATTTGTACTTTCAAAATAGCTTAAGTGCCAAGGTTGCCTACCCCTGCCCTATGTAAACAAAGCCTTATGGTGACACTGGGACTGGTGTGGCAGTGTACAGGGACACTGTGACTGGCTGTGCTGGTGTGAGTGTGTAAGGACTTGTTTGCATTTGCAGGTGGGGGAATAAAACTCTGTTGCTAAAATGCATTTTTACCACCCCTCAAATGCCCCCCCCCTTTAGTTGTAAAGGTACACATGCAGGAATTATACCCCCTGCCATGCTCAGTGGGCACTACCGCCTGCCAAGCGTGACCTATTCAAGTGAAGATGTGACTGCCCCGCAACTGCACATAATGCATGTGGTTGTGTTATAGTAGTTTAGCATTTACGGGTTTAAAAAAGGCAATGGGGTTGCTATATAATGACTACTTACTGCATGATAAATGCTCTCTGAAGAGTAATCCACCGTGGATCACTCTCCAGAGAAGCAAGTGTATACGAGCCCTAAAAAATATGTCACTGTCACCAGAGCAGTGCAGTGACACTATGGTAATATTATACTGCTCTGGCCAATGATCAAAGACACTGTATGCTGCACTGGCATATTGTGCCCTTGATCACTAACAACGTGCTGGCGGTGAGATCAGCAGTCCAACTTTGTTGCACTGGGATCAAAGAAGCAATGAAATAAATTAGATGAATAAAAAGCAGCTGACTCAAAATGCAGGAAAAGCACAATAGAGATATGTAGAAAATGGTGCAGCGCTTATATGGGAACTGAATCACTCATAACGTTAAATGTAATTGAACAATAATAAAGTCCATATAAAAATTCTTGTGGAGATCACTGGTTTGGACACCGCCACCAACACCCAAACACACTGCTTCTTACCAAAAGGAAGATAAAAACTTGCAAGACAATATATCAATAGCGGCTCTTCAAAAGCAAAGGGTATAGAGAAAAGGCAGCAGCTCCTTTAGTACAAGTCAGCAATCCTAGATGCCTCCCAAGATAGGATCCTCAGCAGCATAAGCATAATCAGGCCCTTAATCGACCTCGTTAGTGGATAACCCAGGAAAAAGAAAAGAAAACACTTCATAGTGCAGACATGACAAGAAGTAATTTAATAAAGGATAAAGAAGTTGATACACTCACATTTATATCATTTATATCAAGCAAAAAGTAAATATCAAGCAGATAAACGTCCAGGGCTTCTACCCATAAAGATGGCCGCCGGGTCCCAGTACAAGCGTCGCATCACACGTTACAGGCGCCTCCCTACTAGCTTCGTCATCACTAACGTCTTCAGGGGCGTGGCCTGACATGCAGTGCGATGATCATAAATAGGGGACGGCAGGAAATAGGCGGGTCAATCAACCAATTACAGGAAGCAAGAAGTAAAAATGCACTCCAACAACAGAAAACGGCCATAGATACGATCTAGTTCTGTTCAAATGATAGTAACAAAACAAGTAATCGGTATTCTGGTACTTACAATCAACACCATTACACACAGCAAAACCTGTAAAATTACATATCAAAAAATACATATCAACACATGTATTTTTTGATATGTAATTTTATAGGTTTTGCTGTGTATAATGGTGTTGATTGTAACCTTTTGTGTTGTTATTCTAGCAATATTTATATCAAACCACAAGATGGTGCTGTTTCCCAGTGCGGTCACTACTTTTTATTCTTGTCATTTGAATTTTAATGTAACATTATCCCACCTACACACTATGTTATTATGAAATAGTTAAGATTAGTGTTTGTGTTCTGATTTTAGTACCAGAATACCGATCACTTGTTCTATTTCTGTCATTTGAACAGAACTAGATCATATCTATGGCCGTTTCCTGTTGTTGGAGCGCATTTTTACTTCTTGCTTTCTGTAATTGGATTGCAATGAGTGACCCGCCTATTTCCTGTCGTCCCCTATTTATGATCATTGCACCGCACATCAGGCCATGCCCCTGAAGACGTTAGTGATGACGAAACAAGTAGGGAGGAGCCTGTAACGTGTGACGCGACGCTTGTACTGGGAAACAGCGGCCATCTTTATGGTTAGAAGCGCTGGACGTTTCTTCCGTTTTTTATCTGCTTGATATTTACTTCATAAATGTGAGTGTATCAACTTCTTTATCCTTTATAAAATGACTTATTGGGATGTCTGCACTATGAAGTGTTTGCTTTTCTTTGCTGGGTTCTCCATTAACAAGGTCAATTAAGGGCCTGATTATGCTCATGCTGCTGAGGATCCTATCTTGGGAGGCATCTAGGATTGCTGACTTGTACTAAAGGAGCTGCTGCCTTTTCTCTATATCCTTTGCTGTTGAAGAGCCGCGATTGATATATTGCCTTGCGAGTTTTTGTCTTCCTTATGGTAAGAAGCAGTGTGTTTGGGTGTTGGTGGCGGTGTCCGAACCAGTGATCTCCACAACAATTTTTATATGGACTTTATTATTGTTCAATTACATTTAATGTTATAAGTGATTCAGTTCCCAACTTCCTTTATATTGGCTTATGGAATTTACAAATGCGCCAATGTGGAAATTGGAATTTTTTTAAACTGTGGGCGATTCGACATCTGATAAAAATGGTCCCGGCGGCAGATTCGCCATGGTATCACTTTTATAGGCAGCGGGAGAGGTGCCCCCGCCGATTCCCCATCATTTCCCGCTTACTGAAGAGATTGGTAAAGGCGGAAACAATCCGATCCCCTGGATCAATGGCCAGGAAGTCCCATGAGGGCAAGATGGCCCCCACTCTACTCTATGCCCTTGGAGGACCCGAGCGTCATCTGACGTCACTTCTGCCTAATGGCCTTAAAGTGGAGTTCCACCCCAAAAAAAAACAATTCACCAAAAATCTACAAATAAATAGAAAAAAATAAAATTTTACTTACCAGAAATAGCGGTTGCTATGCGGACCTTCCAAATCTGCCTCTTCATCCTCCGCGGGTTGTCTTCATCCTCACGTTGTCTTCTGGGGAATAGTGCACGCTGCCTTCTGGGAACTGTGTGTATCCCAGAGAGCAGCCGCCCATTCAGAAAACATAGCGAGACTCGCGCATGCGCAGAAGGAAACGGGCAGTGAAGCCGCAAATCTTCACTACCTGATTCCCTTAGTGAGGATGGCGGCGCCGGGAGCTGCCAGGATCGAGGGATCAGCCTCCGGGGCCGACATCACGGGCGAGTAGGACAGGCAAGTGTCCTTATTAAAAGTCAGCAGCTACAGTGTTTGTAGCTGCTGACATTTAAAAAAAAAATCGTGGGTGGAATCCCGCTTTAACCACTTCCATACAGGGCTTTTTATACCACTTCCATACCGGGCCTATTCTGGCACTTCTCTCCTACATGTACAAATCATCATTCTTTTGCTAGAAAATTACTCAGAACCCCCAAACATTATATATATATGTTTTTTTAGCAGACACCCTAGGGAATAAAATGACGGTCGTTGCAACTTTTTATCTTGCACGGTATTTGCGCAATAATTTTTCAAACGCTTTTTTTTGGGGGAAAAAAATGGTTTCATGAATTAAAAAATAACAAAACAGTAAAGTTAGCCCAATTTTTTTTTTAAATATGAAAGCTTATGTTACGCCGAGTAAAAAGATACCTAACATGTCACGCTTTAAAATTGCGCACACTCATGGAATGGCGCCAAACTTCGGTACTTAAAAATCTCCATAGGCGACGCTTTGAAAATTTTTACAGGTTACCAGGTTAGAGTTACAGAAGAGGTCTCGTGCTAGAATTGTTGCACGCGCTCTAACGCATGCGGCGATACCTCACATATGTGGTTTGAACGGCGTTTACATATGCGGGCGGGACTTTCGTGTGTGTTTGCTTCTAAGCGCGAGCTATTGGGGACGGGCGTTTTAAAAAAAAATAAAAAATTTTTTTTTTATTTAACTTTTTTTTTATTTTTCCTTTTTTTTTTTACAATTTTTTTTTTTTTTTTTACACTTTTATTCCTATTACAAGGAATGTAAACATCCCTTGTAATATGAATGTATGTGACAGGTCCTCTTTATGGAGAGATGCGGGGTCAATAAGACCCCACACTTCTCCTCCAGGCTGGTAAGCATAAGATCAGTGAAAAAAATTTCACTGATCTCATACTTACAGCCGCAATGGCGGCTTTGTTTACATTTGAGGACCCGGGCGTGACGTCATCACATCGCGCCCGGGCCTCCGACAATCATAGAGATGAGTCATCTCTATTCTCATCACGTGACCCACCACCGGCGCCGACGATTCTCTCAGGGTCCCCGATCGCACGGGAGAGCCCGGAGAAGCACCGGATGGCGGCGGGAGGGGGGGGTGTCCTTTCCCGCCGCCTATAAGAACGATCAAGCGGCGGAATCGCCGCTATGATCGTTCTTATGGTGCGCAGGATCGCCGGCTCTAAACAAGGATATCTGAATGATGCCTCTAGCTGCAGGCATCATTCAGATATCCCCCCTCAAAGCGGAGGACGTCATATGACGTCCACCCGGAGGGAGAGAGGATTCCTGCCGGCGTCATTTCCCAATGGCCCGGTATAGAAGGGGTTAAAGGGACAATTTTTTTATTGGTAAATGTAAAATTAATTTTATTTTTATTTTTTACTTTCAAGTGTACAGTAAATGTGAGATCTGAGGTCTTTTTGACCCCAGGTCTCACAATAAAGAGGAACTGTCATGCTTATTTCTATTACAAGCGATGTTTACTTTACTTGTAATAGGAATAAAAGTGATATTTTTTTTTTTTCAAAGGGACAGTGTAAAAAAAAAATAAGAAAAAAAAGGAAAAATAAAATTTAAAGTGCCCTGTTCCTCCGAGGTCACAGGCACACATACGTAAGTTGCGCCCACATATGTAAACGGTGTTCAAACCACATATGTGAGGTATTGCCACGATCGATAGAGCGAGGGCAATAGTTCTAGCACTGAACCTTCTCTGTAACTCTAAACAGGTAACCTGTAAAATGTTTTAATACGTCGCCTATGGAGATTTTTAAGTATTGTAGTTTGTCCCCATTCCATGAGAGTATGCAATTTTGAAGCATGACATGTTAGATAACTATTTACTCTGCCTAACATCATCTTCCACATTTTACAAAAAACTGTGCTAGCTTTACTGTTTTTTTTTATTTTTATGAAAGTGTATTTTTTCCCCAAAAATTGCATTTGAAAGACCGCTGCGCAAATACCGTGTGACATAAAATATTGCAATGACCACCATTTTATTCTCTAGGGACTCTACTAAATATATATATATATATATATATATATATATATATATATATATATAATGTTTGGGGGTTCTAAGTAAATTTCTAGAATTTTTTTTTAACTTGTAAACAAGTGTGAGAAAAAGGCCTGGTCCCTAAGTGGTTAATAGGTTAAAGCTAAGCATTTACATATGATTTGAGAAACTTTGGGAATAAACGTCATCCACTGCAACACCCTGTCTAATTAAAATATTAAAGAGTATATGAGATTTTAGTGATTGGATCTACATACGATACTCTTTAAAATGTAAAAAAAAAAAAAATCACACATTTACAATGATTAAAAGACAGATTGAAAAGAAAACTATTAGGCTCTTTGATAGTTTCTATAATATATACTAGACATCTACTGCCCCCTAGTGCTTTTTTATGTCCAAAGAATATTTCAAACACTGGAAATGGCTTACTAGTACGCATTTTACATACAGTACAATTCTTATGCCAGCAAAAAAGATTGCAGGATTACCAAAGTTTGTAGTGTAGTCAGTAGTAGGATTTATCAAGACATTTAATGCCTTTTCTCCTCTTGCACATTTTTGTTATCATTATTACTATGTTACCTATTTCATTTAAATTGCAGTCCATTGCAATAAACCACCAGGCTTCAGAAGAGTGTATCCCCCTGTCATGCAGATTGATTAGTGTCAGGTTTACAGGGGATAAAGTGGGGGTGCAGAGTCTCCAGGAGTATGGCTTTCAGTTCCCTGTCTCAGCCCATTTTGGAGACAGCTGAGTCGAAATGATACTTGAATCATCAATTCTTTGCTGGCAGATATTGCAACTGCAATTCAAGGATTCTATAAAAAGTCTTGTACAGTGTCCTACATACTGTACAGTATTATAAGTGAGGCCTATGTAAAAAACACGTACATTTATGTATATGCAAACTAAAAAAAAGTAGGCGATAGCCTTATGAAATAAAGGGTGAATCACAGTGAATATTATAACACCATAAACATATTAACATGAATTAAAATAAAATAAAAAATGTGCAAATATAATGATAAAGCCCCAAAAAAATCAATAAGCGCTGCCAATCACCGTGTCCATAAAAAATAAGAAAAAGTGACAGCTTCTCCTTTAGGATCCACTGTGCTCCACCACGTGCAGATAAATAATACACTCACCAGAACAATATGGTCAACAACAGTGGCGGCTGGTGCTCAAATTTTTTTGGGGGGGGGGGGGGGGCGCAAACAAACTGAAAAAAAAAACATCAATTGCCGCCACTGTGCCCATTAAACGCAGCCACTGTGCCCAAACGCCACTAGTTTGTCCCCAAATGCAGCCAGTTTCCCCCCCATATGCAGCCAGTTTCTCCCCCATAATGCAGCCAGTTTCTCCCCCATAATGCAGCCAGTTTCTCCCCCATAATGCAGCCAGTTTCTCCCCCATAATGCAGCCAGTTAATCCCCCATAATGCAGCCAGTTTGTCCTCATAATACAGCCAGTTTGTCCCCTATATGCAGCCAGTTTCTCCCCCAAATGCAGCCAGTTTCTCCCCTATATGCAGCCAGTTTCTCCCCCATAATGCAGCCAGTTTCTCCCCTATATGCAGCCAGTTTGTCCCCCAAATGCAGCCAGTTTCTCCCCTATATGCAGCCAGTTTCTCCCCCATATGCAGCCAGTTTCTCCCCCATAATGCAGCCAGTTTCTCCCCTATATGCAGCCAGTTTCTCCCCCAATATACAGCCAGTTTCTCCCCCATATTGCAGCCAGTTTCTCCCCCATAATGCAGCCAGTTAATCCCCCATAATGCAGCCAGTTTGTCCTCATAATACAGCCAGTGTGTCCCCTATATGCAGCCAGTTTCTCCCCCAAATGCTGCCAGTTTCTCCCCTATATGCAGCCAGTTTGTCCCCCATAATGCAGCCAGTTTCTCCCCTATATGCAGCCAGTTTGTCCCCCAAATGCAGCCAGTTTCTCCCCTATATGCAGCCAGTTTCTCCCCCATATGCAGCCAGTTTCTCCCCCATAATGCAGCCAGTTTCTCCCCTATATGCAGCCAGTTTCTCCCCCAATATACAGCCAGTTTCTCCCCCATAATGCAGCCAGTTTCTCCCCTATATGCAGCCAGTTTGTCCCCCAAATGCAGCCAGTTTCTCCCCTATATGCAGCCAGTTTCTCCCCCATAATGCAGCCAGTTTCTCCCCAATAATGCAGCCAGTTTCTCCCCTATATGCAGCCAGTTTCTCCCCCAATATACAGCCAGTTTCTCCCCCAATATGCAGCCAGTTTCTCCCCTATATGCAGCCAGTTTCTCCCCCATATGCAGCCAGTTTCTCCCCCATATGCAGCCAGTTTCTCCCCCAATATGCAGCCAGTTTCTCCCCCATAATGCAGCCAGTTTCTCCCCCATAATGCAGCCAGTTTCTCCCCCATAATGCAGCCAGTTTCTCCCCCATAATGCAGCCAGTTTCTCCCCCATATGCAGCCAGTTTCTCCCCCATAATGCAGCCAGTTTCTCCCCCATAATGCAGCCAGTTTCTCCCCCATAATGTAGCCAGTTAATCCCCCATAATGCAGCCAGTTTGTCCTCATAATACAGCCAGTTTGTCCCTTATATGCAGCCAGTTTGTCCCCTATATGCAGCCAGTTTGTCCCCCAAAATGCAGCCAGTTTCTCCCCTATATGCAGCCAGTTTGTCCCCCAAATGCAGCCAGTTTCTCCCCTATGTGCAGCCAGTTTCTCCCCCATATGCAGCCAGTTTCTCCCCCATAATGCAGCCAGTTTCTCCCCTATATGCAGCCAGTTTCTCCCCCAATATACAGCCAGTTTCTCCCCCATAATGCAGCCAGTTTGTCCTCATAATGCAGCCAGTTTCTCCCCCAATATACAGCCAGTTTCTCCCCCATAATGCAGCCAGTTTCTCCCCCATATGCAGCCAGTTTGTCCTCATAATACAGCAAGTTTGTCCCCCCCAGCCCTGCACTTACCTTCCTCGAGTCAGCGCCGTCCTTCTTCCGTCCTCGATGTCTTCTCCCGCCCTCGATGTCACTTCAGCCAATCAGGTTACCGGTAACCAGACCCGGTGAACCTGATTGGCCAGGGAACGCACCCCTGTGCGTCCTCTCATTAGGTATTTAGAAGCCGATTACAGCCCTCAGGCTGTAGTCGGGAAGCCTATCAGAGCCTGCTGGCTCTGATAGGCACTTCTAAAGGCCAATCAGACGCTGTGACTCAGATGGCCGGCGCTCAAGGGGCCGGCCATCTGAATAGTGGGCGGCAGCAATACATAGGTTCATGCAATGCATGAACCTATCTATTGTTGTGGTGAGTGACGGCCGGGCGCAGAAGCGAGCGGTAGCAGCGCTTCTGCGCCCACTATGGTCGCGCCGCCATGTGTAAAAAAAAGACATAAAAAAAAAAAACAACAACTCTTAAAGGGCCCGTTTTTTTTTTTTTGTTTTAAAATTATTTTTTTTGGTGACCACAGGAGGGGGGGGGGGGGCGGGCCGCCACTGGTCAACAATGTAGACTACAAATGCTCTAAACTTGGATCTAGATTCCCCAAAGACCTTCCATCGATTTTCTTTTAAGAAGCCATGGTGTTTCTCATTCATTAATATGAATCATAAAAAAGCCCAGAAAATTGAAGGTATATAGTGTAGTATATTTATTGAACTCCAATGGATAAAGGCTAGTGTTGAGCGAACCCGAACTGTAAAGTTTGGGTCCGTACCGAACTTTAGCTTTTTCCCGAACCCGAACCCGGACTTTGCCCAAAAGTCCGGGGTCGGGTTCAGGTTCGGCAATCTAATAACGCATTTAGAAATGCTTCAGGGGCCAGCCAATCACCTTTTGATTAGCTGGTGCGCCCTTAGAGGCCATCATAGCCATGCCTGCTAATGGCATGGCTGTGATTGGTCAGTGCAACATGTGACCCAGCTTCTATAAGCTAGAGCAGTGTTTCTCAACTCCAGTCCTCAAGGCGCCCCAACAGGTCATGTTTTCAGGATTTCCCTCAGATGAAACAGCTGTGGGAATTACTAAGGCAGTTAAACTGATCAAATAACCTGTGCAAAACAATGGAGAGCCTGAAAACATGACCTGTTGGGGCGCCTTGAGGACTGGAGTTGAGAAACACTGAGCTAGAGGCACACAGCACACATGACACTCTGCTTCAGAATAGATAGGGAGAGGATCTAGTCTGCTGCTGCTGCTTTTAGGGAGAGATAGAAAAATACATGAGGTAGTCCTGATTCTGCAATCTGAGGGAAAAGATAGAGAGATAGTGTAGTGTAGGGCCAGGTTCCTGTGTTGGTGCTTTCAGGGAGAGAGAATATTATATAGGAGTCCAGATTCAGAGATTAAAATCAGCGATCTGCATAGGTCTACCTATTTGTGTTGCAGTGCACAGTCTTTTTACACTGCCATGAGCCCAGTGTCAGAGAAAATCTAACTTTTCGGGGGAAAAAAAAGGCACTTTATTGTTCTCTTTTCCAAAAGACCCATAGGGCAAAAAAAAAAAAAAAAAAGCATTTTATTTTGCTCGTGCAAAAAAAGACCCGTTTAGGGCAAAAAAAATAAAAAATTGCACTTTAATGTACGCTTGCAAAAAACGCCGTTTAGGGGCACAAAAAAAAGTTTGCAGTGTGTTATACATATTTTGAGGTGTGTGAAATAAACAATTTCTATATAGTTTTCTCCTACTGTGCTATACTAAAAAAACAACATTTTTTTTGAATAGCATTTTCTGCAGTTCTGTAGCTGTGCGATTCAGCGGTTACGTACTGTGGGTGTGTTCTGCTCTTCCAAAAAACGCCGTTTAGTGGCACCAAAAAAAGTTTGCAGTGTGTTATACATATTTTGAGGTGTTTGAAATAAACAATTTCTTTATAGTTTTCTCCTACGTTGCTATACTAAAAAAACAACATTTTTTTTGAATAGCATTTTCTGCAGTTCTGTAGCTGTGCGATTCAGCGGTTACGTACTGTAGGTGTGTTCTGCTCTTCCAAAAAACGCCGTTTAGGGGCACAAAAAAAAGTTTGCAGTGTGTTATACATATTTTGAGGTGTGTAAAATAAACAATTTCTATATAGTTTTCTCCTACTGTGCTATACTAAAAAAACAACATTTTTTTTGAATAGCATTTTCTGCAGTTCTGTAGCTGTGCGATTCAGCGGTTACGTACTGTGGGTGTGTTCTGCTCTTCCAAAAAACGCCGTTTAGTGGCACCAAAAAAAGTTTGCAGTGTGTTATACATATTTTGAGGTGTTTGAAATAAACAATTTCTTTATAGTTTTCTCCTACGTTGCTATACTAAAAAAACAACATTTTTTTTGAATAGCATTTTCTGCAGTTCTGTAGCTGTGCGATTCAGCGGTTACGTACTGTGGGTGTGTTCTGCTCTTCCAAAAAACGCAGTTTAGGGGCACAAAAAAAAGTTTGCAGTGTGTTTATACATATTTTGAGGTGTGTGAAATAAACAATTTCTATATAGTTTTCTCCTACTGTGCTATACTAAAAAAACAACATTTTTTTTGAATAGCATTTTCTGCAGTTCTGTAGCTGTGCGATTCAGCGGTTACGTACTGTGGGTGTGTTCTGCTCTTCCAAAAAACGCCGTTTAGTGGCACAAAAAAAGTTTGCAGTGTGTTATACATATTTTGAGGTGTTTGAAATAAACAATTTCTTTATAGTTTTCTCCTACGTTGCTATACTAAAAAAACAACATTTTTTTTGAATAGCATTTTCTGCAGTTCTGTAGCTGTGCGATTCAGTGGTTACGTACTGTGGGTGTGTTCTGCTCTTCCAAAAAACGCCGTTTAGTGGCACAAAAAAAAGTTTGCAGTGTGTTATACATATTTTGAGGTGTTTGAAACAAACAATTTCTTTATAGTTTTCTCCTACGTTGCTATACTAAAAAAACAAATTTTTTTTTGAATAGCATTTTCTGCAGTTCTGTAGCTGTGCGATTCAGCGGTTACGTACTGTGGGTGTGTTCTGCTCTTCCAAAAAACGCCGTTTAGTGGCACCAAAAAAAGTTTGCAGTGTGTTATACATATTTTGAGGTGTGTGAAATAAACAATTTCTATATAGTTTTCTCCTACTGTGCTATACTAAAAAAAAAACATTTTTTTTGAATAGCATTTTCTGCAGTTCTGTAGCTGTGCGATTCAGCGGTTACGTACTTTGGTTGTGTTCTGCGCTTCCAAAAATACCCATTTAGGGCTAGATCCTAAATTTTGAAAATATGAGGAGAAGGTCAAATGGACGTGGTGGCCCCGGTCATGGTGCTGCTGGTGGAGCTCCTGTTGCAGGGAGAGGACGTGGTGGATTTGTGCCAGATACACGCACAAGTGAAACACCTTCCTCAGGTGCGAGTAGGCGACCGAGCCTGCGGCGGTATTTTGTCGCGCCTAATGAGGCTGTACGAATGTTTAGGCCAGGACAAGTACAGGCGATAGTAGATTGGGTTGCTGACAGTGCCTCAGGTTCCTTCACATTGTCTACCACCCACTCTTCTGATGAAAGAACAGAGTTGGCACCTGAAACCCATGTCCATCAGTCTTTCACCTCACCCCCTTGCAAATCAGCCAAGCAGTCTGAGCCCCAAATCATGCAGCAGTCTCTTCTGCTTTTCGATGACTCTGTTAGCAGGGTTTCCCTGGGCCATCCACCTAGCCCTGCCCCAGAAGTGGAAGAGATTGAGTGCACCGATGCCCAACCACTTATGTTTCATGATGAGTACATGGGAGGACCATCGCAGTACGTCTCGGATGATGACGAAACACAGGTGCCAACTGCTGCTGCTTTCGCAATTGTGCAGACAGACAAGGAGGGCAGCGGTGAAGACTGGGTGGAAGATGATGTGGAGGACGATGAGGTCCTCGACCCCACATGGAATCAACGTTATGCAGGTGACCAGTGTAGTTTGGAGGAAGAGGCGGTGGTCGCACAGAGCCACCAGCACAGCAGAAGAGGGAGCAGGGTGCAAAAGCAGAGCGTCTGTCAGCTAGACAGTATGTCTGCTACTGCCCAACGCAGCAAGGGACCGAGCACACCAAAGCCAGGTCCAAGGAGTTCCCCAGCGTGGCAGTTCTTCACACAATGTGCTGATGACAAGACACGAGTGGTTTGCACGCTGTGCAATCAGAGCCTGAAGCGAGGCATAAACGTTCTCAACCTGAGCACAAGCTGCATGACCAGGCATCTAAGTGCAAAGCACGAGCTGCAGTGGAGTAGACACCTCAAAAACCAAGAAAGGTCTCTGGCTCCTCCTGCTTCCTCTTCTGCTGCAGTCTCGGCCTCTTCATCCACCTCTGTAGTGACAGTGGCACCTGCCACCCCGCAAACAGAGCATCTGCCAGCAACACTACCACCTGGGTCACCAACCATCTCCACAATGTCCCATGGAAGCGTTCAGCTCTCTATCTCCCAAACATTGGAGCGGAAGAGGAAGTACCCCCCTAGCCACCCGCGATCCCTGGCCCTGAATGCCAGCATTTCAAAACTCCTGGCCTTTGAAATGCTGTCATTCCGTCTGGTGGAGACGCAGAGTTTTAAAAGCCTGATGGCATTGGCTGTCCCACAGTACGTCGTGCCCAGCCGCCACTATTTTTCCAGGCGAGCCATCCCTTCCCTGCACAACCAAGTGGGGGACAAAATCAGGTGTGCACTGCGCAACGCCATCTGTGGCAAGGTCCACCTAACTACGGATGCGTGGACCAGTAAGCACGGTCAGGGACGTTATATCTCCCTAACAGCACACTGGGTAAATGCAGTGGCGGCTGGGCCTGAGGCAGATAGCAGTTTGGCGCATGTCCTTCCACCACCGAGGATTGCAGGGCGCTTCAGTTTGCCTCCTGTTGCTAACTCCTCCTACTCCGCTTCCTCATCCTCTACCGCCTCCTCATCCGGTCAGCGTAACACCTTCACCACCAACTTCAGCACAGCCAGGGGTAAACGACAGCAGGCAGTTTTAAAACTTTCCTGTTTGGGGGAAAAACCCCACACCGCGCAGGAGTTGTGGAGGGACATGGAACAACAGACCAATGAGTGGTTGCTGTCAGTGAGCCTCAAGCCCGGCCTGGTGGTGTGCGATAATGGGCGAAATCTCGTAGCAGCTCTGGGCCTAGCCGGTTTGACGCACATCCCTTGCCTGGCGCATGTGCTGAACTTGGTGGTCCAGAGGTACCTTAAAAATTACCCCAATATGCCAGAGCTGCTGCAGAAAGTGCGGGCTGTGTGTGCGCACTTTCGGCGTTCTCACCCTGCTGCTGCTCGCCTGTCAGCGCTGCAGCGTAACTTTGGCCTTCCCGCTCACCGCCTTATATGTGACGTGCCCACAAGGTGGAACTCCACCTTGCACATGCTGGCCAGACTGTGCGAGCAGCAGCAGGCGATAGTGGAGTTTCAGCTGCAGCAATCACGCGTGAGTCGCTCTGCGGAACAGCACCACTTCACCACCAATAACTGGGCCTCCATGCGAGACCTGTGTGCCTTGTTGCGCTGTTTCGAGTACTCCACCAACATGTCCAGTGCCAATGACGCCGTTCTTAGCGTTACTATCCCAGTTCTATGCCTCCTTGAAAAAACGCTTCGGGCGATGATGGAAGAGGATGTGGCACAGGAGGATGAGGAGGAGGAGGAGGAAGCGGGATCATTTCAAAGGCTTTCAGGGCAGTCTTTCACAAGTGGCTACGAGGGTGGGTTCCTGCACCAACAAACGCCAGGTACACAATTGTCCGGCAGAAAGGAAACAGTTCTCGAGGATGACGAGGTGGAGGAGGAGATGGAGGAGGAGGAGGAGGAGGAGGCATTTTCACAGCAGGGTGGCACCCAGACCAGCTCGTGGCCATCACTGGTGCGTGGCTGGGGGGATACAGAGGACACAGACGATACACCTCCCACAGAGGACAGCTTTTCTTTGCCTCTGGGCAGCCTGACACACATGAGCGATTACATGCTGCAGTGTTTCCGCAATGACCGCCGAGTTGCCCACATTTTAACTGGTGCTGATTACTGGGTGGCCACCCTGCTGGATCCCCATTACAAGGACAACGTACCGTCCTTAATTCCCTCACTGGAGCGGGATCGTAAGATGCGCGAGCAACAGCGCACGCTGGTAGACGCGCTGCTGGTGGCATTCCCACCTGACAGCGGGCGTACGGTGGAAGCACAAGGCGAAGGCAGAGGAGGAGGAAGAGGTCGCCAACGCAGCCGGGGCACCGGCAGCACCTCAGAAGGCAGGGTTAGCATGGCTGAAATGTGGAAAAGCTTTGTCAGCACGCCACAACAACCATCACCACCAGCTGAGATGGAACGTCTTAGCAGGAGGCAGCATTTCACCAACATGGTTGAGCAGTATGTGTCCACAGGCCTACACGTACTGGATGACGGGTCTGCCCCCTTTAACTTCTGGGTCTCCAAATTGGGCACATGGCCTGAGCTTGCCCTTTATGCCTTGGAGGTGCTGGCCTGCCCTGCAGCCAGTGTATTATCTGAACGTGTATTTAGCACGGCAGGGGGCGTTATTACAGACAAGCGCAGCCGCCTGTCCAGAGCCAATGTGGACAAGCTCACGTTCATTAAAATGAACCAGGCATGGATCCCACAGGACTTGTCCGTACCTTGTGCAGAATAGACATGTATACCTGTGTTGTGACAAAAACTGTCCGGCCATCGGATTGTGTCCGGCCCATACTGCGAAGGCGCAGCGCTTGCGCAGTACAGAGGACAAGGAGATTCACAAAATCTACGAAGATGAACGGCGCCTGCGCTGTGAGTGCAGGTTCAAGCCCCACCATCCAAGTGGACATACGGTAGCACATAGTAACAGGGCCCCTCACGGGCTCGGTTCGATCGCCACGCTTCGGGCACGGCCTCACTTGGCTCGTCTTAAACCACGGATGGTGTGGCCTTCACCTGAACTCACCACGCAGGCGCCGTTCATCTTGGGAGATTTTAGAAATCCCATTGTCCTACATACTGAGCAAGCGCAGTACAGGGTGGACACTATTTGACGGGGGACAGAATTCGACACATCACCAGCATTACACAGCCATTGTTGTATTTTTGAATCAGTGTTGGCTACCTCGTCCTCCTCCACCGCCGCTTCCACCTACACAGCCACATCCACCGCCACTTCAACCTCCTACTCCATATGGACCTCGTCCTCCTAGGTCAAGATTATTATTTTTTATTTTTATTTTTTTTATGTTATTTTAAGTTATTTCCCTATCCACATTTGTTTGCAGAGCACTTGCCATGCTCTTAACAACATTTTGCTGCCATTTGCAGCCCTCTAGCCCTTTCCATTACCTTTTTAGAGCCTTTTTAGTCCTTAGAAGTCCGGGTCCCCATTGACTTCAATGGGGTTCGGGTTCGGGTCCGGGTTCGGGTTAAAGTTCGGTCCCGAACCCGAACTTTTTTCCGAAGTTCGGCCGAACCCGTCGAACCCGAACATCCAGGTGTCCGCTCAACTCTAATAAAGGCCATAAAATGCACTCACATGACAATGTGCCTAGAAAGGCACCAACATAAACATATCACTCTCCCAACGGGATGATAACCATACTGCCCCCTGCAAGCCACCACATACACTAATGTACCCCCTGTGCCTGGACAGAGGGGATGTTAATAAAAATGTACTCTTGTAAAACACTATACACATGTAAGTGCGCACAAAGGCGTGTGCAATGCTTTTAGCAAATTTTTATGCAGTGATTTCCTGTCAGCAGTTCTGTCATTCGGAGGATCTTTTGAAGACACCCCATATGCATGAGCCCTAAAGCCCAGGATCTCCTCCTGCTCCCTAGTAGCTCCCCTTCTCTTTCCCTGCACCCCCCCCCAATTGTGTATTTTATGTTTGTTTTTTTACTTACCTTTTTCTAATACCTTAAGTTTGGTCACATAACACACTGGTTGCTCTTCTTCTTTGACTATTCTCCAGACTTCCTTTAATGATGCAAGTTTGTGATGCGAGGGCACCATGATAACACCCTCCTCCCCATGTCCTGTTTATTATAGGTGTAGCGGGTATGTACCTTTTAAACTGGTGAGGACACCAGTGATGCATAGTTCCCTGCGGCCCAGCAGGTGGCGCTGTCACTTTGGGGCGGGGTTGAACCATCGCTGCAGTGCCGTACCCTTTGTGACCTCTCGCAGCGGTTGTACGGCGGGGTGGCAAACCCGCTGTGCATCCTGGGAGAGGGTATAAAGGGGGCGGACATCTTCGCCACGAGGTGGAGTCCCGGGCACCTTCAGCCTGAGGGCTGTGGTTGCGGTCGGTGTCCAGGCGGCCTAGGCCTGGACACCTGGCGTTCGTGTTCCATCCCAGACACCTTCAGTCTGGGGTGAGGTACTCAGCCGGAGGCCTGGGGCCCAGTACCTTCCGCTGAGTCCCGCGAGGGAGGGATTGTCCTAGGGGGCCCCGGGAGTGGGGCATCCGAATCCAGAGGCAAAAGGGACCGGAGGAGGGACTCACCCGAAGACCTGGTGCAGCAGATTGCCAGTGCCGGGTGAACCTCTGGAGACCGCCAGGAGGGATATCTTTCCCGAACAGTGGCCAAGTTCAACGAGGAAGTTCAGTCCACATTCAATGACTGGTAGCAGCGGTCCAGCTAATTCACTCAGGTCAGTGGCAGAGGCCTGCAATTAGGCCTGTGGCGGGGGCCTTAACAGTTCATCCGGTCGGTGGCAGCGACCAAAATTCACGGTCGGTGGCAGAGACCGTGCGCCAAGCCTATTCGCTAAACAGGAATAGGAGAGTACAGTTGTGCCTGGGACTACTCATTCCCACACCCCCCTGTTCATTGTTAATGGAAGTTCAACTGATTGTGTTACGAGAAATAAAGGAGTGTTGGACTTTGGATTGGTGTGGGGCTCTATTATTGGCAGACACGCTTCCAGGGAACAATAAGGCCTCATATGCAGTAGACAGACCCGGGAGGTAAATCAACTAACTTGCTCAACCCTCTTAAACACATGAGGGGAGAGCTTGGCGTAGTGTTCCTGCACTCTCCTCTCCCAGGTACCCCTAGACACAAGCCATTCACTATAACCGTGAGGGAGAGTGAGGCTCCGTTACACGTGGGGGCTCTGGTCCGGGATGTGTTTGTGCTACAATGGAGCTGGAGTTGTTGGAATTTGAAAGTGTCTGCCCGAAAGAGTTCCAAGTAGGTCGGCCATGTTGTTGGCCACGGCGCCATCAGGCACACCCTCCCTGCTCAGTTCATGGGCGTGACCCAGGGAAAGAGAAAGCCCGCGAACTGGAGTGCAAGAAGGGAGGAGTCCAATCGTGTGAAGGACTACACATGGGGACTTTGGCGCCAACAAGGCAGTGCGCAATGGATCAGCAAAGAGTCGCCATGTTCACCAATGCATCGTGGATTCCTATTCATCCCACTACCACGAGTCTGACTACTGCTGCTCCAATAACGGATACGGGGATTCGGCTAAAGCCCCGGGGACGATTCGCCCTGTACTCATGCATGGACGTTGAGGCCCTGGGTTTGATTTGTCCCGGATGTTCGGGACTGGTGTGTCAGCTGAAGCCATTTGGGCGCTGCGAGGCCTGCGGAGAGTTCTCATTTGAGGTGGAACCAACCATTGAAAAACCCAGAATCATCCACCTCAACCGCGCTACAGGCCACACCACTCATGAAGGAGGAATCGCTGCTTTTACAGCCATCCCCGTGCGCACTGCAGCAACCACAGGGGAGGTCGCAATCACTGAGGTACGGGAGAAATCCGAGGATGCTGACTCGGTCACCACTGTTTCCCAACGTCCACCGCCAAAGAGGAAGACCGGCTTGGTTGCCCCGTCCAGTGGTCGCGGTGGATCACCCTGCTTGCCCACGCCCGCCCCGTATGGATCCGGTAGGAAGAGTCCCGGACATCCCTTCTCAACTTTGGGCCGAGGCAAGCCGGACAAAGGGACTTGGTGTTGGGGCGGAGGTGTCGGGGAGTCACGGCCCTGTGTGTCCGCGCGAGGTGGCAATTCAGTCTCCACTACAGGCTACCTGCCCGCAGAGGAGTGTGACACCTCCGCCCTAGAATCGCTCTCCAATCCGGGAGACGATGTCATCATAGATTAACTTTTTGCTAAGAAGGGCTGGGACAAGATGCCTCTCTCCTCGTCCCGCAGAGTCAGGGATCCACCCATGTCTACAGGGGATAGTACACCCCGGGTGGAGGCACCAGCGCCTGAGGAGGGATCCCGTCCCCAGTCTGCCCTTCTACCTCCGGTGCCTCCTGCATCTGGCACCGGGGAAAAGAGACTGTTGTTGCGGCCGCCTATGCCTAGAGTGGAGGTGGTCAAGGCACCTCGCCATCCAGACGCCATCGTCCAATCGGGTGAGGGAGACTGGGACACTATGCCTCCACTGGCGAGACTTCAGCGTCTTTTCGGCCAAACAGTTGCTACTGAATATGGGTGGGAGTACCCGTACTTACCAAAGGAGCTTCTGTACGAAGTGGAAGTCTGCCGGGACTGCTGGTACAACGAATTTGTGTGGATGCACCTTCAGGGCCCACATGCCCGCAGGTACCTCGCGTGTTCCCCGAAAACCTCTGAGCGGTTCAAGGACTGTAAAGCATAGTGGATGTTGGGTCGGCACATCCATGCTGACAAAGTGTTGATTTGACGGAAAGAAGGAGAGGATGTCAAATATCACATAGAGACTGTGGATAAGCATTTCAAGCCCCTTGTCTTGCCGCATCCCAGATTCTACTTGTAGGAGAAAAGACTCCTTGCCTAGTGTTTGTTGCTGCTGAACTTTCCGGGGTTGTTTCCCGGGAAAACCCAGTGACTGTACCCGTGTTATGGGTGTTTGTGCTGTCTGGAGGAATTGAAGGACTGTTGCCGTTCCTTGTTCTTCATTCTTCCATCCCGCAAAGTGATCATGGACTTTGGGGTAGTTAGAAAGTTCAAAGAGAGAAGAAGATCTTCAACCAGTGCAGTTACCTTCACACTGTCACCAGGTGGCAGTGTTGCGCATCGATATTTACTGTTCACTCACACACTTATAGAAGGAAAGGGCTTCTCTACGGAGAGGTTCTTTCATTCTTACACAAACATATGTGTCAGGTATATGTGTGTTTAACGTTCTTTTCCCCTCTGCAGGCGAACATCTCATCAAGATCACTGAGAATGGGGTGGGTCTTAGTCAGGATGGGTGTAAGGGAATGTTGTTGTGAACATGTGATTCTGATAATGTGGTTATGTGTTGTTTGTTTCCCTCCTTTCCCTTTCATGTCAGGTTCAGGCACAATTGTTGGTATAAAAAAAAAAAAAACTTTTTATTTTTGAGATTTATTAGTCGGTCTCTGGATCGGGCTATGATGACCCTTTTTGGGCATGGTTTGCTCCAGACACTGGGGACCAGTGTCAAATAACAGGGGGGAGAGTGTAGCGGGTATGTACCTTTTAAACTGGTGAGGACACCAGTGATGCATAGCTCCCTGCGGCCCAGCAGGTGGCGCTGTCACTTTGGGCCGGGGTTGAACCATCGCTGCAGTGCCGTACCCTTTGTGACCTCTCGCAGCGGTTGTACGGCGGGGCGGGGAACCCGCCGTGCATCCTGGGAGAGGGTATAAAGGGCGGACATCTTCGCCAAGAGGTGGAGTCCCGAGCACCTTCAGCCTGAGGGCTGTGGTTGCGGTCGGTGTCCAGGCGGCCTAGGCCTGGACATCTGGAGTTCGTGTTCCATCCCAGACACCTTCAGTCTGGGGTGAGGTACTCAGCCGGAGGCCTGGGGCCCAGTACTTTCTGCTGGGTCCTGCGAGGGAGGGATTGTCCTAGGGGGCCCCGGGAGTGGGGCACCCGAATCCAGAGGCAAAAGGGACCGGAGGAGGGACTCACCCGAAGACCTGGTGCAGCAGATTGCCAGTGCCGGGTGAATCTCTGGAGACCGCCCGGAGGGATATCTTTCCCGAACAGGGGCCAAGTTCAACGAGGAAGTTCAGTCCACGTTCAATGACCGGTGGCAGCGGTCCAGCTAATTCACTCAGGTCAGTGGCAGAGGCCTGCAATTAGGCCTTTGGCAGGGGCCTCAACAGTTCATCCGGTCGGTGGCAGCGACCAAAACTCACGGTCAGTGGCAGAGACCGTGCGCCATGCCTATTCGCTAAACAGGAATAGGAGAGTACAGTTGTGCCTGGGCCTACTCATTCCCACACTCCCCTGTTCATTGTTAATGGAAGTTCAACTGATTGTGTTATGAGAAATAAAGGAGTGTTGGACTTTCGATTGGTGTGGGGCTCTATTATTGGCAGACACGCTTCCAGGGAACAACAAGGCCTCGTATGCAGTGAACAGACCCGGGAGGTAAATCAACTTACTTGCTCAACCCTCCTATACACATGAGGGGAGAGCTTGGCGTAGTGTTCCTGCACTCTCCTCTCCCAGGTACCCCTAGACACAAGCCATTCACTATAACCGCAAGGGAGAGTGAGGCTCCGCTACATAGGACATGGGATAAACAACAGAGGACGTCATTCAAAGAAGACCATCTAGTAAAAGCTGCTTTATTTCTATTTGAAACCTCCTATAGCACAAATTAACAAAGTCCTCAAAGTTGGGCTTTATGGACTCTGTGTGTTAAAGTGGTTGTAAACTCACTTTTCGTAAAAAAAAAAAAAAAGACACCTGCAAGAAAAAGACATAATGAGTATATGCATACTAGCTCATTATGTGGCACTTACCTCAGATCGAAGCCTCCGAAGCGCTCCTCGTCCCCCTCCGCAGCCATATCCGCTCCGACCGTCTTCCTGTTATCGCCGCTCCGGCGCTGTGATTGGCCGGAGCGGCGATGACGTCACACGCATGCACGCGGGGCCGGCTTTCTCTATTGAGAAAACCGGCAGTCTCCATAGAGAGAACCAGCAACGCGCAGAAAAAGGAACACTTTTTTGTCTATAAGCGGAGTCTTATTATAGTTAGGGGGCGGGGCGTTAGTTTTTAGGCGTGGTGTAGAGGGAAAGGGAAAATGCGGCATGCGGAATGTGCTGCAGTGGAAAATGGGCGTGGTTTAAACTTAACAGGGGGCGTGGCTCTAGGGGTGTGTGGTCCGAGTCTGAGATGAACGAGGGATGGAGGGAGAAAGAAATAGGGAGGAAATGTGAGAGAAGGAAAGAAAGGAAGAAATAGGGAGGGAAGGAGAGAGAAGGAAGGAAAGAAAGAGGGATGGAGGGACAGCATGCCCAGATCCTACACCACAGTGTAGTGTAGCGGGTATGTACTTTCCCGGGTGTAAATTTGAACTTGACAGAGACATTGGTGATGTGTAATTCCCTGCAGCCCAGCGGGTGGCGCTGTTGCCCTGGGCTGGGGTTGAATCATTGCTGTGTGTTGTGCTTCCTTTTTGTCCTCCCTCGGCAGCGGTATGGTGGGGCGGAGAACCCGCCGTGCTTGCTGGGAGAGGGTATAAAGGGGCCGGCCATCTTTGTCAAGAGGGAAGTCCCAGGCACCTTCAGCTTGTGGACGGTGGTTCGTGTCGGTCCTCTGGGTGGCCTAGGCCCAGAGGGCAATCGGAGGTCATGTTCCATCCCAGGCACATTTAGCCTGGGGTGAGGTACTCGGATGGAGGTCCGGAGCTCAGTGCCCAACACTGAGTTCCGCGAGGGAAGGAGATCCTAGGGAACCCCGGGAGTGGGTACCCGAATCCGGAAGGCGCAATGGACCGGGGGGAGCTCCTCACTTGAAGACCCGGTGCAGCATATTGCCGGTGACAGGTGAGCCTCTCGTCGGAGACCGCCTGGAAGGAAATTCCCCCTCGTGCGGAGACCGTAACCCACTTTCAGGAAGGAAAGTGGAGAACTACATTTTGTCTGGGCCTATTCGCATCCACACCTCCTTTTCTGTTCTGTTCCTACTAAGGGAGTTCAACTGATTGTGTTCATTCAAGAAGAATAAAGGAGTGTTGAACTTTAATGGTGTGGGGCTCATTTCCTAACCGACATTGTTCAAGGTGACTCTTGGAGGGAGGATCCAGGTGCACAACACTGACCCGAAGGTAATACAAGAACGTCGCTTATACCGCACTGACACATGTGGTGGAAGCCAGGCGTGGTGTCCCCGCTCCCTCCCCTCTAAGATACCCCTAGACAAGAGACGAGACGAGACGAGAGAGAGAGGGGAGTGAGGAGGCCGCTACACGTGGGGGCGCGGGTCCGGTATAGTGTTTGTGCACCACAGTATTGAACGTGTATGTTGGAAGAGTTAAGCGAATAGGCAGGCCTTCATTGGCCGAAGTGCATCCCTGCTCGAAGTCGTGGACATGACCCAATGAAGGGAAAGGCCTGCGCAGAAGAGTGGAAAGAGGGGGGAAGTTCAGCCGTGTGAAGTACTACACGTGGGGGCTTCTATTGCACTGCGCCACCAGGCACACCCCCATCGCTTAGTTTGTGGGCGTGACTCAGAAACAGAAAAGAAGAAAAGCCCGCGAACTGGAGCAAAGGGGAGGAGTCCAATACGTGTAAAGGACTACACGTGGGACATTGGCGCAAAAACTCTGCAGTGTGCGATGGATCAGCAACAGGTCGTCATGTTCGGACATACATCGTGGATTCCAGTTCACCCTTCCACCACGACATTGACTGCTGCTGCTCTGGTAACAGATACCGGGATCCGGCTAAAGCCAAGGGGTCGATTCGCCCTGTACTCGTGCATGGACGTTGAGGCCCTGGGTGTGATTTGTCCCGGCTGTTCGGGACTGGTGTGCCAGCTGAAGCCATTCGGGCGATGTGAGGCCTGTGGGGAGTTCCTGTTTGAAGTGGATCCGGCGGTTGAGAGGCCGAGAACCATTTACCCCGGCCGTGCTGTGGACAACACCACTCAGAGAAAAGGAATCACTGCTGTGAGAGCCATCCCTACGCACACTGCAACGACCGCGGAGGAGGTCGTAAAACCCCAACAGGAGAAATCCGAGGATGCTGACTCGGTCACCACTGTCTCGCAGCGTCCGCCACTGAAGAGAAAGACCAACATGGTAGCCCCGACCAGCGGTTGTGGTGGACCGTCTCGCCCGCTTACGCCCGGCCTGGATGGATCCGTTGACAAGAGTTCCGGACGTCCCGCTTCAAGTAAAGGCCGAGGTAAGCCAGGCGGAGAGATTTGGGGTGTGGGTGGAGGTGTCGGGAAGTCATGGCCTAGCGAATCCGCGGGAGGTGGTGGCTCAGTTTCTACAACCAGCTACATACCCGCGGAGGAGTGTGACACCTCTGACCTGGAGTCGCTCTCGGACATGGGAGACGACGTTGCTATAGACGATTTGTTTGCCGAGAAGGGCTGGGACAAAGTACCTCTCGCTTCATCTTGGAGAATAAGAGATCCACCAATGTCAACAGGGGAAATTACACCCTGGGTGGCGGCACCAGCGCCTGAAGAGAGGTCCCGTCCCCAGCCTGCTTCTACATCCCCATTGCCATCTTTACCGAAGGAAGGGAAAAAGAGACTGTTGCTGCGGGCACCAATGCCCAGATCAGATGTGATCAAGGTCCCTCGCCACCCGGACTCGATAGTTTTGCCTGGTGAAGGGGATAGAGCGACCATGCCTCCTTTGGCGAGATTGCAACGGCTATTTGGCCAGAAGGTTGCTGCAGACTATGGATGGGAGTATCCATACTTGTCGAAGGAACTGCTTTATGAGGTGGAAGTGTGCCGGGAGCGCTAGTACAATGACTTTGTTTGGACCCACCTTCAGGTTCCACACGCTCGCAGGTACCTGGCATGCTCTCCAAAAGCCTCTCAATGTTTTAAAGACTGCAAGGCAGAGTGGATGTTGGGACGACACATCCATGCAGATAAAGTGTTGATCCGGCGCAAAGAAGGAGAAGATGTGGAGTATCATCTGGAAACCATGGATCAGCACTTGAAACCACTTGTTCTGCCGCATCCCCCCTTTTACCTGTAGGAGAAAAGAGACTCCGTTCTTATCATGCTGCTGAACTTTCTGGGGCCTGTTGCTTTTGTGCCCAGAGGAATGAAGAACTGTTCCTGTGGTTCTTCACTTTTCCTGAAAGAGATTATGGACTCTGGGGTAGATAGGCCAAAGGAAAAAAGGAAAGTTCAACGAGTGCAGTTACCACGGTGCTGTCACCAGGTGGCAGTGTTGCGCAACGTTAAAACACTTTTCATGCACTCACTCCTTGGAGAAAAGGGATTTCTTCCCGAAGAAGTTTATTTTCCATTACACGAATACAGGTGTCAGGGTTATATGTGTTAATCCTTTCTTTTCCCTCTGCAGGAGAACATCCCATCAAGTCCACTGAGTATGGGGTGGGTCTTAGTCAGGATGGGGGGGGGGGAAGTCAAATGTGAATATGTGATTCAAAGTTATGAATCAGTGCTGTTGTTTCTCTCTTGTCTTTATTCCCTCTTTCTTCACAGGGCTCAGACACAATGTTTCAGTTGGATAGTTTTTTCTAAAGTTTTACATTTTTTTTGTACAATTGTTAGTCGGTTTCTGGATTGGATTATGTCAGCCGTTGAGGGCATGATTTACTCCAGACACTGGGGACCAGTGTCAAATGACCGGGGGGAGAGTGTAGCGGGTATGTACTTTCCCGGGTGTAAATTTGAACTTGACAGAGACATTGGTGATATGTAATTCCCTGCAGCCCAGCGGGTGGCGCTGTTGCCCTGGGCTGGGGTTGAATCATTGCTGTCTGTTGTGCTTCCTTTTTGTCCTCCCTCGGCAGCGGTATGGTGGGACGGAGAACCCGCCGTGCTTGCTGGGAGAGGGTATAAAGGGGCCGACCATCTTTGTCAAGAGGGAAGTCCCAGGCACCTTCAGCTTGTGGATGGTGGTTCGTGTCGGTCCTCTGGGTGGCTTAGGCCCAGAGGACAATCGGAGGTCGTGTTCCATCCCAGGCACCTTTAGCCTGGGGTGAGGTACTCGGATGGAGGTCCGGAGCTCAGTGCCCAACACTGAGTTCCGCGAGGGAAGGAGATCCTAGGGAACCCCGGGAGTGGGTACCCGAATCCGGAAGGCACAATGGACCGGGGGGAGCTCCTCACTTGAAGACCCGGTGCAGCATATTGCCGGTGACAGGTGAGCCTCTCGCCGAAGACCGCCTGGAAGGAAATTCCCCCTCGTGCGGAGACCGTAACCCACTTTCAGGAAGGAAAGTGGAGAACTACATTGTGTCTGGGCCTATTCGCATCCACACCTCCTTTTCTGTTCTGTTCCTACTAAGGGAGTTCAACTGATTGTGTTCATTCAAGAAGAATAAAGGAGTGTTGAACTTTAATGGTGCGGGACTCATTTCCTAACAGACATTGTTCAAGGTGACTCTTGGAGAGAGGATCCAGGTGCACAACACTGACCCGAAGGTAATACAAGAACGTTGCTTATACCGCACTGACACATGTGGTGGAAGCCAGGCGTGGTGTCCCCGCTCCCTCCCCTCTAAGATACCCCTAGACAAGAGACGAGACGAGACGAGAGGGAGAGGGGAGTGAGGAGGCCGCTACATGTGTATTCCATAAAGTTTAACAATCAGCAGATAAAGATACTCCAAATACCTGGTGTTAGCAGTTCAATCATCCCGGCACCAGGGTTGTTATGGTGTCAGGGTGATTGAAGCGCATTATTTCTATTATTTCATAGTAATATAAAATAGTTCAACTTACCATAATGCAGAATCAGTGGGAGCCCCGAACCTGTCACTTGTCACGTCACCTGCCACCCGATGCCATCAGGTGTCCCTAGCAGAGTCCCTCCTTACATCAGGCATTCCCAGCAGAGTCCCTCCTTACATCAGGCATCCCCAGCGGAGTCCCTCCTTACATCAGGCGTCCCCAGCGGAGTCCCTCCTTACATCAGGTGTCCCCAGCGGAGTCCCTCCTTACATCAGGTGTCCCCAGCGGTGTCCCTCCTTACATCAAGTGTCCCCAGCAGAGTGCCTACTTCAATCATGTGTCCCCAGCAGAGCCCCTTCTTACCTCAGGTGTCCCCAGTGCAGTAGAGTCCCTTGGCTCGGCCTCTCACAGACCAGCAGCAGGCCATGGGGCGGAGGGTTGGCGGCAGCTCCATGTGTCTTTGCAGGTCTTGTTTTCTTATGTTCAGTGGAGAGGGGCCTCCGATCTGTGCAGCTAACCAGCAAACTGGCTACACTGAAGAGAGAAGTCGATTGGCTGCACGGATCGGAGGCCCCTCCCCTCTCCACTGAACACATGGGAAAATAACCTGCTAGCCGGAAAGAGAACTTGCTGCGGCGGCCATATTTTTGGAGCCAGAAGCTCAGCTGCCATGCCAAAAACAGTCCCGATTTCCCGGGACAATAGCAAAATCCTGGGATTTTGATCGGGATAGCTTCAGATCGGGACGAGGGTCCAAAAATCGAGATTGTCCTGGGAAAATCTGGACTGTTGGCAAGTATGCTGTAGGTGGGCATGTATCATTATGACAGGAATTCACAAATAGCAGCATATAAAATTGTGTTCCCTAACTTTGTAGAACCAAAGCATGAAGATAGATTGTAAGCTCTCGTATTCTTCCCATATTGAATTGTATTGTAACTGTACTGTCTCCCTCATGTTATAAAGCGCTGCACAAACTGTTGGCACTATATAAATCCTGTATAATAATAATAATAATATGTATATGGGCACTGTGCTATGCCCATAAACTATGGCTTCTTTAAATTCTAGTTCCACACCCTCTCCCCTTCTTTACTCCCCTTAAGTCCCATACGATTTTTTTATGTGGATGCCTCTGTTTTGCATTTTGTACCCCTCAATTTTTAAAATCTATGCCATCGTACTATACATTTACAAACATTTTTTCCAGGACACTTTAATTTGGTAGATTTTTTAAGATGCACTTTTCTTTGTTTTTACCCAATACAGCTTTAATGTAATTCATAAATCAGCCACATATATTCACCCCAAAATACAATGGACGAAGCCTTTTGACTTAAAGGGTAAAAGTACTGTAAGTATGATTTTAAAAGCAAGGTAGAGGGATGGTAAAGTTTGCAATTTAGAGCCTAATGCCGCGTACACGCGATCGGCATTTCCGACAACAAATGTTCGATGTGAGCTTTTGGTCGGATATTCCGACCATGTGTAGGCTCCATCAGATTTGCTGTCGGAATTTCCGACAACAAATGTTTGAGAGCAGGTTCTCAATTTTTCCAACGGCAAAAGTTCTTGCCGGAAATTACGATCATGTGTAGCCATTTCCAAAGCACAAAAGTGCTGTGCATGCCCGGAACTAATTCGACGCATGCTCGTTGTAGTGTTGTACGTCTCCGCGTTCTTGACCATTGGAATTTCCGAGCAACATTTGTCTGACCGTGTGTATCCAAGCAAGTTTGAGCCAACATCCGTCGGAAAAAAAAAACACGGTTTTGTTGTCGGAAATTCCGATCATGTGTACGCGACATAACTTCAGGTTTGGCACTACTTTCAATAGTTCATTTGGCCAAGCTGGCATAAACAACCTATTTCGATAACTAATAGTTGTGCCTGCTGCCAGTGTTGTATAAACTGTATGCAGCTTCAGCATACAGGGCTGTGTTCTGGCAGCGGTACACAGTCTGATGCCGTGTACACACGATCGGTTTTACCAATGAAAACAGTCCGATGGACTTTTCTCATCGGACAAACCGATCGTGTATGGGCCCCATCGGTCTTTTTTCCATCGGTGAGAAAAAATAGAACATGTTTTAAATTTATCCGATGGAAAAAAAAACGATAGCAAATTCCGATCGTCTGTGTGGAACTCCATTGGAGAAAAAACCCAAGCATGCTCAGAATTAAGTCGACGCATGCTCAGAAACATTGAACTTAATTTTTCTCGGCTCGTCTGAGTGTTTTACGTCACAGCGTTTTGGACGGTCGGATTTTTGACTGATGGTGTGTAGGCAAGACTGATGCAAGTCAGCTTAATCAGATTTCCAATTGTGTGTACAGGTCTTTTCTCTTCTGTTTCCAGAACAAAATCAAGTCAGGCTAAATGCTTTTCAACCATTTACAGGAAGCCTTGTGTTTTTATAAATTAATTCAAGGCTTCCCCTGACTGACTGAAGTGGAAAAGCAGAATATGATGTCACTTTTACTCCTTAGCCAATCAGAGGAAGCCTTGTATTTATTCATAAAAATAAAAAAGTTTATGTGAATGGCTGAGCAGTGCTCAGTCTGACTTGATTTTGTTCCAAGAACAGAACATGAAGTCCCTGTACCACTGCCAGAAAACAGCACTCTATACTGTATGTAGGTAAAGCTACATACAGTTTATACAGCATGTACTGTATTAGTGTTTTTTTTTTTTTGTTGTTTGCTAAACAAACGAAAATAGACCAAAAATGTTATAAAATTTTGCAAATAAGCTATTTTTCACTGATAGGCTGCACTGGTGGGCACTGATGAGACTATACTGATGAGGCCGCACTTATGTTCACTGATAATGCTGCACTGATAATACGGCACTGATGGGTACTGATGGGCACTAATGAGGCGGTACTGATGGGCACTAATGGAAACTGATGAGGAGGCACTGATAACGCTGCAGTGATCAGAAGGCACTGATGGGCTCTGATAGGCGACACTGATGGGCACTGATAGGCAGCACTGATGGGCAATAATTAGGTGGCACTGATGGGCACTGGTAGGTGAAAAGGAAAAAAAAAACAGAACATTCCCAGCTCAACTCATCAACCAGTCTGCTGACCAACCAAATTACCTGTCCAACAGTCTGCGTTAAAAACGGGTTTAGTTAGTACGCATTTGCAAACGTATGCGTAAGCTGCAATGCCCATTTTTCCGGCACTCTGTGTATTGCTTTCAGTCCTAACATTGCTGAATTTATGAGCATCTCCACAGTGGAAGCACATACATTCTAATGCAGCCCTCAAATATTCCACTCGCCTACTCGTATTTTGCAAGTGGAAAATGAGGGCTTGCGAGCTGGGCTGCTTGGAAGTGGGGGGCGAGCACCACTGGTGGGCTGGGTGGATCAGGGGCTGTTCTCCCAGTGATCGCCCCGATGGCAGAGAGCATAGAGGAAGAGGAGTCCCGTGGGATCGCAGAGCGGTATAGCACGCTATAACAGCTTATATTGAAATTGCCTCCGCTCTGCTCGCTGTCTCACACAGCCCCGCCTCCTCCTGACCCCGTGCCTGTGATGAACAGAACGCATCCCAGCATTGGACCCGCGTTTTTTCTATCACAGGCGCGGGGTCAGGAGGAGGTGGGGCTGTGTGAGACAGCGAGCAGAGCGGAGGTAATATCAATGTAAGCTGTTAAAGAGTGCTATACCGCTCTGCGATCCCGCGGGTCTCCTTTTCCTCCTGTCATGATCCGGCCGCCAATGGGGGCACAATAAGTCTGCAATGGGGGCACAATGAGTCTGCAATAAGGGCACAGTGAGTCTGCAATGGGGGCACAATGAGTCTGCAATGGGGGCACAGTGAGTCTTCAATGGGGGCACAGTGAGTCTTCAATGGGGGCACAGTGAGTCTGCAATGGGGGCACAGTGAGTCTGCAATGGGGGCACAATGAGTCTGCAATGGGAGCACAGTGAGTCTGCAATGGGGGCACAGAGAGTCTGCAATAGGGGCACAGTGAGTCTGCAATGGGGGCACATTGAGTCTGCAATGGGGGCACAGTGAGTCTGCAATGGAGGCACAGTGAGTCTGCAATGGGGGCACAGTGAGTCTGCAATGAGGGCACAGTGAGTCTGCAATGAGGGCACAGTGAGTCTGCAATGGGGGCACAGTGAGACAGTGAGTCTGCAATGGGGGCACAGTGAGTCTGCAATGTTGGGCACAGTGAGACTGCAATGGGGGCACGGTGAGTCTGCAATGGGGGAACAGTGAGTCTGCAATGGGGGCACGGTGAGTCTGCAATGGTGGGCATCAGTGGCGGCTGGTGCTCAAAATTTTTGGGGGGGCGCAAACAAACTGAAAAAAAAAATCAATTGCCGCCACTGTGCCCATTAAACGCAGCCACTGTGCCCAAACGCCACCAGTTTGCCCCCTCAAATACAGCCAGTTTGTTTCCATATACAGCCAGTTTGTCCCCATATACAGCCAGTGTGCCCCCATATATATATAACCAGTGTGCCCCCATATATACAGCCAGTGTGCCCCCATATATACAGCCAGTGTGCCCCCATATACAGCCAGTGTGCCCCCATATACAGCCAGTGTGCTCCCATATACAACCAGTTTGTCCCCATATATAGCCAGTTTGTCCCTATATATAGCCAGTGTGCCCCCATATATATATAGCCAGTGTGCCCCCATATATATAGCCAGTGTGCCCCCATATACAGCCAGTGTGCCCCCATATATATAGCCAGTGTGCCCCCATATACAGCCAGTTTGTCCCCATATATATAGCCAGTGTGCCCCCATATACAGCCAGTGTGCCCCCATATATACAGCCAGTTTGTCCCCATATACAGCCAGTGTGCCCCCATATTCAGCCAGTTTGTCCCCCATATACAGCCAGTTCCCCCCAAATGCAGCCAGTTTGTCCCCCATATACAGCCAGTTACCCCCAAATGCAGCCAGTTTGTCCCCCATATACAGCCAGTTCCCCCCAAATGCAGCCAGTTTGTCCCCCATATACAGCCAGTTCCCCCCATATTCAGCCAGTTTGTCCCCCATATACAGCCAGTTCCCTCCAAATGCAGTCAGTTTTTCCCACATATACAGCCAGTTCCCCCCAAATGCAGCCAGTTTGTCCCCCAAATACAGCCAGTTCCCCCCAAATGCAGCCAGTTTGTCCCCCATATACAGCCAGTTCCCTCCAAATGCAGCCAGTGTGTCCCCCATATACAGCCAGTTCCCCCCAAATGCAGCCTGTCCCCCCCCCCAGCCCTGCACTTACCTTCCTCGGTCCGCGCCGTCCTCGATGTGTTCTCCCGCCCTCGATGTCGCTTCAGCCAATCAGGTTACCGGTAACCAGATCCGGTGAACCTGATTGGCTGAAACCTCCACAGTCTTCTCCAAGGAAAGCCTATCAGAGCCGCTGGCTCTGATAGACACTTCCAGAACACACTCACCGCCGGCCGCTGCTCTAATTCATATGGCCGGCACTCACCAGGAGGCCGGCCATATGAATAGTGGGCAGCGCGGCAGCGGTGACAATACACAGATTCATGCAATGCATGAATCTGTGTATTGTCTTTCAGTGGCGGTGCGGGAGCGAGAGGGGGCGGCGCTCCGGCGCCCTCTATGGACGCACCGCCACTGGTGGGCATAGTGATTCTGCAATGGTGGACACGGTGAGGCTGCAATGCATGGTGAGGCTGCAATGGTGGGCACGGTGAGGCTGCAATGATGGGCACAGGTCACGCTGCAATGATGAGCACAGGTCACGCTGCAATCATAGGCACAGATGAGCCTGCACTGATGGGCACTGGTGAGGCTTTGCTTAGGGGAACTGATAAAGTTGTTAATATTTATTTTTGCAACTTAATTTTGTATAAAACACTTAAGGGTAATTTCATGAGATAATTTATGAGGGCGTGATTAGCGGCAGAATTAGGGGCAGGGTAGGGGTGGGGTGGGGCAACTGGTGGCGAGTAACCCTTGAGGCCTGGCTAGTGGCTCAGGACTTAAAATTTTGAGCCCTGTTCTAATGGATAGATGAGAGGCAGGGGGGCCTGGAGGTAGCCCAGTCCTCCTTAAAGGTACAGAGGGTACACTGGACACCCAGCAAATGCATGAAAGGCAAAACCAGAGAACATTCCCAGCTCAACTTGCCAACCAAATTAACCTGTCCAACTGTTAGGCCTCATGCCCACGGACGTTTTTACAGCCGCGTTTTTGAGCGTTTTTTACAGCTTAAAAACGCCTGTCCATGTTAGTCTATAGCTTCATGCCCACCTAGACGTTTTTGAGCTGCAAATAGCATAGACGTTTTTAAGCTGTAAAAAAAACCCAGGACCAGTGCGTTCCTCAGCGTCGGAGTTAGGCAGAAAAAAACGCGAGCGTCAAAAAACGCGCAAGAACGCGCAAAAACGCACAAAAACGCGCACTAACGCGCGGTCGCGTTTTTTAGCTCCGACGTTTTTTTTTTTTTTTTCTCAAAAAATAAATAAATTTTACTATAACATGGACAGGCGTTTTTAAGCTGTAAAAAACGCAGCTGTAAAAACATCAGTGGGCATGAAGCCTTAGCGTTAAAAACAGGGATTTAGTTAGCTGCACTGCACTGCACTGATGGGCACCGATAAGCTGCTGTGAGAGCCAGGTCCGCTGATAGGGGGGGACCACCAGCCCTCCCGTAGGGGGCCCAGGCACACAGGGGGGCCCGGACAGCAGGAGGTTCGGTGGAGCAGAGAAAAAAGAATGACAGCGTCTCTCACCCAGCAACGCAAAGTCATTTTCTCTCCATCTCACTCCCGCCGGCTTTCAGCTGCTAGATGAGAGGCTAGGTGAGAGACACAGGGCTGGATTTAGGGGATGCCGAGGTGGGTTGTTATGCCCCCCTGGCCGGCCGCAGCTGAGCTCCTTTCCCCGCCCCCTCCCCACCCGCACTCACAGCTGGGATGAGGAGATGGCAGCTTGGAGCCTGGAGCAGTGAGAGAAGAAGTGCCAGCGGGAGGTGTGCTGTGTTTTTTTCTCCACTCCTGTCAGAAGAGCGCTGGTCTTTACAGTACATGAGACCGGATCGCTCTTACTGTAGAGCGCATGGCACTGTACACACACCACCCCCTATCCACATTTATTGCTCCCGGGAGGTGAGCACTGAGCAGCCTTTGGAGGAGATTGGGGCGCTGTGTGTGTGTGTACAGTGCAATGCAATCTACAGTAAGAGCAATCCGGTCTCATGTACTATAAAAACCAGCACTCTTCTGACAGGAAGGGAGAACAAAACACAGCACACCTCTTCCTGGCTGTGTTGGCATTGGCAAATGTAATGGGGATTTGGGGAGGGCGATATGTGTGAGGAGGAAGAATGGGGGGATATGTGCTGGGAGGAGAGATTGGGGGGGGCAGGGGGGTAATTTAGAGGGGGTTGTGCTAGGAGGGGGGATTTTTGTTTGGAAATTTGTGCACGGGGGCCCTGTCAGGTAGGCTGTATGGGGCCCCGTGATTTCTATAAGCGGCCCTGGTGAGAGCCATCTGATGTGACCCTGTTCAGGGCTTCATACAGGAGGATTCTAGACACGTGTAAGTGTAATGATTTTATTTCCTTTATCAAATAAACAAACATTATTTGCACCATGAGCCTGTCCCTTTATGTTTCTACAGCTGTCAGTTCCCTGCTGATCACAGAGCTGTGGTGTGAGATAATCTATTAATATTAACCCTTTCGCTGAAGGATTTCCTTGGACATTGCTCCTTGGACCGAGTTTTTTGGGGGGCTTTTGTTTTTTGCTTTTTGGACTTCTTACATTCTTTAGCGCAATCCTGTATTTTTTGTTTATGATTGGCCAAAGGCAGGGTGCCTTTGGCCAATCATGGCTCAGGGGGGCTCCAGTCCACGCCCCACACTAAAGGCAAGAATTTAAAACTGCTTGCGGCTGTAATATATTGCTGGATCCCGGCAATATACATAAAAATCATTGAAAAAAACAGCGTGAGTTCGCCCCCAGTCCATTGGCAGATCTTTCAGGTCTGGTATGGATTTTAAGAAGAACCCCGCGTCAAAATAAAAAAAAAATAGCGTGGAGGTCCCCCCCAAAATCCATACTAGACCCTTATCCGAGCACGAAACCTGGAAGGCCGCAGGAAAAAGGGGGGGTGCGAGAGAGCGCCCCCCCTCCTGAACCGTACCAGGCCACATGCCCTCAACATGGGGAAGGTACTTTGGGGTCCCCTCTAAACACTTTGTCCCCATGTTGATGAGGACAAGGGCTCTTCCCCACAACCCTTGTCCGGTGGTTGTGGGGGTCTGCGGGTAGGGGGCTTATCGGAATCTGGAAGCCCCCTTTAACAAGGGGGCCCTCAGATCCTGCCCCCCCTTATGTGAATGGGTATTGGGTACATTGTAGCCCTACTCATTCACCAAAAAAAGTGTCAAAAAATTGAAAATGACAGGAGACAGTTTTGGTCAATTCCTTTATAAAAAAAAAAGAGTCCCGCGATGTCCATCTATCATCAATCACGGCGTCCGTCGAAAACTAAAAAAATGGAAAAACGACAAAACATTACAGCTGCGAGCAGTTTTAAATGACATTTTTTCCTTTAGAAATGTAATTTTGCTGTGGTACTGTTATGAACATGGGAAAGGTGCGCTACAGGGACAATATTTAAAGGAATATTTAATTTATTTATTTTTCTTTCACAAAGATTTTATTAAAGGTTTTTCACAATACAGTAAATGATCCCATAGACATCACTACAGGTACACCAATGCATACAAAAACAGAACCAAACATGGTATACAGAAACAATTCCACCCATAGCCTATATGATGATTAAGATCCGAGGGAGTTATCCTGTTCCTGTGGCATGCATTTAACTATTCCCAATATCGTACCCTTCATTCAAGTTTATTGTAGAGAATAACCACAAACTGTCTGATATTTATTAACAAGGTATATAGGAGTACCATTGGTTAGGTCGTTAGGAGTTAATAACAGTCAACCCTTTTTGTTACCAGTCCCACTTTGCCCTTTCCCATCTATTTTGCTAGCAGGGGTAGGAGGAAAAGGGAGAGAGAGAGATAATAACAACAAAAAAAGGAGGGGGGGTAGAATTCAGAGAATAAAGGGATGATAGGGGGTGGGGCCACCACCAGCTACCCTCTCCATCTATACCATGTCGAGTTGTATCTTGTGGCAAGTGATGAGCAGTAAGAAGGAGCATTTGCTGCCAAAACCCCTTCTCACGGGACACGTCACTTCAACTTGCTATGTCGTATCAGCTCTTGGTAGGTCTGAGATTCTCGGTACGATTCTACGTGTACCAAGCTGCTCATATGGCTGAGTATTCAGATATTTTGTCGAGAGTGGTATATATCAGCTCTTCCATCACTGCAACATGGTGGATATGAGAGGTCAACTCCTGCATGGAGGGAGGAGATGTAGACCTCCAGTGGACCAGTACACAAAGCCAAGCAGCGTTGATCATGTGCATAGCTACCGACTTGAAATATTGTTTGCTGGGGATTTGTGAATGATGTAGTAAATATTGTGCCGGTGTAAACTCTAGCAGGAGTGAAGTGATCAGGGTTGTTGTGTCATGGACCGTACGCCAGTATGGCTGAATCAGGGGGTACGTCTACCAGATATTAAGAAGAGTTCCCTTCTCCACTCCACACCTCCAACAGTGGTCAGATACCGACGGTAAACATTTATGCAGAATTTCTGGCGTTTTGTACGACCTAATTTTGATTTTGTAGCCATTTTCTTGTGTAGCCACATTTAGGGAGCCCTTAAGAATATAAAGATGTATTCGAACCCAGGAAGCCCAGTCTAATTGTGTTTCCAGTATAGATTCCCAGTAAGCGCGTTCAGTGCGTAAAGTGGCATAACGCTCCCCAAACATCAAGGCGTAGAGCGCCCATATCACATGGCTTTGGGGAGAGGATCTAGTGCAGAGAGACTCAAAAACCGTAGGATCCCTAGTAAACCTCCCTCTATGGACTGGATTGTCTAGATAATGTTTCAGTTGCAAGTATGACCAGAAAGGGAACTTCGTGGTATTGGATAGTTCAGCTAATTCCTTGTGCTTTTTGAACCATCCTCTCCAGAAAAAGTGACTTGCCTGCATTTCCCTGTGTGGCCATTCTGCTGCTTGGAAATTCCTGGCTAGGCCTGGAACGAAAGTAGGGTTGTCCCTAAGAGGGGTGATCAAGCATTCCTTGGAGGAAAGTATATATGTAGTACATGCCCTGTCAAACGCATGCAGAGTAGCTGCAATTAGTGGATGAGCATGAAGAGAGGGTGGTATGTGTTTTTTTGGAACCATGGTACTACACGTAGCTCAGCACCAGAGGCTAGATGTTTGAGACCAACCCAACCTTTACACCTTTCATGGATCTTCCAGTCCACCACCCTAGTCAGGTGAACTGCCCAGTAGTAGCGTTGTAGATCTGGGAGTCCAATCCCTAAGCTAAGCTTTGGCAACACTAACTTAGCCCATTTGATTTGTGTGAGTTTGTTGCCCCATAAAAAGGACCTACACATATATGCCACAAAAAATGAGGATGGCAGCCGGATTGGAATCGTTTGGATTTTGTTAAGCATGCCTGGAAAGATTGTCATTTTTAAAGAACATCCGAACCAAGAGATGGAGGTCACGTCCCATTTCTGGAGATCTCGACGCATGTTCTCCATTTCCGCCATAAAATTTCTAGTATAAAAATACTATACTAGAATAGTACTAGTACTAGTACTATTCTACTAGTATTTCTAGTATAGAGCTCTAAAAAATTGACAGGGAGTTGTATGCCTAGGTATGTGACAGTGTCCGCTTTCCATTGGAATGGGAAATTTACCTGGCATTGCCGCCTTGTCTGGAGAAATATTCAGAGCAAATGACTTTGAATAATTGATTTTCAAGTTTGAGATGTGTTTTAACTGTCCAAGAACTGACCAGAGATTTGGCAAGGATGTTAGTGGGGAAGAGAGAAATAGTACCTTGTCGTCTGCAAAGGCTGCGATTTTAAATTCACGGCCTTTATATCCAGATGTTCCCTAATACAACGAAGGAGGGGTTCCAGGGTGATGATGTAAAGTAAAGGCGATAGGGGACAGCCCTGTCTCGTTCCAACATGGATAGAGAAGGCACTCGATAAGTGGTCATTTACTCTAACCCTAGCTCTCGGGTTGACATATAAGGATAAGATGAGCGCACACATTTTGGCACCAATACCCAGAGCTCCTAAAACTTCACCCATATAGTCCCAGGCCAATCGATCGAACGCCTTCTCTGCATCCATCGCTAGGAAAAAGCCTTCCCCTTGTTTAGAAGTTAGCCAGTGGTGGAGGTTCAGGGCTTTGATAGTGTTGTCCCTAGCCTCTCTGCCTGGGACAAAGCCTACTTGGTCTAGTCCCACCCAGTTTGGGACATGTTGGGATAGTCGAGTTGCTAGGATTTTCTAAAACAGCTTAACGTCCACATTGAGTAAGGAAATTGGACGATAGTTAGCAACATTGGCTAGGTCCTTATCATCTTTCGGCATCACAGTGATATACGCTTCCATAAAGCTGGTCGAGGAACAGGGAGTTGCGGACAATGAGTTGAAAGCTTTAAGAAAGCCCAGGGAAAGGAGGTCAGAAAAGCACCTAAAATACTGGGCAGAGAATCCATCGGGCCCTGGGCTTTTACCCGGTTTTGTAGCCTTCAATGCCGCCTCCCATTTTTCTGAGGACAGAGGAGCTTCTAGTTCCTGTACATCTTCACAGGTTAAAGGCGAGAACTGTATCGACTAATGGAATCTCGGATCAGTTCCACCCTATTGTCCGATCCTACAGGATTTGGTTTGTCGGAGCGAAGATTGCACAGTTTGCTATAAAAGCGTTGGAATTGAGAGGCTTTTTCGTCATTTTTGGAGTGGGTGTTCCCAGAAGTGTCAGTCACATGGTGGACTGTAGAAGCTAGCGTCCGGTTCTGCGTGGCCCTAGCCAAGTGTCTGCCCGGTTTGTATCTTTGTTCATAGAACAACCGTTGCGTCAATATATATCTTTTGCAAGCTCTTTTAAAGAGTTCTTCCAGTAAAAGAGCACGAGTCAGACAGTTCCTTTATCAACGTTTGACGTTCTCTTTTCTTCCATGCTGCGATGGAGAGCATGTGTCCCCGTAAAAGACACACTTGTGCTCCTCCCACTGAGTCAGAGGAGAGACGTCAGGCTTGTTGTTATGGCAAAAGAATTCCTCAATATGTTGTCTGATATTGGCCAGATCCCCAGGGTCTGTAAGGAGGGACGCATCCATCCTCCAGATTTTGGAGGAGACCTCCCTGTCAGGGAAGACCAATGTCACTGTGACCAGGTGGTGGTCCGAAAGCACCATCTGCTCTACGGTAGCTTCGTGTAGATAAGAAAGGTCAGATTGGTGTAAGAAGAGATAATCCAATCTCGAGTATCGGTTGTGTGGTGAGGAGAAGAAAGTGTAGTCCCGCTCACTAGGGTTTAAGGCTCGCCATGTGTCATGAAGCGTAAGAGAGGCCAGTTGGCGCTTGACTTGGCGTAGGGCCAAGAAAGGGAGAGACGAGGTACCTGAGGAGATGTCAAGCAATGGGTTCAGACCCAAATTGAAATCCCCCCCAAGGATCAAACGACCTGATTGAAAAGTCTCCCGTTTAAGCAGAGTCTCCCAGAGGAAGGGTACTTGCTTAGAATTGGGGCAATAAATATTCGCCAGGGTCACCGGCCTATTCTTCCATGTCCCTTTCAAAAAAAAGAAATCTGCCCTCTTGATCCAGCAACTGGTCAGTAAGGATATATGACATAAACCTAGAAAGCAAAATCGAGACTCCCTTAGTTTTGGATTCGGCACAGGCTGCGTGAAAGACCGTGGGAAAGCAACGGTTAAATAGTCGCGGGTTGGTACCTAATTTAAAATGCGTCTCTTGCAAAAAACTATTTGCGCCTTCTGTCGGTATGCCTCTGCTAGAACGCTGCTACGTTTTCCAGGCACGTTAAGGCCTTTGATGTTTAACCACTTTAGCCCTGGACCATTTCGCTGGTCAAAGACCAGGCCACTTTTTTCGGCACTGCATCGCTTTAACTGACAATTGCGCAGTCGTGCGACGTGGCTCCCAAACAAAATTGACATCCTTTTTTCCCACAAATAGAGCTTTCTTTTGGTGGTATTTGATCACCTCTGCGGTTTTTATTTTTTGCGCTCTAAACAAAAATACAGGGGGTGCCCGAGTTACGAACACCCGAGTTACGAACGACTCCTACTTACGTACGGCCTCAAATGCCCGCCACTTGTCCTCTACGATAACTTTCGAGCAGCTCCGACACATTCTACACTGCCGTACTATAACAAGCGCCCGGAACATCCCACATCCATGCACAGGCGGCAGTTACACTTACGAATGCAGTGTTCCGACCGGAAGTTACACTTACAAATGCAAGTGTTGCGACTTACGAACAACTTCGACTTACGAACAAACCTACAGTCCCTATTGTGTTTGTAACTCGGGGACCCCCTGTAGAGCGACAATTTTGAAAAAAAAAAATTTTTTACTTTTTGCTATAATAAATATCCCCAAAAAATATATAAAAAAACTTTTTTTTTCCTCAGTTTAGACTGATACGTATTCTTCTACATGTTTTTGGTAAAAAAACCGCAATGAGCGTTTATTGATTGGTTTGCGCAAAAGTTATAGCGTCTACAATATAGGGGATAGTTTTATGGCATTTTTATTAATATTTTTTTTTTTACTAGTATTGGCGGCGATCAGCAATTTTTATTGTCACTGCAACTTTATGGCGGACACATCGGACACTTTTTTACAGAGAACAGTGCTATAAAAATGCACTGATTACTGTAAAAATTACACTGGCAGTGAAGGGGTTAACCACTAGGTGGCACTGTAGGGGTTAAGTGTGACCTGGTGAGTGATTCTTACTGTAGGGGGGATGGGCTGTGTGTGACATGACACTGATCTCCGCTTCGATTACATGGAGCAGAGATCAGTGTCATTGTCACTAGGCAGAGCGGGGAGATGCTTGTTTACATTAGCATCTCCCCGCTCTATCTCTCCGCGAGACGATCGCGGGACTCCCCGCGGCAATCGAGTCCGCGGGACCCACAGTCGGGCTCACGGAGATTGTGGCAGGGTTGCGAACACAGCGCCGGTGGAGCGCGACCACACAGCAGCATCTTAAAGGGGACGTATCTGTACGCCCTTATGCCTATCCGTGCCATTCTGTCGACGTAAATAGTCGTGCAACGGCCCTTAAGCAGTAAAAGAGTACACTTTGACTGAGAGAGGAGCTGAGAAATTCTAAGTAGGCAGCATATTAAAATATTTCTATTGAGGGTGGACTGAGAGGGTCTGTGGCGGTGTGGGAAAGGAAAGAAAGAGGAGGAGAGAAAAGTAGGAAAAGAAAAAAAAAAAGGGTGAGGGGGTGTTTCAGTAAGTTAACCTAATGAATGAACCTAATGAAGGAATGAAAACACAGCCTCCTAGTAACCAGATGTGGAGGTTGGGGCATAATAAGCGGGGCGGGGGAGGAGATCCGGCCGGATTCAAAGGGGAACCTGCCCTGGGGCAGGGGTCAAATACCGAAAGGCGAGTTCAGACACACGCATCCGGAGCCTCCACAGTATGAACAGTGTAAAGAAGGGAGACCCTAATCACAACTATGAGACCCGGAGGGCCCCGGAGTAGTCCTATCTACTGTTAGATGAGCCCTACTTCCAGAATTCCCCAGGTCTCAACTTATAGAGCTAAGAAGAAAATCAAATGCTGCTTCTACCTCAGCAACCGGGGGGGGGGGGGGGAATATATGAGGTGTTCATTCTGGAGAAGCAGCCTCCACATCAGGTCCCACCATATCCATATGTGCGTCTCGGAGACAGGCGCCCCTCCCCACAACCAGGTTACACTTCCCATGCCCTCCCCTAGCACTGAAAAAATAATGCAGTTTTTATATGAACCTGACCATCAATCAAAACTATTAAACTATAGGGAAATAGATTAAACAGATAACAAATAACAACAAACAGTACCCCACCATATACCAGTGAGTAACAGATTGGCCTTTGCCCATGCGGAGCACTCTAGATGGGTATGTGTGCTGGCTGTTCATTGAACTTGCTGAATAGCTGCACCATGAGACTCCAGGCGTGTGGCGACACCTCTCAGCTCAATCTTCAGGTCAGAAATTGATGCTGACAGGGTGTTCTTTATGTCTAAAGCCACCATCTGAAGATCTGCTAAGCTGGGCATGGGTCAGGAAAGGGACGCCTGCATGTCTGCGACAGATGTCCCAGGGGTGTCTGCTGTCGCGGCGGGACCCCGTGTACCACATTTCGAGGCCTGAGACAGGTCCTGCAAAGCCATCTGTTGTGTGTGTGGAACATCGCCGGAATACTCCCGCTTAGCTGGGCGGAAGGGTCTGTCTGCGATCGGAAGGTAGATGTGCCTCGCCCTGTCATTCTCGATCTCCAAATATAGCTGTCTCCCGCTTATGATAGCTAAAGTTAAGGCTCTGGATGTCGGAGCTCCCGTACTAAGCTGCCATCACGCTCTGATGCTCAGCCACGCCCCTGAAAATCTGGAATATTTCATTTTTATTGTTTCTCTTTAGGCATTATTAAAATCACTGCTCCTGAAAAAACTTCTGGTTTTAAAACTTTTTTTTGCATTGATACATGTCCCCTGGGGCAGTACCCAGGTCCCCATACACTTTTTATGCCAATAACTTGCATATAAGCCTTTATAATGAGCACTTTCGATTTTTCACATTCGCGTCCCATAGACTTTAATGGTGTTGGAACTCATTTTTTGCCTGTTAGCATGTTCTGCTAACCGGGGGGGGGGGGGGGGGGGGGTGTTTGGCTCATCCCTAATTATCAGTGTAAACAATGTACTAACAGTTTTGCCAGTTAATGGCTCTCCTTTTCTCCCACAGACACAGGCTGTTTACCATGATCTGTGATCAGCTGTGTCCGAAGGATACAGTGGTCACAGAGCGCGGTGGACGCATGCCGCAGGGGGGCGAACGGGAGGCAAGGTTCTGGGAGGCCGTTCATGAACACTCTCCCAAAACTGGAAGCCTGTGCTGTAGCCATATTTTGGATATAGCGCAGGTGGAAATAGGTTTAAGTAACACAAAACATGTAGTTAGGCTTTCATTTAGCATAGCTTAATTCAACATTTTGACACTACAGTATATTACACCACATGCAGTTAAAAATTTGTTTGCATAACTTGTTAACCACTTAAGCCCCGGCACATTTGGTAGCTAAAGGACCAGAGGTGAATTCAGAATTTTGCACTGCGCTGCTTTAACTGTAAATTGTGCGGACATGCAATGTTGTACCCAAACGAAATTTGCGTCCTTTTCTTCCCACAAATAGAGCTTTCTTTTAATGGTATTTGATTGCCTCTACGATTTTTATTTTTTGCGATATAAACGGAAAAAGACCGAAAATTTTGAAAAAAAATGATATTTTCTACTTTTTGTTATAAGAAAAATCGAATAAACTCAATTTTAGTCATACATTTAGGCCAAAATGTATTCAGCCACATGTCTTTAGTAAAAAAAAATGTCAATAAGCGTATATTTATCGGTTTGCGCAAAAGTTATAGCGTTTACAAACTAGGGTACATTTTCTGGAATTTACACAGCTTTTAATTTATGACTGCCTATCTCATTTCTTGAGGTGCTAAAATGACAGGGCAGTACAAAACCCCCCCAAATGACCCCATTTTAGAAAGTAGACACCCCAAGGAAATTGCTGAGAGGCATGTTGAGCCCATTGAATATTTTTTTTTGTCCCAAGTGACTGAATAATGACAAAAAAAAAAATACAAAAAGTTGTCACTAAATGATATATTGCTCACACATGCCATGGTTATATGTGGAATTGCACCCCAAAATACATTCTGCTGCTTCTCCTGAGTACGGGGATACCACATGTGTGGGACTTTTTAGGAGCCTAGCCACGTACGGGACCCCGGAAACCAAGCACCGCCTTCAGGATTTCTAAGGGCGCAAATTTTTGATTTCACTCCTCACTACCTATCACAGTTTTGAAGGCCATAAAATGCCAAAATAGCACAAAACCCCCCCAAATGACCCCATTTTAGAAAGTAGACACCCCAAGGAAATTGCTGAGAGGCCTGTTGAGCCCATTGAATATTTTTTTTTTGTCCCAAGTGATTGAATAATGACAAAAAAAATTACAAAAAGTTGTCACTAAATGATATATTGCTCACACATGCCATGGTTATATGTGGAATTGCACCCCAAAATACATTCTGCTGCTTCTCCTGAGTACGGGGATACCACATGTGTGGGACTTTTTAGGAGCCTAGCCACGTACGGGACCCCGGAAACCAAGCACCGCCTCCAGGATTTCTAAGGGCGCAAATTTTTGATTTCACTCCTCACTACCTATCACAGTTTTGAAGGCCATAAAATGCCAAAATAGCACAAAACCCCCCCAAATGACCCCATTTTGGAAAGTAGACACCCCAAGCTGTTTGCTGAGAGGCATGGTGAGTATTTTACAGCTCTCATTTGTTTTTGAAAATGAAGAAAGATCATTTTTTTTTTCTTTTTTTTTTCAATTTTCAAAACTTTGTGACAAAAAGCGAGATCTGCAAAATACTCACAATACCTCTCAGCAAATAGCTTGGGGTGTCTACTTTCCAAAATGGGGTCATTTGGGGGGGGTTTGTGCCATCTGGGCATTCCATGGCCTCCGAAACTGTGATAGGCAGTGAGAAGTGAAATCAAAAATTGACACCCTTAGAAAGCCTGAAGGCGGTGCTTGGTTTTTGGGGTCCCGTACGCGGCTAGGCTCCCAAAAAGTCTCACACATGTGGTATCCCCGTACTCAGGAGAAGCAACAGAATGTATTTTGGGGTGTAATTCCACATATGCCCATGGCATGTTTGAGCAATATATCATTTAGTGACAACTTTGTGCAAAAAAAAAAAAAAAAAAATAATTTTTTCTGCAACTTGTGTCAACATATAAAATATTCCATGGACTCGACATGCCTCTCAGTATATAGCTTGGGGTGTCTACTTTCCAAAATGGGGTCATTTGGGGGGGTTTTGAACTGTTCTGGCATTTTATACACAACATTAGGAAGCTTACATCCACTCTTCTAACCACTTGAAGACAAAGCCCTTTTTGACACTTTTTGTTTACATGAAAACATATTTTTTTTTGCAAGAAAATTATGTTGAACCCCCAAACATTATATATATTTTTAAAGCAAAGGCCCTACAGAATAAAATGGTGGGTGTTGCATTTTTTTTTTCTACACAGTATTTGCGCAGCGATTTTTCAAACGCATTTTTTGGGGAAAAAATACACTTTTTTTAATTTTAATGCACTAAAACACACTATATTGCCCAAATGTTTGATGAAATAAAAAAGATGATCTTAGGCCGAGTACATAGATACCAAACACGACATGCTTTAAAATTTCGCACAAACGCGCATTGGCGACAAACTACATACATTTTTAAAAGCCTTTAAAAGCATTTACAGGTTACCCGTTAGATTTACAGAGGAGGTCTACTGCTAAAATTACTGCCCTCGATCTGACCTTCGCGGTGATACCTCACATGCATGGTGCAATTGCTGTTTACATATGACGCCAGACCGACGCTTGCGTTCGCCATTGGGCAAGAGCAGGGCAGGACAGGGGTGCTTTTTTTTTTTTTTTTTTATTATTAATTTTGCTTTTTTATTTTATTTTTAAACTGTTGCTTCCATATTTATTTATTTTTATCACTTTTATTGTTATCTCAGGGAATGTAAATATCCCCTATGATAGCAATAGGTAATGACAGGTACTCTTTTTTGAAAAAACTGGGGTCTATTGGACCCTAGATCTTTCCTCTGCCCTCAAAGCATCTGACCACACCAAGATCGGTGTGATAAAATGCTTTCCCAATTTCCCAATGGCGCTTTTTATATCCGGGGGGGGGACATTCCCTCCCACTGCTTGTAAAAGCAGTCCAGAGGCTAATTAGCCACTAGGATTGCTTTTACATGAAAGCCGGCCGCTGGCTGAAAAGAATGATACCAAGATGATACCTAAACCCGCAGGCATCATTCTGGTATAAACATTCAAAGTCCAGCAACATACCAGTACGTTGCTGGTCCTTGTTGGACATGTATTGTAATCTTTTTTTCATGCAGCCTGTTGGCTGAACGAAAAAAAAAGATTGATCGGTGGGTATGCCCACCATTAGAATACCGCCCTTCATCCACCCACTTCTAATGATGGGCATACATGCACCATTTATATATGCCGAAGCATGGGGGCATCTTCTCGCAAAAGTTATGCCGCGTACACATGGTCAGACTTTTCCACGGGCAGGCCTCCGTCGGAATTTCGACCGTATGTACGCGGCATTAGGAGCAAAATCGCTCCTCCGCTCCTGCTGCCCCAATGCTTCGGCATATATGCTTTTTTTTTTTAACTGTGGTGGTGAAATTACCTCCTACAGCACTGGAGTCGCAGGGATCAGGCCTGTCTCTGCGAACGCTGCAGTTATGTGTGTTGTGTTTTGCAAGTGACAGTGATCGATCGATACTGCACTTCGGTGGCCTGGGCTGGACGGAGGGGAAAACGCAGGTGCTAGCAGGTATCTGGGCTGATCCCGCTAACACTGCGTTTTTGGGAACCCTAAACTGCTGGGGACGCTAGTATAGATCTGATCAGATCAGATATTGAGCTGATCAGATACTATACCACTAAGGGGGGTGTATGCTTCACGCGTGGGTGTTAGCGCTACTGGCACTAACCTGACGCTGCCTGGGGTGTGACGCAGACCCTCTCTGACGCTAAAACCTAACTGATATCACCCGCCGGGCGATCAGGGGGTTAAACCTTTATTGGGTTATATACGGCGGGTGCCCTGACACTATAAAAAGCAAACTAACTAACCAGCGTCACCCGTAACACTTATATGATGATCACTGGTGAAAGGGTTAACTAGGGGCAATTAGGGGGTTAAAACCTTTATTAGGGTAATATATGGGGGTACCTGCCGCTATATAAAAACCTGACGGCGAACCTAAAAAAAAATTACTGGCTACCTATCGGCATCACCGACACTAAGACAACGATCATAAAAACGATTGCTTAGCGACAGTGGTGATAGGGGGTGAAAGGGTTACCTGGGGGGCGATCAGGGGGTTAAACCTTTATTAGATAATATATGGGGGTACCTGACGCTATAAAAACCTGCGGCGAACCTAAAAAAAATTACTGGCTACCGATCAGCATCACCGACGCTAAGACATCGATCAGAAAAATGATCGCATAGTGACGGCGGTGCTAGGGGGTGAAAGGGTTACCTGGGGGGTGATCAAGGGGGTTACACCTTTATTAGGTAATATATGGGGGTACCCGACGCTATAAAAACCTGCGGCGAACCTAAAAAAAATTACTGGCTACCGATCAGCATCGCCGACGCTAAGACATCGATCAGAAAAATTATCGCTTAGTGACAGTGGTGAAAGGGGGTGAAAGGGTTACCTGGGGGGGCGATCAAGGGGGTTAAACCTTTATTAGGTAATATATGGGGGTACCCGACGCTATAAAAACCTGCGGCGAACCTAAAAAAAATTACTGGCTACCGATCAGCATCACCGATGCTAAGACATCGATCAGAAAAATGATCGCATAGCCACGGCGGTGCTAGGGGGTGAAAGGGTTACCTGGGGGGTGATCAAGGGGGTTAAACCTTTATTAGGTAATATATGGGGGTACCCGACGCTATAAAAACCTGCAGCGAACCTAAAAAAAATTACTGGCTACCGATCAGCATCGCCGACGCTAAGACATCGATCAGAAAAATTATAACTTAGTGACAGTGGTGATAGGGGGTGAAAGGGTTACCTGGGGGGCGATCAAGGGGGTTAAACCTTTATTAGGTAATATATGGGGGTACCCAACGCTATAAAAACCTGCGGCGAACCTAAAAAAAATTACTGGCTACCGATCAGCATCACCGACGCTAAGACATCGATCAGAAAAATGATTGCTTAGTGACAGTGGTGATAGGGGTGAAAGGGTTACCTGGGGGGCGATCAAGGGGGTTAAACCTTCATTAGGTAATATATGGGGGTACCCGACGCTATAAAAACCTGCGGCGAACCTAAAAAAAATTACTGGCTACCGATCAGCATCACCGACGCTAAGACATCGATCAGAAAAATGATTGCTTAGTGACAGTGGTGATAGGGGGTGAAAGGGTTATCTTGGGGGTGATCAGGGGGTTAAACCTTTATTAGGGGGGGTTAGGGGGCTACACTGGACCTAAGACTAAACTTTGGTGACACTTTTACAGTCACAAATGTCACTGATTGCAGTGATCACTAAATAAATGGTCACTGCAATCAGTGACACTGTGACTGGGGGCTGGGGGTGATCTGGGGGGTGTCTGGGGGGGCCTGGGGGGCGATTTATGTGCCTATGTGTCCTGGTGTCAGTGTAGTGTTGTGTGTACTAACCTGGCATCTTCTCCTGTACGGCGCTCGGTATATGTGAGCGCCCCAGGAGAGATGACATCACTTCCTCCTTCCTGGCAGGCAGGGGAAGCTCTCTCATTCGCCGGGAGCGATCGAGAGGGGGTGGCCGGAATCGAACGGCCGTCCCCTCATGCCGGATCGCTCCCGAAGGTAAAACGACCGCTCACTGTAAAGAAGGGGGGTCCGATCGGACCCCCCAACTATACAAAGGCAATCACGTATATATACGTGATTGTGCCTGTCGGTGCCATTCTGCTGACGTATATTTACAGTGGGCGGTCGTTAAGTGGTTAACTTAACATTAAGGCTGGCTTTACACTTTTTTTGCAGACCTGGACAAATCCCAAGGCAATGCCTAGGGTCCAGGGGGTATTCGGTGTCCAAAACATAAAATAAGGCTCGTTCCTATCCAGCCATGCTATGGTTAAATGCAGCAAATATGTGTTTTTTTCCTTTCTTTTCTCCCCTTTGACTGACAGCTGCAGCCAAGAGAGGAGGCAGAGCTATTCCTAATTGGCTGCTGTTGTAGCTGAAGAAGATCCACCCCAATCCTGGAAAGAAGGACTTTGGTTGGCTAAGTGGGCCCGGGAGATGCTGATTGTTTGCTTATTGGCTGGAAATGTTAATCTCTGCCCGCCACCATTATGGGGTGAGTAGGGGCCTATGTGGGGGATGGTGGAGTGTGTCAGGATCAGCAGTGAGAAAAGTTTGCCCAGGAAGTGTGGGGAAGTGACCCCCATGGTGGGCTATGTGTGCCCTGAGGGTGTTCTCTGAGCCCGGTTATAGTATGGCTCAGTGAGAAGGACAGTCACCTGGGAGCTCCGGGATAGTTCTCAGTAAATCCATTATTGGAATTGCCTGATTCGTGTGACAGCCAGGGATGATAGGCAAATATGAGGTGCTGTTGTAGCTTGACTGTTCTACACCTTTATACTGGTAAGCCCAGGGCAACATGCACTGAGGTATGGTATGAAATTCTGCTGCACAAGGAGCCCAAAGGCCTGCTAGGGACTGTTTGCTGCATACTCTGCTTCTACAGTGGGAGAAAGGCAAAAAGAGAAAAGCAGCTATCCTTCTTCCAGTTTTCCAGCTATTTTGTCATACAGTGTTCCAGTCATCACTACCTGGTACAGTTGCCAAAAGCTAGCTTGAATGGGGATGGGAAAGGGGGGGGGGGGTATTGTTTAGTTGGCCCCCAGGTAATTTCTAGGAACAATAACCCATGTATTCACAGTGGTGTATATGTATTACTTATTTATCCTGAGGCCTCAATTACACAGGCGTACTCAAGTGCACACCCTTTTGAAGGGCCATGTTTGCCCACACAGGATGCACAGTGTTCTATATATCAGCGTGCAGGTAGTCCCATTCATGTCAATTGGGTTGCAGAGGCTGCTTGGACACAACCTCCGCTCCCAATTTGATATCCATGTGTGTGTCTGCAAGTGCGTGTCCCTGAACCCTCATGCATGTCAAATTGGGAGCAGCACCTGTGTCTGTGCAGCCGATGCATCACAATTGACATTGATGGGACTGCCTGCACAGGGATGTGCAGAACACCTGTGGGTAAACATTAGAACTACATTCTGGATAAAATTAGAATTACGATTTTTTTGCTTAGAGTAAAGATCACGATTCTCACGGCGTAACATCATCTTTCACATTATACCAAAAAATTGGGCTAACTTTACTGTTTATTGTTTTTTTTTAATTCATTGAAATAGATTTTTTCCCAAAAAATTGCATTTAAAAGACCGCTGTGCAAATACAGTGTGACATAAAATATTGCAATGATTGCCATTTTATTCTCTAGGGTCTCTGCTACAAAAATATATATGTTTGGAGGTTCTAAGTCATTTTCTAGCAAAAAATACTGATTTTAACTTGTAAACAACAAGTGTCAAAAAAAGGTTTAGTCTTTAAGTGCATAAACTGCCCTCATTTACGGACCGAAGTTCATCCCTTTGATCTAAAAGAACTAAAGATAATTTGTATCTCTTCTCTTCTCTATCTCTGAGGGCTAAGAAACTTTGATAAACATTTGCCGACTTTTTTTTTTTGACCACTCGGCTCTGCACTGTTTACCTAGAATCGCGGAAATAGCTAATTAGGATTGTGAGGGGGAATGAATCGAGATCGTGATTTTTTAACGATTAATCCTGCAGCTCTAATGGGCTTACACTTTAGTACGCCCCATGTGAATTAGGCCTTAGTACCGACCTAGCTGTTGTTGAACAGATAAAAAGTGCTATGACGTAATTAATGCATTCTCTTACTGATTAACCCAGTGTTTCTCAACTCCAGTCCTCAAGGCGCACCAACAGGTCATGTTTTGGGGATTTCCATTGATTTGCACAGGTGATTTGAGCAGTTTCACTGCTTTAGTAATTACTACAGCTGTTTCATCTGCAGGAAATCCCAAAAACATGACCTGTTGGTGCGCCTTGAGGACTGGAGTTGAGAAACACTGGATTAACCTATAGCAAATTGCAAGCCCAGGAGATGATTATTATACCTTTTAAAATTAAAGGCTTACTCCACTTTCATGGGAAAAAAATAGCAAATAAAAAAAAAGAATAAGGCATTTACTACCTTCTGTAAAATTCAATGAAATAGGGCAGCACAGAGGCTTTCTATACACAGTTGATAGAGTTGGGCGAACGTTTTGGGCTGAACAAAAGTTTGGCCAAACATTGCCGTTCGCCCGTGCTGCACAGTGCATTCTGAGCCCTGGTCAGGCAAAGCTTTGCCCAATCAGGGCACAGTGAATAGCAGGTTGTTAAGAAGCGGGTCGGGAAGCCGGCTGAGGTTTCCTTAACAACCGATGAGTCATCAGCTGTCAATGGGATTCCCCGCTGACAGCTAAATAAAAATAAAAAAATGAAAAAAAAAATGACGTGGTGTCATCCTTCCAGTATATACCAGGTCCTTTGGGTCTGATGTGGATTTTAAGGGGAAACCCACACCAAAAATGTTAAAATAAAACGGCGTAGGGATCCCCTAAAATTCATACCAGACCCTTATCCGATCAGGCAGCCTGGTAGGCCAGGAAAGGGGGGATGAGCGAGCGCCCCCCCCCTGAACCATACTAGGCCACATGCCCTCATCATGGAGGAGTGGGTGCTTTGGTGCAGGGGGGCTCTGCCCCTCTTACCCCAAAGCACCTTGTTCCCATAATGATGGGGACAAGGGCCTCATCCTCACATCCCTGGACTGTGCTTGTGGGGGTCTGCGAGCAGGGGGCTTATCAGAATCTGGAAGCCACCTGTAACAAGGGGGCACCTAGATCCTTCCCCCCCATGTGAATGAGTATGGGGTACATTGTACCCCTACCCATTCCCCAAAAAAGTGTCAAAAAGTAAGAAAAAAAGAGACAGTTTTTGACAATTCCTTTATTAAAAAATAAAAAAACAGTGTCCCCCGATGTAAATCCAACATCAATTATGATGCCTGCCGCCACGGCTGACCCAAAACAAAAAAAATTGCTTCTCTGTCAACTAAGGCAAACCGCTGAATGCCTGGCTTGCCATTTGACAATTCTTATATAGGTAAGGGGCGGGGCCACCCAGCAACATCACCTGGTGACAAGGCCTCCTTGTGACATCACATTCAGGTGCATGCTGGGTCATTGACGTCACAGGGGGGAAGTGCCACCAGATGACGTTGTCAGGTGGCCCTGCCCTTACCTATATAAGAACTTAAATGGCAAGCCAAGCAATTTTTTTTGTTTCGGGTCAGCGGTGGCGGCGGCATTGTGATTGATGTTGAATTTACATCAGGGGACACTGTTTTTTTATTTTTTTATTTTTTAATAAAGGAATTGTCAAAACAATGTGTTTTTATTATTTTTTTACACTTTTTTGGTGAATGGGTGAGGGTACTATGTACCCCATACTCATTCACATGGGGGGATGGGATCTGGGAGCCCCCCTTTTAAAAGAGGCTTCCAGTTTTCGATAAGTCCTCTGCCCACAGACCCCCACAACCACAGCTAAGGGTTGTAGGGAAAAGACCCTTGTCCCCATCAACATGGGGACAAGGTGCTTTGGGGTGGGGGGGTCAGAGCCCCCCTGCCCCTAAGCACTCACCCCCCATATTTGCAACCAAACACTACAGTTTACAGTACACCCAAGCGTGCACCTAAGCATCACTCCCCCCTGATATACTGTATATTTACAGTATAACATATCTCTGCAAATATACACTCTAATTTATTTATTTAACCACTTCAGCCCCAGAAGGATTTGCCCCCTTCCTGACAAGCCATTTTTTGCCATACTGCACTGGGTCGCTTTAACTGACGTTGCACCCAAACAAAATTGTTGTCCTTTTTTTTCACACAAATAGAGCTTTCTTTTGGTGGTATTTGATCACCTCTGCGGTTTTTCTTTTTTGCCCAATAAACAAAAAAATTGCGTCAATTTTAAAAAAATCACAATATTTTCTACTCTTTGCTATAAGAAATATCCAAAATAAAAAAATAATATAAAAACGTCTTCATCAGTTTTGGCCGATATGTATTCTTCTACATATTTTTGGTAAAAAAAATCGCAATAAGCATATATTGATTGATTTGCGCAAAACTTATAGCGTCTACAAAATAGGGGATAGATTTATGGCATTTTTTTCAAATTTTTTTTTACTAAGATTGGCGGTGATCAGCGATTTTTTTTATCATGACTGCGACATTGCGGCAGACAGATTGGACACTTTTGACAATTTTTTGGGACCAGTGACATTTATACAGCGATCAGAGCTAAAAAATGCACTGATTAATGTATAAATGTCATTGGCAGGGAAGGGGTTAACTGTAGGGGCGATCAAGGGGTTAAATGTGTTCCCTAGGTGTGTATTAACTGTGGGGGGATGGGACTGACTAAGGGAGGAGACCGGTCAGTGTTTCTACTTAGTAGGAACACACAATCTGTCTCCTTTCGCTTGAGAGAACCGGGATTTGTGTGTTTACACACGCAGATCCCAGTTCTCGCTCTGTCACAAACGATTGCAGGTGCCCGGTGGTCATCGTGGCGGGCACGCGCATTGGCTTCGAGGGACATGCTATGAGCGCGCATCGGGGACACGCTGCTGGTGCGCCTGCTAAAGCTTCTTAAAGAGCCGACATACAGCTACGACGGCTTGCGCAGTGGAGCCAACCTGCCGCAGTACAACTGCGGCGGCTGGTTGGGAAGGGGTTAAAGTTAGATCTGCTGGCGTTCTCACTACAAAACAACGGCCTCCCCAAAAAGGGTACAACGGCTGTGCTAGAAAATCATTTAATTTTTCCATTTTCAGTGTGGAAAAAATAATTGTAAGGCATGATCTGCTGGCTCCCTCTCACAAATAGTGAAGATTTTGAAAAAGGTTTACAAAGGTTTGCATCAGATCTAAAAAATGTGTCCTTGCTTTATAAAAAAAGGACAAAACATTTTTAGACAAAATGCAATCTGGTTACTTTCTTCCGCCTAAATTGTGGTCTAAATGAAGGCTTCAAAGTTGGGTTGCAAAAATGTATGCTGTTTCCATCTTTAGTGTCAATAACAAAAGCACTGATATTCAATTTCCTTGTGTAAAATGCCTGCCTGCCCTATCCCTCCAAATATGCGAACTGTGCATATGTGTTTGTTAGCTGTGTTGCTAAACTGTATGCTCTTTATTCTTTAGTGGGCAAAAAACAAACACAGTAATTGTTTATTTCCTGATGCCAAATGACTGCTTAATCACAGTAGTTGTTACCCGTCCAAGCAAGCTTTTTAGTTTTGGTGCAAACAACAATTCAAAAATAAAAGCAAAAATATGTTTCTTTGGGTGCTAACTGCCCATTCAATCTCTTAGAAATTGCAGCCTGTTCAAAAAGACTTTCTAGCTGTGATACAAACCTATATGCCTTTTCTCTTGACAGTGTCCCAAGAAAGATACTGTGTTACATATGCTACATACATGCTCAATTACTCAGAAATTGCAGTCTGTCCAAGCAGGCTTTTTAGCTGTGATACAAACTTTTATGGTATTAACTATCATTAGTGTCCACAAAAAGACAATAATATAATATTTTTTAAGGATGATAAATGCCTACTCAATCTCTCAGAAATTGTGGCCAGTTCAAAAAGACTTTCTATGGAATGCATATGCTTTAGAATATGGACTGGTTTTCTCTAGTTATGAACCATCTGACTGCTTCCTAGGAATGATTCTATGAGCAGCGGGTTGATGGTCTTGCCCCCACCCGGACAGAGTTTGCTCCCATTAGGGGTGTCCGGGTATCTTGGTGGTTGGATTGCCAACTCCCATTAGGCTCTTAAGCGCTATCATTTTTTATCCCTTATATGATCATTTATTTATTATTGTTACATTGTTATGTTCTCTTATGTCTTACACCATGTATTTATTTATTTATTTTTTACTTCCTTATTCTAATAGAAGTTGCATAATGTCATGACTCGGTGTATGCACCTTTATCTGATAACGCTCAATAAAAATATGGTTTAAAAAAAAAAAGAAGAAAAAAAGGCTTTCTAACTGTGGTACAAACCTGTATGCTATTTCCATTATCAGTGTCTGGAAAAGGACACAATTATTTTGTATTATGGATGCTAAATGCCTGCTCAATCTCTCAAAAATTGTGGCCTGTTCAAAAAGCTTTCAAGCTATGGTGCTAACCTGTAAGCTGTTTCTATTGCGTGCCAAAATAGACACATTATTTTATTGATGCTAAATGCCTGCTCAATTTCTTATAAACAGACTTTTAAGCTTTCTACCTTCACTTTCTGTCCCAATGCTAAAACTGGAAGTGAGAGGAAATCCGTCCAGATTAAGGAAATCCATTGGGACCCCCAGGTCATCAAAACTATTGTCCCCATTGAAACATTACCCCTCTATTACTGTTCTGGGGACAACCCAAAATGTAGGATTTTCCTTTACTCTACAGGTGTTCTAATCCATATCCACGCAGTCCAAAACAGTTATACTTTAAAGCCTCGTACACACGGCCGAGATTCTCGTCAGAAAAAACATGTCGTTTTTTTCGACGAGATTCTTGGACAAGAAGCTTGTCCCGGCCGAGTGTACACACGCTCGATTCAAAGAACCCGCGGTTCTTTGAATGGAGCGAACGCGGTGACGTCATCGAATACGACGAGCATGCGCTCGTCACATTCGATGCAGTCGCCGCCATCTTGGTTCACCCTACCTATGCCTAGGAAGCTACCGCGCATGCGTCAAAGTCATTTCGAGCATGCGCGGGCTTCCTGGCGAAAAGGTAAGTGTACACACACACAATTTTCTCGTCGAGAAACAGGCTGGCGAGAATCTCGACGAGAAAATAGAGAGCAGGTTCTCTATTTTCTCGTCGAGATTCTTGTCGCTTTTCTTGACGAGAAACCATACACACGAACGAATTTCTCGGCAAAAAATCTCTGCCAGCAAGTTTCTTGCTGGTTTTTGCCGAGAAACTCGTTCGTGTGTACGAGGCTTAAGGCTTATTACTGCTACACAGAAAAACAGTTGTTTTTGCTAGAACTGCCTACTAAAAATGTATTTTGGGGTGGAACGAAATCATATTGGGTTGTTACTGCTGCATGTAAGCCAAGCACATTTAGTAGAAGTAAAGTCAATCGTTAGAAATGCAATTTATGTGTTGCCAGAATATGGTGTCACTGATGTGTTTCCCAAGAGTCATAATGCTCTTGTACAGCTTTAAGGCATCCACCAAGCATGTTATTTAAAAGAACTGCATACTTATTGGGGTTGATTTACTAAAACTGGAGAATGCAAAATCTGCACAATCATGCAGCTGTGTATGGTAGCCAATCAGCTTCTAACTTCAGCTTGTTCAATTAAGCTTTGACAAAAAACTTGGGAGCTGATTGGTTTCTTTACAGAGCTGCACCAGATTTTGCACTCTTCAGTTTTAGTAAATCAACTCTATTGTGTTGCCATTTGACTTGCTTTAAAATGGCCTGCCTCCACTAAATGATAATATCATATTTTTAATACATGTTCCCCAGGTCCTTTCTTTGTCAATACCTTGACTTTTATGTAAGAAAATGGCCATTACTGAAATAAATTAACTTTAAGATCCAAATGATTTCAATGGGGTTTGGATTTTGAATGCAAACTTTGATATTAGTTGTCGAATGTTCAGCAAACCAAACCCGGGTATGTTTAGCTCATCATTAATTGACAGAAAGGATATTACATAATCACATTGTAACACTGTTGACCACATTAGTATTCTTGGGTGTTCCTGGAACAAAGTCACACATGTCTGCCTTTTTGTGAAGTAATGGATTCTGCATGTAAATTACAGATAAAATAGATTGGCCTGAGCATATTCTCTGCACAGCCATCAATTTGAGTCCACACACCTGGAATTGAACTACAAGCAGGCTAGGCCAACAGATTTCTTTACTCTTCTAGTCAACAGTTCTAGACATACTCAAGCAAAGTAAAAAAACTGTCTTCCACACCTAGACTTGCCATGTGATTTGATTTTGTCATTATGTGATACTTATCCTAATTAGGTGAATGTGGTGCAAAGTATTAAACAAAGGACCTAGGGGAAGTTTGGAGTATAAATCCAGCCTTGGGATTGGCTGTTAATTTTTGTGATTTAGTGAAAGCTAGTTAAGTGCCATTGTACACAGTGAGAAAAATGTAGCTTAAAGCTCAAATCAAATTTGGCAAATTATGAAAAATTACATTGGCTAGCATCAGTTAAAATAAAAAAGTAGCTCTAGCAGCAGTACTCATCATACCTCCAGTGCTGTCCCCTGCAGATTACCTGATCCAGTACCTATGGTGTGAACATAGTTCCTGTCAGCCCAGTGTTTGATAGGCTTCCCAACTCACAGGAGAATTCTGCAGAGATTGGACCCATGTTATTACATGCCAACATTTGGGATCCACTCTCAATCTGAGGAAAAGTGGATATACGTGACCTGTGACATCACTGAAGACACCTAAAAGAAGGTATGTATACAAAATTGTTCTAAAAGTGGAATAGTATTGTGAAGGCAGATGGACATTCATTTTAAATCATAAACTGTTTATATTATCAGTGGACCAAACACATACAACAAAACATAAGATATCTTTAAGTACAACTTTTTATTAAAGAAGTGCTAAAGTACTGGCTGTTCAGCACATCATATTTCATTACCAAAATTATTGACAAATATACAAAATGTGGTTTACTTTTCTGGGATTCCACAATTGTTCATCAAGTACAGGGCTGTCCAACTGGTAAGCTGAAAACAGCCCTCCAAAGCTCTTTGGAGCTCCCAGTTTCCCTGAAAAAATTTGCTTTATTACATATTCATTTAATTCATTAGTAACAGGCCCACAAAAACATACTAATTTCAGAAATGTGGGCCCCTTTATGGAAATACTTGGACAGCTCTGATGTAAACATTTCTTCGGTCAAATAACATAAAGAAAGCCGTTTAAAATGCTGGTAGTGTACATACACCTTAAAGATGAACGTCGGCCATGTTAAAATTGTGGATCTTGTTTTTATAATCTTTACGTACTTTGTTTTATTGGTGAAGCAGAGATGATGCAATACAAAGTTCTCCAGCACACAACACACATCATTGTGTGCATTCTTCCTTCATTGCTACATAGAGCAGGAACACAGAAAAAAATCTCCCTTGCAAGAAGAGAATGTAAACGGGAACAAGATAAGATTTTCTTCTATGTTTATACCTGCTCAGCTATGACATGAACAGGAAAAGTGGCCACACACAGGAACCCAAAAAAAAATCGACTCCTCAAATGTCCATGTGGGTGCATTGTGACGTCATGAGGGTTATTTTCCACAGAAAATAACATTTTATTGGGGTTGTGTTAGAAACTAATGGTCCCTATTGGGGTCCTCTTAGATTATGTATTTGGCTTTCATGTATAAAATGTAATAACAACATTTGGCACATGGCAGTGACACAGGATGTGCAAGCACAAACAGTTTAACATTTTTTTTATCTCAGCAAGTGCCACCATAAAGTTGAAAAGGAAAAAAATTGCATAAAACGGAAAACAAAAATGTTAGTATTATTATGTTTGATCGGATACTACATAAGATTCCAGTGCTTATACAGAAATGAATATGAGATCAAACTGGTCATAGAAATAGATTAAACAGTGTTATTTTTTGTTTTTACACATATTTGACATTTTCAGTAGTGAGCATTTATAAATTAAGAATAAAACAATATTTTCCTTTGCTTATTTGCCATTTCATGTATTTGATAGCAAGTGTAAATTTTGATGTTGTATAAAAATATAAGCCATAACACTCCAGGATGTAAAGGTCCTTTGAATCCAAGAAATATTTAATCTTCCATGGATGATAAACATTATCCAGTATGTTTTTGTACATGTAGACCAAATAAAGCTGATCCAGAGCAAGGTTAGGCAATCATAAGCTATCATCCATGTTTAGTGACTCCACCATTTATGGTTTTCCATTTATGTAACGTTCAATTGAAATCCCAAAGTAAATGGATCCAGATTAAGTGGGGCTCAATGCCCTGCATAAAATGACTCGAATCTCCTTTTTGCCATCACAAAGATGAAGTGCTATCCTTGGTTCCGTACATCTCAGCAAGCTTTTTGAACCGTGGACCCCAGTCAGTAAGATAATCATAGCTCTGATCAGAGTCTGTACTTAAAGACTGTAGTGAGCTTAGTGAATGAGCTACTGAGCCATCTCCCTCGAACATATAAGTTTGAAGAGAGTCAAAAGGTGGAGCACAAATGTCTGTGTCTGCTTCAAACAACTTAGCCAACATATAGCTGTGAACATTGTTGTCCACCATACAGGTCTGAGGCACATAACGGGACAAGCTTTCAATCTCTGGTTGCATGTCCTGCCTATTTTTTCCAACATGGACCTCCCTTGGATTCCAGAAAGCTGCAATGTCAAATGCCTCTGTGTCTTCTTCTCCTCCCCCTTCATCATCATATCTTACAATGTTTTCATGGACATTGTCTTCTTCATCAATAGTATACGGTTGTTTTCTGTGTCTTCTCATTGATAAAATAAGAAGCACCAACACTGCAACAGAACAATAGCCTCATAAGTAATATTTTTTTTTAGTGAGAACCATTCACAACAATTTTCAAATTCAGCTTTCATTTCAAACCACAGCATACTTTCACATTCTATAATATTTGTAAATGAAGCTCAACTAAAGCTCTATAAGAAGGGACGTTATGTACTAAAGGGGGTGTAGTGTTAATTTGTAGTGGTAGAAACAATGTGGGTTGACAATGCTGACCTCTAGTTCTGAAAATGATTGTTTCCTAGTCATAATTGTGATTTTCTAGCTTCACTGGCCCAGGCTAAGTGTGCTGATTAAGAGTTCTAATTTCACTTTGACTTCATTTCGCTCTTGTTCAGTGCCTCAATATCTACTGACACAAGACAACTACCATTTTTAGAAGAAAGGTCAGCAATTGCAGCCCATCTTTCCCTGATTACTGGTTTGCTTTAAAGTTTTTGGTTTTAAGTACACTTTAACTATGTTTGAGGAATAAAACATACAGTGCTTTTCTAGTGCAGCAGTGTTTTACACAACTATATATTTAATTATGAATACAATTAATTAATAATTAAATTACATTACTGGGTAATTAATCATTAATGGAACTATTTCAGACATTACTAATCATAAATGGGTAATGCAGGAAGGTGATTTTCAACCATAAGTGGGCAGATCATTGCTGATTGACAGAGAGTATTCTAAAAGTCTGTGATTATACTACCGTGTCATTATTTGGAGCTCTTCACAGAGATACAATGTGTATGCTTCCTTCTTGGGGAGACAGCAGAGAGGTGATACATTCATTACTTTCAAAACAACTGAATATTTGCTGTTTGGGCCTATGTTATATTGAGGGTCCTGTCACTTTGTTCACATAGAACTAAAACTAAAATCAGCTTCAAACTAAGGAACAGGGTTTCTGCAGGAAATGCTGTTATTTCACTGCTGATGTGCAACTGACAGTTGGATTAAATTGTTCTGATTAAAGTTACATGCTATAATAATGGGTTCTAATAGGGGAGCCTTATTTTAATAGTCATATAATGTAAAGTATATTTTATAGAACATATAAGGTTGTCAAACAGCTAATGTAGTGAGGGACCTCTCATATAGGACCTGATATTTGCAAGTGGTTCAAGCACTTGGACAATGGATGGGTTAGTTTCCAAAAAATAATGAGACCTTAGTCTTAACAAGTTGGAAATGTCTGTGATCACTCCTTTATGGTTCAACTTTTGTTTATAGAAAGCATAACGTGGCCTTTCTTGTAGTTGCATCATCACCACCCAAGACAGTCTGTCAACATGTGTTTCAATTTAGTGTAATATTTTTGTTACAGTATCTTACCTAATAACACAAATATGCAAGCAAGAATTGCAATTAATGCCCCTCTGCTGAGGCTTATGGGTAATGTATATGGTTCAGCGCTGCAGGACATTATGTCACCATCTTCATCACAGCTGCAAACTTGTATTGTTAGAGTGCCAGTACTGCTTAGCATGGGCCTCCCATTGTCTAATACTAAGACGGGGATGTAAAACATGCTCTGTTCAGACTGTTTGAAGCCAGATTTCCTGGTTAAGATCCAAGCAGTGTTATCTGTGCAGATAAAAAGACACATTTATTAGCAGTTGAAACCTAGTTGTTATTATATAATGCTTAATTACAAATAAACAATAATTACAAATTTTACTAAAGTAGTAACACAAATGAATACACAATTAATATATTGGGAATGACCCTTTAAACCAAGGCTAAACCCTTCCTTCCTCTAAAGACAGTGCCACTTTTGCCTCTAGATCAGCATTTTCCATGATTCCGTACATGGGATCATCCATTTAAGGGCTTGAAAGTTCATCTGAGAGCTGATATAAGTACACTGGAATCTGTGACAGTTATCACATGCTTTGGGACATGCCTTTTATATATATATATATATAGTAGGCAAAATGAAAATACTGCAGAAAACAACATTGGTTTGTTTGATTATGGATTCTACGTAATTCGTTGTACATTTAAAACTTGAGCTTTCTTTTGGGAAATCATTAAAGCTGCACTTCATCTATTATTTGCATTGCATACTTACATTGGTCTACATTGGCACAATGTAAGTATGTATTACCCATACCTGATTGAATGAGGTGGAGAGGAGGGGGAGTGACATCAAGATCCTAATGGCTTCCAATCAGCAAATGCTTTGCATTCATCAAAAAAATACAGGGTGTTCTATGAATTGAACCTGTAGTCTGTGTGCAGTGGGGAAGAAACTTGCATAGAACCTGAGCAGGACCAGGAACATCACAGCTATCACGCTAGTATCACTGACTACTACAGTGATTTCTGGCTTCCCAAGCTGCCCATCAGGTATGTATAATGCATACTTACATTATTAAAACTTTTATACTCAGAAATAGTAAGTGAATAAAAGTAGGCATCAAGGCATGAAGGCATAAATCTGGTCTGTCCCCCCAGTAAACTAAAAGCGCTGCATACACAGGAATTGCCATCCTGCTCGCTGTGTGTGTACTGGGACTCCTGGACACTGGCTCTGAGTACTTATGACCACACTGTCACTCTGTCTCAATGTGATTTGTCTCAATGGCGACTTCATCGAGAGGATTACAGTAGTTGTTTTAATAAATTACTTTAAAAAAAATGTATTGCACTATGTGAGAATTTTATTTCTGTGGGCGAATCATCCTCCTTTGGAGTTTGGAACAGCCATCCACATAGGCAGAGAAGCATTCCTTGAGAGACAGCTCTATTGAGGAGGGGAGACACTGCAGTCTGGAGTCCCAAGCAGCCATCCATGCTGACAGAGGAGGATTTCTTGTGGGACAGCTTGAGCTTGTTTGCCTTTTTACTCTGGCTGGTGAGTAAAGATCTGATCCTTGTGGTGAAAGTGATCACTGTAGATTGTTCTGGGGCAGTGCATAAAAGGACTTTTATCATAGAGTAGAAAGTATTTTTGTTGCAGGATGCATGATATTTATTCACAGAAGAGAGCTATAAAAGAGTGGGGGGGGGGTCTTGCATGTGTGCAGACATGTCACAGGTCTCTGCCCTATCCCATAGACCTGCCAGAGACCTATGAACACTCAGTCTACGCCATTCTCACCTAGACAATGGTTGAGGAAGCTAAATAGTACAGAAGTTACAAAAAAAATATATATTATTGAAAAAAGGGGGAAGTGCTATGTATGGGTGAAGGTCTGTTTTAGCTCAACATAAGGCGTGTACTTTAAAGGACTGCTGCCCATTTCCTGCTTCCTGTTTCCTGACTTGTCACATGTCAGAAAAATTGAAAGTCTGTTATGAAGAAGGATGTGGAAAAGCAACCCTACATGCTGCCTCTCTAAAGCAAATGTAAAAATTTAAAACTTGTAAACTAAATATATCTAGCTAGTAAATAGCATCAGCCAAACATTACATTTTAAGTTGTATGCTGCTTTTCTACACTAACTTTGACTAGTAACAGCAGCTGTTTACAAGTCTCTACTTATCTCTGATGAGGGGAGGTAACTATAAGGCATTTCATTACCAGTTTGTTGATTTGCAGACATGTGCTAACAGAATATATAATCAGCCAATTAATCAGACAGGGAGTAACTTTCAGTTTACTAAACAGGCGCAAAGTTGTAAACAATAATGCAAAATAGTTTCAGGATGCCAAAGAACATGCATACACAGTAGAATAATACAAAATATGGTCTGAGTATGAAACTTCACAAACATTGAATCTTCACAACAATGTCTCTGTGGCTCAGTCAGGGTAACATGTGGCTGTGTAGCTGAGTGCTCATTTACTTACTATGATCAAATGCAGGCATGAATCCCTTTAACAGTATTTCCTACAACTCCCGGGGTTCCTGGACACACCCAGGTAGGATAGGTTCCTCAGGTTCCCTCTCTTTGCAGCTCAGAAAGGTCACACCTAGTTAGCCAAGTTCGTGCCCCTTCACTGTCAGAACTGGCATGCATCCAGTCTGACAGGAACCTAATAGCATCCAGCTTCTCTGCAAGACCCAGCTACTGTGAGAAATCATGTCTCAATTGCTACCAAGTACTCCAGTTCCAGTGGGGTGACCCTTTGTCCTTGAAACTTTGATTCTTCCAGCTGTTTTCTGTTTATGAGGATAGTAGTAGTAGTAGTGGTTGTTTGTGCCCCAACTGTTTCATAGCTGGACATTCTGCAGGACGCCCTTTCAGCAACTTGACCCTCAGCCCCCAGATCAGGTGGAGTGGGACACAAACTTTCAAAAGTATGACAAAATCATCACTTGAGCCTAATTGTTTGGGTTTGGCAGCTCACAACAAAATAGGGAACCATTAGAGAGGGAGATTCCAATGAAGTGAAAAATCCAAGTACAGTAGGTCAGTAAAAGTGACAAACAAAAATCTACAGATCAGTCTGCACAAGAACACTTTCAAGTCCATATCATGTTCTGTATTTCCAATCAGAGTTAAAGAAGTGGGATTTTTGCTATTTTGCTGTCATCAGTTGAACAATCAGATTCTTAAGACGCTCAAGATTTTCGTTTTGTGCTTGGATTGGCCTGGTGCACTCAGTGCCCTGATGACATTCATGCCTAGTATCACCTGTGGCCACCCCCTCCGCAAAGCGCTTGTGAACATTACACTCTTCTGACCGTGATCCATTTTCATCCAAGTAATCCTGATTACTTTGATGGGGAGCTCACTGGGATCCATGGTGTGTCAGGGCTTATCTTTTTCTAAGGAAAGTATTGCTGTAACAAAAAGAAACGTAATCTCTTGCGTGTCGAACCACGATGCAAAACAGGATAGTCGCCCATCACATCTTTAGTTCTTAAATGGGGAGTTGTTCCATCTTGCTGCCCCAATGCTTACCCCCTAATAATGGAGCATTCTAGTTTAACAGGTTTTTCTGTTTATGATTGGGGCAATTGTGGCAGTCTCTCTGATGTTGGCCCAACTCTTCACAACTCCAGCACCAGGATCAGGACTTTAAGGAAGTGTTTTCCTTTTCCATGAGGGGCATCTTCTACTTGCCCCTCATTGCAGTATTTTTTTCTCCTGTTATAAATCAATGTTATCATTAAAAACCTTAGACTCCTGAATGTTTGTTTGACTCCCTTATTAGACTGTATGTATGTGGATTTTCAACTCTGGTTCTTTCCCTGTTACTAAGGGGTGTCCCCGTTTCGTGAAGTTCTGCCAAAGCATAGACAACGTGCCCAGTTACGGTTTCAGTGGCCCTTTAAATCTGAATCCAGTGCCCCCTTTGTTCCTAGTTCTTGTATTTATGCTTTTATTGCTGTCTGTGTTCCCAGGGTGAAATATTTTTCTCACTTCCACTCCCAGTAACCGAAAATGTTTGGAAATCTTTCCATTGGAGACAGAGACAAAAATTCAACTGGAAAGGGAAACCTATGACAATGTCTTTTATTGTTGCAGTGATACCCCTCATTTCTCGTATTGGCGTATCATGGATAAAGGATGAGGGGATCAAACATTCCTCAATATGGTCTCCAACATCAATAAAAATCTGATGTAAGTTCCAACCCTTGACCAATCAACCTAAAATGTAAAAACGCTATTTCAAGTTGAACTTAGTACAATGCAGTCTAATGCAAATGTGTTGGTTTTATAATCATAAGGACAATCCTACACATAAATCCAGTTGTCAATATAGATACCTTGGTTATCCCTTAATGTAAAATTTGGGTTGTTGGCTCCCTCTGGAGGCAGGCTGTAGGATATATGTTGGCCTTCTTGAGGATCATCTTGGTCTATTGCACTCAAAGTCTGAATCAGCTGAAATGCAAATGAAGAACAGGTGAAATTACTGATAACTGAACTCTATTAAATGCCTTTGTTATAGAAGCTTAGGCTGTTTGAAGTATATAATACATAACAGACAGTCACAATTCAAAGGAAAATTAACTGTCAATTTCACATTTCAGTAAAACGTTGGAAGGTCATAGGGAAACATCAACATTACATTCGAGCAACTCAATTAAAGCTTCAAATTTATGGGAGTTTATGAATCATTTATTCTACCACTGATGAAGGGTTGCTTCATTTAGAAATCCATGGGATTCTAATATAACAGAAACAAGGCTTCATTTATAAAAGGCGCAGAGCAATATCTGAGCTTTCATATTTGTCCTAACTGCTGGTGATGTTTATTGTAATCAAACTTCACTGTAATTTTTATTGCAATCAAATATGTTTCCATTGAACTTTTTTGCCTTCTATCTTCTTCTCATGTTTGCGTTACAATGCTATTGGTCTTTGGCAAAACTGCCTTTGGGTAATACAGCCATAGAGCATATGGATGGTTAGAATGCGACTAAAAACCATTCCTATGGCTAAAGCACACAATACAGGATGCTAAATATGAATAAGATTATTATCCATGACCCGTGAAACTGATAGGATCTTTATCATTCTGTCTGTATTGGGAAATTACCATATGTGTGCGTATAGAAAAAGACTTCTGTTAATGACATCTAGTGAATCTATATTCAGAGTAATATAAATGGTGGGATAATACTGCGCCAAACTAAAAAGTGAGCAGCCTACATAACAATTGACTATAATTGTGAAAGCTAAAATATATATAAATGTGGGCGTTAATAAAGGGAGGTAGGTGTGCAAAAGATCCTACACATACACGTTGCATCAAACGAAAACGTTTACACAATGAAGTGAGCCAGTGACGGCTAATATACAAAGATATCTGTGCATAAATCAGGTGTTGAGTGATCAAAAAACAAATGTGAAACAGGTGTGTGACCCACCTAAATGAGATCTATATGGTAATGTCAAAAGACAAAAATCCTATAAAATTCAAGAAAAACCCAAATATATAAAACAATCTTAATGAAAAATAATATTATGTATTCCTCTTAATTGGAGTTTATGCAATGGTCCAGGAATAGTCTATGCATATGAGCACAGAACGACCATGTATCATGTGTTACATCAGTACAGAAATGTAATCTGTCCAAAGGGAACTACGGTATGTAGCACAATCTTTCAAATGTCCACATATATTCTGCAACAATGGAGTGATCATATATGATCATATGGAGCACTTCACAGATGTAACCATGGGTATGATACCATCATGGATACAAAATTCCCAGGGTACAATATTCATCCAAGTGCAATCAATGTTGGGAAAGAAAAGGTGCCTCAAGATGTTCCCTGGTGAATAAAGATTCAACAATTCTAGGACATCTTCACTCCAGAACAATAAAGAGAATTGGATACTCTTACCGCAATGTCTGGACCCAAATCACTGTACGGTGGTGGGTCAACCAAGCTTATGTCCACTACATGGACTCAGACCGTGGCAAAGTATTCGCCCTGTCTCAAAATGCACTTTCTGTGCTACACTCTCCAGTGCATGGATCCTTGGGAGTGGAGATATACTTTTTGGGTATGCCTACTTTTTCACCCACTTTACTAAAATGCATATTTTTATGTACATATGAGTTGAGTATATCCTTAACCGATTAACCGCAACCACTTTTTGTTTTAAAACTAATGTGTTTTACTATACTGTTATAAAGTAAGCATACCCCTATGGAACAATACATGTGAAATTCGACAGTGAATTGTATTTTGTATTAGTTGCTTAGTAAAGGGATTGGCATTTTAGAATGACCAAATTATTTGTTTTTTAGGTAAATATATCAGTGTAAATATTGGCAAGCCCAATAGTGGACACCAGAATCAGACTAAAGTGGAATTGCAGGCAAACAGCTAAATACACAGTAAATAAACGTAAAGTGATTGCATTGCTCTACTCGATTTTTGATTCTGTCCAATCATGCTAATTATACACTCACTTCACTAGTCACACTCACTAGTCAGTTAGATTATGTTCTGCTACTTCCTGGGTCAACTTTACTGTTATGGGTCAGCTTAATGCTTATTGTAGTGTGAGTTGATGATGCTGTCAAATGAGACAGAAGAAAGAAGAAAGGTGAAGAAAGGCATTGCTGAACTAGCAGCAAAAAATAAGTATATCACCTGTTTAATTGTGTAGTGCGAAGAATACATGTAAATAAGATTATATATACATAATTATTTAGAAAAAGAGCAAGCAGCAAACTTATATGTATTTCGACTGTGTATTTAGTGGTTTGTCCAGCATTTCCTTTTACTTCTTTGGTGACCAGCTTGTTATTGAGTTTTGAAATGGTAAATGACTTACACCCAACACAGATTTATATTAAATTGCAGCAGATTTATTGATGTATAAAAAATTCATCTACTCAGGAAGGTTTAGAGCTGGTAACGAGATTTACAGACAATCAGCCATTGGGGAACAGAACAGCAAGTGTATCAATTTAGGGTACATATATGATTATCTCACAAAGTTTTATGAAACACCATAAAGTACTAAAGGACTAATCATTTTTTTCATTTTTATTGCTTTACTTTATGCAAGTTAAATGGCATGCTATCTCGGTATCCACCTACCCACTATTTTTCCACTATAATACAAGACCCTGCAAAAATCATCTCTATAGTTTGGTATTACATTGTAATTTGTTACTAGGCTGCTTTAGTAACCTGTTACGTAGTATATACATAATATTATTATTATTATACAGGATTTATATAGTGCCAACAGTTTGCGCAGCGCTTTACAACATCGGGGAAGACAGTACAATTACAATACATGAGCAATCAGAGGGCCCTGCTCATTAGAGCTTACAATCTAGAAGGGGGGGGGTCAAGTGGAACAAAGGGTAGTAGCTGTGGGGAATGATCAGATGGACAAGATGAAAACAAAAAACAGTTGTTAGGTGTGGGTGAGATAGGCTTCTCTGAAGAGAAGGGTTTTCAGGGATTGTCTAAAAGCTAATAGAGAAGGAGATAGACGGATAGATTGGGGTAAGGTGTTCCATTGGCTTGGAGAGGCTCTGGAAAAGTCCTGGAGGCGAGCGTGGGAGGAGGTGATAAGAGAGCTAAAGAGTAGGGATGAGCTTCGTGTTCGAGTCGAACATACGTTCGACTCGAACATTGGCTGTTCGATCGTTCGAAGAAGATCGAACGATTTGGGCCGTTCGCGCCAAATTCGAGTGACGCGAACGGCCCACAATGCACTACGCCATCGCAGTGTCATCCAGGCGCTGTGATTGGCCAAGCATGCACTGTGACCCCGCATGCTTGGCCAATCACAGCGCCGGCAGCGAGGAGAGCAATGATTGGCCACAGGCAGGATGCCTGTGGCCAATTATTGCTGAGGGTGTTTAGTACACGCCCCACACTATAAAAGGCCGCCAGCACGGCGGCCTAGTGTAGTGTGTTCCGGAGCAGGGATAGAGTAGCATAGGCAGGGACAGTGACTGTTATTTCTTTCTTGCTTAACCTGGATTCCTTTAGTTTAGGGAAAGAGAAGGATAGGTAGGGAGAGTGTCAGTGTGTTTTGTGCTTCTGCTATAGTGTGCTTAAAAAAAACATTTATTCTAGGGACAGAAAACTCTAGGTAGGGACAGTGTCAGTTTCTTTCACTCTGCAAGTCCTTGTTTCCAGGGACCTGTAAGGACAGTGAGTTAATTGTCCTTGTGCTATATTGTGCTTAAAAAAAACATTTATTCTAGGGACAGAAAACTCTAGGTAGGGACAGTGTCAGTTTCTTTCACTCTGCAAGTCCTTGTTTCCAGGGACCTGTAAGGACAGTGAGTTAATTGTCCTTGTGCTATATTGTGATTAAAAAAAACATTTATTCTAGGGACAGAAAACTCTAGGTAGGGACAGTGTCAGTTTCTTTCACTCTGCAAGTCCTTGTTTCCAGGGACCTGTAAGGACAGTGAGTTAATTTTCCTTGTGCTATATTGTGATTAAAAAAAACATTTTTTCTAGGGACAGAAAACTGTAGGTAGGGAGAGTGTTTTTTTTCTTTCACTCTGCAAGTCCTTGTTTCCAGGGACCTGTAAGGACAGTGAGTTAATTGTCCTTGTGCTATATTGTGCTTAAAAAAAACATTTATTCTAGGGACAGAAAACTCTAGGTAGGGACAGTGTCAGTTTCTTTCACTCTGCAAGTCCTTGTTTCCAGGGACCTGTAAGGACAGTGAGTTAATTTTCCTTGTGCTATATTGTGATTAAAAAAAACATTTATTCTAGGGACAGAAAACTCTAGGTAGGGACAGTGTCAGTTTCTTTCACTCTGCAAGTCCTTGTTTCCAGGGACCTGTAAGGACAGTGAGTTAATTTTCCTTGTGCTATATTGTGATTAAAAAAAACATTTTTTCTAGGGACAGAAAACTGTAGGTAGGGAGAGTGTTTTTTTTCTTTCACTCTGCAAGTCCTTGTTTCCAGGGACCTGTAAGGACAGTGAGTTAATTTTCCTTGTGCTATATTGTGCTTAAAAAAAACATTTTTTCTAGGGACAGAAAACTGTAGGTAGGGAGAGTGTTTTTTTTCTTTCACTCTGCAAGTCCTTGTTTCCAGGGACCTGTAAGGACAGTGAGTTAATTGTCCTTGTGCTATATTGTGCTTAAAAAAAACATTTATTCTAGGGACAGAAAACTCTAGGTAGGGACAGTGTCAGTTTCTTTCACTCTGCAAGTCCTTGTTTCCAGGGACCTGTAAGGACAGTGAGTTAATTTTCCTTGTGCTATATTGTGATTAAAAAAAACATTTATTCTAGGGACAGAAAACTCTAGGTAGGGACAGTGTCAGTTTCTTTCACTCTGCAAGTCCTTGTTTCCAGGGACCTGTAAGGACAGTGAGTTAATTTTCCTTGTGCTATATTGTGATTAAAAAAAACATTTTTTCTAGGGACAGAAAACTGTAGGTAGGGAGAGTGTTTTTTTTCTTTCACTCTGCAAGTCCTTGTTTCCAGGGACCTGTAAGGACAGTGAGTTAATTTTCCTTGTGCTATATTGTGCTTAAAAAAAACATTTTTTCTAGGGACAGAAAACTGTAGGTAGGGAGAGTGTTTTTTTTCTTTCACTCTGCAAGTCCTTGTTTCCAGGGACCTGTAAGGACAGTGAGTTAATTGTCCTTGTGCTATATTGTGCTTAAAAAAAAACATTTATTCTAGGGACAGAAAACTCTAGGTAGGGACAGTGTCAGTTTCTTTCACTCTGCAAGTCCTTGTTTCCAGGGACCTGTAAGGACAGTGAGTTAATTGTCCTTGTGCTATATTGTGCTTAAAAAAAAACATTTATTCTAGGGACAGAAAACTCTAGGTAGGGACAGTGTCAGTTTCTTTCACTCTGCAAGTCCTTGTTTCCAGGGACCTGTAAGGACAGTGAGTTAATTTTCCTTGTGCTATATTGTGCTTAAAAAAAACATTTATTCTAGGGACAGAAAACTCTAGGTAGGGACAGTGTCAGTTTCTTTCACTCTGCAAGTCCTTGTTTCCAGGGACCTGTAAGGACAGTGAGTTAATTGTCCTTGTGCTATATTGTGCTTAAAAAAAACATTTATTCTAGGGACAGAAAACTCTAGGTAGGGACAGTGTCAGTTTCTTTCACTCTGCAAGTCCTTGTTTCCAGGGACCTGTAAGGACAGTGAGTTAATTTTCCTTGTGCTATATTGTGATTAAAAAAAACATTTATTCTAGGGACAGAAAACTCTAGGTAGGGACAGTGTCAGTTTCTTTCACTCTGCAAGTCCTTGTTTCCAGGGACCTGTAAGGACAGTGAGTTAATTTTCCTTGTGCTATATTGTGATTAAAAAAAACATTTTTTCTAGGGACAGAAAACTGTAGGTAGGGAGAGTGTTTTTTTTCTTTCACTCTGCAAGTCCTTGTTTCCAGGGACCTGTAAGGACAGTGAGTTAATTTTCCTTGTGCTATATTGTGCTTAAAAAAAACATTTTTTCTAGGGACAGAAAACTGTAGGTAGGGAGAGTGTTTTTTTTTCTTTCACTCTGCAAGTCCTTGTTTCCAGGGACCTGTAAGGACAGTGAGTTAATTGTCCTTGTGCTATATTGTGCTTAAAAAAACATTTATTCTAGGGACAGAAAACTCTAGGTAGGGACAGTGTCAGTTTCTTTCACTCTGCAAGTCCTTGTTTCCAGGGACCTGTAAGGACAGTGAGTTAATTTTCCTTGTGCTATATTGTGATTAAAAAAAACATTTTTTCTAGGGACAGAAAACTGTAGGTAGGGAGAGTGTTTTTTTTCTTTCACTCTGCAAGTCCTTGTTTCCAGGGACCTGTAAGGACAGTGAGTTAATTTTCCTTGTGCTATATTGTGATTAAAAAAAACATTTTTTCTAGGGACAGAAAACTGTAGGTAGGGAGAGTGTTTTTTTTCTTTCACTCTGCAAGTCCTTGTTTCCAGGGACCTGTAAGGACAGTGAGTTAATTGTCCTTGTGCTATATTGTGCTTAAAAAAAACATTTTTTCTAGGGACAGAAAACTCTAGGTAGGGAGAGTGTTTTTTTTTTTTCACTCTGCAAGTCCTTGTTTCCAGGGACCTGTAAGGACAGTGAGTTAATTGTCCTTGTGCTATATTGTGCTTAAAAAAAACATTTATTCTAGGGACAGAAAACTCTAGGTAGGGACAGTGTCAGTTTCTTTCACTCTGCAAGTCCTTGTTTCCAGGGACCTGTAAGGACAGTGAGTTAATTTTCCTTGTGCTATATTGTGATTAAAAAAAACATTTATTCTAGGGACAGAAAACTCTAGGTAGGGACAGTGTCAGTTTCTTTCACTCTGCAAGTCCTTGTTTCCAGGGACCTGCAAGGACAGTGAGTTAATTTTCCTTGTGCTATATTGTGATTAAAAAAAACATTTTTTCTAGGGACAGAAAACTGTAGGTAGGGAGAGTGTTTTTTTTCTTTCACTCTGCAAGTCCTTGTTTCCAGGGACCTGTAAGGACAGTGAGTTAATTTTCCTTGTGCTATATTGTGCTTAAAAAAAACATTTTTTCTAGGGACAGAAAACTGTAGGTAGGGAGAGTGTTTTTTTTCTTTCACTCTGCAAGTCCTTGTTTCCAGGGACCTGTAAGGACAGTGAGTTAATTGTCCTTGTGCTATATTGTGCTTAAAAAAAACATTTATTCTAGGGACAGAAAACTCTAGGTAGGGACAGTGTCAGTTTCTTTCACTCTGCAAGTCCTTGTTTCCAGGGACCTGTAAGGACAGTGAGTTAATTTTCCTTGTGCTATATTGTGCTTAAAAAAAACATTTTTTCTAGGGACAGAAAACTGTAGGTAGGGAGAGTGTTTTTTTTCTTTCACTCTGCAAGTCCTTGTTTCCAGGGACCTGTAAGGACAGTGAGTTAATTGTCCTTGTGCTATATTGTGCTTAAAAAAAACATTTATTCTAGGGACAGAAAACTCTAGGTAGGGACAGTGTCAGTTTCTTTCACTCTGCAAGTCCTTGTTTCCAGGGACCTGTAAGGACAGTGAGTTAATTTTCCTTGTGCTATATTGTGATTAAAAAAAACATTTTTTCTAGGGACAGAAAACTGTAGGTAGGGAGAGTGTTTTTTTTCTTTCACTCTGCAAGTCCTTGTTTCCAGGGACCTGTAAGGACAGTGAGTTAATTTTCCTTGTGCTATATTGTGATTAAAAAAAACATTTTTTCTAGGGACAGAAAACTGTAGGTAGGGAGAGTGTTTTTTTTCTTTCACTCTGCAAGTCCTTGTTTCCAGGGACCTGTAAGGACAGTGAGTTAATTGTCCTTGTGCTATATTGTGCTTAAAAAAAACATTTTTTCTAGGGACAGAAAACTGTAGGTAGGGACAGTGTCAGTTTCTTTCACTCTGCAAGTCCTTGTTTCCAGGGACCTGGAGAGACATTGAGTGAATTGTCCTTGTGCTATATTGTGATTAAAAAAAACATTTATTCTAGGGACAGAAAACTCTAGGTAGGGACAGTGTCAGTTTCTTTCACTGTGAAAGTCCTTGTTTCAAGGGACAGAGAAGGACACCTGAAGGTAGCCCTTATTGCTTTTTTCCCATCTCCCTGCAGGCCATCTATTAGAATGTCTGGAAGGCAAACAAGGAGAGGCAGACAGTCAGGAGGCAATAAAAGAGGGCAAGCAGGCTCTGTGTCTGGGGGCAACAGTGCTGGTCGTGGACGCGGTGCATTGTCATCAGCACATGGCCATGGGACACGCTTGTCCTTCTTTTCGGCAGCTGGACATGTTGAGCCACATCATGCCGAAGACTTGGTAGAGTGGATGACCAAGCCCTCCTCCTCCTCCTCATCCTCTCTCACCCAGGCTCAGGGTACTGGAAAAGCAGCTGCCAAAGCGTCGTCTTCCCTGGTATCAATGTCAGACAAATCATCAGTCACTCCTTCCCTAGACCCACCATGTCCTCCTCCTGAGGAGTCCCCCGAACTGTTTCAGCACAGTGTTGGGTACATGCTCCAGGAGGATGCCCAGCGTTTCGAAGGGTCTGATGATGAAACCCAGCTAGAGGAAGGCAGTAGCGTGAGAGCAGACAGAGGGGATGCTCAAGAAGGACACCAATCTGGCAGTCATGTTCCAGCAGCTGCAGCATACTGCCAGATTGGCTCCAGTGATGAGGAGGGAGGGGATGATGAGGTCAATGACTCCACGTGGGTGCCTAATAGGAGAGAGGAGGAGGAGGAGGATGAGGAGGAGGCACATCTCCAACGAGGCAGGATGCCCTTTGGTGGCCAGCGTAAGGGCAGTACACCGACGGAATCACACCGCAGAGCTCCGCCTGTGCAGGGCGCTGCCTCTGCCCGTCATTCAAAAAGTTCTTTGGTGTGGGCCTTTTTTGAGGCTAGTGCATCAGATCGCACAGCTGCTGTTTGCAACATATGTCTCAAGCGTATATCGCGTGGCCAAAACATCAGCCGCTTGGGTACCACATGCCTGACCAGACATATGTTGACCTGCCATGCAGCTCGTTGGCAAGCCTACCTCAAAGACCCACACCAAAGAACAAAGCGGACCTCTCCTTGCACCGCATCAGCTGGGATCTCCAACCCCACTATAACTTCAGTCCTCTCTGAAACATGCACTGAGAGGAATGAAGGTGTAGAATTAGGTGTGTCACAGCCAAGTACTTGCGCCCACTCTGCTAGCAGTACACCGACGTCCGATTCTAGCAGGCAAATTTCCCTGCCCCAGCTGCTGGACCGTCGAAAGAAGTTCACTCCCAGCCATCCACATGCCCAGCGGTTGAATGCTAGCTTGGCTAAATTGCTAGCGCTTCAACTGCTGCCTTTTCAGTTGGTAGACTCGGCCCCCTTCCGTGAGTTTGTGCAATGTGCGGTTCCTCAGTGGCAGGTTCCCAAACGCCACTTTTTCTCACGGAAGGCTATTCCGGCTCTCTACCGGCATGTGGAAGGCAATGTCTTGGCCTCGCTGGACAGGGCGGTCAGCGGTAAGGTGCATATTACCGCTGACTCATGGTCCAGCAGGCATGGACAGGGACGTTACCTTTCTTTCACGGCCCATTGGGTCACTCTTTTGGCAGCTGGGAAGGATTCAGGACAAGGTGCAGTAGTGTTGGAGGTTGTCCCACCGCCACGCCTCCAAAATGCTACTACTGGTTGTGACACACCTCTCTCCTCCACCCCCTCCTCTTCTTCTTCCTCCATGGCCTCTTCCTGTGGTTTGTCCTATGAACCAGCGGTGCTCCGTAGCCGTTCACGGGGCTACGCAAGTACGCAGGCAAAAAGATGCCATGCCGTGCTTGCGCTGGTGTGTTTGGGGGACAGAAGCCACACTGGGGCAGAGGTCCTGTCTGCTCTGCAGGGCCAGGCCGAGAGGTGGTTGACGCCACGCCAGCTTAAGCCAGGAATGGTGGTTTGCGACAATGGCACCAACCTCCTCTCCGCCCTCCGACAGGGACAACTGACCCATGTGCCCTGTGTGGCTCACGTCCTTAACCTGGTGGTGCAGCGCTTCTTGGGCAGGTACCCGGGCTTACAGGATGTCCTGAGGCAGGCCAGGAAAGTCTGTGTGCATTTCCGCAGATCTTATAATGCCAGTGCTCGCCTGGCTGAGCTGCAAAAGGAGTTGAACCTGCCCAAGAACCGCCTTATATGTGACATGCCCACCAGGTGGAACTCAACGTTGGCCATGCTGCAGCGGCTGCACACGCAGCAGAGGGCCATCAATGAGTACCTGTGCGACTACGGCACCAGGACAGGGTCAGGGGAGCTTGGTTTTTTTTCTCCACGCCAGTGGGGCATGATCAGGGATGCATGCACTGTCCTGGCACCATTTGAGGAGGCCACGAGGATGGTGAGCAGTGACAGTGCATGCATCAGTGACACTGTACCTCTTGTCCACCTGTTGGAGCACACGCTGCGTGGAATAATGGACAGGGCACTTGAGGCAGAACAGAGGCAGGAAGAGGAGGACTTCCTTGCCTCTCAAGGCCCCCTTTACCCAGACAGTGTTCCTTCTGTCCCACCCATCGCACAGGAAGAGGAGGAGGAGGAGGAGGAGGAGGAGGAGGAGGAGGATTGTGTCAGCATGGAGGTGGAGGCTGGCACTCAGCATCATCAGCAGCAGTCTTTTAGGGATGATTTACAGTCCCAAGAAACCAGTGGACTTGTACGTGGCTGGGAGGAGGTGGCTGCGGATCATGTCGTCCTTAGTGACCCAGAGGACTCCGGAGCGAATGCCTCAGCAAACCTACGCTGCATGGCCTCCCTGATCCTGCAAAGTCTGCGGAAGGATCCTCGTATTCTTCGGATCAAGGAGAGGGACCATTACTGGCTGGCCACTCTCCTTGATCCACGGTACAAGGGTAAGGTTGCGGACCTTATGTTACCGTCGCAGAGGGAGCAGAGGATGAGACAACTCCGGGAGGCCTTGCAGAAAGGTCTGTGCAACGCGTTCCCAGAGACTGGGAGGTTGCAAACTCCTGGTCCTGGACAACGAGTTGCTGAGGCTTCGGCCAGTCAAAGAAGGAGCGGTGGGGAAGGTGGCCGTCTGACCGATGCGTTCAGACAATTCTTTAGTCCGCAGCCCCAAAGTATGATCGGTTCCAGCAACCATCGCCAGCGTCTGATAAACATGGTGCAGGAATATCTAGGGGCAAGGTCAGACTTGGACACCTTCCCCACCGAAAATCCTCTGGCTTACTGGGTCTTGAGGATGGATCACTGGCCAGAGCTTGCACAGTATGCAATTGAGCTACTGGCCTGTCCTGCATCCAGCGTTCTTTCGGAACGCACATTCAGTGCTGCTGGAGGATTTGTCACGGATCACAGGGTGCGCCTGTCCACCGACTCGGTTGATCGACTGACTTTCATCAAGATGAACCAGTCTTGGATCACCACCAGCTACCACACACCTGATGCTGATATAACAGACTAATTGATTTTAAAATGTCACATCCCTTCAAGACTGATGCTGATGCTGAGTGCCTGTGCTGTTATGTTGACTGGCTATCCTCCTCCTCCGAGTCCTCAATGATACGATTGATGATGATAGCTTGGAAGATCATTTTTGTTTATGGGTGCCGCCACCAGTGCCTAACGCCCAATTTTTCAGCCCCTGTTTAACAGGGGCGTGTAATTACAATTTTTGAAGCAATACTTTGCAACAGGGCTCATTGCTGTGCTCCAAGTACAGTATCTGTGAGGAGTTGCAGTGTTGTGCCACCAGTGCCTAAGGCCCAATTTTTCAGCCCCTGTTTAACAGGGGCGTGTCATTACAATTTTTGAAGCAATACTTTGCAACAGGGCTCATTGCTGTGCTCCAAGTACAGTATCTGTGAAGGGTTGCAGTGTTGTGCCACCAGTGCCTAAGGCCCAATTTTTCAGCCCCTGTTCAACAGGGGCATGTAATTACAATTCTTGATCTAATAATTCACAGCAGGGCCCATTGCTGCACCCACCAAGAGTAACTGTCAGGGCTTACAGTGTTGTGGCACCAGCACCACCATCAAAGGCCCAATTTTTACTACCACTGTTCAACAATTATATGTAATTAAAATTCCTGATATAATAGTTGACAGCAGGGCGTTCCAGCACCAACCAAGAGTAACTGTGAGTGCTTACAGTGTTGTGCCAACACCAACAACTAAGGGGCCTATTTCTGCAGAGTATATACGGCAGGTCCCTACTTTCAAACATCCAACTTACAAACGACTCCTACTTGCAAACGCAAGAAGACAACAGGAAGTGAGAGGAAATCTACCACTAGGAAGGAAAATTCTCTCCTGTAAGAATAAATATGGGAGAAAGGTGTCTCCTCTGTACTGATGCTTTATCAGCAATCCTTGTTTCAAGAAAAACACCACATTTCAAAAACAGTTGTCATTAGGACGGAAAGTGAGGTGAAATGTTCTGAACAGGGGCACAGACAGCAAAACAAATGTTACAGGGGTGATAACCCTTACCTATGTTTTCCAAAAAGTTTAAAAATAGATTTTGGGTCTGGAGCTACACTTCAACAATGTACCTGTTCAAAATTACAAACAGATTCTACATAAGAACAAACCTACAGTCCCTGTCTTGTATGCACCGCCTGTATACGGCTGTTCAGAGTATATAGGGCCTTTTTTATTTTATGTGCGGGGTTCCCCTTAATATCCATACAAGACCCAAAGGGGCTGGTAATGGGCTGGGGTAGGGGGGGGGGGTCATGGGGTAGCTATGCCATTTTTCTTAAAGATTTTCATCCATATTACCGGGACCAGACATTACATTAAAGCCGCAAGCAGTTTTAAATGGCTTTTTTTTCCTTTAGAAGTGTCATTTTGTGCAGGGACAGTTCTAAACACGGGAAACACGTGGCACTTCACAGGCATACTTTAGACACCCCCCAGGTACGATATTTAAAGGAATATTTGACTTTTTTTTTTTCACTTTATGCATCATTAAAATGACTGCTCCCGGAAAACGACCGTTTTTAAAACTTATTTTTGCATTGATACATGTCCCCTGGTGCAGAACCCGGGTTCCCAAACCCTTTTTAGGACAATAACATGCATAATAGTTGTTATAATTAGCACTTTAGAATTCGAACGTTCGCATCCATTGTATTTAATAGGGTTCTAATGTTCGTTCGAACTTTCGGTCCGTTCGCGGGTTCTGGTGCGAACCGAACCCGGGGGTGTTCGGCTCATCACTACTAAAGAGCAGGAGGTCTTGCGAAGAACGAAGAGAACGAGTAGGATGGTATTTTGAGACTAGGTCAGTAATGTAGCTAGGGGCAGAGTTGTGGATGGCTTTGTAGGTAGTTGTTAGTATTTTGAATTTAATTTGTTGGGTGAGCGGAAGGCAGTGGAGGGATTGACAGAGAGGAGTAGCAGAGACAGAGCATTTAGTAAGGTGGCTAAATCTGGCAGCAGCATTAATGATGGACTGAAGGGGGGTTAGAGTATGCAGAGGTAAGCCAATGAGGAGGGAGTTGCAGTAATCAAGGCGAGAGATGGCCAGGGAGTGAATTAAGAGCTTTGTGGATTCATTGGTTAGAAAGGGGCATATTTTGGAGATGTTGCGGAGGTTGAGGCGGCAAGATTTGGACAGTGATTGGACGTGGGGCTTAAAGGAGAGTTCAGAGTCCAGAACTACACCTAGAACCTTGGCATGCGGGGATGGGCTGATAGTACAAATTATATGAGTTGAATATGCTGATTATATGCATACCTTAGCCCAGGTAATAGTACAAATTATATGAGTTGAATATGCTGATTATATGCATACCTTCCTGTACACATATGGGCTTTTATACAAATTCTGCTCGGATGCGCATATACTGTAGCTGCGTACTACTGCTGCATTTTTTAGCCTGTCATTATTTTGATAGGCTTCTGACAACGAGCTGTACCCGCCCACCCCTGAGCCCAGCCCCCCCACATCTCCCGAGTTCTGAAATATACTGTATATGTTTTTTTTTTTGTTTTTTTATCCTGTGTCCGTCTGCATAAGCCTTTAACCACTTAAGCCCTGGAAGATTTGGCTCTTTAATGACCATGCCATTTTTTGCAATACGGCGCTGTGTCGCTTTAACTGACAATTGCGCGGTCGGGCGACGTTGTAAAAAACAAAATTGATGTTCTTTTTTTCCCTTTTTTTGCGCTATAAACAAAAAAAGAGCGAAATTTTTGAGAAAAAAAAAAATGTTTTTTACTTTTTGCTATAATAAATATCCCCCAATTTAAAAAAAAAAAAAATCCTCCTCAGTTTAGGCCGATATGTATTCTTCATATTTTTGGTAAAAAAACCTGCAAAAAGCGTATATTGATTGGTTTGCACTAGTGTTGTCCCGATACCACTTTTTTAAGACCGAGTACAAGTAACGATACTTTTTTTCAAGTACTCGCCGATACCGATTACCGATACTTTTTTTTAATCTCATGTGACAGTGGCACATGTGTCAGTGTGTGTTTTCTTTTATTTTTTTATAATTTTTTACAATTAATTTTTATTTTATTTTTATTTTACTATGTTTTTATCAGCCCTGTTGGGGAGCTTTGATGAGATATCAGGGGTCTTAACAGACCTCTGACATCTCCCCTTTGAGACAGGGAAAGGGACTAGGGACACAGATTCCCCAGTCCCTTTCTCAGCAGCCTCAGCTGCGCTGAAAATGAATGGAGAGAAGACAGCGGCTTCTCTTCATTCATAAATTGAAACATTGTAAACACAGTTTACGATGTTTCAGTTATGTGAATGGACAGAGTCACTGATCACTGACTCTGTACATTCCGACAAGTAAGGACCCGGATTTACCGGCTCCTACCTCCGCTCTCCATCCTGACAGATCGAGGGGGTGGAGGAGGAGAACGGAGGGGGATGGCAGCACGGAGGGGGACACGGATTGGGACGGTGGTATGGAGGGGGACACGGATTGGGACGGCGGCACGGAGGGGGACACGGATTGGGACGGCGGCACGGAGGGGGACACAGATTGGGACGGCGGCATGGAGGGGGACACGGAGGGGGTCGGCAGCACAGAGGGACACACAGAGGGGGACGGCGGCGTGGAGGGGGACACGGAGGGGGACAGCGGCATGGAGACAGCAGCAAAACGGAGGGGGCTGGAGGAGTATATGGGGACAATCAGTGGTGATCGTGTGTGGGGGAGCTACAAGCATCGATCACAGCTGATTTTAAAGCAGCTGAAAGCCACGCGAGGGGGGTAGAGAGAGAAACAGAGAAACTACTTTTAAATATATACAGCGGAGATCGGTGCTGGTAACTTCCCCCACCGCACTGATCAGCGCTGATCACAAGTATCGGGTGAAGCATCGGGAGCATTTGCCCGAGTACGAGTACTCAGGCAAATGCTCGGTATCGGTACCGGTACCGATACCGATACTAGTATCGGTATTGGGGCAACCCTAGTTTGCACAAAAGTTATAGCGTCTACAATATAAGAGATAGATTTATGGCATTTTTTTTACTAGTAATGGTGGTGATTTCTGATTTTTATCGGGACTGTGACATTGCGGTGGACAGATTTGACACTATTTTGGGACTATTGACACTTTTACAGCGTTCAGAGCTAAAAATAGCCACTGATTACTGTATAAATGTCATTGGCAGGGAAGGGGTTAACACTATGGGTGATCAAGGGGTTAAATGTGTGTCCTAGGGAGTGTTTCTAACTGTGGGTTAATGGGACTGCCTGGAGGAGGAGACCGTTTGTTGTTCCTAAGTAGGGATGAGCTTCGTGTTCGAGTCGAACATACGTTCGACTCGAACATCGGCTGTTCGATCGTTCGACGAAGATCGAATGATTTGGGCCGTTCGCGCCAAATTCGAGTGACGCGAACGGCCCACAATGCACTACGCCATCGCAGTGTCATCCAGGCGCTGTGATTGGCCAAGCATGCACTGTGACCCCGCATGCTTGGCCAATCACAGCGCCGGCAGCGAGGAGAGCAATGATTGGCCACAGGCAGGATGCCTGTGGCCAATTATTGCTGAGGGTGTTTAGTACACGCCCCACACTATAAAAGGCCGCCAGCACGGCGGCCTAGTGTAGTGTGTTCCGGAGCAGGGAAAGAGCAGCATAGGCAGGGACAGTGACTTTTATTTCTTTCTTGCTTAACCTGGATTCCTTTAGTTTAGGGAAAGAGAAGGATAGGTAGGGAGAGTGTCAGTGTGTTTTGTGCTTGTGCTATAGTGTGCTTAAAAAAAACATTTTTTCTAGGGACAGAAAACTCTAGGTAGGGAGAGTGTCAGTTTCTTTCACTGTGCAAGTCCTTGTTTCCAGGGACAGGGAAGGACAGTGAGTGAATTCTCCTTGTGCTATAGTGTGCTTAAAAAAAACATTTTTTCTAGGGACAGAAAACTCTAGGTAGGGAGCGTGTCAGTTTCTTTCACTGTGCAAGTCCTTGTTTCCAGGGACAGGGAAGGACAGTGAGTGAATTCTCCTTGTGCTATAGTGTGCTTAAAAAAAACATTTTTTCTAGGGACAGAAAACTCTAGGTAGGGAGAGTGTCAGTTTCTTTCACTGTGCAAGTCCTTGTTTCCAGGGACAGGGAAGGACAGTGAGTGAATTCTCCTTGTGCTATAGTGTGCTTAAAAAAAACATTTTTTCTAGGGACAGAAAACTCTAGGTAGGGAGAGTGTCAGTTTCTTTCACTGTGCAAGTCCTTGTTTCCAGGGACAGGGAAGGACAGTGAGTGAATTCTCCTTGTGCTATAGTGTGCTTAAAAAAAACATTTTTTCTAGGGACAGAAAACTCTAGGTAGGGAGAGTGTCAGTTTCTTTCACTGTGCAAGTCCTTGTTTCCAGGGACAGGGAAGGACAGTGAGTGAATTCTCCTTGTGCTATAGTGTGCTTAAAAAAACATTTTTTCTAGGGACAGAAAACTCTAGGTAGGGAGAGTGTCAGTTTCTTTCACTGTGCAAGTCCTTGTTTCCAGGGACAGGGAAGGACAGTGAGTGAATTCTCCTTGTGCTATAGTGTGCTTAAAAAAAACATTTTTTCTAGGGACAGAAAACTCTAGGTAGGGAGAGTGTCAGTTTCTTTCACTGTGCAAGTCCTTGTTTCCAGGGACAGGGAAGGACAGTGAGTGAATTCTCCTTGTGCTATAGTGTGCTTAAAAAAACATTTTTTCTAGGGACAGAAAACTCTAGGTAGGGAGAGTGTCAGTTTCTTTCACTGTGCAAGTCCTTGTTTCCAGGGACAGGGGAGGACAGTGAGTGAATTCTCCTTGTGCTATAGTGTGCTTAAAAAAAACATTTTTTCTAGGGACAGAAAACTCTAGGTAGGGAGAGTGTCAGTTTCTTTCACTGTGCAAGTCCTTGTTTCCAGGGACAGGGAAGGACAGTGAGTGAATTCTCCTTGTGCTATAGTGTGCTTAAAAAAAAACATTTTTTCTAGGGACAGAAAACTCTAGGTAGGGAGAGTGTCAGTTTCTTTCACTGTGCAAGTCCTTGTTTCCAGGGACAGGGAAGGACAGTGAGTGAATTCTCCTTGTGCTATAGTGTGCTTAAAAAAAACATTTTTTCTAGGGACAGAAAACTCTAGGTAGGGAGAGTGTCAGTTTCTTTCACTGTGCAAGTCCTTGTTTCCAGGGACAGGGAAGGACAGTGAGTGAATTCTCCTTGTGCTATAGTGTGCTTAAAAAAAACATTTTTTCTAGGGACAGAAAACTCTAGGTAGGGAGAGTGTCAGTTTCTTTCACTGTGCAAGTCCTTGTTTCCAGGGACAGGGAAGGACAGTGAGTGAATTCTCCTTGTGCTATAGTGTGCTTAAAAAAAACATTTTTTCTAGGGACAGAAAACTCTAGGTAGGGAGAGTGTCAGTTTCTTTCACTGTGCAAGTCCTTGTTTCCAGGGACAGGGAAGGACAGTGAGTGAATTCTCCTTGTGCTATAGTGTGCTTAAAAAAAACATTTTTTCTAGGGACAGAAAACTCTAGGTAGGGAGAGTGTCAGTTTCTTTCACTGTGCAAGTCCTTGTTTCCAGGGACAGGGAAGGACAGTGAGTGAATTCTCCTTGTGCTATAGTGTGCTTAAAAAAAACATTTTTTCTAGGGACAGAAAACTCTAGGTAGGGAGAGTGTCAGTTTCTTTCACTGTGCAAGTCCTTGTTTCCAGGGACAGGGAAGGACAGTGAGTGAATTCTCCTTGTGCTATAGTGTGCTTAAAAAAAACATTTTTTCTAGGGACAGAAAACTCTAGGTAGGGAGAGTGTCAGTTTCTTTCACTGTGCAAGTCCTTGTTTCCAGGGACAGGGAAGGACAGTGAGTGAATTCTCCTTGTGCTATAGTGTGCTTAAAAAAAACATTTTTTCTAGGGACAGAAAACTCTAGGTAGGGAGAGTGTCAGTTTCTTTCACTGTGCAAGTCCTTGTTTCCAGGGACAGGGAAGGACAGTGAGTGAATTCTCCTTGTGCTATAGTGTGCTTAAAAAAAACATTTTTTCTAGGGACAGAAAACTCTAGGTAGGGAGAGTGTCAGTTTCTTTCACTGTGCGAGTCCTTGTTTCTAGGGACAAAGAAGGAAAGTGAGGGGAATTCTCCTTGTGCTATAGTGTGCTAAAGCATTCCTCATCAACCATCTTTGAAATCCTTGATTTTTGGACAGTCAGGGAAATTGTCGTTGTGCTATTCTGTGCAAAAGCAATCATCCTCAACCATATTTAGAAATCCTTAAGTAAAGGGACAGAGAAGGACACCTGAAGGTAGCCCTTATTGCTTTTTTCCCATCTCCCTGCAGGCCATCTATTAGAATGTCTGGAAGGCAAACAAGGAGAGGCAGACAGTCAGGAGGCAATAAAAGAGGGCAAGCAGGCTCTGTGTCTGGGGGCAACAGTGCTGGTCGTGGACGCGGTGCATTGTCATCAGCACATGGCCATGGGACACGCTTGTCCTTCTTTTCGGCAGCTGGACATGTTGAGCCACATCATGCCGAAGACTTGGTAGAGTGGATGACCAAGCCCTCCTCCTCCTCCTCATCCTCTCTCACCCAGGCTCAGGGTACTGGCAAAGCAGCTGCCAAAGCGTCCTCTTCCCTGTTATCAATGTCAGACTCATCATCAGTCACTCCTTCCCTAGACCCACCATGTCCTCCTCCTGAGGAGTCCCCCGAACTGTTTGAGCACAGTGTTGGGTACATGCTCCAGGAGGATGCCCAGCGTTTCGAAGGGTCTGATGATGAAACCCAGCTACAGGAAGGCAGTAGGGTGAGAGCAGACAGAGGGGATGCTCAAGAAGGACACCAATCTGGCAGTCATGTTCCAGCAGCTGCAGCATACTGCCAGATTGGCTCCAGTGATGAGGAGGGAGGGGATGATGAGGTCACTGACTCCACGTGGGTGCCTAATAGGAGAGAGGAGGAGGAGGATGAGGAGGAGGCACATCTCCAACGAGGCAGGATGCCCTTTGGTGGCCAGCGTAAGGGCAGTACACCGACGGAATCACACCGCAGAGCTCCGCCTGTGCAGGGCGCTGCCTCTGCCCGTCATTCAAAAAGTTCCTTGGTGTGGGCCTTTTTTGAGGCTAGTGCATCAGATCGCACAGCTGCTGTTTGCAACATATGTCTCAAGCGTATATCGCGTGGCCAAAACATCAGCCGCTTGGGTACCACATGCCTGACCAGACATATGTTGACCTGCCATGCAGCTCGTTGGCAAGCCTACCTCAAAGACCCACACCAAAGAACAAAGCGGACCTCTCCTTGCACCGCATCAGCTGGGATCTCCAACCCCACTATAACTTCAGTCCTCTCTGAAACATGCACTGAGAGGAATGAAGGTGTAGAATTAGGTGTGTCACAGCCAAGTACTTGCGGCCACTCTGCTAGCAGTACACCGACGTCCGATTCTAGCAGGCAAATTTCCCTGCCCCAGCTGCTGGACCGTCGAAAGAAGTTCACTCCCAGCCATCCACATGCCCAGCGGTTGAATGCTAGCTTGGCTAAATTGCTAGCGCTTCAACTGCTGCCTTTTCAGTTGGTAGACTCGGCCCCCTTCCGTGAGTTTGTGCAATGTGCGGTTCCTCAGTGGCAGGTTCCCAAACGCCACTTTTTCTCACGGAAGGCTATTCCGGCTCTCTACCGGCATGTGGAAGGCAATGTCTTGGCCTCGCTGGACAGGGCGGTCAGCGGTAAGGTGCATATTACCGCTGACTCATGGTCCAGCAGGCATGGACAGGGACGTTACCTTTCTTTCACGGCCCATTGGGTCACTCTTTTGGCAGCTGGGAAGGATGCAGGACAAGGTGCAGTAGTGTTGGAGGTTGTCCCACTGCCACGCCTCCAAAATGCTACTACTGGTTGTGACACACCTCTCTCCTCCACCCCCTCCTCTTCTTCTTCCTCCATGGCCTCTTCCTGTGGTTTGTCCTATGAACCAGCGGTGCTCCGTAGCCGTTCACGGGGCTACGCAAGTACGCAGGCAAAAATATGCCATGCCGTGCTTGCGCTGGTGTGTTTGGGGGACAGAAGCCACACTGGGGCAGAGGTCCTGTCTGCTCTGCAGGGCCAGGCCGAGAGGTGGTTGACGCCACGCCAGCTTAAGCCAGGAATGGTGGTTTGCGACAATGGCACCAACCTCCTCTCCGCCCTTCGACAGGGACAACTGACCCATGTGCCCTGTGTGGCTCACGTCCTTAACCTGGTGGTGCAGCGGTTCTTGGGCAGGTACCCGGGCTTACAGGATGTCCTGAGGCAGGCCAGGAAAGTCTGTGTGCATTTCCGCAGATCTTATAATGCCAGTGCTCGCCTGGCTGAGCTGCAAAAGGAGTTGAACCTGCCCAAGAACCGCCTTATATGTGACATGCCCACCAGGTGGAACTCAACGTTGGCCATGCTGCAGCGGCTGCACACGCAGCAGAGGGCCATCAATGAGTACCTGTGCGACTACGGCACCAGGACAGGGTCAGGGGAGCTTGGTTTTTTTTTCTCCACGCCAGTGGGGCATGATCAGGGATGCATGCACTGTCCTGGCACCATTTGAGGAGGCCACGAGGATGGTGAGCAGTGACAGTGCATGCATCAGTGACACTGTACCTCTTGTCCACCTGTTGGAGCACACGCTGCGTGGAATAATGGACAGGGCACTTGAGGCAGAACAGAGGCAGGAAGAGGAGGACTTCCTTGCCTCTCAAGGCCCCCTTTACCCAGACAGTGTTCCTTCTGTCCCACCCATCGCACAGGAAGAGGAAGAGGAGGAGGAGGAGGAGGAGGAGGAGGATTGTGTCAGCATGGAGGTGGAGGCTGGCACTCAGCATCATCAGCAGCAGTCTTTTAGGGATGATTTACAGTCCCAAGAAACCAGTGGACTTGTACGTGGCTGGGAGGAGGTGACTGCGGATCATGTCGTCCTTAGTGACCCAGAGGACTCCGGAGCGAATGCCTCAGCAAACCTACGCTGCATGGCCTCCCTGATCCTGCAAAGTCTGCGGAAGGATCCTCGTATTCTTCGGATCAAGGAGAGGGACCATTACTGGCTGGCCACTCTCCTTGATCCACGGTACAAGGGTAAGGTTGCGGACCTTATGTTACCGTCGCAGAGGGAGCAGAGGATGAGACAACTCCGGGAGGCCTTGCAGAAAGGTCTGTGCAACGCGTTCCCAGAGACTGGGAGGTTACAAACTCCTGGTCCTGGACAACGAGTTGCTGAGGCTTCGGCCAGTCAAAGAAGGAGCGGTGGGGAAGGTGGCCGTCTGACCGATGCGTTCAGACAATTCTTTAGTCCGCAGCCCCAAAGTATGATCGGTTCCAGCAACCATCGCCAGCGTCTGATAAACATGGTGCAGGAATATCTAGGGGCAAGGTCAGACTTGGACACCTTCCCCACCGAAAATCCTCTGGCTTACTGGGTCTTGAGGATGGATCACTGGCCAGAGCTTGCACAGTATGCAATTGAGCTACTGGCCTGTCCTGCATCCAGCGTTCTTTCGGAACGCACATTCAGTGCTGCTGGAGGATTTGTCACGGATCACAGGGTGCGCCTGTCCACCGACTCGGTTGATCGACTGACTTTCATCAAGATGAACCAGTCTTGGATCACCACCAGCTACCACACACCTGATGCTGATATAACAGACTAATTGATTTTAACATGTCACATCCCTTCAAGACTGATGCTGATGCTGAGTGCCTGTGCTGTTATGTTGACTGGCTATCCTCCTCCTCCGAGTCCTCAATGATACGATTGATGATGATAGCTTGGAAGATCATTTTTGTTTATGGGTGCCGCCACCAGTGGCTAAGGCCCAATTTTTCAGCCCCTGTTTAACAGGGGCGTGTCATTACAATTTTTGAAGCAATACTTTGCAACAGGGCTCATTGCTGTGCTCCAAGTACAGTATCTGTGAGGGGTTGTAGTGTTGTGCCACCAGTGCCTAAGGCCCAATTTTTCAGCCCCTGTTTAACAGGGGCGTGTCATTACAATTTTTGAAGCAATACTTTGCAACAGGGCTCATTGCTGTGCTCCAAGTACAGTATCTGTGAGGGGTTGTAGTGTTGTGCCACCAGTGCCTAAGGCCCAATTTTTCAGCCCCTGTTTAACAGGGGCGTGTCATTACAATTTTTGAAGCAATACTTTGCAACAGGGCTCATTGCTGTGCTCCAAGTACAGTATCTGTGAGGGGTTGTAGTGTTGTGCCACCAGTGCCTAAGGCCCAATTTTTCAGCCCCTGTTCAACAGGGGCATGCAATTACAATTCTTGATGTAATAATTCACAGCAGGGCCCATTCCTGCACCCACCAAGAGTAAGTCTGAGGGCTTACAGTGTTGTGGCAACGCCACCACCACCACCACCACGAAAGGCCCAATTTTTCAGCCCCTGTTCAAAAGGGGCATGTAATTACAATTCTTGATCTAATAATTCACAGCAGGGCCCATTCCTGCACCCACCAAGAGTAAGTCTGAGGGCTTACAGTGTTGTGGCAACGCCACCACCACCACCACCACGAAAGGCCCAATTTTTCAGCCCCTGTTCAAAAGGGGCATGTAATTACAATTCTTGATCTAATAATTCACAGCAGGGCCCATTGCTGCACCCACCAAGAGTAACTGTCAGGGCTTACAGTGTTGTGGCAACAGCACCACCATCAAAGGCCCAATTTTTACTACCACTGTTCAACAATTATATGTAATTAAAATTCCTGATATAATAGTTGACAGCAGGGCGTTCCAGCACCAACCAAGAGTAACTGTGAGTGCTTACAGTGTTGTGCCAACACCAACAACTAAGGGGCCTATTTCTGCAGAGTATATACGGCAGGTCCCTACTTTCAAACATCCAACTTACAAACGACTCCTACTTGCAAACGCAAGAAGACAACAGGAAGTGAGAGGAAATCTACCCCTAGGAAGGAAAATTCTCTCCTGTAAGAATAAATATGGGAGAAAGGTGTCTCCTCTGTACTGATGCTTTATCAGCAATCCTTGTTTCAAGAAAAACACCACATTTCAAAAACAGTTGTCATTGGGACGGAGAGTGAGGTGAAATGTTCTGAACAGGGGCACAGACAGCAAAACAAATGTTACAGGGGTGATAACCCTTACCTATGTTTTCCAAAAAGTTTAAAAATAGATTTTTGGGCTGGAGCTACACTTCAACAATGTACCTGTTCAAAATTACAAACACATTCTACATAAGAACAAACCTAGAGTCCCTGTCTTGTATGCACCGCCTGTATACGGCTGTTCAGAGTATATAGGGCCTTTTTTATTTTATGTGCGGGGTTCCCCTTAATATCCATACAAGACCCAAAGGGGCTGGTAATGGGCTGGGGTAGGGGGGGGGGGTCATGGGGTAGCTATGCCATTTTTCTTAAAGATTTTCATCCATATTACCGGGACCAGACATTACATTAAAGCCGCAAGCAGTTTTAAATGGCTTTTTTTTCCTTTAGAAGTGTCATTTTGTGCAGGGACAGTTCTAAACACGGGAAACACGTGGCACTTCACAGGCATACTTTAGACACCCCCCAGGTACGATATTTAAAGGAATATTTGACTTTTTTTTTTTCACTTTATGCATCATTAAAATGACTGCTCCCGAAAAACGACCGTTTTTAAAACTTCTTTTTGCATTGATACATGTCCCCTGGTGCAGAACCCGGGTTCCCAAACCCTTTTTAGGACAATAACATGCATAATAGTTGTTATAATTAGCACTTTAGAATTCGAACGTTCGCATCCATTGTATTTAATAGGGTTCTAATGTTCGTACGAACTTTCGGTCCGTTCGCGGGTTCTGGTGCGAACCGAACCCGGGGGTGTTCGGCTCATCACTATTCCTAAGCATTAGGAACAACTGATCAGTCTTCTCACCCCTGACATAACCGAGATCTGTCGGTTTACATTGACAGACCTCTGTTCTGTCTCTGTGTGGAGCGATCGCAGGTGCTCGGCAGACATCGCGACCCCCGTGCACCGGCTCAGTTGTCGCACCGCGTGCACACGCACGTGTCCCCTAGTAGTCTTAAAGTGGCCGACGTACAGCTACGACGGCTCGCCCAGGGGAGCCAACCTGCCGCAGTATAACTGCAGCGGCTGGTGTGAAAGCAGTTAAAATGGTTGTAAAGTCAATTTTTTTTTAAATAACAAATATGTTATACTTACCTGCTCTATGCTGTTGGTTTTGCACAGAGAAGCCGGGATCCTCCTCTTCTCAGGTGCCTCTTTGCTGCTCCTGGCCCCTCTCTCCTGTTGAGTGCCCCCACAGCAAGCAGCTTGCTATGGGGGCACCCAAACTGAGCTGCAGCTCTGTGTGTCCATTCAGACACAGAGCTTTTGTTCGGCCTGCCCCCTCTCTTCTCTGATTGGCTAACTGACTTTGATTGACAGCCAATGGCGATGCTGCTGTGTCTCAGCCAATCAGGAGGGAGAGTCTCGAATGGCTGAGGGATTCGTGGACATTGCTGGACAGAGAGGGGCTCGGGTAAGTATTAGGGGGAGCTGAAGGGGGCTGCTACACACAGAAGGCTTTTATCTTAATGCATAGAATGCATTAAGATAAAAAACCTTCTGCCTTAATTGTCAGTGGGAAAAGTACAAGTGCAAATTCTCAAACATGAAAGGAGAAACTTGCCTAATATATAATAGAAGACTGGCATGCTCACCTAAGCCAAGATAATGTTGCTCATCTTGCTCACAGGATCTTGGGGAGATTGAGGAACCCAAATATTGCTAGAATGTGCTCCAATAAAGGTCCATTCTAAAGGTTTTGTAATAGATACCTAACTGGATAAAGTGGGAATCTTTCATATCTGCTGGTTACAGATTAGCTTTAAGAATGCAACAATATAGAAAGTGGATAACAACTGTATTACTTTGAGTAATATCCCAAGAAATGCTACTTTCTTTAGTCCATAAAGTTTGTAGTGAGCTTTTTTCAACCCAACTGATATTGTTAAGAAACATTCTTACCTGTCCAGCTTTAGCATTCTCACACATAAAAGTTTCATAGAATTTTGTGAATACTGGAGCATTATCATTGACATCTAGTACTTTTATTGTAACTGGAACACTTCCAATCTGTGCTGGATTATCTGAAAGATTGAAATAAATCAGAATGTAAATTATGTCCTTAGCTATATGCAAGTAAATCACAGATTTGTAATGTAAATTGCAATTTAGATGTTACAAAAAAATCTCCTAAAAAATTTCATGGTGGGTTTTTGGACAAATTACAAGGTATGGATAACTTAAAAAAGGAGTGATTATCACAAAATGGACTGTTTGATATTTGCAGAGACATTTGTCATGGGTTTTTGCTGTTATTCATTTGGTTAGTTTTAAAGGGGCACAAACATTTTCATTGCATGACATTTTATGTGTGATAACATTGTTGTTGTTGGCATAATTTTTATAGTCATTACAGCTTTTAAAATATAGTATTGATATTTTAACTCAAGGTTTAGGGTTAGCTTTAGGAATTCCATTCCATTCCATGGGCAGCACAGTGGCTAAGTGGTTAGCACTTCCAACCGGCAGCACTAGGGTCGTTGGTTTGAATTACAACCACAGCACTACCAGCCTGGAGTTTGCTTGTTCTCCCTGTGCCAGGATGGGTTTCCTCTGAGTACTCCGGTTTCCTGCCACACTACAAAGACATGCTTGTAGTTTGTAGTTAGTTTAGTTGGCTCCTATCTAAATTGGCCTTAGTATGTATATGTATGAATGTTAGTTAGGGAACTCATATTGTAAGCTCCTTAGGGGCAGGGACTGATGTGCATGTATAATATATATGTAAAGTGCTGTGTAAATTGATGGTGCTATACAAGTACCTGTACTAAATTCTATGATAGGTCTAAATTAAAATGGATCTTTAGTTTTGTTTTTTTTTTGGGGCCCCCAGGTGCATTTGTCATAATATGCACAGAATATTTGCTCATTATGTGTACTCCCAAAATGCCTTCCTGCAACATGGCATCTGTGCACCCCCTTGTCTCTTCATTGTTGCTGCTGCCATCTTATGGTCTTCTTCAGAGTCGAAAGTCTATTTTCTTCTTATTGGCCAGCTACAGATGATGATGTAATGTCAACACATGTGCATGGGAGTTACTTGATTCCAGCATCTGTGAAAAGCCAGTACTGTACACTGCGCTGAGCATACATAGCTGTTCAGTGTGCAATTAGGAAAACATTTTTACCAGGTAGGGGAAGAGCTTTTAATGCAGAGGCGACTTACAAAGTCGTTTCATCTTCAACCTACTTGCTAACAAATTTTTGTAAAAAAATTTACTAACTTTAAGGTTAAAGGTCAATCTGTGGGTCATGCGTTTGTGGGTGTGATGAGTGTATAACACGTGAAATAAAATGACTTTAGCAAGAAATTCATGTGCTGAGATTTCTGGTGCCAAAAGTTCAGAGCTAAACACAATCAGACAAGTTTTGAGAATCTGAAAATTAATGTTCCATAAAATGTAAACAAATTAAAACACAACTTCAGCCAAAAACAGTTTTTAGCTTATTATAGACTTGGAAAGAGTAAAAAGCATTTTGCACATAATATACTTACTCATCTCCATTGCTAAAATTGTGATATTATGCCATGCCAGTTCTTCCCTATCCAAAGGCCTTGCTGTCATCAATGCTCCTGTAGTAATGTCAACATAGAAATATCTCCCAGGGTCACTGTTTCTGTCAATAGAATATCTGGAAAAATTATTAAAATCTGTTATTATATAGTCCACATTTTTAAATTTTAGCTTACAAGAGACAATATATTTTTTTTCTTTTTAATGCAAAATATTACAATAATTTCCCACATAATTTCCCAATGATAACAGTGATTTTGAAAGCTGAGTTCCAGACAGATGCAAAGACTTATGCCCCATACACACGATCGTTTTTCTTGCCATTTTTTTTCTTGCCGTTTTTCACGTCGTTTTTTTTCATGTTTCCTCTCAAGCCTGTCTTGCGTACACACGATCATTTTAAAAAACGATCAAGCAAAGCGCAGTGACGTACAACACGTATGACGGCACTATAAAGGGGAAGTTCCGTTCGAATGGCGCCACCCTTCATGTTAGTAAAGTTTGTTGAGCGACAATTCGCTCTTTTCAGTCTCGTGCTTTTCAGTCCGTGACTGCGTGACGAATGTGCTATCTCCATTACGAACGCTAGTTTTACCAGAACGAGCGCTCCTGTCTCATACTTGATTCTGAGCATGCGCGTTTTTTCTCACGTCGTTAAAGCATACACACTATCGTTTTTCACATTGTTAAAAAAAACGACATGAAAAACGACGTGAAAAAAGAGAGCATGTTCGAAATTTTTAATGCCCGTTTTTCACGTCGTTAAAAATGCTCTGCACGATCATTTTTAATGGCCATTTTTTTTAATGGCATTTTTAACGGCATGAAAAACGATCGTGTGTATGGGGCATTAAAGCGGAGTTCCACCCAAAAATGGAACTTTCGCTTTTCGGAATCCCCCCATCCGGTGTCACATTTGCCACCTTTTTTCAGGAGGGAGGAGGGAGCAGATACCTGTGTAATCCAGGTATTTACTCCCACTTCCGGGCATAGGTCGCCGCGGCAACCTACGCCACGTCCGCCGCCTACTCCGTCCCCCTGCTGTCTTCTGGGAGACACACAGGTCCCAGAAGACAGCAGGGACCAGTGGGATCGTGCAGCGTGACTCGCGTATGGGCAGTAGGGTACCAGAAAGTGAAACCGCAAGGCTTCATTTCCTGATTCCCTTACTGAAGATGGCGGCGCCTCCACACAAGAGCCGAGGGACAGATCGGCTTCGGGTGCTGACATTGCGGGCACCCAGGAGCGGTAAGTGTCCTAATATTAAAAGTCAGCAGCTGCAGTATTTGTAGCTGTGGACATTTATCTTTATTTTTTCGGCGGAACTCCGCTTTAAATAGATGCAATTTGTATCAATAAATAATAATTAAAAAAAATGCATGATTTTAATTGCAAGTAGTGCAAGAACCTGAAATTGACTTGGTATCAAAATCTGTGATAGGGAGGCAGCACAAGGAGCCGATCATTTGTGCTGCAGTTCTCAAAAGGTACATGCTCTTAGGAGAAGAGAGCAGAGTGAAGAGAGATGAGCACACCCATTTCATATATCTACTTTTACTGCCACAGGCTGGTGGAAAGACAAGACTTGTAAGTGCCCCTTAACTAAAGCAAAGAAACTCAGGTGTTTTGCCCCGCCAGACAAGGCTGTGCTGTATGGCGGCGCAGTGTAGGTCATAGAAATGGATGGACAGAAATACAAATCTTTTGGCAGGTAAAAGACGTCCCTTATATGTATTTCATCTGTGTATTTAACTGTATGCCTGGAGTTCAACTTTACAGAAATGTATTGTCCAGCCAAAGTTGCCAGCGATCGAGTCACGGAAGCCGGCTGCCTGAAGATGCCAGCAGCTGGGCAGGAAGCTCTGGGACGCTGCATTGCTGGAACCAAGGTGAATATAGTTCTGCTTTAAAATACATTCTTTACTATGGCAAACAGTTATTTTCCAATCTTACCAACTGACTTATATGGTACTTCTGCTTTGCTTTATTTGAAATGACAAGACAGCGGTTATTAAGCTCCTCCAATTCGTGAACACTAAATGATCCATGTACTGTTGCAGGTCTAAGATAAATTGTACAGGGACTTACACTTGTAAATCATTTTTTTCAGCACATTCTAATTTCATGATATTTGAAGGTCGACCTAGTATTGCGATTATGATTATTATGCTATATAATTAAATAATCTCAAGCTGTAGAAGCAATAAATTTCTTATGAATTCCCAATTTTTCTCTCTTAATAACCAGACCTTGAATTTTGATTATTTTTCTTCTGCAAACCACAGAAGAATCATCATTATATTGTAATGAAATATTAAACTTAACAGTGTAGGAATGCAAAGTTCACAGTCCAAGACACACAGGATGTTTCATAACTGTAATTAACTATTGCTTTTTAAAAAGCGGTGTATTTCCATTAATTAAAGCTACTCCTGCGTACTGTGGATAGGTGATCTGGTAGATTGCTATATGGCTGACTGATCTTGGGGAAATAACTGATCACCAATATTGCATTTGGCATTTGATCAGTACTTTACTGTTGTGTTAACACTTATACAAGAGATGTCTGCCAACTACATAAACATGCATTTTAACTTGAGAATGCATGTCTATGTCAGTCTTTTGACCACTATTTCATGTTAACGGGAACTTTCAAGTGTTAAATTATGCACCTATAAGTAAATTACATTTACATTTCTACCACCTATTCATAATCCTTTAGCTTAAACAAAGAAAAAAAAAACATAATAAAAAACAACCTTCTAGCGATATTTTCTCATCTAACTCTGATATTCGCCCTGCTTATGGAAGCTTATGGGAGTGGTGATCCAGCACTGCAGTCTCTGCCTAGCTTTTGCAGTCTTCTGGAGCCTGAGAGGACACAGTGCAGGACAGCCAATTAGAAAAATTGCACTTCATCCAGGCAGCAACTGGGACAGACTTAGGACCCAGTACATTATGTTACTTTGGATTTAGGTGAATATTTTAGGCTTTTGGGTAGCTTTTTTTCAGCCAGTTAGATAGAGAGAGATGGGTATAGGTAGGTGGGGTAGGTTATGTATCTGTTGGGCGAAAGAGGAATCTGCCTAAAGAACAGCTTTAAACTAAATCAGTCTTAAACAAATCTGGGTTATTCTAACTAACATATGATGGAAAATGCTTAAAGCGGATGTAAACCCGATTCATGAAATTTGAGCTGGGCACATATATCAGCAGTATTTTGTTATATCTCTTCAAAGCACTAAGTCTCGTAGCTTTGTCCTTCTCCATTCCTCTGTTATCAGCCTGATAATTTTTAACAAGCTCTCCGAGATGGGTGATAGAAGTGTGTCGGGGGAGGTTGCTATAAATAGATTAGCAGACTGCTAAACTATTCACAGGCAAGCTCTGCATGTGTGGGGAAGGGATGTGTCCCTTTCCTCCAATTAGCTGTCTCACAGTGTCTCACAGTGTCTAGCAATACTCCCCTCCTACAGGCGAACGAGGATGAGATAAATCTAACAGGACATGCACTTTCTAAACAGTATATAAAGCTGAAGACAGCAGATATACGTGTAAAACATGTCATGTCACACGTTGAACATTTTTGTTTTGGATGGCCTCAGTGAATAGTAGGAAGCACTGTGAGGCAGAAGAAACATAGATAAGCTTGACTTTTACTGATATTGTGGTTCCCCGAAAGTAAGACCTACCCCGAAAATAAGACCTACCCCGATTTTCAAGGAGGGCTGCAATATAAGCCCTACCCCGAAAATAAGTCCTAGTTTAGGCTGGATGATTCCCGCTGCCCTCCTCTTTTGCCAGCTGTCATCGGGGGATTTTGGGCCCCCCTCCCTCTGCAAAGCTCGGAGCGGGTAAGAGAGCTCAGGCGGGTCACGGAGTTGCCGAGCCACGCTCAGGTGATCCCTGCTGCCCTCCTATTCTGCCAGCTGTCATTGGGGGATCTTGGGCCTCCCTCCCTCTGCAGTTCTCGTGCCAGGGAAGAACAATCTGCCAGGTCACGGAAGTGCCGAGCGGCGCTGTGAGAAGGTATGTGACATGATTAGAGTGCAGAGACACATACACTTTGCATTATATTCTGCTGTGGTGGCGAGGATTCTGGTAGTTTGCAAGCACTTTTATGATGTGCACCCTGGGGATTAAATTGCAAGCCCTACCCCGAAAATAAGCCCTAGTGTGTTTTTGGTTGCAAAAATGAATATAAGACCCGGGGCTTATTTTCGGGGATACACGGTATAACATGACATGCATTTCTCAAAGAAGGTAATTTCCACTTAGGTCCTTTTCTCTTGAGCAGTAGTTCACACCATAGAGTTGATTAAGAGTCAAGATTCTGATCGCTAGGGCTTGATTTAATAAAACTGGAGGGTGCAAACTCTGGTGCCTCTCTGCATAGAAACCAATTTTAGTAAACCAACCCCTAGAGATAAGAATCATGACTCTTTGCTTCTTTGTTACACATCTACACATATGCCTTGGTTGATCACCAGTGACTTTAAAACCTATAATGCTTCTCAAAACATGTGACCAGTTATTAACTTCTTGCGTTTTAGTAGGCAATATTGCAGACATTGCTCTAAAGATAAAAAAAGTGGAAACAGTATTTTATAAAAAAAAGGCCCGTGGCCTTTGCAGACACAGTGCAGATAAACTGTCACCCAGTTTGTGTTTACATCCACTTTAAGGGTCTATTCACACTATATGATGTGGCTAGCATTCTTCTGCATCACCAATCACTGCAAGCACACATAGAAAAGGGTTTGCTGCAAAAAAAGAAGGCAGCTCCTCACTTTTTTCCCCTAACTTTCTTGGTCAAGGAAATCTGCTTTTTCAATTGATAAGCATTAGTTCTCAGGTTCCGCAACAGATGGTGTTGCCTGTTTAGAATGTTGGATGGAAGAACAAGGCAGCTTCAAGATAAAAAAATTCACCCTGCTTTATAAAAAAAGATATTTCAGTATGCTAACAGTGCTAAATCGCACTCGAAAAAAAAAAAAAAAAAGTACAGTTTTTAATTTGCTAGAAGTTAGTAAAACTGAAGATGCCTCCTTATTACTACAAGCCCTTCAATTGTTTTTGTTGTCCTTGTTTAAAATTCAATACTGGTGTGAGGTGCTGAAAAGTGCGGAATTTTTTTACTGTGAATTTGGATAGTGCCACATGTCACCGCAGTGCAATGGAACATGCTGCACTGCAGAGACTTGTGTAGTGTAAAATTGTGCATGTCCATTAAAGTAAAAACATGTAAACAGTGTGATATGCTGAATCAGAGTAATGCATCACCCCCTCATCACCCATCAAAGGAGGCACCAGCCCGCATGCTAAAATGGAAAGTTTTAGAATGCAGCTAGTGTGAACAGGCCCTAAGTGTAAAATGTATATTTACCTCTAGGGTACCTCAAGTAGATAATTTGCTTTAAAGGACAAGTTCACCTTTGTAGAAAAAAAAAAAAAATGCACGTATTTATGCAAAAAAAAAAAAAAATGTGTATTTTTTTTCCTGCAGGAGCCTACAAGCATTGCACTTGCGAGCAATTTATCATGGGTACACTGTGGGCTCCTGCACACATGTCCTCCAACTTTCAACCCATACCTCTGTATGGGCTTATTGTCTGAAAGCCGGAGGAAGTGTCAGTGGACTACGAGAGCACTCATTATTGCCCCTGCAGCCCATTGAAACTATAAGTCTGTCTGCAGTGGTGTCAGATGGTACATGAAGTGTTTTCATTTACAGGGATCTGTGAATAATTGATGTGGCAGTGTAGGCGGAGCCCCGCGCAGCCATGCTGTATTTTGAAACGTTACAGTGGGGATCAGGGGGAGAGGAGGCAGGAGCTTGAATATGTTACATGTTCTACTCTAAATACAGGTGCAACATGTAACATGTTCCAAAAGTGAACTTATCCTTTAAAAATTCAGATCTCACTCTCTCACTGCCTTGCACACTTTTGATCACTGTTCTCTGCTTTGCATTGTTTTTACTGTAGTATTTGGCTCTTTAAAAATCAATGGAGATATCCTTCTTTTCCTAAGCATGTTGAATTGCATAATAAAGGAACTGTAAACATTTAAGGCAGCAGGAGTCCAGTATTGATAGGTTTTACAACAGCTTATATATTGGCGGACAATATGGGCAGTAGTGTATTTAGGTTTTGTGCTGCCCTAGGCCTGACTAAACTCGTGCACCCCCTCATTTAAATATGACCCACCCCTTTCTGTTTAAGACCCGCCCTGAAATTTTCGAGTGGGGACACTTCCTGTTTGGCTATGGGGTAGGAAGTGAAGGGAAATCTCTGCAATGGGACAGGGATGGTAAAAAATAAACTGGCAGGGGCTATAACCCTCCCTTACTCTATCCAAAATGAAAAACAAAGTGTTGCCTATAGTTCTACTTTAACACACATTTCTGATAATTTTATGGGGAGGACTAAGAGGATATAACCATGCCAATGGTGCAGCAGAAAACATATAGCACAGTGAGGAAGGTTTGTGGTCCAGGATGATAGAACAGTCAAAATTAGAAGCAGCTTGCGTTACACTAACAGTGTAGCGCAAGCCGGCGGGGACTCTTTCCGTGCCGCCCCCTTGCAAAGTGCTGCCCTAGGCCTGGGCCTTGTTGGCCTAGGCCAGGATACAGCTTTGAATATGGGGGTAAATGTAACTTACAATTTGCCCTTTCTACCGTAAAAACTCTAAAAATAGATTTTATGGATTTTGGTATTAACCACTTAAGGACCGCCTCACGCCGATATACGTCGGCAGAATGACACGACTGGGCACATCAACGTACAGGTAAAACTACCCCCTATTTTGTAAACGCTATAACTTTTGCGCAAACCAATCAATGAATGCTGATTGCGATTTTTTTTTACCAAAAATATGTAGAAGAATACGTACCGACCTAAACTGAGGAAAAATATTTTTTTTTTATAGATTTTTGGGGGATATTTATTATAGCAAAAAGTAAAAAATATTGCATTTTTTTCAAAATTGTCGCTCTATTTTTGTTTATAGCGCAAAAAATAAAAACCGCAGAGGTGATCAAATACCACCAAAAGAAAGCTCTATTTGTGGGAAAAATAACGCCAATTTTGTTTGGGAGCCACGTCGCACGACCGCCCAATTGTCAGTTAAAGCGACGCAGTGTCGAATCCCAAAAAGAGGCCTGGTCCTTTAGCTGCATATTGGTCCGGGGCTTGAGTGGTTAAACCCAAAACCCAAAATGTCATATATTGCAGCTTACCAATCATTAGATATGGTGGCTGTAATAGTTTTATTTTATTTTTACGCTTTTTGCCCTCTGTTTTCACCTGATGATCTATCCAGTAACACATCTCCTGTATTAGAGTGCCCCGCACACTAAATGAAGAAGCATGGGGGGCAACATTGGACAGCAACATTGTCAGTCTCAGGGGAGGGGAGTGTTAGATGTACTAGCATATTTAAATACACTAACAAATTGAAGCCAGCTAATACTTTATAATCTAAAAAGATATAAAAGACTGCACTGTCTGCTGTTCAACCTCAACATTAAAGTGAAGGTGATATAGTGAAACAATATTGTTAAAATAGTATCAATGTTACATAGTAACAACCAGTGCATATACAATAATAAATTTATACATAAAAAAATCAACAAAGGAAAATAGTCCAAAAAAAAAGACCAAAATATATGGTGCACTCTAACAAATTGTGATAGTGACAAACTCAAGTGTTTTAATGTCCAAATAAAGTTCCAAACTATGGTGCAGTATTGGAAATGATGGTGTAGCGGGGTATTCCCCTTTAAGACAGAGAGACAAGAAGTTCCAGGTAAGAGGTGAGTCGGGAGGAAGTAAAGAGACATTACTGGAAGTGAAAGCAGAGGAGAGAGAGAGAGACTACATCTCCCAGTACATCTTGCAGCACCCAGGGTACATTGCTCCGGAACAGAGACTGCTGGGGCAGACTTTATAAAGGGGAGTTGGAGTTTGTTCGGTCTCTTTGGACACCCCCTCTCCTAGCAAGAGGATCTCTGTGCTGAACTGCTGTGTGCACAAGGCCTGAAGCCTGGGCCTTGTGCTCCTTTCCAAAGAGCCCCTCTGCCAGCCTAGCAGAACCTTAGAGACATCTTCTCATGCTTGCTGCAGTACACCAGAAGGATTGAAGACTTGGATGTCGGTGGATTCCTGTTCCTAGACGAATCGATGGAGGAAACGGACTTGGACTTGTCCGGGTGGTGAGAGCTGTTTAAAGACAGATACTTTATCTTTACTATTCGTTGGGATTACAAAGTTGTTCTTCAAGTGCACCACCGAAAGATTGCTAGCGAATATTGTTTCACTGAACTTCCATTTAGATCAGTCAGGCCTGACTGCATAGGTAGACATTGCTGGGTGTTAGTCTACCCATGAGGGGAAGTAGCTGTAAAAAGGACAGCGCTAGAGTTGCATAGCAATACTTAATTATTCTGATTACTCTGTTTATCTTTATTACTGTTTATTGCAAGGATCTGCAACTTGTTATACTGTTGTTTATTACTTGCCCATTAGCCTCAGTAAAATATCTGGGTCAAGTACATTGGTGTCAGTTTCACTTACTTTAATAGAAGTTTTAAAGTATATCACTGTGTGTGTTTGCCATAGGACTGCGTCACCTAGAGTTGCGGTCACGCGGTCCTATCTCCCCTTACTAGCTGTGCCAGTAGGGGGTTGAGCATATTGCCGGGGGTTGGCGGAGCTGTCTTCAGGGCCCAACTAAAGCTGCGGCCTTCTTAGTTGGAGGTATCGCTACACGTGGGGGCTCGTCCGGGATCCTGATACAGCAGGTGAACGCCAGAAGTGCCGGCATGGACCCCATCAAAGTAGTCCAATGGTGCGAAGCAGAAGGGACACGCTCAGAAGTGAGCGTGGCCATTGAACTTCCAGGGAGTGACTGGAGAGAGAAACAAATTAAAGAGGTGGTACAAATATTGTCCCCGGATAGAAAGGCTTACGTGGTCGCAATGAGACCAGACTCAAGGACCAACTGCACCTATGCACTGATAGAGTGGGGACAGGATGTCCCTGAAAACTTCCACGGTGCCAGTATAAAATTGTCCGAAAAGACTGAGTTCCACCTGACACATCCCAGTCAGAAGCAGTTAGAACCCTTGGACAACATAGCAGGGGCTGCTGTTAAATTGCAGGCAGAGCAACAGCTGATTGATCTGAAACGACAGTACCGTGACATACAAGAGAGGTTTCAGGAGACTTCCAGTATGATAGCTGAACGCATTAAGGAGTTACGTGTCGCTCCTGAGGATCAGAAAGATGGTCAGATAAAGCCCAAACCTGGGAAGGTACCGAAGAAACGAGCTCAGGGTCGCCTGCAGGAAGTAACCATCCGGAAGGATTTCCGCATTGATGGCCAGGTAGGAGAAAGAGGGCAGAAGGACAAACTGTCCTACACCAACCTCCTACACCAAATAGAGTTGGGGTTACAGAAAGGATATCAGGAATCTGAAATTAGAGAGGCTGTAATCCATGCCATCAGCCCAGGTTCAAGTGTCAGGGGCATGTTAGAGAGGAACGGTGGATTGACCCTGAACCAGCTAAAGAGGATACTGAAAAGCTACTATGAGGAGGAAGATGCTGCTGAGTTATTTCATCGACTGATAAATATGACCCAGGAGAGTGGAGAGACTCCTCAGAACTTCCTATTCCGGGCCATTGAGCTCAAGGACCGCCTGTTGTCCACATCCAAGGAAGAAGGAAATGGGGAGCATTTTGGAGTCAAGCTAGTCCAAAAGAAATTCCGGAGATCTGTGACTACGGGATTGAGGAGTGACTACATCAAGCTACAGCTGAAGCAGCATTTGGAAGATCCCTCAACTCCGGATGAGGTCCTCATTGAGAAAATGAATGAAGCAGATAAGATGGAGATTGAGAAGGACCAAAAACAGAGGAAACTGCAATCTCCTAGCACCACAAGTGCCAAAGTACAACAGATAGATGTCCCTTCAGACACTCGGGAGCTTAGTGTACTGGCAGCAAGCACTGAACAGGGATCATGGTCTTCACCTATTCACCACTTCCCCACAAGTCAGACAGATCTGGAGGAGCTGTTCCAGACCCAGAAAGAAATACTAGAGATGATGACGATGTTGATGACTCGTCTGGTGAAACCCCAGACAGAAGAGGTCTCACCACTCATGGCACCAAAGACCCCTACCACTAACCGCTCTATGAAACCAATACAGAGAGCCTGCTTCAAATGTGGAGGAAAAGGACATCTCAGGCGAGTATGCCCAAGCCTGGTAGTTGAGGAAAAGTCCAAACAGCTGGCGGGAAACTTCAGCGGGCCCCGGTGAAGGAGCCGACCGGGTGCCCATCATTTTCAGTGAGTTCCAAACTGAATGAGAAGCTAAGGAAGAGAAAAGACAAAACTCCTCAGAGGAACTATAGTATCCCTCAGCAGGGGTACACCCCAAAGAGAGAGGGCCAGACCCCTCAGAAGAGGCACAGCATTCCCCAAAGGGAATGCACACCTAAGAAAAACTATAATATCCCTCAGCAGGTCTGTACGCCCATTAAAAGGAGGGAAATCGATGCATACCAGGCCCAAGAAAGACTAAAGTCAAAAGGGAGATGGACGAGGGAGAGTCCGAAGGGAAAGGACCAGAAGAAGGCGACTCCTGCCAGGCCATATCCGGAGAAGCTGGTAGGCCCATCTCCTGTAGTGCCCATTCAAGTGGAGTGAGTCTACACCAGAGCCATCTTGGATACTGGCGCACAAGTGACCCTACTATACCGGGATTTCTACGATAAGCACTTGAGTCATCTGCCCATCCAGAACATAGGGGAGCTGGAAATATGGGGAATTGGGACCCAGAGCTTCCCCTATGATGGCTATCTGCCCATCCGGATGACCTTTTGACCCATCTGTGGCTGGGAAGGCCGAAGTGTTTGACAACCTGGCAGTTGTGTGCCCTCGACCGCCAGGAGCCAACAAGAGCTCCCTTATAATAGGGACAAACACGGACCTGGTCCGAAGACTCCTGACCCCTTTAGTAGAAGTAAAGGGGCAAGCAGCCACCAAGATCCATCCCATGCTGAGGGCGGCTTACCAAAGGCTGGTCCTAGAGCAGAAGACCCCGGTGGAGGGGATAGGGAAGGTGTGGAGACTTGGAAGAGGAGGGGTAGTGTTGCAGCCTGGCGAAGTAACCTGTCTCAGAGCCACTGTGAAGCTTACTTGGGAGCAGCCTGGACCCTTTGTCGTGCTGGAGTCCGACCCAAAAGGAGAGTCCTCAGGTCTGGAAGTGATACCAGAAGTGATTCCGCTGAAGGTTCTGAAGAAGGCCCATTGTAGAGTTCCAGTGAGTGTTAGAAACACTACCAGAGGCCCCATGGAAATCCCTGCCAGAATGCTGCTGGGCCAGGTGAGCCCTGCTGCCCCAGTTACCCTGTCAGAAGTAAAGGGGACGGGTGAAAGAGGAGATCTTTGGGAGAAGCTGTCCATGGAGAACTTGAATCTATCCAGGGTTTGGAAAGAGAGAGCCAAGGCCCAGTTGACTAGATGGGAGAAGATATTCTCCAGAGATGAGTTCGATGTGGGGTGTGCAAGGAGTGCCACCCATCGGATCCGCCTCCAGGAAGACAAGCCCTTCCGAGAGAGAGTCAGGCGGGTCCCCCTAGCAGATCTGGAGGATCTAAGGGAACAACTTGCAGAACTCAAGAGGACTGGTGTGATACGGGAGTCCAGGAGCCCCTATGCCTCTCCCATAGTGGTGGTCAGAAAGAAGAATGGGTCATTGAGGCTCTGTATAGACTACAGGACTCTCAACAGGAAAACCATCCCTGACCAATACGCCACTCCAAGGATAGAGGATGCCCTACAGAGCTTGTCTGGAGCCAAATGGTTCAGCGTTATGGACCTCAAGAGCGGGTACTATCAGATCCCTATGCATCCAGAAGACAAGGAGAAGACAGCTTTCATAACCCCAGTGGGGTTCTTTGAATTCAATCGGATGCCCCAAGGTCTGTCTGGAGCCCCAGCTACTTTCCAACGTCTCATGGAGAAGACTGTAGGAGACATGAACCTTATTGAAGTCCTTGTATACCTGGACGATGTCATTGTCTTTGGGAGAACCTTGGAAGAACACGAAGAGAGGCTGGAAAAAGTGTTGAGAAGACTAAGTGAGGAAGGACTCAAGCTTTCGCCTGAGAAGTGTCGGTTCTACCAGTCTTCTGTGAACTATCTGGGGCACATAGTGTCTGAAGAGGGGGTGGCCACAGACCCTGAGAAATTGGAGGCAGTTACCTCCTGGCCACGACCCACCACAGTAACAGAACTCAGATCCTTCTTGGGGTTCTGCTCCTATTACAGGAGGTTTGTGGAAGGATTCGCCCGAATTGCTAGACCATTGAATGAACTACTCAAGACCGAGGGGGAAAAGGACGACTCAGGGCCCAGGAAGCCGGGAGAGTCAGTCAGAGATCAGTGGAACCAGAAGTGTGAAGAGGCCTTCCAGGCATTAAAGGAGAGCTTAACCACTGCCCCGGTCTTGGCCTACGCAGACCCAACCAAACCCTATGAACTGCACGTGGATGCTAGTCATGACGGTTTGGGAGGAGTACTTTACCAAGAACATGAAGGGCAACTGCGGCCTGTTGCCTACGTGAGTAGGAGCCTGACCCCATCTGAGAAGAACTACCCCACTCACAAGCTGGAGTTCCTGGCCCTCAAGTGGGCGGTAGTAGACAAGCTCAAAGACTACCTGTATGGAGCGGAGTTCACTGTGAAGACCGACAACAACCCCCTTACCTACCTGTTCACCACGGCCAAGCTGGACGCCACTGGACACAGGTGGCTGGCCGCACTGTCTGGATTCAACTTCAGCCTTAAGTATAGACCAGGAGTGGGGAATCGAGACGCAGACGCTCTGTCCAGGAGATCTCATTCCCCCACCATTGAAATAGAAGATTGGGCCCAAGTGGCACTGGACGGGGTGCGGGCCCTTTGTCAAGGAGCTGAATTCCAAGCCCGAGGAGGCTCCAGAGCAAAGGAAATAGGAGTTACCACGGTGGGAGTCCCCAAACACTACTGTGGAGTAGCTCAATTGGAAGAGGACAACCTACCAAGACTGTCCAAGAAGGAATTGAGGTGTGACCAATTGGAAGACCCCATGGGGAGATTGGTCCTGGAGGCCTTGGAGAATCAGGATTCAAACAGACTCATGCGTCAACCTTCAAAAGAAGCTCGCCTGCTGAGGAAGGAGTGGGATAGGTTGCAGTTACATCAGGGAGTGGTCTACCGAAGGGGCCCCTCTGATGACTCAGAAGATAAGTGGCAGCTATTCCTCCCAGAGAAACATCGGGAGACTGTTCTGATTGCCCTGCATGACAATCATGGCCACCTAGGGGCTGAAAGGACCTTTCAACTTGTCAGAAGTCGGTTCTATTGGCCCTGCATGAGGGCAGAGGTAGAAGAGTACTGCCACTCATGTGCCCGATGCATCCAGAGGAAGACTTTGCCCCATCAAGCTGCCCCAATGGGCCATCTACAAAGTCAAGGCCCAATGGATCTGGTATGCATTGATTTTCTCTGCCTCGAACCCGACCTGAGTGGACTAGGAAATGTTCTGGTGATAACCGACCATTTCACCCGGTATGCCCAGGCTTTCCCGACCAAAGACCAGAAGGCCTCCACTGTAGCCAAGGTACTTATGGAGAAGTACTTTGTCCATTATGGGCTGCCACAGCGACTCCATTCAGATCAAGGGAGGGACTTCGAGAGTAAACTGATCCGGAAGCTCCTGGATTCTTTGGGAATCAAGAAGACTCGAACTACACCTTACCATCCACAGGGAGATGCTCAGCCGGAAAGGTTCAACCGAACCTTGCTCAACATGTTGGGGACTCTGGAAAGTGAGAAAAAGCAACATTGGAGCAAACACATAGCAGCCACAGTACATGCTTACAACTGCACCATCAGTGATGCTACAGGCTACTCCCCATATCGACTCATGTTTGGGAGAGAGGTGAGACTACCTGTGGACCTGGCCTTTGGCACCTCTCTGGACCATTCCTCAGTCACATCCCACAAAGGGTACGTGGACAGGCTCAGACAAAGCCTGAAAGTAGCTTATGAGCAAGCTCAAGCAGCTTCCGACCAAAGGGGGGCTAGAAATAAGAGAAACTTCTACTTGAAGGTCCGGGTGCAAGACCTACAGCCTGGGGATCGAGTGCTGTTACGCAACCTGGGGATCCCTGGGAAGCACAAACTTGCAGACAGATGGAGATCTGAACCTTATGTCATCTGTAGGAAGTTGCCGGGCCTACCTGTCTATAAGTTGAAACCAGAAGGAAAGGTAGGCCCACTGAAGACGTGGCATCGGAATCACCTGCTCCCACTTGCGGAGGCAGTTAGAATACCTCCTGCGGGAGACTCCCCTGAACCGGCCTCTATCCTGGATACTCCTAGGCCGAACACTCGGTCGCAGACCTCCCGAGCTGAAGAGGGAGAGGCCTCTCAACTTAGTGAAAATGAAGAAGGAGAACTTGATTGGCTGTGGCCTTCCCCAACTCCAGAAACTTCTAATATTGATCTTCCAGCCACTGAAGACACTCAAGATGGAACACTGAACCCAGAAGCCACAGAGTTCATCCCTTCTAGTCCTTCAGCAGAATACTGGGAAGATGACCAGGATGGTTGTTCAGAGGAAGAGGAGCCTGAGGCGCCAGAGCCAGAAATCCCAAGAGAGCAAAGGGCTCGAAGAGTCATCCGGCCTCCTAAGAAGCTGACCTACCCACAAATGGGGAACAGTTCGGAAGACTCTGTAGTTACTGCTAGAAGGAATGCTGAGAATCCGGATCCTTCCACTGTCCATTTAGTGGAGGGCAACCCCAGCTCACTCTCTGGCACAGTTAGACAGGTCGCCCCCACTGAAGCGACCTGTAGACAGGACAGCTCCCCATCCTATGATGATTGGTGGGAGGCTCCTCTGTCAATCCTATGCAACCGCATTGAATCTAAAATGTTTTGTAGATCTAAAAATGTCTTTGGGGACCAAAGATTCAAAGTGGGGAGAGTGTGTAGCGGGGTATTCCCCTTTAAGACAGAGAGACAAGAAGTTCCAGGTGAGAGGTGAGTCGGGAGGAAGTAAAGAGACATTACTGGAAGTGAAAGCAGAGGAGAGAGAGAGACTACATCTCCCAGTACATCTTGCAGCACCCAGGGTACATTGCTCCGGAACAGAGACTGCTGGGACAGACTTTATAAAGGGGAGGTGGAGTTTGTTCGGTCTCTTTGGACACCCCCTCTCCTAGCAAGAGGATCTCTGTGCTGAACTGCTGTGTGCACAAGGCCTGAAGCCTGGGCCTTGTGCTCCTTTCCAAAGAGCCCCTCTGCCAGCCTAGCAGAACCTTAGAGACATCTTCTCATGCTTGCTGCAGTACACCAGAAGGATTGAAGACTTGGATGTCGGTGGATTCCTGTTCCTAGACGAATCGATGGAGGAAACGGACTTGGACTTGTCCGGGTGGTGAGAGCTGTTTAAAGACAGATACTTTATCTTTACTATTCGTTGGGATTACAAAGTTGTTCTTCAAGTGCACCACCGAAAGATTGCTAGCGAATATTGTTTCACTGAACTTCCATTTAGATCAGTCAGGCCTGACTGCATAGGTAGACATTGTTGGGTGTTAGTCTACCCATGAGGGGAAGTAGCTGTAAAAGGGCAGCGCTAGAGTTGCATAGCAATACTTAATTATTCTGATTACTCTGTTTATCTTTATTACTGTTTATTGCAGGGATCTGCAACTTGTTATACTGTTGTTTATTACTTGCCCATTAGCCTCAGTAAAATATCTGGGTCAAGTACATTGGTGTCAGTTTCACTTACTTTAATAGAAGTTTTAAAGTATATCACTGTGTGTGTTTGCCATAGGACTGCGTCACCTAGAGTTGCGGTCACGCGGTCCTATCTCCCCTTACTAGCTGTGCCAGTAGGGGGTTGAGCATATTGCCGGGGGTTGGCGGAGCTGTCTTCAGGGCCCAACTAAAGCTGCGGCCTTCTTAGTTGGAGGTATCGCTACAATGGATTGGTCTTAATCAAGTGTTGCAAACTTGCAACATTCCCACGTGCAAGAAAAATGGAAAAATAGCCTCTTACCAGAAACTCATGATCTCCAAATTATGAGAGATCACGAAATGCGTAGAACACATAGGGCTCCCTTCAGATAACTAATTCAGCATGAGTCCATCCGGATCTGATATTATGGGGTATAGTCATCCAGCCTCCACCCAGGAAAACCCGAACGTACACACTCCAAGTCAGCTGTGTTTTTACTGCTTGTTTTTATCCTTTCTCTTTTAAGTGAAATACTTTTCATCATTCAAAAAATTTCATTACATATTGCATGATGAGCCTTCTCTTTTCTCTGATTCATGAGCTTTACCACGTTGCCTGAGTGAGGAACACAGCTGACTTGGAGTGTGTATGTTCGGGTTTTCCTGGGTGGAGGCTGGACTGCTATACCCCATAACGTCAGATCTGGGATGGACTGCTGCTGAAAAGGAATTTGTTATCTGAAGGGAGCCCTATGTGTTCTACACTTTTTATGATCTCTTACAATTTGGAGATCATGAAGTTCTGGTAAGAGGCTATTTAAATTTTTCTTACATGTGGGAAGATTGCAACACTTGAGCCCAATCCATCATTTCCAATACTGCACCATAGTTTGGAACTTTCTTTGGGCATTGAAACACTTGAGTTTGTCACTATCACCATTTATTAGAGTGCACCATATATTTTGGACTTTTGTTTAGGACTGTTTTCCTTTGTTGATCTTTTCATATATAAATTTAATATTGTATATGCACTGGTTGTTACTATGTAACATTGATACTACCCAACATTGTTTTGCTATATCACCTTCACTTTAATTATGGGGTTGAACAGCAGACAGCGCAGTCTTTTATATCTTTTTAGTTTCCTTATTCAGAATATAATAAATGTTTGCTTTTGGGTTAAATACTGCTTTAAAAGAGAAGTTTGGGTTTTCATTTATTTATTTTTATTCATACTTACCTCCGTGGATGGAGCATCAGACCGATGCTGCAGCTATCTCCCGGCGTCTCTGCACTGAGAACCGAGCCATCGAACATCGCCGATGGCTCAGTTCTCACTCCTCCCTGAGTGGAGAGATGCTGCCTGTCCGTCAGCATCTCTCCTCTCTGCTTCTCCACGCTCATTGGAGCGCTGAGCTGTGGAGAGGCGGGGAGCGGCCATCTTAGTGGCTCGCTTAGACTGCCATCAATCAAGGCAGCTGGCGGAACCAGACTTGGGATGTGATGACGCGCTGCCTCGACTGATGGCAGTGACGTCAGCGGAGAGCGGACTTCAGACCCCTCTCCGCTGAAAACGGGTCACAGGAGCGCAAAACGAATTGCACCCCTGTGACTCCTTTTAACTATTGCAAATTTTTCTTTGAATAAATAATCAATAAAGCAGAATATGTATAGCCAAAACATGTTCTTTGATTTTGACAGAATAGGAACCCCAGTTGGATTTTATTGCTGTCTGTATGTCTGTCGGAGAGATTTCCTCTCACTTCCCATACCAGACGGGATTCATTTGTAAGGAGGGATAAAAACCTTGGTTAGATTCTTTGTTTTCTGTCTGTGGGGGGAGCTTTCCTCTCACTTCTTATCCTAAGTTTTACCATTCACCAGGACAGAAAGGAGGAGCTTTTAATTTTAGTCCTGGCTACATCAGGAAAATGCATACCTGCATACAAAGCTATTAAATGACTTGTTATATTAAATTTTCGTTTTCTAACATTCTATAGTTAGTTAATTTTACCTGTTTATTTATGGCATGAAACCTACAAAATAATGCACACTCCCCACACTAATTATACAGTTTACAAAGGGAACAGACATAATAATGCAAATAGGAGCCTATTCTTCTATGTAATCAATATGCTATTAGGTGTACACAGCGATATCATACCAGTGTGTAAAAATAATCAATGTTCCAAGCCAATCAATACTTTTCTATTAATACATACAATGCACGATCCCATAAGAATGCAATAAATCAAAAGTGCACTTAGTTACCCACCTGACTGAGTTGTTTGTTGCATCTGGGTCCTTTGCAGCAACAATTTGTATTGTTGTCCCGATATCAACATTTTCTGAGACTTCTACAAAATAATGACGTGACTCAAACACTGGTGGTTCATCGACATCCTCTATAGTAATGTGTACAGTGGTTGTATCACGAAATGGTCCCAAGTTAAAAAAGCGCACTTCGATATGTGGGTTGGAACCTTCAATCTTTAGTGTGTAGCTTTTCTTGCTTTCAAAATCTAGCGGCTGAAAAGCAAAGTTACATTGTAAATATTACAGTTTTATAGAAAGTCAATTAAAAGATGCTATTGAGAAACATCTGATCATTCAAATAATTGGGTGCTACACTCAACACACAACAAGCCTAAATAAGATGAAGTTAGGTCTGGTGTATAAGAATGCCCCAGTCTCTAGGTACTAATCATTGAGTGGCATGCATTTTAGGTGTAAATATTCCCCAGTACCTACGTTTTAATCATCCAGTCGCATTCAAGTTTAGGTTTAAATACAGTATGTATCAGGGCCTAGGTTTCATTATCGAATGCTGTACACATTCATATCTATGTGGTTTGTTGTTTTTTGTTCCCTTGACGTGGAACTGAACTCATAAAGTAAAGATTTGGTATATTATAAGGAACATCTGAAAATTTTAATTGTGCCTAAGAAGTACTCTGAAAAATTTAGCTTTTGTCTGAAATTTCTCCTGAAAAATAGCAGTACACTTCCTGGTATGTGAGGGTGCCTAGGCACAGCCTACAGCCTCAAAGGTGTATATCTGCAATGTTCAATCTAAGACATGAATGCCTCTGAAGGCTAGTTGTAAGAAACTTGGAATGAGATTTGGCGATAACACCACTTTACTGCTCACTGTTCTCCTTACTGGAGGCTCTGATATGAGGAAGCATAACCCTGTCTCTACCAAGATGGTCACTTCATCACAGAAATAAATACAATGCAGAACAATGCACGGTAGATCAGTAATAGACAAAAGTCAGCTGCAGGGAGACCACAGACAGTGTCCTGTAATCCTGTCCTAGAATACGAATGCTGTTTCTCCATAGGTCAGTATGGTAAGTAATGGTTGTTACCCCCGAAAATTAGTCAATTACTGGCAGGCTCACCAGGGAAAAATAATGAAAAAAAACTGGATGGGTAATGATTGCTAAGCTACTATGTATTCTTTTTTCCTGTGTTTAGATATGCTTTAATTCTTCTTTGGTGGTCATGAAAACTTAAATGGTTAGGAGTCCAAATTATATAACTTGGTCTCAAAATTATACAATACAATAACAAAAAACAAAAAAAAGGCAAAATTTGGCTTTATCGAGGCCAACATCAAATTTCCCCTGAGCTTAAAGGAGAAGTATAGCCAAGGCTATTTTGGCTATACTTCTCCTGGGGATCACAGGAGGGCAGTTGGTTCTGCACTCCGGTGACCCGTCTATAGCTGACATCGGGCTAAAGTCCACTGTCGGCTGATGTCACTTAGCCGAGCCAGGCTCTTTACAGTCAGGATCCACCCACATACCTGGATGGGTAGCTGGCTCAGCCTCTCAGTGAGCAGCTAAGAGCCTGAGTCAGATGCTCCTGCCCCCTTCACAGCCCAACACTCCAGTGAGGAGGGGCAAGGCAGAGAGCTGGTGACTGACAGTCACAGACTTTCTGCTCACTGAAAGCTGAGAACCGTGCGATCAGCGGTTTTTGATTGCTCCATTTTCAGTCACAAAGCCGGCAGGGGACAGATGCTACATTGGATCAATGATGCATCCATCTAGGTGAGTATACATTTTTTTTTGTTTTTTTTTCACAAGCCATACTTCTGAAAAAAAGTAGAATTCCATGTTTAATTTGCTTTTAAATTGTTTGTTTCGGCAAAGTTGGCCCACATTTGCTTTTTCTATTACATAACTATGTGATCACTGTGTGCACAATTTTATTCTGTAGTAGCATTAGCTACATACAGTAAGCGGCACTGTATTCCATAGCAGTACAGCAGCAGATGAAAAGTAACTTGTACTGCTGCCGAAACACAGCTCTGCCTACTGTATGTAGCTAATGCTACCAGGGCCATCTTTAAGGCAGGGCAAAAGGGGAAGCTGCCCTGGGCCCCATCATTGTTGTTGGGCCCAAAGCAGCTGCCTCATACTTGCCAACTATCCCAGCTTAAATTCCCTTGTGCCTTGAAGTTTTAGTCCCATGCTATGTCCCAATATCTCAGCGTGAAGTTATGTTACTAATGCTGTCCAGCTCTGCCCTATTGTCGTGTACAGATGACTCAGCTGCAGACCCTGTGTTTATATGTAATTAACCTGCATTGATATGTAAATAGTGGCAGCATTAATATGAATATAGCCGCGGAGTGGCTGCATTGATATGTAAATAGAGGTGGCACTCATATATATATCATGCCCCCCTAAAGTAATATCCACCATCACTTCTGCTGAATTCTGCCCACTGGGGAGGTAAAGGGGCATGCTTGAAAGTCCTGCCTTCAACTGTTGTCATTAAGCCGTTCTGCAAAGGTAAGCAAATTGGGGGTGGAACCCTTTTTCAAAATAACATGGTGCCACAGCACCCTGAATTTTGGTGCATGTGCATACACACACATCTCAGCAGATGTGTGAGGGTGTGATTAACAATTAATGGCACTGCTGTGTATCTGCTAAAGGGCAAAATGTTTATGTGGTGTCAGGAAAGCGATTTTGCATGCGTTCCTGACACACAAATGTGAACGCAGGCTAAATGTCTCAGTTCCATTGGTGATCAGTGTAAATCTTCTCATTACATTGGGGCTTGGTGTACAATCCTTTAATTTACACTAGTGGCCAATGTGAAGGTCCCCATTACATTAGTGTAAATCCCTCCGTACATTGGTGGTTAGTTACTGTGAATTCTCCTATTACATTAGTGGTTAGTCTAAATACCCATTACATTGGTGGCCAGTGTAGAAACTCCTCTTTATATTGGTAATCGGTAAACAAAATCCAAACTTGCATTTGTGGTTGAATCCTTCTGTAAATCCCCCCTCACATTGGTGGTCATTGTAAATTCCCTATTACATTGGTGGTCAGTGTAGAATCCCCCACCATATACTTGCCAATATTTTCCAGCTTTGCTCTACATGATTCAGAATTTGCCACAGTGTACTACATCCTAACTAATCCCATCCCCCCACCACTGCCACTGATCCCATCAACCCCCCAGCATTGCCACTGATCACACCCCCCCTCCCCCAGCATTGCCACTGATCCCAGGAGTCCTAGGATCCCTAAGAGTTTTCTGTCTATTGATGGGTCCCCTCACCTCCCCAGTCCATGGTGTGCAGGCAATGAGGAGATGATGTGCACTAACCCCTTGCAACCAATCATTGAGCCGTAAGGGTATGCAGTAACCTCTAGCAACCAATCAGTGAGCAGTAATAATGTGCAGTAACCTCTAGCATCCAATTAGTGAGTGGTAAGGATGTCCAGTTACCTCTAGAAACCAATCAGTGAGCAGTATTGATGTACAGTAATCTCTAACAACCAATCAACAAGCAGAAGTCATGTGCTGTAACCTCTCTCAAATAATCAGTGAGGCATAATGTGTGCTGTAACCTCTAGCAGCCAGTCAGTGAGCGGTAATGATACACTGTAACCTCTGGCAACCAATCACAATTGCTGTCTGATCTGATTCATTAAACTGATTTTGAGTCTAGCTGCTATTTATTGTATGTCTCAGAGTAGGTGGAGAGCGAAATTGCATGAGGGGCCAAAAAAATGTTTGCCCAGGGTCCAGTCGATATTAAAGACGGTCCTGAATGCTACTATGATATAATACAGCTCCACAGCAGCTTCATCGTTTTGTAATAGAATTTGTTTGCTTGGGCCAGCTTGACGTTAACACCTAAAACATTTGAACTACAATTTACTTTTAAATAATTATTCCGTTGCTTGACAGCTGTAATATACCACTTCAAGATTTTACTGTTTGATCAAGAATTGTAATGTACATGTCTTTGGTTTTACTGCTGGCTAATTTAGCACAATTTATATTTGACACTAGAGTGATAATATTATCTCATATAATACTTTAGTTACATTCACACTCTGTGCAGAAGCAATTCTCCATCTGCCTTTTCGAAGCCAGTTTCTTCTTACCATAATTAGCATTCACGGATCTTCGAGCTCCAATTAAAAAAGCATGAGTTTTACTGGTTTAGAAATAATCCATGCTCTTTTTTTTTATTACTGTTTATAGAAGACTAGAGTAAAAACTGTGTGTTAAGCTAAGGCAAGTATTGATAACATCAGTCAGACAGTAGGCAGTTAATCTGTCCTGTATCTCTAAAACATATAAACACCAATCATAGATCTTTCCTACTGGAAACAACATGTTTACGGACTCACAATTTTCAATTACAGAGAAACTAGCTCTGATGTCCTAGGTAAATATACAACAAATTATAAAATATGAATTATATATCAAATTGAGGAAATATATTATGTAACCTTAAATGATTGGAAAAATCAGGACTCGCTTTAAACAAGATTATTTATGAAATAAATATGTTTTAAGTCTTAACTGTTAACTAAGATGGAATTCAAATTGCCCAGTTCTACTGGGGACCTGTTTTTTTTATATAATATACAGTACATTCTTTACTAAACAAGTGAAAATGTAACACTGTGCACACATATCTGCCTTTATTTTGTATTAAAATGTATCTAAAGCCAAACTTTTTCTTAGTTTTGAATAGAATGGTTTTTATCACTATCTATGTTCCCTCACAGAATTTCACTCTCTATTTGTTCTGGTGACTAATGTCAGTGAGACCAATAGTAAGAGAAAATCCAAAGTTTTGAGTTGTCATAAGAACGGGACTATTGTAAAAATCTCCCAATCTTCCAAACCTTCCAACTTCTTTAGTAGAAACTGTAAAGCCCTGTACACACGATCGGATTTCCTATGGTTTTTAAACCGATGGATTTTTCCATCGGAAAACCGATGAAGCTGACTTCTATCAGTCTTGCCTACACACCATCAGTCAAAAAACCGACCGTTCCAAACGCGGTGACGTAAAACACTCCGTTGAGCCGAGAAAAATGAAGTTCAATGCTTCTGAGCATGCGTCGACTTGATTCTGAGCATGCGTGGGTTTTTTAACCGATGGACTTGCCCATAGACGATCTTAATTTGCTGTCGGTTTTTTATCCATCGGAAAAATGTAAAACATGTTCTATTTTTTGACACCGATGGAAAAAAGACCGATGGGGCCCATACACGATCGGTTTGTCCGATGAAAAAAATCCTTCGGACTGTTTTCATCGGTAAAACCGATCGTGTGTACGCGGCTTAAGAGGGGATTTACTTCATGTTGTCTCTCAAATGTCACACACATGGGTTTTACCATTCCCCACTAAAAATAATATAAATTCAGTTGTACTTTAACCACTTGCTGACCACCTACTGCATATTTACTGTGGCAGGCCGCTCCTATTACGCAATCACGTACCTGTAAGTCAATTAGTGCAATAGACACTGGGGGCGCGCATGCTGCTGGAGGCGCAATCACACACTGATTAGACACAGGGGATACAAATCAGCAGGTCTGGCAGACCTGATGTCCCCCGGCCATCCGCGATCATTCCCGGAAGAGGCAGATCGCCATTCTGACAGGGGAGAAGATGGAGATCTTGTGTTCCTGCTAAGCAGAAACACCAAACTCTGTCTGCACCCAGTCAGAGCAACCCCCACACAGTTAGCATTTGTACACCATAAGACCAGTACAAGATTCAGATTCCAACAATGCGTCTGGCAGGTTTATTGAAGAGAAAGGTGGGACAAATAAGAAGCCCCTTTTTCATATAATGCCTTTCATATCATGACTAGTTAATGCAACAGAGGTGGTGGTGGGAGAAAGAAGTTTCTTCATACAGTTGTAATAGGGCTGAAGAGGTTCTGATGTGTAATGTACACTCACTGGCCATGTTTTTAGGTTCACCTGTTCAATTGCTTGGTAACACAAATTGCTAATCAGCCAATCACATGGCAGCAACTCAATGCATTTAGGCATATAGACGTGGTGAAGATTACTTGCTGAAGTTCAAGCCGAGCATCAAAATGAGGAAGTAAGGGGATTTAAGTAACTTTGAATGTGTCATGGTTGTTGGTTCCAGACGGGCTGGCCTGAGTATTTAAAAACTGCTGACAATGAGTTCACTGTACTCCAATGGCCTCCACAGTCACCAGATCTCAATCTAATAGAGCACCTTTGGGATGTGGTGGATATTTGCATCATGGATGTGCAGCCAACAAATCTGCAGCAACTGCGTGATGCTATCATGTCAGTATGGACCAAAATCTCTGAGGAATATCTCCAACTGAAGCTTGAATCTAAGCTATGAAGAATTAAGGCAGTTCTGAAGGTGAAAGGGGGTCCAACCCAGTACTAGCAAGGTCTACCTAATAAAGTGTCCGGTGAGTGTATATTTTCATAGGTGGCCAGCGGTCTCTCAAAGACACAAAATACCTCACTTGTGGCCTCTGAGGAGCTGAAAGTCTATTTTCGCTGTCGTTTTACTAAGAATGTTGGCGGGTGATTTTTGGATACAAAGCCTGGGAGTTGTAAAGGCTTAATTTTCTGCTCACTTCTAGTTGAGAATATCATTGTCTTTGCTGTGCGGTGGCATGTTAGTAGTTACACGCTAATAGCCTCATGTGTATGCCTAAAATGAATGTATTTCCTAAAAGAGAAGATCTCTGTTCACTACTAGAGCAGATAGCAGCATAAATTTTTTTTTATAGTAACTTAGTTGTAGTTTCTGGCATTTAGAAAAGGAATTACATATTTTATTTAATAGCATTAAATAATTTATCTTTAAATAAGCATTTGTGACAGGAGACTCCTCTCTTGGGTCCTGGTTAGCATTTTACTCTCTTTCCTATTAAATTTATACCCTCCATATGGAGGATGCTGTCAATCATAGCAAAGGTGCTAAAATAAAAAAAGAACAAGCTGCCAGATTTAATTAGTCTCTCAGTTACTCTGCAGACCGACAGATCAAACTGCAAGTGGCATTTCCTCTGCTAGATTCATGCAAAACTAACAACATGGAAAATGGATGAAGTAGTTGTTTGTTTATTTGTTTTTCCTTTTAAGCATACTTGTTTATTTATGATCTTTATTTTTAAGCCCCATTTATGCTAGAATTTAGTACTCTAGCTCTACCACAACTTATATATATATATATATATTTTTTTTTATTATGTTTTTAGCTATCATGAGTTGTAGGTATGCTATCATGATTGTGTGAGCATCATGCACATATAGGGGTTGATTTACTAAAGGAAAATGGGCTGTTCACTTTGCAAGGGAAATTGCATTTTAAAAGGGAATTTTCCCCAGGGTATAGTGAATATGGTAAAGCTTTGCCAAATTACTGCATCCAATCATGTGCAAGCAAAAATGCATTTTTTTTTTAAATTTCCTTGCACATGACTGGGTATTCTAGCAAAACTAAAGTTTACCATTCATTAAAGGGGTTGTAAAGGTACAAGTTTTTTCACTTTAATGCATTCTATCCATTAAGGTGAAAAAACATCTGAGAATTAGCCCCCCCCCCCCCCGAGCCCCCGTTTACTTACCTGACCCCTCGAAAGTCCCGCGCCATGAACGCGCTAGCTTCTCGGCCGGCTTCTCGACTCATTCATTGGTTGATTGAAAGCAGCGCAGCCATTGGCTCGCGCTGCTGTCAATCACATCCAATGACGCTGCGCGCCGGGGGCGGGACCGAGTGATATAGTGAGCGGCTATAGCCGCCGGCTGTATCACTGGAGCGCGCCCGCAAGAACTCACCACCACCAATTCTTGTGGGGAGGAGCCGATACAGCCGCCGAGGGACCCCAGAAGACCAGATTCGGGGCCTGTTGGCAAGTTCCTTGGTAGCATATTTGCATGTAGCACACCTGACTGTCACTCAGTGCTGCCCCTCCTTTTCTCACTCTGAGTCCTGCTGTGCAAGGAGGGTTACAGGAGGGTGATATCAGGTTTAACGTACCGTATATACTTAAGTTGAATAAAAAAAAAAAAACACATGTAATAATTAATTAATGAATACATTGCTGCATTAATGTGTCTTTTACATTGGCCCAGAGGTCAGGTTTAAGGTCCCATTCACAGATAGAAGGTTCTTGAGAAAGGGGGTTTTTACATTCCCAAAAAATTGGTTTTTCCTCCTCCTCTCTCTTTTCACCATGCTCAGCTTTCCTTTTCATTACTCTATGTGGGTACTAAATTCCTGTATGAATTTCTGAATATCAGCTCTTATACGTTTTAAGTGCAGCTCATTGCACCCATATGCATGCATGTTCTTCTGCTAAGTAAATATATTTGTTGTATTATGCTTGATGTTAGATGACATACTTGGATATCTGTACCTGCTGTATAATTGTATGTACAGGCAGTCCCCGGCTTACAAACAAGATAGTGACTGTAGGTTTGTTCTTAAAGTGGAGTTCCACCCTGAAAATCCGTGGTGGGTCTCCTTCTGCATCCTCTTCTAATGAATGGGGCGCGCTGCCTTCTGGGAACTGTGTGTAATCCCAGAGAGCAGCTGCCCGTTCACAAATCGGCACGAGACTCGAGCATTCGCAGTAGGAAACGGGCAGTGAAGTCGTAAGGCTTCACTGCCTGTTTCCCTTAGTGAGGATGGGGGCGCGGGACCTGCAGTGATCGAGGGATCGAGGGATCGGCATCGGGGGGGGCCATCATCGCGGGCGAGTAGGACAGGTAAGTGGCAGCAGCTACAGTGTTTGTAGCTGCTGACTTTAAAAAAATAATCCTGCTTTAATTTGAATCCGTTTGTAAGTCGGAATATGTAAATTTTTTAAGTGAAGCTCAAGCCAAAAAAACGATTTTTAAGCTTTTTGGATAGCATAGTGAAGAGTTATCACCCCTGTAACATTTGTTTTGCTGTCTGTGCCCCTGTTCAGAAGATTTCACCTCACTTCCTGTCCCAATGACAATTGGATTTTGAACATTTTGGATTGTTAGTGAAATATGGACTGGTGATAAAGCATCAGTGGAGACACCTTTTTCCCACAATAAAGTTGTGTACACACGATCGGTTTTACAGATGAAAACAGTCCGATGGATTCTTTTCATCGGACAAACCGATCGTGTATGGGCCCCATCGGTCTTTTTTCCATCAGTGTGAAAAAATAGAACATGTTTTACATTTTTCCGATGGATAAAAAACCAATAGAAAATTCCGATCGTCTATGGGCGAGTCCATCGGTTAAAAAACCCACGCATGCTCAGAATGAATTATGAGACGGGAGCGCTCGTTCTGGTAAAACTAGCATTCGTAATGGAGATAGCACATTCGTCACGCTGTAACCGACTGAAAAGCACGGAGGCTGAAAAGCACGAATCGGCTCTCACCAAACTTTTACTAACACGCGGTAACACAAAATCAGCAAAAGCAGCCCAAAGGGTGGCGCCATTAGATTTGAACTTCGCCTTTATAGTGCCATTGTACGTGGTGTACATCACGTCGTTTTGGTGCGGTCAGTTTTTTGACTGATGGTGTGTGGGCAAGACTGAGTTTCATCGGATTTCCGATGGAAAAATCCATCGGATTAGAATCCATAGGATTAGAATCCATAGGATATCCGATCGTGTGTACAGGGCTTAACTCTTACAGGAGTGAATTTCCCTTCCTAGGGGTAGATTTCATCTCACTTCCTGTTGTCTCCCTCCGTTTGTAAGTAGGAGTCGTTTGTAAGTCGGATGTAAGTAGGGGGGTGCCTGTATATGCCTAATACAGACTTATTTGCTAAAGCCGTTTGGCTATGTGGTGTGCTTACTCTATACTCCCATTCACACGTATGGGAGTTTAGGTAACATAGGAGCTTCAACTAAATGCTCAACATACTAAATCCCATGTTTTCAATTGTGCCTGTTTACACCAGAGCATAGTGTCGCTGGAAGCTTGAAGCTTGTAGCTTAAAAAAGCAAATTTTTTTGGCCCCAATAGACATCAATGGGAGTGCCAGAAAAAAATTGCTTGCATGTTTGTGCAAAAAAATTAAAAAACACACCTTACTGCACAGATTTATTTCCTATTAGTTAGCTTTCTATTGACTATTTTTTTTTTTTTTTAAATGAGCAAAAACACCTGTTCAAACTCAACAAAAAAAAAAGCCTGAAAAACAACCAAAGATGCTCAGCTAAGTGTGAATACAGCCTAAGCAATTCATGTAAAGTTCACTTGACTTTTTGCTTACTTACTGCTCCTTATTTCATAAGGACAAATATACAGGTGTGAAGATTCTTACTGCGGTGGCCATTGCTCTTTATAATAAATGTCTACGATCCTTACTAAACATCTGCAGATTTAACATAATAAGCAACCTAAAAAGTGTATCTACTTATCAATCAACTTGAACAGACTGACTGATTTGCATTTGAGAGAGAGGAACAGTGAAGCACAATTACTGTGCAGTACTCCGTGGGAGAAAGCAATCCTGTATATTTAATAAGCAAATCTGGCTGCTACATGCACAGATACAATTAAAATAATTTTTTACTTTTTTTCAATTATTAGGAGTCATCTATAAGATTTGTAATATTAGGCTGATTAATGTTTACTCTCCTCATATCTGCAGCCCCACCACTCTTCATATCAGTGATCATCCTTTCAAAAAAGTGTTACATTTTATAGTGACTATAAACAATGAATAAATAAATAAATCATATGTAGCGCCCTGCTCCTGATGACCAGGCGCTATGTTAAATTTAGTGGGTGTCTGAGCTGGTATTAGCTAAGACTCTGTAAATAATTAAGGCTAAATCAGCCTCTGTTCTGGCTATGGCTGTGTTTGGAAGGACTTCCCACTGTTTGCCTGTAGGTGGCGTTACCACCCCAGGCCAATGTGGAAGACAAACAGGCCAAAGTGCATTGAGTGTCTTACCCCAGGAACAGTTTAGTGGGAGTGGTCTCCCCGCTGAGCATGCTGGGGAAGGGTACTTAAGGGGCAGACGCCATTTGCCGGGGCTCTTCTTCGCCTTGTGGCCCTCCTGGCTCGAGGCATGTGTTACTGGAAATTCAGCCTCGGAGCCACGTTGGTCCGAGGCTGTAACTATGCCAGGTAGGCCCTGTTGTCTTGACTGGGGCCTGCGCTTGAATGTGATCCTGTGCTGTCCTTCCTGCGGAAGGAAGCCACTCAATGGAGGAAACCAGGGGAGGACCTGTCCAGGAGAGGACTGAGCAGAAGGCCGGTATCTTGCGGAAGGCCTGGGGACCTTATTGAGGGATGCACCGTAACTAAAGAAACCTTACAGTCTGCCGGGTTGGCTTAAAGGCTCTTAGACTGTAAGGCTGGATATCCAGGTACTAAAATCCTGTGGCAGAGGATAAGTGAACGGTTCAACATAACCATCAAAAAGGTCTGTGGCAGAGACTGTTCTTTCTTATCTGTTCGTGCATCATTCCGGTTGCTAGGCCAAGTGAGAGGGGCCTACCTGGGTGAGCAATATCCACTCGAAGGAGAGTGGTGAGTGAGACTTTGTATATTAGGAGTTTCCCAGGTGATCTGCTGTGTGTGCCTGAACCTTCCCCTAACCCTTCATCCCTCTACCTATACAAGTTTGTTTGGAAAATAAAGCCTGAAGAAAAAGGATTCATAACTTGTGTGGACATTGAAGTTACTGTAGATTCTCCACCCCTAGACAACGAATATTGAGGTAACGTGCAAGGCCCAAAATCTAAACCAGCAGCTCCTACGGGGGTAGTGCTACACGGGGGGGCTTGAGTCCGGGATTTGCCGTAACCTCTTGCAACTGGACTGGAAGATTTTATTATTTCACTGAGAGTCTACAATTAAGAGGGTGTTGGACTGTATTCTTGGAAAAAAAGGGGTTAAGTGTGCAGATCACTCTGGTAACTGTGGGCAGAGCCAGGAAAGCCCGCGAGCTACGTGCCAAAAAGACCAAAGGGGAGGAGTTCCCGCCTCCTGCGTGAGACGCGTGTGTGTGTCTGGCGCCAAAGGGAAGAAGCTGCGAGATCACAGTGAGAAGATCGGAGAGCAGCCATGTCGTTGTACTCGTTGGCACAGTCCAGTGTCAGGGCCTAGGATGTTTTCTGCTAACGCTGGTGCGAGCGTTACAGGGCCAGGAACTCTATTGACAGATATAGGCATCTGAATGAAGCCGCATGGGCATTTCATTTTGTACACCAGTGGAGATGTGGAAGCGCTGGGCATGATGTGCCCTAAATGTGAGGGACTGGCCGTTCAGCTACTTCCATTTGCCCGATGCTTGCACTGCGGGGAGTATTTGGTTGCGGTGGACCAGCCTACTGAATCGCCCCATGCCTACCAGGTGGATTGGACTGCAGGCATCGCTACGTTGGAGGATGTTGCCACCGGGCCTGTGGCCGAACCTGTACTTGTCGCGCCTGTTGCGGTGAGTGACCCCAGAGGGGATGCTGTTGCTGCAGTTGTTGCAAAACCCTCCGCGGACATTGTTCCGGATACCACCTCCACGGCACTGGTCCCCATTGCACCCACCCTGAGAAAGGTGGGATACGTGAAGGCTTCCCGTGGCCGCGGTAGAGGCCTACCCCAGATGCGACCAGAACCGGACCCCGAGAGTAATGATGTCCCAGGGACGTCCACGTCAGGAAGCGGTAAGAAATCTGGGGAGAAACTATTCGGGACTGTACGTAGTTATTTGCTGGCAGAAGAGTTGAAAGACTCGGAATTAGACTCTCTGTCGGCTGTTTGTGGAAACATATTGGAGAATATGTCTCAGGAGTTGTTGTGGGATAACGTGGAAGATGTTACCTCAGCACATAGCTGTTTGGAGTGGACAGCTATGGACTCTGGGGAAACTACACCCAGGGTGGAAACCCCCAGACATTGATAAAGGGACTTTGCCTGATAAAAAGATGTTGCCTAAACCTGCTAAGTCCATGATAAAGAAATCGCCGGATTCATGTGTGTTACCCGGGACGGGAAGCTCCCGTTCATTACCCAATCTTGCCCGTCTACAGAGAGTACTTATGAAAAGGGTAGCCACAGAGTACGGCCTGAAATTTCCCTACGTCCATAGGGAGATAATGCAGGAGATTGAGGCAAACAGGGAGCAGTGGTACAGCGAAGCCATTTGGGACTATTTGTCCGTGCCAAAGCCATTTAGAAACTTGGACTACTCTTTTATTATGGCAGAACGCTTTAAAGGATGTTGGCTGCACTGGAGCTACGGCCGACACATCCACGCTGATCGAGTGACTATTTTCAGACCAGGAAAAAGATGACATTGTGTATTTTATTACTACCCTGGACAAGCAAGGAAAACCCCTGACTCTGCCGGATCCTAGGTTTTACCTATGATCATTCAAAAGTGACCCTTTGTCTTCATTTATATTTTTTTCTTTTATTCAAGAAAGAAAATTTTCAAGTGAGAGGAGGATTTTTGTTTACCTTCTCATTTTTGCTGTGCTAACTGGACTCTGGGGAAATTAGTCAGTTAGGAATAGGGTTGCTGAAGACTTCGGGATCAAGATGTCTATCTGCTTCAGCTCTTGGATTTAAAGACTCTTGTGTGTTACCTCTGACACTAGGTGGCAGTGATCAATAGAGTAGGGAGAGACTTTTCAAGTTGATCATACATCTTTTAAAAGTAGAAGGAAGGTTCCATCTCCTAGGAGATGTAGCTTTGCTTCATTTGAAATGCCTTAATGGTTGCTATGGTATTTTGTCTGTGTGCCTTTGTTTTTTTTCAGGTGAGCCGGATCTTCTATCAAGACTGCTGGAGAGTGGGTGGTCTAGACAGTTAGTTAGACAGTTAGTGAGGGATTGTAATGTGTGTATTATTGTGATTTTACTGTAAAATTCATGTTAATGTTTTGCATTTTCACTTCCTTCCCTTTCCCTCCCCTTCCAGGGTTTTGGTTCAGGTACTGTTCCTCAGGATTGAGGACAACGTTTTTCCAGACACTGGGGACAGTGTCTTGCTGTAGTGGGGGGAGTATGTAGCGCCCTGCTCCTGATGACCAGGCGCTATGTTAAATTTAGTGGGTGTCTAAGCTGGTATTAGCTAAGACTCTGTAAATAATTAAGGCTAAATCAGCCTCTGTTCCGGCTATGGCTGTGTTTGGAAGGACTTCCCACTGTTTGCCTGTAGGTGGCGTTACCACCCCAGGCCAATGTGGAAGACAAACAGGCCAAAGTGCATTGACTGTCTTTCCCCGGGAACAGTTCAGTGGGAGTGGTCTCCCCGCTGAGCATGCTGGGGAAGGGTACTTAAGGGGCAGACGCCATTTGCCGGGGCTCTTCTTCACCTCGTGGCCCTCCTGGCTCGAGGCATGTGTTACTGGAAATTCAGCCTCGGAGCCACATTGGTCCGAAGCTGTAACTATGTGCCAGGTAGGCCCAGTTGTCTTGACTGGGGCCTACGCTTGAAGGTGATCCTGTGCTGTCCGTCCTGTGGGAGGAAGCCACTCAATGGAGGAAACCAGGGGAGGACCTGCCCAGGAGAGGACCGAGAGGAAGGCCGTTATCTTGCGGAAGGCCTGGGGACCTTATTGAGGGATACACCTTAACTAAAGAAACCTTACAGTCTGCCGGGTTGGAGTTTCCCCAGTGATCTGCTGTGTGTGCCTGAACCTTCCCCTAACCCTTCATCCCTCTACCTATACAAGTTTGTTTGGAAAATAAAGCCTGAAGAAAAAGGATTCATAACTTGTGTGGACATTGAAGTTACTGTAGACTCTCCACCCCTAGACAACGAATATTGAGGTAACGTGCAAGGCCCAAAATCTAAACCAGCAGCTCCTACGGGGGTAGTGCTACACACATAATACAAATAAATAATAGAAGGGCTCATTCACACCAGCAGTGGTCTCTGAAGAGTGATCTGCATTTGGACTGCTCTTCAAAGAGCATTTATTAGGCTTTAAGGAGGCGTTTTATCACCTCCTCAATGCCTGTTATAACCCCTTAAACCCTGCATTGCGTTCCACAATGCAATGGAGGGAGCTTGCATAGAGGCCCCATTCACTTGATGGTGAGTGGGTGGGTGCTATGCCCACCAAAAGTGACAGGGGGTATAATTTCTTCCTCTGCAGCTAAAGAGGACAGTAGTTTTGGTGGTGGTAAAAGTGTGGCTCAAATGTGGGGTTTTACTGCCCCCCCTCCAACTGCTAGTGTGAATAAGCCCTAAGTGAGATATAATTATGAACTCTCAATGATTGCAAAACATTAAGTACAATGACCATGATTGTACAAGAAGGGAATGTGGATACAGAAAGGGTGTTCTTATACTGTATGCCATGCTTGTTTTTTTTTTTTTTTTCTCGTGATTAATTAGTACAGTATCTCACAAAAGTAAGTACACCCCTCACATTTTTGTAAATATTTTATTATATCTTTTCATGTGACAACACTAAAGAAATGACACAAGTGACCAGTATGAAAGAGTGAGAGCGATAACAACAAATTTAACACACCTGCTCCCCATTCACATATGAGACCATGTAATTATAACAAGTCACATGACATTGGGGAGGGAAAAGGCTAATTGGGCCCAATTTGGACATTTTCACTTATGGGTGTGCTCACTTTCGTTGCCAGGGGTTTAGACATTAATGGATGTGTGTTGAGTTATTTTGAGGGGACAGCAAATTTACACTGTTATACAAGCTGCACATTTCCTACTTTACATTGTAGCAAAGTATAATTTCTTCAGTGATGTCACATAAAAAGATATATTAAAATATTTACAAAAATGTGAGGGGTGTACTCACTTTTGTGAGATACTGTGTATATACATGAGCTGTTTCTAAATGGGCGTAGCAAACTGTAATGCCTTGTACACATGACCAGTTTTCCCGGCAGGAAAACTGCCATGACAGCTTTTCGGCAGGAAAAACGGCCGTGTGTATGCTCAATGGCAGTTTTCCCAGCAGGAAAACTGCTGGAAAAAAAGAGAACTTGTTCTCTATTTTCCTGGCAGGAAAAATACCTGCCGAGAAAACCGGTTGTCTGTATGGTTTCCCGAGGGGAAAAAAAACGTGCATGCTCGTAAACAATTTGACGAATGCGCAGAAGCATAGAACGTAATTTTGTCGGCTCGTTGTAGTCTTTGACGTCATCGCGTTCGTGACATTCAAAAGTTCAGCGGTCTTTTGTGTGACTGTGTGTATGCAAGGCAGGCTTGCAGGAATCCTGTCAGGAGTTTTTTTTCCTGCCAGGAAAAATGGTCGTGTGTACAAGGCATTAGACTGGCCTCACTTTTGCGGCTTGCTGTAACAAATGTTTCCTTTGTGACGTACTTTTATAAAGTGTATTTTTTGTTTATATAAAAGAAAAAGAGGACGGGAAGCTGCAAGAATGTTGTTCATAAAAGGAAAAAAATATAGGCCTCACTAGGAAACAACATTCAGTTAAATACAGAACTCTATAACTTCCATCTCCTAAAACACATAGAAAAATATGTGAAATTGTTATTATTAAAGCGATTGTTTGCATTAGGTTTACATTTTGATGATGATTAAAATAGGAAAGACTAAAAGATGTGAAATTATGGATTAGCTCATGCGTTAGAACATGTGGTTGCCATCATCCCTTGAAAGCTGAATGTATAGAAAACCTCTTGTTTTGGGATTGTATAGGCAACAAAAACAAATTACCGTATATACTCGAGTATAAGCCGTGATTTTCAGCCCTTTTTTTGGGGCTGAAAGTCCCCCCCCCCTCGGCTTATACTCGAGTCATCGAAATTTTTACATTGTAAATATTACCTGTAAAGAAGTTGCGGCTGCAGCGTCCATCGTTCGAATTCCGCGGCGTCCAACGTTCAAATTCCGCGGTCTCTTCCTGTTCCTTCCGTGATAGGCAAATCTCATCAGACACTCTCCGCCTATCACGAACGTTCTCTCATCCTCAGTTTTCCAGCAGACGTCTGTGATTGGCGGAACACCCAACACAGTGTCTGGTGGGAAAACTGAGGATGAGAGAATGATCGTGATAGGCGGAGAGTGTCTGCTGAGAATCCCCTATCAAGGAAGGAACAGGAAGAGACCGCGGAATTTGAACGATGGACGCCGCGGAATTTGAACGATGGACGCCGCAGCCGCAACTTCTTTACAGGTAATATTTACAATGTAAAATAGGGAACAGCGGGCTAGGGAACAGTGGACAGTGAGGCATCGGCTTATACTCGAGTCAGTAAGGTTTCCCAGTTTTTTTGGCAACATTAGGTACCTCAGCTTATACTCGAGTCGGCTTATACTCGAGTATATACGGTATATAGAAAAATATACATTTATTACAAAAATGTCATTGTATACAATATAAATATGTTGCAAACACTAAAAACATGCAATTATAGAATGGTGTACAAATGATACAATAGCCAGAATTCAAAAAAACTCCAGAACATCTGGGGACAATCGAAACAAGGGCTTATAACCAACGCGTTTCAAACAGTTTACAAGATAGTTCTTCCTCAGGGATATTTAATATGTATCTTTGTCTACAATAAATCAAGAAAAAAATTATTTAGTACAACATGTATTGAATCACCCTCCCACACCCCCAACGGTGCAAATAAAGACGACAGAAGCCTCTCCTCAGTGCAAGACACATGAAACCCCGCATTGAGTTTGTTAAAAAACACCTAAAGGACTCCAAGATGGTGAGAAATAAGATTCTCTGGTTTGATGAGACCAAGATAGAACTTTTTATCCTTAATTCTAAGCGGTTTGTGTGGAGAAAACCAGGCACTGCTCATCAACTGTCCAATACAGTCCCAACAGTGAAGCATGGTGGTGGCAGCATCATGCTGTGGGGGTGTTTTTAGGCTGCAGGGACAGGATGACTGGTTCCAAACAAGGGAAAGATGAATGCGGCCAAGTACAGGGATATCCTGGACGAAAACCTTCTCCAGAGTGCTCAGGACCTTAGACTTGGCCGAAGGTTTACCTTCAAAAAGACAATGACCCTAAGCACACAGCTAAAATAATGAAGGAGTGGCTTCACAACAACTCTGTGACTGTTCTTGAATGGCCCAGCCAGAGCCCTGCCTTAAACCCAATTGAGCATCTCTGGAGAGACCTAAAAATGGCTGTCCACCAACGTTTACCATCCAACCTGACAGAACTGGAGAGGATCTGCAAGGAGGAATGGCAGAGGATCCCCAAATCCAGGTGTGAAAAACTTGTTTGAGCTTTCCCAAAAGGACTCATGGCTGTATTAGATCAAAAGGGTGCAAATACTAAATACTGAGCAAAGGGTCTGAATACTTAGGACCATGTGATATTTCAGATTTTCTTTTTTAATAAATCTGCAAAAATGTCAACAATTCTGTGTTTTTCTGTCAATATGGGGTTCTTTGTGTACATTAATGAGGAAATAAATGAACTTAAATGATTTTCGCAAATGGCTGCCATATAACAAAAAATGAAAAATTTAAGGGGGTCTGAATACTTTCCGTACCCACTGTACATATTAAATATCCCTGAGGAAGAACTATCTTGTAAACTGTTTGAAACGCGTTGGTTATAAGCCCTTGTTTCGATTGTCCCCAGATGTTCTGGAGGTTTTTTGAATTCTGGCTATTGTATCATTTGTACACCATTCTATAATTGCATGTTTTTAGTCTAGACTAAAAGAGGTGACTAAGATTTGCAGGAATAGGACATGGAAAAATAATGTGACTTTTATATTTAAAGTATGTATATAGAGACATATGCTATTACCTTTTTTACTGTGATAACTCCCACTTGGTATGTAGCATCTGTTGCTACATCAAACATCTCAAGTCCATCGCCATCTATGATGGTGTACTTCATTTCTGCATTCACTCCTTCATCCTGGTCCATTGCTAGAATCCTTCCAACTGTAGAATTAACAGGGGCTGATTCTAAAACATTCATTTGGTAGTGTTCTGATGGAGATCAAAGGAGAGGATATTAACACACACATAAGGTACATACAAAACAGAAATAGTGACTTCCAAAGAAATAGATCTTTAAAGCTATTGTTACCCCAACACTTCATAATCCTGATATGTGCCTGCTGTACCATGTACTTGTATGAGAAAGTATCCTGCTCTCTTTGTATTGCTTCCTTTGTGTAAAATCCCTGGTGTTCCTGCTAGTCCCTCTGCTGTCTTTTTTGACCACACTAAGCAGGAGAAAACAGCGCGGTCAGTTCTCTAGTGCTTAAAATGGACCTTCAGTAATTTTTTTTAACTTTCCATCTATTAAATCTTCTGCCCTTTTTGGTTTTGTAACTTTGTATAGTAATTTTTTTTCTGCTCGTAAATACCTTATACAGCCCAATTCCTGTTTCTTGTCTGGTAAAAAGCCTTTGCTTATGACATCATGCACAGATCTCTCTCTTACTCTCGTGAAAGTTTGTCAGGAAGGGAGAGGGGATGAGTCATACGCGAGGCCAATGAGAGCTGCAGGGCTGCAGATCTGGAGGTGTGCCTCTGTGTGTATGTGTAAATCCAGGGAGTGAACAGGCAGCAGCTTCAGCTGCCCACAGTTAAAATGGCCAGACTTAGTGGAGGGAGATTTCTGCAGTATATTTGGCAAGTACAGAATCACAATATATATAAAATAATATGCAAAGTAGTTGGAGAGAAGCTTCAGAATGGCAAAGATGTTTTTATTATCAGACTTGTCCTGACCCCCCCCCCCCCCCTGCACAGCCCTTCAGCTCTTATGCCGCTGAGAATAGAGGAAATGTGATCACTTATAAAAAAAGGGAAAAGGGTATTTATAATGTTTTTTTATATGTATACAATGTTTCGCCATTCAATTTATATTTTCAAATGAATGGGTTGTTTTACAAGGTGACTGTTTACAATCACTTTAGGTTATGCATAATGTGGTGCCATTTAGAATTACAGTATCTCACAAAAGTGAGTACACCCCTCACATTTTTGTAAATATTTTATTATATCTTTTCATGTGACAACACTGAAGAAATTACACTTTGCTACCATGTAAAGTAGTGAGTGTACAGCTTGTATAACAGTGTAAATTTTCTGTCCCCTCAAAATAACTTAACACACAGCCATTAATTGGAGAAGAGTAAAATAAAGATATGGACTTTGTAGGTACACGTGTAAGTTTAGTAAAAAATATTTAACGTTTTCCATTGGATAAAGTTAAAACCATTGTATACAAACACATATTAAACGCCATATAATTGAATGACCTCAAAGACTCATATTACCTCTAATACACATATAAATGCCACATAAGAAATATGTAAAGATTAAAGCATGTAGTAATAAAAATTGTACTGACTCTATTCAGATAATAAACTAAAACTTGAATGAAAAAAAAAAAGCATGTACAGGTAGTAACAGTAGTAACACAGCCATTAATGTCTAAACCGCTGGCAACAAAAGTGAGTACACCCCTAATGCCTTGTACACACGAACGGAATTTCCGCCAGAAAAAGTCAGACGGAAGCTTTTCATCGGATATTCCGTCCGTGTGTATGCCCCATCTGACTTTTTCCATCGGAAACTCCGACGGAATTAGATAGAGAACATGTTCTCTTTTTTTTAGATGGAAAAAATTTCTATCGGAAATTCCGTTCGTCTGTATGCAATTCCGGCGGACTAAAAACCACTCATGCTCGGAATCAATTGGACGCATGCTCGGATTCAATGAACTTCATTTTTCTCGGCTCACCATAGTGTTGTACGTCACCGCGTTCTTGACGGGCAGAATTTGGTGTGACCGTGTGTATGCAAGACAGCTTGAGCCGAATTCCATCGGAACTCCATCTGAAAAACCGTCTGAGTTTATTCCGATGGGAAAACCGGTCGTGTGTACAGGGCATTAGTGAAAGTATCCCAATTGGGCCCATTTAGCCTTTTTCCCTCCCTGGTGTCATATTGCCCTCACTCCCTCATACTTGTCACTGGAAGTTCAACATGGCACCTCATGGCAAAGAATTCTCTGAGGATCTGAAAAAAGAAAAAGAACTGTTGCTCTACATAAAGATAGCCTAGGCTAGAAGAAGATTGCCAAGACCCTGAAACTGAGCTGCAGCACGGTGGCCAAGACCATAGAGCAGTTTAACAGGACAGGTTCCACCCAGAACAGGCCTCGCCATGGTCGACCAAAGAAGTTGAGTGCACGTGCTCAGCGTCATATTCAGAGGTTGTCTTTGTGAAATAGACGTATGAGTGCTGCCAGCATTGCTGCAGAGGTTGAAGGGGTGGGGGGTCATCCTGTCAGTGCTCAGACCATACGCCACACACTGCATCAAATTGGTCTGCATGGCTGTCGTCCCAGAAGGATGCCTCTTCTAAAGATGATGAACAAGAAAGCCCACAAACAGTTTGCTGAAGATAAGCAGACTAAGAACATGGATTACCGGAACCATGTCCTCTGGTCTGATGAGACCAAGATAAACTTATTTGGTTCAGATGGTGTCAAGAGTGTGGCGGCAACCAGATTAGGAGTACAAAGGCAAGGGTGTCTTGCCTACAGTCAAGCATGGTGGTGGGAGTAATCCAATAAACAAGAAGTGGCGCCAATCAAATACAAATAAAATAAAATGTTGAGTGAAAGCTGCCCCTTCAGTGAAATAAATCACCAACAATCAATTAGAAACATATAAAAGGTTGGCGCTAACTCTCATGTGCTTATATCCGTGAATATAGTGCATATCATATAACTACACAAAAAAATGAAATAAAATCATACATTAAATCGTCCTCATTTGGTGGAATAGACACACCAATACACCATAGAGTGACAGGTACTCTTAATTAGCCAAACTATGCTCCACTGTCACTCATGTGAGAAGATGGCAGACTCACCAAGTATATCATTGGAATACTTCATAAGCTCAAGTCCTTTAGGGGGGCAATCTATATGTTCACAAGGCTATATGACTCGGTGTAAGCAGAAATTAATCACATAGCACAATATGTTATAAATATGTTATAGGAAATAGAAGTGCTCACTCACATATTAACGTGCTCATCTGCTAGCACCAGCATGTACAGCGATCTTTAGCCAGAATAGAGACAAAGTCTCTCCATGTCTCAGCGTGCGTTCCACCCCAGCAAGATCCAGAACCAGCTGTACGGAAAATTACGTCAGGAAAAGAAGAGTGCGGACCCTCAATGCATTTCGTGATCAATACGTCATCAGGAAGCACCCTGACCACGACGTGTTGATCACAAAATGCGCACTGTCCTTTGCTGACCTCATTTCTGGTATGGCTGGTTCTGGATCTTGCTGGGGTGGAACGCACGCTGAGACATGGAGAGATATTGTTCTAATGATGGTGGGAGTGTCATGGTATGGGGCTGCATGGTCTGGGGCTGCATGAGTGCTGCCGGCACTGGGGAGCTACAGTTCATTGAGGGAACCATGAATGCCAACATGTACTGTGACATACTGAAGCAGAGCATGACCCCCTCCCTTCAGAGACTGGGCCACAGGGCATTATCCCAACATGATAACCACCCCAAACACACCTCCAAGATGACCACTGCCTTGCTAAAGAAGCTGGGGGTAAAGGTGATGGACTGGCCAAACATGTTTCCAGACCTAAACCCTATTGAGCATCTGTGGGGCATCCTCAAATGGAAGGTGGAGAAGTGCAAGGTCTCTAACATCCACCAGCTCCGTGATGTCATCATGGAGGAGTGGAAAAGGACTCCAGTGGAAACCTGTTAAGTTCTGGTGAACTCCATGACCAAGAAGGTTAGGGCAGTGCTGGAAAATAATGGTGGCCATACAAAATATTGACACTTTGGGCCCAATTTGGACTTTTTCACTTAGGGGTGTACTCACTTTTGTTGCCAGCAGTTTAAACATTAATGGCTGTGTTGAGTTATTTTGCGGGGACAGCAAATTTATGCTGTTATACAAGCTGTACACTCACTACTTTACATTGTAGCAGAGTGTCATTTCTTCAGTGTTGTCACATGAAAAGATATAATAAAATATTTACAAAAATGTGAGGGGTGTACTTACTCTTGACTTCAGCAATAAGACCCACAATTCGGACTAAAGTACTTGAAGAAACGTTTACATTTAGTGTCCCTTTAAGCCATGTAGCAGAATGTCTTTCCCTTGCTATAGATCATAGTCCCTTCATTGCAGAGACTGACAGAGCTTCAGAGACTCCTTGTAGGGACTGACAGAGCTTCACATTTTGGTGAAGACCTGAAGAAACCAGAACTCTGACTACCTCAGCCTCTGACATTACCCAACCCATCTGAGCTGGCTAGAGGAAGAGAACCCACATTCAGAGGGACTTTTGGCTGGCGAAGTTCATATGATAAATGGACTAAGTTAACATGTGTCAGGAGTCGGAGAGAAAGGGAGTAGACTAAGTTACTATCTTATGCTTTGGGCTGTGTTGCAGAGGTGTTGCTGAGCTGAGAATCAAGCTGCAGTAAGAGAGACTGCTGACCCCAGAGGAGAGAGAGACTGGCTGCAGGGGGATACTGTGGCAGAGCAGTATAGGAGAGAGCAACAAAGAGCAGTGATCATAGCTGTATAGCATTGACCAGAGCCTCTGAGGGTAGACATATAAGCAGGAAACCTAGATTGTGTGTGCTATATGTCCACGTCCCTGTGTAACAGTATACATCACAACATTTCTACTTGATAGCCATGGACTTTTTTTGTGGAACATATAGCTACAACATACATACTACAATCTATAAAAACTATCTTTTATATTTATATCAATTAAAAAATCACAGATAAAACTAATGTCTGTTTAGGGGTTCACAGACTATATAAATCCAAAGCAATCGACATGTAAAATCAACGCATTTTGATGATCTTCCTGAGGAGTACATGTGAATCAAATTAATAAGATGGAACCCACGGCTGATCTTTAAAAACAAAAGGCACAATGCAATCCGCTGGACAACACATCAGATTTTCCTCCCATTGGGGCATATCTTGATATGAGATGACTAAAGGCCACAGTTTCTAAGTTAATAAACAGTCTCACAGACAGCAGTCAATGTGAAGTCTTCTCCATGGTGTTAGATCTGTATGGGTAGTCATATGTCTAAGTTCCTTGTCTCTAATTAAAAATCCCTTACGGATCAAAAATGATAACAAGGACTCCTGGCTTCTGCCTGGAAAAAAATTTAAATAAGTCATATGGTCAATCAGATCCATCAGGGTATTGCGTCGAGTTTACATGTGGATTGCTTTGGATTTATACATTTTGTTAACCCCCAAACAGGCACCCGTTTTATCTGTGATGCCTAATTGATATAAGTAAAAGACTGTTTTTATAGATTGTAGTATTTATGTTGTATCTATATGTACCACAAAAATAATCCATGGCTACCAAGTGAGAGTAAGTCTGATGACTCTAGATGGAAAGGACTGAGCTGTGATGCTGCTGGACTAACACCAGCTTGGCAGGAGAACCTATGTGTGTGGTATGACCTCCCCAGACCTCTAAGAGCCCATTCACACAGGGACGACTTTGGATCCGACTTGAAGTCGCCCCTAGTCGCCTCAAGTCACGCTGCATGAGAAAATCAATGTAAGTGAATAGGGCCGTCTTATTGCACACTACGGCAGTCCCCCCGACTTCAAAAAAGGTTCCTGTACTACTTCAATCCGACTTCTAGGCGACTGATAGGCGACTTGTACCCATTGATTTCAATGGAAGTGTGCGGTCTTAACAGAAGTAACTTTCCAGGAAGAGAACATACATTTCTCAGGCAAACCCCTCCCTCCCCCCTCCCTCCCACAGAGCTGATTCGTGTTTTATTGGCCACTGGAAAGCCTCCTGTCCTGGAGGTGACTTCAGTCATGTTGTAAGTCGCCCCAAGTCACGCTGAAGTCGCCCCAAGTCGCTCTGTGATTCAAACTCAAGTCGTGTCCAAGTTGCCTCCCAAAGTCGCGCTGGAAGTCGTGTTGCCCCTGTGTGAATGGGGTCTTAAGGATTACCAGAGACCAGTGTTTATGGTGATTAGCCTCTTGTCCATCAGTATTCTTTGAATTAGCTGTCCTTTAAATACCTTGCCACCATCCAGAGATGGGTCAGCACTTTTGTTAGAAGCCTTTATTCCCCCAATTTGGGAGTACAAACACAGAGTATAGAGAGAGATCTATAGGCCTCATCTCCAGCCAGACTCTGCTCCTGTTATCCCCACTGGCCAGTGGCAAACGGTAACCTAGTCCCAGTGAATGACAAAAAGCTTTGTTTTCTTTGGTGTCCGTTCATATTACTGCTTGCAGTTGTGTGTGCTGAAAACAAGAGCTGCAGCTGCATTTCCTGGGCTACTTACCTTACATCCCTATTCCTCAATACTATGACTCTTTTGGGCTATTGCGGTTTATTCTGATTGCACTAATATGTATCATTATATGTAAAACTAAAGCAGATCAACCAGCGCAAATAAAATTAACACAAAAAGAATTGCAGCTGGACACTGAGGGTCAAAATATCAAATCCCCAAGTAAACTGGCATAAAAGCAGTGCAGCGCAGCAAAAATATAAATAAAAATAAAACCCAAAATAAATCATAAAAAACAATAATACTGAGAACGGTAGTAAATAGTTAAAAAATGTGTCCATAGAATTCCTCTTAGCAAGAATAGAAGCCCAAGACAGTGTCCATATAGGAAGTGACTCCTAAAGATTATTAAATGGTGACTTATGTGATATTCCTCCACCACCGAAATAGGTTTGCAGCTCACCTCAGAGCATGGACCCCTGAACCAGTCAGTCAGGTCATGCAAGCATGTTTCCCTTGTGGGACAGATATTCCAAGGTAGATAAACTCAGGAAGGCAATACGATAGGGGGAAATCCACAGGTCACTAGATCAGAGCTCCTGTCCGGGTGTAATAATATGCAAGAGAATATATAGAGATCTAATGCTCTCTGTATGGTACAACATATATTTATTTTAGAAAAGAAGAAATGCACTTACATACATAGCACTGTATAAACCCCAGTGCATGGGAATGCCGGCATGTAATAAAACGGGTGTAGCGAGTGTCAGCATGGAAGAGAGGCGCGGGTGACGTCACATCTGCTCACGTATTCCGTACGCGTTGCGTCCTAGCACTGGGCGGGACTTCATCACTTTATGCCAGTCATTATATGTAAAACCTTGGATTACAAGCATAATTCGTTCCGGAAACATGCTTGTATTCCAAAGCACATGTATATCAAAGCAAAATTCCCTTATAAGAAAAAAGATATAAAAAGATCATAGCAATATGACAGGTTGTGTAACCATAAAATGTCCATCCCCAAATGACCGCTTCTACAAGGGGATTAGAAGCAAAATCCAGCAGGAGCTACAGAGTATAAAAGAGAAGAGAGGCCCCTCCAACTGTAGCAATATGGTTACATTTAATGAAGGTACAACATTTAGCAACTCACATGGTTGATGATTAAAAGAGGAACATCTAATGCCGACAAGAAAAGTCCGATGTGAGCTTTTTGTCAGAAATTCCGACCGTGTGTAGGCTCCATCTGACTTTTTATGTCGGAATTTCCAACAACAAAAGAATGAGACCAGGTTCTCTATTTTTTCAGACGGAAAAAGTTTCCATCGGAAAATCCGCTCGTCTGTATGCAATTCCGTATGCTCAGAATCAAGCAGAAGAGCCGAACTGCCTATTGAACTTCATTGATCTCGGCTCGTCGTACGTCTTGTACGTCACCGCGTTCTTGACGGTCGGAATTTCCAACAAGATTTGTGTGACCGTGTGTATGCAATACAAGTTTGAGCCAACATTCCGTCAGAAAAAAGTTTTTCTTGTCGGAATTTCCGATGGTTTGTACGCGGCATAAGTATGCAGGCATCCGGGGTAAAGCTGTCCACATAGACCATCCTCAACACCACCATCTCTCACCGCTGTCAGTCTGCAATCGTGACCGGGAAGACTACCCTGCAGTTGAGCGTTCTGAAAGCGAGGCTTGAGGCGCTCGTGGAGCGCAGCGTGGAAGGGATGACATTGATGGCGGTGCGGCGGATGAGTTGAGAGGATGTGAGTTGCTAAATATTGTACCTTCAATAAATGTAACCATATTGCTACACTAGAGGCGCCTCTCTTCTCTTTTATACTCAGTTGTGACATGATGCTACTTGTATATAAAGACATCGCTTGTATATCAAGTCAAAATTTATGAAAAAATGTTGCTTGTCTTGCAAAACACTCTCAAACCAAGTTACTCTCAAACCAAAGATTTACTGTATCTTCATAATGTTTGGATCTGTCATTGCCTACTACTGTCTCTTGAGATGTTCCACAGATGGAGTACTGTGTTCCACTTCTTTTTTTGGATTACTTCATGTTTGTAAAATTTGTGTTATAATCATTGCCTTTTCATAAAATATTTGACCAAGAAAACAAGAGCTGCATGCAATACTTGCTTTTCAGAGCAGCGGGTTTCAACGCTTACTATGGCATCCCAACCCTGCTATGTGAATAGAACCTTATGAAATGTGACTTTGACATTTCAATAAAGTTCTGTCAAAAAATTCTTAATGAGTTTGTATTGTCACCGATATTTACTGTTTAACCCAACCCCATTTGTCTTCGGGGCTTACTGTTTATAAAATCCATTTTACACTAAGGATGTGTCAGTCAGTTTAAGTACAATTAGGTTGGGTCACCACTGGCAGCAGCAGGACTCATCAATCAAACAGCTTCTAGGGGTACTAAACTTGTCCTTATTTTTCTAAGGTACACATAAAGGTGAATTTATGAATCGGTTAATGATCATCTCTAATGGGTCATCCCTGGTAATTCTGGGGAAACATAATTAAGGAGGTGTTCTGGGGAAAAAAGCTATTTAAAAAAAAATTAAACCAGTTCTGGGGTTGCCTGGCATCTCTCTCCCTCCTTCGTTGGCTTGTGCAGGGGGTGTACTGGGTGTGCCTGGGCACACTCTAATCCAGGGTAAGCTCCAAGGGGGTTGGATTTATCCCCCCATCTTTGGAAACTGGAAAGGAGGCAGAGCATAGATGGCAGCCTGGGTGTCTTATACTTCCAGTAATGGTGTAAGTGGTTGAAGGGGGAGGTCTACATTTATCACTGCAGGAGCCCACTGACTGGCTGTCCTAATCGCACACTGCCCACTGACTGGTTGTCCTCACCGCACACTGCTCACTGACCAACTGTCCCCACTGCCCGCTAACTGGCTGTCCTCACCGCACACTGCTCACTGACCAACTGTCCCCACTGCCCACTAACTGGCTGTCCTCACTGCACACTGCTCACTGACCACCTGTCCTCACTGCCCACTGACTGTCTGTCTTCACCGCACACTGCTCACTAACTGTCTGTTCTCACCGCACACTGCCCACTGGCTGGTTTTCCTCACTGCACACTGCTCACTGACTGGCTGTCCTCACTGCACACTGCTCACTGACCACCTGTCCTCACTGCCCACTGACTGTCTGTCTTCACCGCACACTGCTCACTAACTGTCTGTTCTCACCGCACACTGCCCACTGGCTGGTTTTCCTCACTGCACACTGCTCACTGACTGGCTGTCCTCACTGCACACTGCTCACTAACCGGCTGTCATCACCGTACACTGCCCACTGACTGGCTGTCCTAACCGCACACTGCCCATTAACTGGCTGTCCTCACTGCACACTGCTCACTGACTGGTTGCCCTCACCAAACATTGCTCACTAACTGGCTGTCCTCACGGCACACTGCTCACTGACTGGGTGTCCTCAGTGCACACTGCCAACTGACTGGCTGTCCTCACCGCACACTGCTCACTGACCACCTATCCTCACTGCCCACTGACTGGCTGTCCTGACCGCACACTGCTCACTGACTGGCTGTCCTCACTGCACACTGCTCACTGACTAGCTATCCTCACCGCACACTGCTCACTAACCGGCTGGCATCACTACACACTGCCCACTGACTGGCTGTTCTCACCGCACACTGCCCACTGACTGGTTGTTCTCACCGCACACTGCTCACTGTCTGGCTGTCCTCTCCGCACACTGCTCACTAACTGGCTGTCCTGACCGCACACTGCTCACTAACTGTCTGTCCTCACTGCACACTGCTCACTGACTGGCTGTCCTCACCGCACACTGCTCACTAACTGGCTGTCCTCACTGCACACTGCTCACTGACCACCTGTCCTCACTGCCCACTGACTGGCTGTCCTGACCGCACACTGCTCACTGACTGGCTGTCCTCACTGCACACTGCTCACTGACTGGCTATCCTCACCGCACACTGCTCACTGCAAACTGACTCACTGTCCTCACTGCAAACTGCTCACTGACTGGCTGTCCTCACCGCACACTGCTTACTAACTGGCTGTCCTCACTGCAAACTGCTCACTGACTGGCTATCCTCATCGCACACTGCTCACTAACTGGCTGTCCTCACTGCCCACTGCCCACTGACTGGGTGTCCTCACTGTACACTGCCCACTGACTGGCTGTCCTCACTGCACACTGCTCACTGACTGGTTGTCCTCATCACACACTGCTTAAAATGTTTGTTTACATATTATTTTTATAAAAGTGCGTGCGTGTGTTTTGGAGTAGGGGTGCCCTCCTTCATGTTATGACATGTCATATTATGCTGTAAATGCTGTGAACATTATAACAAATGGTGGCCACCTCCATCACACTTTGCTTTCACTTTTAAATTCTGCAATTAGATTCATTCTGCTCATTACACATGTACTTGTTAAGTTTAGGCTCACACTTGTCATCTGCAAGCTGTTAGATTAAAGACCTCTAGTTCTTTTTAAACAAACACGAATTAAAAGATTCAGGAAAAAATGAAGCACAGAAAAAAATATATTCTTCCACTATTATTCTAAATAAATTGCTCTAAAGCCTTACACCAGTGAGTTAAAGTGGCACTAAAGCTAAAAAAAAAAAGATTTATATACTGCAGACTTCTTCAAGTGATATTAAAATCTTATTTTTTTGTTTAAAAATAACAAACAGGTTATACTTACCTGCTCTGTGCAAAACCAACTGGGATCCTTCTCTTCTCGGGTCCCTCACCAGCGCTCCTGGCCCCTCTCTCCTGCCGAGTGCCCCACAGCAAGCAGCTTGCTATGGGGCACTCGAGCCGAGTCGCGGCTCTGTGTCCGTTCAGACACGGAGCTGAGGCATGGCCCAACCCTTCTCTCTCCTCATTGGCTCACGTACTTTGATTGACAGCAATGGGAGCCAATGCGCCCATTGCTGTGTGTCAGCCAATCAGAAGGGCGAGTCCCGGGCAGCCAAAGTTCTTGTGAAACATCACTGGATTGAGATGGGGCTCAGGTAAGTATTAGGGGGGCTGCTGCACACATAAGTTTTTTTTTTTATCTTAATGCATAGAATGCATTAAGATAACAAACCTTCTCCCTTTAGAAGAGCTTTAAATGTAGAGGCTGCATTTGTTTTCTTTTTTTAGGCTTTTTACTAGTAACACACTTCCATTCTGAATGGAAGAGCAAAAGAGACACCTTTGGGCAGCAGCATTGTCAGTCTGGGGAGAGACTAATAGATTTAGATGGACTTGTGTTAGAAATTCTGTATATAGTCCTACAGGAGAACACTGCACAAGGGCTTTACTGCTTAACTGCAGAAAAGAAACAGAAACTTTATTATCAGAGAAAAGACAATAGAGTATACAGTACCATAGCTGCAGCCACAAACCTATAAACACTGCCATCTACTGGCCAAAGAATATAGCTGTAGATGTTGTACAAAAATACATGAACCGTGTATTCCAACAACTTGACTAACAAATTAGGACTGAACTCAGCTAACACTTTATATGCAGTTTTGGCAACTTTTTTTTTTCCTTTTGGGATAAAGGATTTACATAAACCATTGTAAGCACCCCTTTTAGTGGTAAATGGTTTGCCTCAACGCTTTAACTACCACTTTTGCTGCACAGCTTGGTTTGTTAAAGGAAGATGAAAAAATACAAATTTGCTGACCAGGTCATTAGGGGAAAATATACAAATAAAGGGGGCGTGGCTTGGCGCGCGGCTCGGATGGCAGCACACTAGAGGAGCTTCGCCAAACACACAGCCTTATCGCCTGATACCCTTCCATGGAGAAGCAAATGCAGAGCAAAAAGCAGTACAGCACCCCACAATCACGTTCCCATTGTGGGCAGCCAACCTCCGCTGCGAGAAGCATAACAGAACACTTTAAACAGAAGCCTGCAGCTTGTCACAGCACGGCCGGCTCCAAGATGGCGCCAACACAGCACCACGAGGAGGACTTCAGTGGGGACTCCGAATCAGCAGCGGAGGACACAGGTAGGGGAAAATCTCGCTCCAACGAGCCCCTGACCTATGCCGACATGTCCTGCTTCACAGCGGATATCAGTCCACCTTTTCCGCTGCAATTACAGATCTGAAAACCAACCTTGTGGTTCTCACTGAAAAGCTGGCTTCAGCAGAGCATGCAGGGAGGCAGAGGGATAAGGCCATCCACAGACTGGACAAGGTCACGGTCTCCCATGCCTAACATTTTATTGACATGAACAGACATTTAGAGGACCTCGACAACAGAGGCAGAAGGGTGAGAGGCATCCTGGAATCTGTGGACACAGACCAAATTGCCCCTGCTCTCCAAAGAGTGTTTAACAGCCTGCTGGACAGACAAGAGGACATGGAAATAGAATTTGTCTGGGCTCTCAGACCAAGGGGGCCAGACACGGCAACACCGAGAGACATAATATGTGGCCTCCAGAATTTCCATCTGAAAGAGGATATAATGAGAAAAGCCAGGAGAAATGACTGGATCATCTTTAATGGCGAAAACATAATGCTGTTTCAGCACTTATCCCAAATCACCCTAAAAAATCACAGGGCTCGGCGTCCCCTCCTGGATATGCTGAAAGACAGGGATTTGAAGTACACATGGCGTTTCCCTTCGCACTCATTGTGTCAGCTAAGGGTCACCAACATGTCTTGCACACCCCGGCGGAGCTACCTGACTTTTGTGCGGGCCTAGGCCTGGACTTAATAGAACTTCCAGATTGGTACAAAGAATTTGCATTGCCGCCACATGACAGGAGCACGACCTGTTCACCATTCTCCTCACCTGAGAAGAGATCATCTAAAAAGATGAAGCATGGCAAGACTGGAGGACCTAAAACTGGCACCCCAAACTCGAGACTCATGCCTGACCGAGATCAAGCAGAGGGGTAGGGGATGGTTAGGCTTGCTCCCCGTTATTATTGTTAATGCCCAGAGTTCTTTTACAGTTGCAGACCGATAAGCTAGCAATTAACGAGATTCTTTTTAGCACCAATATTGCAGTTGTGTTTTCCAGGACTGAGCCCCATATGTTATGTTTACTAGTTATGTTATTGACTGCTCTCCCTCCCAAGATCATTGGTCCCACAGCTTGGGTATAGGTCGCTACTGCAAGCTGCATGTGCGATTCCAGTGATGGCCGCTGTCATCTCTGGATGTACCACAGGCAATGACCCAGCGTTCCGATATGTGTGCTCACGCTATTGATACTTTGCAACAGCAGTAGTCAGAATGTTGGACTTGTTTAATCAACCAATCTGCTGTGTCACAGGTGGGAGAGGGGCTCCTGGCGGTCACGCTACTCCACAGGTGGTGGCCATGGCAGGGAATAGTGGTGGTGCAACCATTAGGACGCGTCTTGCTTCTTAGTGGGGGTCAGTGACGCGGTGCTCCGCAGTTGTGGCGGGGAGCGGAGTCATCGACCATTCAGGTTGATTAATATGCATCTTATAATATTGACCTTAAGGCTGTGTGTTATTTGGAGGCCTGTTTGCCGGTTAATATCATATATTTTATTTAAGTGTTTTGCTTAGACTTGTTCACTCACTGAGTGGCCGCCCCCCCTTCCCCACAAAGTGATCTGGATATCACATGTAGTATCCCAGACACACTATAATTATCCTCTTAGATAGGGCCCTATCTAGAGGTAGATCATTAACTCTCCTTTTTTCTTTTCTAGCTTTCCCTTCCCCCTTGATTTAGAGTGTTGATCAACCACTTTGTTCATATTTCAGCAAAGTTTAACCAGTTTTTCTTTCAGTTTCTATCTTAGGCTTTTCAGATACAGCACCACTCCTGAGTCTGCAACATGGCTTACTCCTCGCTAGGCCGTGACCCCACAGTGATTTCTCACAATGCAAGGGGGCTGAACATCCCCGAAAAGTGCTCTACGCTGCTCAGGGAACTTAAAAAAGGTAAGACTCATTTCGTGTTTTTACAAGAGACCCATTTTAAAATCCACCATGTGCCAAGACTCAGCGATTCAACCTTCACTAAGGTATTTCACGCCACTAACGACCACGCAAAATCCAAAGGGGTATCAATTCTAGTGAGCAAGGATGCACCCTTTGAGCTAACGGAACAAATGATAGATCCTGATGGTAGGTTTTTATTCTTAAAAGGGACGTACGGAGGTGCGCCAATAACATTTGCGAACGTATACTTTCCAAATAAGGCACACTTGACTTTCTGCAAACATATAGTGCAACAGCTACAGGGTTTCACATCAGGCTGCCTTATGCCGCATACACACGATAATTTTTCAATGAAAACGACCGTGTGTGGGCTTTTTGTCATTTTTCCCGACGGGAAAAACGGCATTAATCACAACGAGAAAAATTAGAACATGCTCTAGTTTTTCTCGTTGTGATTCCCGCCGTTTTTTTCCATGGCAGTTTTCCCATAGGGAAACACTGCCATGGAGCCCACACACGGTCGTTTTTCTCGACCATGAAAAAAAATGTTTGGAAAAACGGCCGTGTGTAGGGAACCAAGCCGTTCCCTCGTTTTTCCCGTCTATTTTCTCGACGGTGTTTTCACCGTCGAGAAAAACGATCGTGTGTACGCTGCATTATACTGGGTGGGGACTTTAACATCCCACTGAACCCACTGATTGATACTTTAAATGGCAAAACCAGTATTAAATACAAGATACTCAAACACATTAAATCCCTCCTACACTCTCTCCAGTTAATAGACTCGTGGAGATTTCTCAATCCAGATGGCCGAGATTACACATTCTATTTGTTTCCACATGAGAAATATGCCCGCCTGGACTATCTCTTCATTACACAGACAGATCTCCCTATCCTGACAGACACTCGCATTGGTATACAGTCAATCTATGATCACTCACCAATAGCCTTGACACTTGACCTTACTAAATCACCCCCAAAATCTCAGACCTGAAGACTTAACTTCTCTCTGATCTCGGACCCATTTCTCTTGACCGAACTCACAGCCTCCCTTAAAGGAGTAGTAAAGTTACATGTTTTTTCACCTTAATGCATCCTATGCATTAAGGTGAAAAAACATTCGACAATACCGCCCCCCCCCGAGCCCCCGTTTTTCTTACCTGGCCCCTCGAAAGTCCCATGCTCGTCCCCGTCATCCTCTTCGTTTTTCTGCCTGGCGCCGATTGGCTACACTGGATAGATTGAAAGCAGCGCAGCCATTGGCTGGCGCTGCTGTCAATCACATCCAATGACGCGGCACGCCGGGGGGCGGGGCCGAGTGATACAGTCGGCGGCTATGGCCGCCGCTGTATCACGGGAGCGCGCCCGCAATCACTCCACACCATGCGAGCTCACTCGCATTAAGGTGTGGAGTCCTTGCGGGGAGGAGCCAAGACAGCCGCCGAGGGACCCCAGAAGACCAGGATCGGGGCCACTGTGTGCAAAACGAGCTGCACAGTGGAGGTAAGTATAACATGTTTGTTATTTTTAAGGAAAAAAAAAAAAAGGTATAGTGCTCCTTTAAGGACTTCTTTGAACGCAATAATTCCCCGGATATGGACCGATTGGCAATATGGGAGGCCTATAAATGCACACTTAGGGGGGAACTGATGAAAATGGGTGCCCACCCCAAAAGACAGAGAGAGAAAGAAATCAAAGTTCTGACGGATTGTATACACAACTTGGAATCATTGCACAAACAATCACTCTCAGTACATTCTGCCACGGAACTGTTAGGAGCTAGGAAGACATTACAGAAAATTCTTGACACTAGAACCAAAAGTTTCATGTTCTTTAGGAAGAGGATTTACTATGAATCAGGCAACAAAACAGGCAGGGTTTTGGCCAAAGCCCTTAGGGAACACACATACGGCAACACTATCATGGGCATCAAGCAAGCCAACGGCTCAGATGTCACCACGGAGGCGATTGCAAGGCACTTCCACACCTTTTATACCAACTTAAACAGGGGATAGAGCACAAATCCTCCGAGACTTTCTAGACATAACTGGCCAAGGAGACAGAGATCACTTCCTTACATGGACCACTTACCCCTTTGAAAGACAATCCAGATTTTATTCCAGGCATGGGTAACCCCCTATTTAGGTCGTTATTCCAAAATAAACCACTCTTGGCAGGTGATTGCTATCAACAGACCAAAATTAAAGACTTTCCTACTTTAAAAAGAGATAACAACCTGACCGATCTACCTTTCTGGGCATATCTACAATTACGGAGTTATCTCCATAGCAAAGAAAAGGCAGGCGACTTCTCTAAAACCCTGACGGAATTTGAATCGGTGTGTCGCACAGGTGAGCAGTTTGACAGGGCCACTTCAAATATATACGCATGGCTGCAGGAGGCGAAAAGGCCGGTGGATGACAGACTCAGGAGGAGGTGGTCCGAAGCACTGCAGGTAACCATAACAGCTAAACAGTGAAAGAATGCATGCATTCTCACACATACTGTTATGCGTGTACACATGATCAGTTTTACCGATGAAAACAGTCCAATGGACTTTTCTCATCAGACAAACCCATCGTGTATGGGCCCCATCGGTCTTTTGTCCATCGGTGAGAAAAAATAGAACATGTTTTAAAATTTATCCGATGGGAAAAAAAACTATAGCAAATTCCGATCGTCTGTGTGGAACTCCATCGGACAAAAAACCCACGCATGCTCAGAATCAAGTCGACGCATGCTCAGAAGCATTGAACTTAATTTTTCTCGGCTTGTCGGAGTGTTTTACGTCACGGCGTTTGGGACGGTCTGATTTTTGACTGATGGTGTGTAGGCAAGACTGATGGAAGTCAGCTTCATCGGATTTCCGATGGAAAAATCCATCTGTTTAAAAGCCATAGGAAATCCGATCGTGTGTACAGGGCTTAAGTGTTCAATTAGCACTAAAACGCAAGAAACAGCCTATAAACTGCTGACACAATGGTACCTAACACCAGCGAAACTAAACAGGTGGAACTCTCAAGTATCAGATAGGTGTTGGAGATGCATGGGCTATACTGGCTCTTTAATACATATCTGGTGGAGCTGTTCTTTTGCTTGCACCGTTTTGGGATAAGGTCATAGAATCAATCACCCTGATTACAGAGACTAAACTTGTGCTCGATGCAGCGTGCTGCCTACTGCACATTTCAAATTTTACTCTGAAAAAATACAAACATTCCCTTACAAAACATTTACTAAATGCGGCTAAATCTCTTATCCCAATTCCTTCCATAGCAGACTGGCTTCATAGAGTTGCAGAAATCTATGAAATGGAAGACACCTTGGCACAATCTAATGGAAAGGTTGAGAGGTTCCATAAGACATGGCAACCCTGGACCATCTTCAAATACAAAGGCTTTTACGGACATTACATCCGAATTAGTTGCCGGTCCTGCGACTGGTTGATCAGTGTGTCGACGGTTGCAGGTCAGGTAGCGAAACATTGACCCCTAATTTCATTCTTACTGGTACTAGATATAGCAGTACCAAAAACTAACATTGTGGTTGATCCTCCTTTCCTACCCCTTATTATTCCCCCACTGTCACTGAAGGTAAATAAGGAGATGGCATATACTACTTTATACATGTTTTCACCTTGCTTAGACATGGAAAGATTTGACAGAAAAGGTTTAATAGTTTTCATTGTTTCCCAATTTAACTGTCGCATTAGACTTAGCAGTATTATTTCTTTTTACTATGTTTATAATGTTATCTTGGATGTTTAAACATGCTATCTAGTCTCACAGGCCTTACTTTGTATAGATATTTTGACTCCAATGTATGCATTCCTGGTTTGTATTAACCTGTTTTTCAATAAACTCTTTAATGATAAAAAAAGATATAGAAATAAAAAGAGAAAAAAAAAGTAATTGAATAGAGTCACCACATCTCACGCCGCATACACACGACCATTTTTAATGATGAGAAAAATGCAATTTTTTAAAATGGTCATTAAAAATGATCGTGTGTGGGCTTCAGAGCATTTTTCACGACGTGAAAAATGGCCATGAAAAAATTGGAACATGCTCTAATTTTTCTCGTCGTTTTTCACATCGTCGTTTTTCTTGTCATGAAAAACGGCCGTGTGTAGGCTTTAACGACGTGAAAAAAAATGCGCATGCTCAGAATCAAGTATGAGACGGGAGCGCTCGTTCTGGTAAAACTAGCGTTCGTAATGGAGATAGCACATTCGTCACGCTGTAACGGACTGAAGAACATGAGGCTGAAAAGCGCAAATCGTCTCTCAACAAACTTTACTAACATGAAGGGTGGCGCCATCCGAATGGAACTTCCCCTTTATAGTGCCGTCGTACGTGTTGTACGTCACCGCGCTTTACTCAAGCATTTTTTCCCACGATAGTGTGTAGGCAAGGCAGGCTTGAGAAGAATCACGTCGAGAAAAATGCAGTTTTTTTCAATGACATTAAAAACGGTCGTGTGTACGCGGCATAAGTATTGGTAAGCTGCAATATTATAAAAAAAAAAAACATTTTTGGGTTTAATACCGCTTTAAGTTGATGCTTGCTGCCTGAGAGAAATGAGAACAAAGCAGTACACAGAACTTTCATGATGATGATGCACTCACTTACTTTGAGGAAATCTTGGAGGATTGTCATTCACATCGCTGAGGGTGATATTAACAGTGGTTGTTCCAGCTAATCCTCCCAGCTGTCCTCCCATATCTTTGGCCTGGATAATGACTTCATAATATTCTCTTGCTTCTCGATCCATATTTGTTAACGCCGTTCTGATTATGCCTGTAGGAGAGAAACAATGTCACAACTTGCCTGCATAATGACATAAGAAAAAAAAAATCATTTAACTTTTAAATGAAAGAGTGTATTTTGTTAGGAGAGAAGGAGGCAAAACTGCAAGAAATATCCTGCAGAAATATCTCTTGATATCTTTCCATATGGCATTAAGCATGCCATTTAGAGAGCCAGATGTAATTGGCCAGATGCTAAATCTACACTATCAATATAATTCCTGCACTATGTTCAATTAAGCAGCTTAAAGTACTGTATATTTAAGTATACTGCAATACATTCATATGGACATTTCACGTCATAAGCTGAAAAAAATATCTATCAGTTCAGAAACTGCGTGCTCTGCACAAATTAGTGCAACTTTCACAAATAAATTCGACTTCATTTTATTGTAAAAAAAGAAATAAAAAATAATTCATGTACATTCAGCCATGCAGAATTACCAAGTGCTGCCAAAAGATGGCAGCAGTGCTTCTTTGTAAGATTTTCTTTGCTTTCTATCATTAGTGCAGACTGACTGAGTTTCTTGATATGCACTGAAACTGCAGAGACATATTTGCTCTTCCTGAGAAGACTATCATGAGCCTGACCTCTTCATAGGATGTTTCCCCAAAGATCAAGATTTTTTGGAACGTCTACTTTCGTTTTGTACAAGCGCATGAAACTAGTTTCTGCACTGACATCCTGGACTGTGGAGAATTTCAATTAGATTTCATCATGATGTGATAAGAGCAGAATGTCTGAGTGGTGAAGTGCATTTGTCTGTAAAATGGGAATGCTTAAAGGACAAAAGCTAATGAAAAATAAGCAACATGGTTGTATACAGTAAATGCATGGAAGAAAATTATCATAGCAGCAATATTAGTTCATCAGACATACAGTATGTTAAAGAGAAACTCCAATAAAAGCATTTTTTTTTTCTAAATTTACACATACCGTATATACTCGAGTATAAGCCGAGTTTTTCAGCCCTTTTTTTAGGGCTGAAAGTATACCCCTCGGCTTATACTCGAGTCAGTACCTGAAAATCGTGAAATTACGCGTCCGGCGTCCATTGTTTAAATCTAGCGCCTTTCTCCCTGTCCCTTCCACGATAGGCGTTTCCAGCAAACACTGTGTTGAGTGTTGCGCCTATCACGGAGGTCCTCTTGTCCGACGTCCGTGATTGGCGGAGCACTGAACACAGTGCCTGCTGGGAAACGGAGTCGGAGAATGAGAGGACCTCAACACAGTGTTTGCTGGAAACGCCTATCACGGAAGGGACAGGGAGAACGGCGCGAGATTTGAACAATGGACGCCGGCCACGGAATTACAAGATTTTCAGGTACACTGACTCGGGCACAGGGAGGCTGCAATGGACACAGTAAGGGGGCACAGTGAGGTGACAATGGGCAGTGAGGTGGCACAGTGAGATGGCAATGGGCACAGTAAGGGGGCACAGTGAGGTGACAATGGGCACAGTGAGGTGACAATGGGCAGTGAGGTGGCACAGTGAGATGGCAATGGGAACAGTAAGGGGGTACAGTGAGGTGACATTGGGCACAGTGAGGTGGCAATGGGCAGTGAGGTGGCAGAGTGAGATGGCAATGGGCACAGTAAGGTTGGGCAATGGGCACATTTCCTCCCCTCGGCTTATACTCAAGTCAATAAGTTTTTTGTGGTAAAAGTAGGTACCTCGGCTTATACTCAGGTCGGCTTATACTCAAGTATATACGGTATGTATTTTTGTCTTGGTGCGTTTTTTTTCATTGAAATCAATAGAAATGCATGAAAAAAACAAAAGTTAACACTTGTTGCAATGTACTTTTTATATTTCTTAATTTATTCTTTAATGTCTATGTGCATAAATTTTCATCTTACATCCTGCCTGGGGTACAGCTTTAATCTAACATACACACATACATTATTATTATTATGATTCAGGATTTTTATAGCGTTAATAGTTTGCGCAGCGCTTAACAAAATGAAGGTAGACATTACAGTTACTTTACAATTTGGTAAAAGAGGAATCACCCTGCTCGTTAGAGCTTACAATCTAAGAATACATACACCAGTTGTAGGCTTGCTTGGCTAGGATATGGAAAATATGTAAACTATAGAACGGTATTTAGCAAGTACCGAGGCTTAATAACTTCAAAGCTCATAGCGAGGTGGGATGAAAGAAACTAAAACGCCCTAATTTAAACATAATAAATTACAAATTTGTCTTTTTAAAACAACAGCAGTTTGTGTGTCAAAATTTCCTGAAGCTAAAAAACAAAGAAGTGGGAAAGAGTCATTCCTTTTTACCTAAATGGCCAACACTGTAATCTTAACCACTAACTTGCAACGTAAATGCACCCTATATGCACATACTGTATATATATGTATATATATATATATATACAGCAAATATGTTCAGTTTAAGTTAGGGAATGCAATGCAAGTTGGAATACCGTATATACTCGAGTATAAGCCGACCCGAATATAAGCCGAGGCACCTAATTTTACCACAAAAAACTGGGAAAACGTATTGACTCGAGTATAAGCCTAGGGTGTCCATCTGCATGCCTCACTGTGCCCATGCCTCACTTTGCCTCAATGTGTCCATGTGCATGCCTCACTGTGCCCATGCCTCACTGTGTCCATGTGCACGCCTCACTGTGTCCATGCCTCACTGTGTCCATACCTCACTGTGTCCATGCCTCACTGTGCCCATGCCTTACTGTGTCCATGACTAGACTGTCGTTTAATATGGGAGTCTATGGAAGGGGTGCCAGGCTTTGAAAAATCTGTGCTTCCCGGCCGTAAATCCCCCAGACAAAAAACTTTTCACACTTACAGAGATGAAATGGGGCTACATGTGTGCCAAGTTTCAGGTCCAGGGGACCTACGACCCGCCGGTACCGGGTCCCCAAAATCACCAGAGAAATTACCGTTTAACATGGGAGTCTATGGAAGGGGTGCCCGGCTTTGAAAAATCTGTGCTCCCCGGCCGTGGGTCCCCCGGACTACAAACTTTGCAAACTTGTAGAGGGGCTAAATGTGTGCCAAGTTTGGGATCCAGGTGACCTACGGCCGGCCAGTACCGGGTCACCAAAGTCCGGGAGATCAGGCGCAAAATGGTGACTTGAGTATAAGCCGAGGGGGGCATTTTCAGCACAAAAAAATGTGCTGAAAAACTCGGCTTCTACTCGAGTATATACGGTAAATGTCTTTCTAATTTAAAGTGGTTGTAAAGGCTGAAAGTTTTTTACCTTCATGCATTCTATAAATAAAGGTAAAAAACCTTCAGTATGCAGCTCCCCCCTTATACTCACCTGAGCCCGATCCCAATCCAGTGACATGCACAAGAGAATGAGCTTTCCTGGGTCTCTCCCTCCTCATTTGCTGAGACACAGCTTTCACTGTTGTCAATCACAGCCAGTGAGGAGGGAGCCAGTGGTGGGGTCAAGCCATGCTTTGTGTGTCTCATAGAAACACAGAGGTGGCTCGGGAGTGAGCAGCATGAGTGCCCCCAGGGCAAGCAGCTTGCTATAGTGGCATTCGGCAGGGGGAGAGGCCAGGAGCACCAGTGGGGGCTTCGAAAAGAGGAGGGTTGGGGCTACTCTGTGCAAAACCATTGCACAGAGCAGGCATGTATAACGTATAACTTATTTCATCATATCATCAATGTATCATTTAGATACATTGTAGGAATAGAAGATGGGTACACTGTAGTCATATAGGGATGGACATGGTCAGCAACAATACTCAGGTAGGCCGTGGCATTTAAACAATGCTCAACTGGTACAAAGGGGCCCAAAGTGTGCCAAGAAAATATCCCCCACACCATTACATCACCACCACCACTAGCCTGAACTATTGATACAAGGCAGAATGGATCCATGCTTTCATGTTGTTTACACCGAATTCTGACCCTACCATCCGAATGTCACAGCTGAAATTGAGGCTCATAAGACCGGGCAATGTTTTTCCAATCTTCTATTGTCCAATTTTGGTGAGCCTGTGCGAATTGTAGCCTCAGTTTCCTGTTCCTGTCCATCTGCTTCAAGGTTCAATGTGTTGTGCATTCAGAGATGGTATTCTGCATACCTTGGTTGCAACGAGTGGTTATTTGAGTTACTGTTGCCTTTCTATCATCTCAAACCGTCTGCCCATTCTCCTCTGACCTCTGACATCAACAAGGCATTTTGCTCCACCCAACTGCCACTCTCTGGATTTTTTATTTATTTTTCTGACCATTCTCTGTAAACCCTAGAGATGGTAGTGTGTAAAAATCCCAGTAGATCAGCAGTTTTTGAAATACTCAGACCAGCCTGACACCAATAACCATGACACATTCAAAGTCACTTAAATCTCCTTTCTTTCCCATTCTAATGCTCGGTTTGAACTTCAGAAAGTCATCTCCACCACGTCTAGATGCCTAAATGCATGCTGCCGTGTGATTGGCTGATTAGCAATTTGTGTTATAAAGCAACTGAAGGGGTCTACCTAATAAAGTGGCTGGTGAGTGTATATTTATATACAGGTCTTTCTCAAAAAATTAGCATATTGTGATAAAGTTCATTATTTTCTGTAATGTACTGATAAACATTAGACTTTCATATATTTTAGATTCATTACACACAACTGAAGTAGTTCAAGCCTTTTCTTGTTTTAATATTGATGATTTTGGCATACAGCTCATGACAATCCAAAATTCCTATCTCAAAAAATTAGCATATTTCATCCGACCAATAAAAGAAAAGTCTTCTTAATACAAAAAAAGTCAACCTTCAAATAATTATGTTCAGTTATGCACTCAATACTTGGTCGGGAATCCTTTTGCAGAAATGACTGCTTCAATGCGGCGTGGCATGGAGGCAACCAGCCTGTGGCACTGCTGAGGTGTTATGGAGGCCCAGGATGCTTCGATAGCGGCCTTAAGCTCATCCAGAGTGTTGGGTCTTGCGTCTCTCAACTTTCTCTTCCCAATATCCCACAGATTCTCTATGGGGTTCAGGTCAGGAGAGTTGGCAGGCCAATTGAGCACAGTAATACCATGGTCAGTAAACCATTTACCAGTGGTTTTGGCACTGTGAGCAGGTGCCAGGTCGTGCTGAAAAATGAAATCTTCATCTCCATAAAGCTTTTCAGCAGATGGAAGCATGAAGTGCTCCAAAATCTCCTGATAGCTAGCTGCATTGACCCTGCCCTTGATAAAACACAGTGGACCAACACCAGCAGCTGACATGGCACCCCAGACCATCACTGACTGTGGGTACTTGACACTGGACTTCAGGCATTTTGGCATTTCCCTCTCCCCAGTCTTCCTCCAGACTCTGGCACCTTGATTTCCGAATGACATGCAAAATTTGCTTTCATCCGAAAAAAGTACTTTGGACCACTGAGCAACAGTCCAGTGCTGCTTCTCTGTAGCCCAGGTCAGGCGCTTCTGCCGCTGTTTCTGGTTCAAAAGTGGCTTGACCTGGGGAATGCGGCACCTGTAGCCCATTTCCTGCACACGCCTGTTCACGGTGGCTCTGGATGTTTCTACTCCAGACTCAGTCCACTGCTTCCGCAGGTCCTCCAAGGTCTGGAATCGGTCCTTCTCCACAATTTTCTTCAGGGTCCGGTCATCTCTTCTCGTTGTGCAGCGTTTTCTGCCACACTTTTTCCTTCCCACAGACTTCCCACTGAGGTGCCTTGATACAGCACTCTGGGAACAGCCTATTCGTTCAGAAATTTCTTTCTGTGTCTTACCCTCTTGCTTGAGGGTGTCAATGATGGCCTTCTGGACAGCAGTCAGGTCGGCAGTCTTACCCATGATTGCGGTTTTGAGTAATGAACCAGGCTGGGAGTTTTTAAAAGCCTCAGGAATCTTTTGCAGGTGTTTAGAGTTAATTAGTTGATTCAGATGATTAGGTTAATAGCTCGTTTAGAGAACCTTTTCATGATATGCTAATTTTTTGAGATAGGAATTTTGGGTTGTCATGAGCTGTATGCCAAAATCATCAATATTAAAACAAGAAAAGGCTTGAACTACTTCAGTTGTGTGTAATGAATCTAAAATATATGAAAGTCTAATGTTTATCAGTACATTACAGAAAATAATGAACTTTATCACAATATGCTAATTTTTTGAGAAGGACCTGTATATACACCTAGTCGTTTTTTTGTTTATTTGTCTTACACCTTGTTTTGAATCCTGCATCTTGAGGGTTGAGCATTAAATGTGATTTAGGGAGTGTGGGGGTTATTCTACTATATATAAGTATAACGTGTTTGTTATTTAAAAAAAAAAAAAAAACTGAACCTAAATCTCACATAAAAAAAGGAGTGCTTAGGCTTACTTATCTAAAACCCAAGCTTGGCAGCAGTTACTATAAGGTGTTCACTCTAAAGCCCTGTACACACGATAGGTTTAACCAATGAAAACAGTCCGATGGACTTTTTTCATCGGACAAACCGATCGTGTATGGGCCCCATCGGTCTTTTTTCCATCGGTGTTCAAAAATAGAACATGTTTTAAATTTATCCGATGGTTAAAAAACCGATAGCAAATTACTATCAGCTGTGGGGAACTCCATCGGATAAAAAACCCACGCATGCTCAGAATCAAGTCGACGCATGCTCAGAAGCATTGAACTTTATTTTTCTCGGCTCATCGGAGTGTTTTACGTCACGGCGTTTGGAATGGTCGGTTTTTTTACTGATGGTGTATAGGCAAGACCGATGAAAGTCAGCTTCATCGGTTTTCCGATGGAAAAATCCATCGGTTAAAAAACCATAGGAAATCCGATCGTGTGTATGGGGCTTTATTTTAGCTGTGCTCTCACACTGCCCTAATCCTCTTCTGGAGTTTTAGAGAGAAGCCCAGTATTCCTGGGTATGTGGGAGCTAGAGACACAATTCAGAAATTAGCATTGATTGTCATGCCAGAATGTGGGGGTGAGGAAAATTGAGCTTGATCTTGATCCTTCATACTTATGTCAATAGTTCATAAAGGAAATCAAGGGCTCTCAGAGTAGATTGGAGCAGCAGCGGGAACACAAACATAGGTAGCAATAGAAACTTGACAAAGGGTGCAACTCTTCCCCACTCCATCCACATGAAAAAAAAAAAGGTTTTGACTAGAGATACACTTTCACTTAATGCTTTACTTTGAATTGCTTTAGTGAAGGGCTTTTTGGTGACTTTGGCCTAGTTACATATGAGGTGACTGCAAAAAAACGATTTTAATAGCAATACTTTTGAATTAATTAAATCATCTCCTGAACCCCAAATCACACAGGATCCGCTAAATTATGCAAATATTCAAAATCAACAAACTCCTTAAGAAATTTTTGTAAAATTTATTGTAAATTGAAAAAATGTGTAAAATTTTGTAAAGTTTTGTACAGTTTTGTAAATTGATTATTAGTACACAAATACAGAAGCACTTTAGGCATTTAACAAACAATCCAGACTATCACTTTACCACTCTGAAATGTGTGTTCAAGCTGCTGCATTTGCAACAGGATCTGCTGTTAAATTACTGTATATACTCGAGTATAAGCCAACCCGAATATAAGCCGAAGCACCTAATTTTACCACAAAAACGTGGAAAACGTATTGGATCGAGTATTATGCCGCGTACACACGATCGTTTTTTATAAAAAAACAACGTTTTTCTCAATATGATTTTTCATGTTTCCTCTCAAGCCTGCCTTGCATACACACGTTCATTAAAAAAAACGCTTGAGAAAAGCGCAGTGACGTACAACACGTACGACGGCACTATAAAGGGGAAGTTCCGTTCGGATGGCGCCACCCTTCATTTTAGTAAAGTTTGTTGAGCGACGATTCGCGCTTTTCAGCCTTGTGCTTTTCAGTCCGTTACAGCGTGACGAATGTGCTATCTCCATTACAAACGCTAGTTTTACCAGAACGAGCGCTCCCGTCTCATACTTGATTCTGAGCATGCGTGTTTTTTTTCCCCTTGTAAAAGCATACACACTACCGTTTTTCACGACGTTAAAAAAAACGGCGTGAAAAACGACGTAAAAAAATAGAGCAGGTTCTGATTTTTTTAGGCCATTTTTCATGTCGTTAAAAATGCTCTGGAGCCTACACACGATCGTTTTTAATGCCCATTTTTAAAAATTGCATTTTTAACATCATGAAAAACGATCGTGTGTATGCGGCATAAGCCTAGGGTGTCCATCTGCATGCCTCACTTTGCCTCACTGTGTCCATGTGCATGCCTCACTGTGCCCATGCCTCACTGTGTCCATGCCTCACTGTGTCCATGCCTCACTGTGTCCATGCCTCACTGTGCCCATGCCTCACTGTGCCCATGACTAGACTTACGTTTAACATGGGAGTATATGGAAGGGGTGCCCGGTTTGAAAAATCGGTGCTCCCCGGCTGTAGGACCCCAGACAGCAAACTTTACACACTTGTAGGATGAAAAGTGGGGCTAAATGTGAGCCAAGGAGAGGAGAACTGGGGCTACATGTGTGCCAAGTTTCGGGTCCAGGGGACCTACGGCCGGCCGGTACCGGGTCCCCAAAGTTACCGGAGAAATGATCGTTTAACATGGGAGTCTATGGAAGGGGTGCCCGGGTTTGAAAAATTGGTGCTCCCCGGCCGTAGGTCCCCTGGACAACAAACTTGGCACACTTTTATAGAGGAAGAGTGGGGCTAAATGTGTGCCACGTTTGAGATCCAGGTGACCTACGGCCGGCCAGTACCGGGTCCCCAAATTCCGGGAGATCAGGCGCAAAAAGGTGACTTGAGTATAAGCCGAGGGGCGCATTTTCAGCACAAAAAAAACTTGGCTTATACTCGAGTATATACGGTAGCTTTGTGTGTTGTTATTTCAAGTAGTGCTTTTCTGTGTGAACTGCACTGTTATAATTATTTGTGTGCCCTGTAAAAGGGAACCAATGTATTCTTCAAGTTTGTGAGTTTTTGCATCACATTTTTTAGCACAAGTAAAATGAACAAAGAGATAACATAACTAATATGTTAAATAATTGATTTTACATCTGAAAACTGAATTGACAATGAAAAAAGTAACTTAGGTTGTGGTACCAAGACCTTTATAGGATTGTGGAAGATCAAACAAGGTGTATAGGTCAGTTCTTTGTTAGGATCATGCGACAACTGGTTCAATGTGTTTGCCCTTTTGCAGCCACACATGCATTTTTTAATCATGCGCTGGTACTTGAGTGCCATCAGGACCCAAAATGTTGGATTATCTGGGCTAGGAAAGGTGGCATAGTTTAGGAGAGCTGCCTGGGATTGTTGCCATAAGTGACTAAAGCCAAGCATCAAAAACTTGAGCATGGATAAGAGTTCTAGCCAGGCACAGTAAAGAAGAAGAGATATGATGTGCTATGAGCAAGTAAAAAGTCTGATCCAGAGAGTCTAGAACAGGAATGTCAAACACAAGGCCTGTGGGCCGAATGCAGCCCACCAGGCCTTGTCATGTGGCCCTCACACCCAGTTTTGCAGCCAGAACTTCATTCCGCCACCTCCTCTTCTCACCCTCTACTCCCGCTCCCTGCTGTCACTTATAAATACAGAAGCCTTCTGTGTTTACAAGGGACAGCTTTGCCCTCAGTGGCTCCCGGATCTAACAGATTCCTGGACGCACTCATGGTGGGGTACGGCAAGGGCAGATCTCCAGAATCTAAGAGAAAGAACGATCTCCCTGAAAAAACACAGGTAGTAAAGCCGCTTACACAGGGAGGTACTAGAACTGAGCCAGGTAGGTGAAAGAGAAGTGAGGAAGCTTTATGGGGGGGGGTTGGGGTTACAAACTCAGTGCGTCCCTAAACCCTGCACTCTGTACACAGCACACCCCTGAACACTGCACTCTGTGTATAGCGCACCCCTGGACCCTGTACTCTGTATGTAATGTCCTCCTGAACTCTGCACATAACGCCCTCCTGAACTCTGCACTCTGTAAGTAGCGCACGCCTGAACGCTGCATGTAACGCCCTCCTGAACTCTGCACTCTGTACATAGCGCACGCCTGAACTATGCATGCAATGCACTCTGTACATAGCGTAGTCCTGAACCTTGCACTATGTACGTAGTGCACCCCAGATACAACCGGCCCTTTGAGGGCAACCATACTGCTGATGCGGCCTGCAATAAAATTGAGTTTGACACCCCTGGTCTAGAAGGTTATAGATTAGATGTAAACAGGTCCACGGGGATCAGGTGAAGAAAATTAACAGAGTCTAAGCAGACTTGTAATAGACATCAGCAGGGAGTCAGATTTTAGACTATAGAAACATGAACTTTGTAATCCAGGAACATCCTGGGGGACAGATTTATGAAATACACCAACAAGAAACAGGTACAAAACCACATGGAGGTACATTCCAGTGCCCGTTTAGGAGAGTAAGTACCAATGAAGAACTATGCATGTGGCCAAGACCCTCGATTTGCCCAGCTCACCTGAATTTCTTGCACAAATAGGCTTCAGTTTGTTAAAGAACAGCGTGTACAGCTAGCTTTTAAAAAACACTTGCAGTTTTCAGCAACCATCAGGCAGCTTTCTTAAAGCTTTTGTAGAACCTTTCAACACCATTTTAAGGATGTTTAAGGTCATGATAGGAGTACAGGATTTCACTTTTATTACTGTACTAGTAAGCTCTAGTAGGCATTTGACAAGTACACGTTGTAAAAGGCAAAACAGAAGCTTTCTGAAAGCCTGATAGCAGTTTATTTAAAGTAGCAGTGGGCACTTACATTATGATCGGTGCTAACATACCAAAATTGGAGCTGAATAGTGCTCAAATGGGTTTTAAAAAATTACAAATTATGCTAAAAGTTCAGCAAATGCCTTGTAAAATTTAGCTGTACATACTGTTCTTATGCAAGTTAAAGCCCATGTGTAAGCGGTATAATTACTGTAGACAGGTATGCTCATGTTCGGACACAGAAAGGGTTGCCTGAGTGTAGGAAAAGCTAGAGAGGATTTAAGGAGAGGGTACTCTTAAAGAAGCAACAACAATCAGACAGAAAGAGTCCCAAATGATAAAAGTACACCCAATAGGAGACAGCAAGAAATGGCCACCACCAACCAAGCAACTGGTAGCAATTGCACCACAGATTGGGTGGAAGCCACTGTTTACTGCAAAAAAGTGTGATAACTACGTGGGTACAGCTCCTACATGAATCTGGTTTCAAACTCAAAATTCGGTGACAAAGTGAAATAGACAATTGTAAATAACATGTAATTTTCTGCATGAATTTAGTGGTGGTTGAATACAGAATTTAAGAGAAACGGTTAATGCAAACTGAGCAACAAGTTCAATAATTAGTGGAAATACAGTTTTAGAACAACAGCAAATGTAATATAACAGCTAACTATAAAGGTTCTAAACTTGTCAAAAGTCTGTTTTGAGGACCTGAGCAACAGCACACTAATAGATTCCTTTTTAGATAATACATACTGAGGAAATAATCTGCTTCCCAGACTTTCTGTAGAACCTTCCTCTCTCTAAAGCCCCATCCACCTCTAGGCTAGCACGTCTCTTTCTGTAGCTATCCAAGATAAATAAATTGTGATGGCCATTTTGGGGTAGTCTGGAGTCTTTTGTGCTACATTGCTGCAAGTTGTTAGGAACAGAGGGTCCTCTAGTGGTAGTCTGTGTGAAATAGTAAACAATTGCTGCCACATAACAAGTAGAAATGTCAGCCATGCAAAGTGAATTAGTTCTGCAATACATGCACACAACAGGTAGCATAGCAAATGTGTATGAAATAACTCCACAAAGATGTTCCGCTAAAAATGACATTCATTTAGCAGATTTTTCTCCACAATTTGTAAAGTATATGTTTTAGTAGTAGAGAGTGAAGGAAAAGAAGATGAATAATAGTGAGAAAAAAATCAGTAAAAAAAGAGGGGAGCACAGCACAACAGAGGAAGATAATAAAAGAAAGAAACAGAAGAAACAAGATGAAGACAAGGAAACAGAAGCGCCTCTAAGTGTAGACGTAATTAATATTTATTGCACAACTCAGACAATTGGCAACTCACGTTCCATCAGTGCAAAGCAGGCACGTCAAACAAATGTCTCAAGAAGAGCCATCAGTGATGTCTGTCATCCAGAACGCCAGCAGCAGCCGTGACATTCTGTCCTGATTCCCAGAAGCGGTCATCCAATGAAAAGAGTCCAAAACGAGGGCTGGGGCGCACATGGAGCGCGATGCAAGGAGTGATGACGTCACCGGGCCCAATGTAACGCGTTTCCGAGTATGCCCACTGCGTGGGTCATGGCAGTTGTGCTCCTTTGTTCAAGCTGCTTGACAAAGGAGCGCGACTGCCATGGCACACGTGAGTTGCCAATTGTCTGATTTGTGTAACAAGTATCATTTACGTCTACTCTTAGAGGTGCTTAATTTTCCTTGTTTTCATAGCTCAACTTGGAACCCGCTTCAGGACCTCCGAAGAAGATGCCATTTGTGTTAAACTATTTCCTTCCTTTTTCATCATCTCCTATGGACTTTCTCCATTTGTGGACTTTTTTTATATATTTGGACTAATGAGCAACAATTCTGATCCTATAAATAAATAGTTGCACTGCTTACTTATATTCGTGTTGCTTCCCAAAAGATCATTGGCCTTGCGCCTTACCCTTGTTTGTAGAAGAAACAAGATGCCTAAGCTAATTGTACCAGCAACAGGAAGGCTGCACAACGAGATACAAAATAATATTCCTCCTCTATTCAACTAGCCCGCAGCAGCAGGTTGTATTCTGACATATTTTGCACTAGGCACATCACATTCTGAAAGAAGTCTAAGTTGTCTTAGATATGGAAGAGGTCTTCAGTAAGAAAGTGACAATCACTGAATGTTTCGGGGTATGGAGACATACTTTAGTTAAATACAATGGAGGGATTTATTAAAGAGTACCTTATTAGAATACCTCCACCTAGTTTTTATAAATATTATGCACCAACATCCCCTATGATGCTGCTAGCTGATAAAGGGAAATAATTAATTTCAAACTATAAATAATTATAGTGCAAATGTCTTCAGCTCATCAATTAGGATTATGGTTTTATTGAGCCAGTTTGCTCAATAAAACCAGGATTACTCAATCCCGCCTTTTATTATACTTATCTAACTTCATCATTCTATGAGGAGGGAATTATGGAACATGGTGTGTTTTCACTTAAATATGACTTGTTTTAGGTAGAGAATACTTAGATTTTAAAATGTTGGAAATTTTTATGACTGCATCAGTATGTAGTATGGTTATCTAAAGGTGAAAAATCAACAATGACAAGGGTCAAACTACTCATATAGATTTTTCAGTTCCCTGGGAAATCTTTACCACTCATTAAGAATATTTTTCTTCCTACAGAAGAGGTAATAGCCAGTTTACTATGTCAAAAATGTTTTTTGTTGGTAGTTCAGTCTAGGTTTGAAATGATCATTAAAATAGACATGTGGAAATAGACAGTTGGGTCAGTTTAACAGCCTTAATGAAATACAACGTGGTTGGCATAGTTAGTGTAACTAACTAGATGGCCTAGCTTGGCCAGCAACGTGTATCATGAAACTGTATTGTATTTATGCTGCTTTTCACACAGGTCACATTCACTTTCAGTCAAAATTGAAAGTATATGTAAACCATATTCACTAATCTTGACATGCATCTACTTTTATCAGTTTGACAAAGAGAAAGCTTTGTTTCCATGGTACCAGAGAACAAAGAGTGTTAATTCTCTATATGTACACACAATAACATTGCAGTGTAACCACACAAGAGAGTTGTATTCCCTCAATGCTCTTGTAATTTATTAATGGAATGATCTTATTAAATTCCATTGCATAAATACAATTAAATAATTGCAGAAATCACCAATTATACAATTATATGGCCTAGCCAATATTTACACTCTAATATTTAATTCAATCTGTAAAAATGCTAAATACCATTTTTCTCTAAGGATTGAAGTCATCACAACTGCATGGAATTATTGAAACAAACCATAGGCTTTATATGGTATTTGAATATGCAGGCACAATTTATCTGTGAAAAGATCCATATTTATTTTTGCTTGATTTTTATGAGTATGCAGGGTTCTACCTATAATACAAGGAAAAGGAGAGTAAGCCTGTTTCAAGGCCCCACTTTTCCTATGGGGTCGTGACAGGAGCAGCTTCAAGGCCCCCCACTTATTTGAAAAGCAGCATGTGGTCTATGAAAGGTTAGTTAGGGCAGTTAGAACAGGAAAATTCTGGGATAAGGCCCCAAGTTTCAGAATAGGTTAAAATATGTTATATGACCTCATGGAAGGTTCCGGAATGTTGGGGGTCAGTATAGAAAGGACCCCCTCTCTAGGTCCGGGGCCAGTCATCAGAAGACCATCCAGCGGAGCTCTCCACCCAACCCCCCCTTTTTTTTTATTATTCTTTTTTTACTTGTCACGGCTTTAGAATATGGTTTAAAGGGACAGTTGTTTTTAACAGAAACGTTTTTTATTTTTTAAAAAGACAAACACACATACACCGAAATGACAGTACATTAAGGGTAACATTTGCATTTTGACCTCAATACATCTTAGCAGGCAGCATAGCACATAGAGTTAACAACGAAGGGGAAGAGGACTCGTGAGATCAACACCAGTGGGAGAAGTTATTCAAGCAAGGGAGAACATCAGTGCGCCTTCGTGCTGGTGGTCGTCCCCTCCACCCAAGGCCAAGGGAAGAGCCAGGGGGAATCCAGTGGATAGAGGGCGATGAAAGGGAAGGGGGGGGAGGATAAAGACAGGGAGGGGAGCAGAGGGGAGAGGCCAGGCAGCCCCATCAAGGTGAACAGGGGAGATCGCCCCTGATTGGGAGGGAGTCTCAGTCAGACGTGTCGGCCCAGCCCGACCAGACCTTCCCAAATTTGGCAGGACAGTTCCTACTCTCATAGGTTAACCTATACAGAGGGAGTACCTTAGCGATAGCCTCAAGCCAGGATGATTTAGTAGGGAGCTCCGGTCTCCTCCAACGGAGCAGGATTTCCCTCCTTGCATAGAAGAGGGCAAAAGTTATACATAGCTTAACGTATCGGTCGCCCTCAACCTCACCCAGGTAGCTGAGGAGGAACACTCTCGGATCCAGCGGGACCTCAACACCGCAACGATCCGAGAGCTCCTCCGCCACCTCTCGCCAGTAGGGAGCCAGTCCGGGGCAGGTCCAGACCATATGGAAAAAGGAACCCGGCGACACCAGACACCTGGTGCACAACGGACTCCTGGAAGGATAAATCCTGGCCAGCCTAACCGGGGTATAGTACGCCCTATGAAGGAACTTCAGTTGCATGAACCTATCCCTAGAGGCGATCATAGAGGGCAAGTACGAAGAGACACAGTCCTCCCAGGTCTCCTCGTCTAGGTCGGGAATGTCCGCGGTCCATTTAGCCAGCACCTCAGTCGTGTCCGTGTCGTAAGCCACCGTGAGTCAGAGGTAAAGGGAGGAGAGAGGCCTCCCCATCACCCCCGAGATCAGTAGACGCTCGATCGGGTCTGAGTCTAGGGTCACCGGGTCAGGGAACTGAGATGTAAGGGCATGTCGTAGCTGGCAATAACGAAAGCTCAGGGAGGCGGGGAGGCGGTATGCTCTAGACAGGTCTCTGAAGGACTGGATCCCTCCTCCCGGCATCACATGCCGGAGGGTGAGGATGCCCCGCCGAGCCCATACCACCGGATCCGGGACCGAGTCGAGATGAGGGAGGAGGGGATTCCCCCATAGGGGGGTATACGGGGATAAGGTACCGGCTTTGGCATATTTCGCCCTAGCGGACTTCCAAACCCGGATGACTGTAATCATTGGCCCCGTGACCGAGGAGTGTGCCTTCGCACCCCGAAAGACCAGATTTGACAGGGCCGCGTAGGATCCCAGGACCGCCGCCTCAAGCGTGACCGCCGGGTTCTGCCGTGGCTGGGAAAACCACCACCGAACCGTGACAAGGACCGCCGCCCAGTAGTATGCTAGAAAGTTCGGTAAGGCCAGTCCACCCCTCGAGAGTGGGAGGTAGAGGAAGCGTTTCGCCACGCGGGGGGGGCGCCCAGCCCAGATAAAGGTCATGACTATACTATCAAGCTTCCGAAAGAAGGACCTGGGGATGGGGACGGGGGTCTGTCTGAAAAAATATAATAGTTTAGGTAAATATATCATTTTGATAATATTCCCACGTCCCACCGGCGAGAGGGGGAGGGAACGCCACACCGCGCATCTCTTAGTGAGTTGCTCCAGTACCGGGAGGACATTCCTTGTCAGGTAGCCTTTCGACTCCAACCCAACACGCACACCAAGATAAGTGAATTTGTCTACCCAGATCAGGGGCGTGTTAGAGTCTGTACGGGCCAATGTCGGGTGGAGCGGGAACAGGACTGATTTGTCCCAGTTTATTCGGATTCCCGAAAACCGGCCGAAGGTGTCAAAGTGAACTAACGCATTGCGCAGGGAACCCGCTGCGTCCGCAAGATACAGCAGCGTATCGTCTGCATAGAGCGACAGCTTCTCCTCCAGGGGACCCACCCGCACACCCCGAACCCCCGGATCCCGCCGGATAAGGGCAGCTAACGGCTCCAGGGCCAAAGCAAATAAGGCCGGGGAGAGCGGGCAGCCCTGTCTGGTCCCCCTCTCCAAAGGAAAGGAGGCCGACAGGGCCCCGTTGGTGCGGACACGGGCCCCGGGCCGGGAGTAGAGCATCCGTATCCAGGAAAGAAACCGAGGGCCAAAACCAAAGTGGGAGAGAACCGCCCACAGGTAGCCCCACTCGACCGAGTCGAAGGCCTTCTCGGCGTCGAGTGAGGCCACCACCCCGGGGGCCTCAGGGCCCGCAACCGCAATGTGAGTGTGTAAGCGTCTAAGGTTGATGTCTGTACCCCTTCCCGGCATAAAGCCCGTCTGGTCCGAGTGGACCAGGGCTGTGATGACGGTGTTCAGCCGATTGGCGAGAATCTTAGCCAGGATCTTGGCATCTACATTGAGGAGGGATATGGGTCGGTACGACGAACAAAGAGTGGGATCCTTACCTGGTTTGGGGATAACCACGATCACCGCGTCGTTCATGGAATCCTGGAGGGAGCCAGACTGAGAGGCATGGGCAAAAAGTGATTGTAACATAGGGGCCAGTTCTTCCATGTAGGCTTTGTAAAAGTCCACCGGGAACCCGTCCGGACCGGGGACTTGCCGACCTGCATCATTTTGAGTGCCACCCTTATCTCCTCCAGCTGGATGGGGGCATCCAACTTGCACGCAGAGGAAGGAGTAAGGACGGGGACATCTACCTCGCCGAGGTAGGCCGCCAAGTCCACCGACTCATATGCCACCCTGGAGCTATATAAGCTTTGATAAAATGCGGCAAAGCATTGGTTAATTTCAGACGGGGTAGAACGGAGGGACCCGTCCGAGTCCCTGATCTGTGCAATGGTAGAGGGTCCCGATTGCTCCTTAGACAACCAGGCCAGGAGCTTCCCCACTCTCTCCCCCTGCTCAAATATACGCTGGGACTGATGGAGCAGTTTCTTCTGGGTCAAAGCAGATCGCAGAAGAAGGGCCTGCTGTGTCAAGGACTTTAAGCGAGAGTAGTGCCGGGGGTCACGGGTCCTAACATATAGAGCCTCCTGTCTAGCAGCCTCGTCCTCCACCCCAATTAGCTCGGCCCTGCGCTCCCTCCTCACCCCAGCTATGATCGATTGGTATTGGCCACGGGAGGAGGCCTTAAAGGCGTCCCACACCGTGGCTTCGGGGGCCGAGCCCGGGTTGGTCGTCCAGTAATCTCTCAACGTCTCCCCAAACCTTGGCTTCACGTCCGGATCTGACACCCAGTACCTAGAGAGTCTCCAGAGATTTTCAGTCCGGTCGGTCGTGGCCGTAAGGGACAGAAGGAGAGGGGCGTGGTCTGAGATCCCCCTGGGGAGAACAACAACGTCCCGGACCCTGGGCAGGACAGGCGCCCCCACATAGGCCAAGTCAATCCGGGAGAACGACTTGTGGGTGGCTGAGTGGCAGGTGAAGGCACGAGATTTTGGGTGCCTCCACCGCCAAACATCTGTGAGCGCAAAGGTGTCAGCCCACTCCGCCAGCCCCTGGCGGGTAGAACCCGCCGGGGTAAACCTGTCCATGTCCGCGTCCGGGACGAGGCTGAAGTCACCCATGAGGACCACGTTATCACAGGAAAACTGCGCCAGTCTGGCCAAGATAGTACCCAGGACCCCCAGGGAAGCCGGAGGCGGCAAATATAGGCCCACCAGAACCCATGGAAGATTATAAATCAGAGCATGTATCAACACAAATCTACCACCTGGATCCAGAACCAGGTCCAGTAGTTTAAAGGGCAGAGATTTATGAATCAAAACACTGACCCCCCTTGCATAGTTAGAGTACGTGGAGTGGTAGTGGTGGGCCACCCACGGTTTCTTAAGGCTTAGAGTCTTGCTTCCCACCAAATGCGTCTCCTGTAACACACAGACTTGGGGATTGTATTTCTTAATAAATTGAAATACCAGGGAACGTTTAACGGGGGAGTTTAAGCCTCGTGTGTTCCAGGAGAGAATATCAAGAGTAGCCATACACGCCCGTGAGGGATAGGACAGGAGGAGTAGTAGGGTCTAGAGGATCCAGACCAGTCCCCACGGCCGGAATACAGCCGAAGGGAGAGTCAGATCCCCCGCCAGTGGAGGTAACAAAATAATGAGCAGTACTGTCATGTAGTATATAACATAGGAACAAAAACATAACAGGGCGCCAACAGGGCCACCCAACCCCCCCCCACCCCACCCCCCCCCCAGAACGCGGAGGAGAGTCTGTTTCCCAAAACCAACCCCAGCTTTTAGGCTGGACATGAAGGCAGTGAACAAGCGGCTATTCGCCCTTGTATAACCGAACAGTCAGTTAAATCCGTATATCCATGGAAGGATAATAGTTTGTGTGAAACACCCGGAGCCCCGGGGGCGCAGATCTTGAAGAACGTGGTTTCAGCCGCCCAACCAGGAACAGTCAACAACAGAAGGGTGCAAGAGCTCTCTGTAGGGATGGGCCCCACCACCTCCAGGATGGCTGGACGGGGGGGGGGGGGACGGTGGAACGAAGGACCAATGCCCCCCTCCCCCCCAGACCGGCCAGACACATTAAGGGGCAGGAGTTCACAGTTCATGGTGCCGGAGGAGCGGGGAGGGGGGGGGCACCCACAGTCCACAATCCGGGGGCTTTACCCCCCAAGTCAGCAGCAGAGTGGGCCAAACCAGGTAGGACCCCCCCAGGATGACCCGCAATAGGGGAACCAGGACAAAATTCACCCCGGACCGTCCCCCCATCAACATCCCAGAGAGCTTACTCACAGTCGGGCAGCATTGAGGAGATTCTGGTCCCATCAGCGCGGCAGTGTCTCGGCCCAGGCCACTGCATCCCTCGGGGATGTGAAGAGTTGCACTCGTTCACCATCTTGTACCCGCAGCTTTGCTGGAAAAAGCATGCTGTATTTGATCCCACGATCCCTCAGCATGGCGCGGGCCTGATCGAATGATTTGCGCTGGCGCTGCGTCTCCACCGAATAATCCGAGAATACTAGGAGTCTGGCATTTTGAAACTGCATCTCACCTTGAAGACGGGCTTCCCGGAGGACCGTGTCTCTGTCCCTATAATGGAGGAGCTTAAAGATGAAGGTGCGCGGCGGGGCTCCCTGCGGTCCCTTGGTTGCTGGAATACGGTGTGCTCTTTCAATAGAGAAATGAGGAGAGAACCGGGCCGCGGGAAGGAGGGTTGGCAGCAGCTGTTCCATGAAGGTGACCGGGTCCGTGCCTTCCGCCCCCTCCGGCAGACCCAGCACCCGCAAATTGTTGCGGCGATTACGGTTCTCGGCATCTTCTGCCCTGTGCTCGAGTGCCTTGACCCTGATCTTCAGGGACTGGAGATCTGCATGGTGTCCCCTCTGGGCGTCCTCAACGTCAGAGACCCGTCTCTCCGCTTCCGACACCCGGTCCCTGAACGAATCCAGGTCTCTACGTATCAGGGCGGTCTCCTCCTGGACATGGCCAATCTTTACCGTCAGGGTAGACTGGCAGGTTGTTATGGCCAGCATGAGGGCTTCAAATGCCGTGGAGCCTGCCTGTATAACTCCGTCCGGCGGGGCGTCCGTCTGAGCCGCCATGTGGAAGGCGGAGGGGGGAGGCTTGGGCCCAGGCTTCGGCAGAGTGGCTGCAGTGGCGGTGTTTCGGCGCTCCTGGCTCCCGGTCTTGTTACGGCGCATTCCCTAGGGCACAAGGCGGTGGAAGATGCCGGATTAAGCCGTGTTCCACAGCAGGATGAGTATAAGGACGGATGTTAGAGCGGGAGCTCAGCCACTAGACGTCCGCTCCCGTCGCCATCTTGGACACGCCCCCCCAAGGGACAGTTGTTTAAACAACAAACATTTTTTTTTAAATACAAAGTTTATTTCAGCTTGAGTCTGAGTGGCTGAGCTGGGTTTAAATGTGTATAAGAATGTTAATATTGATGAATTGGTGAATTAATTTATTTACATTGTGTTTTTGAAATAAAAGCAATGGAAAAAGCCGCAGCCAAAAGAATTCATCCATAATAAATAAAACTTATTATTTAAAAAATAAAAAATTGGTGTGGTGTTTTTATTATTATGTTCAGGCCATTCTGTCTACGATCCCATAAGGAGGGAGAGGATTGGGTCCAGTTAAGAAGACATCCCTGACACTAGCTTTTTTTAGTGGCAAATGCTAGATATTATTTGGATCTTATTTTTAATGCACCACCTTGATGTTTGTTTTCTCCACAAATAAATATCTGAGCCCTCTCTCGATCCAGTGCTATGCCCAACTGCAGCAGCGCTGGTTGCTGCTCTCAGAAAGTAGACTGATAGCAATGGGAGCCATTGGTTCCCACTGCTGCCAATCAAATCCAGTGCCGAACAGTGTGTATCTATACACCCTCATGTGTGCCGCAATAGCACATGGATTGCTATGGGGGCACACTCAAGAGAGAAGGGGTGGATAGTGCTGGCTGGAGACCCCAGACGAGGGGGGAAGGGGCTGCTCTGTGCAAGAATATTGGAGGTAGGTATAAACCTCTTTTTTCATTTTAGGTAAAAAAATAACCTAAAAAATCTTTTAAGATCAGATAGCCAGGAGACTTCTTAGAGAAGCTGCAGTGTTACCTTATATGTAGGATTGTTTCCAACCAGATTGGGCAATGTTTATTTTGTATCACTAGCACTTTGACAGTCTGAGTCTTTTATTTGCTACCTTTATTATTCTAACAGTAATGAGAATCTGCAGTTTTAGGTTTTATTTGCAGGGGGTGCTGTATCAAAGGCAATGTATTAGCTTCCACGGGTTAGCCAAAAAAAACAAAAACAAATTAAGTAAAAAAAAAAAAGGGAGGAATTTTAAACCATGGTACTATTGAAGATGAAGTATAATATGAGTATGTGAATGAATGCAATCACATCAACGACTCCCAGACAAGAATGAAGTTTCATGGATGATTTTTGATCAATTTATTGTCAAAATATGATTTTTCAGACTTCATAAAAATAAGTCTTCCTCTCAATGGAAAAGAGGTAAAATCTTCAGAATTGTACTTTGAAAATAGATCATTTTCATCTGTTCAAACAATGTCAAGTAGCATTTTATGCTACAGAGAAAAGGAACACTGCAGGAAATAATAAGGGCCAGGGAGTACCTTGACACAAGTTCAGGTCATTTATCAAATCATTACACATTTCTAGTCACTACAAAGTAAGATCTGTTATTGCCTGGATTCTAGAAACATTAAAACAATTCCCCAATTTAAAAAACTGTAAGTATTCTAAAACCTCGTACACACGGTACGATTGTTGGCCAACCGATCGTCTGATTTTTGTCAAAAGGGCGTGTGCCAGGATCTTGTCTTGCATACTAACGGTACACAATAGTGCGAAATTAGAAAAAAATATTGCGCTGAGTGCAAAAACTAAAAAAGGGAAAAACAAAAAGCAGCTACACAACAATGTGACAAAAATTGTAACCGTGATACTAGTAGAAAATGTAGCGCTAACAAATAAAAAAAGACAAATGAATGTCTCTCTACATATAGTGAAAACTAAATAAATATCACACCCACAAAAAGGGATGTGTAAGTGTTCACTAAAAAGTCCATGTACATCAACATATATAATCGTGAAAAAAACATATATATAAAGTGTCCATCAAAATAACCAGTGAAGGCACAGTGAGTGAGAGGACATGTGGACTGTAGGTCATCAAAGAAACAACATCTTCTGACAAAAGAAAGTAGATGAGGTACTCTTACCAGAGTCTGTGGATCTGCCTACCCATGGTTGCAGATCATGTAAGCATGGGAAATCCAACCTCAGGACCATTCGGCTTGTCTGGTGACTCCTATGGTGTTGGAATCTTGACCGTTGAAACTCGACAATCCTCAGATCCAAACCTAGGACAGATATCCCGGACGGATGGAACCGAACCTGGACTCCTAGGGTAACACCCTATTTCGTGTGAAAAAAGTTCAACGACCAAAGACCCCAAACAGGGGTAGCTGGAAAGTGTAGAACAACTCCAGATAAGCTCTCTCCGAATCCCATACAGGAGAAAAAAAGAGACAAGGCTCCAATGGTGCAGGTCAAAAAAGTAGTATAAGGTTTTATTGGAATAAAACCACAAAGAGTTAACATAAAAGGTGATCACATTTAGAATAAAAAACAAAGCAATATGGGGAGCGGCGTAGCAAGCCCTACGCGTTTCGTCCAAATAAGACTTCTACTTTGGTCGTTGAACTTTTTCACACGAAATAGGGTGTTACCCTAGGAGTCCAGGTTCGGTTCCATCCGTCCGGGATATCTGTCCTAGGTTTGGATCTGAGGATTGTCGAGTTTCAACGGTCAAGATTCCAACACCATAGGAGTCACCAGACAAGCCGAATGGTCCTGAGGTTGGATTTCCCATGCTTACATGATCTGCAACCACGGGTAGGCAGATCCACAGACTCTGGTAAGAGTACCTCATCTACTTTCTTTTGTCAGAAGATGTTGTTTCTTTGATGACCTACAGTCCACATGTCCTCTCACTCACTGTGCCTTCACTGGTTATTTTGATGGACACTTTATATATATGTTTTTTTCACGATTATATATGTTGATGTACATGGACTTTTTAGTGAAAACATACACATCCCTTTTTGTGGGTGTGATATTTATTTAGTTTTCACTATATGTAGAGAGACATTCATTTGTCTTTTTTTATTTGTTAGCGCTACTTTTTCTACTGGTACACAATAGTGCCATAAACACAAACGTAGTTAGGTACTATGAGGAATTTCATCTCTTGAGTGCCACCCTTTGGGCCCCTTCTGCTAATTTCATGTTTGGTGAGCATTGATTCCGAGCATGCATGTTTGTACTTTCGACTTTTGTGTGACGGATTTGTGGACTGACCATACGAAAATTGGGACCCGGATGCTAATGCATTAGTATATGCATACTTACATTGGTCCAAGTTTGACCAGTGTAACTATGTAAAAATATCCATGCCTGGAATTCAGCTTTAAAGCAGTATTAAACCCAAAACCAAAAATTGTATATAAGGTGGTGGCTGCATTAGTTTTCTTTTTATAGTTTTTTTTCCCCTCTGTACTCACCTGGTGATCTGGCCAACATCACACAGCCTGTATCAGAGTGCCTCCACTCTAAATGAATGTGCACAGGGGGGGCGCCTTAGAACAACAGCATTGTCAGTCTAGGGGAGGAGAGAGTTAGGCCACTTTCACACCAGCGGACCGTATGTCCGCTTTTTCATCCATCCGTTTACAGATGAAAAAGGGACATACATTGGTCCCTATGAGATTGCGGGTGTCAACGGATGAACATCCGCCAACACCCGATCTCATCCGGGTCCGCAATCCTCCGATTCTGCAGACAGAGGAAAATCCTATGTTTCTATCCGTTTGCAGAGCGGATCGAATGAACACGGACAGACGATCCGTGTTCAGCCGATCCCTCCATAGGGGAGAGCGGAGATCTGACAGGGAGGTCCCTTCACAGTGTGCGGGGACTGCCCTGTCATCCGCCGGCTCAGCTGCTGAGCAAGCGGAGGTTCACGGGGTGGATCTTCACGAATCCGTCCCGTGTGAAAGGGGCCTTAGATGTACTAACACATTTAGGACAAACTCCAGCTAAAACTCTAAAAGCAGTTAAAGCAAACAGTTTTATTCCTTCTGGGATAAAGGTTTTACATAAATGAATAAAAGCTGATCGTAAGCACCCTGCTTGTGTTAAATGGTTTGTCTCATCTCTGTAACTGATACATTCTGCTAGAGAGCTTGTTCTTTTGAAAAATAACTTACTGGCTGGATCACCAGGTGAAAATAGAAGAAAGAAAGCCTGAAAAGGAAACAGAGAAAATACTTCCTCCCTTCTATTGAAGACTGGTGGCCCCAACTCAGCCTATGGAAAGTCACTTTACTAGAGTTTTAGATTTTGAATGATAAAAAGCTACAGCATTTTTAAAAAATTATACTGTTGCTGTATATTGTGACATGTTAGGACTTTCTTAATGCAGACTAAAGTTACTGAACATGTCACAGATTCAGCAGGAAGGGGTTCCAATAAAGAATGATGTTAAAGTAATGTAAAACATGTTGATTTTTTCGGAAATTTTCTCTGTAAAACGTTAGAGATGGTAGTGCGTAAAAATCCCAGTAGATCAGCAGTTTTTGAAATACTCACGAGCCCGTCTGACACCAACAACCATGCCACGTTCAAAGTCACTTAAACTTCAGAAAGTCATCTTCGCCATGTCTAGATTCCTAAATGCATGCTGCCATGTGATGCTCATTAGCAATTTGTGTTACCAAGCAATTGAACAGGTCTACCTAATAAAGTGGCCGGTGAGTGTATATTTATATATACAGTATCTCACAAAAGTAAGTACACCCCACACATTTTTGTAAATATTTTATTATATCTTTTCATGTGACAACACTGAAGAAATTACACTTTGCTACAATGTAAAGTAGTGAGTGTACAGCTTGTATAACAGTGTAAATTTGCTGTCCACTCAAAATAACTTAACACACAGCCATTAATGTCTAAACTGCTGGCAACAAAAGTGGGCCCAATTAGAAATTTTCCCTCCCTGGTGTCATGTGACTCATTAGTGTTACAAGGTATCAGGTGTGAATGTGGAGCAGGTGTGTTAAATTTGTTGTTATCGCTATCATTCTCTCATACTGGTCACTGGAAGTTCAGCATGCACTCCATGGCAAAGAACTCTCTGAGGATTGAAAAAAAGAATTGTTGCTCTACATAAAGTTGGCCTAGGATATAAGAACATTGCTAAGACCCTGAAACTGAGCTGCAGCACAGTGGTCAAGACTAGGCTTGTGCAATTCGTTTCGTAACGAATTGAAATTCGTCCGAATTTAGCAACTTTCGGACATTCGGAAGCATTCGAATTTCCGAACAAAGCAATTACGAATAAGACCGAATCCGAAATAAATTATACCGCAAATAGCGAATGCCCGAATGTCTTCGGCATAATTCGTTATGAAAAAGTTACGAATGTACGAATCCATACGAAGCACAATAACACTCACTCTGCTCTGCTCTCTGCTTCTCCCACACCGTGCTGAACTCCCTCTCAAAATGGTGTACAGGGGCGGAGGTTATAGCCGCATGTAAAAAACGAAAGTAAAATACGAGATTTCGAATCCATTCGAAGCACAATAACACTCTGCTCTGCTCTCTGCTTCTCCCTCACCGTGCTGAACCCTCTCAAAATGGTGTACAGGGGCGGAGCCTATAGCCGCATGTTAAAAACGAAAGTAAAATACGAGATTTCGAATCGTTACAAATAACCGCAATGTATTTAGAAAAGTACAAATCCATTCGAAGCACATTAGGCATAATAGGCAGCGTCGTTGTGAGAGAGACACGGAAAATTACGAATCAACGAACCCAAAAAAAGTTACGAAAGTAGGAGTTGTGTCCAGAATCAACGAAAAACAACGTACTCTACCGAAAGTACGAACCCAAAAAAAGTTACGAAAGTAGGAGTTGTGTCCAGAATCAACGAAAAACAACGTACTCTACCGAAAGTACGAATTATAAAGCAACAAAAAATTCAACGAAAAATGTCGCTTGCAAAAATACGAATGAGTCCGAACACGAAAAATCCCGTCTAGCAAAATTACGAATGATTACGAATCAACAGGACCGGAAAGAAACGAACCGAAACGGAACAAATTTTTCCGTTGTGCACAAGTCTAGTCAAGACCATACAGCGGTTTAACAGGTAAGGTTTCACTCAGAACAGGCCTCGCCATGGTCGACCAAAGAAGTTGAGTGCACGTGCTCAGCGTCATATTATATAGAGGTTGTCTTTGGGGAATAGACGTATGAGTGCTTCCAGCATTGCTGCAGAGGTTGAAGGGGTGGGGAGTCAGCCTGTCAGTGCTCAGACCATACGCCACACACTGCTTCAAATTGGTCTGCATGGCTGTTGTGCCAGAAGGAAGCCTCTTCTAAGGATGATGCACAAGAAAGCCCACAAACAGTTTGCTGAAGACAAGCAGACTAAGGACATGGATTTACTGGAACCATGTCCTGTGGTCTGATGAGACCAAGATAAACTTATTTGGTTCAGATGATGTTAAGCGTGTGTGGCGACAACCAGGTGAGGAGTACAAAGACAAGGGTGTCTTGCCTACAGTCAAGCATGGTGGTGGGAGTGTCATGATCTGGGGCTGCATGAGTGCTGCCGGCCCTGGGGAGCTACAGTTCATTGAGGTAACCATGAATACCAACATGTACTGTGACATACTGAAGCAGAGCATGATCACCTCCCTTCAGAGACTGGGCCGCAGGGCAGTATTCCAACATGATTACGACCCCAAACACACCCCCAAGACGACCACTGCCTTGCTAAAGAAGCTGAGGGTAAAGGTGATGGACTGGCCAAGCATGTCTTCAGACCTAAAGCCTATTGAGCATCTGTGGGACATCCTCAAATGAAAGGTGGAGGAGTGCAAGGTCTCTAACATCTACCAGCCCCGTGATGTCGTCATGGAGGAGTGGAAGAAGACTCCAGTGGCAACCTGTGAAGTACTGGTGAACCCCATGCCCAAGAGGGTTAAGGTTAAAATCTGTAATAATTAACATCAACTTTGTTTTTCTACTCCTCTCGTGAGCCTTTCCTTCTTTTTTTTCTCTCCTCCCTTTTTCTCAAGTTGTTTTTTTTTTCTTTTCCGAAGGCTGATTGGTGAATTTATGGTACAGCGCGCTTAGTTGCAGTCCTCCAAGACAGTATTTGGCGCAATATAAATTTACATATCAATCAATCAATCAGTGCAGGAAAATAATGGTGGCCACACAAAATATTGACACTTTTGTTGCCAGTGGTTTAGACATTAATGGCTGTGTGTTGAGTTATTTTGAGGGGACAGCAAATTTGTACTCTCACTACTTTACATGGTAGCAAAGTGTAATTTCTTCAGTGTTGTCACATAAAAGTTATAATGAAATATTCACAAAAATGTGAGGGGTGTACTCACTTCTGTGAGATACTGTATATATGTATATGTATACAGTCATAGCCGAAATTGTTGGCACCCCAGAAATTTTTCCAGAAAATCAAGTATTTCTCACAGGAAAGTATTGCAGTAATACATGTTTTGCTATACACATGTTTATTCCCTTTGTGTGTATTGGAACAAAACAAAAAAAGGGAGGAAAAAAAGCAAATTGGACATAATGTCACACAAAACTCTAAAAATGGGCTGGTCAAAATTCTTGGCACCCTTAACTTAATACAGGCATACCCCACTTTTAAGTACACAATGGGTTTTATTTACTAAAGCTGGAAAGCGCAAAATCTGTCTCACTTCTGCATAAAAACCAATGAGCTTCCAGGTTTTATATTACCAGGCTTAATTGAACAAGCTGGGGTTAGAAGCTTGTTGGTTTCTATGCAGAAGTAAGCCTGATTTTGGGCTTTCCAGCTTTAGTAAATAAAACCCATTGTGTACTTAAAAGTGGGGTAAAATAACTGAAATCAGTCGCTTCCTATAACCATCAATACGCTTCTTACACCTCTCACCCGGAATTTTGGACCACTCTTCCTTTGCAAACTGCTCCAGGTCTCTCTTATTGGAAGGGCGCCTTTTCCCAACAGCAATTTTAAGATCTCTCCACAGGTGTTCAATGGGATTTAGATCTGGACTCATTGCTGGCCACTTTAGAACTCTCCAGTGCTTTGTTGCCATCCATTTCTGGGTGCTTTTTGACGTATGTTTGGGGTCATTGTCCTGCTGGAAGACCCAAGATCTTGGACGCAAACCCAGCTTTCTGACACTGGGCTATACAGTGCGACCCAAAATCTTTTGGTAATCCTCAGATTTCATGATGCCTTCCACGCATTCAGGGCACCCAGTGCCAGAGGCAGCAAAACAACCCCAAAACATCATTGAACCTCCACCATATTTCACTGTAGGTACTGTGTTCTTTTCTTTTGCTAGTTTGCGCTGACACGGATGCTCCCTGAGCCTGCAGGACAGCTTGAATTTCTTTGGAACTTGTTTGGGGCTGCTTATCCACCATTTGGACTATTCTGCGTTGCAACCTTTCATAAATTTTTCTCTTCTGTCCACGCCCAGAGAGATTAGCTACAGTGCCATGGGTTGCAAACTTTTTGATAATGTTGCGCACTGTGGACAAAGGCAAATCTAGATCTCTGGAGATGGACTTGTATCCTTGAGATTGTTGATATTTTTCCACAATTTTGGTTCTCAAGTCCTCAGACAGTTCTCTTCTCCTCTTTCTGTTGTCCATGCTTAGTGTGGCACACACAGACACACAATGCAAAGACTAAGTGAACTTCTCTCCTTTTTATCTGCTTTCAGGTGTGATTTTTATATTGCCCACACCTGTTACTTGCCCCCGGTGAGTTTAAAGGAGCATCACATGCTTGAAACAATCTTATTTATCCACAATTTTGAAGGGGTGCCAAGAATTTTGACCAGCCCATTTTTGGAGTTTTGTGTGACATTATGTCCAATTTGCTTTTTTTCTCCCTTTTTTTGTTTTGTTCCAATACACACAAAGGGAATAAACATGTGTATAGCAAAACATGTATTACTGCAATACTTTCCTGTGAGAAATACTTGATTTTCTGGAAAAATTTCTGTGGTGCCAACCATTTCGGCTATGACTGTGTATGTACATATATATATATATATATTTATATATATATATACACACAGTACATCTCTGCAACACATGCACATTTTTCAGTTTTTTTTCTGCAAGTACAGGTCACATGATATTGACATCACACATGTGGGCGTGTATGTGCTCGTGGGCGTGTATACAGGCTGTAGTGGAAATCTCCTCCTACCTGAAAACTCGGCACTGGACAAACTGTGCCGTTTATCATGTGACCGTGGTATACAGATCAGAAAAAAGGTATATATTGACAGTATTTTAATGTAAAAAGAAGATTTATAAGCTGTGGGCACTGTGGGGGGGGGGGGGCAGAGGAGCTATTTTCATTTTACTGGTTTCAGTAACACTTTAACTGACAAAAATTTTACAAATCAGAAAAGTTAATTGTCAGGGTTTACATACACTTTAAAACTCAGCATCCAAAGTCTCAAAGTCTTATGACCCCACACAGCCACTGTCCAGTTTGAACAGGAACCAGTTAAAATGACATAATAGTTTCAAGAGGGGAATGTATATATCAATGTGTTCTACTGAGGTTTATTTGGGAAATCTTAATGAGCTCTTTGAAGTCATATTTACTAAAAAATAGAATTTATCAGAAAAGTAAACAATTGTGTTTGATATATTTACATTAGTTTGAGGCTAATGACAGTGCGACTCTGCTTCGTTATATAAAAAGACTATAGACTAAAAGACGAATTGCAAGAGGGAAAGAGGGACTTGGATAATTACAGATACCGGACTGCCAGTAGAATGTATTGCCAGGAAAGTAATTAGAGAAAGAGGAAGAAAACGATAGTGAAGAGCAGCAGCATAAATGATATGGGAGACTTTGATGATAATAGGAGAAACAGTATTATATGAAGAGTGGGCTGCATATCATATAGAAAGCCTTTTTTCTTTTTTGGACAAAGAAATAGCCACAAACAAGCAGACCAGATAAAGCGCATAATGGGCTAGAATTAAATCATCATTTAGAGAACGTTGTAGTAAAGAAGGCTAAAAGGGACCTGAACAATAGCCTCTGGAGGGAAGATATAGACCTGAATAACATGGAACCTCTTAAATTATATGCTAGATGAGCATCATAAAGGGACACTAGCTTTGTAAACCAATAACATATGCATACAAAGACATCAGATGTGTCTATAAATTCAAGTATGTCTCCTGGTCCAGAGCAACTATGTTATAATGTATATTCCTATAACCTCCCGAATGCAGTAATCCATGGTAACCAATCATCAATGGTCTTTTGTGGATCTAATTTCATTAACAAAAAAAATGCTACTTTGCATATCATAATTACTTTTACATTATTTTAATGAGTACAGTTCCCTTTTCTTCTTAAATGTGTTGTGTGTGTGTGTGTAGACAAATTTTCAGTTGTATAGATAATATGACAGTAAAGGTTTATTTACAATATTCAGATTTTAATGGGCAGTAGTCGGGGCGTTCACCCACAAGCTATCTAAGGTGGCACAGCTTTCAGCATGCTTCTCATTCATGCTTCTGCCATCTGCTTGTGGTGACAGGCACTGACATATATTGAAGTCTGCCAAAGCCATAAATGTTCTCAGTCTCTGCTAACATGTCAGTCACCAGAATACATTGGTTGCTGTAGTTTAGCAAGAATACAGGAATTAAGGAGCATTGGCAATGGCTGGCTAGGAAGCAAACTTTTGGCAAGTGAACAGATATCATAAAGATAGAGTGACTCTATATATATGCACTTAATAGTATGAAATGTGTTGGAGCAGTCTTACCTCTACTGCTGCACTGTATTTGTTCTTTTGTATGCATTATAATAAAAAGGTTGGTTCTAACTGTATTCATTCTACAGTTCTGAGCCTGACTGCCACCTGTTATTAGGACAGATAAAGATGGACAGACCTAGAACAGTATAGTACACTGCATATCATTTGAACAGATGTTCTTTTCTTTCATGAGTGCGAATTTGATTATAGGAAAGCAGAAAATTTGCCTATAACAACCAATTGATTTTTAGCTGTTGTTTTTTAATGCAGCATAGAAAAATAAAACACATCACTGTTTGCTCTGGGCACCATTTTTACATTTTTTTGCCACACACGGTTGATAGGTAAGACATATTTAAGTATTAAGTCATTCTTTTCAAGGAATTTTAATGTGTTTTGTGGGCATAGATAAGTAAAACAGGAAATAAGTTAAAAAAAGAAAAGAAGATAAGCAGTAATCTGAAATCAATACAAATAAAAATTAAAATACTGCTTTGTTAATGCTGATATCCAGGAAAACAGCTAAATACAGTGTTAATTTTTTATAATTGTTCCCAGAAAAGAAAAAGAAGATAAATAAACCAGAAAAGAGTTTGCAGCAGAACTCTCGAAAAGAGGAAAAGTTTTAACCTGAACGACGAACCCCATTGAAGTCTATGGGAGCCGAACAGGAGCAATCAAAAGTGCCCTTTTTGAAGGTTAACATGCAAGTAATTGGCCATAAAAGGAGTATGGGAGTCTGAGTACTATCCTGGGGGACATGTATTAATGCAAACATTTTTTTTTTAATAATATTTTTTTAGGAGCAGTGATTTCTAGTGATGCTTAACCACTACAGTCCCAAGCCTATTTCTGGGATTTGGTGTTTACAAGATAAAAACATTTTTTTTGCTCGAAAATTACTTAAAACCCCAAAACATTATATATATATATATATATATATATATATATATATATATATATATTTTAACACCCTAGAGAATAAAATAGCGGTCATTGCAATACTTTCTGTCACACTGTATTTGCGCAGCGGTCTTACAAGCGCACTTTTTTGGGAAAAAAATACACTTTTTTGAATTAAAAAATAAGACAGCAGTAAAGTTAGCCCAATTTTTTTTTATATTGTGAAAGATAATGTTAAGCCGAGTAAATTGATACCCAACATGTCACGCTTCAAAATTGCGCCCGCTCGTGGAATGGCGACAAACTTTTACCCTTTAAAATCTCCATAGGCAACATTTAAAAAATTCTACAGGTTGCATGTTTTGAGTTACAGAGGAGGTCTAGGGCTAGAATTATTGCTCTCGCTCTATCGATCGCGGTGATACCTGTGGTTTGAACATCGTTTTCATATGCGGGCGCTACTCACGTATGCGTTCGCTTCTGCACGCGAGCTCGGCGGGACGGGGCGCGTTTAAGTTATTTTTTTCTTATTTATTTTACCTTTTTTTTTTTTTTCACTGTTCTTTAAAAAAAAAAATGGTGTCACTTTTATTCCTATTACAAGGAATGTAAACATCCCTTGTAATAGACAAAAGCATGACAGGTCCTCTTAAATATGAGATCTGGGGTCAAAAAGACCTCAGATCTCATATTTACACTAAAATGCGCTAAAAACAAAATAAAAAAAATTGTCATTTAAAAAATAAATAAATACAATGGCCCTTTAAGAGCTATGGGCGGAAGTGACGCTTTGACGTCGCATCCGCCCTGCAATGACTTGGAAACGGGTGGGGATCATCTTCCCCTCACTCGTCTCCATGTCAGGCTAGGGACAGGTCCGGAGGGCACCGATAAAAGTGATCTTGCGGCGAATCGCCACAGAGACCACTTTTATCTGAAAGAGAACCGCCGTCTCTTGAAGAGGATGCCAGGGTTATGGTAGCTAGCTGCTACCATAACAACGGTATTCCTCTTTAAGGCCAGGACGTTTATAGTCGTACGGTGGGAAGCAAGTGGTTAAAGTACAAAAATAAAAATGAAAAATTCCTTTACATATAGTGACTGGGAGGGTCCCCTTAGTCTGTCTGTAAAGTGGCGCATCTGTAGCACACATAGCAAAAATGACAAAGTCAAATCCCACTTAAAATGACTCATGGTTGCAATTGCCGACACCCGACTATTAAAAAAAAAGCACCTTGTCCCTATGTTTATGAGGACAAGGGCCTCATCCCCACAAACGTGGCTTTTTTTCCATTTTTCTTTAGATTAAATAGATACTCACAAACAGTTGCTGAGTAGGGATGAGCCAAACACCCCCCAGTTCGGTTCGCATCAGAACTTGCGAACAGGCAATAAATTTGTTCGAACATCCGAACACCGTTAAAGTCTATGGGACTCGAACATGAAAAATCTAAAGTGCTAATTTTAAAGGCTTATATGCAAGTTATTGTCATAAAAAGTGTTTGGGGACCCGGGTCCTGCCCCAGGGGACATGTATCAATGCAAAAAAAGTTTTAAAAATGTCAGTTTTTTCGGGAGCAGTGATTTTAATAATGCTTAAAGTGAAACAATAAAAGTGAAATATTCCTTTAAATTTCGTACCTAGGGGGTGTGTATAGTATGCCTGTAAAGTAGCGTTGTTTCCCATTCTTAGAACTGTCCCTGCACAAAGTGTCATTTCTGAAGAAAAAAAAGTAATTTAAAAGCACTCGCGGCTATAATGAATTGTCGGCTCCTGGCAAAACAGAGAAAAGTCATTGATAAAAAAAAAAAAAAAAATGCGTGGGGGTCCCCCCAAATTCAATTACCAGGCCATTTAGGTCTGGTATGGATATTAAGGGTAACCCTGCGTCAAATTAAAACAAAAAAATTATGTGGGGGTTCCCCCAAAATATCCATACCAGACCCTTCAGGTCTGGTATGTATTTTAAGGGGAACTCCACGCCAATTTTTTTTAAAAAAATGGCAAGGAGTTCCCCCCAAAAATCCATACTAGACCCTTTATCCGAGCATACAACCTGGCAGGCCACAGGAAAAGAGGGGGGACGAGAGAGCGGTCCCCCTCCTGAACCGTGCCAGGCCACATGCCCTCAACATGGGGAGGATGCTTTGGGGGTCTGTGACCCCTCAAAGCACCATGTCCCCATGTTGACGGGGATAAGGGCCTCATCCCCACAACCCTTGCCCGGTGGTTGTGGGGGTCTGCAGGCGGGGGGCTTATCGGAATCTGGAAGACCCCTTTAACAAAGGGAACCCCCAGATCCCGCCCCCCCCATATGAATTGGTAAGGGGTACATTGTACCCCTACCATTTCACAAAGAAAGTGTAAAAAATTGTAAAAAAACACACAGACACCGTTGGGATAAATCCTTTATTAACAATAAAAATAATTAAAAAAAAGCATTCCAGCGGTGGTAATCCACTCTCAGTATCCTGCGATGGGTGATCTCCTCTCCGGGGTCCAGCGATGGATGATCTCTCCTCTCCAGGTCCAGGCTCCAACGATGATGTCCAGTGCAGAAAGGAACAGCAAGCATCCTGTCTCCACCGGAGACACCCCGGGAATCCGGGCAGCCTGACAGGTCTCTTATGTAGCTGAGGACGGGGCCACCCGTCACGTGACCCCGTCCCCCTCTGACGCAAGGGGAAACCCGGGCTTCCCCAGTGATGTTTGGGGGTGACCCCGCCCCCCTCGGATGCGGCGGAAACCTGTGTTACATCAGATGGGGGTCTTCCAGATTCCGATAAGCCCCCCGCCCACAGACCCCCACAACCACCGGGCAAGGGTTGTGGGGATGAGTCACAGACCCCCAAAGCATCCTCCCCATATTGAGGGCATGTGGCCTGGTATGGTTCAGGAGGGGGGAGCGCTCTCTCGTCCCCCCCACTTTTCCTGCGGCCTGCCAGTTTGCGTGCTCCGATAAAGGGTCTGGTATGGATATTTGGGGGGAACCCCACGTCATTTTTTTTTTTTATTTGCCGCAGGGTTCCCCTTACTATCCATACCAGACCTGAAGGGCCTGGTAATTGAATTTGGGGGGATCCCCACGCATTCTTTTTTTTTTTATCAATGACTTTCTCTGTATTGCCGGGAGCCTACAATTCATTATAGCCGTAAGTGCTTTTAAATTACTTTTTTTCCTTCAAAAATGACACTTTCTGCAGGGACAGTTCTAAACACAGGAAACAAGCGCTGCTTTACAGGCATACTATACACCCCCCCAGGTACGAAATTTAAAGGAATATTTCACTTTTATTGTTTCACTTTAAGCATAATTAAAATCACTGCTCCCGAAAAAACTGCAGTTTTTAAAACTTTTTTTGCATTGATACATGTCCCCTTGGGCAGGACCCGGGTCCCCAAAAACTTTTTATGACAATAACTTGCATATAAGCCTTTAAAATGAGTACTTTAGATTTTTCATGTTCGAGTCCCATAGACTTTAACGGTGTTCGGATGTTCGAACAAATTTATTGCCTGTTCGCATGTTCTGATGCGAACCGAACTGTTCGGCTCATCAATCACTGATATAAATAAGCTTTTAGGTATTATTATTACTGCACACATTAAAATGTACCGTATATACTCGAGTATAAGCCGAGTTTTTAAGCACAATTTTTTGTGCTGAAAATGCCCCCCTCGGCTTATACTCGAGTCACCTTTTTGCGCCTGATCTCCCGGAATTTGGGGAGCCGGTACCGGCCACCTGTAGGTCCCCTGGATCCCAAACTTGGCACACATGTAGCCCCACTCTTCCTCTATAAGTGTGCAAAGTTTCTTGTCCGGGGGACCTACGGCCTGGGAGCACCGATTTTTCAAAACCAGGCACCCCTTCCATAGACTCCTATGTTAAATGGTAATTTCTCTGGTGATTTTGGGGACCCGGTACCGGCCGGTCTTAGGTCCTCTGGACCCCAAACTTGGCACACAAGCAGCCCCACTCTTCTTCTACAGGTTAGAAAAGTTTCTTGTCCGGGGGACCTACGGCCGGGGAGCACCGATTTTTCAAAGCCGGGCACCCCTTCCATAGGCTCCCATGTTAAATGTCAGTCTAGTCATGGACACAGTGAGGCATGGACACAGTGAGGCAAAGTGAGGCACACCCTAGGCTTATACTCGAGTCAATAAGTTTTCCCAGTTTTTGTGGTAAAATTAGGTGCCTCGGCTTATATTCGGGTCGGCTTATACTCGAGTATATACGGTAAATATGTATTTAATATTTTACAAAAAAAAATAAAAAATTCAGAAATGGATTTAACAACAAAAAATACTGTACCTTCTACTGATCAAACAATAAAAGGAAATTGCATAAATACCTGTTTTGGAGTCCACAGAGAAGTATGGCTGCCCTTGGACAATACTGTACAACACCCTTGCACTACTTCCATAGGTAGGATCATCTGCATCTGTTGCTGACACTTGGATAATAGAGGTACCTAACAAAAATAGAAAACAGTGACCTTTTTAAATTAGGAGCTGAAAATCTAATTTAGATTCTCCAATAATAAAAAAAAGCTTTCAAAGTTTGCATAATGACAGCAACACTAACTGTTTAACCACCTGTCAGTGGAAGATTAATTGCCAGGCACATCTTCCATTCCACTAATGTATCCCAACAATATAATGAAGGAACAATTCTAAGAGATAAGCAGCACAAGGCTATTAATGTTTCCCTGTCTCTTTACATTTTGGATTTACTATTCATAGCCAATATGATCACTGTTTTAGCCACCTGTTCTCTATGCTAAGAATCCCTTTAATTTTACTGCATTACTCTCAGTCTGGTTGTGTTATGAATGTAAATAGTCTTTTATTGTTATTATAATGAAGCTTTCTGCCACATGTCCTATCCTTGAGATATCGGTGACAACTTTACAGCTTCACGTGATGAAATATATGCTAAATGGACCTGCTATTCAGATACGACAATGAATAAAAAATCCTTAAATTCTCTAAAGTTGTTGCATTGTGACTTGTTTAATGTTATGCTTTTCATTTCTCATGGCTAAATTTAATTAAACAAAAAATAGCAGTAACATCCAACATGATTGGGTATAGTGGAGCAATGTGGAAAAAAAGGATTGAATCCTTAAAGTGATTATTAACGATCACCTTGTAAAACAACCCAGTAAGTTTAAAATAGAAATGAAAGGTAAAACATTTTTGTATAGAGATAAAAAAAAACATTATAAATACCTTTTTTTACCTTTTTTATAAGTGCTCACATTCCCTCTGTTCTCAGCTGCATAAGAGCTGGGGGAGGAGAAGCAGCAGCAGCACACTGAGCTTGCCAAAGAATGGCTGTGCAGTGTGGGCATGCCTGATCATTGGAGGAGAGCACACTGAGTTCCCAGCACAGCTAGGGAACTGACCACGTTGTGCTCTCCTGCTTAGTGTGGTCAGTTTTTAACAGGAAAGCAAGGGAACTGGCAGGAACAACAAGGATTTCACATAAAGGAAGCAATACAAAAAGAACAGAGGACCTTCTCATACAAATACATGGTAAAGCAGGCACATATCAGGAATATGAAATGTTGGGGTAACAAACACTTTAAGTTTGACCCTACTTACAAAGATTCAGAATGGCTTTTATTTATTGATATTCTGTTGAAATTTTCCAATTAACAAAGTTTCAAAACTGAAATTTACACAAACATGCATAGGCCATGTTTTAAAAATAAGGGAAGAAGTTATAGTATATTTCACGGAACCTGCGTGATAGGTGATACTTATAATTTATTTACAGATCATTTATAATTATTTTTTTTGTCTAGCATTATTATTTACCACCCAATACCCATTGTTATACGTGTCAAATTTTTAAGGTCCAGTTGCTGAACAGATTTACAGTATCTAACAAAAGTGAGTACACCCCTCACATTTTTGTAAATATTTTATTATATCTTTTCATGTGACAACACTGAAGAAATTACATTTTGCTACACTGTAAAGTAGTGAGTGTACAGCTTGTATAACAGTATAAATTTGCTGTCCCCTCAAAATAACTCAACACACATCCATTAATGTCTAAACGGCTGGCAACAAATGTGAGTATACCCCTGTCCAAATTAGGCCCAATTAGCCATTTTCCCTGCCCGGTGTCATGTGACTCGTTAGTGTTACAAGGTCTCAGGTGTGAATGGGGAGCAGGTGGGTTTAATTTGTTCTCTCTCACTCTCTCATACTGGTCACTGGAAGTTCAACTCATGGCAAAGAACTCTCTGAGGATCTGAAAAAAAGAACTGTTGCTAGCCTAGCCTATAAGAAGATTGCCAAGACCCTGAAACTGAGCTGCAGCACGGTGGCCAAGACCATACAGCGGTTTAACAGGAGAGGTTCCACTCAGAATGGGCCTCGCCATTGTCGACTAAAGAAGTTGAGTGCACGTGTTCAGCGTCATATCCAGAGGGTGTCTTTGGGATATAGGTGTATGCCTGCTGCCAGCATTTCGGCAGAGGTTGAATGGGTGTGGGGCCACCCTGTCAGTGCTCAGACCATATGCCGCACACTGCATCAAATTGGTCTGCATGGCTGTCGTCCCAGAAGGAAGCCTCTTCTAAAGATGATGCACAAGAAAGCCTGCAAACAGTTTGCTGAAGACAAGCAGACTAAGGACATGGATTAATGGAACCATGTCCTGTGGTCTGATGAGACCAAGATAAACTTATTTGGTTCTGATGAAGTCACACGTGTGTGGCGGCAACCAGGCGAGGAGTACAAAACAAGTGTGTCTTGCCTACAGTAAAGCATGGTGGTGGGAGTGTCATAGTCTGGGGCTGCATACGTGCTGTCGGCACTGGGGAGCTACAGTTCATTGGGGCAACCATGAATGCCAACATGTACTGTGACATGCTGAAGCAGAGCATGATACCCTCCCTTCAGAGACTGGGCTGCAGGGAAGTATTCCAACATGATAATGACCATAAACACACCTTCAAGATGACCACTGCCTTGCTAAAGAAGCTGTGGGTAAAGATGATGGACTGGCCAAGCATGTCTCCAGACCTAAACCCTATTGAGAATCTGTGGGGCATACTCAAATGGAAGGTGGAGGAGCGCAAGGTCTCTAACATCCACCAGCTCTGTGATGTCGTCATGGAGGAGTGGAAGAGGACTCCAGTGGCAACCTGTGAAGCTCTGGTGAACTCCATGCCCAAGAGTGTTAAGGCAGTGCTGGAAAATATTGGTGGCCACACAAACTATTGACACTTTGGGCCCAATTTGGACATTGTCACTTAGGGGTGTACTGACTTTTGTTGCCAGCGGTTTAGACATTAATGGCTGTGTGTCGGGTTATTTTGAGGGGGCAGCAAATTTACACTGTTATACAAGCTGTACACTCACTACTTTACATGGTAGCAAAGTGTAATTTCTTCAGTGTTGTCACAAATGTGAGGGGTGTACTCACTTTTGTGAGATACTATATATACTTTAAAGTGGTTCTAAAGTCAATATATATATATATATATTTTTTACCTTAATACCGCTACATACCTTATCAAATCCCATCTGTAAACCCTTACCTGACTCCTTTCCTGATTCATTGCTGTTCTGGCTCCAGAGCTCCTCTCTCTTTTCATGGTCTCACAGGAGACATTGAGAGCAGCGGAAGCCATAGGTTCCTGTTGCTATTAGTCAACCTCCTGTGAAGAAGGAGTGGGGCATGGCTTACCTGCAGTGTGGGGTTGATTTACTAAAAGTGGAGAGTGCAAAATCTGGTGGAGATGTGCATGGTAGCCAATCGGCTTCCAACTTCAACTTGTTCAATTAAAGGAGAAGTCCAGCCTGAGCTTTTTCGACTGGGCTTCTCCTCTGGGTCACAGGAGTGCAATTTGTTTTGCACTCCTGTGACCCGTTTTCAGCGGAGAGCTGTCTGAAGTCCACTCTCCGCTGACGTCACTGCAATCAGTTGGGGCAGCGCGTCATCACGACTTCCAAGTCGGGATCCGCCAGCTGCCCTGATTGATGGCAGTCTCAGCGAGCCGCTGAGACACTGAAACAGCCTCTCCCTGCCCCCCCACGGCTCAGCGCTCCAATGAGCGTGGAGAAGCAGAGAGGAAAGACGCTGACTGACAGTCAGCAGCTTTCCTCTCGGGGATCTGGGAGAACCGAGCCATCGGCGATGTTCGGTGGCTCAGTTCTCAGTGCAGAGACGTCGGGGGGACAGATGAAGCATCGGTCTGATGTTCCATCCACCGAGGTAAGTATGAATCAAAAAAAATAATAAAAGCCATACTTCTCTTTTAAGCTTTGACAAAAAAAAAAAAACTTGGAAGCTGATTGGTTTCTATGCAGAGCTGCACCAGATTTTGTACTCTCCAGTTTTAGTAAATCAACCGCTGTGTCTCTCTATGGACTCACAAGCCTGAATCAGGAACACACGAGTGCCCAAAGCACATTGCTTGCAGAAAAAGAAGGAGCAGACAGTGTCAGCAGGAGGCCGCATGGGGACTGCATAAAAGCAGGTATGGGATCATTGTGTGGAATATTTTGTTGTACAGAAAAGGTAAGTATAACCTCTTTTTTGTTTAAATGAAAAAAGAGAGTTTTGGGACTTTCAAGGTTATGTGTATCCTTATGACTTATATAATTTTTGCAAATTTCATATTTTTTATATGTCTCGCATGTCAATAAACACATTAATTATTTTTGTATACCCCTACTGTGTCGAGAGCCTCATTCAAAGTCCCAAAACTCCCTTTTTTCATTTGTATCAGGGATGGAGGCTTATATACGTGCCTCATCTAAAGTCCCAAACCTCTCCTCTTTTTTGTTTAAGGACAAAATAAAATGTAACTTTAGTATCACTTTAAATGTTGCTCTCTTTCTTCGAATGTGCATAAACTTGACTTTTATAATAGTGCATCATTATACATGTGGTACATCAAAATAGAAAACAAAATCAAATACAATGTGCAAACAATACCATCAAAAATAGGCATGAAAAAAATAAATAAAAAAATATATGTTTATTCCATGATGCAAATAATGCTGTGAAACATAACTGTGAGAAATATCAGTCTTTAATTCCCAGGTTGTAGAAATCAATATAAGAGCAAACCAAGGGTTCTCACTGTGAAAATCCACACCACCTATGTATTACAAATCAGTTCTTAACAGAAGACAATGCCCCCCAAAAGAGTGGTCAATATAGGCACATATTTTAGTGGTGGTGTTGTGGTTGATCTTTGGTGGAAGGTTATGGTAATAGTAGGAAATATACAGATATATATATATATATATATATATATATATATATATATATACAGTGGGTACGGAAAGTACTCAGATCCCCTTAAATTTTTAACTCTTTGTTATATTGCAGCCATTTGCTAAAATCATTTAAGTTCATATTTTTTCCTCATTAATGTACACACAGCACCCCATATTGACAGAAAAACACAGAAAAAAACAGAAAAACTTCTTAATATATTTGCAAAAATGTCAACAATTCTGTGTTTTTCTGACAATATGCGGTGCTGTGTGTACATTAATGAGGAAAAATGTTTTACTTAAATAGCTGCAATATAACAAAGAGTGAAAAAATTAAGGGGGTCTGAATACTTTCCGTACCCACTGTGTATATATATATATATATATATATATATATATAAAGATTGGTTACTGTTTTGGGCCAGTTGTCCTTTGATAACAAAAAATAAATAAAAAATCAGGAGATATCTATTACCTTTTACCACCAAATGAAAGCCCAAGTTGTCCTGAACAAATTGGGGGAGCAAAACAAGGCGTAATTCACTTGGATACACTAAGTAGTTGTGATGTTTATGTACAGTTTTACAAACACATGTCAAAGTTGAAAAACTTAGGATTTGTTTTACCCCCCCATCATGAAGGGGTTAGAGCTTACAGTAAAATTATTTTGTGTGCAGCGAACCATTAGAAGTGTTCTTGTTAAATAATATATTATATTGGAGGACAGGTGAAGAGTACTGTATTATTCTTCTCCAAATAACACATACTGTAACTAGCTTATTATGTAGGTGAGGTTGATGCTTATTTCCTGATGTTGCTAATCATCTTATCATCCTAGGATATAGCTTTTAATTTCCTTCCCATAAATCTGGCTAGGAATGCTAATTAAAATCAATATATTCCCAGCAATTAATAAATGATGCTACAGCTACAATTAGAGATTGCAAAGAGACTAATGTGCAGTGGCGTAGCGTGGGGGGTGCGAGGGGGGCCTGGGCCCCGGGCGCAACATTTGGGGAGGCGCAATCCCGCGCCAGTATGTGTCACCGGCGCTACATTATCGTAATTTTAATTTCCGTGACCCCGCGCTCCGGCCACCATGTTTAGTCTTAGGCCGGTCCCTGGTGCCCTTTGATTGGATCAAGTGGTCATGTGCGGCGGGCGAGGCTGGCCTGGCCTATCCTCAATTGCGGGGATCAGGGTTGGCCTTTGCTGCGAGCCGTGTACGCTCACTGTCTTCTCCGCCTCCTCCTCCTCAGGCTCTACGGAATGGATCCGTGATCATGTCCCCGTCGGGGCGGCCCGGGCGTGCAGTGTGACAGGCGGCGGAGTAGGAAGAAAAAAAAGGTGAGAGATTTGTCTCCCTCGTGAGTTTTGCTGCTGGCCCGGGGGGAGTAGGTATTGATCTGGGGAGAGGGATTGAGCAGCCAGAAAGTCAGTGTACTGTAACGATTATGTCTCCATAGTAAAATGCTGGGCCTTGTAGTCCCACCAATGCCTCCTATAGTAAAATGCTGTATCTTGTAGTCCACCTATAGTAAAATGCTGGACCTTGTAGTCCACCAATGCCTCCTATAGTAAAATGCTGGACCTTGTAGTCCACCAATGCCCCTATAGGAAAATGCTGGACCTTGTAGTCCACTAATGCCCCTATAGTAAAATGATGGGCCTTGTAGTCCACCAATGCCTCCTAAAGTAAAATGCTGGACCTTGTAGTCCACCAATGCCTCCTATAGTAAAATGCTGGACCTTGTAGTCCACCAATGCCCCTATAGTAAAATGCTGGACCTTGTAGTCCACCAATACCTCCTATAATAAAATGCTGGGCCTTGTAGTCCACCAAAGCCTCCTATAGAAAAATGCTGGACCTTGTAGTCCACCAATGCCTCTATAGTAAAATGCTGGACCTTGTAGTCCACCAATGCTGTAGTGTCAGTGTGTATTGTGTAGCGGTCAGTGTGTATTGTGTAGTGGTCTGTGTGTATTGTGTAGCGGTCAGTGTGTAGTGGTCTGTTGGTAGTGTATTGTGTAGTGGATAGTGTAGTTTGTGTAGTGGTCAGTATAGGAATCAGGTAGGTTAGTGTAGTGGTCAGTGTGGTGTATTGTGTGGTGTGTATTGGTCTGTGGGTAGAGTATTGTGTAGCGGTCAGTGTGTATTGTGTAGCGGTCAGTATAGGAATCAGGTAGGTTAGTGGGTAGTGTAGTAGTCAGTGTGTAGTGGTCAGTATAGGAATCAGGTAGGTTAGTGGGTAGTGTAGTAGTCAGTGTGTAGTGGTCAGTATAGGAATCAGGTAGGTTAGTGAGTAGTGTAGTAGTCAGTGTGTAGTGGTCAGTATAGGAATCGGGTAGGTCAGTGTAGTGGTCAGTGTGTAGTGTAGTGGTTGCTGTAGGATTCAGGTGGGTTAGTGTAAGGGTCAGTATAGGAATGAGATAGGTCAGTGTAGTGGTAAGTATAGGAATCAGGTAGGTCAGTGTAGTGGTCAGTATACCAATCAGGTAGATTAGTGGTCAGGTAGGTCAGCGTAGAGGTTAGTGTAGTGGTCAGTGTAGGAATCAGGCAGGTCAGTACTATTGTAGGAAGGGAAGGGACTCGGGGAGTGCGAAAAGTCCACAGGATAAGGGGGCGCAAATTACTTACCTTGCCCCGGGGTGCTGACAACCCACGCTATGCCACTGCTAATGTGCACTCTTTCCCGCTATACTGTTCTTTCACTTTCTACACCACAGTGTCCGGGATGGAATCACTCCAAAGGGTTGACTTACCAAAGGAGCATTTTGTCTTATCTCAGCCAGCCTTTGTTTATTTTAAAACATCCAATCAATTGCAGGACAATTATGAAATGGCATTTCTATTCTAGTAATATGATGTTTAAAACAAATATTTTCCAAGAGTGTACACAGTATGAAAATGGCTACTTTAAAGTGGAGTTCCACCCTGAAAAAAAAAATTTCACCAAAAATCTACAAATAAATAAAATAAAATAAAACATTTTACTTACCAGAAATAGCGGTTGCTATGCGGAAGTCCCTAATCTGCCTCTTCATCCTCCGCAGTGGATCTTCTTCCTCATCCTACACTCGGATTCTTCTTGCGAGTGTGTATCCTAGGAGGCAGCCGCCCATTCACAAAGCGCCGTGCGAGTCGCGCATGTGCAGTAGGAAATGGGCAGTGAAGCCGTAAGGCTTCACTGCCTGTTTCCCTTAGTCAGGATGGAGGCGCCGGGACCTGCCAGGACCGAGCGATCGCCGTCGGGGGCCCGACATCGCGGGCGAGTAGGACAGGTAAGTAAAGAAAGTGGGAAAGGTCTGGTGTCCCCAGTAACACACTTTCATCCCTGTAACATGTGATAGAACGGAGGATTCGCCCCGGGACTTTAAATGAAGTGGGTACCGTTGGTAACGCTACCCACTTCATTTAAAGTCCCGGGGCGAATCCTCCGTTCTATCAGTAGGACAGGTAAGTGTCTTTATTAAAAGTCAGCAGCTACAGTGTTAGTAGCTGCTGACTTTAAAAAAAATTAAAAATTGCGGGTGGAATCCCGCTTTAACTATTTAAACTGAGAGGGTCTGCGTTTTTAAAAGATCAGAAGTTTTTGGTAGATGTTGGGGAGATCAACTACTTAGTGGTTATTTGAGGGATTAAAAAGCTATGGCCAGTTATAGGACCCATTAAATTTCTGCAAATCCTTATTGTAGATGTATGTATATATTTTTTGTCAGACAGTGCACCTTGACATGCAGCTGATGTATAGTACTCCTACTGAAATGGAAGCATTGCATACAGTTCAACTCAAGCTGTATCTTAATAGGAAGATACAACATAAGGAGCTTTTTTACACTTTTGATTCAGCTAAACATCATTTACTCTAATATACTCAAATAAAAGTGAGAGCTAGTTTATATGAATCTGATTCTTTAGTTAGAGCGCATATTTAGGAACCAGGCACTAAAAGATGTTGAAATGTTGTAAAAATGAACCCAGGACAGCTTTGTGAAAATTGAGGTCTCTTTAGGATTAATATTTTGTGTAACCAGGTGCTTGGCTAAGAATGGAGAGTGAGAGAAACACTGGCTGCAGCTGCTCTCTGTAGCTGCTACCCTGTGGTGCTAAAGCATTTAACAGCTGTATCAGCAAGAGGAGGGAGCTTCTGAGCAGGAAGAGTTCAATAGACTGAGTCAGGCAGCACTACACTGTGGGAACTGTAGTCCAGAGAGAGAGAGACTCTACTGTAATCAAGAGCTTTTGAACTGCATTTCCCAGAGGGGGGTTGCCAAAAGGAGGGGAAAGAGCTGAATTTTCTCACGCTGTACACATGTGTGCACCATCACTGCTGCATGTCAGCGGCCCCTGGAGCACTGAGTTTGGAAGGGCTGGCAGCCAGGCTCACCTGGGTTAAGAGCAGAGAGTGGACTAATCGCTGTGTATGACTGGATGGTGAGCTGCAAACTCACTGGGACTGGTGTGCTGCTGCTGTTGGTATTTACTATCTGCTGATAGAGAGAGACCTTTAGGAACTGACTATACAGCCAAATAGTATTTTTATTGCTGCCTGCAGGCTTGACTGGGACAATTCTCATGTGCACTAACGATACAACTGGGCCTCAGCGCTAGTTGGCTGAAGAGTTAGGACTAAAGACTCTCCTTTTACAGATGCTACACAGAGACTTTCACCTATTGTTTATGCTAAGAGGTACACCTCAGGGGACATTTCACCATATCCTAGGGTGCATTCTAGACTAGTTAAAGGTGTTATTATTCACATTACAGTTAATGCTTATATGCAATGTGTGACAGGGGTCACTTTGGGCACAGGGTGAGCAAGAAAATAATGGACATTTAGAATATGTCTTGGAATGCCCTTAAAATGGGACAGTGATATTTTTCCACAATATTCCCCAGGATATCTGTAAAGAACTATTTACTGTTTGATTATGAACTCAACAGGTTAACTGAAAAGTGACTCCTTCATGATGTTGGGACACATACTGTTAGATGCTAATGTCACCACATCCAGCCCCCACCTGTGTCTGCTAAGATGTCAGATGTGTATTGGGAGACAGTGAGGCTAGCCTAAAGGTCATGTGTCTGAGTCATCACTGTAGTTAATTAGCTCATGTAAATTAGGTCTGGTCAAAGGTGTATTGTCTGAGGAGCATGTAAGAACCTCCTCTCTGTGTGTATAAAACTGGGAGTTTGTCATTAAAGATTGTCAGTCCAGTTGGAAACTTCATACAGAGTGTTTGTCTCGTATGTTTGGAAGGATTAATCCTATGGGAAGCGGTCGTCTGACTGTGGAGGATCGGCAGTGGATGTGTGTCCAGAGAGGGAATATCCTAAACTGCGTTAACCCCTTTCATACTTGGGGTGCCGTTACACAATGTTTATTGCGGATTTTTCTGCTTCATGATCTCAGTCTACTGGTACAACACTCTTATCTAAGTTACCTTGGCATAGTAATTATACTTTCTGCTTTCTGCTTCAGGCCATCTGTTGATTGCTGTTGGGTGACATCTGAGCATTACCTATGACCACTGCATGATTGAGCCTACTCAGCCATTTGCTCTACATCTCCCTCTCCATCTTGTGACCATCTTGGAGCTGCCGCCCTGGAACCCTCTGGAGAAAGACCCAGGCTGGATTAAAGGGGTTGTAAAGGTTTGTTTTTTATTTTCTAAATAGCTTCCTTTAAGTAAGTGCATTGTTAGTTCACTTACCTGTTCCTACGATTTCCCTTCTCAATGTTATTTTTCTTGGTCTGAATAAATCACTTCCTGTTTCTCCTCATGAAGCTTGCCCCCATCATCCGAACCATTGTGGCTGGGGGTTAGTCATCGTGCTCCCCCCTCCCTTGGGACTACTTCCCTGCGTGGAGACGCTCTGTGTCTACGATGCTGTAGCTCCGCCTCCCATGTCTTGTCTTTATGCAAGCCTGAAATAGAAACGAGAACTATGCTCGTTCTCGTTAGGTGACATGGCGAAAAAGCGGCAATGCGCATGCACGATGCCGCTAAGCCTCAAGGGAAATGTAGTTCCTTTGATGCCGTGATGTCGATTTAGTGAATGCGCTCCGAAAGTAGAGGACAGAATCAATAGAGGATACGATGAGGACGAGAAATAGTATGCTAATTTTAGAGGTAATTACATATTTTAAACAGAAATAACAAATATATTCAATATCTGTATAGAACAGAGATCACTTATAGGCTAAAATTTTTTAACCTTTACAACCCCTTTAAGCCGCAAGCTCATTTAGCTTGCCTTTTGGTAAGCGTGCATTTTATTTGGTGTTTCGGTGCACTGGTGGTGGTGGAACACGCACTTTATCCTTCATGTATACCTGTGTGAATTATGGTCTGCATACATTTAATTTGATTTGCACTGCTCATTGGACGTTTTTTCTGTATTTTGTATATTCACTCACTCAGTTGATATCAAAATTGATTCCCAGATTTTGCAATATTAATTTTTCTATTATTGCCTTTATGGTGATATTTTATTTTTGATTGCTTTCATTAGTAAGCTTATTATCACTCACTCATCAGTTTTTTTCATTTTGGTTTAATTTAGCGCAGCTACTTTTCTTCTTTAGTAATTATACTTTGTCGGAACTATCTTATGTGTATTCAATTATGCTGAAACCACCATTTATTCTAACCCATACCAATACATTCAGCTCATTCACCACTAAACGGTCTTGTGTCTATTTCCTGGTGCTAAATCACAGCCAAGATAAATATATCTATACTCCTGTTCTTATAAGTGCTTGCAGTAAATTTCATTCAACCAGGTGTGTTAGAGGGGCTGAGGCTGTTCTTGGAGTTGAGGTGCATAACAGAGAATCCAAATTACCAAGCGGCTCCTGTGGGGGTAGTGCTATAATTACATGAAGTAAACTAGAATTTTTTTTATTTCATTTGGCTTTAAACAAAGCAATACAGTTCTATTTTGAAGATTTTATACAATGATTACACATTAGGGTAAACAATTGTCTATGTACTGTATGGATGAAAGCTTTAACCTTTTAAAAATGTGTCCTTACATATTGGCTAGCCTATAACTAGACTTTGCGGTAATGTCTTAAATTGACCTCATATGGATCTGGGATACATCTTCCCATGGATTGGCTAGATTCCCATAAACCAAAGGGAAGAGCGGGGAGAGGATAGTGACGTCAATGCGAGAGTTGGAACACACGCCTCAGCGGCGATCCCTATCTACCTACATGTTTGAACTTTTCTACCTTTTTGTAAGTGCTGTTGCTTATAACATTTTAATAAATTAAAACAGTATCATACTATGGATATCTCTCTTTTTATTGGACCATATACCATCAACATACTGAAAGCCTGTTAACTGGAGGAGAAGGAAGGAGTCATAACCATTCATTTGCTAAGGACACACATTATGCTGTTTTGAATCATATTGCTGGTGAGTGGGGAATTCAGGAGGGAAGCATGGAGTGACACCTTGGATTTTCACCACAAAGAGCCTTCAACACTAGCACTTTGTTTGCACTGATGGACTTTGTTTAATATGTGAAAGCAATGCTGAGTTTAATTAAATGTTTGTGGATATCCATTTAATAGCCATAGATCTATAAACAGAATCAGCCACTCAGACAATACCAATGTTAATTAGTCCATATAGGTCAAAAGTTTGGCAGATGGATGGGAAATGGGAGACAGATAAACAGTTTATATAGCACAGTGAAAGCGTAGCATAGTAGAAAGTTAATGTCTTAACGTAACGGCATATGTTCCATCTGTCCCAGCAGTCCCATTCGTTATGACAAATGAAAGGAATCCTCATATCCACACTATATCACTGTCCAAAGGTTCTCACCACTCCAGCGCTAGTGTATCCTGTCTCCCTTGGGTTTCCTCTTTTCACTTCATAGCCATCTGCTATCCATAGTTTAGTCAAGGGCTTTCCGTTTCAATCCAGTCATGCTTTGCTTTGCCTAGGCTAATCCGCCATAGGGTGCAGAGTCAGCAGGGCGACTAGATGGAAGTTGCTGATGCGGACGGGGCCCTGGCTAGTTGACGCTGCTTACGTCAATTCGTTTTGCTCATGTGACCGTGAGCTTCAGTAGGACGAACAGAATGTGCACACCACGACTTTTAAAGGGACAGCAGACCCAATCATACTGGCCAGCAGGGGCATCCCAGTTTCTAAACTGCCATCAGAACAAATTTAAAGCATGTTAAAAATAGAAAGTGTGTCTAGCCTCCTCCTCAATAACCCCACAAAGGGAATAATATTATTGAACAGTGGACCTATCTTTTAATCCTAATAATTCTTACTTTTCATGTCAGAGTTGGAGAGCTTAGCACCGGGGGAGATATTTACACATAGCCGAATATGGCGACTGGCATTTCACAAGTTACCCAAAATTGATTAGGGGGTTCAAGGCTCCAGGAAAACTTTTAGGCGTATCTCTGTATTAAGCCCTTTGGAAGTCTTATAAATATTCAGGCTGTCCACTGTTCTTCCTCCCACTATAATTCTAGATTCCTCTGGAATATAGGGAGAATTAATCAAAGCAATCAACCCCTGCTCCACTGATTACAGAAGAGCTAACTAAATTTAACTAACATCCAACCCTACTCTTGGAGGGTGCTACATGTGTATTATAGCTTCGTATAGTGTTAAGAGTTTTTCTGCTTTCTAATGTTGGCAGAAAAAGCTTGGGTTCTTGCCACTCTTGTAATTGCTAGGTTTTTGAAGGGTGCTAAAGCAACACTCCATAAACTTTCAGGTGTAAGGAATCCCATTTTTTTCTATTTGTCAAAGAATAAGTACGAACATTCAACATGTTTTAGGGATTTAGGTGCACCCTCTTTTGTAGGGCCACAGAAGTATTTAAAAAAAAAAAAAAAACATGATGGGACATGCCTGAAATATTGTAAGTACAGATAAAACTGTTCTTTGGTGTATAGTTTTAACCAACTTTATATAACTTATTTTCCATTAAAAAAAAAAGCTTGATTATATACCTTTATAGTCTCCATTATACACTGTTTACATGTACTGTATATATTGTGTGTAATGAAAAATGAGGAATTGGGATGTGTTTGTTGTAAATGTTAAGTTTGTTGGAAAAATCTGTATAATGTTCCTAAACCCACATTCAGTTCTTTATACATCCATATATCCACCATTCACATTTACATAACTATGACACCCACCAACACCCAAGCTACATTTGAAATGAGACTGTGGTGTTGATAAGCTGTTCATTGTCCAAGGGAATTTGCCCCAAAGCTTACTGCCTACAGTGAAGTTTAACTTTGCACAAAATATACAACAGTGTAATAAAAAAAATAAAACACTTTGCTTGCACATGATGAGTTTATGAAAGTCAATAGAGCTTCACCTCATTCACTAAGCTCTGGAGCAAATCCCCTTGCCAATTACAACTTCCCTTGAAAAGTAAACAGCCTATTTGCCTTTAGTAAATCAACCCTTGCATCTATGACAGTCCCTTAAGAATTGAGCAGATGAAGAAAATAACTCCTGCACAAAAGTTTCCAACTTTGAAACCCAAATCTGAGTCCATATCCAGTCTTGCACCCCCTAAACATTTACAAAGACTTGAACACAATATATCCCTAGTACAGACACTATAAAATTGTTATATCAGTGGCTAAAACATGAAGAAGTTGTACAAATATTTATAAATATAAGTATAATATATATAAAGAAGCTAATTGTTTATATACATACCAACTGGGGACATTTCTGGTACAGAAGCTGTGTATGGTCCATCAAGGAATTTGGGTTCATTGTCATTAATATCTTGAATTTTAATGATAAATTCTGATTCTGGCTCCATAGGCCTGCTAGTCCTTCTGTCCAGAGCCTGGGCTCTGAGAGTATATTGGGCCCTCTCTTCCCGATCCAGTCGCTGTATTGCATGAATGTCACCTGTAGTGTCGTCAATAGTAAACATGGTTCCTGCCCCATCACCAGTCAGAATATATTTAATTGAGCCATCACCTTCATCCATGTCTGAGTGAAGCTAAAAAAAATAAAAAAATGAAAAATTTCAGTCAACTTAAAGCAGACTAGGCAATATAACATGCTCATTTTACAGGAGGCATTATACGCATTCTTTACTTTCACTACTTGAAAAAGTACTTCTAAGTGAGGAAGAAAATGTAAAATATCCCCTGGCTCCCTACAGTGCTTTGTTTACGGCCTAAACAGTTATTTTCCAGGGCTAAGTGCTCTCATATGGCATCAGTGGGGTAGAGTGAATAGCTTTGTGAATAGCTTTGTATATGTTTCACCTTTCTCAGAAACCAGAAAGTTAAAACTTGCACACGACTTTAAAACTCTATTCTAAAAGGTAAGATTAGTGGAAGAACATGGGAATGGAGTTTGGGCTGTTTGCTATAACTCCCTTAAAGCAGAGGTCCCGCGAAAAAAAATAATAATATTAAAAGCCAGCAGCTACAAATACTGCAGCTGCTGACTTTTAATATTAGGACATTTACCTGTCCTGGATTCCATCGATGTCAGCAGCCGAAGCCGAGCAATCACTCGTCTCTCGGCATTGCGGCTTCACTGCCCGGTTCCCTACTGCTCATGCTGTAGTTGCGCGGCGCATTTCACTGATCTTCGCTATCTCCTGGGAGCAGTGTGTTTCCCAGAAGACAGCGGGTGTGACGCAAAGGGGCGTGACTTCCGCGGGAGTCAATACCCGGAAGTGGTGCAAATAACTATTTTATACAGGTATCTGCACCCCCCCATCCCCCTGAAAGGTGCCAAATGTGACACCGGAGGGGGGGTTCCGAAAAGCAGAAGTTCAATTTTTGGGTGGAACTCCGCTTTAAAGCTGAAGTTTTAGTTTGCTTAGTATAGAAAAAATAAAAGTAAAGAACATTACATACTTTTCTTTGCCTATAAAGATTATAGGATTTCAAGTTCAAATTATAGCAAACTACATAAACACCAGTTGTCTAAGTAACCATAGATATTCTGAGGTGACTAGACACTAGGAAACATTTGACTGCAGTGATCTTGTCACATACATCCAGAAAAGCGTTCTGTAAATATTCGGTAAATAATGCATTTCAGTAAAAAGTAGGCAAAAAATATACAAAGATCCTTCAAATTATATTCTTGACTCTACAATACAAAGAGGAAGCAGTGGTAACTGCATAGATGAGTTCTTCTTGGGGCTATGTGCCTGTTTTTTCTTGTTTTTTCTTTGCTATTCACACTAAATAAGTAAACCTTGAAATTTATACTTTAATTAAAGTAGTATTAAAATGATTGTAGATTCTTTTTTTTTTTTTTTTAAATAACAAACATATTATACTAGTCTCCTCTGTGCAGTGGGTTTGCACAGAGCAGCCTGGATCCTGGATCCTCCTCTTCTCCTCTTTGCTGCTCCTGGCCCCTCCCTCCTTTTGAGTGCCCCCTCAGCCAGCAGCTCTCTATGGGGGCACCCGAGCCAGCACTGTGTATCCATTCAAACAGAGAGGCTTTACCTGGTCCCATCCCTCTCTCCCCTGATTGGCTGACTGACTTTGATTGACGGCCGCGGGAGCCAATGGCACCGCTGCTGTGTCTCAGCCAATCAGGATGAGTGTTTCGGATGGCTAGGACACTCGTGGACATTGCTGGAGAGAGATGGGGCTCAGGTAAGTAATTGGGGGAGCTAAAGGGGGCTGCTACACACAAAAGGTGTTTTATCTTAATGCATAGAATGCATCAAGATAAAAAAACCTTCTACCTTTACAACTCCTTTAAACCCAAAACCAAAAATGTAACATATTGTAGCTTACAAATCATTAGAAGTGGTGGGTGCATTTGTTTTCTTTTTTTCCCCTCTATTTTCACCTGGTGATCTGACTATTAGATTAAAATACACTAACAAATTGAAGCCACTTCCCAGCTAACACTTTATTATAAGCAGTTACAGTTTTGTCCTTTTGGGATAAAGGTTTTACATAAATAAATAAATAAAAACGGATCCTTGTAAACACTCCTGATATTGGTAAATGTTTTTTTGCATCTCTGTAACTAATACATTCTGCAGGAGAGCTTGGTCTGGTGAAAAACATCAGACTTACTAATTTGATCACCATATAAAAATAGAAAAAAGAAATCCTAATGCAGCCATTACATCTAAGAATTGGTAAGTTGCAATATAATAAATGTTTGATTTTTGGGTTTAATACTGCTTTATAGTTAGAATTGAAGATTGTTGCTTTGTTTTTGTTTTTTTGTTTTTATTGTGATAAAAACATCAATTTTTTAGGTGTTTGTCTAGATGGGTAAACCACGTTCTGCTTGTCATACACTTCTTTTTTCTGACCTTGTAAAGTACATGTTTTTGGAGAAGATTTACCTGTGTAAAAAATCTGGGATTATCCAGGCACTACAAAATGCTCATCCAACAGCAGTAGCATTCAAAATACGATTTATGAAATCAGGCCTGCACAGAAAGACCTCCTATGTTATGATGTATGAAATCAGGCCTGCACAGAAAGACCTCCTATGTTATGATGTATGAAATCAGGCCTGCACAGAAAGACCTCCTATATTATGATTTATGAAATCAGGCCTGCACAGAAAGACCTCCTATATTATGATTTATGAAATCAGGCCTGCACAGAAAGACCTCCTAATTTGTGATGTATGAAATCAGGCCTGCACAGAAAGACCTCCTAATTTGTGATCTATGAAATCAGGCCTGCACAGAAAGACCTCTTATATTATGATTTATGAAATCAGGCCTGCACAGAAAGACCTCTTATATTATGATTTATGAAATCGGACCTGCACAGAAAGACCTCTTATATTATGATTTATGAAATCAGGCCTGCACAGAAAGACTTCCTATATTATGATTTATGAAATCAGGCCTGCACAGAAAGACCTCTTATATTATGATTTATGAAATCAGGCCTGCACAGAAAGACCTCTTATATTATGATTTATGAAATCAGGCCTGCACAGAAAGACCTCTTATATTATGATTTATGAAATCAAATCAGGCCTGTGCAAAAAGACCTCTTATATTATGATATATGAAATCAGGTCTGCACAGAAAGACCTCTTATATTATGATTTATGAAATCAGGCCTGCACAGAAAGACCTCTTATATTATGATTTATGAAATCAGGCCTGCACAGAAAGACCTCTTATATTACGATTTATGAAATCAAGCCTGCACAGAAAGACTTCCTATATTATGATTTATGAAATCAGGCCTGCACAAAAAGACCTCTTATATTATGATTTATGAAATCAAAACAGGCCTGCGCAAAAAGACCTCTTATATTATGATTTATGAAATCAGGCCTGCACAGAAAGACCTCTTATATTATGATTTATGAAATCGGGCCTGCACAGAAAGACCTCCTATATTATGATTTATGAAATCAGGCCTGCACAGAAAGACCTCTTATATTATGATTTATGAAATCAGGCCTGCACAGAAAGACCTCCTATATTATGATTCATGAAATCAGGCCTGCACAGAAAGACTTCCTATATTATGATTTATGAAATCAGGCCTGCACAAAAACAGCTCTTATATTATGATTTATGAAATCAGGTCTGCACAGAAAGACCTCGTATATTATGATTTATGAAATCGGGCCTGCACAGAAAAACCTCCTATATTATGATTTATGAAATCAGGCCTGCACAGAAAGACCTCTTATATTATGATTTATGAAATCAAGCCTGCACAGAAAGACTTCCTATATTATGATTTATGAAATCAGGCCTGCACAAAAAGACCTCTTATATTATGATTTATGAAATCAAATCAGGCCTGCGCAAAAAGACCTCTTATATTATGATTTATGAAATCAGGTCTGCACAGAAAGACCTCTTATATTATGATTTATGAAATCAGGCCTGCACAGAAAGACCTCTTATATTATGATTTATGAAATCAGGCCTGCACAGAAAGACCTCTTATATTACGATTTATGAAATCAAGCCTGCACAGAAAGACTTCCTATATTATGATTTATGAAATCAGGCCTGCACAAAAAGACCTCTTATATTATGATTTATGAAATCAAAACAGGCCTGCGCAAAAAGACCTCTTATATTATGATTTATGAAATCAGGCCTGCACAGAAAGACCTCTTATATTATGATTTATGAAATCGGGCCTGCACAGAAAGACCTCCTATATTATGATTTATGAAATCAGGCCTGCACAGAAAGACCTCTTATATTATGATTTATGAAATCAGGCCTGCACAGAAAGACCTCCTATATTATGATTTATGAAATCAGGCCTGCACAGAAAGACTTCCTATATTATGATTTATGAAATCAGGCCTGCACAAAAACACCTCTTATATTATGATTTATGAAATCAGGTCTGCATAGAAAGACCTCGTATATTATGATTTATGAAATCGGGCCTGCACAGAAAAACCTCCTATATTATGATTTATGAAATCAAGCCTGCACAGAAAGACTTCCTATATTATGATTTATGAAATCAGGCCTGCACAAAAAGACCTCTTATATTATGATTTATGAAATCAAATCAGGCCTGCGCAAAAAGACCTCTTATATTATGATTTATGAAATCAGGTCTGCACAGAAAGACCTCTTATATTATGATTTATGAAATCGGGCATGCACAGAAAAACCTCCTATATTATGATTTATGAAATCAGGCCTGCACAGAAAGACCTCTTATATTATGATTTATGAAATCAGGCCTGCACAGAAAGACTTCCTATATTATGATTTATGAAATCAGGCCTGCACAAAAAGACCTCTTATATTATGATTTATGAAATCAGGCCTGCACAGAAAGACCTCTTATATTATGATTTATGAAATCAGGCCTGCACAGAAAGACCTCTTATATTATGATTTATGAAATCAGGTCTGCACAGAAAGACCTCCTATATTATGATTTATGAAATCGGGCCTGCACAGAAAAACCTCCTATATTATGATTTATGAAATCAGGCCTGCACAGAAAGACCTCTTATATTATGATTTATGAAATCAGGCCTGCACAGAAAGACTTCCTATATTATGATTTATGAAATCAGGCCTGCACAAAAAGACCTCTTATATTATGATTTATGAAATCAGGCCTGCACAGAAAGACCTCTTATATTATGATTTATGAAATCAGGTCTGCACAGAAAGACCTCTTATATTATGATTTATGAAATCGGGCCTGCACAGAAAAACCTCCTATATTATGATTTATGAAATCAGGCCTGCACAGAAAGACCTCTTATATTATGATTTATGAAATCGGGCCTGCACAGAAAGACCTCCTATATTATGATTTATGAAATCAGGCCTGCACAGAAAGACCTCCTATATTATGATTTATGAAATCAGGCCTGCACAGAAAGACTTCCTATATTATGATTTATGAAATCAGGCCTGCACAAAAACACCTCTTATATTATGATATATGAAATCAGGTCTGCACAGAAAGACCTCTTATATTATGATTTATGAAATCAGGCCTGCACAGAAAGACCTCTTATATTATGATTTATGAAATCAGGTCTGCACAGAAAGACCTCTTATATTATGATTTATGAAATCAGGCCTGCACAGAAAGACCTCCTATATTATGATTTATGAAATCAGGCCTGCACAGAAAGACCTCCTATATTATGATTTATGAAATCAGGCCTGCACAGAAAGACCTCTTATATTATGATTTATGAAATCAGGCCTGCACAGAAAGACCTCCTATATTATGATTTATGAAATCAGGCCTGCACAGAAAGACCTCTTATATTATGATATATGAAATCAGGCCTGCACAGAAAGACCTCCTATATTATGATTTATGAAATCAGGCCTGCACAGAAAGACCTCCTATATTATGATTTATGAAATCAGGCCTGCACAGAAAGACCTCTTATATTATGATTTTGCACGAAAAAGGAGCAGCAGTTGCAAAGATGAGGCCTATTCTATTTTTTTTTTTTCTTAATTCACTCCAAGTAATCACTTGAAAATACACAGTGAACAATGTTCCCTTGTGTGGTGTGTGGCTTATTAAGTGAAGGTTTTAATTAGTCTATTGTAATGATTAAGATCCAATTCTAAACAAGTCAGTAAGAAACAAGTATAATTCCATCATTAATTTATGCACTTAGAAAAAAAAAACAGCTTTCTCAATGTAAGCTAACAAATTAATCCTTCTCTGCAGGAAGCATCTTCATTATTACAAGAGGAAGTACACTGCCATTTCACCAGTTGAAATTAGCATGATAGTAATTAGGAACTGTCACAAGCAAATAGCCTGGAACTATACTGACTGCATACCATAACATAACATACAAGCTCATAGAATTATGACCCCATTGGAGCAAAACTAACAACTAAATGTATATTTTGCTTGGTTAAAGGAGAACGACAGTCAAAACCAATATCTAACAGTACATTATGTAAGTCATAAAGAGAGATTCTTACCTGTGTCTGCATTTGTCTTTCAATTCAATTGTTGATAGAAAAGCTAATAAACAATATGACATTTTGGTTTTCTATAAATCCAATGACAGGCGTGTAACGTTTGGATTCCAGCCTGTGCTTGGGATCCCACGACTGTTGTCCTGGACAAGCACATACTTCATGTATGAGCATAAAGGATGACCCATCTATATTCAGTGTAGGTAGATGGCAGACAGGCCTAAATGTGCTGGAGTTTAAAAACTTCAAACTAGAGTCTTCTTACTCTTGCATTTATAAAGTGCATTGTGGCACATTACCGCATGCACACTAATGTGCTGGATTTTTCACGTTTACTGCATTAAAGCAGGTCACGTTAAAGGCATGTTCCTTTTTTCAATGCACTGCACTATAACATATCCATCTGTGCGTTGCATATTTCCCATTCGTGCACTGGGTGCGCTGTATGGTACATGCCTCGGGGTGCATTTGGTGCCATTTAACCACATAAGGACCGGAAGAATTTACCCCCTTAATGACCAGGCCATTTTTTGCGATACGCACTGCGTCGCTTTAACTGACAATTACGCAGTCGTGCGACGCTGTACCCAAACAAAATTGATGTCCTTTTTCCCCCCACAAATAGAGATTTATTTTGGTGGTATTTGATGACCTCTGCGGTTTTTATTTTTTACGCTACAAACAAAAAAAGAGCGACAATTTTGAAAAAAACAAACAATATTTTTTACTTTTTGCTATAATAAATATCCCCAAAAATATTTTAAAAGAGAACAAACTCCTCCTCAGTTTAGGCCAATATGTATTCTTCTACATATTTTTGGTAAAACAAAACTCACAATAAGCGTCTATTGTTTGGTTTGTGCAAAAGTTATAGCGTCCACAAAATACAGGATAGATTTATGGCATTTTTATTATTAATATTTTTTTTACTATTAATGGCGTTGATCAGCGATTTTTAGTGGGGTTCCGACATTGCGGTGGACAGATCGGACACTTTTGACACTATTTTGGGACCATTGACATTTATACAGCGATCAGAGCTTAAAATAGCCACTGATTACTGTATAAATGTCATTGGCAGGGAAGGGGTTAACACTAGGGGGCGATCAAGGGGTTAAATGTGTGTCCTATGGAGTGTTTCTAACTGTGGGGGGATGGGACTGCCTGGAGGAGGAGACCGATCACTGTTCATAAGCAGTATAAAAAGCAGAGCTGTCTCCTCTCTCCTGACAGAACGGAGATTCTGTCTCTCTCAGACGCAATCGCGGGTGCCCGACAGACATCGCGGCCCCCGGACACGCGCATTGGCTTTGTTGTCGTCTCCCCCCCTGCGCAAAAGTTATAGCGTCTACAAACTATGGAATATTTTTATGGAATTTGTATTTGTTCGTTTTTTTTACTTCTTTTTAATAGTAATGGCAGAGATTAGCAATTTTTAGCAGGACTGCGATATTGCGGCAGATAAATTTCACACCTAACACTCTTAATATTTTTGGGGACCAGTGACACTAATACAGTGGTCTGTGCTAAAAAAAAATGCACTGTCACTGTATTAATGATACTGGCAGGGAAGGAGTTAACTAATGGGGTGATCAAAGGGTTAAGTGTGTCCCTAGGGGGTGCTTTCTAACTGTGGGGAGGTGCTTTGACTGGGGAAAGTCAGAGATCCGTGTTCCTGCTTAGCAGAAACACAAGATCTCTATCTTCCCTTATCACAGACCGCCGTTCTGCCTCTCCTCAGAACGATTGGTGGGTCCCGGCAGACATCGCATCCGCCGCACCCGCTGATTGGCTCCCGCTGTGTGCTCCCGCTGATTGGTTCCCACTGTGTGCCCCACGTGCCCCAGACTCCGTGCACGAAATCACGTACAGGTAGATGATTTCACGCAGGAGGGCCGCCTTGCTGCAGTATATCTGCGTGGGGCGGTCTTTATGCGGTTAAACAAAGATACTGAAAAAATATATAACAAGATGTTAGTTTAATTGATGGTGTTTTAAAGCTAAAAAATATGTGTTGTCTGGCTTAAGTCCAACAAGAGGTGCAGGTCACCTAGTGGACTTATCTTCTTTTTTTTTTTTTACACCTGACACTTCTATGGTACTCTTCGGAGTAAAGCTATCACATACTACCAGACCTCTGACCCTGGACCTTCTGGTATCAACTCCTGTAGCTGCAGAGTCTCTCACAGCCTCTATGCCTCCTTCTGCCCAGTGACAGAGAGTATTGTCTTATGTGAACCTATTAACAGAATAAAAAGCCTTCTGTGAAGGGGCAGTAGAGGGGAGGGGCGGGCAGAACATTGTTTAGAGTGTGGGTTGGAAAAGGGAAGGAACAACTTAATATGCCATGCCACCGACAAGCAAAAAAATTGGGAACCTGGACATGAGGGGTGGTGGGGCAGCATTTACTTGAACCAATTCCCTGTAGTTCCCCCTGCAGCTTCTCCTCCTCTCCCTCCTGCTGACTTTCAGTTGGGGGTTACTGCAGCAGATCGGTTTCAGTAATTGCCACCCCCGCCTCCCTCCTGTCCAGGTACCCCTTCCTTCTGCTGCCTGGGCCTCCTTGTGTGCTCCCCTGGTCCGCCCCCCCTCGCAGTGCCTCCAACTTCCTCTTCTCTCCCTCCCAAAGGCTGCTGCGAAGATACTTTCAGGATAGAGAGTGGGCGTGATCAGTACTGATCACCCACTGTGTTCATTCATAGCTGAAGCATAGTAAACAGTGTTTACTATGCTTCAGTTTGTGATTGAACAGGGAGACTGCATAGAACTCTTCCTGTTCATTCATTCTGTCCAGCTGAGGCTGCAGAGATGGAGTTTGAGGACAAAGTTCTTATTCTTATTCTGTCTCAAAAGTGACACCGACCCCTGATATTTCAACAAAGCCTCCAACAGTGCTATTGTGAAAAAATTGTGAAAAAAAATAGTAATCGAAAAATAAGATTGTACGAAATAACAAAAACAAACAAACAAAAAAATACTGTATATCCACTTGCCGACCGCATAATGAGGTTGGTTATGGTTATATGGCAGGAGAGTGGCTCTCCTGCGCCGGATCACGTATCTAGCACTTTTGGGTAGAGGTTAGTTGATCATTAAGGAGAGAAGCTGGACGGAGCTCTGCATATGTAGAACAGGGAAAGAAAATCCATCACACCCCTTAGTAAAAGCACCACACATCATACACAAAAACACTGGTCTGGCACACATTTAACCCTTTGATCGCACAAATGTTTAACTCCTTCCCAGCCAGCGTCATTAGTACAGCAGTGACAGTGCATATTTTTAGCACTGATCCCTGTTTTAGTGTCACTGGTTCCCACAAAGTGTCAAAAGTGTCAGTTAATGTCAGATTGGCCGCCGCAATATCACAGTCCCGCTATAAGTCGCTGATCGCTGCCATTGCTAGTACAACGAAATATATATTAAAAAAAATCAAAATCAAAATTCCAGTATATATACACCACAGTTTGTAGACGCTATAACTTTTACACAAACCAATTAATATACGCTTATTGGGATTTTTATCTCCAAAATAATGTAGCAGAATACATATTGGCCTAAATTTATGAAGAAATTCGATTTTTTTATTTTATTTTTTATTGGATATGTTTTATAGCAGTTTTCAAAATTGCTGTTCTTTTTTTGCTTATATCGCAAAAAAAATAAAAATCAGTGGTGATCAAATGCCACCAAAAGACAGCTCTATATGGGGAAAGAAAGGACATACCGTATTTATCGGCGTATAACACGCACCGGCGTATAACACGCACCCCAAGTTTAGGAGGGAATTTTAAGGAAAAAAACTTTTAGGAGGGAAATTCAAGGAAAAAAAACTTACATTTAAATGCAGCATGCAGCCTTGCCCAGTGTCCATCTGCAGCCTTGCCCAGTGTCCATCTGCAGCCTTGCCCAGTGTCCATCTGTCCATCTGCAGCCTTGCCCAGTGTCCATCTGTCCATCTGCAGCCTTGCCCAGTGTCCATCGGTCCATCTGCAGCCTTGCCCAGTGTCCATCTGTCCATCTGCAGCCTTGCCCAGTGTCCATCTGTCCATCTGCAGCCTTGCCCAGTGTCCATCTGTCCATCTGCAGCCTTGCCCAGTGTCCATCTGCAGCCTTGCCCAGTGTCCATCTGTCCATCTGCAGCCTTACCCAGTGTCCATCTGTCCATCTGCAGCCTTGCCCAGTGTCCATCTGTCCATCTGCAGCTTTGCCCAGTGCCTTTGCGATCGTGTCAGTCGTGGCGTTTTTTAAAATTTGGCGCCGATTTCTGTGGAGAGGAGCGAGCGGGGCCGAGTGTACTTCGGCTAGACTCGGCTCCTCTCGCAGTCCCGCCCATCTCCACTGACTGCGCCGCTGATGGAGAAAGCCGAGTGTACTTCGGCTAGACTCGGCTCTGCTCACAGTCACAGGCAGGACTGCGAGAGGAGCCGAGACTAGCCGAAGTACACTCGGCTTTCTCTATGTCAGCGGCGCAGTCAGAGATGGGCGGGACTGCGAGAGGAGCCGAGTAAAGCCGATTGTACTTCGGCTTCGGCTCCGCTCGCTCCTCTTGCTCGTTTTCAGCAGGGGAATTCGACGGAGTATCGGCGTATAACACGCACCCACGATTTCCCCCTGATTTTAAGGGGAAAAAAGTGTGTGTTATACGCCGATAAATACGGTACATTTCATTTATGTACAGAGTTGCATGACAATTCAATTGTCAGTTAAAGTAACGCAAGGGGTGTACAACAAAAAATGACCTAGTCATGAAGGCAGGTAAATCTTCCAGAGGTCAAGTGGTTAAATATATATATATATATATATATATATATATATATATATATATATATAATATATATACACATTGACACCGTCCTCTGCTCTACTGACACCGTCCGATGCCCTACTGACACCAACCTCTGCCCTTCTAACACCATCCACTGCCTTACTGACACTGTCCACTGATCTACTGACACCATCCACTGATTTACTGACACTGTCCACACACTGTCCACTGCCCTACTGATACTTTCCACTGCTCTACTGACATTTGTTTTATTATACTTCTCTAAGTTTTCCTTACTATTAAATTAGACCTTGCTAGTTGATAGTTGATCTCGTTCAGGTAGATCTTCACCTCTCAAAGGTTGCCTACCCCTGGTCTAGAGAGTGTAGTGTTGGATGGACTGGTAAACTTAGAGTACATTGGCTTTTCATAAATGACTAAGAACTTAAAGCCCAAATTCAGCTAACACTTTTTTAAGCAGTTACAGAAACAGTCTTTTTTCCTTTTGGGATAACATTTTTACTTAATGAGTGAAAGTTGACCAAAGTAAGCACCCCTGCCAATTTGTCTTAACCCCCTAACTTTCATGTTTGCTGTACAGATTGGTCTGACAAAAAAATAAAAAATAAAATAACAGTAGGATCACCAGATCAAAAACTAAGTTACAGGGGGGACTAAAAAAAAAATAAAAAAAAAAAAATACTGCTTTGTTAATGCAAGTGACAGCCTGCATCATATGTTGTTTATGCTTTTGCCTTTAGAACCTATTTATAGCTAATCTGCGGCAAAGTTATGAATAAAAAACGAATTACTGTACATGTTTAAGGCCCCTTTCACACTGGCACGTTTTTCAGGCGGTTTAGCGCTAATATTAGCGCTGTTATACCGCCTGAAAAAATCGTGCCCTGTAGTCTTCAATGTGAAAGCCCGAAGGCTTTCCACACTGAAGCGGTGCGCTAGCAGGACAGCTCCAAAAGTCCTGCTAGCCGCATCTTTACAGCGGTGAAGGAGCAGTGTGTTCACCGCTCCTTTACCGCAGCTGCCCATTGAAATCAATGGGACACCGCGGTAATACCGCCCGCAAACCGCGGTTTGCGGGCGGTATTAACCCTTTTTCGGCCGCTACCGGGGTTAAATTCACCCCGCTAGCGGCCACATACCGCGGTGATAACGACGGTATAGCGGCGTTGAAAATCGCGCCACTATACCGCCACCGCACCTGCCCGCCCCAGTGTGAAAGGGGCCTTACAAGCATGAAAATAACACTAGAATTGTAAAGACGCGGAACAGTAATTGACTGAAAATTTACAGTCAGAATGATTTCAATTAGGGCCACCATCTGTCTGGTTGACTTGCTAACCCCGCTCTCTTGCCCTCCCATTTGTGACGCTGCAGCTATTCCATTTCAGTCCTCCTACCATCTCAAATGATATCCTTGATGGTCTGTCACATGAACCTTCTGATCTGCTTTGGCTCTCAGTTTACTTAAAGCGGAGGTGCAGCTTCTATTTTTTTTTTTTTAAGTCAGCAGTTACTAACAGTGTAGCTGCTGACTTTGAATAAGGACACTTACCTGTCCTACTCGCCCGTGATGTCGGTCCTGCCACGGCGATCGATCGCTGCTGCCAGGCTCCCGGCTCCTCCACCCTGACTAAGGGAAACAGGTAGTGAAGCCTTACGGCTTCACTGCCCGTTTCCTACTCGCACAGCGCTTTGTGAATGGGCGGCTTGCCTCCTGGGATACACACATTTCCCAGAAGGCAGCGCGCCCCATTCACAAGAAGAGGAAACGGAAGTTCTCAATCCGAGGACAAGGAAGAGGCACAGCAGAAGGCAGATTAGGGGACTTCCGCATAGCAACGGGCATTTCGGGTGAGTATAATTTTTTTTTTTCTATTCATTTTTTTCTTTTTTTTTTTTTGATTTTTAATGTATTTTTTTTTCTGGGTGGACCTCCGCTTTAACAGTGTCTCAACCTGGAAGTGCACTCCCGAGCACTGCTAGGAGGTCATATTATGTCATTGGGAGATATTTACCTTAGGAAGAACCAGGGACAGAGTAAAAAACAGAGGCACACGATTACCATCTATCACTCACACCTGGTTATCCCAAAATAATTTAAGATGGCGTGGTCTGTAATACTTCAAAAGTAATGTTCAGAGCCTAGAGAGGAGAATTATTTAGGCTATACACCACTGTCTTGATGTTACCTATGTCCCTTCATTACCTTTGGGGCAACAATTGGTGTTTCTTTGGCCATAGCTCAGGTTTGCTTTAAATCATACAGACTGCAGGATTTAAGGCAGGTGTAAAGTATGCAGAAAGCTGTACCTGCTTGTTTCCTGCTTTTTGATCCTTGTAGTAAGCATTCGGGATCAAATGACCACACGTATACAGTATGCGTGTAATATATAGAATAACACACCCTGAAATCTTCATTACTTTGTAGGTGAGAAAATTCTGATTCCACTGGTAACCTTATATTTTATGCTAAGATCAACCTGTCAGGACCACTTTTATCAGGAAACTAGCATAAAAATAGCATATTGGCAAACAATTTCCAACCTGGCCAGTAGACATTTGCCCTGACTGAAGTTTTGGCAGATTAAACAATTTACAATGTAACCTGGGCATGTTTTAATCTAGTCTGTAACCTTCACACAATGTCACATTAAAGCTAGGTAATAACCAATGCAGTATATGCTAAGTATGGATTATCTTGTGTTATGTTGGCCATATGTAGCACTACCCCCGTAGGAGCTGCTGGTTTAGATTTGGGTCAATGCACGTTACCCCACCATTCGTTGTCTAGGGGATGAGAGTCTATACACTTCAGGAGAAACCCCAATGTCCACACAAGTTGTAAATCCTTTTTCTTTGCTTTTATTTCACACAAACTTGCAGGGAAAAAGGACGGAGGGTTAGGGGAAGTTCAGGCATGGGATGCAGACCACTGAGGAAGTTCAGGTTTCAAAACTACACTAAACAAAGTACACATACCACTTTCCATCGAGTGGAAGTTGCTCACCCGGATAGACCTCTCTCACCGGCCTACCAGCCGGGGTGGAGCACGGACCCAAAGTCTCTTCCACAGACTTGATGAAAGTAGAACAGATAGACAATCCTCTGCCACAGGATTGGGCAATGTTGACAAATTATAACTTGGTCCTCCACCAAAGGCCAATTTGCAGGTGCACAGCCTGGGGCCAGTAGGCCCTGAGGTGGGAAAACGAGACAGGCAGCGACACACGCCTTGGGCCAGGAGGGCTGCATGGCAAAACGAGCCCAGAACAATGGCGTCTGCCCCTTAAATACCCTTCCCCAGAATGCTCAGTGGGGAAACCACTCCCACTGAGCTGTTCCCGGGGAAAGATACCCAATCCGCTCTGGCTTGGTTGTGTTCCAACACTGGCCTGTGGTGGTAACGCCACATACCGGCGAACAGCGGGAAATCCTTCCAACACAGCCACAGCTGAAACAGAGGCCAATTTAGCCTTTACAATCAGTTCTGAGCCAGTAAGTGGCTCTGATACCCACTAAATTTAAATATAGTGCCTGATCATCAGAAGCAGGGCGCTACACATAGATGGTTTGAACCGGCCAAAATTCGAACCATGCATGGGTAGGCTAATTGTCTATCAACTTGGGTACAACCAGTCGTCCGTATTTTACTTGTGATTATTGCTAGCGGCTGGTATATCACTGTCTTCTCCTGAAGAGGAAGGCTTCCTTCCGCCCTCCCACCAGGAGAAGACAATGGCTGGGCAGGAGGGATTCTCCTGTCAACACTGTCTGTGTTGATAGGGGAATTGAGCAAATTTCTTTCCTTTAACCCATGGTTGCAGAAAAGAAATTCACACCGTGTATGGTCTGCCTTAGAGTGCATAAGTTCTTCTACAGTCATATACTGGTATTGAATACTGCATGCTCATTCTGCTTTTGAGGATGTCGCTTGCCTCTGTTTACAGTTCAAACAAATTCACTTCTGAATAGCAAAGTCACATAATATTTAGCAGTGTGCCATATCAATTTATACACAGGGTGTAAAAAAATGTAACAGTAGCTGTAGATGGCCCTTCAGCTCTTTAGGAGTAACCATGTTTTTTTCAATGTTGTCTTAACATGAGCAATTCACCTTAAACAAAATTACAGTTGTCATTGCTTCCTGTAAGTGAAATATTATACAGATCTGGGTTACTGCAATATCCAGACCTACTTTTTACTATGCTGGGTATAAAAGGATAAAATATATTACAAGTTGATATTAAAGTGTATTTCCAGCCAAAACATTTTCTAGTTTTGAATAGCGTAGGGAAAAGATTCAACGCCTGCCATGTTTTTTTTTGCCTGTCTTTATTCATGCTCGGGAGATTCACTCTCCATGTTTGCCCTTGTATCCATTGTAACTAGGACATAAAATGATGGAGAACACAAAATGTGTGACAAGGTGAGGTGAGACAGTCTATTGCCGTGTACACACGATCGGTTTTACCGATGAAAACAGTCCGATGGACTTTTCTCATCGGACAAACCGATCTTGTATGGGTCCCATCGGTCTTTTTTCTATCGGTGAGAAAAAATAGAACATGTTTTAAATTTATCCAATGGGAAAAAAAACTATAGCAAATTCCGATCGTCTGTGTGGAACTCCATTGGACAAAAAACCCATGCATGCTCAGAATCAAGTTGACGCATGCTCAGAAGCATTGAACTTCATTTTTCTCGGCTTGTCGGAGTGTTTTACGTCACGGCGTTTGGGACAGTCGGATTTTTGACTGATGGTGTGTAGGCAAGACTGATGGAAGTCAGCTTCATCGGATTTCCAATGGAAAAATCCATCTGATTAGAATCCATAGGAAATTCGATCGTGTGTACAGGGCTTATAGGTTTCCCTTTGCTTTGGAGAGATGTCCACTTCATTCTGTAGTGTTGTTGGAATTGGAAGTGAAGGGAAACCATCAACAAAGCTAGGCAACGGTTCTAAACTTTCAATACTCTATCCACAAATAAAAAAGTTACCCTATTGTAACATTTAGACCAATATTTACTATGCAGGGCATATGAATATATTGATATTGAAAGGTACTACAAATAATGTTTTAATCTGTACCCAAAACTTTATTTTGTAGTTATGGTTTACATAAGGATTGGATGTAAGATTTGTATGGCTACTTGTTCCCCCACTGGATGGGGTCACCTTCTGTATTTATTTTGGTGACCACTGTCATTAAGACTAAAGCCCTGTACACACGATCGGATTTCCTATGGATTTTAAACCGATGGATTTTTCCATCGAAAATCCGATGAAGCTGACTTCCGTCAGTCTTGCCTACACACCATCAGTCAAAAATCCGACCGTCCCAAACGCCGTGACGTAAAACACTCCGATGAGCCAAGAAAAATGAAGTTCTATGCTTCTGAGCATGCGTCAACTTGATTCTGAGCATGCGTGGGTTTTTTATCCGATTGAGTTCCCCACAGACGATAGTAATTTGCTATCTTTTTTTTTTCCATCGGATAAATTTAAAACATGTTCTATTTTTTCTCACCGATGGAAAAAAGACAGATGGGGCCCATACACGATCGGTTTGTCCGATGAGAAAAGTCCATCGGACTGTTTTCATCTGTAAAACCGATCGTGTGTACAGGGCTTAAGAGTAATTGGAAATCGGATATTTAACAGTTGTCACTGGAATATGAGATGAAAGGAAATCTTCCAATAGGTACACCTGTTACAATGACAAGAGTGACAGAGGGGGTTTCCGTCAGTTTGGAAATGTTTTCATTCATTTCTCTGTGTCTCAGGAGGGGACATTTTCCTAATAGGTAACAGATACTAATACAAACTTGATTATTTATTTATTTATTTATTTTAAAAGAGAAAAAAAAAAAAAAACAGTTTTGGATAGATACACTATTATCTCTTTAGATGCGATAAATAAATTGTGCAGGATATCCTTGCTGCCTGCATGGTTGAATACCTAGCATCCTGTTTCTTTTTCATTTGCATGTTGCCTATTTCACATAATTTATTTCTCATGCTACTTTGAGCATCTTACCTTGCCAACATACAGCGGGTCTGTTCCTGTATACTCTTCAAGAACAAAGAACTGGTTCCATACCCAGCTTCTTTTCAGGCGGTGATGTGGGAACGGCTTGTTCTCAGTTTTTTCATCCATTTGTTTCATCAGCTGACTTGGAATTCCAAATCCAGCTGCAAAGTCCAGCAGCACCATGTAGTAGATATACAACCCTTGCTGGGCACAGTTCTTCAAATGTCGCATGTTTTAAAAGTTATTTTTTAAATTATTTATAAAAAAAAAAAGAAGAAGAAGAGTAATCCTTGGTGTAAAATAAATAGAAGAAGTAGTAAAAAGATCTTTGATCTTGATTTAGTCTTTTGATAGTTGTCTTAACAGCAGATTCCTACGTAGTTGAGAAAAGAACAGAAAGTTAATATGGTATTTTCAGTTGGAATAATAATATTTTCTTCTACAAAATGTAGAGCCTTTTGCAAGGGCAGCGTGATATTAAAATATGAACAGTGTGTTTAGGAACAAAGGGATCTCTTATCTTCTTATATACAACAAAGTAGCTATGGACGCAGACACATTGGGGGTTGTAGTTAGTGGGGAGGGTTACTTCACTTTGGCTACTTTGATTACAACAGGGTTCCGCTGTATTATTGATTTGCTGTAGTTAACAGCACGCTCTCAAAAATACAGTATTTATGATCTGAGAAGCCTTTTGAAATTGCTGAATATAAGCATTGCCTTCCAGAAAATAGAATACCTACCAAGCAATTTCCAAGGACAGATGCTTTTTTTCTTTTTCTAAATATATATATTTGTTGCCACACAGTTGCACACACCAGTTTTTTATTTTTTTTAGGTGGATCTGTATCATCACTGACCTTAATTATTATTTTATGCAGGCTGGGGCATTCAATTGTCATGGTTCTTTAGGTTCTGCTAATGTGACATAGACAAAGATTTCAATGGTCAGTTAATCATTATGTGATCCACATGGGAGATTGGGGGTTTGATAGTCACATGCCATTGTGTGATATGTGTGGCGGTCAGACGAACAGATTGTCTTTCTTCAAGCTGAACGCTCAGTTTAGGTAAAGGAATGTCGACATCCAATGGAGGGAGCTTTCTCATCAGTCAAGTGGCTTTTGTTGTCATCAAGTCAGATTAGCTGGTGACCTCACTCTGTGCTATTGAGCACAAAAACTTTCTCTTTCACAGTTTTGTGGGGCTTAATGAGGTGGCATTGCACTCAAGTTACTCTGTCAAAACACTCAGAACATCTTTTATAACATTAGGGCTCAAGCTGCTCTGTTTAAAGACCCTCTTCCTCGATTTGCCTTTCTCTCTTATCCTCTTTCCATCTGGCTCCCATAGGCAATTACAGCACCGTTTATTTGGGATTTGGAAAATCTATGACAATACATTTTGTAGCAGCTTTCTATCCTAAATTTATGGTAGCTAGTGAACAGCTGCATGTCTCCAACAAAACATCATGTATACAATTTTCTTTTCCTTTCAATCCTTTAGCATTCAACACAGCTATAAAAAAACAGAGCATACTAAAGTACGTAAGTAGGTTAAGCTTTATTTGTTCGATGAAAAGAATCAACACCAGACATCAAAATGGGAGTGTTACCAACTACAAAATTATATAAAAACAATATGATAAAATTACTATTTCAAGTGTAGCGGGGTCCTAAATTTAGAGGAAGTGTTTGAGTGGTAGTTATGCTCAAACACCCCAATTGTCAGGATTCTATCAATCATTTTTTGTCCGCAGAGAGAGTATTGGTGTATAGTTCCCTGTGGCCTACAGGTGGCGCTGCCATGGTAGGCCGGGGTTGAACCGCTGATACAGTGCTGTACCTTGTGTGTCCCCTCTCAGCAGCCGTACAGTGGGTGTGGCAGGCCTGCTGTGCATGCTGGAAGAGGATATAAAAGGGGCAGACGCTGCCTGTTCGGGGTGTCCGGTCGTCGGGAGTCCTTCTCCCCTGGAGTTGTGTTCCTGTCCGCCCTGGGCACCTTTGTCCCAGGGGCGGAGGTCAGTGAATCGGTCCCAGGCACCTTTAGCCCTGGGACTGCAGCAAAGGCCTTGGGCCCAGCACCTTCGGCTGGGGCCCATCAAGGATCGAGGAATCCCAGGGTGCCACCTTGTGAGGGGACCCGTATCTTGGATGAGGAGGCCGGGGGAGGAACTGTTCCGAGGGACCGGTGAGAAGTCACGGTGAAGGAAGGGGCCCGGTAACTCTCTGGAGGGATGTCTTCTCCTTACAAAGAGGTCACGTTCACCAGGTCTGTGGCAGAGACCAAGTTCACCAGGTCTGTGGCAGAGACCAAGTTCATCCAGTCTGTGGCAGAGACTGTGCGGTTAAGTTAGAGTACCATTTGGCTGCTAGTCCCTACCTAGGGAGACTATCCATTTGTGCTGAGTCTGCTTGAGAAGCCAAGCATTGAAGTGATTACTTTTGTGCCTGGACCTTTCCCACACCTTATGCTGTCCTGTCTTCTTGCTCCAACCTTTATCTATCAGAGACTGTTATTTGCAAAGAGGAAATAAACTCTACGTTGGAGTTGCAGCTGGTGTGGACATTCAAGTCACTGGGGGGAACAAGGACCTATCTCTGCCAATTGTAGAGGTGAGAACCATTCTCTGGAGGATTCTGGTTTCTGGCCGTGGAGACCCGCTAACCACACCGCTCAACCTCTTTACACAGGAGGGTACGGGCTTGTGGCGTGGTGTGCCCTCTCTACCTGCGAGGAGCCACAGGCAGGTGAAGGGGGTGAGGGCGCTACACAAGAAATAAAAACCTTAATCGTCTATCCATCAACATACCTTCTCAATGTTTTTTTTCTGCACTGGTACTAAAGAAATCCAATGAGGTTGATTTACTAAAAGGAACAAAGTTTATTAACTTTGCAAAGTATATTTTGACATTGCAAAGTGAACGCCCCTTTAATTTTACTGAGTGAGGTAAAACTGCATTTACCTCAATATTGTAAAAGCACACTGTCATGTAGTTCATGCAAAGCTGCATACATACAGTCTGCAACCCTTTACATAGTTCTTGTTTTTTGTTTTCCTGTCAGATTTATATGCCCAACTAGTGTTGATCCACTGTACTCTTAAGCCTCATACACACGATCGGATTTCCATCAGAAAAATTTGTGGATTTTCGTCCGAAGGGCGTTGGTCGTGAACTTGTTCTGCATACAGACGGCAGGATTTTTTCAGCCAACATTCACGAAACTACGTGTTTTTTCTGCTCTTTAGCGCCACCCTTTGTGCAACTTCTGCTAATGTTGTCTTATGGTTAGCATTGGTTCGGAGCATGCGTGTTTGTACTTTGGATTTTAGTCAGATGGACTTGTGTACACACGATTGGATAATCCGACAGAACACATTTGTTGTCGGACAATTTGAGAGCATGACCATCCAACGTTTGTTGTTGGAAATTCTGACAACAATTTTCCGATGGAGCATACAGACGGTCGGATTATCTGACAAAACACGTCCATCCACAATTGTTGTCGGAATATCCGATCGTGTGTACGGGCCTTTAGTTAAACAGGAAGATGTACTGTGATAAGTTAATATGTTGTATTGCCATAATAAAATAATAAAAAATAAAAAAATATTGTAAAAGCATTTTTTTTAATTTTCCCTTGCTCATGATTGGGCACTCAGAGTGCTGAGTGTATTTACTAAACTATATGAACGTACTATTTGCAAAGTGGACATTCACTTTGCTAAACGAACAGCCTCTAACCCTTTAGTAAATAACCCTAATGGCTCCATTGACATTTTCTGGCCTTTAAACATAAAAATTATGTTACGGGCATTTAAAAATTACAGACAGCACAATAGCTAAGTGGTTAGCACTTCACTAGCACTCCTAGCAGCACTGGGGTCCCCAGTTTGAATCCCAACCATGACACTACCTGCCTGAAGTTTGCATGTTCTGCTTGTGCCTGTGTGGGTTTCTTCCGGGTACTCCGGTTTCCTCCCACACTTCAAAGACGTGCTGGTAGGTTAATTGAACCCTGTCAAATTTGGCCCTAATATGTGTATGTATGTTAGTTAGGGACCTTAGATTGTAAGGCCTTTGAGGGTAGGGAGTGAAGTGAATGTGCAATATATATGTGAAGTGCTGCGTAAATTGATAGCGCTATATAAGTACCGCTGTGATAATAATTATGTTTTGTGAGGCAATGCTTATAACAGATGATATGCCCTTCAGCATCTGTGGGTGCTTCAAGAGGAGAGCTGAGAAAAATACACATCCATCTTGAAATACTGGTGCCCAGTGTTGAGTTCTTGCACATCAATAGTGGCTTTGGAGGTGGTAGAGTTAGACCCCTTTCACACTGGGGCGCTTTTCAGGCATTTTGGCACTAAAAATAGCACCTGTAACGTGCCTGAAAAGCGACTCTCATGCCACCCCAGCGTCGGCCACTTGTGGGGGTTCAAAGAGCCCCTCTAGTGGCCTAAAAGCGCTGATATAACAGCGGTAAAGCCCCGCTAAAACTAGCAGTGCTTTACAACTAACACCCCCACCCCGCCCCAGTGTTAAAGTAGCCTTAATGCAAAGGACATATATATGCAACATACAAGCCTCTCCATAAGTTGCAACCCCATTTTGGGTCCTTTGGCCCCCTTGCTAGTTCAACACTAGTGATGAGCCGAACACCCCCGGGTTCGGTTCGCACCAGAACCCGCGAACGGACCGAAAGTTCGCGCGAACATTAGAACCCTATTAAATACAATGGATGCGAACGTTCGGATTCTAAAGTGCTAATTATAACGACTATTATCCATGTTATTGTCCGAAACAGAGTTTGGGAACCCGGGTTCTGCACCAGGGGATATGTATCAATGCAAAAAGAAGTTTTAAAAACGGACGTTTTCCGGGAGCAGTCATTTTAATGATGCATAAAGTGAAAAAAAAAAGTCAAATATTCCTTTAAATATTGTACCTGGGGGGTGTCTAAAGTATGCCTGTGAAGTGCCACGTGTTTCCCGTGTTTAGAACTGTCCCTGCACAAAATAACATTTCTAAAGGAAAAAAAGCCATTTAAAACTGCTTGCGGCTTTAATGCAATGTCTGGTCCCGGTAATATGGATGAAAATCTTTAGGAAAAATGGCATAGCTACCCCATCAACCCCCCCCCTACCCCAGCCCATTACCAGCCCCTTTGGGTCTTGTATGGATATTAAGGGGAACCCCGCACACAAAATAAAAAAGCCCCTATATACTCTGAACAGCCGTATACAGGCGGTGCATACAAGACAGGGACTGTAGGTTTGTTCTTCTGTAGAATCTGTTTGTAATTTTGAACAGCTGCATTGTTTAAGTGTAGCTCCATGCCAAATTTTTTTTAGCTTTTTGGAAAACATAGGGAACGGTTATCACCCCTGTCACATTTTTTTTGCTGTCTGTGCCCCTGTTCAGAACATTTCACCTCACTTTGCGTCCCAATGACAACTGTTTTTGAAATGTGGTGTTTTTATTGAAACAAGGATTGGTGATAAAGCATCAGTAGAGAGGAGACACCTTTCTCCCATATTAATTCTTACAGGAGAGAATTTTCCTTCCAAGGGGTAGATTTCCTCTCACTTCCTGTTGTCTTCTTCCGTTTGCAAGTAGTAGTAGTTTGTAAGTTGGATGTTTGAAAGTAGGGACCTTCCGTATATACTCTGCAGAAATTGGCCCCTTAGGTGTTGGTGTTGGCACAACACTGAAAGCACTCACAGTTATTCTTGGTGGGTGCTGGAACGCCCTGCTGTCAAGTATAATATCAGGAATTGTAATAACATATAATTGTTGATCAGTGGTAGTAAAAATTGGGCCTTTGATGGTGGTGCTGGTGCCACAACACTGTAAGGCCTGACAGTTACTCTTGGTGGGCGCAGCAATGGTCCCTGCTGTGAATTATTAGATCAATAATTATAATTGCATGCCCCTGTTGAACAGGGGCTGAAAAACTGGGCCTTTGGTGGTGGTGGTGGTGGTGATGGTGTTGCTGGTGCCACAACACTGTAAGGCCTGACAGTTACTCTTGGTGGGCGCAGCAATGGGCCCTGCTGTGAATTATTAGATCAATAATTATAATTGCATGCCCCTGTTGAACAGGGGCTGAAAAATTGGGCCTTAGGCACTGGTGGCACAACACTGCAACCCCTCACAGATACTGTACTTGGAGCACAGCAATGAGGCCTGTTGCAAAGTATTGCATCAAAAATTTTAATTACACGCCCCTGTTAAATAGGGGCTGAAAAATTGGGCCTTAGCCACTGGTGGCGTCACCCATAAACCAAAATGATCTTCCAAGCTATCATCGTTAATCGTATCATTGAGGAGGAGGAGGAGGATAGCCAGACAACATAACAGCACAGGCACTCTGCATCAGCATCAGTCTTGAAGGGATGTGACATTTTAAAATCAATTAGTCTGTTATATCAGCATCTGGTGTGTGGTAGCTGGTGGTGATCCAAGACTGGTTCATCTTGATGAAAGTCAGTCGATCAACCGAGTCGGTGGACAGGCGCACCCTGTGATCCGTGACAAATCCTCCAGCAGCACTGAATGTGCGTTCTGAAAGAACGCTGGATGCAGGACAGGCCAGTAGCTCAATTGCATACTGTGCAAGCTCTGGCCAGTGATCCATCCTCAAGACTAGTGATGAGCCGAACACCCCCGGGTTCGGTTCGCACCAGAACCCGCGAACGGACCGAAAGTTCGTACGAACATTAGAACCCTATTAAATACAATGGATGCGAACGTTTGAATTCTAAAGTGCTAATTATAACAACTATTATGCATGTTATTGTCCTAAAAAGGGTTTGGGAACCCGGGTTCTGCACCAGGGGACATGTATCAATGCAAAAAGAAGTTTTAAAAACGGTCGTTTTTCGGGAGCAGTCATTTTAATGATGCATAAAGTGAAAAAAAAAGTCAAATATTCCTTTAAATATCGTACCTGGGGGGTGTCTAAAGTATGCCTGTGAAGTGCCACGTGTTTCCCGTGTTTAGAACTGTCCCTGCACAAAATGACACTTCTAAAGGAAAAAAAAGCCATTTAAAACTGCTTGCGGCTTTAATGTAATGTCTGGTCCCGGTAATATGGATGAAAATCTTTAAGAAAAATGGCATAGCTACCCCATGACCCCCCCCCCCTACCCCAGCCCATTACCAGCCCCTTTGGGTCTTGTATGGATATTAAGGGGAACCCCGCACATAAAATAAAAAAGGCCCTATATACTCTGAACAGCCGTATACAGGCGGTGCATACAAGACAGGGACTGTAGGTTTGTTCTTATGTAGAATCTGTTTGTAATTTTGAACAGGTACATTGTTGAAGTGTAGCTCCAGCCCAAAAATCTATTTTTAAACTTTTTGGAAAACATAGGTAAGGGTTATCACCCCTGTAACATTTGTTTTGCTGTCTGTGCCCCTGTTCAGAACATTTCACCTCACTTTCCGTCCCAATGACAACTGTTTTTAAAATGTGGTGTTTTTCTTGAAACAAGGATTGCTGATAAAGCATCAGTACAGAGGAGACACCTTTCTCCCATATTTATTCTTACAGGAGAGAATTTTCCTTCCTAGTGGTAGATTTCCTCTCACTTCCTGTTGTCTTCTTGCGTTTGCAAGTAGGAGTCGTTTGTAAGTTGGATGTTTGAAAGTAGGGACCTGCCGTATATACTCTGCAGAAATAGGCCCCTTAGTTGTTGGTGTTGGCACAACACTGTAAGCACTCACAGTTACTCTTGGTTGGTGCTGGAACGCCCTGCTGTCAACTATTATATCAGGAATTTTAATTACATATAATTGTTGAACAGTGGTAGTAAAAATTGGGCCTTTGATGGTGGTGCTGGTGCCACAACACTGTAAGCCCTGACAGTTACTCTTGGTGGGTGCAGCAATGGGCCCTGCTGTGAATTATTAGATCAAGAATTGTAATTGCATGCCCCTGTTGAACAGGGGCTGAAAAATTGGGTCTTTCGTGGTGGTGGTGGTGGTGGTGGTGGTGTTGCCACAACACTGTAAGCCCTCAGAGTTACTCTTGGTGGGTGCAGCAATGGGCCCTGCTGTGAATTATTAGATCAAGAATTGTAATTGCATGCCCCTGTTGAACAGGGGCTGAAAAATTGGGCCTTAGGCACTGGTGGCACAACACTACAACCCCTCACAGATACGTTACTTGGAGCACAGCAATGAGCCCTGTTGCAAAGTATTGCTTCAAAAATTGTAATGACACGCCCCTGTTAAACAGGGGCTGAAAAATTGGGCCTTAGGCACTGGTGCCACAACACTCCAACCCCTCACAGATACTGTACTTGGAGCACAGCAATGAGCCCTATGGCAAATTATTGCTAAAAAAATTGTAATTACACGCCCCTGTAAAACAGGGGCTGAAAAATTGGGCCTTAGCCACTGGTGGCGGCACCCATAAACAAAAATGATCTTCCAAGCTATCATCATCAATCGTATCATTGAGGACTCGGAGGAGGAGGATAGCCAGTCAACATAACAGCACAGGCACTCAGCATCAGCATCAGTCTTGAAGGGATGTGACATGTTAAAATCAATTAGTCTGTTATATCAGCATCAGGTGTGTGGTAGCTGGTGGTGATCCAAGACTGGTTCATCTTGATGAAAGTCAGTCGATCAACCGAGTCAGTGGACAGGCGCACCCTGTGATCCGTGACAAATCCTCCAGCAGCACTGAATGTGCGTTCCGAAAGAACGCTGGATGCAGGACAGGCCAGTAGCTCAATTGCATACTGTGCAAGCTCTGGCCAGTGATCCATCCTCAAGACCCAGTAAGCCAGAGGATTTTCGGTGGGGAAGGTGTCCAAGTCTGACCTTGCCCCTAGATATTCCTGCACCATGTTTATCAGACGCTGGCGATGGTTGCTGGAACCGATCATACTTTGGGGCTGCGGACTAAAGAATTGTCTGAACGCATCGGTCAGACGGCCACCTTCCCCACCGCTCCTTCTTTGACTGGCCGAAGCCTCAGCAACTCGTTGTCCAGGACCAGGAGTTTGTAACCTCCCAGTCTCTGGGAACGCGTTGCACAGACCTTTCTGCAAGGCCTCCCGGAGTTGTCTCATCCTCTGCTCCCTCTGCGAAGGTAACATAAGGTCCGCAACCTTACCCTTGTACCGTGGATCAAGGAGAGTGGCCAGCCAGTAATGGTCCCTCTCCTTGATCCGAAGAATACGAGGATCCTTCCGCAGACTTTGCAGGATCAGGGAGGCCATGCAGCGTAGGTTTGCTGAGGCATTCGCTCCGGAGTCCTCTGGGTCACTAAGGACGACATGATCCGCAGCCACCTCCTCCCAGCCACGTACAAGTCCACTGGTTTCTTGGGACTGTAAATCATCCCTAAAAGACTGCTGCTGATGATGCTGAGTGCCAGCCTCCACCTCCATGCTGACACAATCCTCCTCCTCCTCCTCCTCCTCCTCCTCTTCCTCTTCCTGTGCGATGGGTGGGACAGAAGGAACACTGTCTGGGTAAAGGGGCCTTGAGAGGCAAGGAAGTCCTCCTCTTCCTGCCTCTGTTCTGCCTCAAGTGCCCTGTCCATTATTCCACGCAGCGTGTGCTCCAACAGGTGGACAAGAGGTACAGTGTCACTGATGCATGCACTGTCACTGCTCACCATCCTCGTGGCCTCCTCAAATGGTGCCAGGACAGTGCATGCATCCCTGATCATGCCCCACTGGCGTGGAGAAAAAAAACCAAGCTCCCCTGACCCTGTCCTGGTGCCGTAGTCGCACAGGTACTCATTGATGGCCCTCTGCTGCGTGTGCAGCCGCTGCAGCATGGCCAACGTTGAGTTCCACCTGGTGGGCATGTCACATATAAGGCGGTTCTTGGGCAGGTTCAACTCCTTTTGCAGCTCAGCCAGGCGAGCACTGGCATTATAAGATCTGCGGAAATGCACACAGACTTTCCTGGCCTGCCTCAGGACATCCTGTAAGCCCGGGTACCTGCCCAAGAACCGCTGCACCACCAGGTTAAGGACGTGAGCCACACAGGGCACATGGGTCAGTTGTCCCTGTCGGAGGGCGGAGAGGAGGTTGGTGCCGTTGTCGCAAACCACCATTCCTGGCTTAAGCTGGCGTGGCGTCAACCACCTCTCGGCCTGGCCCTGCAGAGCAGACAGGACCTCTGCCCCAGTGTGGCTTCTGTCCCCCAAACACACCAGCGCAAGCACGGCATGGCATCTTTTTGCCTGCGTACTTGCGTAGCCCCGTGAACGGCTACGGAGAACCGCTGGTTCATAGGACAAACCACAGGAAGAGGCCATGGAGGAAGAAGAAGAGGAGGGGGTGGAGGAGAGAGGTGTGTCATCACAACCAGTAGTAGCATTTTGGAGGCGTGGCGGTGGAACAACCTCCAACACTACTGCACCTTGTCCTGCATCCTTCCCAGCTGCCAAAAGAGTGACCCAATGGGCCGTGAAAGAAAGGTAACGTCCCTGTCCATGCCTGCTGGACCATGAGTCAGCGGTAATATGCACCTTACCGCTGACCGCCCTGTCCAGCGAGGCCAAGACATTGCCTTCCACATGCCGGTAGAGAGCCGGAATAGCCTTCCGTGAGAAAAAGTGGCGTTTGGGAACCTGCCACTGAGGAACCGCACATTGCACAAACTCACGGAAGGGGGCCGAGTCTACCAACTGAAAAGGCAGCAGTTGAAGCGCTAGCAATTTAGCCAAGCTAGCATTCAACCGCTGGGCATGTGGATGGCTGGGAGTGAACTTCTTTCGACGGTCCAGCAGCTGGGGCAGGGAAATTTGCCTGCTAGAATCGGACGTCGGTGTACTGCTAGCAGAGTGGCCGCAAGTACTTGGCTGTGACACACCTAATTCTACACCTTCATTCCTCTCAGTGCATGTTTCAGAGAGGACTGAAGTTATAGTGGGGTTGGAGATCCCAGCTGATGCGGTGCAAGGAGAGGTCCGCTTTGTTCTTTGGTGTGGGTCTTTGAGGTAGGCTTGCCAACGAGCTGCATGGCAGGTCAACATATGTCTGGTCAGGCATGTGGTACCCAAGCGGCTGATGTTTTGGCCACGCGATATACGCTTGAGACATATGTTGCAAACAGCAGCTGTGCGATCTGATGCACTAGCCTCAAAAAAGGCCCACACCAAGGAACTTTTTGAATGACGGGCAGAGGCAGCGCCCTGCACAGGCGGAGCTCTGCGGTGTGATTCCGTCGGTGTACTGCCCTTACGCTGGCCACCAAAGGGCATCCTGCCTCGTTGGAGATGTGCCTCCTCCTCATCCTCCTCCTCCTCCTCTCTCCTATTAGGCACCCACGTGGAGTCAGTGACCTCATCATCCCCTCCCTCCTCATCACTGGAGCCAATCTGGCAGTATGCTGCAGCTGCTGGAACATGACTGCCAGATTGGTGTCCTTCTTGAGCATCCCCTCTGTCTGCTCTCACGCTACTGCCTTCCTGTAGCTGGGTTTCATCATCAGACCCTTCGAAACGCTGGGCATCCTCCTGGAGCATGTACCCAACACTGTGCTCAAACAGTTCGGGGGACTCCTCAGGAGGAGGACATGGTGGGTCTAGGGAAGGAGTGACTGATGATGAGTCTGACATTGATACCAGGGAAGAGGACGCTTTGGCAGCTGCTTTGCCAGTACCCTGAGCCTGGGTGAGAGAGGATGAGGAGGAGGAGGAGGGCTTGGTCATCCACTCTACCAAGTCTTCGGCATGATGTGGCTCAACATGTCCAGCTGCCGAAAACAAGGACAAGCGTGTCCCATGGCCATGTGCTGATGACAATGCACCGCGTCCACGACCAGCACTGTTGCCCCCAGACACAGAGCCTGCTTGCCCTCTTTTATTGCCTCCTGACTGTCTGCCTCTCCTTGTTTGCCTTCCAGACATTCTAATAGATGGCCTGCAGGGAGATGGGAAAAAAGCAATAAGGGCTACCTTCAGGTGTCCTTCTCTGTCCCTTTACTTAAGGATTTCTAAATATGGTTGAGGATTATTGCTTTTGCACAGAATAGCACAACGACAATTTCCCTGACTGTCCAAAAAACAAGGATTTCAAAGATGGTTGATGAGGAATGCTTTGGCACACTATAGCACAAGGAGAATTCCCCTCACTTTCCTTCTTTGTCCCTAGAAACAAGGACTGGCACAGTGAAAGAAACTGACACTCTCCCTACCTACAGTTTTCTGTCCCTAGAAAAAATGTTTTTTTAAAGCACACTATAGCACAAGGAGAATTCCCCTCACTTTCCTTCTTTGTCCCTAGAAACAAGGACTGGCACAGTGAAAGAAACTGACACTCTCCCTACCTACAGTTTTCTGTCCCTAGAAAAAATGTTTTTTTAAAGCACACTATAGCACAAGGAGAATTCCCCTCACTTTCCTTCTTTGTCCCTAGAAACAAGGACTGGCACAGTGAAAGAAACTGACACTCTCCCTACCTAAAGTTTTCTGTCCCTAGAAAAAATGTTTTTTTAAAGCACACTATAGCACAAGGAGAATTCATCTCACTTTCCTTCTTTGTCCCTAGAAACAAGGACTGGCACAGTGAAAGAAACTGACACTCTCCCTACCTACAGTTTTCTGTCCCTAGAAAAAATGTTTTTTTAAAGCACACTATAGCACAAGGAGAATTCCCCTCACTTTCCTTCTTTCTCCCTAGAAACAAGGACTGGCACAGTGAAAGAAACTGACACTCTCCCTACCTACAGTTTTCTGTCCCTAGAAAAAATGTTTTTTTAAAGCACACTATAGCACAAGGAGAATTCCCCTCACTTTCCTTCTTTGTCCCTAGAAACAAGGACTGGCACAGTGAAAGAAACTGACACTCTCCCTACCTACAGTTTTCTGTCCCTAGAATTTTTTTTTTTTTAAAGCACACTATAGCACAAGGAGAATTCCCCTCACTTTCCTTCTTTGTCCCTAGAAACAAGGACTGGCACAGTGAAAGAAACTGACACTCTCCCTACCTACAGTTTTCTGTCCCTAGAAAAAATGTTTTTTTAAAGCACACTATAGCACAAGGAGAATTCCCCTCACTTTCCTTCTTTGTCCCTAGAAACAAGGACTGGCACAGTGAAAGAAACTGACACTCTCCCTACCTACAGTTTTCTGTCCCTAGAAAAAATGTTTTTTTAAAGCACACTATAGCACAAGGAGAATTCCCCTCACTTTCCTTCTTTGTCCCTAGAAACAAGGACTGGCACAGTGAAAGAAACTGACACTCTCCCTACCTACAGTTTTCTGTCCCTAGAAAAAATGTTTTTTTAAAGCACACTATAGCACAAGGAGAATTCCCCTCACTTTCCTTCTTTGTCCCTAGAAACAAGGACTGGCACAGTGAAAGAAACTGACACTCTCCCTACCTACAGTTTTCTGTCCCTAGAAAAAATGTTTTTTCAAAGCACACTATAGCACAAGGAGAATTCCCCTCACTTTCCTTCTTTGTCCCTAGAAACAAGGACTGGCACAGTGAAAGAAACTGACACTCTCCCTACCTACAGTTTTCTGTCCCTAGAAAAAATGTTTTTTTAAAGCACACTATAGCACAAGGAGAATTCCCCTCACTTTCCTTCTTTGTCCCTAGAAACAAGGACTGGCACAGTGAAAGAAACTGACACTCTCCCTACCTACAGTTTTCTGTCCCTAGAAAAAATGTTTTTTTAAAGCACACTATAGCACAAGGAGAAATCCCCTCACTTTCCTTCTTCGTCCCTAGAAACAAGGACTGGCACAGTGAAAGAAACTGACACTCTCCCTACTTACAGTTTTCTGTCCCTAGAAAAAATGTTTTTTTAAAGCACACTATAGCACAAGGAGAATTCCCCTCACTTTCCTTCTTTGTCCCTAGAAACAAGGACTGGCACAGTGAAAGAAACTGACACTCTCCCTACCTACAGTTTTCTGTCCCTAGAAAAAATGTTTTTTTAAAGCACACTATAGCACAAGGAGAAATCCCCTCACTTTCCTTCTTTGTCCCTAGAAACAAGGACTGGCACAGTGAAAGAAACTGACACTCTCCCTACCTACAGTTTTCTGTCCCTAGAAAAAATGTTTTTTTAAAGCACACTATAGCACAAGGAGAATTCCCCTCACTTTCCTTCTTTGTCCCTAGAAACAAGGACTGGCACAGTGAAAGAAACTGACACTCTCCCTACCTACAGTTTTCTGTCCCTAGAAAAAATGTTTTTTTAAAGCACACTATAGCACAAGGAGAATTCCCCTCACTTTCCTTCTTTGTCCCTAGAAACAAGGACTGGCACAGTGAAATAAACTGACACTCTCCCTACCTACAGTTTTCTGTCCCTAGAAAAAATGTTTTTTTAAAGCACACTATAGCACAAGGAGAAATCCCCTCACTTTCCTTCTTTGTCCCTAGAAACAAGGACTGGCACAGTGAAAGAAACTGACACTCTCCCTACCTACAGTTTTCTGTCCCTAGAAAAAATGTTTTTTTAAAGCACACTATAGCACAAGGAGAATTCCCCTCACTTTCCTTCTTTGTCCCTAGAAACAAGGACTGGCACAGTGAAAGAAACTGACACTCTCCCTACCTACAGTTTTCTGTCCCTAGAAAAAATGTTTTTTTAAAGCACACTATAGCACAAGGAGAAATCCCCTCACTTTCCTTCTTTGTCCCTAGAAACAAGGACTCGCACAGTAAAACACACTGACACTCTCCCTACCTATCCTTCTCTTTCCCTAAACTAAAGGAATCCAGGTTAAGCAAGAAAGAAATAAATGTCACTGTCCCTGCCTATGCTTGTCTTTCCCTGCTCCGGAACACACTACACTAGGCCGCCGTTCTGGCGGCCTTTTATAGTGTGGGGCGTGTACTAAACACCCTCAGCAATAATTGGCCACAGGCATCCTGCCTGTGGCCAATCATTGCTCTCCTCGCTGCCGGCGCTGTGATTGGCCAAGCATGCGGGGTCACAGTGCATGCTTGGCCAATCACAGCGCCTGGATGACACTGCGATGGCGTAGTGCATTGTGGGCCGTTCGCGTCACTCGAATTTGGCGCGAACGGCCCAAATCGTTCGATCTTCGTCGAACGATCGAACAGCCGATGTTCGAGTCGAACGTATGTTCGACTCGAACACGAAGCTCATCCCTACTCAAGACCCAGAAAGCCAGAGGATTTTCGGTGGGGAAGGTGTCCAAGTCTGACCTTGCCCCTAGGTATTCCTGCACCATGTATATCAGACGCTGGCGATGGTTGCTGGAACCGATCATACTTTGGGGCTGCGGACTAAAGAATTGTCTGAACGCATCGGTCAGACGGCCACCTTCCCCACCGCTCCTTCTTTGACTGCCCGAAGCCTCAGCAACTCGTTGTCCAGGACCAGGAGTTTGTAACCTCCCAGTCTCTGGGAACGCGTTGCACAGACCTTTCTGCAAGGCCTCCCGGAGTTGTCTCATCCTCTGCTCCCTCTGCGACGGTACGATAAGGTCCGCAACCTTACCCTTGTACCGTGGATCAAGGAGAGTGGCCAGCCAGTAATGGTCCCTCTCCTTGATCCGAAGAATACGAGGATCCTTCCGCAGACTTTGCAGGATCAGGGAGGCCATGCAGCGTAGGTTAGCTGAGGCATTCAGTCCGGAGTCCTCTGGGTCACTAAGGACGACATGATCCGCAGCCACCTCCTCCCAGCCACGTACAAGTCCACTGGTTTCTTGGGACTGTAAATCATCCCTAAAAGACTGCTGCTGATGATGCTGAGTGCCAGCCTCCACCTCCATGCTGACACAATCCTCCTCCTCCTCCTCCTCCTCCTCCTCCTCCTCTTCCTGTGCAATGGGTGGGACAGAAGGAACACTGTCTGGGTAAAGGGGGCCTTGAGAGGCAAGGAAGTCCTCCTCTTCCTGCCTCTGTTCTGCCTCAAGTGCCCTGTCCATTATTCCACGCAGCGTGTGCTCCAACAGGTGGACAAGAGGTACAGTGTCACTGATGCATGCACTGTCACTGCTCACCATCCTCGTGGCCTCCTCAAATGGTGCCAGGACAGTGCATGCATCCCTGATCATGCCCCACTGGCGTGGTGAAAAAAACCAGAGCCCCCTGACCCTGTCCTGGTGCCGTAGTCGCACAGGTACTCATTGATGGCCCTCTGCTGCGTGTGCAGCCGCTGCAGCATGGCCAACGTTGAGTTCCACCTGGTGGGCATGTCACATATAAGGCGGTTCTTGGGCAGGTTCAACTCCTTTTGAAGCTCAGCCAGGCGAGCACTGGCATTATAAGATCTGCGGAAATGCACACAGACTTTCCTGGCCTGCCTCAGGACATCCTGTAAGCCCGGGTACCTGCCCAAGAACCGCTGCACCACCAGGTTAAGGACGTGAGCCATACAGGGCACATGGGTCAGTTGTCCCTGTCGGAGGGCGGAGAGGAGGTTGGTGCCATTGTCGCAAACCACCATTCCTGGCTTAAGCTGGCGTGGCGTCAACCACCTCTCGGCCTGCCCCTGCAGAGCAGACAGGACCTCTGCCCCAGTATGGCTCCTGTCCCCCAAACACACCAGCGCAAGCACGGCATGGCATCTTTTTGCCTGCGTACTTGCGTAGCCCCTTGAACGCCTACGGAGCACCGCTGGTTCCGAGGACAAACCACAGGAAGAGGCCATGGAGGAAGAAGAAGAGGAGGGGGTGGAGGAGAGAGGTGTGTCACAACCAGTAGTAGCATTTTGGAGGCGTGGGGGTGGAACAACCTCCAACACTACTGCACCTTGTCCTGCATCCTTCCCAGCTGCCAAAAGAGTGACCCAATGGGCCGTGAAAGAAAGGTAACATCCCTGTCCATGCCTGCTGGACCATGAGTCAGCGGTAATATGCACCTTACCGCTGACCGCCCTGTCCAGCGAGGCCAAGACATTGCCTTCCACATGCCTGTAGAGAGCCGGAATAGCCTTCCGTGCGAAAAAGTGTCGTTTGGGAACCTGCCACTGAGGAACCGCACATTGCACAAACTCACGGAAGGGGGCCGAGTCTACCAACTGAAAAGGCAGCAGTTGAAGCGCTAGCAATTTAGCCAAGCTAGCATTCAACCGCTGGGCATGTGGATGGCTGGGAGTGAACTTCTTTTGACGGTCCAGCAGCTGGGGCAGGGAAATTTGCCTGCTAGAATCGGACATTGGTGTACTGCTAGCAGAGTGCCCGCAAGTACTTGCCTGTGACACACCTAATTCTACACCTTCATTCCTCTCAGAGCAGGTTTCAGAGAGGAGTGAAGGTATAGTGGGGTTGGAGATCCCAGCTGATGCGGTGCAAGAAGAGGTCAGCTTTGTTCTTTGGTGTGGGTCTTTAAGGTAGGCTTGCCAACGAGCTGCATGGCAGGTCAACATATGTCTGATCAAGCATGTGGTGCCCAAGCGGCTGATGTTTTGGCCACGCGATATACGCTTGAGACATATGTTGCAAACAGCAGCTGTGCGATCTGATGCACTCGCCTCAAAAAAGGCCCACACCAAAGAACTTTTTGAATGACGGGCAGAGGCAGCGCCCTGCACAGGCGGAGCTCTGCGGTGTGATTCCGTCGGTGTGCTGCCCATGCGCTGGCCACTCAAGGGCATCCTGCCTCGTTGGAGATGTGCCTCCTCCTCATCCTCCTCCTCCTCCTCTCTCCTATTAGGCACCCACGTGGAGTCAGTGACCTCATCATCCCCTCCCTCCTCATCACTGGAGCCAATCTGGCAGTATGCTGCAGCTGCTGGAACATGACTGCCAGATTGGTGTCCTTCTTGAGCATCCCCTCTCTCTGCTCTCACGCTGCTGCCTTCCTCTAGCTGGGTATCATCATCAGATCCTTCCAAAAGCTGGGCATCCTCCTGGAGCATGTACCCAACACTGTGCTCAAACAGTTCGGGGGACTCCTCAGGAGGAGGGCATGGTGGGTCTAGGGAAGGATTGACTAATGAAGATAATGATACTAGAGAAGAGGACGCTTTGGCAGCTGCTTTGCCACTACCCTGAGCCTGGGTGAGAGAGGATGAGGAGGATGAGGTGGGCTTGGTCATCCACTCTACCAAGTCTTCGGCATGATGTGGCTCAACATGTCCAGCTGCCGAAAACAAGGACAAGCGTGTCCCATGGCCATGTGCTGATGACAATGCACCGCGTACACGACCAGCACTGTTGCCCCCAGACACAGAGCCTGCTTGCCCTCTTTTTTTGCCTCCTGACTGTCTGCCTCTCCTTGGTTGCCTTCCAGACATTTTAATGGATGGCCTGCAGGGAGATGGGAAAAACAGCAATAAGGGCTACCTTCAGGTGTATATTGTGCAGGAGGCTTAGCAACAATGACACTGACACTGTCCCCTGCCTATCCTTCTCTGTCCCTAAACACAAGGATTGAAAATATGGTTCAGCAAAAAAGTTTTAGAACAGAATAGCACACTGACACTTTCCCTCACTGTCCTACTCTGTCCCTCCCTACAAACAAGATTTAGCACAGAATAGCACACTGATAATTTCTACGAGTGTCCTTCTCTGTCCCTCAACTCAGGGATTGAAAATATGGAACAGCAAAATAGTTTTAGAACAGAATAGCACACTGTCAGTTTCCCTCACTGTAGCTCTCTGTCCCTCAACTCAAGGATTGAAAATATGGAACAGCAAAATTGATTTAGAACAGAATAGCACACTGTCAGTTTCACTCACTGTACCTCTCTGTCCCTCAACTCAAGGATTGAAAATATGGTTCAGCAAAATAGTTTTAGAACACAATAGCACACTGACACTTTCCCTCACTGTAGCTCTCTGTCCCTCAACTCAAGGATTGAAAATATGGTTCAGCAAAATAGTTTTAGAACAGAATAGCACACTGTCAGTTTCCCTCACTGTAGCTCTCTGTCCCTCAACTCAAGGATTGAAAATATGGAACAGCAAAATTTATTTAGAACAGAATAGCACACTGTCAGTTTCACTCACTGTACCTCTCTGTCCCTCAACTCAAGGATTGAAAATATGGTTCAGCAAAATAGTTTTAGAACACAATAGCACACTGACACTTTCCCTCACTGTAGCTCTCTGTCCCTCAACTCAAGGATTGAAAATATGGTTCAGCAAAATAGTTTTAGAACAGAATAGCACACTGTCAGTTTCCCTCACTGTAGCTCTCTGTCCCTCAACTCAAGGATTGAAAATATGGAACAGCAAAATTGATTTAGAACAGAATAGCACACTGTCAGTTTCACTCACTGTACCTCTCTGTCCCTCAACTCAAGGATTGAAAATATGGTTCAGCAAAATAGTTTTAGAACACAATAGCACACTGTCAGTTTCCCTCACTGTAGCTCTCTGTCCCTCAACTCAAGGATTGAAAATATGGAACAGCAAAATTGATTTAGAACAGAATAGCACACTGTCAGTTTCACTCACTGTACCTCTCTGTCCCTCAACTCAAGGATTGAAAATATGGAACAGCAAAATTGATTTAGAACAGAATAGCACACTGTCAGTTTCACTTACTGTACCTCTCTGTCCCTCAACTCAAGGATTGAAAATATGGTTCAGCAAAATAGTTTTAGAACAGAATAGCACACTGTCAGTTTCCCTCACTGTAGCTCTCTGTCCCTCAACTCAAGGATTGAAAATATGGTTCAGCAAAATAGTTTTAGTACACAATAGCACACTGACACTTTCCCTCACTGTAGCTCTCTGTCCCTCAACTCAAGGATTGAAAATATGGTTCAGCAAAATAGTTTTAGAACAGAATAGCACACTGTCAGTTTCCCTCACTGTACCTCTCTGTCCCTACAAACAAGGATTAGCACAGAATAGCACACTGTCACTGACACTCTCCCTACCTATCCTTATTTGTCCCTAAACACAAGGAATCCAGGATTATGTAAAGGAAAAAAAATGACACTGTCCCTGCCTATGCTTCTCTTTCCCTGCTCCGGAACACACTACACAAGGCCGCCGCGCTGGCGGCCTTTTATAGTGTGGGGCGTGTACTAAACCGGGTAAACCCCATCAGCAATAATTGGCCACAGGCATCCTGCCTGTGGCCAATCATTGCTCTCCTCGCTGCCGGCGCTGTGATTGGCCAAGCATGCGGGGTCACAGTGCATGCTTGGCCAATCACAGCGCCTGGATGACACTGCGATGGCGTAGTGCATTGTGGGCCGTTCGCGTCACTCGAATTTGGCGCGAACGGCCCAAATCGTTCGATCTTCGTCGAACGATTGAACAGCCGATGTTCGAGTCGAACGTATGTTCGACTCGAACACGAAGCTCATCCCTATTCAACACAGCACATTATATGCTTAAAAATAGACAAACACGTTGGGAATTTGTATTAACATTTTTCTACATTCTCTGTTACAAAAAAACAATTCTAATCCTTCTTGTTTAGTGTTTTCATTTAAATGGACCCCATTACTCTTTCACAGCATCCAAGTATAACGTGGCAAAGTTCAACTGGACGGATGCTTGGACATTTTCACCATTATGTTCATACAAATGAAGCAGTGTTTGGACAACATATAATAGCACAGATCTTGGCTTTCAGTGCAGTGACTTTAAAAATGACCCACTGCATGGAGCTATTCCTTTGATTTAAATGGGAAATCAAGTTATTTGCATGTCACAGTGTTGGGACGGGGAATGCATTGTACTGTGAATCTTATCTATTAGTGACTTCTTGTACAGTTCAGCTAGTGAATTCCCACCCACACGCTGAGTCTTCCTTATACATAGACCTATTGTGGCTGCAGCTCCAAGAGCCCATTCATGACCCCCATGTGTCTGAACTGTGTGTTTTATATCAGTGAAGCAGGAAGAGTGTTATAAACAGTAGCCTCCAATTCTAGATCTCTAGTAATCCTAATTGATTCAAACAGGTAATGTTTACCTTATAACATACTCCTCAAACCAGCTTCCACTCCTTAAGCCGCGTACACACGATCGGTTTTACCGATGAAAACAGTCCGATGGACTTTTCTCATCGGACAAACCGATCGTGTATGGGCCCCATCAGTCTTTTTTCCATCGGTGAGAAAAAATAGAACATGTTTTAAATGTATCCGATGGGAAAAAAAACTATAGCAAATTCCGATCGTCTGTGTGGAACTCCATGGGACAAAAAACCCACACATGCTCAGAATCAAGTCGACGCATGCTCAGAAGCATTGAACTTAATTTTTCTCGGCTCATCTGAGTATTTTACGTCACCGCGTTTGAAACGGTCGGTTTTTTGGATTAGAATCCATAGGATATCCGATCGTGTGTACAGGGCTTAACTGTTTTCATGTGTTCCTCTATATATGCTACATGATTTTTATGGCCTTACATGTAAACTTTTTTTTTTTTTCCATAAATTTTTTATTGTAATCAAAAACAGGTAAATGTTTATAGTTTGAACAGCATGTACATCATACAAAAAGAAAAACAGTGTTGTGAATTACAAATGTCCTTCAAGTATTTTCATGTACCAGAGAAATAAACAGAATGCAAAACAATCAGGGAATCCTAAGAGCATAATCTCTATTTGGCACGTTGGGGCCCGATTCCGAAAGCGAAAACGGGAAGAAGTGAGGAAGGAAATAGACATAAAGGCTGAAAAGACGGAAAAAGAGGGAGAGAGAAGAGAGAAAGAGAGAAGAAAATAATAATGATAAAAAAAAATAAAAAAAATAAAACGAGGGGAGGAGGGAGGAGAGAGAGAAACAGCAGGGAAGGGGGAAAGAAAGGTGAAGGAGTGACACAGGGAAGAGGAGGTAAACTTTTTTTATTTAATAAGTGCAAATTTAGCTGGCAACTGATTTAATCCACATAATATATTGTTCCACTTCCATCCTATTGATCAATTTGTGGTGCCTTACAAGAACATAAATGTGTACTTAAAATATTTATTTTTAAAGTGATACTAAAGTCTCATATTTTTTTTGTTTAAAAATAACAAACATGTTACAGTAGGTGACCGCGATATTGTGTCAATCTCAACGCTTTTATCTGCGAGATTGACCACCTACGAGCCCTGTCGCGGGAGCCAGCGCCGAGCTGGCTCGCCGGGAAAGGAAAAATGTGTTGAAGCCGACATACATCCGACTTTCAATGAACGGGGATCCGACTTGGATCCCCGCCAATACCAGACCCTGTGTTAGAAAGAGAGAAAGACTTCTGTAGGTCAAATCTGAAGTTAAAAAAATAGCTTGAATGACAGTGCTGCTTCTCCACTGATACAGTGCAGTGAGTGTTGACTTCCTAGGGCAGGAACAGTGTTACTAGCAGGATCACCAGGTGAAAACAAATGATAAAAGCCTGAGAAAAGAAAACTAGTCAATTTATCACATCTAATGACTGGTAAGTAGTGTAGTGTAGTGTAGGTTTTCTACGATTGCAGAACAAATTTGCCTATATTGTTTTTGCTAGCTGGCTGGTAAGTGTACTAGAAAATAAAAACAATTTTGTTTGCTGTGTGCAAAGCCCCTATATGTGCACCTTTCTCTAAAAGCTAGTTATAAATGGGGCGGGTTGCCATTTTAGTTTAACATTTTCACATGCATCTATTTTAAAAAGTAAAATTTTCAGCTGCAGTAGGACAAGGTAAAAATCCTTGTCAATTATTTTTTTTGCTGCCTGTATCCCTTTGGGAAGGCGTTCCTTCACTTCCAGTCCACGTGTAACATGACGTGAAAGAAAATGTCTACAAAGTGAGGGTTGTATAGATTATATAATAACAAAGACCGCACACACACTCTCTCAGAATTTTGTCCAGTATTCAACCACTGCTATCCTTTCACCATGATACACATAAGTAGAGGTTTGCACGCAAATCTAAGTTGACGTACATTGGGATGTTCTGGGAAATAAATTTATCTTGGATGGAGTTTAAACTTGCTGGTGTCTACCAAAAAGCTGTAATATACTTATAGTGTAGAAGATTAAACTATCAAATTAGAGATTTGGTTGGTCTGGTATACATTTTTTGGGGGGGGGCAGTTTTCCGTATAGTGTTTCACAAAAACAGTTTGGAAACAAAATTCGGAAAATGTCTGTTATACAATCCAACCAGGTGAAACTGTGAGATTGCATTGGTTTTGCATGGCAGATAGCTGATAGCTGACATAAGCAAAGGTGGCACATAGTAGTTAAATGTTCACATTGCCTAGTAAAGCTGTGTTCACTAAACCTATCCATTTATGTGCAAAGGACTATCTTGTTTCATTATTTAAAATTCCCCTGCACATGAATGGGATAATTGAACATACTCTTCCGTTAGTAAATCATCCCCACAGAGATAATTCATGAAATCAATATCAAATTACACTGTTCTAGTTACATGTAATTAACAAGGAATAATTAACTGGTTGTTTGTGTTGGTTGCATTTGGGAAAAAAGTCAGACTTAAGTAAATCCAATGCACATCTAATAAAAGATGACAGGCAATACCACAGGCGTTATACATTTTGCTGGCCTCATTGTTATTCACTTAAAGACAATGAAGTGAATTTCCGGACAAGATCTTAAAAAAAACCTCAAAACTTGCTTTTGTTGTGCAAATTTGGCCAGTGGATATAGGTAATAATGGTGTGAATTAGTTTATTGTACAATGTTTTAAAAAACTGAGAACATGTTCTGGTGTTCATTGAACCCTTGACCTTATCTGGGGGGCTGAATAGAACATATTATTCCTTCCAACACAATGTGGTGTTTATAGTAAACCAGTGGGTGTTGAGGTCTGTGCCCTGCACCTGTCTATTTCCTCATAGGGATTGCTTTATAAAATTTGGAGAAACAAAAAAAAAAAAATTGCACTTTTTATGAGTCTGATTTTCAACATCCGTAGCTTGATATACACCACAGAAAATTTAGAACGGGCAAAGTAAACTAAAAAATTGAATTGAGTGCATTCATCACTGTGTTTAACAGTAAAAAAGTAGGAAAACTAGTAACAGTCAAGCAAGGATACATAGGGGGTTATTTACGAAAGGCAAATCCACTTTGCACTACAAGTACAAACTACAAGTGCAAAGTGCACTTGAAATTGCACTGAAAGTGCACTTGGAAGTGCAGTCGCTGTAAATCTGAGGGGTAGATCTGAAATGAGGGGAAGCTCTGCTGATTTTATCATCCAATCATGTGTAAGCTAAACTGTGCAGCGACTGCACTTCCAAGTGCACTTTCAGTGCAATTTCAAGTGCACTTTGCACTTGTAGTTTGCACTTGTAGTGCAAAGTGGATTTGCCTTTCGTAAATAACCCCCATAGAGTGTCTTTATGACAGTAATTAACAATGGAAAATGATTTTTAAGACATTTGGAAAACTAGTAGGAGCAAATGAAAAAGAGAATGTGTTAATGTGCATTTGGTGGGTACATTTAGCAAAGTGCTGCAAAGTAAATATTAGTGGATAAGGTAAAGCCGTAATCACTTTAAAGACCCAATCAGTTAAGTGAAATGAAAAAAAAAAAAAAAGATTTTTTCCTAGCACACAATTAAGTGATCAAAACAAATACAGATTCCAACTATTCACTAAAATTCAATTTGAAAACCAAACATTCACTTTGCTATGGTAGCAAGCTTTACTCCATTAGTAAATCCACACAAATATTTTTTTTTAATTGTTCTTATTAATCTTCCAACTTTCACTTTTTCCATTGATAAACCAAATTGTCTTCAAAGCAGAACTTCACCCAAAAGGGAAGGTTCAGCATGTTTGCATCCTCCTCCTTTACTGTCATATTTGGCACTTTTTTTGGGGGGGGGGGGTACCCGGTTTTGACAGGTACCTGCTCCCACTTCTGGTCAGATCAGCGTGGCAATCTGTGCGGAAGTTTATCCTCCTCCTTCCTAATGCAACTTTCGGGGACGAATCACAGGTCACAGAATACCACGGGACCATTCACAAAGTGCAGAGTGGCTTGTGAATGTGCAATAAAAAGACAAAAGGCTTCACTGGTGGTTTCCTTTACCTAAGATGCCGGCGCCTGCACCCGAAGCCGATTGAAGAATTGGCTCTGGTCAGGACATCGCTGGATTCCTGGACAGGTAATTGTCCTTATATTTATTTATTTTTGGGGGGGGGGGGGCTTGGATTTTAAGATAGTACTTTACAGTGAAAAAAAAGCATGAACATATGAGACTGAAATGGTAGCTGGAAACATGATTCCTGGGTGATCAACTTCCCACAGGCTGTTTTGGCCTCAGACCCTTGGCCAGGGCCATAAATCGGGGGGTTTTCCCAAATGTCTGTGGACTTTTTGTTAGCTTATATGTATAACTAAAACTTTTTTTCATTAGCTTTTACAAGAATGGCAAAAGGTTATTTTTTATGCTGTCTATGTATTGCTGGGGAGATTGTCTTTCAAAATGTAAGAGGGCATTAAAAAATCTTCCAAAGGGAGAGGCATTTCACTCTTTAGTCGCTGGAACACATGCAGCCATTGGAAGATTTGACCTCACATCTTGTGCTGGTGACAACATTAAAAATGTGGATTTCCTTTTGCTTTCTGTCTCAGTAACAATGATCACCAGTACAAACAGAGAAAGCAAATCTCCCAAAAAAACACAGACAGAAATATAAACTTTACAGAGGCACTAACTCTTTCTCCGCTATAAAGAGCTAAAAAGTTTTGCCTTTACATACAATTTAAGAAGTAGAGTGTTATAGTGAAAAAAAATATTGAGTACTTCAATAAAAATATAATGCTATACTCAACATCTAGGAGCTCCAGATATGTATTCTTGATCTTAGCTACACTGCCCAAGAACCAATGACCTGGCACAAACTTGCAGCCAATGCTATCTGAACAGCCTGAACGTCTTTGCTGCATGTTTGTATCAGATCATTGACTTACTAATTCTGTCTTTGTTCAACCTTTTTACCCTGGAGGAACCCAGGTCTCAAGGTTCTATGCAACAAAATAATTTTTTGTAATAATCTTAAAATTAGAACAAAACAATATCTAGAATACGAATGTAGATATTACAAATTGTAGTGTCCAGTCTCTTTACAAGTTGCCAACCTAAATGTATGGCCATGGCCACTAGCAGAAGTCTCCCCTTACACTGGGGATCAGTGGGAGGAAGCATGCTTCTTACAATACAATTCAAAGGAAAGAATGCCCCAATACAGTCAACTGCAAAATAATTGGTGTCAGTGGTTACTTATGTAGGAGGAAAGCTTTACTGATCCCATGCCGCTGGATCTGATGAGTAATGTCAGCCCTACCAACCTCTGGATAAGTTCCAGGGTTCATGGTTGCACTAAAAAGGAGCCCTGGAACCTTGAACTTTAATGCTGGTCATGCATCCGACTAGAAAGAATCATAGATTTGATTGTTACGAATAATCTTTTGCTCAAAATGAATCATTCAACACAGTAAAGAAAGATTTTGATTTGGTCAATTAGGTTAGCAATTACATCACACTTTTAGTGTGATGTGTGTTCTGCTGCACAAAGTTAATTTCCCTGGAAAATATACAAAAGCACATGTGTAAATGTACTGCTAAAGATCAAAAAAATTAAAAAATTAAAAAAAATAAAAGGATTATGCATACAAAATTTGAGCAAATAAGGAAATTATATTATATTGCCCTATAACAATTAATTATAAGCTTTCATTTGCAAAATTGTGCAACTGAGACTTACCGGTATGTATACATTATTATTTGAGAATTAAGTTTATAAAGGTCTATTTTCCTATGTGAGAGTGCAGGTTCCCTGATCAGCAGTGCATTTGTAGTTATTATTCCTCTCGTGTCTATATATTCCTTCTATTAAATCCATAACTTTCATGCTGCTTACATATTTTTATAAGGTTTCAAATGATACTGGTTTTATTAAATAAAATGGCCATTCACATTTATCTGTCATTTTACTCATCTTTTTTTAAAGCATTCCTCTCAGTTCCCATTTTTTCAAAAAGTGGGTACAGATTTAAACTACAGATAGTGGTACCACAGAGACCCAGTGCAGAGAAACAGAATTATATTGTAACTGAAATTCGTCAATACAGAACAGGTCAAGTGGGAAGGCAACCCAACCGGGAGAACTCACAGCATATAACAGCGGTGTGTCAGTAGAAGCAGGCCTCAGGTGTGCCAACAGCATCTGTCTTAAAGGGGGGGAAAGCAGCCTGGCCAGTTTATGCCCAAGTGAGGAGGCTTCCAGAGGAATGGCGTGCCCCTGTGCTTTCCTTACTCCTCTGGAAAGTCTCCCTGATGCTTCACACTTTCACTGGGATGGGTAACCTGTCCCTACTCTAGTCACATGCAAAATGCATGCCAAACCTGGGAGCCAGGGTCTTAAATAGACTCTGCCTGACCTAAGATGGCTGCCTAGGTCACATCTGGTGCCAGAACCTAATCAGATGCTGCCTTTCTGTGACTGAGGAAACCAAAAACTAGGTTCCACTCGACTCCCTTCTCTACTTGCATTGCTGCTGTGGATGAGCACAACTTGCAGTGGAGAAAATAGACTGTACCTGACTACACCCCCCCCCCCCTTTTGTCAGATGCTGACCTTGGCATCGCAACACAGTAAAGATCAACATGAACCAAAATAAACATGGTTAAGGCAATGTCAATAACATTTCAAACAACATAATCAGAGAACTTTGCAGGAAGCTGGCCGCAGTTAGACTGCATGGGGCGGCAGGATTTAGTGTCTTCTGTGAAGTCACGTTTTACATAGTCATCTTCTGTTGGTGGTTCTGGAGCCTCTGGTAGATGAGGGCCCTTAGGACAAACCACACCCCCTTCACACAGGCTCAAGGCTGACCTTTTAGATGAGTCTAGACAAGGGGTGTCAAACTCAATTTCATTGTGGGCCACATCAGCATTATGATTGCCCTCAAAAGGGCCGGTTGTATCTGTAAGATTAGATGTCCAGCGCATCCCCTCCCCATATATTAGATGTCAAGAGCCACCCCACCATCAGACGTTGAGTCCCTCACTCTCCCTTACATCACAGTGCACCCCCCTTTCCTTATGCTGCTGCTGGGAAGAAGCTGAATGCATTGCTAGAAACCAGAAAGTAAGGGTCTGAAGGAGGACCAGAGGAGGGCTGGAGCTCTCTTGCAGATACAGGAAAGGTGCGAGAGCCACATAAAATGGCCTGCAGGGCCGGATTTGGCCCGCAGGCCTTGTGTTTGACACCTGTGGTCTAGACAGTCAGTTGGGCCTGCAGGAGCTTCTGGTCTGTCTACAGACACTGCACTGGGGCTTCCTTCTTCTGAGTCTGCAGGGGCTGTAGGATTTAGCAAAAGAGGAGGCAGGTACCATTTGTTGGGAAATTCTTGCACTGGTGGGACATCCATGAAGTCTTAGACCTCTCTATCACTGGCAGGTTTGGAAGAGAAATTGCCACATAGCACACAGGGTCTCAACAGGTTCTGGTGGAGCCATCTCTTGATGGGGTTGGGAATCTCCAAGATCACGTCATATACTGGAGTTGGAGGAAAGGGCTGCTTCTCTGCCTTATAGGGGGTGTGCTCTCACTTAGGACCCAATTTACTGCCTCTTTCACTTTTGGTATTCTTCACCAACACCCAGTTTTTCACCAGTGTTTGATATGGTCCTCAAAGGTTTTGGAGAGAATGATGATATCATCCAGGTAAACTAACACAGTCTCTAAGTTTAAATCTCCTAGACATCTTTCCATCAAGTGCTGGAACATGCTGGAGGCATTACCCAAAGGGCAGGAGATTTAACTCAAGCAGTACCAGACGTATGATAATGGCAGTCTTTTCACGGTCTCTCACTGGGACTTGCCAGTAGCCATCTCCTGGGATTGCTTTGTGTCGGCATAGACTGTCAGAAGTGACTCATGCAGATAGCAGAGGAATGAGAGAGGAGACAGAAATCACACCAGGTGCTTTGGATAGAGGCAAGAGCACAATATAGAAGGAGATGATATAGTGGCAGGGGCACGCCATCCTTCTGGAAGCCTCCTCAGTTGGGTACAGACTGGCTAGGCTGCATTCCACCCCTTGAGACAGATGCTGTCGGCGCACCTGAGGCCTGTTTCTACTTACACACTGCTGTTATATGCTGTGAGTTCTCATGGTTGGTCTGTTCTGTCTTGCCGAACTTCAGTTACAATATAATTCTGTTTCTCTGAACTAGAATTTGTTTGCCAAGTCAAGGGTGGAGAAATACTTGGCTTGGCCCAGTGCCATGAGTGACTCCTCCACCCAGGATAACGGGTAGGCATCCCGGTGGGTACAGGCATTTAGTTTGCGGTTGTTCACACAATATCGCAGACTTCCCAGGTGCAGTGTGGTGCGGCGGCAGAAAATTTTCAGAGTCCCAGGGCAGAGAAACAGAATTATATTGTAACTGACGTTCGGAAATACAGAACAGGCACGACAGAGAGGCAACCTGACTGGGAGAACTCTCAGCATATAACAGCGGTGTGACAGTAGAAGTAGGCCTCAGGTGTTCCAACAGCATCTGTCTCAATGGGTGGAATGTGGCCTGGCCTGACTGTACACAAATGAGCAGGCTTCCAGAAGGATGTCATGTTCCTGTGCTTTCCATACTCTCCTTGATGCTAGGCACTTTCCCTGCCAGATGGGTAACCTGTCCCTACTCTAGCCACACATAAAATGCATGCCAAACCCGCAGCCAGAGTCTTAAATAGACTATGCCTGACCCAAGACTGCATGAAAATATTGAAATTTACATGTAAGATCACTCTGGGGTTTAGGGCTTTAGGCTTAAGGGTATGTGCAAGCACCTTTAGCGCTGGCACTTTAGACTTTAGACCGTAGTTAGTTTATGAAGACTTGAGAACTCACCAGTTTTCTTTCAGCCAATTCTGATAAATTTGTTTAGGTCCGGATATTACCCCCTGTATGTGTATCTATCTCCCCTTTATGCACATTAAGCCACTTTTACCAAAACAAATTAATGAATGCATAAGAAAGAGAAATAAATACGTTTAGATGAAGAAGTGAAGAGAAAAGGGTGTAGCTTATAATGTGTGTATGCTTATACAGACAAACTGATAAAAAGATAATTAAACAAGGGGCACTGTAGTTTCCCTTAGGTGGTCGTTTTCTCAAACTCATAACTGCATGAAGCCCAATTATTTTAAAATCTTTTTTTCTATGGAAACAATAGGCTCTCTACTGTTCTGAAAACAAATAACTGTGAATAGACACTAATATTTTGACAGCCATACAGTAGCTACGCTCAAGCTTTCATTTGATATGTCTAACAAATTTAACTGAGAAAAAAACAAACTAATTATAAGGCAGTTTTAATGACACAGACATGTACAATACTTAAAGTGGAAGTTCACCCTAATACTAAAATCTCTAAATCTACTGAAGAAATCACTATACATACGTTTTCTGAAGCCGATCCTGTCTGGTCTCCAGCGGCGGACGCTGTGCAGGAAACAGCCAACAATGGCTGTGAAATGCCTGGGAAGTGACGTCCCCCATAGAGTTACTTTGGGGCTTCAGTTGTCGGCTGTGTCCTCTGCACCCACCTCCACAATGAAGCCGCCACTGACAGTTTATGTAAGTAAGATATGTACTGTATAGTGATTATTTCTTTACAGGGCTAGATAGGTTAGTCTTATGCCCCATACACACGATCGGAAATTCCGACAAGAAAAGTCCGATGTGAGCTTTTGGTCGGAAATTCCGACTGTGTGTATTCTCCATCGGACTTTTGCTGTCGGAATTTCCGCCAACAAAAGATTGAGAGCAGGTTCTCTATTTATCCGACGGAAAAAGTTCCTCGTCTGTATGCAATTCCGACGTGCAAAAAAACACGCATGCTCAGAATCAAGCAGAAGAGCCGAACTGCCTATTGAACTTCATTGATTTCTGCTCGTCGTAAGTCTTGTACGTCACCACGTTCTTGACGGTCGGAATTTCCGACAAGATTTGTGTGACCGTGTGTATGCAACACAAGTTTGAGCCAACATTCTGTTGGAAAAAAAAAACACGTTTTTCTGGTCGGAATTTCCGATCGTGTGTACGCGGCATTAGATTGTGGATGCCAGTAGATGTAGAGCTTTTAGTATTAGGGTGAACTTCTACTTTAATTATTATCAAGATCCTAAGGTTCATCAACATCTCCATTTAACCTTTTGCTTCAAATTGACAATTTTTTTAGCCAAGGCTGGTATGAATTGGTAGCAAATATTGGCCTGGTAGAGTGCATATCCATCTGATAGTTCAGGTGTAGTTAGAATAGTTTCTGTGGCTACCTAGGTTAAGTGTAGCTAATGATTAAAGTGAAACGAAAACAGTTTTGGGTCAAATTTATTAAATTTTTATTGAAACTTGTGTTTTAAATCTATATTTTCCCTATCTCTCTCTCCCTCATTTTGGTCCCTTTCACACTGAGGAGTTTTTCAAAAAAATAGCACATAAATAACGCCTGAAAAAATCCTGCCCCAGTATGCTCAATGTGAAAGCCTGAGGGCTTTCACACTGAGGCGATGCGCTGGCTGGAGGAGAAAAAATCTCCTGCAAGCCGCATCTTTGGAGCGGTGAAGGAGCGGTGTGTATACCTCTCCTTTACCGCTCCTTCCCATTGAAATCAATGGGACACCGCGGTATTTACCCTTTTTCGACCGCCAGCGGGGGTTAAAACCACACCGCTAGCGGCCGAATATCGTGGTAAATACGACGGTATAGCGGCGCTAAAAATCGTGCCGCTATACCGCCACCGCACCTGCCCGCCCCAGTGTGAAAGGGGCCTTTGGGTGGGCTGATTTGCTAAAAGATAATGGGATTGATTTAAAATGTAATAAAGGCAAATAGGCTGTTCAACTTCAAGGGAAGTTGCACTTTTCAAGGTAATTTGCCCCAGAGCTTAGTAGATGTGTTGATGTTTCACTTTGCAAAAAATAACCTATCACATGCAAGTGAAAAAAAAAAAAACAGCATTTTTACTTGTACGTGATTGGATGATAGAAGTTAGGTGAACTTCATTCACCAAGCTCTGCTGTAAACTCCCTTGCAAAGTGCAACTTCCCTTGCAAAGTAACAGCCTATTTGTTTTTAGTAAATCAGTGCCAAGGATGAATTACTTAACAGTGCTTACAGCTATGGAGGATAGTTATGGTTTTTCTCTAAAGTCCATTTACAGTTTGATAAACCCAGCTTGGTCAGTTTTACCTACAGGTAAGCCTATAATAAGAATTACCTGTGGGTAAAATAAATATCTCTTAAACGTGCACCTTTTTAGGAGATATTCACCCTGCATGCAGCCAGTAACATCACTGGCGCATGCGCTCTGAAGGTCAGACATACCGTGCCAGAACTTCAGAGCTTCGTGCCAGAACTGAGGGCTCCCATGCGCATGCGCGGGAATGACATCATCAAGCTTCTGGCCAATCACATAGCTGGAGCTTGCGAACCCGAAAGAAAGACAGGGGGAACATGTCAGCTCTCTCAGCTGTGACTTTACAGTGATGGAGGGCTTTGTTCCAAGGTGAGTATTTCATAATGTGCTAGTATGCAATGCATACTAGCACATTATGCATTTGCTTTTTTAACATCTGCAATTTACAACCGCTTTAAAAATAGGTAAATATTTGAGTGTCTGTAACCTGGCCAACAAATTCACTGTGATCTCCTTCTACAGGCTCAAAAATGTAACATAAAATATTTATATGCATGAAGCATTTTTTCATATTTACTTGACTACTGTAATACAAAATACATTTTATTTTTAGTTCTGAAAGAAGTTATGTACAAAGCTACTTTGTTGTGTTTCAGAGCAGAATTTCAAAACATTTTGGATAAAACAGCTCAGGAGGAAGAAGTACAGATATCCCTACAATTTTTGTATTTGTTTGGAACCATGCTGGAGTATTCTGTATTCAGTGTCTAAGCTGATTATAATGTGACTTGTCATTTAAAGAATATAGATGTAAATGGACCAGTTACTGGTTCATTATCCAATAGAAATCAAGTGGCAGATGTAATTTCGTTCACACTGAAAGATGAACTTTTTAGTCTCCTGTGTTATGTGGTTAACATGATTGCCATAATTTTTGCAAAAAATGTCTAAGGCAATGTCAGAAACAATATAGTTATTATGCATGAATGTCTTTTAAAACTTACAAAGGCAAGGACTCAAAGGGTTTGAAATACAAATAAGGGCCACGTTTAAAAAAAGACGTTGTGGTATACATTACCATTCTATTAGTGTATTTAAAAATAGATGCAATTCAACATGTCCTACAGCTTCAGGCCTTATTTTACTGTAGTTGCACCCATTCTGACAAGTTCCTATATTTTTAACAGAAAATTGCTTTAAACATTATTTAATCTTGTTATAGAGCAGTGTTTGTCAACTATAGTCCTCAAGGTGCCACAACAGGTCATGTTTTCAGGCACTCCATTATTTTGCACAGGTGATTTGATCAGTTTCACTGCCTTAGTAATTACCACAGCTGTTTCATCTGAGGGAAATCCTGAAAACATGACCTGTAGGGGCGCCTTGAGGACTGGAGTTGAGAAACCTTGTTATAGAGGACTTATAGAGGACTATACAGTATATTAATTAAAGCCTTTGGAAATTAAAGTGGTATCCCCAGTCCCCATGTCCCCAGTGAAGTGACTGGCCTCATGTGATACATGGAGATTACACACATCCTCCTACATAAGTTGTACCAGTCTTCTCTTCTCTACAGCAGTGTTTCTCAACTCCAGTCCCCAAGGCGCCCCAACAGGTCATGTTTTTAGGTTTACCATTATTTTGCACAGGTGATTTGATCAGTTTCACTGCCTTAATAATTACCACAGCAGTTTTCTCGGAGGGAAATTCTGAAAACATGACCTGTTGGTGCGCCTTGAGGACTGGAGTTAAGAAACACTGCTCTACATCCATTCAAAGTGCTGAATTTTGAGCCAGAGACTCCTGCTGCTGTCCATCAAATGCTGTGACACGGGAAGAGGGGGGGCGGGGTAGAGTCCCGCTGACTGTGTTAATGGATGCAGCAGCGGGGCTAGGGAGTCAGCCCGCATGGGTGCCCTTATGGAAAGCGGCTTTCCGTGGAGGCACCCGCCAAAGAGGAGGAGCCTAGAGCGCCTGCAGGTGAGAGGTCCGGTGTAGCTCTGTGTAAAAGTATTGCACAGCACCGGTAAGTATGACATGTTTGTTATTTTAAGAAAAAAATAAGTTTAATACCACTTTAAAAGATAAAGCAGTTATAAGTATTCATCTAATTTCAACAGTTTGCAAGCATCCTCATATGACATGTGGTATTATAATTAAATAGCACATTCTTAAAGTGGTTGTAAACCCCTCCTTACAACTCACACCTACAGGTAAGCCTAGATTAAGGCTTACCTGTAGGTGCAAGAAATATCTCCTTAACCTACACGGTTAAGGAGATATTTGCTTTTAAAAACCGCGCCGATGACGTCACGCGCAAGCGCACTGCGCGTTGCCGGTTTTCTCAATGGATACTGTCGGTTGTCTCAGTGGAGAAAGCCGGCCCCGCGCAAATGCGTGTGAGTTCATCGCCGCTCAGGCCAATCACAGCGCTGGAGCGGTGATAACAGGAAGACGGTCGGAGCTGACATGGCGGCGGCGGCGGAAGGGGACGAGGAGCGCTTCGGAGGCTTCGATCTGAGGTAAGTGCCACATAATGAGCTAGTATGCTATGCATACTAGCTCATTATGCCTTTCTCTTGCAGGGCGAATGTTTATCTCAAAATGTTGATGAGGGTTTACTTCCTCTTTAACTATGCATACTATAGCAGCTTTTTGTCCCAGCACCATTTAAAAAAAGCACCCAGATTCAGTGACTCCCCCCGGCATTAGTACTGCAAGGAATGGCTGTCAGTGACAGTTGGGGTCCAGCACCAAGCCCAGGAGGTGAAATGATCAGCTTCTGGGCCGCTGATGTGGATTGTTCTACAGAAGAATGCTAGTGAATACAAACACTAGGCTTCCACGCAGTGTTTACGTCTGGAGTGACGTCATCGCACTTCCTGTCAGTATGTCGTTTTGGATTCCGGCTTCTCCCTACAACAGATCATAGCTATAGTGATCTATTGCTGGGTGGTTGCAAATTAGAAGGAATCTGCTGATACATAGCTTCATGAACTGAATGGGGTATCTGGGATCTGTCTTCACTGACCTGATACACCTATAGAAAAAAAAAAAGTGTAAAAAAAATCATAAAAAGTGTAAAAAAAATAGGAAAATAAATATGTTTCCTTCCAAAATGAATATCCAAGTCACAATGATTATATTGGATGTTAACATAACATTTAATGTTATGCTAACACATTATGCAAACCATTTTTTTTTTCTCATGTGTGTGTGGCAATGTATAATAGACATTTTAATAAAGCTCTCCTAAAGTAAAATGCATATGTTCCCTTTGGGCTTTACCATTCTGCTACATTACTTAAAAGTTGCCCTATTGTGATATTATTGGAATAAGCAGCCTTTGTTGAGAAAATGCATTGTATTCTAATTTTGTACTATATATCTCCAATTAATAAAGAAAAAAACAAGAATATTTGCATCCAGACTCAATACCAAATCCACTGGAAGACAGGGTGCCGGAGTATCGGTGCACCGCTCCAGAAGTTTAACTCATATGAATAGAGGTATCTCTGCTCTCTCGATCAGCCAATCAGAAAACAGAAGGCGGCCTCAGCCTATATGTCTCTGCCAAAAAAACACGCCCCTGATGTGTTTTCCCCACCCACCTGGGCTTAGTCATAGGTGGGCAGGGCAAAACTTTTTAGAGGGGGTGTTTTTGGTGGAGGAGAGCAGAGCTACCTCTATTCATATGAGTTAACCTGTCTCTACTGTGCTGGAAGATCTCATTATCAGTTGTAAGCTAGATTCAAACACTGTTTTTTTTTCAACAAAGGGTTAAAATTTAAAGTGGTTCTAAAGCCTAAAAGATGTTTAGGCATCAAATGTTGCCCCTCACCTCCTCTTATACTCACCTGCGCCCTCATTCATTCCAGCACTGTGCACAAGTGCAACTTTTCTCTTCCCTCACTTCCTGGTCTCGCCAGCTTTGCTAGGGCACCAGAAGCTATTTGCTCCCAGTGCTATCACTCAAAGCCAGGGAGCGGGGCTGGGGTGGATTCCTGCTGTCTATGTCAGTGGATGCAGCAACGGGGCTCGGGAGCAAGCAAGCATGAGTGCCGCCATGGGAAGGGGCTTTCCATGGGGGCACTGGACAGGGAGGAGGAGCCAGCAGAGTCGTCAGGGGACCCGAGAAGAGGAGGATCGGGGCTGCTGTGTGCCCTTTCATTGTACAGAGCAGATAAGTATATAGATGTTTGTTATTTTTACTTAAAAACATTTTTGACTTTACAATCGCATTAAGGCTGGGCTTCTTCAATATATGTTAATGAGAGGAGGGAATCCTGTCTTTGGGATACAATCACTTTGAAAATGTTTAGGAATGCTTGCAGGGGCAGTCCCTGGGGTGAAACATTCTGCATGCTGTTTGAGTCTCAATAAAAGCTCAATCAAGAGGTGACATCATTAGTATGCAGCTTGTGTTTTACTGTTACTCCAGATTGGGAGCGTGGACAGGCTCCTTTGCTGGAACCAGGAGAATCCGCAGTAAAGGAGAATCTATGGTCTGGGGAGGGGTGCTCCTCAGCTTAGATTGGTTATTAGAATGTCCCAGCATTGTCACACTATCATATGCACACCTGGTGAAAATTACAAGCATCCATACCAACACTCAATGCTTATGCATAGTCCATTATCAGGAATGAGAGACAGGAAGTGGCTGAAAATGCAGGAGTGGATCAGCAGTGCAATAATGTTCATTGAGCAGGTCCCACTTGGACACTCCAAACATCCTGTTAGTGGTATACATTCAAACAAAGTTTTAGAAACGTTATTTCAGATTAACCCTAAGGCTCGGTTTCCACTAATGCGACTTGTCATGCGACTTGGGACTGCAAAGTCGCATGACAAGTCATACCCCATTGATTTCCAATGAGTACCGTTCATATATGTGCGACTTCAAAGTAATCCCTGCACTACTTTGGTCCCACTTTGATGCGACTTGAGGTCCATAGACCTCAAGAATATACAGGCATTGCTTCAAGTCGCGGAAAAAAATTGCGGCAAAATCGCGCGACTTTAGGGTTGCAATAGTGGAAACAGAGCCTAATACAGAGTTTTATTCATCTCTCAGCCTAAACTTTGCAGTATTTTACAGTAAAACCATAATATATCACTAATACCTGTATTTAATTTATTTCCGGAATCATTGACAGTATTAGCATTAACTTATAAACTTACAGTCAGAACCCTGTAAAATCAATGCAACAAATGTAGACCAGTAGATAATTACATCGGCCCTGCATGTGATAGCATATATTATTAAAAAGCCGTAGTTCACAAGAACTGCTGTCTTAGCATCTGTATGTCATTTGACACAGTGGTGACAAGTACAGAGAACCAGGCAATCTGCTGATCAATAATATTTTGCATTTTTCTTTTTTTGTTGCATCAACTCTCCTGAATACATTTTCAGCTCTTGATGCTCTGGCTTACCTGCTGACACCAAGCCTCACATCTCAGTATGGTGCATCCTGTGCTATTGCTGACTGTGGTAAAAGCAATCAATTGTACTGTAAAAGGTTTAAAACAGTATTGTGCTGTTGAATTCTGTTTCATAATTTACACTGTAGCATGATACACAAATGTTAAAGCTCGTAGTTGGCCTCATTTATCAATGTGTGCCTATCTGTGTTACCCCATGGCAATCAGTCAGATTCCAACTTGTATTGGAAAATCACAGTTGGAGAGTGAACAACTACATATATAATCAGTGGTTATGTACAGCAATTATTTTTAAACAAGACAATATATGAGTTAGTCGATTCTTTCCATATAACATTTGAACGTAAAATAATTTGCAATGGTTGTGTAGCGGGTGTCAAATTTAGAGGGGTCGTATCTGGGCTATAGATGGCCCAGATACATTGATTTTTTGGAATTTATGGACACTTTGGAGTGTGGGAGGTATGAATGGTGTCATGTTCCCTGCGGTCCCTAGGTGGCGCAGTCACCTGGGACCGGGGTTGAACTGCCATTCTAGCGCCGTGCCCTTTGTGTCCTCTCGCGGCAGTAGTACAGCGGGGCGGGTAACCCGCTGTGCCTGCTGAGAGAGCTGGGGGCTGCTGCGGTTCGTCTGTGCCCAGGCGCCCTTGGAGTCGAGTTCCATCCCAGGCACCTTCAGCCTGGGGTGAGGTACTTTACAAGGAGGCCTGGGGCCAAGTACCTTTGACTGGGTCCCGCAAGGGAGAAGCATTCCTAAGGTGCCCCCCGGTATTGGGTGCCTGAATCCAGGGCGTAAGGGACCGGAGACGTGACCCTCCCGTAGAGCCGGTGCAGCATTTGGCCGGTGCCGGTGTGGGCCTCTGGTGACCGTCCGGATGGATGTCTTCCTCTGACAGGGGTCGTTTGTCCTAACAAAGGTATTTCATGTTCTTATGGTCTGTGGCAGAGACCCATCTTCATCAGGTCAGTGTCAGGCCTTCTCTAAGGCCTGTGGCAGAGGCCTCAACGTTCACCCAGGTCAGTGGCAGGGACCAAATTCACAGTCGGTGGCAGCGACTGTGCGCCAAGCCTGTTTGCACTAAACGGAACAGGAGAGACTTTATTCATTGAGTGTGCCTGGACCTACTCTTTCCCACACCCTGTCTGTTCTTTTAAAGTTCAACCAGCCTACCTATTGATCAAAGCAAATAAAACAGTGTTGGACTTTTTATGGTGTGGAACTCGTGTTACTGGAAGCTAAGTGTCCCTGTCTGTGACAGAGACAATCATCCTCCACAGGAGAAGCTGAGGCTCCGGCCTAAAACGCAGACCCGAAGGTAAACGGTTTTGCTCATATCTCTGCATACTACATCAGAGAGCCGAGCTGGTGGTGTACATCTTCCCCCTCATAAAGAGAGGGGAGAAGGCGGGTGAGGGCGCTACAGTTGTGTTTACACCTCTGTCTTGAAAGATGATTATATTTACTGCTGTTATAGGGGAGCCCTGCTATAGCCACTGGGGGTTCAAAGAGGTCCTTTACATGTTTCTTTACACATTTGCTAATTTTGTTAGTAGTCAAAGTTGGACATAGGACTTCCTTTTTCTGTTGGGGGACCCCAATGCTCCATCCTTAGGCCCCTCCTATTATCTCTCTATACCACTTCCCTGGGCCAGTTGATAACCTTTCATGGCTTCCAATGCCACCTCTATGCTGACGACAACCAGACCTATCTCTCCACTCCTCAACTTAACCCTCCAATCTCATCACATATCACAATCTTACTGAGAAACATATAAGTATGGATGTCACACCACTTCCTCAAACTCAATCTTTCTAATCTGAGCTTGTAAGATTTCATGTTACTGGATCCCCCCCCCCCATGACTTTGCCATTGAGATCAACAGCACAACCATTGGTCTCTTCACACACGCCAAGGAGATACTGGGTGTAATCCTAAACTCTGACCTCTCCATCAGCCCCCACATCCAATCACTGGCTACATATTGCTGCCTTAACCTCCGCAACATTTCCAGAATTTGCCCCTTCCTGACTAGCGACACCACAAAACAACTTACTGTATTAATTTATTGGTTATTTCCTGCCTTGACTACTGAAAATCTCTCCTCACTGGCCTACCTTCACACATGCTATCTCCCCTTCAGTCTATTATGAATGCTGCTGCTAGACTAACACAGCTTACTAAGCAATCTGTGACTGCTGCTCCTCTCTGCCAGTCCCTTCACTGGCATCCCCTTCCCCACCGTTAAAAAATTCAAAATACTAACCACAACATACAAGGCCATCCACAACATCGCCCCCAGCTACATCAACAACCTCATCTGCAGATATCACCCAAATCGTCCTCTCTAGCTCCCTTGTTACCTCCTCCCATGCTCGTTCCAGGACTTGTCCAGAGCCTCTCCCATCCTCTAGAACACCCTGCCCTAGTATGTCCGGTCAGCCCCTACCCTGTCCGCCTTTAGGCGATCCCTGAAAACTCTCTTATTCGGGGAGGCCTACCCCACCTCCAACTATGAACTGTACTTGAGTCACCTCCATCAGATCATGCCCACAGCTATTACCTTTTGTATCAACCCCCTCCCTTTAGACTGTAAGCTCCATGAGCAGGGCCCTTCTATGCCTACTGCATTGAACTTTATTATAATTGTACTGTCCCCCCTCTACATTGTAAAGCACTACACAAACAGTTGGCGCTATATAAATCCTGTATAATAATAATAAATAATAATACAAATTTGAGAAGAATCTCCTTGCATCAACAAAACCTCTGGTATTTGCATTCATACTGCTGTCCAGTAATATACTGTAAATATATAAAGAACTATTTTAGCACAATATAAACCCCACTCAGGAGGCATCAACAATTGAAGTGTGTCAAACACTATTCAATAGAGATACAATACCAAAGTGTACCATCTACACTTTGTCCTCATTCATGAAGCAAGTGCAGAGCACGTCTCTTAAAACTTTTAACTTCCTTACTTCCCCCATGTGATCTTATGCCCCTGACCTCTCCATCTTGAATAGCTGCTTCTGCCCTTCTTACGCTGCCTTACTGAGGAAGAGAAGGAAGTAGTGATACTATTTCTCATTTAAAATAGTACCAAAGGCAAAACTTATGATTTGTTTTTCTATATAGTAAGGAATGGTTATAACCCCTGTCCATTTTTTCCATTTGTGTTCCATTTCCTTTTACTTCCTGCTTCATAGCCAATACAGTAAGCGAGAGAGAATCCCTCCAAAGTATAGGAATTCAAGGTTATCACCAAGGTCAACAGAACTAGTGTCCCCATTGGAAGATATCCATTCTCTCTGCTCAAAATTGGGGAATTTCTTTCACTTTCACTCTCAGTGATAACAGTAAACAAGATAAATAAAGAGGTTGAATCTCCTAAACAGCAACAGCAAACAAAAGCCTGAGACCCCATTCACACAGGGGCGACTCGTCAGGCGACTCAGCCGCCTGACAAGTCGCGTCCCGTTCTGTACAATGGAACCGTTCTAATAGGAGCGACTCAAGTCGCTCTGACTTAGAAAAAGGTTCCTGTACTACTTCGGGACGACTTCAGGGCGACTTCCATTGACTTCAATGCAGAAGTCATTTTGCAAGTCACCTTTGAAGTCGTGTGAAGATCGCCCGGCAGAGTCGCGGGACAAGTCGTGCCGCCCCTGTGTGAATGGGCTCTGACAGGTATTCTAATCCCTTTCCACTGAAAGTAAACAAAGTTTTTCTTTAAGTTATACTTTAAGATTCATGTAGTTACGCGTGAATCCTTTATACCACTACGGCTAACCTTTGTCTGTATGAAAACCACTTAGCTCATGACTTATTAAAGCAACTTCTTTTTCTGGTTTTGTTTAAAAACTGAAACCTATTTACAAAAGCCCCAATTTAACTTCCCATGCAAGAGTCACACTTTACAAGTTCCCCTTTAAAAATTAGCCTCCATTGTGCAGAGCAGTAGAAAAATGGCACATATGGGACACATAACGTGAATATGTAAATATTTGAGATGCAAATAGAGCTTCTACTGACTGGAAGGTTATTTGGGTATAACAAGATTGAGATCAAAGACAAATTAGGGCAGTAAAAAGGTTAATCCCACTACATGTCAGTCCCCGTCTTTACTCTGAATGAGCTGGAATCTGTACTTCATACTTTTTCACTCAGTTATGTTTTTCTTTTATCATTCATTATTTTAAGATCAAATGATGAGTTTCTAAAGAGAAGTTGATCAAAAGGAAGAAAGATCAAATGCAGAAGTCAGAGGGTGAACTGTTAAAAATGCTGCAGCATGCAAAACAATACTGGGGTTGCAATGAAGGAACTTAAACGCAATTTTCTACTTGGAAGAGAGTTCTTAATGATTTAAGTAGATCTAAAGCCCAAACTTTTATTTTTATTTTGGCTGGAGTAGGGAATGGTTGAAACCCTTCTTGGTGCCATTTTCTTAAAGACACCATGGGACGTGAGAATAATTTCTCTCTTATGCCGCGTACACACGACCGTTTTTAATGTCATTGAAAAAACAACGTTTTTCTCAACGTGATTCTTCTCAAGCCTGCCTTGCCTACACACTATCGTGAAAAAAAATGCTCGAACAAAGCGCGGTGACGTACGAAAAGTACGACGGCACTATGAAGGGGAAGTTCCATTCAGATGGCGCCATCCTTTGGGCTGCTTATGCTGATCCTCGTGTTAGTAAAGTTTGGTGAAAGACAATTCCCACTTTTCAGCCTCGTGCTCTTCAGTCCGTTACAGCGTGACGAATGTTATATCTCCATTACGAATGCTAGTTTTACCAGAACTAGCACTCCCGTCTCATAACTTGCTTCTGAGCATGCGCATTTTTTTCACGTCGTTAAAGCCTATACACGGCCGTTTTTCACGATGAGAAAAACGGCGAGAAAATATAGAGCATGTTCCAAATTTTTAATGTCCATTTTTCACATAGCGAAAAATGCTCTGGAGCCTACACACGATCGTTTTTAATGACCAAATAAAAAAATTGCATTTTTCTCGTCATGAAAAACGGTCGTGTGTACGCGGCATTAGACAGTTGTCACCAGAAGAGTGTCCTCATTGAATGGTTTCAACCCTGTTGCTGTTTTTATGATAATTGAAGATTTTGGATTTTCCTGCACTTCAGTGACTGTGGTCACCGAGACAAATAGAGTGAATCTCTGTAATAGGGACAAAGGCAGAAATAAGCAAACTTAACAGGGATTCTAACACCTCAAGACTCTATGCAAAGCATAACAAAATGGTTTGGCTTTAGATATATATTTTTTATAGTAAACCTGCTACAACTGCCAATGCTGACTTATTCCCTAAAATATTAGTTGACATAAATGGAGAAATACATTTATTTCTGTAAATGGAGGACTATTTTCTAATGCCATCTGTCATAGAGTGATATCCCCTCTCTTTATTCAGATCTGCTCTTAATTGGACATTAACAGGAGAAAAACTGATTTATTATTATGCTTCCCCTACTCTATTCAAAACTAAAAAAAAATGGCTTTACAAACACTTTAACCTTTTACAAACCTTTGTTACAAATCCACATGTCAAAATCAGTCCACTGGAAAATATAAGCTGATGAAGCTACTGTATATTTAAATGTTGACTTATCCTGTTCCTTTTCCCTTGTCTCTTTCAACCTTCCAACCTTCCCTATCGGTCTTTTAAGCAAGGTTCACACCTTAGCATTTTTTTTGCCCCGCATTTGCTCTGGTATGGTCATTTGAATGGGCTGCCTTGCCTGCATTTCTGGAAAGAAAAAGGTGCATGCACCTTTTAAAAAACGCTGCTGCAGGAAAATTGCATGGTCTTCTTGACCATGCGATTTCCCAGTGGTTTCAGCACCTGCAAATGTTTTTACATGCATGGGGCTGCCATTCAGAATGAATGGCAGCCCCGGGCATCTCCTAAGAGCAGCATGTTTTCACTGCAGGTGGTTGCGGATGCGGGAATCGAGGAGGAATGTGGCTGCAGTCTGCATTCCAAAAGGGTCCTGTGTGTCTTTAGGTCCAAGTTAGGTGTGAATTCAGGCAAAAATTCGGATCTGATTCACACCTAAAACAGTGATCTGGGATGCACCAGACCCCATGCTGTGACCCACGACCGCACTATGTGAACCCGGCCTAATGTTCACGTATGGCTATTTAACCCATGCCCTATGCAGGGCTGTGTTTTACCTCCATGGGGATGCACAGGTGTTGTGTGCATCCCTATGTTGACAGTCCCTCTGCTGTGTATGGGACACAGCCGCTGCTCCCAATGTGACATCCCTGCGGGAGTGTTTTTTGGGGCATATAATACGTTTACATTAATATATAATCTCAAGATACCTCCACTGGAATCTAAAAGTCAGTACCCAGCATAATTGCCAGATTTATGTAACTAGCCCCAGCAACAGTGGTGGCTGGTAGACATGTGCACACTGAAATATTTTGTTTCGGAATTTCGTTTTCGTCCGAAAAATCAATGTATTTAGTTACTCCCGAAATTCGTTTTTATTTATTTAGTTTTTCGTTAGGAAATTCCATTCGTCCGAAAATCTGAATTAATTAAGGTCGAATCTGTCATTGAAGGCTTATGGTGTCTGTCGAATGTTCACAGAAGATTCGACGGAGCAGCGAAACTGTACGACGCTGCAATCATACATTTCCGGTCGAATGTTCCGCCTACAAGCTATAGTAGAATTCTAATGTTGTATGACTAGTAATAATTATATTTATTAATTACTATTACCAGTCAACCAATATTAGAATTCTTCTATAGCCTATGGGCGGATGCATTTGACCGGAAATGTACGATTGCAGCGTCGTACAGTTTAGCTGCACCGACGAATCTTCTAACTTTCGACAGACACCATAAGCCTTCAATGACAGATTCGACGTTTGTATGTTTTTCGATGCTTTGTCGAATCTTCGTCGTTCATGTTGAATTCACAAGTTAGTTCTAGCTATTTTACTGCTCCTCCTCTTTGGTTACAATCAGCCAATAACATTCATCATCATCATTATTTTTCTTTTACTTCCCCCACCCAATTCCAGCAGCGATCTTTTCTCTCTATAATGTCGAATCTTTTCTCTCTATAATGTCGAATCTTTTCTCTCTATAATGTCGAATCTTTTCTCTCTATGTAGAATAATCTTGGACTAATAGATTTAAGGCTAGGCACATTCGACCACAGGTTCGATAGACACAGATTGTTATTGTCAGCGTCACGTCGAATCTCCTATCTATATCGAACTGTTGTTGCAACAAAAATAAAGCATTTGTTTATGTCGGATCTTTCGGTTTTCGGATTCTGTGCTTTCGTTTTCGTTTGTTAAAACGATAACGAAAATACCTGAAATTCGGACGAAAATGCATTCGGACGAAAACAAATGCACATGTCTAGTAGCTGGTGGGTTCTTATTTTTGGGGGGAGGCAAACAAACAACACCCCCCCGTGGCGGCACGGAGACAGCACCCCCCATGGGCAGTCCAGCATTTACCTGCTCATGTCTCCTCTTCTGCCAAAGCACTGGGCATGCATAAGGATCGCCTAACGCTTTGGCCAATCAGGAAACAGGTCTCACATCCTAATTGGAGGGGAGGAACTTTAGTGTGAAAATAGCAAAAATGTCATTCTCTGCTCTCTGAGCCCACCCTTTTTTGAAGCCTATTAGAGCCTCTGGCTCTAATCAGGTGCTTCAAAAAACCACCCACCCCGCATTGGAATCCATAGTCCGGTGCCCAGATATGTACATCAGGGGGCCAGACGCATGGATAGGGGAGGTGGCGCTCGTGCACCCTCTATGGACGGGCTGCCACTGCCCAGCAATATACTTCTCCAAAGCTGTTTTTTCATCTGTTTTAACCTCCAGTGTACTTACTTCTGAGTTCACTTAAACTATATGGATCTGATTTGCAAAACATGGAGCAAAAGTAGAGCTGTTATGCCTTGTACACACGATCGGTTTTTCCGTCGGGATAAACTCAGGCGGATTTTTACGACGGAATTCTGTTCAAGCTGTCTTGCATACACACTGTCACACCAAATTCCGACAGCCCAGAACGCGATGACGTACAACACTACGACGAGCCGAAAAAAAATGAAGTTCAATGCTTCCGAGCATGCGTCGAGTTGATTCTGAGCATGTGTGGTTTTTTTCTCTGTCGGAGATCCACACAGACGAACAGAATTTCCGATAGAATAAAAAAGTCAGATGGAGCACACACATGGTCAGAATATCCGATGAAAAAATTCAGTTGGACTTTTTCCATCGGAGATTCCGATCGTGTGTACATGGCATTACTCAGAGCACCTACTTGAATTTCATCTTTGAATTAAAGCACAGAATCTGATTAGTATTATGTATACAAGTGAGAATAAAAGCCCTGGAACACAGGCTCAGCACTAGCTACCACTAGCACTAGATAGGACATGCGGAGATATAGAATTGTGTTCTCCATTCTACAATGTCTATGGCCATTTTTTTTATAACGCATACAGCATGTTATTAGATCTGCTTACTTATGTCTCATAGTTCAAGCAGGTAGGACAATGTATTTAATTACCCTTAGACCTTTTTTGTTCAGACATACTTTAAGATGGTAACAGATCTTTCCACATGATAGGATGTAGATGACTACAAATGTAGTCTTGCCTTGAGTTATCTTTTAATAATAATGGCTTTTTGCTTGCTTATTTTTGCCAGTTTATTCGGGATTATTTCCTTCAACTACACTTAAGCAACCAGATATTCTGTAGCCATTTGTCAGTCATTACCACATGTCTGTTATTCTGCCATATGATTATATCGGGTAAACAATGAACACAGATACAAAACCAGGCCACCATTACCAAAAATGACCAGAACCACCTCTTAAAGAAAGCGTGAAACCCTGTGTTAGGGAGGCTTTAAGACAAATTACTGCTTTTCAATTTAACTGTCAGTGCAAAACCCCAATCTCACGGTAGCACTTTAAAAGTGAATAGAACTGTCTCAATAGGTACAAATGGGGCTTTTGGCTCCTTAAGGCAGCATGAAGACCTCTGTGATCTCAGTGAGGCTGGTGGTCTCTGTAACCAAGTCATGTATTTTTCCATACCACACATTGGCAATCATTAATCATTAGGTTTTCTCTATAGAAAAAATGTATATAAAAAGAAGTATTATATAATACGATGTGCCATTTAAGGGTGAGAATGCAAGGAACTTTCTGAGAGAAGGATGAAGACAAAAGTTTGATAGGGTGCCCATAACAACCTTTCATGTTAAGCCGGCACTGGAAATAAGATGAAATTTGATTGGTAGCAAAGCAATAGCCAACATGTTCTCCAAAATAACATTCTATGGTTTATTGATGAAGCCAGATACACCAATGGCATTTAAAAAAAAAAATTCAGGTTAAATATTCATATGTTTAACCAGTTGTCAACCGGCCGTCGTCAATTGACGGCGGCAGGAAGACACTGTTTTCCTGGGCGGACGTCATATGACGTTGCACCTTTAAAGTCCACTAGGGGGCGCGCGCGTTGCCAGCGACGCACGTGCTCGCCCGCCGCGTCGCTGGGCACCCATTGCGCGTGCCCGGCGGACGCGATGGCCGTCGGGCACCCGCAATTGTCCAGTAACCGAGCAGGACCGTGGATCTGTGTGTGTAAACACAAAGATCCACGTCCTGTCAGGGAGAGGGGACCGATAGTGTGTCCCTTGTACATAGGGACAACCATCGGTCACATCCCACAGTCAGTCCCCTCCCCCCACAGTTAGAACACATCTAGGAAACACATTTAACCCCTTCCTCGCCCCCTAGTGGTAACCCCTTCCCTGCCAGTCACATTTATACAGTAATCAATGCATTTTTATAGCAGGGATCGCTGTATAAATGTGAATGGTCCCAAAAATGTGTCAAAAGTGTCCGATGTGTCCGCCGCAATATCGCAGTCACGATAAAAATCGCAGATCGCCGCCATTACTAGTAAAAAAAAAAATGCTATAAATCTATCCCCTATTTTGTATCTGCTATAACTTTTGCGCAAACCAATCAATATACGCTTATTGCGATTTTTTTTTACCAAAAATATGTAGAAGAATGCGTATCAGCCTAAACTGAGGGAATTTTTTTTTTTTTAAATGGACATTTATTATAGCAAAAAGAAAAAAATATTGTGTTTTTTTTTTCAAACTTGACGCTCTTATTTTGTTTATAGCGCAAAAAATAAAAACCGCAGAGGTGATCAAATACCACCAAAAGAAAGCTCTATTTGTGGGAAAAAAAGGACGCAAATTTCGTTTGGGAGCCACATCGCACGACCGCGCAATTGTCATTCAAAATGTGACAATGCTGAAAGCTGAAAAATGGCTTGGGCAGGAAGGGGGTTTTCGTGCCCGGTAGGCAGGTGGTTAATAAAGTGAACTTCCTGAAAATAAGTGAATAACAATATAAATCTGCATTTGCATTATAATTCAGGATTTATATGTAAAAATCGGAAAAGACTGCAGCTGGTAGAACACATACTGTGATTATTTAAGTGCACTGCTTCACTTATTAAACAAAGGTGCTGTTTTGTCAGCAGTACTGCATTTACATTATAACAATAGTCCACATGATGGGTTTTGGTTTTATTGTTGTTTCAAGTATTTTGATAAGAGGATTATGGTTAATAAAACCAAGATAAGTGTTAAACTGTGACAATTAACAGTATTTTAACCATGCCTTTACAAGAGCCACATTCATAATCCTCAATAAAACTGCATAAAGTGGCTTACAAAGGAATTATCTCTTCTGAGATGAATACCCAGCACTGGATTATGGGTTTGCTAATAGGATGCTACCTATATTGCAAATCCAAGATGTGCAAGATGTTACAATATTTTCTTTTTAATGAATACAAAGTATTCACATTTATGTATCAATATAGTCACTGTGATTTACAGTATTAGCTTAATGGAAATGCTCGCCTAACATACAAAGGAAACTGAGCAGGGACGTGGAGTGAGGTCAGTGGCTGTTGAGGCACTGGCTAGTACCAGAGCCAAATACACACAGCTTACATACATCGTGAATGTTAGAGCGAGAACAATAATTCTAGCACTAGACCTCCTCTGCAACTCTAAATATGTAACCTGTAAAAAAAATGAAAGCATCGCCTATGGAGATTTTTAAGTACTGACGTTTTGGCGCCATTCCACAAGTGTGCGCAATTTTAAAGCGTGTCATGTTAGGTATCTATTTACTCAGCGTAACATCATATTTCATAGCATACAAAAAAATCGGGCTAACTTTAGTGTTTTTTTTTGTTTTGTTTTGTTTTTATTCATGAAACAGTTTCTTTCCAAAAAAAAATGCTTTTGAAAAATTGCTGCGCAAATACAGTGTAACATAAACAGTTGCGATGACCACCATTTTATTCCCTAGGATGTCTGCTAAAACAATATATATATATATATATATATATATATATATATATATATATATATATAATGTTTGGGGGTTCTGAGTACCTTTCTAGCAAAAGAATGATGATTTTTACACTTAGGAGAGAAGTGTCAGAATTGGCCTGGGTGGCAAGGAGTTACTGTGTATACTCGAGTATAAGCCAAGATTTTCAGCCCTTTTTTTTTGGGCTGAAAGTGCCCCCCTCGGCTTATACTCGAGTGAGTGTACCTGAAAAAAATTGAGAGGCTGCGGGCGTCCATCGTTTAAATCTCGCAGTCTCCTCCTGGTCCCTTCCGTGATAGGCGGAACTGTGTCTGCTGAGAATCGCCTATCACGAACGTTTTCTCATCCTCACCCATCCCAGCAGACACTGTGTTCAGGGACGCCTTTTCATCTTTGGACAAGAGGACGCCCGTGATTGGCGGAACACTGAACACATTGTCTGCTGGGAAACTGAGGATGAGAGAATGTTCGTGATAGGCGTTTTCTAAACAGACACAGTTCCGCCTATCACGGAAGGGACCAGGAAGAGACCGCAAGTTTTAAACAATGAATGGACGCCCGCAACCTCTCAATTTCAGGTACAATTTCAATTTTAGGGGCACAGTGAGGATGGGCACAGTGAGGATGGGCACAGTAAGGTGGCAATGGGCAGAGTGAGGTTTGGCACAGTGACAATTGGCTTTGTGAAGTTGCAATGGGCACAGTGAGGCGTGCAAATGGGCATTGTTGACCTTCTTCCACTTACAGTAGCTGCTGCCTTCTCGCCCTCGGCTTATACTTGAGTCAGTAAGTTTACCCAGTTTTTTGTGGTAACATTAGGTACCTCGGCCTATACTCGGGTTGGCTTATACTTGAGTATATACGGTAATTACCATAAGTAAGTAATATACTAATAATTATTATATATTATTTTTAAGGTAATTTACTATTTTTTCAAAAACTGTACTCAAGCAGGTGGCTTAATGGACTAATGACTGAAGTTTGAAGTTATAACATCAAACCAGTAATTTCACAGTAACTAGATCAATAATAAATTATTATCTTATAACATATAGCATAATAATATATGATTTAGCTTGTACCTTTTCAGCAGCAGCAGATTCTCATTCTTCCTCTTAACTGTGTAAGAAAAACATGGGATTATGGGTAAATCTTATACACATAAACCCATGTATTTCCTTGTAGTTAAGAGGGCTGGGCTGGAAGGTAGTATTGGTCTTTTAGACACATGCCCCCTTCTATGACACTGCAGTGAGAGGCGTGCCTCCACTGCAGCATTTTTATTGGACAGCTTGGGCCAATGATACTTTACCATTGGTCCAAGACTCCAAGCTGTCCATTGAGCTCAGTTCCTCTGACAAGAAGTGAGGAGAGGCACTGTGAGCTCCTCCTCCCAGTCTGCTGCAAACAGAGTGTGCCAGCTTGCATTTATTCGCCGAGCTACAACCCTCGAAGCTGATTATTTTAATTTTTTTATTTTATTATGCTCATGCCTCACCTACCTCCCCTGACTGCACGTCCCTGAAACTGAGAACTTACATATGGCAAACTACCATAATTTCAATAATTCTTTTGACTTAGGGAGCACACATTAGGATTATTGTTTTTAAACTTGTGCTGGTAGACGGGCAGCTTTACCATTTGCATAAAAAATTGTTAACATTGAATTTATTAGGGGCTGATTAGAGCTCAAATCTGAATTAAAAATGTGAAGTGTTCTGTTTTAGAGGCCAGCACTTCATTGTAATAGTAGGCTGGTCTATCACTGTATTGAATAGAGTACAACTGACTTTTTTTGCTGTGTATATGCCCTATTGTATAATTGAGAGTAAATTTTATTTTCCCCTATTGTATAATTACCCTACCATTGCTCCCCCCCCCCCCATCTTAAAGGATCCATCTTAAAGGATCAGTTTAAAAAAGCGCAATGTGTACTGTATGCTTTTACAACTTGTTTGCAATGTTCTTAGCCAACTTTAAAAAGTTTCTTTAATACACCCTTCAGTTTTGGTTTGAGTACATTAACACACATTTTAATGGCAGTGCTGGCTGACACTTTAAACAAACTGCTAACAGGCTTTCAACAATCTGTTTAAAGTGACAGGCAAAACTCTCATTACGATGACTGTCAACATCTTCAAATTGGAACTAAACAATACTATAAAGGCTTCAAAAAGCTTTTTAAAGGTAGTTGCAAGCTTTGCAAATGCTTTATAAAAATACACTGTTTCTCAGATTAGCATTGTTTCAACAAGACCTAAAAACTTTTTGTTTTCTTTAACAAAAAGAAGTGGTGGGCAGCACAGTGGGTAAGTGGTTAACATTGCTACCTAGCAGCACTAGGGTTGTCAGTTCAAATTCCAACCTTGGCACTACCTGCCTGGAGTTTACACGTTCTCCATGTGCCTGTGTGGGTTTCCTCCAGTACTTCGGTTCTTCCCATACTCCAAAGAAATGCTGGTAGGTTAATTGGCCCTAGTATGTGTATGAATGTGAGTTAGGGCCCTTAGATTATAAGTCGGTTCAAATGCCAACCATGGCACTACCTGTCTAGATTTTACATGTTCTTCATGTGCCTGTATGGGTTTCCTCCAGTACTCCGGTTTTTCCCACACTCCAAAGACATGCTGGTAGGTTAATTGGCCCTAGTATGTGTATGATGTGAGTTAGGGACCTTAGATTGTAAGATGTTGTTGAAATAGATTAGCATTGTTTCAACAAGACCCAACAACTTTTTGTTTTCTTTAACAAAAAGAAGTGGTGGGCAGCACAGTGGGTAAGTGGTTAACACTCCTACCTAGCAGCACTAGGGTTGTCGGTTCAAATGCCAACCATGGCACTACCTGCCTGGAGTTTACATGTTCTCCATGTGCCTGTGTGGGTTTCCTCCAGTACTCCGGTTCTTCCCACACTCCAAAGACATGCTGATAGGTTAATTGGCCCTAGTATGTGTATGAATGTGAGTTAGGGCCCTTAGATTGTAAGTTCCTTGCGGGCAGGGACTGAGGTCAATGTACAATATATGTAAAGCGCTGCATAAATTTACAGCGCTATAAGTATCTGTAATTATCCAAAAACACTATTGCTCCCTTGCACAATCATGGATGTAGTAAACTGCAAAAAAAATCTTCCCTGTGCAAGTTAAGAGCATAATGTGCTAGTGTGCACCGCATAATAGCACATTATGAAAGACTTACCCTAAAACGAAGCCCTCCAGAGGTGTGCTGTCGCTGCTGACAGGGCTTCCATTATCACCTGGTTACCTACCTGGTCTCTTGCGAGCTCCAACCATTTAAATGGCCTGAGCATTGAAGATATATGTGTGTGGTAGTCACGGCTGTGGCACAACTCTCTCAATGGATGGCATGCCGTCCATTGAGAGCGCAGCACGCATTCGGCTGCTGCTAAATTAAATACTGTATATCCTAAACTGTGCACATTTAGGAGATATTTACTGTAGCTACAGGTGAGCCTTATTATAGGCTTACCTGTAGGTATAAATAAATACTTTACTGTGACTTTACTGTGTATAACTATTACTTGTATACACTATATGTCCATGTTGGAGAAACAGTTGCAACAGAAATCATTTATGACATAAGTCAACATATTTTACCATCGACATATAACATTTTCATACATATTTAATTAGTTTTCTACTCTTGAGACAGACATAGGCCAAAAAGCATAGTTCCAAATGCAAGCACCAATGATGCACAACTCGCTAAGGCTTCACAAGTGCCAGATGGCAACATAATCTCTTGCTGGTCCCATTGTTTCCTAACAACCAGTTTGGTTGTCTAGATCAGGGGTCTCCATACTTTTCGAGCAAAGGGCCAGTTTACTGTCTTTCAGACTTCAGGGGGGCTGGGTTCTGACCAGTGGGGGTAGAAAATGCCCCAGGGCCGAGCATCAGTGAGAATAAACATGGCCCCAGTGCTGGTGGGCAGTAGGAGGAGGAATAGTGCTCCATCATTGCTATTAGTGGAAGAAATAGTGCCCCATTGTTGGTGTCATTGGGAGGAATAGTGCCTCATATCGTTGGGAGCAATACTACCCCAAGGGCCGGATAAAGGCTAGCAAAGGGCCACATCCGGCCCTTGGCCCGCAGTTTGGAGACCCCTGGTCTAGATGAACTCATAATGAACATTACAGCAGAGCATTCTGGGTGTTTAAACATAAGGTTTTGGATTGACATGTTGCCTTCATGAGATGTGAAAGAAACATAATGCATCTTTACTTTGATAAGAACCCACAGATACAGGGTGACACATCACACAATGTGAAATTTTACTATTTTTCAAATTACACAAACTTAATTTTAAGAACCAATAAGTATTCTTTTGACAAATCTGGTAAAATAAACGAATGACTGAGTTTCCTTATATCATTGCTCTAGGGAAGCAAGTAGCTACATGGCAAAACTCTATGAAGTAGCATTAGGAGGCATTTACGCCTGTGTGTAATTACTCTTAGAAAAGGCTAATCTTGACAAGTAATGTGGTGTAGGAGAAATTAAATATAAAATAGAATAAAGGTTTATCACATTTGCATTTTTACATTGCCAGATTTGAAATTCAGAATAAATGTGCGGAATAGTCTGTTTCTTTGTCCCAATATAGTTACACAAGGAACAGTCTTTCATTTTTTTTAAATACCAGAGTTACCAAAGTCTTTGTTCTGTAGGAAAAAAAATGACTCTCTGAGTTGTGTGTGAGAGCTCAGCAGAGGCAGCAGCGTGTGGATGGGCACTTGGCATGGAAACTTGATGTGTTCCCCTCTATGCTAGGAGACTGTTTTAGAACAGCGAATCTGCTTCAAAGAGATGCTGTGACATGATCACCTTTTGCAAGATCCCAGTCCTACTCTATTCACCCAACCAACAGCTCTGCTGCTTTGTACTGTATTCAGATGGGTCCTCTGCTCTTGTAAATGAAAAGGGACAACCTCATTGATACCTTGTTAGAGAGTATGTGGAAAATACAAAACAGACACCCATCCCAATTTCCCTGCAGCTATTTGAAATGAATCCAATTAATAAGTTGCATTTCTGCATAGGAGTGAAGAAACGGTTTCTCATTAATTTCTGCCTTGGAGCTTGGGTTCATAGTCAAAAGCACATATATACATAAAAGAAAGTAATGAAGTGCTTATTTGATTTAAGTACAGTGCACACATAAAGAGCATTTCCGCTCTGCAATATTCGAATCGCCAAAGTAATACGGTGTAATGTAAGTGGGATGTCTGCTCTCTAACATTCCCTCTAGCAATGCAACATTTCTAATCCCAATTAGTATTTCGGGAGAAGTGTTTTCTCCCCTCTCAGCATAGTAAATCGACATTATGTGTACATGAATGGAAAACAATCAGCCTCATTATTCAGGCTTGGTAAAGATAGCTGAAACAACCTTTTCCATCATGCTGTCACAAAAGGTGAGAAGGAAATTAAACCCAGCGAAAAAAATGTGGCTAGAAGACTCTTTAAAGTCTTATTAAATAAGGCAGGGATGCATAGTAATCTAGTTATTAATAAAGTCAGTTTAGCATCATTTGTCCATGACTTGCCAGCACATTACTTATTTTAAGTGGAAGTGCAGTTCCTCCACCGCTTTCTATTTTTAAGTCATACATTCAGCTTAAAAAGTTCTACAGAAAGTTTTACAGCAGTTTTGGAGCACTAAAGCCAACAGGGACCATACAAACAACAGTGGCAATATATAAAGTGCAGTAACCCATCACAAGCGGTCAGATTTCAGTTTACTACAGGCACGTCAGTGATGTATGTATCCTGATTAACTTTTCTTGGTAAGTATATTTTGACATTGCCTTTGCAAAATATCTTTGCAGATGTGGAGGTTAAGAAGGCCAAGGGAGTACAGATCTCTCTTCAAAGTGATAGAACATCCAATGTGTGCCCATTCTTTATGTGGCAGAACCAATCTGCTACTTTTGCTAATTACTTTCTTGCAAATGATAAAAAAGTTTACTGTGCAGTTCATTTTATACCACTATGGGTAAAGTATTCCACTGGGAAATATGAAAAAGTTTGTCATCATTGTGCTAATGGAGTATAGTAAGCATAAATATTCATGACATCAGCTAATAAATCAGCCTGTACGTGGCAAGCATTGTATCAGACAACTAAAAGACAAATCGACAGACATGTTATGGCCGGGATGTGACAAAAGTCTAGGTCCTTGGGGCTTTTTACCCTAAAGCCCTGTACACACGATCGGTTTTACCGATGAAAACATTCCGATGGTCTTTTTTCATCGGACAAACCGATCGTGTACGGGCCCCATTGGTCTTTTTTCCATCGGTGAGAAAAAATAGAACATGTTTTAAATTTATCCGATGGGCAAAAAAAACGATAGCAAATTCCGATCGTCTGTGTGGAACTCCATCGGACAAAAAACCCACGCATGCTCAGAATCAAGTCGACGCATGCTCAGAAGCATTGAACTTCATTTTTCTCGGCTCGTCGGAATGTTTTGACTGATGGTGGTCGGATTTTTGACTGATGGTGTGTAGACAAGACTGATGGAAGTCAGCTTCATCGGAATTACGATGGAAAAATCCATCGGATTAGAATCCATAGGAAATCTGATCGTGTGTACAGGGCTTAAGGGGTATTGTTAAATATTTCACAGTTGCAATATTGCCAATTTTTGCTAATTATAATTTTAATCAAAAGCAGCTGTTAACAGTTTGCTTGTGATATCAGCAGCATCTGAGTTATTCATTTTATACTTTTTTTTGTTTAGTAAGCTAGCTTACATTTTAAACAACCTATGGGTCACAGCATTAAAAATAAATGAATTCTAGTATATATATATATATATATATATATATATATATATATATATATATATATACATAAAAAATGTGTGTATTTAATATCAAAATAAAATAAAATAAAAAGCAGTCTTTTGATTTTAAATACACACATTTATATATATATATATATATATATATATATATATATATATATATATATATATATATATATAAATACACACGTTTTTTATATATATATCTATATATAGATATATAGATATATATGTATATATATATAAATACACACGTTTTTTATATATATATCTATATATATATATATCTACTTCTTTCTGTTTTGCATCATTGACATAAAAATGTTAACAGGGACCTACCTCTTTTTCTCCTTTGGTCCAGATTCTTTGATAAAGTGCTGTTCAGTCCACTTAGGATTCCAATGATACAAAACTTGTAATTACTGTAAAGCCACTGTGCTGCCTTTCGCTCTCTTAAATTTAGGAAAACTTGAATTGTCACTTGTGAGGGCAAACAACTTTCACTGAGAACTGAACAAGAGAATTTCAAAAAGACACACCAATCAGCATCTGTGCTTCAATCTGCTATTCTCCCTCCTCTTGCATCCCACCCCCTCCAAGCTGAATCACTGAGCAAGCCCTCTGAGACTTATGTAAGAAGTCATTCACAAGTGAAAATCTCTGGATGCATTGACCGCGCTCCATTATGATGAAAAAAAAAAAAGGGAAGAAATTCACTCAATATTCTCATATTTAAATTAATTATATATTGATCAAAGACCACGTTGTATATATTCTCGTTGAGTCTTAAAATCAAATTAAAGAGAACCATTTAAAAATTCTCTTTGGTCGGGCTTGCTGCAGGTAGGCTTGTTTCATTAGGCTGACAAACAACATGCATATAAGCTGTGATATAAGAGAGCCCTGTAACCTTTCTTTATATTTCCGAGATTAATTGGATGCTCTCTGTACCTAATTAGAAGCTCAAGCCTTTTAATGTCGCATATCCTTTTATGCAAATAAACAATGCATCTGGGCTGGTCTTTTAAATCATTATTAATTAGGAATTACAGTACTCCGGGAGAATGCTGTCGTTATTAGCATCCGCTAGTTACATTTTTTTGTTTGCTTTAGACTGCTGGCAGCCTGCTAATTGTAGAGAGATTATATTGTACATAAATGTACATCCCCGCCATCTGAGCAGCGAGTTTTATCTGGGAAACTTATTGGATCTTTAATTCTGATGAGTCACAAGGACACAGGGTCTGCCTGTGCTATTCTTTACTGAAATTGGAGCTCCAGGGAAAAGAAACACGATGATTTTGTTTGCTGTGCAGTATTTAATATAACAGCAATTAATTATATTTCTTAATTAGTGGCTGCTCTTACACTAGAGGAATACATTTTCTTGCTCATCTTATGTCTATAAAGTAATCTGATACAAAAATGATTCTGCAGTCTCCTGTTTGTCCTCAGGATTTTCATGCAAATTTCTGATCCTAAAATAAACTTACATTAGATATAAAGGGTATAAAGGATCATTTCATTTTTTAGATCTTTTTACAAACTAGCGAATGTTTCCAATATAGAAAATTCAGGGACAAGCTTATGTTTACAGATTACAATATAGTTTGTATACCATAGGGTTGCCACCTCATCCCTTTAAACCCGGACACATATGAATTACACAGGTTCTGAGGCTGATTTAATGCAGATAAGGCACCAAGTGAGTTTAATTACCTCCTTAATCAGCCACAGAACCTGTGTAATTAATATGTGTTCGGGTTGAGGTGGCAACCCTAGTATACCAGCATGGACACCCACCAGCTATGTGGGCTGATATCCCTATCAGTAAGAGGGCAGCAAGTAAGTGGCCCTCTGCCATGCTACCAGCTAACATGCACTTCAGCAGGAGGGTAAACTTAAAGCGGTAGTAAACCCTCCAACATTAATTGCAATTTACTAATATTATGAAAGAAATCTTAAATTAAAAACGATTGATCGCTATGTATATACATAAATTCTTTATCTTACTGTATTTATATCTTTGTTTTTCCCCATTTCTCTTGTATCCTCGCTGGCGCCATCTCCACTGTGGTCTTCCTATTCTGATATGATAATTACTTCCGCCCATATACCTAATCGTCGCAGTAATCCCGCGCATGCGCAGTAATAACATAGCCAAGCCTCTTCTTCGTTTCCGGTTACTACGGAAACAAGGCATAGGCTAGGCATAGCGACTCACAGCTTGCTCCAGAAATGAGGTAATACATAAGAAAGTGACCATACCTCCTGGAGCAGGCCATGATCCTCTTGCGGAGGAAATATCTGACTTAACATCGCAGGATGTCGGGGCTGACGTCAACAATAGGAAATGACGCAGCCCTGACATACACAAAGAATGTTTCTGGCAGGGTCTCGGCTTGCCGAAATTACCGGTGATACGCCGCATGCGCATATCGACGTCATTACTCGAAAATATAGAGATAACACGGAAAGGAAGCAGGTAGGCTGAAAAAAAAAAATGTCAATAGATTGGGGAGATTAGGAGACATAATTAAATTAAAAGTTACAGATTTAGGTATACAACTGCTTTAAGAAGAGTCTCCAAAATAGCTACACTCTTTTAAAAGTACTGATACCTGATCGTACATATAACCTTTTGACAGGGATGTGTTTACCCTAATGGCAAGTTGGACAATGCTTAGAGCAACAGGGTTTAGAGAGAAGCGCTCCAAGCTCCAAAATGTACAAGGTACATTAAAGTGATTCTAAAGGCTCATTTTTTTTAGTTAAAAATAATAAACATGTTATACCCACCTGCTCTGTGCAGTGGTTTTGCACAGAGCAGCCCAGATCCTCCTCTTCTCTGGTCCCTCTTCAGTGTTTCTGGCTCCTCCCTCCTGTTGAGTGCCCCCCACAGCAAGCAGCTTGCTATGGGGGCATCTGAGCCAAGCCACGGCTCCCTGTGTCCATTCAGACACGGAGCCTCGGCCCGACTCCATCCATTTCTCTCCTCATTGGCTGACTGACTTTGATTGACAGCAGTGGGAGCCAATGGCGCCACACACTTCTGTCCCAGCCAATGAGGAGGGGAGTCCTGGGTAGCCGAGACACTCCTGCAACATCGCTGGATCTAGATGGGCTCAGGTAAGTATTAGGGGGGCTGGTGAGCTGCTGCACATAGAAGGCTTTTTACCTTAATGCATAGAATGCACTAAGATAAAAAAAAAATCTGCCTTTACAAACACTTAAACCTTTTACTTATTTTGATTTTCATTCTGTCGACTTTGGAACATTTTGGCTAAGTTCATCAAGAGAACAGTAGAGGAAGGTGTGTTCGGGAAACACAAAACTGTCTCTACTCTTTCTTATTTGGTGGTTTGCAGAGCTGAAAAATAATCCTGAATATAACGCAAATAGCACGGTGCCTCTATTAAAACATTCTAGTATTAGTTGTTATTAAAAAAAGTCGCATGACGCAAAAGGTGGAGTTTGTCTAATACAGTATCATTATACATGAGAATGAGGTGTGCATTTGCCAGTACTATGCGTTCGCCATGGATCCAGACTGACTTCTTTGTAACCATAAAGAACTGGCTGACCTTTGAAATTAGATTAGCTGGCTTAGAAGGGTCAATAAGGCATCAGGCAATTGTTGCTGATAGTCTATTCAAGAGATAATTTATTTCTCAGCACCTCCCTTTATCCTTAGAAAAAAATGTAAAACACTTTGCACCTAAAACACCACACCCTCACCCCAAAGTACACCACAACCTCCTGCTGTATCCCCCATATGCCCCATATTTCAAAAATACCATAGTAGGTATAGTCTTTTGGCATTGTTTGATTAAAAAAAAAAAATAGCCAGCGACAAGACAGTATGTAAATGTGACCAGATAGAAATGTAAATGTATTATCAGAGACAAAAAATGTACCACCAGCAGGGCATTTTTATGAGCGGATTGAAGAAGGAAAAGGGCTTAGAGATAAGGCAGATGTTTTGAATAGTAGTGTACTGTTCCAAAGGCACTTCAAGAAGCAAGATGGTAATTTAATGTATATCCAAACAGTGAAACTGTCCGTGTACGTCCAAACTGTCATGCCGTGTACACACGACCGTTTTTAATGACGAGAATTATTATTTTTTTAAATGGTCATTTAAAATGATCATGTGTGGGCTTCAGAGCATTTTTCACGACGTGAAAAACGGCCATGAAAAAATTGGAACATGCTCTAATTTTTCACGTCGTTTTTTACATTGGCGTTTTTCTCGTCATGAGAAACGGCCGTGTGTGAGCTTTAACGACGTGAAAAAAATGTGCATGCTCAGTATGAGACGAGAGCGCTCGTTCTGGTAAAACTAGCGCTCGTAATGGAGGTAGCACATTCGTCACGCTGTAACGGACTGAAAAGCACAAGGCTGAAAAGCGCGAATCGTCGCTCAACAAACTTTACTAACATAAAGGGTGGCGCCATCTGAATGGAACTTCCCCTTTATAGTGCCGTCGTACGTGTTGTACGTCACCGCGCTTTACTCGAACATTTTTTTTCACGATAGTGTGTAGGCAAAGCAGGCTTGAGAAGAATCACGTTGTTTTTTTCAATGACATTAAAAACGGTCGTGTGTACGCGGCATCATACAAATTACAGTGATGTATATCAGATTCACTTGGGAAAAACAATTTGATGTGCCTTTAAACCCAAAACTTGAGATTTCTCCGTGTGACACCAAAAGTAAATAATCTAAATTTTAAAAGGTAATTACTGGGTGATCCTGCCAGTTCATCAGTATTCTTTAGTGAAGCCACAAACTTCCATTTTCCTCCCCAGTTATTGCAACTGAGTGTGAAAGAAAAAGAAAAAAGAAAATATAACTACAATTTAAAAAAAACAAAAAAAAAAAACACATGAAAGCAATTCTCGCTTCAATTAATTTAACTAATGAATATTCATAATATATATAAAACATTCTTTAAAATGGTTCTAAAGTCAAAACGTTTTTTTTACCTTGCATACCTTGCATTAGGATAAAACATGTCTCACTACCTGTTTTTTTATTTTAAGACAAAAAAGACTTTAAAATGTTTTCAGCTGCCCCACGTGACACTCCGGACATCATGTGGGGTGGCTACGTGTTAGTGATTGAGAGTGGAGAACTTTCTCTTAACTTCCCTGTTTATCTGGACCACTGCACAGGCAGTCATGTGAGAACATTGAGTAGTTGGAGCAAGCCAAGTTGCACTAATGATTGCATTTGTTGCTCACACAACATGAAAGTAAAGGGCAGTTTTGGACCTTATACCAGAACTTATGTGGTCACTCATCTATTTCTATAAACAATGCCACTGAGTCACCTTACTAGCCAGCTTTCAACTGTACACTTTCTACTTCCCCTTTAAGATGGCTGATGTATGGGCCCTTGTAAGAGATAAAAATAATAAAAAGCTTTTTCTTGTCTCAATAGACTTGTTGTGATACATTGATGTGCATTTACATGCATTTACGTGTGTTGAATTAACGCCTTTGTGCCTAATGGCACGTACACACGTCCGTTTTTAATGTCATTTTTAAAACCGTTTTTCTCGTAGTTTTTTTTCTTGTTTCCTCTCAACCCTGTCTTGCGTACACACGATCATGAAAAAAAACACTCGAGCAAAGCGCAGTGACGTACAACACGTACGACGGCACTATAAAGGGGAAGATCCGTTTGAATGGCGCCACCCTTCATGTTAGTAAAGTTTGTTGTGCGACGATTCGCTCTTTTCAGCCTCGTGCGTTTCAGTCCGTTACAGCGTGACGAATTTACTATCTCCATTACGAACGCTAGTTTTACCAGAACGAGCGCTCCCGTCTCATACTTGATTCTGAGCATGCGCTTTTTTTTTCCCCTCGTAAAAGCATACACACTACCGTTTTTTTTACGACGTTAAAAAAAACGACATGAAAAACGACGTGAAAAAATAGAGCATGTTCAAAATTTTTAATGCCCGTTTTTCACGTTGTTAAAAATGCTCTGGAGCCTACACACGATTGGTTTTAATGCTCATTTTTAAAAATGGCAGTTTTAACGTCATGAAAAACGATCGTGTGTACGCGGCATAAGAGTAAAACAAATGTTAATGCCTAAGCACAATTTTGCAACTTTGACATGTGTTAGGAAAACATATCATCACAGCTTTGTGCATCCAGGTGGATTACTGTATACCTTGCTTTTTTTCAGAACAAATTGGGCTTTCATTTGGTGGTAAATGGTAATAGATATCTCCTGATTTTTTTTTTATTATCAAAGGAAACTGGTCCAAAATAGTAAAAAGAAAAACATTTTTTTAAATGTAGCTGTATATTTCTTGTTACTGCCATAACCTACCACCAAAGAACAACCCAAAATGTATTCTCCTGCTCCCGGCGATTGCAGCGATACCACTTATGTGTATGTTATTTGTTGTTTGTACCCGTACTGCAGCCCAGAAACAATAATGCACATTTTGCTGTTTTTTTTATCCTACCTAAAGCACACTTACACTAATTGACACGGAAGCCTCGTACACACGACTGGTTTTCTCGGCAAGAAAACTGCTGGGAGAGCTTTTTGCAGAGAAAACTGGTCGTGTGTATGGTTTCTCGTTGGGAAAACTGACGGTAATCTCGACGAGAAAAATAGAGAGCCTGCTCTCTATTTTCTCGTCCGGATTCTCGTCGGCCTGTTTCCCGACGAGAAAACCGTGAGTGTGTATGCTTACCTGTCCATGGTAAAACCGGCGTATGCTCGAAAAGACTTTGATGCATTCGCGGAAGCATACAAGGGTAGTGTAGGGTGTAGCAAGATGGCGGCGACGGCATCGAATGTGACGAGCGCAGGCTCGTCGTAGTCTATGAAGTCACCGCGTTCTTGCCATTCAAAAAAACGGCAGTTCTTTTGAATGTGCCGTGTGTACACTTGGCGAGCAAGGCAAGCTTGCCGGGAATCTTGTCGGGATGTTTAAAAAAAATCCTGTCCAAAATATACTGACCCTGACCTAAACCTTTGGCCCATACTTAACCCTGGCACTGACCTAGATCAAACCTTAATTTAGGTATTTTTTCTTTATTTTTTTCTTGAATTTTTTATTATTATAATTATTATTATTTTTTATTTTTTAACACACAGTTGTTTGCTACAATGTATCTTTCCTCTCCATTCACAGAGAGAGAAACACAGGGGCAGGCTTCACAGTGACTGATCACTGCGATAGCCAATCAGAGGCTATTACAGTGATCAGGTGACCCGGAACCAGGAGTTTTAGGTCCCAATCATTAGTACAGCACCCGAGGCCCCCTCTTAGACCCCACCCAAGGCTCCCACTAAGACCCGAACATGCTCCCAGCACAAAGACAGGTACGCTGATATGCGGACTCACAGAAAAAAAAAACGAGTCCAGTGAGGCCACATATCTGTGTACTGTCAGCATCAAGGGGTTGAAATACATATGTGTGGCATTGTGGTTGTGACTAGGACACAAAGAAAACAATTGTCCGTGTAGTAACCTGCACTCTTACAGGGTTTAAACATGCAGGTAGGCGCAGTATGTGTGAACAGGGTCTAAAAGTCTTGTTTTCTGTTTTGAAGCAGTAGCATTTCTCCAAAAGTCTGACAAGCCCCTTTATACACAAGAGATGAAGCACTTCAATCAGTAGGGAGTTTGAACTTCGCTGATTGTAGATGTCTAGCTCTGACTCAGCAGGGGTCATGTTAAACCTCTGCAGAGAGACCACTGCTTCCATACAGAGAGCAAGGGTCCTTTTCTACAGCATGCAGGCAGAGATAGATGTTTTACTCATCCTGTTGTTGCTTTTGTTTAACCCCTTGGAGCTGGCGCCTCCTGGCCCTTGATGAGGTTTAGAATTTTGGGTGTCGGGACGGGGTTTATGATCATGTGACTGCCATGATTGGCTGTCTGGGTGGTCACATGATCAGAAAGCTCCCGACCGCAAGAAGTGATTGGAGCTTTCCGTTAGCCGCCGGTAACTGTGCTTGCTCTCGGCACAGCTGTATTCACACTAGTTCACGCTAATATGCGACTTCATGTCGCCAAGGCCCACCTGCCAAGCGGTAGCATATTTGCGTGCATGCAGCCGGTGTCGAGGGGTTAAAGAAAATAGATTTTAAACATCTTTTGTTTTGATGTACCTGGAATAAATTTAGCTGATTGAAACAAATAGTTCTGTTGAGCTTAACAAAAGTTAATGCCTTTCTCTTTATCAATTGGAATTTTTGAAAATGTAAGAATATAAGGCAAGCTTCACACTGAGGCGGCTTTCAGGCGTTTTAGCGCTAGAAATAGCCTGTAAATAACTCCTGAAAAGCGCCTCCCATTCAATTCAGTGTGACTTTTCACACTGGGGCGGTGCGCTTGCGGGACGTTAGGGAAAGTCCTGCAAGCAGCATCTTTGGGGCGGTTTTGGAGCACTGTATACACCACTCCCAAAACGCCCTGCCCATTGAAATGAATGGGCAGCGCTTCCAAAGCGCCTAAAAAGCGATTTGGAAGGGTCACAACACGGGTGTGTGTAACCCCTTCTTCAGCTGTTAAAAGCGCCCTGCTAGCGGCCAAAAATGAAACAGCGCTAAAGTGCCACTAAAACGAGTGGCGCTTTATCGCTAACGTGGCTGCGGCTCAGTGTAAAGCTTTATGTTGAGTTCAATGTACGTTATTTTCTTTTTCAATCTAACTATGTAACCATGATGCTTGTTATTAATTGTAGTGTTTGTTTTGCTGTGCCATGTTTTTGTTACATCAGAAATAAATGTATATTTCTTCTGCCAGACAATGAATTGCTAATAACACATTTCAAAGCAATACGTGATAAGTACATATGATTAGTTCTTCTTTAAACTCACAATAGTCCTATGGAATCATAATCTATGTTGGAAAAAATAATAATGTTGCCCAAGGCCACAGAACATAGAGGGATAGCAAAATGGGGGCCTTGTCAGAAGCTATTTTGTCTCGCTGTAACTGTTGAATGCTGTGGCGTTGCATGTCCCTGTAGCACTGAGGAGCATACCTTAGTAAAAAAGCTGTGGTCTATATACATTGACAGGCAATGGTGGGCGACAATAACAAAAATACAGGACACAGCAAATAACCTCAGAGTTTCCATATACTGTATATCTTGAATGTTCTTTTGAAAACATCAACACATTGTCTGTTCTTATAAATTCAACCGTACGGAATATTCTGACAGTGTGCTACTAGTAAAAGTTTATAAAATAGGACAATGCAATGTTTGGAATGTTAGTTTTTTTAGGATATTGTACCTAATGTTTGGAGCACTTTTTTATTTTATGAATTTTTGTTTAGACATATAACATTCCCATGACTGTATAAAGCAGATCTGTTGTAGACAAGCAACATAGGTTATAGCCTAGGGTGGTAGGGTTGTCAGGCTGGATACTTGGCAGCTTGATGGCCTGCAGGCAATATTTCGTTTTGTTCCATGTTCATACTGATAATTGCCTGCCTGCTTTCTGTTAAGTATGTCAGAGCAAGCAGCATTGTGGCCTCCGGAGCTCAACCTCTCCCCTGTATGTCCAAGGCAATGATGTTATACCTTGCTGTAAGGGCACCACGGAAGAACTGAATGGCTTATGAACCAGAGGACTTTGGTGGAACTTGACAAATTGGCATTTGTGACCTATTGAGGAGGATTTACTAAAACTGGTGCACAGAATCTGGTGCAGCTGTGCATAGTAACTAACAGTGGCGGTGCGTCCATAGTGGGCGCAGGAGCGCCGCCCCCTCTCTCTCCTGCGCCCGTCACTCACGTCAACAATACATAGATTCATGCAGTGCATGAACCTATGTATTGTCGCCGGAGCCGCTGCCGCCCACTATTCAGATGTCCGGCCCCCTGGCGAGCGCCGGCCATCTGAATAACAGCGGCTGGTTGGTTTTTGGAAGTGCCTATCAGAGCCAGCGGCTTCCAAATAGTTAATCAGGGGACGCACGGGCTGTGCGTTCCTTGGTTAACACTGACACGCGTCTCAGCCAATCAGGTTCACCGGGTCTGGTTACCGGTAACCTAATTGGCTGAAGCGACATTGAGGGCGGGAGAAGACATCGAGGACAAAAGAAGGACGGCGCTGACCCGAGGAAGGTAAGTGCAGGGCTGGGGGGAAACTGGCTACATTTGGGGACAAACTGGCTGTATTTGGGGGGAAACTGGCTGTATTTGGGGGGAAACTGGCTGCATTTGGGGGGAAACTGGCTGCATTTGGGGACAAACTGGCTGCATTTGAGGGGGCAAACTGGCTGCATTTGGGGACAAACTGGCTGCATTTGGGGACAAACTGGCTGCATTTGAGGGGGCAAACTGGTGGCGTTTGGGCACAGTGGCTGCGTTTAATGGGCACAGTGACGGCAATTGATGATTTTTTTTTTCAGTTTGTTTGCGCCCCCCAAAATTTTTGAGCACCACCTGCCACTGGTAAGTAATCAGCTTCTTATTTCAGCTTGTTCAATTAAAGCGTTTGTTACCCCAACACTTAATATTCCTGATATGTGCCTGCTGTACCATGTACTTCTATGATAAAGTGTCCTGTTTGCATGGTATTGCTTCCTTTATGGGAAATCCCTGGTGCTCTTACCAGTCCCTCTGCTTTTCCTAATAAAAACTGACCACACTAAGCAGGGGAGAACAGCGTGGTCAGTTCTCTAGCTATGCTGGGAACTCAGCCTGCTCTCCTCCAATGATCAGATTTGTCCTGACACGCTCCTGCTAAGAAGCCATTCACTAGGAAGCTCAGTGTACTGCTGTTGCTTCACCTCCTCCAGCTCTTATGCAGCTGAGAACAGAGGGAATGTGATCACTTATAAAAAAGGGGAAAAATGTATTCATAATGTTTTTTTTATCTATTGTGACAGCAGGAAGGTAAAGTCACCTGGTTGCATCCAGGGGGGTAGATATATTTCGCCCAGATTCAGGCTTTACGCCGACTTATACAACTAGGTGGAGAGTTGTATAAGGCTAGTGGGCTCATGGATGACTCATACCTCTAGGGAGAGGGCTGGGCGTCGTGCAGACAGGGAGTTGATGAGACCAGCTGAAGCTTGTCAGCTCATTTAGGCCTCTATAAGAACTCCCAGATTCATTAGGTGTTAGCTCATGCCCGGAACCAGACCTGTGTGGACTGTCTAGGGAGAGTGAACCCTGTGCGGTGAGACAAAGCCTGTGTGGCTATTTGCTTGGACATTTAAAACCAGGGACTTAGGGACTAGGACAGCACTAGGCTGATCCCAGTTGTTAGTTAGGAAACCTGTATGTTTAGTCAGAGGTCAACTTGACCAGGATTTATTTTGGTTATGTTTCTTTTGCTTTGCTGTGTTTTGTCACTGTAAATAGAAAATAAACCGCACCTTTTTTTGATTTTGAAAACCACAACCTCCGCTTGCTGGGCCTGTTTTGTGTGGGGAGCCCATCCCGGGGGTCACACACACCCGCTGCCGAGCTAACCCCCTCACAGTTGGTGGAGAACCAGTGGCAGTTTTTTTTTAAGCCAGCATGGAGGAGATACTGAAGCAGCTGGCTCTAGCAAATGCCAATCAACAGCAGACAAATGCAGGTTTGCAAAGGAGCCTTGCAGCCCAGCAGCAGACAAACGCAACTTTGCAACAGAGTCTGGAGGCTCAGCAACGAGCCCAGCAGCAATCTGAGGCCCGCTTCATAGACCTGTTGCAGAAGCAAGAGCAGAGACTACAACAACAGATGGAAGCAGTAATGCAGCAACGTCCGCAGACCAGTGAGGAAAGCCGTCCCACTAATACCGCGTCCTTTGGGGTGAGTCGTTTATTGACAAAAATGACTGGAGAGGATGATCCAGAGGTATTTTTGACCACATTTGAAAGGACCGCTGAAAGAGAAAAGTGGCCTGAGGAGCAGTGGGCTGGACTGGTGGCTCCTCTGTTAACTGGTGAATCGCAGAAAGCTTACTATGACCTAGAGCCTAACCAAGCAAAAGACTATGTGATGCTAAAAGCTGAAATATTGGCAAGGCTGGGTGTCACCCAGGCTGTCCGGGCTCAGCGTGTGCATAACTGGACTTTCCAGCTTGGAAAACCCCCCAGGTCTCAAATGTATGATCTCATTCACCTGAGCAGAAAGTGGCTACAGCCAGAGACTTTGTCCGCACCAAAGATTGTGGAACGTGTTGTAATGGATCGGTTTTTGAGAGCTCTTCCTACTGCCATCCAAAAGTGGGTAAGCCATGGAGACCCAGAGACGGCCGATGGTCTTGTGGATCGTGTGGAGAAATACTTGGCTACAGAGAACCTGACGGCCTCTTCCAGAGACACTCGGACTTTCCACCCTAAGACCAGACCATCCCCAGGGGCGGATAAGAGGATTCCAAGGGGTAAGGGTGGAGAGAGTGAGAGGGTGGGAGCTCTACCCCAAGTTTGGCGAGAACAGCCTGGGAAATCAGTGGCTCAAGAGGCGGCAAGAAGGATCGCTTGCTACCGCTGCCGGCAAGCGGGACATATTGCAGCCAATTGCCCGGTTGTGGAGGAACCCATGCAGTGTGACTTTCTGACGGGCAGACGTCAGTCGCTGTGTGCGACAGTCGCATGCACTGCCATTCGAGGAACTGAGAAACATTTATGCAAAATGTGTGTTAATGGTAGAAATGTTGTGGTATTGCTGGATTCAGGTAGCCTTGTGACCCTGATAAAGGCTGAGTTAGTTAAAACAGAGGTCTCTGGGAATAGCAAGGTAGCTGTTATTTGTGTGCATGGGGACACCCGAGAGTATCCAGTGACTACAGTGTGTTTCGAGACCCCCAAAGGTACCCTCTCTCATCCAGTGGGCTTAGTATCTCAGTTACCGCATGACGCCATTGTGGGAAGGGATTTTCCGAAGTTCTGGGAACTGTGGGATGATCCTGAGCCCCTCACTGGTGCCCCTATGTACCAGGAATGTGATAGCCAGAACTCCCCTGAGAGTGGTGAGGACTCTCCGGAATTTCCCTTATCAGTATTGGCAGGGGAGACTCAAGAAACTGGAGAGGAGCCCACCTCCTCAGACGAAAACCTACCGTCTGTGGAGTTTTCTGATCTTGAGGTTCACAGGGAAAACTTTGCCACAGAACAGTTGAAAGACCCCGCCCTAATAAAGGCACGGGAAAACGTAGTGAAAATAGATGGCGAGTTAGTGAACCCAGATAATACCTGCACTTACCCATACTTCAGCGTAGAGAAGGACCTACTGTATCGGGTGGCAAAAAGGGCAGAAGAAACCGTTGAGCAGCTTGTGGTGCCCAAACCTTACAGGAAGTTGGTGTTGGAGTTGGCCCATGGGCACATTCTTGGAGGTCATCTGGGGACAGAGAAAACCCGAGAGAGGGTATTACAGAGATTCTATTGGCCGGGGGTGATGAAGGACGTAGAAAATTATTGGTCCTCCTGCCCTGTGTGTCAGAGGTTGGCCCCGATGCCACATTTCCGTAGCCCGCTGGTCCCTCTACCCATCATTGAGGTCCCGTTTGAGAGGATCGCCATGGATTTGGTAGGTCCTATAATCAAGTCCGCTAGGGGGCACCAGTACATATTAGTTATAATGGACTATGCCACCCGTTATCCAGAAGCGATCCCTCTCCGAAATACCTCGGCCAAAACCATAGCCAAAGAGCTATCTCTTGTTTTTAGCCGGGTGGGTATTTGTAAAGAACTGCTTACGGACCAAGGTACACCCTTTATGTCCCGGGTTATGAAAGAGCTGTGTAAATTGTTCAAAGTGACGCAATTGCGTACGTCTGTGTATCACCCCCAAACCGATGGGCTGGTTGAAAGATTCAACAAAACCCTAAAACAAATGTTGAAGAAAGTGGTGGATAGAGATGGAAAGGATTGGGACTGTTTACTTCCTTATTTGATGTTTGCTATTAGGGAGGTGCCCCAATCCTCTACGGGATTCTCCCCCTTTGAGTTACTGTATGGGAGACACCCAAGAGGGCTGTTGGATATTGCCAAGGAAACTTGGGAAAGTGAGAGTTCTCCCCACAGGAGTGTGATTGAGCATGTCGCCCTGATGCAAGATCGAATTGCACAGGTAATGCCCATCGTGAAGGAACATTTGGCCCAAGCGCAGTTGGCACAGCAGAGAGTGTACAACCGTGGAGCCAAGACCCGTACCTTTTCCCCGGGGATAGGATATTGGTACTTGTCCCTACGGTTGAAAGTAAATTCCTTGCCAAATGGCAAGGCCCCTACGAGATAATGGAAAAAGTGAGCGACGTGAATTACAAGGTCAGACAACCAGGAAGGCGAAAGCCCGAACAGATCTATCACGTTAATCTGTTGAAAGCCTGGAGGGATAGAGAGTCCCTAGTCGCAGACACTTGGTCACCAGCTCAAACTGGTTGCGTGATTCCTGAGGTTGGAATAGCAGCCACCTTGTCACAACCCCAACAACAGGAGGTTAAGGAGTTTGTGCTTCGCAACAAGGAGGTATTCTCTGAGCTGCCGGGACAAACATCTGGGGTAGAGCATGACATCATTACCCCGCCCGGTGAAAGGGTGAAGTTAAAACCCTATCGGATCCCAGAGGCTCGACGGGAGGCAATACGGGAGGAAGTACAGAAAATGCTGAACTTAGGGGTGATAGAGAAGTCCCAAAGTGATTGGTCTAGTCCCATCGTGTTGGTGCCTAAACCGGATGGGAGCTGGCGATTTTGTAACGATTTTCGTCAGTTGAACAAAGTTACAAAATTTGACACCTACCCCATGCCACGTATAGATGAGTTGATCGACCGGCTGGGAACAGCCCGATACATGACGACTCTTGACCTCACAAAAGGGTATTGGCAAATCCCCCTGGCCAAGTCGGCCAAAGAGAAAACCGCATTTGTAACCCCAGACGGGGCGTTCCAATATAAAAGAATGCCGTTCGGGTTACAGAATGCGCCGGCCACATTCCAGCGGAAAATGGACCAGATGCTGAGGCCCCATCGGAAGTATGCTGCGGCTTACCTGGATGACGTAATTGTCCATAGCACAGATTGGGCCTCACATCTGCCAAAAGTGCAAGCAGTCCTGGACTCTGTTCGGGAAGCGGGGTTTACGGCTAACCCCAAGAAGTGTACCATTGGGCAGGAGGAGGCCAAATATCTTGGGTACACCATTGGGAGGGGAGTAATAAAACCCCAACTCAACAAAGTCGAGGCCATCCAGAGTTGGCCACGTCCCAACAGCAAGAAGCAGGTACGAGCCTTTCTGGGAATCGCTGGGTATTATCGGCGATTCATTCCCCACTTTGCTTCTAAGGCTGTGCCCCTAACCAACCTGACGAAGGGGAAAGGGTCGGTCATGATTAAATGGACCCCCGAGGCTGAGGCAGCATTCCAATTCTTGAAACAAGCCTTATGTAGCCAGCCAGTGTTGTACTCACCCGACTTCTCTAAAGACTTTGTCGTACAAAGTGATGCGTCAGATGTGGGGTTAGGAGCAGTATTGTCCCAGGTCTGGAACGGGGAAGAGCACCCAGTCATTTACCTCAGCAGGAAGTTGAAGTCCCATGAGGTAAATTACGCCACCGTTGAAAAGGAGTGTTTAGCGGTGAAGTGGGCTCTAGATTCCCTTCGGTACTACCTGCTAGGTAGGCACTTTGACATGGTTACGGATCACGCTCCGTTAAAGTGGATGGCTCAAAACAAGGAAACAAATAGAAGAGTGAATAGGTGGTTCCTGGCCCTCCAGGAATTCAACTTCACAGTAAAGCATCGCCCTGGCGTTCAAATGGGGAATGTGGATGCTTTGTCTCGAGTACATGAATGCCTGATTGCTGGTGTTCCAACCCCGAGGTTAAAACAAGAGGGGGGGGGGGGTATGTGACAGCAGGAAGGTAAAGTCACCTGGTTGCATCCAGGGGGGTAGATATATTTCGCCCAGATTCAGGCTTTACGCCGACTTATACAACTAGGTGGAGAGTTGTATAAGGCTAGTGGGCTCATGGATGACTCATACCTCTAGGGAGAGGGCTGGGCGTCGTGCAGACAGGGAGTTGATGAGACCAGCTGAAGCTTGTCAGCTCATTTAGGCCTCTATAAGAACTCCCAGATTCATTAGGTGTTAGCTCATGCCTGGAACCAGACCTGTGTGGACTGTCTAGGGAGAGTGAACCCCTGTGCGGTGAGACAAAGCCTGTGTGGCTATTTGCTTGGACATTTAAAACCAGGGACTTAGGGACTAGGACAGCACTAGGCTGATCCCAGTTGTTAGTTAGGAAACCTGTATGTTTAGTCAGAGGTCAACTTGACCAGGATTTATTTTGGTTATGTTTCTTTTGCTTTGCTGTGTTTTGTCACTGTAAATAGAAAATAAACCGCACCTTTTTTTGATTTTGAAAACCACAACCTCCGTTTGCTGGGCCTGTTTTGTGTGGGGAGCCCATCCCGGGGGTCACACACACCCGCTGCCGAGCTAACCCCCTCACACTATACAAAAATGTTTTGCATTTCATTTCTATTTTAAACTGAATGGATTTTTTTTTAAAAGGGGATCATTTACAATCACTTTAAAGCAGAACTCCAGGCAGAACTTTTTTTTTAGCTGGCAGTATTGGTGCTGCATTACCTTAGTCCCATGTGCTGCTTGTTTCTCTCCCCACTGTGTAATCTTTGAGAAATCCAAGGTGCATTATTGAATCCTGGCTTGAATCCCTCCGACATCTGCTTTGTAAGACTGGTGGTCGCTATCCTCTGTATCTCCCTGGCCACCAGTCTTTCCTTTGCTCCACTGTTCTTTACAGTGAGCAGAGACGTAATTACATCCCTAGTCACTGTAGTGGACGGACTCGGCAGTCTGAGACTCCCAGTCTGAGTCACCCAATGTGCATAGCAAACACAGCCCTCAGCTTTAACTCCGCCTTCCATCACCCCTCCAGTTCTCTTTTAGGGTAGCAGATACGGCTATCCATGCCACTCCTCCTCCAGTTCATGCACACAATAAGGTAGATTTACTAAAACTGTTGCACACAGAATCTGGTGCACCTGTGCAAGGTAGCCAATCACAGATTCTAACATCAGCTTGTTCAATTAAGCTTTGATAATAAAATCTGGAAGCTGATTGGTTGCTATGCAGAGCTGCACCAGATTTTGTACTCTCCGACTTTAGTAAATCCCCCCTAATGACTAATTTCCTTCCTTATCCTTTGCATAGTGGGGAATATAGTCCCCATTCCCTGCTTGGATATGATGCAAAGCGAGAGAGACAGTCCCCCTCCCGGCGTCAGGAGCGAGCACTTTTTTCTTAAGAAAATATGATGTCACTGGCGCTGAAACTCATGGATTACAAGAAAAGTAAGGCACTATCATTTACACTGTGTTAGCAGTTCAAGAGAACATAGGGAGAGGATCAGTAATCGCAATAATAGTTTGATTCCGGAGTTCTGCTTTAAGCTAAAACCTAGAAGCCGATTGGTTGCTATGCACAGCTGCACCAGATTCTGTGTGCATCCCTTTGAGTAAATTTCCCCCATTCTGTCTTATTTAACTTGTAGTCAGAATACCTTGAAAACCTTGTCAGTTCACAAGTAGACCAAAAAACGTGAAATAAAGCCTCATATTTAAAAAAAAAACATGCATGATTACCTCAGCTGAACTCCATGCAACTGTCTGAATACATATGTGTGAACTGTTTTACCTGCCAAAGTATTTGTATTACTATGCATGTAATAGTTATATAACAAGTGTTGTGTGCCTGCCCCCAACCTACGATTGGACAGTGAAGAAAAGCGAAACACTGATGAAGACTTCTTTCTTCACTTTCCTACTGCCAGCATGTTCCTTGTTAACACATTTGCACTTCAGCACACCTTGCTGGCTTCTAGCATTGCCCCTCCTTTTTGAAGTCCAAACGATACTGAGCAAGGAATGATAAGAGACTATTTCCAAGTCAAAATCAGCTACCTTTTCTAGTAAAAAAAATGCAAATAGTGAGTAATTTTTTTTAATGAATACATAACTCTCTTAATGAGTGTTGCTTTATATCTGCCTGGAGTTATTCCCAGCATTAAAGTGGTTGTAAACCCTCTGATACTACTTGCACCTACAGGTAAGCCTACATTAAAGCGGAAGTAAACCCATCCATTTAATAGTTTAAAAAACAGTTACATTTCCGGCACGTGCCAGAAATGTAACACTCCCATTGGTTGTGCTCTCAACCAAACTGTCAAACCATCCAATGGCTGGTGTCATAACTGATCACATGTGCAGCATCATGGCAGTTGTAGCTTAAACAGAGGTCAAGATGGCAGCTTCCTTGGCTGAAAACGATAGGAGGGTTTACTTCCACTTTAAGGCTTACCTGTAGGTGCTTGCAATATCTCCTTAATAGGGAACACCCCCCTGTTCGGTTCGCACCAGAACCTGCGAACAGACAGAAAGTTTGCGCGGACTTTAGAACCCTATTAAGTACAATGGACTTGAACGTTCGAAATCAAAAGTGCTAATTATAAAGGCTAATATGCAAGTTATTGTCCTAAAAAGTGTTTGGGGACATGGGTCCTGCCCCAGGGGACATGTATCAATGCAATTTTTTTTTTAAAAACTGCCATTTTTTCGGGAGCAGTGATTTTAATAATGCTTAAAGTGAAACAATAAAAGTGAAATATTCCTTTAGATTTCGTACCTAGGGTGTGTGTAAAGTATGCCTGTAAAGCAGCGCTTGTTTCCCGTGCTTAGAACTGACCCTGCACAAAGTGTCATTTCTGAAGGAAAAAAAGTAATTTAAAACTCACTCGCGGCTAATAATGAATTGTCGGCTCCCGGCAATACATAGAAAAGTCATTGGTAAAAAAAAAAAAAATGCGTGGGGTCCCCCCAAATATCCATACCAGGCCCTTCAGGTCTGGTATGGATTTTAAGGGGAACTCCACCCCAATTTTTTTTTTTAAACGGTGTGGAGTTCCCCCGAAAATCCATACCAGACCCTTTATCCGAGCACGCAACCTGTCAGGCCGCAGGAAAGGAGGGGGGGACGAGAGAGCGCCCCCCCTCCTGAACTGTACCAGGCCACATCCTCCCCATGTTAATGGGGACAAGGGCCTTATCCCCACAACCCTTGCCCGGTGGTTGTGGGGGTCTGTGGGCAGGGGGCTTATCGGAATCTGGAAGACCCCTTTAACAAAGAGGACCCCCAGATCCCGGTCCCCCCTATGTGAATTGGTAATGGGGTACATTGTACCCCTACCATTTCACAAAGAAAGTGTAACAAATTGTAAAAAAAACCACAGACACCGTGTAATAAATGAATAGACCCGCCCCTTCTCACGTTCCGCATCTGGTCCGCTTAGCCTTACACCTACGTCATTGGCTAAGCGGACCTGATGGGGAACTTTAGAAGGGGCGGGTCTATTCATTTAATACACTCAGGCTCAGCCAATGACGTTTCGTCTGGACAGCGATGGACATCGGATTACCACGGGACACTGGATTTCATCGCTGGAATGTTTTTTTTTATTTTTACATTTTTTATTTTTAATAAAGGACTTTCCCAACGGTGTCTGTGTTTTTTTTTTACAATTTGTTACACTTTTTTTGTGAAATGGTAGGGGTAAAATGTACCACATTACCAATTCACATAGGGGGGAGGCCGGGATCTGGGGGTCCCCTTTGTTAAAGGGGTCTTCCAGATTCCGATAAGCCCCCGCCCGCAGACCCCCACAACAACCGCGCAAGGGTTGTGCGGATGAGGCCCTTGTCCCCATCAACATGGGGACATGGTGCTTTGAGGGGTCACAGACCCCCAAAGCATCCTCCCAATGTTGAGGGCATGTGGCCTGGTACGGTTCAGGAGGGGGGGGCGCTCTCTCGTCTCCCCCTCTTTTCCTGCGGCCTGACAGGTTGCGTGCTCAGATAAAGGGTCTGGTATGGATTTTTGGGGGAACTCCACGCCATTTTTTTTTTAAATTTGGGGTGGAGTTCCCCTTAAAATCCATACCAGACCTGAAGGGCCTGGTATGGATATTTGGGGGGAACCCCACACATTTTTTTTTAATTTGCGGCAGGGTTCCCCTTAATATCCATACCAGACCTGAAGGGCCTGGTAATTGAATTTGGGGGGACCCCCACGCATTTTTTTTTTTATCAATGACTTTTCTATGTATTGCCGGGAGTCGACAATTCATTATAGCCGCGAGTGAGTTTTAAATGACTTTTTTTCCTTCAGAAATGACACTTTGTGCAGGGACAGTTCTAAGCACGGGAAACAAGCGTGACTTTACAGGCATACTATACACACACACCTTAGGTACGAAATTGAAAGGAATATTTCACTTTTATTGTTTCACTTTAAGCATTATTAAAATCACTGCTCCCGAAAAAATGGGCGTTTTTAAAACTTTTTTTTGCATTGATACCTGGGGCAGGACCCAGATCCCCAAACACTTTTTATGACAATAACTTGCATATAAGCCTTTAAAATTAGCACTTTAGATTTCTCCCATAGACTTTTCGAATTTGCCGCAAACACCCCAAATTGTTCGCTGTTCGGCTAACGGGCGAACAGGCAATGTTCGAGTCGAACATGAGTTCGACTCGAACTCGAAGCTCATCCCTAAGGTTAAGGAGATATTTGCAGAAAATCGGGCACCGATGTCTACGGCGCATGCGTGCCGTAGACAACGGCGCAGGCACACTGAGCGTGGCAGGTCTTGAATGTGATAGTGCAGGGACCGCGCGCATGAGCGGGGATCGTGCCGGAACCGCGCACATGCGTGGGAGTGATGTTATCGCCGCTCCGGCCAGTCACAGCGCCGGAGCGGCGATACCCGGAAGTCACTTCGGGTAACATGGCGGCGTTGGAGGAGAGGAACGAGGGTCGCTGCGGGGGCTTCAATCTCAGGTAAGTAATACATAATGAGCTAGCATACTAGCTCATTATGCCTTTGTCTTGCAGGGTGCTTTTTTTAGAGAGGGTTTACTTCCTCTTCCTCTTTAAGCATGTCTGGCATACAGTAAATTAAGATATACCTTTAGTCTGGGCTTTTTTTCTCAAACAATGGAACTTAACCACGGCCCCACAAAACCCCTCCTCCTACACACACCCTCCAAATCACATCAAATAGTGGGTGTGTTCAGTCAAATTTCACGAAAACAGTAGGAGGGTCTTAAAGGGGCATTAAATACCAGGATTGCATTACATACAGAGTGCAGATCTGTCACTTGTAAACACAGAAACCAGACTTTTGTGTTTACAAGTGATTGTGGTGAGCAGGCACCAAAGGGTCTGAGCCAGAGGTGGTGGAACTGAGTTCCACCAAGTTCCCCCTGAAAAAAAGCCCTGCCTTTAGTGAGCAAAAGCAGTCACAGTCACATTTGTTTATAATGTCCTACTCTTGCTTCAATTAACTAATTGATATTGCTGTAGATTGCAAATAATCCATGAAGGGATTAGTCGTCTCTTCCTACTTTAGTAAGCACTGATACAAGCCAATCTTTTCTGCACTTTAGTGTCAGGAAAATTTTAAAAAATGTCTAGGGAATATTATATAGTCTATCTAACCAGTAAGTAGAGCATTCAACTTTTTTCATATGTTCTACTTTGTCTCCTTGTCTTTTTTGTTTTTTAAAGCCTGTTCCTTCAGCGCTTAATAGCTCAAGCTGCTGTATACACATCCAACATGATACTCAGGGAACCCTTTACCATATATTAAATGTTTATTCATATATATAAAAGGGGAACAGCATGAACAGAGAGGTCAAGCCAGCAGCACATCAACACAAATTAGGTATCATATAGCAGCCCTCAAATTTTCCACTCGCCTACTCGCATTTTGCGAGTGGAAAATGAGGGTTTGCGAGGAGCTGGGCAAGCACCGCCAGCGGGCGGTGTTGATCGGGAGCCGTTCTCCCTAGGGAAGAGTGCATGGAGTGCATGGAGTTAGAGGAGAGCCGTGGGATCACTGAGCGGTAAAACACGCCGTAACAGCATTACATTGAAATTGTCTCCGCTCTGCTCACTGATCTCACACAGCCATACCTCCTCCTAACCCCGCGCCTGTGATAGACAGAACGTGGGTCCAATGCTGGGATGTATTCTGTCTATCACAGGCGTGGGGTTAGGAGGAGGTGGGGCTGTGTGAGATCAGTGTACAGAGCGGAGACAGTTTCAATGTAAGCTGTTAGGGCATGTTTTACCGCTCGGTGATCCCGCGGCTCTCCTCTAACCCCAGTCATGATCCAGCCACCCTTCTCACTTCCTCCACCCTGGCAAGGCTGCATTGGGGGCACAGTGATGCAGCAATTTGTTGCACAGTGATGCTGCAATTTGGTGCACAGTGATGCTGCTATTTGGGGCACAGTGATGCTTCAATTTGGGGCACAGTGATGCAGCAATTTGGGGCACAGTGATGCTGGAATTTGGGGCATAGTGATGCTGCAATTTGGTGCACAGTGATGCTGCTATTTGGTGCACAGTGATGCTGCAATTTGGTGCACAGTGATGTTGCAATTTGGTGCACAGTGATGCTGCAATTTGGGACACAGTGATGCTGCAATTTGGGGCACAGCGATGCTGCTATTTGGGGCACAGTGATGCTGCAATTTGGGGCACAGTGAGGCTGCAATTTGGGGCACAGTGAGGCTGAAATTTGGGGCACAGTGAGGCTGCAATGTGGGGCACTGTGAGGCTGCAATTTGGAGCACAGTGAGGCTGCAATGTGGGGCACTGTGAGGCTGCAATTTGGGGCACAGTGAGGCTGCAATTTGGGGCACTTTGAGGCTGCAATTTGGGGCACAGTGAGGCTGCAATGTGGGGCACTGTGAGGCTTCAATGCGGGGCACGGTGAGGCTGCAATGTGGGGCACGGTGAGGCTGCAATGGTGGGCACAGGTCACGCTGCATTGATGGGCACAGGTGTGCTGAGGGGAACTGATAAAGTTGTTGTTAATATTTATTTTTGTAACTTAATTCTGCATAAAACATTTAAGTGTCATTTCATGAGATAATTTATGATGGCGTGATTAGGGGCGGGGCAGGGTAAGGGTTGAGTGTCCCTTGAGGTTTGTCCACTATCCGCATCCATTGTTCCATTAATTGCATACTGTGCACCACAGTCACCAGTGCTTGTGCTTCTCAAGTATTCTCATTGTCAGTGTATGCCAGGACTGATAGTTGTGGAGTAATCTCTAGTTTCTGCTCTGATGTGATTAGTCAGAACAAGCAAGTGCTGTGGGAGGAGGCAGTGTGCCGAGCAATGATCGCATCAAAGTTATTATTTACTTTTCGCCAGTTGTCAATAATTATGCTGGAGACAGTAGGGGGCAGGGGGGTTGTGCACAATGCACACTAGCACCACCAGTGAATGTGGGGGCTTTTAATCATTAACACTGCCACCAATTTAGCTAGGAAAGGGGGGGTATAATTACACAGTGTAATTACAACCCCCCCCCTTTTCCCTTTCCCCAGCTTCATTGTTGCAGTGTAATTATACCCTTCTTCCCCCAGTTTCATTGGTGGTAGTGTTTAAGTACAAGAAAAAGATCTAAAAAAAAAAAAAACTTTAAAATGTTGTCTCCTCACTGCTCTTATTTCTTTTTCGTACATCACGGGACACAGAGCGACTTAGTCATTACTAATGGGTTATATAGATACCTTCAGGTGCTGGCACTGGCAACTTCCAAAACCGGAAGTACCCTCCCCTATATAAGCCCCTCCCATCCGGGAGCACCTCAGTTTTTTGCCAGTGTCTAAGGTGTTGGCCAAAGAGTAACATGTGTTTTCACTGGGCTTGTGTACAGGTTCTTTTATGGGCCTCAGTAAGCTGTTCCGGATCCGACCAAAAAAGCTTCATAGCTAAACGGTCGGTACCCGGGCCTTGCAAGAGAAGAGCAAGGTTTTTGCCTGTAATGCCTCTCTTAGGAGGGCTGGACCCTGGGATCCAGAGCTCTGGTCATACCCACGACCAAGATGTTGTCTGTGCAGGGTGCTATACAGGTCCAGGGGAGTGGAATCCTTGGGAACCCGGTCCCTGAAGGTTTAATTACAATGCCTGCCATGATAGGTGAAGTTTGGGCTTCTGTGGACCAAACAAAGTCCTGCGGCGAGGAACAGGTAAGTGGGGGCCCCCAGGAACTTGGTTCTATTGAGGGACCCCCAAGCCTAATTTGTCTTTCTGTCTGTTACCTAACGGTATTCCCGCTAATATCTGTGTATGCCTATAACTACTGGAAAATGTAAAATTTTAATAGTAGTCAAGAAAAAAAAAAAAAAAAAAAGAGGACCGCGGTACCTGTGTTAAACCACTAGAGGCCGCTGTGGTCCATTTTTCTTGTCATGTGGATCTTTGGTTTTCTCAAGTCAAAAGATCCAGGCAGTTGGTAAGTTTCTCTGTGGGAATCCAGTTCCTCTGCCCTGTTGCTGCGCTCATCCACCACACAGGCCCTCCGGCAAAAAGGGCCCTGGCTCCTAGTCCCTGCTTGGTTTCAAAAAAGGCGCCAATGGCGCACAGGCGCGCGCGCGTGCACGCGCCTCCTATGAAAGGAAAGGGGCGGGGCGGGTGGATGACGCTCGATGCGCACCGCGGCGCTTCTGCGCATGTGCAGGCGTCCCAGCATGTATAAAAGACACAGTACAAGTGTCAGCTGGATGCAAACAGAGCTAGCAACAAAACGGTGGCACACAGAGGCGGTTGATGCAGGCATCCCCATAGAAAGGCACTTTAGTGGACACCAGCTGGTATATAGCAGCAACTGTGTTAGACTATTACCAGCAAAATTGGTGTATGGCGACGGGAATACCTCAGCTTTGTGCTTAAAGGATATGTCGTCCAGACGCTCCGGAAATAAGTCTTCCAGGAAGCCAAAGGGGTCTCCATCGGGCTCTGAGGATATTGGGCATGCTTGTACTGCACCAATCTCCCCTGAAAATTCAGAGGTCAGTAGCCGTAGGAACCCCGCAGGAGTGCCTGGTGCTGCGGCTGTCCCCAGTCCACCTGCTCCTGTATATATAACAGAGGAGGTTTTATCCTCAACTCTGGGAGGATTGGAAGAGAGATTAACAGCATTGATCGCTGCTTCCCTGTCACAGGGAAAGCGCGTCCGATCTCCGTCTCCTCCTTCAGAGTGCCTGTTAGTGGAGGAACAGCCCCACACAGAGATCGACCTACCTGAAGGGGATCAGGATGAGGTTGATTCAGTTATAGAGGAATCAACAGTGGAAGAACCTTTCTCAGCATCTCAGGCTGAAAGATTATGGGTTCAGTCTCTGACTAACATGGTCCGATCAGCATTTAAAATGCCTCTGGCGGAACCATCAACCACTACGGTTTCCTCGCTGGGGTCGCTGAAAGCTCCCCAGGCTGTCTGTTCCTTCCCAATCCACCCTTTATTGGAAGGGCTTATTTACCAGGATTGGGAGCATCCTGATAAAATATTTACTCCCCCCAAGAGATTTCCAGTGATCTATCCCATGGAGGATAAGTTCATAAAAAAATGGAGGGTCCCTACAGTGGACGCAGCCATCTCTTGTGTGAACAAATCACTGACATGTCCAGTAGATAATGTTCCAATGTTCAAAGACCCAATAGATAAAAAATTGGAGTCTTTACTAAAATCTGCTTTCTCTACAGCAAGCATGGTGACACAACCTGCAGTAGCAGCGATTGGAGTCTGCCAAGCGGTGAAAGATCAGTTGAAACAAGTCTTAAGGGACTTACCAGATCAGCAGGCTCTTGCCCTAGCTGACCTACCTAGAGCCTTGTGTTTTGCGGTGGACGCCATAAAGGATACAATCCAACAGGCCTCCCGCTTTACGCTGTCTGTAGTACATATGCGTAGGCTTCTATGGCTCAAAAACTGGTCTGCTGAAGCTCCCTGTAAGAAATTGCTGGTTAGCTTCCCATTTCATGGAGAACGCTTATTTGGAGAAGATCTGGACAAGTATATCCAGAAAATTTCTGCCGGTAAAAGTTCACTCTTGCCGGTTAAGAACAAGAGTAGAAGTCCTTCTTTTAAGAGGCCTACTTCTCCAGTCCCTGGCACATCGGCTGTGAAACAGTTCCGACGGCCTCCGCGGTCTAATTCAGGGGGCAGAAATCAGGGACAATCACAGGGTAACAAGAAACCCTGGGTCAAGAGAGGTACAAGACCTCCCCCCAAGTCATGAAGGGTTGCCCCCACTCAATCGGGTGGGGGAAGACTTCAGTTGTTCACAGAGACCTGGCGGGACACCATCAGAGACAGATGGGTGCTCTCCGCAGTAAGTCTGGGATACAAGCTGGAGTTAAAAGACACTCCTCCTGCCCATTTTATGAGGTCAAACGTGCCAAGCGATCCCCAGAAGAGAGGATCCCTCCTTCTGGCACTAGAACAACTATTGCTCCAAGGTGTAATCATGAAGGTTCCCTTGGAAGAAAGCGGGTTCGGGTTTTACTCAAACCTTTTCACAGTCCCCAAACCAAATGGGGACGTGAGGCCCATATTAAATCTAAAAGGGCTAAACAAGTTCCTACATATCAGGACTTTTCGGATGGAGTCGATCCGATCGGTGGCCACCGCCCTACAAGGGCAGGAATGGTTAGCCTCGATCGACATAAGGGATGCTTATCTGCATAATCCCATTTTTCCGGCCCACCAGAAATTTCTACGCTTTGCAGTAGAAGGGCGCCATTTTCAGTTCAGAGCCTTACCTTTCGGTCTGGCCACAGCACCACGAGTGTTCACAAAAATTCTGGCCCCACTATTGGCCAATCTAAGAACACAAGGTGTAACGATAATGGCATATCTAGATGACCTGCTACTAATAGACCACTCAGTGGAAAAGCTGGAAGTAGCTATTCACAAGACAATCAAGTATCTGGAATATCACGGTTGGATTATCAACCGGGACAAGTCAGCTCTAAGACCAGTCAAAAGTCTGGAATACTTAGGGCTAAGGCTGGATTCAAATCAGAGAAAGATTTTCTTACCTCCAGAGAAGGTGTCGTCTTTAAAAGATTTGACCCACTTAGTGGGTACAAAAAGAAAACCATGCATATGCCTGTGCATGAGGCTGCTGGGAAAAATGGTGGCTTCATTCGAAGCAGTACCCTACGGTCAATTCCATTCAAGGAACTTGCAGAGGGCCATACTGTCAGCCTGGAACAAAAAAGTTCAGGCTTTAGACTTACCAATGTCCCTGTCCCCTTCCGTTCGCAAGAGCCTCCATTAGTGGTTGGTGCCCCACAATCTGGAAAAAGGGAAACCCTTCAGTCCGGTTTCTTGGAAGGTGGTCACTACAGATGCCAGCCTCATAGGCTGGGGGGCAGTACTGGAACAATGGTCTCTCCAGGGCAAGTGGTCAGAAGCAGAGAAGGCCCTGCCCATCAATCTCTTAGAGATACGAGCAGCCCGGTATGCCCTAGTAGCATGGACATCCAAACTCCAAGGGTCCCCTGTCAGAATTCAATCAGACAATGCCACAGCAGTGGCATATATCAATCACCAGGGTGGCACCAGGAGTCGTGCAGCCCAGAGGGAAGCGAATTGCATCCTGGAATGGGCAGAAAGATATGTCCCAGCCATATCCGCGGTTTTCATCCCAGGAGTGGAAAATTGGAGAGCGGACTTTTTAAGTCGCCAGCAATTATGCCCGGGGGAATGGTCTCTTCACCCCGAGGTTTTCCAGGCAATATGCCAGCGGTGGGGAACACCGGATGTAGATCTGCTAGCATCCAGATTCAACGCAAAGGTGGACAGATTTGTGTCTCGCACAAGGGATCCCCTAGCTTGCGGCTCGGATGCCCTAGTGTTCCCTTGGGATCAGTTCAAGCTGATATATGCATTCCCACCGCCACAATTGTTACCGCGATTAATCCGCAGAATCAGGGTAGAAAAGAAACCAGTGATTCTGGTGGCTCCAGCGTGGCCCCGAAGGGCATGGTACGCGGAGATTGTAAAAATGTCAGTGGGGAGTCCTTGGACCCTCCCACATCGTCCGGACCTGCTTTCGCAAGGACCGATATACCACCCTTCCTTACCAGCCCTAGGTTTGACGGCCTGGCTATTGAAGCCCACATTCTAAAAAAGAGAGGGCTCTCTAATCCTGTGGTATCTACCATGATCAATGCCAGGAAGCCGGTATCCAGGCAGATCTATTATAGGATCTGGAAGGCGTACATCACGTGGTGTGAGGCCAAGAAATGGCATCCACGTAAGTACGTAATAGGTAGGATTCTGGACTTCCTACAGTGGGCTGTAGATAGGAAGCTTGCCTTGAGTACTATCAAGGGTCAGATTTCGGCCTTGTCAATATTTTTTCAAAGGCCCTTGGCTTTGCATTCTTTAGTCAAAGCTTTCATACAAGGAGTGATGCGTATTAGCCCTCCGGTTAGTATTCCAATATGTCCATGGGACTTAAACCTGGTTCTGTCGGTTCTACAGAAACAACCGTTTGAACCATTGCAACACATTTCCTTGGTTCTTTTCACCAGGAAATTGATTTTCTTAGTAGCCATTTGTTCGGCTAAAAGAGTATCGGAATTAGCCGCCTTGTCCTGTAAGGAGCCATATCTGGTTGTCCATAAGGACAGAGTAATATTACGTCCTCATCCAGCCTTTCTTCCTAAGGTGGTATCGAGGTTTCATTTGAACCAAGATGTGGTTCTTCCTTCTTTTTTCCCCAAACCTAGCTCGGTAGAGGAAAAGTTATTACATTCTTTGGATGTAGTAAGAGCAGTTAAAGCTTATCTAAAAGCCACTGCTCAGATTCGTAGAACGGATACTTTGTTTGTTCTGCCGGAAGGCCCTAGAAAGGGTCAGGCAGCATCAAAATCTACTTTAGCCAAGTAGATTCGACAGGTCATAATACAAGCCTATGGCTTGAGAAGGAGACCGCCTCCGTTCAAAGTTAGGGCGCACTCCACAAGAGCAGTTGGAACTTCATGGGCAGTGCATCACCAGGCCTCCCTGGCTCAAGTCTGTAAGGCCGCAACATGGTCTTCAGTACACACGTTTACTAAATTCTACCAGGTAGACGTTAGAAGTCAGGAGGATGTCGCCTTTGGGCGCAGTGTGTTGCAGGCCGCAAAAGATCCTCATGCCTGATGGCGCCCAGCTTATGTATAGTGTATCCCTCCCCTCATTTGGCATTGCTTTGGGACGTCCCATTAGTAATGACTAAGTCGCTCTGTGTCCCGTGATGTACGAAAAAGAAAAAGGGATTTTTATAACAGCTTACCTGTAAAATCCTTTTCTTGGAGTACATCACGGAACACAGAGCTCCCACCCCTCTTTTTGGGACACTTATTGCTTTGCTACAAAACTGAGGTGCTCCCGGATGGGAGGGGCTTATATAGGGGAGGGTACTTCCGGTTTTGGAAGTTGCCAGTGCCAGCACCTGAAGGTATCTATATAACCCATTAGTAATGACTAAGTCGCTCTGTGTCCCATGATGTACTCCAAGAAAAGGATTTTACAGGTAAGCTGTTATAAAAATCCCTTTATTTGCTGCATACAGTTTAACAAAATTTCAATGAATATACCTTTTTGAACCTTTTTGCCATTGATCACATTACTGCATAGTTCCAGCAAGTGTGTCTGTCTGTGCAGCTGGTGGACTTTAACTCTTTTAGAGCCAACAATACTCTAACACTATGGAGCCACTGGGATGACATTACTGCTCAATGGAATCAGCAGCATTGTTGACCCTCCAGAGACAGACGCACTCACCAAGGCTTTGCATTCACTTGATTGCTTGGAAAAGGATTCAAAATAGTATCCTGGGAGGGGCCAGGATCACAGAAGAGGGACCCGAAAAGGGGTAGATCTGGGCTGTTCTATGCAAATCCACTGCAACAGAGCAGGTAAGTATAACAAGTTTGATATTTTTATAGGAAAAAAAAAAACTAACATTCACGATCACTTTAAGCACCTGTCAGTAAATGCTCACTTTTCACTAGTAATGTGAGGTCAAAGGTTGACAATCCTGGAAGTTTTAGTTTCCCAGTGGCCTTCATAAGGTTAAAATAATGGGCAAACTTCTTATTTTGCATTATGGCCCATATTATTGCCCTTTTACCAATTGTATCAGCCACTGTAGCGGACATCAGTCTGAAATCTTTATTTTTGAAAATGTATTTTTATTTTTGCTTCTCTGGTCATACATTACTTCTGAACTGCATAGACGGGGGGTGATTGACTAAAGACGTAAAAAAAAAATGTACATTTAGAAGAATGACTGTTCACATAGATAGGTGCAGCTGTGCTCCCTTCAATCTTCCCAATTTAATGTAAACTAAAATCATCTTTGTTTTATTTCCTTTGCGCATGTGTGGGTATTCTAATCGAATACAGTGTCATCATATCTACTAAGCTAGGAAAACATTAAAGCTCTGTACACACGGTCGGGATTTCCGACGGGAAAAGGTCCGTCGGAAATCCCGACGGGAAAATAGAGAACCAGCTCTCTATCTTTTGCCGGCCACTTTTGGCTGTTTTCCTGTTGGAAAAAGTCAGATGGAGCATACACACGGTCGGGATTCCCGACCAAAAGCTCTCATCGTACTGTTTCCAACGGGAAAACCGGTCGTGTGTACTTAGTGTTCTGAGAGAACATTCTATACTCCTTTAATGAGAGCTGGGACATGTTCCAACAGTGTGCAGAATGCACCCTAAAAACAGGGACCCCATCATTCAAATAAGAACCCCATCATTCAGATCCTCTGATTGAGTGTCTCTTAATAAATAAGAGAATCGAGAATGGTTTTTAGATTACAATCAGATAAGTAAAGCGGTATACATTGGAAAACACAAACAGAGGGGGATTTTTATATTTTTATTTTATTCCTTTTCATAGTTTGAATAAGTTATAAAACATTGAATGCCTTCAACAGAGGCATGTTTGAATTACTTTTAACAAGCCTATGAATAAATATTGCTGGTGTTAAAAATTTGAATTTAACAATAAGCGGCACATCATGTGCCAGTGGTCACGAAAATGAACAGGCACAAAAGTTCGTTGTCACTCAAGGCCAGCTATTTATTTCTTGTTTTTATTTTTACACAGTTCACTACTCTTTCAATAATCCTCATGATACAGAGGTTCTGTCTTTCTTTTTCTATTTTAGACTTTCTAAAGAAATAGTTTCACATTACTGAAACTGTCTTGCAAAAGACTCATCTCTCATTTGAGAAAAGCCTAAAAAACCCACCAGACCAAAGATGTTGTGATGAATTATGTGACCAGGTAGTCAAAACAGCTCATGCACATCACTTGTCAGATTCTATTTTACGTCTTTCAGTTTCTATATCTCTTTTTGTCCTCCACTAGGATTGTAATGGGCTGGTACCCCAGCCAATATGTCAATACATGCTTGGCTACACACATAGAAAAGAAGACTGCTTTTGTTTGGACCTTGGATGACTGGATGGTTTTATGCATCAGCAAGCAGAGGCTTCCCTCACAGTTGGAGCTGTGCAGTAATTGCCAGAACAAATTATACCGGGGCAGTCTGTTCTTTCTCCTTTAGTAAAGCAAGTAAAGAATGTGTGGAACTTAAAGACAACACCGATGTTGACTGCTTACAATGCAGCGTAGAAATAGATTTGATACAGTTAGAAAAGGATCAGGCTACGAACAACGGTTTTAGGATACGCTATTTTCATGGATGCTAAAATGCTTTTAGCTTGCAATGTTTTGTAGACAATGCACAAAAACAATTGACATCTTCCGATGTTGTGACACCAATTTCAAGACCATGTTCATTGTTTAATCCAAGCCATACATACTAAGCGTAAACTAATCAAATTCAAGAGTAGTGGTGCTCTTTGTACATCTGAGGCAGGAGAGCCTCTACTACAACTGTGCGTGACTCAATTTAAGCCTTATGTGAGGTGTTTTCTTCACGAAACAACTTAAGTGGCTGAACTTCATTAAAACTGTAATCTAACCTTCATGGACATTGTAATCCATGTTTGTCTGATTCAACTGAACATGTTTTAGCATTATTCATTATATTCTACATTCATAATAAATAGATACATGGTCAATGAAGTGTATGTACAGCCAAATATATATTTTTTTATTTAGATATGGTAGGAAAACATTGTTAGTAAAATGTTTGCTGTTCATGTCCCAGTGGGGAGATTTCTGTCCCAGAGATGCAGAAAGAAAAAAAAGGAATCTCTAAAAAGTACAGAGAATTATTTTCTGAGGCAGTTGACACTAAAACTGGTGCCCTTCACTAGAAAATGTATCCTCACATGTTGTTTCGGTGACAACTGTAAAATTTTGGATCTCTCTTCACTCTCTGAGGTTGATTTACTAAGGCCCCTTTCACACTGGGATCGGGCAGGTGCGGTGGCGGTATAGCGGCGCGATTTTCAGCGCCGCTATACCGTCGTTATCACCGCGGTATTCGGCCGCTAGCGGGGTGAATTTAACCCCCGCTAGCGGCCGAAAAAGGGTTAATACCGCCCACAAACCGCGGCTATTGCCGCGGTTTGCGGGCGGTATTACCGCGGTGTCCCATTGATTTCAATGGGCAGCCGCGGTAAAGGAGCGGTGAACACACCGCTCCTTCACCGCTGTAAAGATGCGGCTAGCAGGACTTTTGGAGCGGTCCTGCTAGCGCACCGCTTCAGTGTGAAAGCCTTCGGGCTTTCACATTGAAGAATACAGGGCATGATTTTTTCAGGCGGTATAACAGCGCTAATATTAGCGCTAAACCGCCTGAAAAACGTGCCAGTGTGAAAGGGGCCTAAAGGCAAACAAGCTGTGCACTTTGCAAAGTGCAGTTGCACTCTGCAAGTGCAGTTGCTCCAGAGCTTCACTTTGCAAAGAATACCCAATCACATGCATTGAAGAAATAAACAGCGTTCTTGCTTGCACATGATTGGATGATGAAAGTCAGCAGGGCTTCTGCTCATTCACAAATTCTGGAGCAACTGCTCCTGCAGAGTGCACAGTGGTCCATTAAGGGCGCACGGGCGCCGCCCCCTCTATCACACCACCCCTCTATATGTAAGATGGATAGATTTATGCATTGCATGAATTTATCCATGGCTGCTGTAGCCACCCCTTATTCAAGCGTCCGGCCCCTTTTTCGGATGCCCGGCACCTGAATTCCAGCGGCGGGGGTGTTTTTTTGAAGCACCTGATTAGAGCCACAGGCTCTAATAGGCTTATAAAAAGGTGGACTCTGAGCGCAGAGAATTGCGCTAGGAGTCCACCCAAGTGAGTTAGAAAAGCAATTGAATATTTGCTTTCCTAACATTGAACCGCCTCTCCGCTAATCAGGAAGCGCGGGTCTAATACCTGTCACCTGATTGGCTGAAGGCATAGGCATCCCTATTGGACGCCTAGCAGAATGGACACAGAGGCTGCATTTTATGGGCAGAGAGGCTGCATATGATGGGCACAGTTGCTGCATATGATGGGCACAGTGGCTGCATATGATGGGCACAGTGACTGCATTTTATGGGCACAGTGGCTGCATATGATGGGCACAGAGGCTGCATTTTATGGGCACAGTGGCTGCAATTGATGGCACAGTGAGGGTTTTTTTCATTATTTTTTCAGAATTTTTCAGTTTGTTTGCGCCCCCCCCCCAAAAAAAAAAAATTGTGCACTAGCCACCACTGAGAGTGCAACTGCACTTTGCAAAATGCACAGTCTATTTGCCTTTAGTAAATCAACTCCTCTGTTTCATAATAGAGTTCATTGGGACAAAATACAGAGGAGTATCCCTTGGAGGAACACAGACAGTAATGAAAATCTGATAGGTGTTCTAACACTTTCAAACTCTATCCAAAACTAAAAACAACGTTTGGGTTATACATTAAATACACATTTTTTTTATCATTTCCAGGCAACAAGGGAAGTCATCCAGTGTGCTAATAATCCAGGTAACAGTGCAACTATGCTAAAATCAGTTTCAGTTCACTCAGTATGGCTCAGTATGCCTTCATCTAAATTTGCCATTATTAATTGCAGCCGGAATCCAGCAATCACCTCAAAGGGTAATTGATGGTGTACTTCCTGAAGTCTGTGCTATGCTACCCCTCTTGTATTGAATTGTTTTGAAACTATACTGTCTCCCTTTACAATGTAAAGTGTTGAGCAAACTGTTGGCACTATATAAATCCTGTATAATCATAATAAAATAATAATGTAACTTCCTCTCTGTGCTACCTTTATCATTAGTCTCATTTAACTCTCAAGGCATATTTTAATCTTGCTGTTAAATCAGCCTATTTGTTAATTCTACAGTGTGGTGGTGGTGGGGGAGGGAGTATGGGCTTTACAGTTTTTGCCCCAGGGGAGCTTACAATCTAATGTCAATGTTGTATCTGCAAGTGAAATAAATGGATTTTAGGTCCAATTTTAATGGGATAAGAACAGTTACTTCTAAGTTTCTGCCCTGGAAACAAAAACTGAGCACCCAGCCAACGTAGGGAATATTCAAACCTCAGCTATGACTGAATTCTGAATCGCAGTGCTACAATCTACAGGAATAGTCTTAGTTACTGCAATAACCCACCATTATCCAGCTGAATTCAGAAAAATAGGATTTTCCTCCATCTGCAGAATCGGGGGATTGCGGACACGGAGGAGATCTCATAGGGATCAATATATGTCCCTTTTTCATCCGTAAACGGACGGTTGAAAAACGGACATACGGTCCGCTGGTGTGAAAGGGGCCTAAGGCTTATGTAAAGACCAATTGACTGCGCCATGTTCACATGGATACAACAAACCATCTTTTCTACACTTCCCACAAAACTTTTGGTGATTTATTGCCAAAAATGCCGTCTAGGCACAATATTTACCTCACAAGTTAGTTTAAAGTAGAAAGAACTAACAGAATGCCATTCAGCCTGCTAAAGAACCATGAAAGACCCGATTAGGCCAAAACAACGCTCAAAGGTCAACCAAGATCACCCAGTGATTCCAACACTGCTGGTTGCAAGATTCCCAGGGACTTATCATGTCCAGTTAACAACTGCAAAAAAAAGAAAGAAGCACACATCTGGAAGCCGCCCAGCTGTACTTCCATTTCTCTTTTTTCACACTCAGAGCCGGTTCACACAGGGGCAACACGACTTCCAGCGCGACTTTGGGAGGCAACTTGGACACGACTTGAGTATGAATCACAGCACGACATGAGGCAACTTACAAGGCAACTTCAAGTTGCCTCCAGGACAGGCGAATTTCCAGTGGCCAATCAAACAATAATCAGCTCTGTGGGAGGGAGGGGGGAGGGAGGGGTTTGCCTTGAAAACTATTTTTACTTCCTGGAAAGTTGCTTCAGTTAAGACAGGGGATCCGACTTGGAGGCAACTTCCATTGAAATCTATGGGTACAAGTCGCCTAGAAGTCGGATTGAAGTAGTACAGGAACCTTTTCTGAAGTCGGAGCGACTGCAGTAGTGTACATTAAGACGGCTCCATTCACTTACATTACTTTTCTAAACCGCGCGACTTGGGGCGACTTCAAGTCGGATCCCAGGATGCCCCTGTGTGAACCGGCTCTAAGGCACCATGTCACATAAACAATAGCTATATTTGCTTTCCTTTTTGTAATTATTTGTTGCATTTCATAGCTTTTGATCAATTTCTGACTCTTTGCAGCCACTTTCTGTCTCCATGCATGAACTATAGCAATGGTTGCATGGCATATCTAATGTCATAACATTAGACAATGCATGTGTAATGTGTGTTGAGACAGCAACTTGTAGTCTTTATCAGTAGTCTTTGTGACAAGATGACAAAGCAAGAGAAGAACAGAGGGGTTAGAGCAATGTCACCTCATAATAGAAAGTACAATGAAATACATTTTTGTCTGAATCATTAGGTATTATTTAAATGAAAGCCAAGGATTTAAAACATTTTGAAAATTACTTTTCCCTTTCCAACTTTCCCCTGCAGACCCCCGCATCCCCTTTGCAGTCAAACCTTCCCTTTGCAAGGTACCCTCCCAATGTTAAGGGCATGCCCCCACGTTTGCATGCCTGGATAAGGGTGTATTATGATTTTTATAGGGGGAAACCCCATGAAGTGTTTTTTTTTTTTATCTTATAGCACAACATTAAAAAAAATCAGTGTGGTGTACCCAGAAAGATTCATAAAAGACCCTGTAGGTATGCAGCCTGGCTAGCAAGCACAGGAGGGGTTGGGTGATTAGCCTGTACTGACCATGCCAGGCCACATGCCACTAGCATGTGGGGATTTATAATTTGGAGGTGGCAATGCTAGTGCTGCTAAATGACAGATCCCTGACCACTTTTTGAATAAAAAACTGTAAATAAAAAGTTAAAGGAATACTTCCTACTGATTTAAGGCATCCTCAAAGCATGTTATTTAAAGGATATGTGTATTTTTAATGTTGCCCTTTAAGCCACATTACAAGATCGTCTCCTAGCAGTATTACTAAATCAAGTTTTTTTTTTTGCATTGGTGCCTGTTCTGTGTGACAATGCCCAGCTACCTGTGCCCCTTTTTTTTTTTATTTTTTTTTATTTTGCAACAATGGCCTTGAAAAAGTAAAAAAATAATAATAACAAGATTCTGGTTCCATAGACATTGATGGGGTACAGAGCTATGCTATGGTTTAGGCTTATGTTTGGATTATGTGAACCCTTAAACTCAAGAGGGTCAACAACAGCTTTATTTAGTACTGTCCTTCCAGGAAGCCTTTCAGGTTACCTCCATCCACCTTCAAATGGAACTCTTAAACACCACTACTTTACTAATCTTCCAATGCCATATTGGTTATACCAGTGTTTCTCAACTCCAGTCCTCAAGGCGCCCCAACAGGTCATGTTTTCAGGCTTTCCATTATTTTGCACAGGTGATTTGATCAGTTTCACTGCCTTGGTAATTACCACAGCCGTTTCTTACTGAGGGAAATCCTGAAAACATGACCTGTTGGTGCGCCTTGAGGACTGGAGTTGAGAAACACTAGGTTATACCATAGTATAGGGCCATAGTGCAGTGATTATTAAAAATTTAATAAAATATCCATAGAGCACACCTATATTCAAAGGTTCTTTAACCACCTCAATACCAGGCCATAGCCGAAAGACGACTCTCTTGTTCTAGAAACACGCCCCTGGGGTGTGCATCGGGCACACTCTGTGACCGCTGTGTCCTTTGGATACAGCTGATCACAGAATGCGGTAAAAGGCCAATCACAGCTCATTAGTGCCACCTATCAGTGCCCATCAATGCCAACTCATCGGTACAGTCTTATCAGTGCCACCTTATCAGTGCCCATCAATACAGCTTATCAGTGCCCATCAGTGCCACCTCATCAGTGCCACCTTATCAGTGCCACCTCATCAATGCAGCCTCAACAGTGCCCATCAGAGCACATTAGTGCAGCTTCATAAGTGACCATCAGTACAGCCTCATCAGTGCACATCAGTGCAACTTGATCAGTGCAGCCTCATCAGTGCACATCAGTGCAACTTGATCAGTGCAGCCTCATCAGTGCATATCAGTGAAGATTAAAAATTACTTATTTGCTAAATTTTATAACAGAAGCTAGGAGTTTTTTTTTCAAAACATTTGGGTCTTTTTTTGTTTGTTTAGCAACAAATAAAAAACCCAGTGGTGATTAAATATTACCAAAATAAAGTTCTATCTATCTAAAAAATAAAATACTTTTTTTATTTGGGATCAGTTTTGAATGACCACGCAATTGCCATTCAAAGTGCGTGTCACGATCAGGCGTCGGGCTTGAAGACCAGTTGCTATAGCAGTTGCAGGACAGGTATAAAGGCAGTCACTTCTGGCAGATGACACAGGCTCACCTGAGGTGCGGAGTCTAAGTACTAGCTGGTTTTCCCCAGAGCTCCGGGTGGTGGAGATGGATTTAGCTGCAAGCTAGTACCAGGTCGCGGTCCTCAGGTTTGCCCCACCAGGGTGTGAGCAGGCCGGGGTCCAGTGGCAGATCAGCAGATAAGGATTAAACAGCAGCGTGGTCAGTAACAAGCCAAAAGGTCAATCACGAGTGGTTGCAGGTTGGGATCAGGCAGCAGAGTAGTCAAAGAACAAGCCAAGGGTCAATCACGAGTGGTAGCAAAATACAGAAGGCAGCAGGGATGTCAAGAGCTAGGCACTGGCTGAGAAGGCACAATAACCTAGCAAAGAGGAAGTGCTGAGACAAGGCTTATATAGGAAGTTCATGGGAGGAGCAAGGAGTTCAAGGTTCATCGGTAATCAAGACTCAAGGCAGGGTTGTCCATTGGATCAGATAGGTTTGTCCAGCAGATCAGGCAGTGAGCTGTCCAGCATCCCAGATAGCTCAGTGGGAAGAGTAAACGCCAGACACCAACGAGGTCCCAGGTTCAAGCCCAGGTCCTGACAGTACTCCCCTCCTCTCAGGACGTCCTCTGGACGTCTTAGGGCTGGGTTTGTGAGGAAACCTCTGGTGGAATTCTCTTGTCAATCTAGGGGCATGAACGTTCTCCTCAGGCTCCCAAGAATTTTCTTCTGGCCCATATCCTTCCCATTGGACCAGATATTGTAGTTTGTTTCTAAATATCCTGGAATCAAGAATTTTCTCCACCACAAATTCTACTTCACCCTGTACCTCAACAGGTGGAGGAGGTGGAAGAATTCTTCCAGAAAAGGGATTTTCATTAAATTGTTTAAGTAATGACATGTGAAAAACAGGGTGAATTTTCATACTATCAGGAAGTTTTAAGCGAAAGGTAACTGGATTGATTTGAGCAGAAATCTTGAATGGTCCTACAAACTTCTGGCCCAGCTTTGCAGACGGAACATGGACCTTCAAATTTTTGGTTGATAACCAAACTTTGTCACCCACATGAAATGTAGGAAGTGATCTGCGATGTCTATCAGCAGCCTTCTTGTAACATTCCTGAGCCTCCTTTAAAGTTTCGATCAATTTTTCACGAATCTCCTGCAATGTAGTTAATCTGTTGGTAACAGAAGGAATTGGAGTTGAGATAGGGAGATCAGGAATAAAAACTGGATGATACCCGTTGTTTAAATAAAAAGGACTTTGAGAAGTGGAACTATGTTTAGAATTGTTATATGCAAACTCTGCTGTAGGAAGATAATCCACCCAGTCATCCAGAAGATAACTGACAAAACATCGAAGGTACTGCTCTAAGGTTTGATTGGTCCTCTCAGTCTGACCATTAGACTGGGGAAGAAAAGCAGAAGACAGATTAACTGTTACACCTAAGGCTGAACAAAAGTTTTTCCAAAATTTTGAAGTAAACTGTACTCCTCTGTCAGACACCACATCGTCAGGACTTCCATGTAGTTTAAATACTTCTCGAAGCATTAACTCAGCAGTTTGTTCAGCTGAAGGTACCCCCTTAACAGGTATAAAATGAGCCATCTTAGTGAGACGGTCAACAACAACCAAAATAGTGCTCATTTCTCTTGATGGAGGTAAATCTACCACAAAGTCCATAGAAATTGATCCCCATGGTCTTGATGGAACAGGGAGTGGCTGGAGCAACCCCAAAGGAGAAGCCCGGGGAGTCTTACTGCGTGCACAGGTCAGGCATGAGGCCACATAGTGTTTGACGTCTTTCTTATAGCTGGGCCACCAAAATGAACGTGACAAGAGCTCTTCTGTTTTGGAAATCCCAAAATGCCCAGCAAGTTTTGAGTCATGAACCAACCTGAGGGCTTCAGTCCGAGCAGATTCAGGTACATAGAGACTATGTGCACGAGTCCAAAAGCCATTCTTGTACACAAGGTTAATATCCGCAGGCGGATGATTGAGAAGAGGGTCATTTTCATACCCCTCCTTTAGGACACTCAAGAATGTCTTGAAACCCGTGGCCCCTATGAAGTTCTTTTGAGGCAGAATCATACATTCAGGGTTGTCTTCCTGGCATGGTTCAGTCAACATTCTTGATAATGCATCGGCCTTACCATTCCTTGACCCAGGTCGATACGAGATGATAAAATTAAACCGGGAAAAGAACAGTGACCAACGTGCTTGTCTAGAAGACATCCTCTTGGCAGAGCGAATGAATTCTAGATTTTTATGATCAGTGAGAACAATTACTGGATGCTTAGCCCCTTCCAGCAGATGCCTCCATTCAGAAAAGGCTTCCTTAATTGCCAGCAATTCCTTATTCCCAATGTCATAATTTCTTTCGGCTGATGACATTAAGCGAGAGAAATACGCACAAGGATGAAGCTGCATCTTTTCTCCTTTTCGCTGAGAAAGGATAGCTCCCACAGCAGAGTCTGAGGCATCCACTTCCACTATAAAAGGAACTTCAGGGTCGGGATGTACCAATATTGGTGCAGAAGTGAAAAGAGTCTTTAGCTTAATAAAAGCAGTCTGTGCCTCAGCTGACCACACAAAGGGCATCCCTTTCTTTGTCAGCTGTGTAATTGGTGCTATCACTTTAGAGAAATTTCTTATGAATTTTCTGTAGAAGTTGGCAAAACCAACAAATCGTTGTATCTCTTTAACATTACTAGGAGCAGGCCAATCCACCACTGCTTTGATCTTCTCAGGATCCATGCTTACTCCTTTAGGAGAAATAATATATCCCAAGAACTGCATCTGGGTTCGTTCAAACTCACATTTCTCCAATTTAATATAAAGTTGGTTCTTCCTTAGCCTTTCAAAGACAGTGCAAACATGTTTGCGATGTTCCTCCAGGTTATTTGAAAAGATGAGAATATCATCCAGATAAGCAATCACAAACTGGTCCAATAGGTCTCGAAAAGCATCATTGATGAAGTGTTGGAAAGTGGCAGGGGCGTTGCAGAGGCCAAAAGGCATAACCAGGGACTCAAAATGGCCATATCTGGTTCTAAAGGCGGTTTTCCATTCGTCTCCTTGACGCATGCGGATGAGGTTATATGCCCCCCGTAAGTCTAGTTTTGTGAAGACTTTGGCAGAGCGGAGTCTTTCCAACATTTCAGAAATTAAAGGTAGTGGATAGCGGTTTTTAATAGTGATTTTATTAAGGTCACGGTAGTCAATGCATGGACGCAAGGTGGAATCTTTCTTTGCAACAAAGAACAGGGCTGCCCCTGCAGGAGACGTTGAGGGTCTAATGAAGCCCTTTTCTAAATTCTCATCAATCCATTCCCTGAGAACTTTTAATTTAGGTTCTGAAAGATTGAAAAGGCGACCAAAAGGTATTTCAGCCCCTGGGAGCAGTTCAATCGGACAATCATATGTGCGATGAGGAGGTAACTGATCGGCATTCTTCTTATCACAGACATCCCGGAACTCATGATATTGTGGAGGCAGGTTGTCATATGACTGCGTAGTAACAACATCCACCTGTGATTCCTTGTCTGGCAAAGAACTTGTTTGACAAGGTTCTCTACAGAATTCCTCGCAATGGGGGGATGTAAAGTTTATAATCCGTGCTTCCCAGTTGATGGAGGGATTATGGGTGGAAAACCATGGAATGCCCAGGATGACGGGAAATTTGGGTGATGTAATCAGCTGAAAACTGATGGTCTCATGATAATTAGCCTCAAATTGCAATACCAAAGGGACTGTCTCATGGGTAACAGGTCCTGAAGTTAAGGGTGAACCATCGACCGTCTCCATATCCATAGGAGCAGACTTATTTCTTGTTTGGATATTATTACTGTGGGCAAAGTCTATGTCCATAAAGTTCCCCCCAGCCCCAGAGTCCAGCATAGCAGAGCAAGGAATTTCAATACCATCAAAGATGAGTTTAATAGGGATGATAAAATGGGATAGTACAGAATTTACTTTATTCTCTTCATGAATCAATGGGGAGATCGACTGGGTAATAGAGTTTATTTGTTCAGGCAAAATCACATCAGTCGCCGCAATTGTTCTTCTAACCTTGTTCGGACAATTAACTGCGTAATGCCCAGAGTCCCCGCAATATAAACACAGGTTTTCTGAACGTCTTCTTTCTTTCTCCTGAGTAGAAATGGATCTCTTAATTGCATCAACCTGCATAGGTTCAGCTGTGTCAGAATCTGAAGAAACTCTTGGATCCTTCTGAACAAATTGACTAGCAGAAAAACGCATGCCACCATTGCTTCCAAACATTCCCAGTCTCTCCTTCCTCCTTTCTGTAAGTCTTTGATCAATTCGAATACATAGTTGGATGAAGGCCTCAAGATCATTAGGAGTCTCCACTCTTGCAAGCTCATCTTTTACCTGTTCAGAAAGCCCTTGGCGGTACTGACTTTTTTGCGCTGCTGGGTTCCAAGTGGTATCTGTGATCCAACGTCTGAATTCAGCTGTGTACTCAGCAACAGAACGTTTACCCTGCCGTAAACTATGCAACTTTGCTTCAGCAGTAGCACAGCGATTGGGATCATCAAAAACCTGATTCATCGCAGCCTCAAAAGTCTGGAAACTATTCAGCGTGGCACTGTCTTGTTCTATATAAGGGGAGGCCCAGGCTAATGCTTCCCCAGTCAGGAGGTTGATAACAAACATTACCTTCTGTTTTTCAGAAGTGAATGCAGCGGGTCGCATTTGGAAATATATGCGACACTGGTTAAGAAAACCTCTGTAATGCCGGCGATCTCCATTAAACTTGGGTGGGTGAGGCATATGTGCATTAGCATCATCTCGGGAATGTAGGTCCAGCAATTGTTTTTGCAGGGCATGGATCTCTTCACGTTGCCCTTTCACCACACTTTCCAGTTCGGCAAATTTTTTTTGGTAGGTGACACCAAACTCCTGCAGCTCCGCAATTTGCTGCATGAAAGGAGCCACAGCATTTGCTATAGCGGCCTCCATGTTTTAGGCCAGGTTATTCTGTCACGATCAGGCGTCGGGCTTGAAGACCAGTTGCTATAGCAGTTGCAGGACAGGTATAAAGGCAGTCACTTCTGGCAGATGACACAGGCTCACCTGAGGTGCGGAGTCTAAGTACTAGCTGGTTTTCCCCAGAGCTCCGGGTGGTGGAGATGGATTTAGCTGCAAGCTAGTACCAGGTCGCGGTCCTCAGGTTTGCCCCACCAGGGTGTGAGCAGGCCGGGGTCCAGTGGCAGATCAGCAGATAAGGATTAAACAGCAGCGTGGTCAGTAACAAGCCAAAAGGTCAATCACGAGTGGTTGCAGGTTGGGATCAGGCAGCAGAGTAGTCAAAGAACAAGCCAAGGGTCAATCACGAGTGGTAGCAAAAATACAGAAGGCAGCAGGGATGTCAAGAGCTAGGCACTGGCTGAGAAGGCACAATAACCTAGCAAAGAGGAAGTGCTGAGACAAGGCTTATATAGGAAGTTCATGGGAGGAGCAAGGAGTTCAAGGTTCATCGGTAATCAAGACTCAAGGCAGGGTTGTCCATTGGATCAGATAGGTTTGTCCAGCAGATCAGGCAGTGAGCTGTCCAGCATCCCAGATAGCTCAGTGGGAAGAGTAAACGCCAGACACCAACGAGGTCCCAGGTTCAAGCCCAGGTCCTGACAGTACTCCCCTCCTCTCAGGACGTCCTCTGGACGTCTTAGGGCTGGGTTTGTGAGGAAACCTCTGGTGGAATTCTCTTGTCAATCTAGGGGCATGAACGTTCTCCTCAGGCTCCCAAGAATTTTCTTCTGGCCCATATCCTTCCCATTGGACCAGATATTGTAGTTTGTTTCTAAATATCCTGGAATCAAGAATTTTCTCCACCACAAATTCTACTTCACCCTGTACCTCAACAGGTGGAGGAGGTGGAAGAATTCTTCCAGAAAAGGGATTTTCATTAAATTGTTTAAGTAATGACATGTGAAAAACAGGGTGAATTTTCATACTATCAGGAAATTTTAAGCGAAAGGTAACTGGATTGATTTGAGCAGAAATCTTGAATGGTCCTACAAACTTCTGGCCCAGCTTTGCAGACGGAACATGGACCTTCAAATTTTTGGTTGATAACCAAACTTTGTCACCCACATGAAATGTAGGAAGTGATCTGCGATGTCTATCAGCAGCCTTCTTGTAACATTCCTGAGCCTCCTTTAAAGTTTCGATCAATTTTTCACGAATCTCCTGCAATGTAGTTAATCTGTTGGTAACAGAAGGAATTGGAGTTGAGATAGGGAGATCAGGAATAAAAACTGGATGATACCCGTTGTTTAAATAAAAAGGACTTTGAGAAGTGGAACTATGTTTAGAATTGTTATATGCAAACTCTGCTGTAGGAAGATAATCCACCCAGTCATCCAGAAGATAACTGACAAAACATCGAAGGTACTGCTCTAAGGTTTGATTGGTCCTCTCAGTCTGACCATTAGACTGGGGATGAAAAGCAGAAGACAGATTAACTGTTACACCTAAGGCTGAACAAAAGTTTTTCCAAAATTTTGAAGTAAACTGTACTCCTCTGTCAGACACCACATCGTCAGGACTTCCATGTAGTTTAAATACTTCTCGAAGCATTAACTCAGCAGTTTGTTCAGCTGAAGGTACCCCCTTAACAGGTATAAAATGAGCCATCTTAGTGAGACGGTCAACAACAACCAAAATAGTGCTCATTTCTCTTGATGGAGGTAAATCTACCACAAAGTCCATAGAAATTGATCCCCATGGTCTTGATGGAACAGGGAGTGGCTGGAGCAACCCCAAAGGAGAAGCCCGGGGAGTCTTACTGCGTGCACAGGTCAGGCATGAGGCCACATAGTGTTTGACGTCTTTCTTATAGCTGGGCCACCAAAATGAACGTGACAAGAGCTCTTCTGTTTTGGAAATCCCAAAATGCCCAGCAAGTTTTGAGTCATGAACCAACCTGAGGGCTTCAGTCCGAGCAGATTCAGGTACATAGAGACTATGTGCACGAGTCCAAAAGCCATTCTTGTACACAAGGTTAATATCCGCAGGCGGATGATTGAGAAGAGGGTCATTTTCATACCCCTCCTTTAGGACACTCAAGAATGTCTTGAAACCCATGGCCCCTATGAAGTTCTTTTGAGGCAGAATCATACATTCAGGGTTGTCTTCCTGGCATGGTTCAGTCAACATTCTTGATAATGCATCGGCCTTACCATTCCTTGACCCAGGTCGATACGAGATGATAAAATTAAACCGGGAAAAGAACAGTGACCAACGTGCTTGTCTAGAAGACATCCTCTTGGCAGAGCGAATGAATTCTAGATTTTTATGATCAGTGAGAACAATTACTGGATGCTTAGCCCCTTCCAGCAGATGCCTCCATTCAGAAAAGGCTTCCTTAATTGCCAGCAATTCCTTATTCCCAATGTCATAATTTCTTTCGGCTGATGACATTAAGCGAGAGAAATACGCACAAGGATGAAGCTGCATCTTTTCTCCTTTTCGCTGAGAAAGGATAGCTCCCACAGCAGAGTCTGAGGCATCCACTTCCACTATAAAAGGAACTTCAGGGTCGGGATGTACCAATATTGGTGCAGAAGTGAAAAGAGTCTTTAGCTTAATAAAAGCAGTCTGTGCCTCAGCTGACCACACAAAGGGCATCCCTTTCTTTGTCAGCTGTGTAATTGGTGCTATCACTTTAGAGAAATTTCTTATGAATTTTCTGTAGAAGTTGGCAAAACCAACAAATCGTTGTATCTCTTTAACATTACTAGGAGCAGGCCAATCCACCACTGCTTTGATCTTCTCAGGATCCATGCTTACTCCTTTAGGAGAAATAATATATCCCAAGAACTGCATCTGGGTTCGTTCAAACTCACATTTCTCCAATTTAATATAAAGTTGGTTCTTCCTTAGCCTTTCAAAGACAGTGCAAACATGTTTGCGATGTTCCTCCAGGTTATTTGAAAAGATGAGAATATCATCCAGATAAGCAATCACAAACTGGTCCAATAGGTCTCGAAAAGCATCATTGATGAAGTGTTGGAAAGTGGCAGGGGCGTTGCAGAGGCCAAAAGGCATAACCAGGGACTCAAAATGGCCATATCTGGTTCTAAAGGCGGTTTTCCATTCGTCTCCTTGACGCATGCGGATGAGGTTATATGCCCCCCGTAAGTCTAGTTTTGTGAAGACTTTGGCAGAGCGGAGTCTTTCCAACATTTCAGAAATTAAAGGTAGTGGATAGCGGTTTTTAATAGTGATTTTATTAAGGTCACGGTAGTCAATGCATGGACGCAAGGTGGAATCTTTCTTTGCAACAAAGAACAGGGCTGCCCCTGCAGGAGACGTTGAGGGTCTAATGAAGCCCTTTTCTAAATTCTCATCAATCCATTCCCTGAGAACTTTTAATTTAGGTTCTGAAAGATTGAAAAGGCGACCAAAAGGTATTTCAGCCCCTGGGAGCAGTTCAATCGGACAATCATATGTGCGATGAGGAGGTAACTGATCGGCATTCTTCTTATCACAGACATCCCGGAACTCATGATATTGTGGAGGCAGGTTGTCATATGACTGCGTAGTAACAACATCCACCTGTGATTCCTTGTCTGGCAAAGAACTTGTTTGACAAGGTTCTCTACAGAATTCCTCGCAATGGGGGGATGTAAAGTTTATAATCCGTGCTTCCCAGTTGATGGAGGGATTATGGGTGGAAAACCATGGAATGCCCAGGATGACGGGAAATTTGGGTGATGTAATCAGCTGAAAACTGATGGTCTCATGATAATTAGCCTCAAATTGCAATACCAAAGGGACTGTCTCATGGGTAACAGGTCCTGAAGTTAAGGGTGAACCATCGACCGTCTCCATATCCATAGGAGCAGACTTATTTCTTGTTTGGATATTATTACTGTGGGCAAAGTCTATGTCCATAAAGTTCCCCCCAGCCCCAGAGTCCAGCATAGCAGAGCAAGGAATTTCAATACCATCAAAGATGAGTTTAATAGGGATGATAAAATGGGATAGTACAGAATTTACTTTATTCTCTTCATGAATCAATGGGGAGATCGACTGGGTAATAGAGTTTATTTGTTCAGGCAAAATCACATCAGTCGCCGCAATTGTTCTTCTAACCTTGTTCGGACAATTAACTGCGTAATGCCCAGAGTCCCCGCAATATAAACACAGGTTTTCTGAACGTCTTCTTTCTTTCTCCTGAGTAGAAATGGATCTCTTAATTGCATCAACCTGCATAGGTTCAGCTGTGTCAGAATCTGAAGAAACTCTTGGATCCTTCTGAACAAATTGACTAGCAGAAAAACGCATGCCACCATTGCTTCCAAACATTCCCAGTCTCTCCTTCCTCCTTTCTGTAAGTCTTTGATCAATTCGAATACATAGTTGGATGAAGGCCTCAAGATCATTAGGAGTCTCCACTCTTGCAAGCTCATCTTTTACCTGTTCAGAAAGCCCTTGGTGGTACTGACTTTTTTGCGCTGCTGGGTTCCAAGTGGTATCTGTGATCCAACGTCTGAATTCAGCTGTGTACTCAGCAACAGAACGTTTACCCTGCCGTAAACTATGCAACTTTGCTTCAGCAGTAGCACAGCGATTGGGATCATCAAAAACCTGATTCATCGCAGCCTCAAAAGTCTGGAAACTATTCAGCGTGGCACTGTCTTGTTCTATATAAGGGGAGGCCCAGGCTAATGCTTCCCCAGTCAGGAGGTTGATAACAAACATTACCTTCTGTTTTTCAGAAGTGAATGCAGCGGGTCGCATTTGGAAATATATGCGACACTGGTTAAGAAAACCTCTGTAATGCCGGCGATCTCCATTAAACTTGGGTGGGTGAGGCATATGTGCATTAGCATCATCTCGGGAATGTAGGTCCAGCAATTGTTTTTGCAGGGCATGGATCTCTTCACGTTGCCCTTTCACCACACTTTCCAGTTCGGCAAATTTTTTTTGGTAGGTGACACCAAACTCCTGCAGCTCCGCAATTTGCTGCATGAAAGGAGCCACAGCATTTGCTATAGCGGCCTCCATGTTTTAGGCCAGGTTATTCTGTCACGATCAGGCGTCGGGCTTGAAGACCAGTTGCTATAGCAGTTGCAGGACAGGTATAAAGGCAGTCACTTCTGGCAGATGACACAGGCTCACCTGAGGTGCGGAGTCTAAGTACTAGCTGGTTTTCCCCAGAGCTCCGGGTGGTGGAGATGGATTTAGCTGCAAGCTAGTACCAGGTCGCGGTCCTCAGGTTTGCCCCACCAGGGTGTGAGCAGGCCGGGGTCCAGTGGCAGATCAGCAGATAAGGATTAAACAGCAGCGTGGTCAGTAACAAGCCAAAAGGTCAATCACGAGTGGTTGCAGGTTGGGATCAGGCAGCAGAGTAGTCAAAGAACAAGCCAAGGGTCAATCACGAGTGGTAGCAAAATACAGAAGGCAGCAGGGATGTCAAGAGCTAGGCACTGGCTGAGAAGGCACAATAACCTAGCAAAGAGGAAGTGCTGAGACAAGGCTTATATAGGAAGTTCATGGGAGGAGCAAGGAGTTCAAGGTTCATCGGTAATCAAGACTCAAGGCAGGGTTGTCCATTGGATCAGATAGGTTTGTCCAGCAGATCAGGCAGTGAGCTGTCCAGCATCCCAGATAGCTCAGTGGGAAGAGTAAACGCCAGACACCAACGAGGTCCCAGGTTCAAGCCCAGGTCCTGACAGTACTCCCCTCCTCTCAGGACGTCCTCTGGACGTCTTAGGGCTGGGTTTGTGAGGAAACCTCTGGTGGAATTCTCTTGTCAATCTAGGGGCATGAACGTTCTCCTCAGGCTCCCAAGAATTTTCTTCTGGCCCATATCCTTCCCATTGGACCAGATATTGTAGTTTGTTTCTAAATATCCTGGAATCAAGAATTTTCTCCACCACAAATTCTACTTCACCCTGTACCTCAACAGGTGGAGGAGGTGGAAGAATTCTTCCAGAAAAGGGATTTTCATTAAATTGTTTAAGTAATGACATGTGAAAAACAGGGTGAATTTTCATACTATCAGGAAATTTTAAGCGAAAGGTAACTGGATTGATTTGAGCAGAAATCTTGAATGGTCCTACAAACTTCTGGCCCAGCTTTGCAGACGGAACATGGACCTTCAAATTTTTGGTTGATAACCAAACTTTGTCACCCACATGAAATGTAGGAAGTGATCTGCGATGTCTATCAGCAGCCTTCTTGTAACATTCCTGAGCCTCCTTTAAAGTTTCGATCAATTTTTCACGAATCTCCTGCAATGTAGTTAATCTGTTGGTAACAGAAGGAATTGGAGTTGAGATAGGGAGATCAGGAATAAAAACTGGATGATACCCGTTGTTTAAATAAAAAGGACTTTGAGAAGTGGAACTATGTTTAGAATTGTTATATGCAAACTCTGCTGTAGGAAGATAATCCACCCAGTCATCCAGAAGATAACTGACAAAACATCGAAGGTACTGCTCTAAGGTTTGATTGGTCCTCTCAGTCTGACCATTAGACTGGGGATGAAAAGCAGAAGACAGATTAACTGTTACACCTAAGGCTGAACAAAAGTTTTTCCAAAATTTTGAAGTAAACTGTACTCCTCTGTCAGACACCACATCGTCAGGACTTCCATGTAGTTTAAATACTTCTCGAAGCATTAACTCAGCAGTTTGTTCAGCTGAAGGTACCCCCTTAACAGGTATAAAATGAGCCATCTTAGTGAGACGGTCAACAACAACCAAAATAGTGCTCATTTCTCTTGATGGAGGTAAATCTACCACAAAGTCCATAGAAATTGATCCCCATGGTCTTGATGGAACAGGGAGTGGCTGGAGCAACCCCAAAGGAGAAGCCCGGGGAGTCTTACTGCGTGCACAGGTCAGGCATGAGGCCACATAGTGTTTGACGTCTTTCTTATAGCTGGGCCACCAAAATGAACGTGACAAGAGCTCTTCTGTTTTGGAAATCCCAAAATGCCCAGCAAGTTTTGAGTCATGAACCAACCTGAGGGCTTCAGTCCGAGCAGATTCAGGTACATAGAGACTATGTGCACGAGTCCAAAAGCCATTCTTGTACACAAGGTTAATATCCGCAGGCGGATGATTGAGAAGAGGGTCATTTTCATACCCCTCCTTTAGGACACTCAAGAATGTCTTGAAACCCGTGGCCCCTATGAAGTTCTTTTGAGGCAGAATCATACATTCAGGGTTGTCTTCCTGGCATGGTTCAGTCAACATTCTTGATAATGCATCGGCCTTACCATTCCTTGACCCAGGTCGATGCGAGATGATAAAATTAAACCGGGAAAAGAACAGTGACCAACGTGCTTGTCTAGAAGACATCCTCTTGGCAGAGCGAATGAATTCTAGATTTTTATGATCAGTGAGAACAATTACTGGATGCTTAGCCCCTTCCAGCAGATGCCTCCATTCAGAAAAGGCTTCCTTAATTGCCAGCAATTCCTTATTCCCAATGTCATAATTTCTTTCGGCTGATGACATTAAGCGAGAGAAATACGCACAAGGATGAAGCTGCATCTTTTCTCCTTTTCGCTGAGAAAGGATAGCTCCCACAGCAGAGTCTGAGGCATCCACTTCCACTATAAAAGGAACTTCAGGGTCGGGATGTACCAATATTGGTGCAGAAGTGAAAAGAGTCTTTAGCTTAATAAAAGCAGTCTGTGCCTCAGCTGACCACACAAAGGGCATCCCTTTCTTTGTCAGCTGTGTAATTGGTGCTATCACTTTAGAGAAATTTCTTATGAATTTTCTGTAGAAGTTGGCAAAACCAACAAATCGTTGTATCTCTTTAACATTACTAGGAGCAGGCCAATCCACCACTGCTTTGATCTTCTCAGGATCCATGCTTACTCCTTTAGGAGAAATAATATATCCCAAGAACTGCATCTGGGTTCGTTCAAACTCACATTTCTCCAATTTAATATAAAGTTGGTTCTTCCTTAGCCTTTCAAAGACAGTGCAAACATGTTTGCGATGTTCCTCCAGGTTATTTGAAAAGATGAGAATATCATCCAGATAAGCAATCACAAACTGGTCCAATAGGTCTCGAAAAGCATCATTGATGAAGTGTTGGAAAGTGGCAGGGGCGTTGCAGAGGCCAAAAGGCATAACCAGGGACTCAAAATGGCCATATCTGGTTCTAAAGGCGGTTTTCCATTCGTCTCCTTGACGCATGCGGATGAGGTTATATGCCCCCCGTAAGTCTAGTTTTGTGAAGACTTTGGCAGAGCGGAGTCTTTCCAACATTTCAGAAATTAAAGGTAGTGGATAGCGGTTTTTAATAGTGATTTTATTAAGGTCACGGTAGTCAATGCATGGACGCAAGGTGGAATCTTTCTTTGCAACAAAGAACAGGGCTGCCCCTGCAGGAGACGTTGAGGGTCTAATGAAGCCCTTTTCTAAATTCTCATCAATCCATTCCCTGAGAACTTTTAATTTAGGTTCTGAAAGATTGAAAAGGCGACCAAAAGGTATTTCAGCCCCTGGGAGCAGTTCAATCGGACAATCATATGTGCGATGAGGAGGTAACTGATCGGCATTCTTCTTATCACAGACATCCCGGAACTCATGATATTGTGGAGGCAGGTTGTCATATGACTGCGTAGTAACAACATCCACCTGTGATTCCTTGTCTGGCAAAGAACTTGTTTGACAAGGTTCTCTACAGAATTCCTCGCAATGGGGGGATGTAAAGTTTATAATCCGTGCTTCCCAGTTGATGGAGGGATTATGGGTGGAAAACCATGGAATGCCCAGGATGACGGGAAATTTGGGTGATGTAATCAGCTGAAAACTGATGGTCTCATGATAATTAGCCTCAAATTGCAATACCAAAGGGACTGTCTCATGGGTAACAGGTCCTGAAGTTAAGGGTGAACCATCGACCGTCTCCATATCCATAGGAGCAGACTTATTTCTTGTTTGGATATTATTACTGTGGGCAAAGTCTATGTCCATAAAGTTCCCCCCAGCCCCAGAGTCCAGCATAGCAGAGCAAGGAATTTCAATACCATCAAAGATGAGTTTAATAGGGATGATAAAATGGGATAGTACAGAATTTACTTTATTCTCTTCATGAATCAATGGGGAGATCGACTGGGTAATAGAGTTTATTTGTTCAGGCAAAATCACATCAGTCGCCGCAATTGTTCTTCTAACCTTGTTCGGACAATTAACTGCGTAATGCCCAGAGTCCCCGCAATATAAACACAGGTTTTCTGAACGTCTTCTTTCTTTCTCCTGAGTAGAAATGGATCTCTTAATTGCATCAACCTGCATAGGTTCAGCTGTGTCAGAATCTGAAGAAACTCTTTGATCCTTCTGAACAAATTGACTAGCAGAAAAACGCATGCCACCATTGCTTCCAAACATTCCCAGTCTCTCCTTCCTCCTTTCTGTAAGTCTTTGATCAATTCGAATACATAGTTGGATGAAGGCCTCAAGATCATTAGGAGTCTCCACTCTTGCAAGCTCATCTTTTACCTGTTCAGAAAGCCCTTGGCGGTACTGACTTTTTTGCGCTGCTGGGTTCCAAGTGGTATCTGTGATCCAACGTCTGAATTCAGCTGTGTACTCAGCAACAGAACGTTTACCCTGCCGTAAACTATGCAACTTTGCTTCAGCAGTAGCACAGCGATTGGGATCATCAAAAACCTGATTCATCGCAGCCTCAAAAGTCTGGAAACTATTCAGCGTGGCACTGTCTTGTTCTATATAAGGGGAGGCCCAGGCTAATGCTTCCCCAGTCAGGAGGTTGATAACAAACATTACCTTCTGTTTTTCAGAAGTGAATGCAGCGGGTCGCATTTGGAAATATATGCGACACTGGTTAAGAAAACCTCTGTAATGCCGGCGATCTCCATTAAACTTGGGTGGGTGAGGCATATGTGCATTAGCATCATCTCGGGAACGTAGGTCCAGCAATTGTTTTTGCAGGGCATGGATCTCTTCACGTTGCCCTTTCACCACACTTTCCAGTTCGGCAAATTTTTTTTGGTAGGTGACACCAAACTCCTGCAGCTCCGCAATTTGCTGCATGAAAGGAGCCACAGCATTTGCTATAGCGGCCTCCATGTTTTAGGCCAGGTTATTCTGTCACGATCAGGCGTCGGGCTTGAAGACCAGTTGCTATAGCAGTTGCAGGACAGGTATAAAGGCAGTCACTTCTGGCAGATGACACAGGCTCACCTGAGGTGTGGAGTCTAAGTACTAGCTGGTTTTCCCCAGAGCTCCGGATGGTGGAGATGGATTTAGCTGCAAGCTAGTACCAGGTCGCGGTCCTCAGGTTTGCCACACCAGGGTGTGAGCAGGCCGGGGTCCAGTGGCAGATCAGCAGATAAGGATTAAACAGCAGCGTGGTCAGTAACAAGCCAAAAGGTCAATCACGAGTGGTTGCAGGTTGGGATCAGGCAGCAGAGTAGTCAAAGAACAAGCCAAGGGTCAATCACGAGTGGTAGCAAAATACAGAAGGCAGCAGGGATGTCAAGAGCTAGGCACTGGCTGAGAAGGCACAATAACCTAGCAAAGAGGAAGTGCTGAGACAAGGCTTATATAGGAAGTTCATGGGAGGAGCAAGGAGTTCAAGGTTCATCGGTAATCAAGACTCAAGGCAGGGTTGTCCATTGGATCAGATAGGTTTGTCCAGCAGATCAGGCAATGAGCTGTCCAGCATCCCAGATAGCTCAGTGGGAAGAGTAAACGCCAGACACCAACGAGGTCCCAGGTTCAAGCCCAGGTCCTGACAGTGCGATTGCACTGAAAGCTGAAAATTGGCCTTGGCAGGAAAGGGGTAAAAGTGCCTAGTATTGAAGTGGTTAAATGCCATCATCAAATATGGTTTTACTGTCCAAAATGGCTCCTTCTGCCCAAGTTTCCTGATACTTTCATCAAGCACTCCACACGCCAAAAGTGACACCAATTGGATGTGATGTCATGGTCAATAGCCCTGACCAACGCAGTTTCATAAATGTTCACTTTATTATTTTTTAAATAGATTTTTGTAGCATTTTTTGTTACTTTTTTTATGTTAAAATTTGGTCAGAATCATACTTGCTTGTGATCACCTGACTGTACATGTATTTAGCGTAGCACCTATTATTTTAATTTAAAGTGGTTGTAAATCTGACATTCCCTCTGTTAGATCCGTCATCCACAGCTCTCCTCTGTCCTCTCCCCCCTCCCTCCCTGGCTGTCAGCTCCCTGATCCTCCCACCTTGATGATAGAATAACAGTGTAAAAGTCTATCCAATCCCCTCTGTTAGATAATGCAATGTACCCCACTTTGTGTGATTTTATTCAATAGCACAAATCGCCGCTCACGTGACTGCCCGGCTCTCTCCTCTCCCAGGCTGACAGCTACAGTGGGAGGGGCCGAAAACTCTCGCTGACGTCAGCCGGGAGTAGGAGATTAGAGGAGGAGAGAATGGCGATCGGCACTATGGAATAAGGTATTTTTATAAGGATTTTTATTTTAAAAATCACACACACTGGGGAACATAGCATTATCTAACAGAGGGGATTGGATAGACTTTTACACTGTTATTCTATCATCAAGGTGGGAGGATTAGGGAGCTGACAGGCAGGGAGGGAGGGGGGAGAGGACAGAGGAGAGCTGCGGATGACGGAGGCACGTATACTGGCCACAGTGTCAAGGCTCAGCAGCCATGATAAACCGTGGTCAGTTTACTGGGGGGAGGGCAGATCCAGGCAGGAACAGCCAGGTATTTCAGGTGATACAGGGGGCCAAATTACACAGCACAAGCACTGTGCTGTATAACATGCTTTAAAGGAACAGGATCTATTTGTTTTTGTTTTTTTAAGGTTACAGACACTTTAAGGTATAGAAGAAGTCGTTGTTAGGGGTAGTATTTTGATCTATGTTAGCGGAAATACATACTTAGATGTGTTACACTCAATGCTTAACATGTATACATTTGACATGGAAAATTATATCTGATAATTACTCTACTTCAATTAGTTTCTGTTCTGCCTATCAAATATTACATTTGTCAGAAAGGTGGAATTGTACTTTATTTATAACTTCTAGTTTGTTACTGACCCTACATATGAGACATTGAATATCATCTAGGTCAGGGATATGCAATTAGCGGACCTCCAGCTGTTGCAAAACTACAAGTCCCATGAGGCATAGCGAGACTCTGACAACAGCAAGCATGACACCCAGAGGCAGAGGCATGATGGGACTTGTAGTTTTGCAACAGCTGGAGGTCCGCTAATTGCATATCCATGATCTAGGTAATATTACCCCAAGCAGGATGTGAAAACTTATATTTTTCATGCCCTCCAAGAAAAACATACTGGTAATATTTTTATTTTAATATACTATATACTATCCTCACATCCTGACTTTATTTAATATTAATATTTATTTGCATTACATCTCCTTTATTTAAAACCTAAAATAACTTTTCCAGTTATAACAGGTTGGTCACATTTACTGCATTGTTAGTTACTGTAAAATATATATGTGGATGTTATATAAACCTATCTTCTGAAACAGACATCTAGAAGTGTGCATGCCCTCAACCACCCAATGTTTTCTTCCAGTATTTTGTCTGTTATGAACTATTGTAGCAGGATTTGCATGATTACTTTTTCTTTCAGGTATCCTGTCAAAATTTATAAGCATTTGTAGTACAAGTATGTGGAATATTTTTCTTTTTATTTAATCTTTTGCAAGATATGTCAACTTCAGCCCGCTGGTGCCCACAGGGATTTTGGTTTCTGCTTCGAACATCACATACCAGTTACTTCTGCTTTTATCAACCCCCCAAAGCAAAGTGTATAACATTTGTTTAATTTAACCCTGCAGTAGTCAGTGAGTCTACCAGGCGCGTATTAGAAGCTAGTTCCAGATAATGAACTTAAGTCGGGAACATTAGGAGGTCTATCATTTACACATAAAGAGTCAGCAATACATTAATGTTATTATATTAAAGGATTTTCTGAACTATATGTTTGTTTTAATATAATTGAAATGAGTAGTACAAAAATACTATTTATGATAGTGCCTAATTAGTAATAATTACCATTACAATGAAATAGCAAATCTAAACCACACAATGTAATGTCATCACGTAGCTTAGTTTTGTTAAACCACCTGACAGAATCACTGGAGTCCCTCAAAATTTCTGTACTCCTGGTATGTGTGGAAGGGAGCACATCTACCTTCATCCTGTGTGACAGTGCAACGTATTGCTTGGCTCAATCACTGATATAGAAACTGTTTGTTTGTGAGGGCAGGGTCTAAGCCTATGCCCAAAGGGACTTTTTAAAATGTTTGCTTTTGCATTGAATCTCCATTCCGGTGGGACTGTGGTAACGTAAATTGGTTGTTATGTTATAGATTTGGCACTTTATGATTCCTAACACAATTTCCAAAACACGCCTGGGTTCCTTATAAATAATGCATACCACACAAGGGCTGATCCTCAATAAGTTCATACTTGTAATGCTGTCAAATTAGAGCATCTTTTCCAAAATATGCGTGACAGGGTCAGAGTGTTTCCATTTCATTCCAGAGTGAAATGATGCAGTAATTAGTAGCTCAGTTTGACATTTACGAGGTCATTTTCAATAAAAAACACTTAGGCCTCGTACACACGAACGAGTTTCTCGGCAAAAACCAGCAAGAAACTTGCTGGAAGAGATTTTTTGCCGAGAAATTCGTTCGTGTGTATGGTTTCTCGTCAAGAAAAGCGACAAGAATCTCGACGAGAAAATAGAGATCCTGCTCTCTATTTTCTCGTCGAGATTCTCGTCAGCCTGTTTCCCAACGAGAAAATTGTGTGTGTGTACACTTACCTTTTCGCCGGGAAGCCCGCGCATGCTCAAAATGACTTTGACGCATGCGCGGTAGCTTCCTAGGCATAGATAGGGTATACCAAGATGGCGGCGACGGCATCGAATGTGACGAGCGCATGCTCGTCGTAGTCGATGACGTCACCGCGTACGCTCCATTCAAAGAACCGCGGGTTCTTTGAATCGAGCGTGTGTACACTCGGCCAGGACAATTTTCTTGTCCAAGAATCTCGTCGAAAAAAACGACATGTTTTTTTCGACGAGAATCTCGGCCGTGTGTACGAGGCCTGACAGTATATGTTCTCATCTGACTTCATCCTAAGTCATGGCATGAGCACACAAATATGTCCCTGCAGCTTTTATCTTTTGTAGGTATGCTTTTCCTAAATTTGACGAAACACATTGCCATCCAGGAAATGTCCAAATGGTAATCTATATCCAGAGATTTTTGTATCAAAAAATATTTATGCAGAAAGTGCCTTTTATATGTGATGTAGCTAAGAGTGTCTCTATAAACATACAGTATATATACTGTACAGGGCTTTTTTTTTTTAGCTGGAACTTTGGCTGATCACTATTACTTGAAAACACAAAGGTCCGACTTCTATGCTCACAAGTGACAGCTTGTTCTCCAACAGCTCCCACAGATCAGATCTCCTGAGTGGCTCCCACTGAGTGAAGAAGGATGGGGACAAGAAAGATGCAGGTACACGGGGTGCATTTCACATGCCAACATCACCTCTAGTTGCTCTCCCCGCAAGTGAGAGAGGTGGAGCCAACTATAGTATGCGGGGAGGTACTAGAGCTGGCTGGGTGCTTCAGCCTAATACAGCAACAATTTAACCACACCCACTATTTGATGCTGTTTGGAGGGTGTGTGTGAGGTCCGGAGGGCCGGCGGGGGGGGGGCGTGATTGAGTTCCTGTACTTATTTTCCGAGAAAAAAGCCCTGTATGTAAATATATATATAGCATTACCCCGTAAGGGCCGCTGGTGATTGTGGTCGTCTCCCACGCTGCACAGCCAGGCACACAAATTTTCAGTCGCTCAGAGACAAGAAACAGTCCATGCAGCTTTGTTTATTAGGAGAATTGAACTTGGATGGGGAAGGGTGCTAATGGGATGCCCATTTGATCAATGAAACTCTGTAGGGACTTGAACTATATACACTCCACTATATATATTCTCTCCTCTTCTGCCTCCAGCACACACTTGCTTGCAGACTATAACTATCACTATCACTCACGCATTTTTTTTTACCAAGAATATGTAGAAGAATACATATGGGCCTAAACTGATGAAGAATCTTTTATTTTTTTTATTTGGGATATTTATTATAGCAAAAAGTACAAAATATCGTTTTTTTCAAAATTGTCGCTCTGTTTTTGTTTATAGCGCAAAAAATAAAAACTGCAGAGGTGATCAAATACCACCAAAAGAAAGTTCTATTTGTGGGGGAAAAAAAGGACATACATTTTGTTTGGGTACAATGTCGCATGACCGCACAATTGTTAGTTAAAGCAACGCAGTGCCGTTTCGCAAAAAAAAAAAATGGCCCGTCATTAAGGGAGCAAATCCTTCCCGGGTTTAAGTTGTTAAACATGTGTGCAAAAGACACAAAAATGGCTCTGGCAACAAAAGGGGTTAAAAGACAGGGTTTTCAGTAGCCATCAGTGGCAGCCAATCCATTAGGGGCGAACGGGCGCCACCCCCCATTCTTGCGTTTGGCCTCCTAATCGATATGCAGGGCGCTGGACGCTTGGATCCCAATTTTTTTTTGAGGCACGTGATTAAAGCCTGAGGCTCTAATAGGCTTCAAAAATGGGTGGGCCCGGGGTGCAGAGCATTGCGCCCTGAGCCCACCTAGTTGTGTGACAACAACGAATAAATATTCGCTGTTGTCACACTGATCCTCCTCTCGGCCAATAAGGAAGTGGGTCTTGAGACCCGTCACCCGATTGGCTGCAAGGACAGGTGATCCTATTTGATACCTAGAAAGAGGAGGAGATGCAATGGAAGCTGCCACCCACCGCCCGTAGGAGCGCTGCCTGCCTGCGACCTAGATGGGGTAAGTGTGGGGCTGGATGACTGACCGCCTGCATAAAGAAAGCATAGGGAGTGCTACTGAAAGACAGTTTAGGCCTCATGCATAACTGGGCATTAGTGATGAGCCGAACACCCCCGGGTTCGGTTCGCACCAGAACCCGTGAACGGACCGAACGTTCGCACGAACGTTAGAACCCTATTAAATACAATGGATGCGAACGTTCGAAATCTAAAGTGCTAATTATAACGACTAATATGCATGTTATTGTCCTAAAAAGGGTTTGGGAACCCGGGTTCTGCACCAGGGGACATGTATCAATGCAAAAAAGGCCCTATATACTCTGAACAGCAGTATACAGGCGGTGCAAACAACACAGGGACTGTAGGTTTGTTCTTAAGTAGAATCTGTTTTTTTAATTTTGAACAGGTACATTGTTTAAGTGTAGCTCCAGCCAAAAAATCTATTTTTAAGCTTTTTGGAAAACATAGGGAAGGGTTATCACCCCTGTAACATTTGTTTTGCTGTCTGTGCCCCTGTTCAGAACATTTCACCTCACTTTCCGTCCCAATGACAAATGTTTTTGAAAAGTGGAGTTTTTATTGAAACAAGGATTGGTGATAAAGCTTTAGTAGAGAGGAGACACCTTTTTCCCATATTAACTCTTACAGGAGAGAATTTCACTTCCTAGGGGTAGATTTCCTCTCACTTCCTGTTGTCTCCTTCCGTTTGCAAGTAGGAGTCGTTTGTAAGTTGGATGTTTGAAAGTAGGGGCCTGCTGTATATACTCTGAAATTTGCCCCTTACATGTTGGTGTTGCCACAACACTGTGAGCCCTCACAGTTACTCTTGTTGGGCGCTGAAACGCCCTGCTGTGAACTATTATATCAGGAATTATATTTACATGCCATTGTTGAACAGTGGTAGGAAAAATTGGGCCTTTGGTGGTGGTGCTGGTGCCACAACACTGTAAGCCCTCACAGTTACTCTTGGTGGGCGCAGGAATGGGCCCTGCTGTGAATTATTAGATCAATAATTGTAATTACATGCCTCTGCAGATTAAATAATAATAATACTGCGCCAACTCTAAATACTAAATGAAGCAGCCAAACATAAAATCAGACAGGATATATAGAACGTATAATATCATATGGGTATGATCAATATTACAGTTTAATTGCTGGTTTTTGTTGTGCACCTATACCCCATACCAATTATTTCACTGTTAGTATTCACTTACATTTTTATCACATTCATTTGTGTACACCTATTGTATACAAACGTTTTGTTTGACACCATATTTTTATGTGCACCATTGTGCTATACATGAAGTAGGGTTTTTTACTACTTCTCTCACAGCGCCACATTATATATTTTTATATGCCCCTGCAAATGCCTGTTAGTGTAACACAAAAGAAAAAAAACTACGAGCAATAATGGCTAGCTTCAGGTGTATAATGTGCAGGAAGCACACTACGCCTGCTTTAAGTGCTGCAGATGCCTGTTAGGGCTCTTTCACACGGAGGGTCCGTTCAGGTCCGCCTGTCAGTTTTTTAGGCGGACCTGAACGGATGCTACATGTCCTCCTATGGAGCCACTGATGTCAGCGGTGACATGTCCGCTGACATCCGACCCGCTCCGATCCGCAAAAGTGTGACGGAGGAAAACCCTATTTTTCCTTCCGTCTGCGTATCGGATCGGATGACAACGGACTCTACGGTCCGTCATCATTCGATCTCCCCATAGGGGAGAGCGGCGCTCTGACAGGGCGGTCCCTGCACAGTGTGCGGGAACCGCCCAGTTATCCGCCGGCTCAGCGGGGATCAACGGAGCGATCCCCGCTGAGCAAGCGGAGCTTCACGGGGCGGATCATTACTGATCCATCCTGTGTGAAAGAGCCCTTAGTGTAACACAAAAGAAAAAAAACTACGAACAATAAGGGCTAGCTTCAGGTTTATATTTTGCAGGAATCACACTACGCCTGCTTTAAGTGCTGCAGATGCCTGCCTGTGTTACACAACAGGAAATCACAGCAATAAGGGCTAGCTTCGGTTGTATACTGTGCAGGAGGCTTGGCAAAAATATCACTGACACTGTCCCTACCTATCGTTCTCTCTCCCTGCACACAAGGTTTAGCAAAATATCACTGACACTGTCCCTACCTATCCTTCTCTCTCCCTACACACAATATCACTGACACTGTCCCTACCTATCCTTCTCTCTCCCTACACACAATATCACTGACACTGTCCCTACCTATCCTTCTCTCTCCCTACACACAATTTCTCTAACACTGTCCCTGCCTATGTACGTCTTTCCCTGCACGCCAACACAATACACAAGGCCGCCGCGCTGGCGGCCTTTTATAGTGTGGGGCATGTACTAAACCCCCCTGAGCTATAATTGGCCACAGGCATCCTGCCTGTGGCCAATTATGGCTCTCCTCGCTGCCGGCGCTGTGATTGGCCAAGCATGCGGGGTCACAGTGCATGCTTGGCCAATCACAGCGCCGGGATTTTGGGTCGTTCGCATCACTCGAATTTGGCGCGAACGACCCAAAACGTTCGATCTTCGTCGAACAATCGAACAGCCGATGTTCGAGTCGAACGTATGTTCGACTCGAACACCGAGCTCATCCCTACTGGGCATCAAAAACGCCACTTTTAATGGTGTTTGACATTAGTATTCTGTCTGTAAACACCCCTCTGTGTCAGCTTATGTGTCCTTGCACACATAGGCATTTACAGGCAGAAAAAATCACTGCAAAAATGCCCAATGGACCTAAATGCGTGTAAGAGTGACTAAAAGCTTTGAAGCACTAGGTGCATTTATAGTGCGTGCATTCATTCCAAGAGACTGAAATTGAAGTGATTGTAAATGCCCTTTAACCACTTGCCACCCGCCATATAGCAAAATGATGGTGGCAAAGTGGTTGCGATATCCTGACCGGATGTCATATGACGTCGGCAGGATATCAAGCCGCTGCGCGCCCCCGGGGGAGCGCATCGCGGCGATCGGTGTTGCGGTGTATCAGTCTGACACACCGCAACTCCGATCTAGGTAAAGAGTCTCCGACGGAGACTCTTTACCACGTGATCAGCCGTGTCCAATCACGGCTGATCACGATGTAACCAGGAAGAGCCGTTGATCGGCTTTTCCTCACTCGCGTCTGACAGACACGAGTAGAGGAGAGCCGATCGGCTGCTCTCCTGACAGGGGGGGTCTGTGCTGATAGTTTAAAACTGCAGAGATGATCAAATACCACCAAAAGAAAGCTCTATTTGAGGGAAACAAATTACGTCAATTTTGTTTGGGAGCCACGTCGCAATTGTCATTCAAAACGTGACAGTGCTGAAAGCTGAAAATTGGCCTGGGCAGGAAGGGGGTGAAAATGCCCGTCAGTGCCGCTTATCAGTGCCCATCGTCAGTGCCCATCAGTGCCACCTAATTGGCGCCACCTCATTGGCGTCGCCTTATCAGTGCCCGGCAGTGCCGCCTTATCAGTGCCCATCAGTGAAGGAGAAAACATACTTATTTACAAAATTTTATAACCGAAACAAACAAAAACCAATTTATTTTTCAAAATTTTCTGTATTTTGGTATTTGTTTAGCAAAAAATAAAAACCGCAGAGGTGATCAAATACCACCAAAAGAAAGCTCTATTTGTGGGAACAAAATGATAACATTTTTGTTTGGGTACAGTGTAGCATGACCGCACAATTGTCATTTAAACAGTGACAGCGCTGAAAGCTGAAAATTGGCTTGGGCAGGAAGGTGTTTAAGTGCCCGGTATGGAAGTGGTTAACCACTTCTATACTGGGCATTTTCACCCCCTTCCTGCCCAGGCCAATTTTCAGCTTTCAGCACTGTCACGTTTTGAATGACAATTGCGCAGTCGTGCAACATGGCTCCCAAACAAAATTGACGTAATTTTTTTCCCGCAAATAGAGCTTTCTTTTGGTGGTATCTGATCATCTCTGTGTTTTTTTTTTTTTTTTTGCGCTATAAACCAAAAAGTACTGACAATTTAGAAAAAAAAAATTACATTTTGCTTTAATAAATATCCAATTTTTTTCCTCAGTTTAGGCCGATATGTATTCTTCTACATATTTTTGGAAAAAAACAATTGCAATAAGCGTATAGTGATTGTTTTTTTTTTTTACTAGTAATGGCGGTTATCTGCAATTTTTGTCAGGACTGCAAAATTGCGGCGGACAGTTCGAACCCTTTTGACACTATTTTGGGACCATTCACATTTATACAGCGAACAGTGCTATAAATATGCACTGATTACTGTATACATGTGACTGGCAGGGAAGGTGTTAACACCAGGGGTCGATCAAGGGGTTTAATGTGTTCCCTAGGGAGTCATTCTAACTGTGGGAGGAGGGGACTGACTGGGGGAGGTGACCAATCGGTGTCCCTATGTACAAGGGACACACCATCGGTCTCCTCTCCCTGACAGGACATGGATCTCTGTGTTTACACACAGAGAAACATATCCCTAGGTCTGTAACTGCCGATCGCGGGTACCTGGCGGACATTGCGCCGGCCAGGCACGCACATCGGCACCTGCGGGATGCGGACCGGAGGCCCGAGGATGTCATATGACGTCCACCCAGGATGGCAAAGCCGCCTTGTGGACGTCATACGTATATAGGCGGGATGTGAAGTGGTTAAAAACAAACAAAAAATAAACAAGTTTATACTTACCTGCTCTGTGCAATTGCGCAGAGCGGCCCCAAACTTCCTCTTCTCTGGTCCCCTGCCGGCACTACTATGGGCTTTCTATGGGGGCACTTGTGTGGGCTCGCTCCCAAGCCTCTATTGACACCGACAGTAGGACTTGGCCCTGCCCCCCGCTCCCTTGTCACTGGCTTTGATTCACTGGAATGAATGAAGGCTCAGGTTCAGCAAGTAACGGGGGGAGAGGGGGGTTAGGGGGAATACTGATGCCTAAACATTTTTTTACCTTAATGCAAGGAATGCATTAAGCTAAAAAATGTTTAGGCTTTTTTTTTAACCACTTTATTATTATGGGCAATGGAATTAATGAATGCCCAAGTGCTAAATGCGTTTGCAAAATACTATTTTAGGCATGTTTTTAACACTGCCTTTTCCACCCCCGGAGCAAAAAGAAGCACCCTGTGTTAATAAGACCATATTGTTGGACTTGTAGCCAAGCATTGGTGAGTTACAGTAATTCTAAACTTTTACTGAATGCCCTTTAGGGAGGAAAATGCTGTGTATCTTGGGGAATTTGGGGGTGGGGAGGAGAGGATGTTTACATCTTAATGCTAAGTGCTGATCTACTGTATGTTCTGCAGCTTCTTTACAGTCTCCCCACATGCACTGTCTGTAGTCATACCAGACTGCTTGTGAGTTTTTTTAAAGTGTATACTTTCTATTTCCTGATGGCTGGTTTGTTTTTTTGATTTTTCACAGCCTGACCTTGAGTTTACATAACTGCAATGGAAAGGGAAAAGGGAAAGGGAGCCTTGACTGCTGGAAGCATGGCATCACCGTGGGCATGAACCTTACACAGGGAGGTTAAGTAACTCCATTATTGGCTACAAAGACCTGAGGTGAGAAGGGGAGTCTAAACTCAAAAAAAAAAGTCTACGTTGGGGCAGGTCCCACTGATCTGAGGAAATTCAGTTGTCACAAGAGTTTCCAAACCTCCCGCCCGTTGTGATATTTTGTCACAGCTTTATTGGCATGTTTGACCTTCCCGGCAATTGATGTCGCAATTGATGTCGCTACAAATGAAATTCTGGGGTCAGTCTGTCTGCAACTAATGGTAATGACAATAAATTGATGGGTATATAAATGTGTATAATACAACAATATATACTCCTGTACTAATGGATAAGCAAACTGATTGAATGTAGTGTTAAAATGTGCAAACAAACTTGATACAATTAAATTAAATTAATTAATTAAAATTAAAATTGATGGTTGCCACTCTCAAATGTGTATGTGCCTTTAAATGTGAAAAATAATATAAGAGCGCCACCCAATACTAATTATACTAAACACAGTTAGCATTATGCAACAAATAATCAATATTAAATACGTGACTAAAAGGCTGGTATCACACTGGGGCGGTGGGGGCGGTGGCGGTATAGGGCCGCTATTTTTAGCGGCGCTATACCGCCGCTATTTTTAGCAGCGCTATACCGTCGGGATTGCAGAGGTATTGCGGTTTTAACCCCCACTAGCGGGCGAAAAAAGGTTAATACCTCCCGCAAACCGCGGCTATAGCCGCGGTTTGCGGGCGGTATTACCGCGGTATCCCATTCATTTCAATGGGAAGGAGCGGTGTAGGAGCGGTAAACACACCGCTCCTCTCACCGCTCCAAAGATGCGGCTAGCAGGACTTTTTTTTAATTCCTGTTAGCGCACCGCTCCAGTGTGAAAGCCCTCGGGGCTTTCACATTGGAGACACAGTAGCCGCTGTTTAGGCTCGGTTTGCAGGCGCTATTTTTAGCAAAATAGCGCCTGCAAACCGCCCCAGTGTGAAAGGGGCTTAAATGAATAAAGTCCATATAGAATTTGTGAATTCATAAAAGTTCATAAGCTTCACAATCTTTAAAGTGCAGTTTAAAGTTTCCTTTGTGCAAAAAGTGGCAAATGAAGAAAATCAGATTCACTGTGCAATCTGTGATCCCATCTGTGTACCCTCTCACTCACCAGATACTCAAGACTCCCAAGATAGAAGTCACAAACGCTTGTATGGATGGCTGGGCTCTGTTGTCCCTCTGGCTATATCTCTGACTGTGGCGTAGGTTGTCCTCAGTGTATGGTCATAAAGTGGAAATGAATGGCAAAGAAAGAGCAAAGAAAGAAAGAAAATATAGCGTAATTGTGTTTATTCCATAAAAAAATTTTTTTTTATCCACTTACATGTTAAAACGCTAAGACAAGTGTAAAAACCCGGAACTGGAAGTAACCAACGACTGAGGTGACCGCGGGTGGTCACATCATTTTTGGCCGGTGAGACGCGAGTCGTTGGTTACTTCCGGTTCCGGGTTTTTATACTTGTCTTAGCGTTTTAACATGTGAGTGGATACATGGTGAGACAACAGAGCCCAGCCATCCATACAAGCATTTGTGACTTCTTTCATTGGAGGCCTGAGTATCTGGTGAGTGAGAGGGCACACAGATGGGATCACGGATTGCAAAGTGAACCTGATTTTCGTTACTTGCCACTTTATTTTGCACAAAGGAAACTTTATTGTCATACATTTATTGTCATAAATCGTGTATTGAATATTGATTATTTGTTGCATAATGTTAACTTACTGTTACTTACTATACTGTTTAGTATAATTAGCATTGGGTAGCTCTCTTATAGTATATTAATTTTCATAATGGTAAGGACAGGCCTCTTACACTATGTGCATTTATGTTTTATGGGTGCTCTCTGTATAACTGTAGCTGGCATTGTGGTTTGGTGCATTTGGAAATTTGTTACATTTGGAAAGTTCAATGAAGCTGTGGCCTGGCCCTATTTCCAACTTATTCAGCTTCCGTGTCTTTTTGGAGGGGCATGGTATTGGTTTATTAGTTGGTCATAAATGAGCCTATGCTTCTCAGCAGTCATGTGGTTGCATGTGTATTTTCACAGGGCATTTTCTGGCTGCACAATTTTTCTTTTTGTAAACACAGTGTAATATTTCTGGGCATGCTTGCTGCCTATTCAATAACTCACATAGTGTCCTGATGCTAGCCAATTTCTACCAAACATATGCCTAAAGTCTATATTTGTTTTTTTGGGGAGAATAATTGGGAATACTAGGATGGGAGGGTGTTCAGGGAATGTTTCTGTGCACGCTGTGTTGACATTTTATTAAAGTTTTGGGACAATGCAGTGTGATACTGCTAATAAAACAGCTCATAAACGATGCTATACTATTAAACTGTTGTGCCATGGACACTGTATGAAGTGTGGGGCTTTAGTGTTAATGTTTGTGAACTTTACTATAGATTTTAGATCTACTGTGGCAGCTACATTCACTAAAAATATAGGCCTATTACCGCTGAAATATGTTGTGTCCAATAACAACATGAAAGTAGCCTTTTTTCCAACTTGTAATGAATCTGACTGGGATTCTACCACTGTATTTTAAAAAAAAACCATACATTTGGCTGGGAGGAGAAAGCAATGCCACACCTACTCCCCATCACTGTCCAGAATAGACAGAGTAGTCTCTCCCTGCCGGCAGCCAGCTACAGTCGGTGGTGCCTCTGAAAACAGGAGCAGCACCCACAACTTTACTAATATGGGCAAATAGGCCCCACCTACTGGGTGTGAGATCACAGCAGTTAGCAAGGAAATAGGAAATGCTGATTTCTCTTAAAGGGGCACCTCTAGATGTCAGCCTGCAAGCTAGGTCCTTCTGCAAAAGCAGATAATCGGATCCAAGGGGGCAGCAAGGAGAAGACTTCCTCTGTGCAAGAAAGATCTGTAGCTCAAGAACCTTGTCAGATCTGTGTATTATGCTTTCAGCCTGCTGTACAGCCTGATCTTCAGGCAAGGGGTGAGTCTTTTCAACTTTACCTGCTTCCCTGACTAACTTTATTGACAATTTTAAATAATTAAATTGACAATTGCACAATGCTGTTTCTAATCCTAATTCTTCTTGGTTTAACTCAGCGGTGACTGTTTGGTCACTGCCTATGATGCCAAACACCTGTTGTAGTGCTGCCACTTGTCCATCGAGAGACAAAAGGAAGATATTGGCTGGAGAGAGCACAATAATCTGGTAAACAGGAAGTGCAAAGGCATTGCTAAAATAGGTAGTTTGTGGGAAGAGCAAAGGGTTCAAAATTCAAGAGCAACAAGGTTCAAGGCACGATAATTCAAGGAATTGTCCAGGGAGCTGTCCAGCATCCCAGGTGGCTTAGCAAGAAGAGACATCACCAGACACAACAGAGGTTGCAGTTTCAGACCTGAGTCCTGACAGTTTATTTTCTTGTTGGATAAATTTGAATTTTATGAAGACTACTTGTTATTAAATAAAATAAATTTTAAACCAATATTAAAGGGCTGTAGTGAATGTATATCCATTTTTGTGTCTGGATCTTTTATTCATTTGTTTTTTTATGCCTTGCTGCCTTCAGTTCCATTCACTTTGCAGAGCTTTTCTATTATAATCTGTTGCATCTTCAGGGCAGGAAGTGATCAGAAGTCTCTCCAGTGGGACAAAGATTAGATCAGAGTAAGTCTAGGATATGTAGCATACTTTTCATTTTTTTTAGTACATTAAAAAGTCAAACACCACCATGTTCTCCATGCCAAACATTAGTTTCAAACAAACAGCGTGCTAACTCTGTTGGAGCAGCTGTAGCAGGAACAATTACACAGGAGAGTTAATGTATGTACTAAAAATATTTTCCTATCAATTAAATATTTCAGATCTATGGGCTGCATTTATTTGCTTGGGTCCTGAGCATCATCCTTTCCAAAGATACTGGAGATTGTAAAGTGTCCCCCCATAAACAAAAGCAAAAAACATATAGTTAATTTGACTAGCGTTTAAATAGACTAAGCATCCCTGAAGCAAGCCTCTCTGGATCAGGGACTGATGTGAATGGTTCAATGCACTTTGCAATGCACACTGGTATATGTGAGAGTTGTGTAAATATGGAAAATAAATAACTTACCGTATTTTCCGGTGTATAAGACGACCTTTTATACTTAAAAATATGCCTCAAAACTCGGGGGGTCGTCTTATACGCCGGTACCTGTATGCAGAGTCTCAGTCAGACTGCGACCGTTCATTGTTCCGCGCCTCCTCCTCGTGCTGTTCCGTGATAGGCGGAACGCTCAGTTTCCCAGCAGAGCCTCTGTTCAGTGTTCCGCCTATCACGGATGTCCTCTCGTCCTCGGCCTCGGACGAGAGGACATTCGTGATAGGCGGAACACTGAACAGAGGCTCTGCTGGGAAACTGAGTGTTCCGCCTATCACGGAACAGCACGAGGAGGAGGCGCGGCTTTTGAACAATGGACGCCCGCAGTCTGATTGAGACTCTGCATGTCAGGGATAAGGTATGGGATCGTCGAGGTGAGGTATGCAATGGCACAGTGAGGCATGTAATGGCACAGTGAGGCATGTAATGGCACAGTGAGGCATGCAATGGCACAGTGAGGCATGTAATGGCAAAGTGAGGCATGTAATGGCACAGTGAGGTATGCAATGGCACAGTGAGGTATGCAATGGCACAGTGAGGTATGCAATGGCACAGTGAGGCATGTAATGGCACAGTGAGGCATGTAATGGTACAGTGAGGTATGCAATGGAACAGTGAGGCATGTAATGGCACAGTGAGGCATGCAATGGCACAGTGAGGTGAGGCATGCAATGGCACAGTGAGATTTGAAAAAAGCTGAATAAAGCCTGTTCCTGTCAGCGGTTGTTCCGGCTATCCCTCAGCTTTTAGACAGACTAATCGGAAGGTGGTCATCTTATACGGTGAGTATATCCCAAAAGCAACATTTTAGCTGGAAAAATAAGGGGTCGTCTTATACGTCCAGTCGCCTTATACGCCGGCAAATATGGTACATTCTGGCAAACTATTGAAAAGTGTATAAACGTGATTTAATCAGCTATTTTTACTTTTAGGTCTATTTTTATTTTTATTATCCTTTGTATTTACTCTGTTAAAAAATAAAAATAAAAAACAGCTTCTTCCTTGCGCAGTTAAGGATTATGTTAATATTTAAAACTGCAGCAGGGGGTCACAAATCATCTTCACTTCATTTAGATCCTACAGAGAGAAGGTAAACACTTACTTTGTCATTTCCTTTTGACAGTCTTCAATCTCCTAACATTGTTATTGATCTCAGTTAAGCACTCTTTTCAGTAATACCCTCAAAAAGGCATCTATCAGTACACAAGTGATTTGTTGCAGTTAATTCAATTAAATATTTTTCACACTTTCCTTCACCACTGATTACACATAAATAATTCATGCACAAAGATCTGGGTTCCAGATTAGTTATGTAAAGTGACATACTGTAATCAGTTGCATCAAACTTGAATGGGTTCTCATATACATATAACTATTATTAGAAACCTAAGTTACAGAAAAGTCAAATGATCTGTTTTCTTTGATAGAGAAAACCTGCAATGGGCAACTGTTCCACTTTAGTTTAATGTAAATCAACAGATACAGTATAATGCCATGAATATATAGGACATATACTAGAAAATAGCATCAAATTGCGATATCTTTTGTGTGTCTTTTTTTATCTGTCCTTTATTTATGAAATAAATAGAAATAAAGTAAAATTTACAACGAGCAGGCATATGTTTTATCACTCTGGGGAGGCTCCCTGCAGGATATGTTGTATGAAGAGAATGCCACACAATGACACACATTTTTTTTAATGCATATTGGCATACTTCATTCAAACAGTGGCTACAGATAAATATTATACACTTGAGCAAATGAAAAATTGACTTGGTGTATTAAATTAACTAAAATACTTTTACCACTCCTTTAAATTCCCTTAAAAGAGAAGTATGTGTTTAACAACAACAACAAGAACAACAAAAAAATATATTCACCTAGGTGGACGCACCGATCCCCCACCGCTTCTAAGACTGAGAATTGAGGGATCAAAGACCGCTCACTGCTCAGTTCTCAGTCTTCAGTGAGCAGCATGGCTGTAGAGGGGGCAGGAGCGGCTGTCTCAGTCTCCCAGCTGATTGCTGAAAGGCTAAGCCAGCTATTGGTCCAGGAACCTGGGTGGATCCTGACTGTAAAGTGACATCAGCTGTAACGCCTGCTGTCGGCTGAAAATGGGTCACAGCAGTGCAGAACTGCACTCCTATGATCCATAGGAGAAGTAGGGCCAAAAGAGCTGTAAACCTTAAAACTTTTTAAGAACCACAGAAAAAAAGTTGTGGATGTCCATGAGTCTTGTAATGGACTTAAAGTGGTGGTAAACCTAGTTACATCACTTGTACCCACAGGTAAGCTTATAATAAGGCTTACCTGTAGGTACTGTAAATATCTCCTAAACCTGCAAGGTTTAGGAGATATTTACCATATACACCTGTGCGGGCGTCATTGGCGCATGCGCTGTGAAGAAACAGCCCTCTGTGCCGTTTTTTCACTAGCAAGTATCGTGATTGATGTCTCCCGTGTGTATGCGCGGGAGTGACGTTGCACGACTCCGGACAGTCACAGACGTCACGCGGTTCCGGATAGTCACGCGGCCCCGGAAGGAAGAGGAGCGAAGATGGATGCGGCCAACAACAGGCACAACGTGGACTTCGCTTGCAGGTAAGTGCCATATAATGGGTTAGTATGCCATGCATACTAGCCCATTATGCTTTTACTTTCCAGGGGAAAGCACGGGAGAAAAGAGGAAGTAAAATCCATCAGGGTTTACTGCCTCTTTAAAATGCCAAATTTTAAATGAATCATTTTACTGAATAATAATTTACAAGTGATGTAGATTTCAAATGACTTCTAATTTCTTCAGGACTACATGTACATGCAGCTACAATCACATAGGGATTGCACCAATTTAACTTGCGTAAGAGATTTGCCAAGAGAAAACTGTCTAAAAAAAACGTTAGGGCAAGACGAAAGTTTGCTATTGGAAGAATAGGCAAAGACCAGGCCTTCTGGAACAATGGGGGTTATTTATGAAAGGCAAATCCACTTTGCACTGCAAGTGCACTTGGAAGTGCAGTCGCTGTAAATCTGAGGGGTAGATCTGAAACGAGTGGAAGGTCTGCTAATTTTATAATCCAATCATGTGTAAGCTAAAATTTTGTTTTTTATTTTCCTTGCATGTCCTCCTCGGATCTACAGCGACTGCACTTCCAAGTGCACTTGTAGTGCAAAGTGGATTTGCCTTTAGTAAATAACCCCCAGTGTGCTGTACACACTGATTAATCAAAGATTGAGTTCTTTGGCATTGTAACAGCAGAATGTTTGACACAAATTGAAGAAGGAGAAGAACTTCACTCTACAAGAGCTATCAACTGGCCTAGTCATAGCCCTGATTTGAATCCCTCTGAAATGTTGTGGTTAGGAAAGAAAAAAGTAGTTCAGGCAAGGAAACACACAAACACCTTGAAACTGAAAGGATTTTACATAGAGGATTGTCCCACAAAAGACTGAAGGGCAGGTATGCAAAAATCACATACAAGAAGTTATTTCTGATAAAGAAGGCAATACCAGATTTTAAGACTAATGCCTCGTACACACAACTGGTTTTCCTGACATGCCAAATTTCCCGACGTGATTCCTCTCAAGCCTGCCTTGCATACACACGTTCAGGCAGAAAAACCCTTGACCAAAGCACGGTGACGTACAACACGTACAACGGCACTATAAAGGGGAAGTTCCATTCAAATGGCGCCACCCTTTGGGCTACTTTTGCTGATCCTCTTGTTAGTAAAAGTTTGGTGAGAGCCAATTCGCGCTTTTCAGCCTCGTGCTTTTCAGTCCGTTACAGCGTGATGAATGTGCTATCTCCATTACGAGCGCTAGTTTTACCAGAACGAGCGCTCCCGTCTCATACTTGATTATGAGCATGCACGTTTTTTTTTCCCCACGGAAAAGCATACACACGACCGTTTTCCGCGAGAGCTGGTTTTAATTTTTTGCGGGCAGTTTTTTCGTCGAGAAAACTGCTAGGGAGCATACACACGACCGGTTTTCACGACCAATATAAAAAATGGCAGTTTTCTCGCCGGGAAAACCGGTTGTGTGTACAAGGCATAAGGATGGCCATACTTTATTCAATCATTTTGTACAATGTTCCCTTAGATTTACCTAAACCATACAATATGAGGCCAAACCTAAACACTTTCAATTTGTATGCAATCAGGCCAGCCCTTTCATTACATAGTTGAAGGTAAATCTAAAGGAAATTGAATAAGAAAATTGCATAATGTATAGCCAGCTTAAGGGTGCACTTACATATTCCACTATACACCATTACATCTATTGTTATTTTTATTGAATACATGATTGAAGCACATAACTGTTATCTGTAGACATTGTTTGAATGAAGATCTAATGGTTACTCTTTGCCTGATAGAGCGTCAGGGTTCTTTGTTAATCTCCTGGTTCTTTGAAAATAAACTAGCTTGTCGGCACATTGTTACACTTATGCAAATAGCAACAATCATAAAGTCAATAAATGCATATCCCCTGTTTAAGGGTTCTGCACGATGCTAAAGGGACATATATTAAAGTACTTGGCATTTTCTGACAGTTGACATTGTCAGCTTTCTGATCCTGCTTGTATTTCAGTATCCACCCCCAACACCGCAATGGAGTAGTAAAAGGCACAATGTTGAATGCCTGGCCTTTGATATTTAAAGGGATTATAAACAAAATTTATTTTATTTTTTTAAATAACAAACATGTTATACTTACCTCCACTGTGCAGCTCGTTTTGCACAGAGTGCCCCCGATCCACGTCTTCTGGGGTCCCTCGGCGGCTGTCTCGGCTTCTCCCCGCAATTACTCACCACCTATATGCGAGCGAGCGAGCATGGTGGTGAGTGATTGCGGGCGCGCTCCTGTGATACAGCCAGCGGCTATTGCAGCTCACTATATCACTCGGCCCGCTCCCCGGCACGCCACGTCATTGGATGTGATTGACAGCAGCGCGAGCCAATGGCTGCGCTGCTTTCAATCCATCCACTGTAGCCCATCAACGGCCAGGCTGAATGGCGAGGAGGATGACGGGGACGAGCGCAGGACTTTCGAGGGGTCAGGTAAGTAAAACGGGGGCTCGGGGGGCGGTATTGTCGGATGTTTTTTCACCTTAATGCATAGGATGCATTAAGGTGAAAAAACATTTACCTTTACAACCCCTATAAGTAAACATTTAAGCAGTATAATATAGTAAAGAATTAAGTTGTGGCTTTGTAAGGTATTTGCAAAAAAAATGCTTTCCGTGTCTTTAAAACATGTGAAGAGTTTTTCATGTAATTATATTATATGTATACGCACATATGTGATTTAATTACAAGAGACAGATTGAGTGTAATGGTTGTTCAAGCTTCCTCCAAATGTGGAAAACCCAAGGCTAAAAACAGAGCGTTACGTATTCCCAACTAAACAATGAAGTGGACTAGCACTGTAACAAGCTTCCACTTGACATACTAAGGTAACAAGCATGCAGACAAGGAGTATCATCCTTCTGGATGAAAAGATACCCTGGAGACTTGCCATTTCCAGCCTGGAAACTCACAGAACTTTTAGGATTCTTTGTCTACATAAAGTAACTTTTTTACTTCATAGAATATATGCTTTATTGTGGCATATTAAAATTATTTAAACTGTGAATGCATTTTCTAGTGATCCTAGGAGACGGCTATTTATGTTGTTAAATATCTTTGTAAGCATGAGTAAAATTACATTTAATTCTGGAGTTCACTCTCAATCAACATTGACTATTTTTAATCCTTATGCTGCTAACATTAGTAAATAGAATGGAAACTATATTGTATCATATAGTTCGTACGGACCTGACAGTTGTGGGTATTACACACAATCCGATGGCTGCAGCCACCGGGATTGTGTGTGAAACTGACAGGCCAAGGTGAGAGCATTTGGGCGGCTCCGCTTTCGCTCGATCGCTCGCACACACCCCCTGGTACCGGCGCTCCCGCCCCACCTTAGTGCCCCGCCATGCTTACCGGGCTCCGCTTGCCCATTGGCAGGGCCGAGAGCTCCATGGAGGGTGTCGGCGGCTGGAGGGGAAGGAGAAGAGCGGACACGTGTTTTGCAATGCGATTTCCACAATAAAGCATATATTCTATAAAGTAAAAAAAGTTACTTTACTTTATGTAGCTGTAGCGGGGTCCTCAAATTGATGGGATACACCTGGGCAATAGTGTAACCCAGGTGTATAATTGTGTTAGGATTCAGACCCCTTTTTGTTTCGTGGAGGATTGGAGGATGTAATATTCTCCTTTGCCTGTGGGTGGCGTAGTACCCACGGGCTTCAGGTAGAATCATCCCCTGCAGTGCTCCCTGTTTGGTCTCTTCCCGGAGATGGTATGGCTGGGGCGGGGAACCCGCCGGGCCGTTGAAGGGAGGAGATAAAAGGGGGAGACGCCCTGACCACGAGGTCGTCGTCGTCGTCGTTTTGCGGAGAAGGAGGTCCTCGGAGGAGGAGGGTTGCGGTCCGCACCCAGGGCCCTTAGGCCTGGGTGCGGGAGATCCAGGAGTCTGGTCCAGGTGCCCATGGCCTGGTCCGGAGTCATGTTGGCGTCCATCCCAGGCACCTTTAGCCTGGGGTGAGGTACTATCGAGGAGGCCTGGGGCCCAGTACCTTCGACTGGGTCCCGCTAGGGTGGACTGTCCGAGGGTCCCTGAGCGGAGGGACTCGTACCTGAGGTGAGGAGGCCGGGGAGGTTACCCACTGGAGACCCGGAGCAGCACCAACCCGGTGACAGTGGGCCTCTGGGAACTCTCTTGGGAGGACACATCCCCCTGATAGGGGCCACAGCGTATCGAAGAGGGCTCCATTGCTGTTCATAGGGGTTGCTGGAAGAGACCCCATCCTTCCTGTTCTGTAACAGCCGGATTGGCTTAGGCGCCGCTGGTCATAGTACAGTGGCATAGAACTCAAACTTTAGGAAGTGCCTCGATCTGCTCGCCCCACCGTTGGCAAGGTTATAGGTCCCAACCAGTTTGCTGCAAAAGAACTGTTTATTGTGCTTTGCGTATTGGAGTGTCAAATAAACAAGTGTTGGACCTTTCTCCGGTGTGTGAACTCCAGTTACTGGAAGCAAAGGGGAGGCTGGTGAGCTTGCAATTACAGACTCAGTGCATTCACAGAACACACCGGCCCGAGGAAACATCAGGAAGTGGCCTTCACCTCCCTACTACAATGGGGAGGACATGGGCCGTGGCGCATCTCACTCTCACAACCCAGGAACCCCTAGACATGAGTTGGTGTGTAACCGATAAAGATGGAGAGAGGGTGAGGCCGCTACACGTGGGGGCTCGTGAGTCCGGGATAGAGTGTGTTCTAGAGATGGACTTGAGAATGTCTACATTTGAACTTTGCTGCCCAGAGGAGTTCCGAGCAGATCGGCCATATTACTGGCCAAAGTGCGTCCCTGCTCGGAGTTGTGGAAATGACCCTAACACGGGAAAGGCCCATGCGGAGGAGCGGAAAAATGGAGAGGTCCAGCCGTGTGACGTACTGCACGTGGGGACTGTTAACGCACTGCGCCACGAGGCACCCCATGGCGACATCGTTCGTGGGCGGAGTCAAGAGGAAGCCCGCGAAAATGTACAGCTCATGGGAGGAGTCTGGCCAAGTGTGGGGATACACGTGGAGACTCCGGCGCGGGGTCAGTGCATGATGGAGCAGCAAACAGTCGGGATGACCTCAAGTGCCCCGTGGATTATGGTTCCTCACCCCACGAGAATGACTTCCTTTGCTGCCCCCATCACAGACACGGGGATAAGACTTAGGCCCCGAGGGCGGTTGGCTCTGTACACCTGCAGAGACACGGAGGCCCTCGGTGTGATCTGTCCCGGCTGCTCGGGACTGGTGGTCACCCTGAAGCCATTCGGGCGATGTGAGGAGTGCAGAGAATTCCTTTTTGAGGTCGAGTCGTCCACAGCAAGGCCCCGGGCCCTTCGCCTCAACCACCTCACGGGTACCGCTACTCCGGAAGGGGAGATCAAGGCCTTTGTCGAGGTTCCTGTGCGCGCTGACCAGGGCGATGGACTGCCCAACAGAGAAAAATCCGAAGATGCTGCTTCGGTCGCCACAAGTTTTCTGCTCCCACCACCGAAGAGGAAAGTTGGCCTAGTACAGGCATCCTATGGACGTGGTCGAGCTTCACCCCGCTGCTTGCCTGGCCTGGATGGCGCCGGTCGAGATGGAAGTCCCGGACATCCCAGTCTTCTACAAGGGTCAGGTGAGCCAGGGGCTGGGACTGTGGTGGTGGTTGGAGGTGTCGGGGGCCCATTGGAGGTGGAACCCCCCAGAGAAGATGATTCTGTGTCCACCGGTAGATATCTGCCTGCGGAGATGTATGACACCTCCGACCTAGAGTCGCTGTCTGATTGCGGAGATGATGGCGAGATAGACGAACTGTTCAGCCGCAAGGGCTGGGATAGAGTGCCACTTCTTGCTTCCCGTGCGGTACGGGATTCGCCTATGTACACAGGAGATAGCACGCCTCGGGTGGAAGACCCGCAGCTTGCGAGGGAGCCTACCCCTCCACCTGTGTCCTCACCTACTGTTACCCCACCTACTTTGGTTGTGGGGACACCCCGCGCTTCTGTGAGAGCGCCGAAAGTCAGTTCCAGGGAGCTGGTAAAGGCACCTCGGCATCCGGAAGCTATTGTGCTGCCTGGAACTGGAGAGAAAGCCACTATGCCACCTTTGGCCCGCTTGCAGAGACTGTTTTGCCACAAAGTAGCTCGGGAATATGGGTGGGAGTACCCGTATCTACCCCGGGAATTGCTGTATGAGGTGGAAGTCTGGAGAACAAGATGGTATGACGAGTTTGTGTGGGACAAGTTGAAGGTGCCCCATGGCCACAGGTATCTGCCGGATCCAAAGTTTTACTTATAGGAGAAAAGAACTCCTGTTTATTTCTTTTGTGCACTTGAACTTTCTGGAAGAGCCATTCCCAGACACGCAGGACTGTGCCCTGTTTTTGTTTTTGTTTGGGCTTTTCTTTTTCTCGTTGGAGACTTGGGGACTGTTGTGTTTTTGTGTTTCCCCTTTTCTTCATGTGCCAAAGGCAAGGACATTTGGGAATAGTGGCAGAGTAGGGAAAGCTGGAAGAACGAAGATTCGTTGAGTGTCATGACCGCGGCGCTGTCACCAGGTGGCAGTGTTGCGCAACAAATGTTTGAAAATATTTCACCCACACATCACCTTGCTTGTTGGAGTGAGTGGGTCTCTCGGCTGACGGGCCCACTCATCCCAAATGACACAAAATTATGTTAGGATGTTGTTTTTTTTCTTTCCCCTGCAGGAGAATCGTCAATCAAGACCATTGAGAGTGGGTGGCTCTTAGACAGTGTGGGAGAGGGGTTGTGATTATGCAGATGTTAAGAATGTTTTATGACATAAGTTGTTTTATATGTTCCCCATTCCCTGAGCAGGTCTTGGCACTTGGAAATTTTTTTTAGAGGAATTGCTTCAGGGGTTTCACTCCATGCCACCACTTTATGGGAGGTATGGGTGTGCACCTGACGCTGGGGACCAGCGTCAAATTACAGGGGGGAGTGTGTAGCGGGGTCCTCAAATTGATGGGATACACCTGGGCAATAGTGTAACCCAGGTGTATAATTGTGTTAGGATTCAGACCCCTTTTTGTTTCGTGGAGGATTGGAGGATGTAATATTCTCCTTTGCCTGTGGGTGGCGTAGTACCCACGGGCTTCAGGTAGAATCATCCCCTGCAGTGCTCCCTGTTTGGTCTCTTCCCGGAGATGGTATGGCTGGGGCGGGGAACCCGCCGGGCCGTTGAAGGGAGGAGATAAAAGGGGGAGACGCCCTGACCACGAGGTCGTCGTCGTCGTCGTTTTGCGGAGAAGGAGGTCCTCGGAGGAGGAGGGTTGCGGTCCGCACCCAGGGCCCTTAGGCCTGGGTGCGGGAGATCCAGGAGTCTGGTCCAGGTGCCCATGGCCTGGTCCGGAGTCATGTTGGCGTCCATCCCAGGCACCTTTAGCCTGGGGTGAGGTACTATCGAGGAGGCCTGGGGCCCAGTACCTTCGACTGGGTCCCGCTAGGGTGGACTGTCCGAGGGTCCCTGAGCGGAGGGACTCGTACCTGAGGTGAGGAGGCCGGGGAGGTTACCCACTGGAGACCCGGAGCAGCACCAACCCGGTGACAGTGGGCCTCTGGGAACTCTCTTGGGAGGACACATCCCCCTGATAGGGGCCACAGCGTATCGAAGAGGGCTCCATTGCTGTTCATAGGGGTTGCTGGAAGAGACCCCATCCTTCCTGTTCTGTAACAGCCGGATTGGCTTAGGCGCCGCTGGTCATAGTACAGTGGCATAGAACTCAAACTTTAGGAAGTGCCTCGATCTGCTCGCCCCACCGTTGGCAAGGTTATAGGTCCCAACCAGTTTGCTGCAAAAGAACTGTTTATTGTGCTTTGCGTATTGGAGTGTCAAATAAACAAGTGTTGGACCTTTCTCCGGTGTGTGAACTCCAGTTACTGGAAGCAAAGGGGAGGCTGGTGAGCTTGCAATTACAGACTCAGTGCATTCACAGAACACACCGGCCCGAGGAACCATCAGGAAGTGGCCTTCACCTCCCTACTACAATGGGGAGGACATGGGCCGTGGCGCATCTCACTTTCACAACCCAGGAACCCCTAGACATGAGTTGGTGTGTAACCGATAAAGATGGAGAGAGGGTGAGGCCGCTACATAGCCAAAGAATCTTAAAAGTTCTGTGAGTTTCCAGGCTGGAAATGGCAAGTCTCCAGGGTGTATTTTCATCCAGAAGGATGATACTCCTTGTCTGCAAGCTTGTTACATTAGTATGTCAAGTGGAAGCTTGTTTACAGTGCTAGTCCACTTCATTGTTTAGTTGGGAATACGTAACGCTCTGTTTTTAATCTAGGGGCACCTATGCATTACATATCGCCGCGCACGCCGGAGTGAGAGAAATAATTCGAACTCAAAACCACCTCTGTAACACTAAAGTGATCCCTATAGGAAGCTTTTAAAGGGTCGCCTATAGAAAATATAGGGTACTGAAGTTTGATGCCAGTTCTCACGGGCGCACAAAAATGTTGGGTATCTATTTGAGAAAGCTCATCTTTTATATATTTTACCACAAATTTGGGTAATTTATTGCATTTGCTTGCCCTAAAATTCACGTTATTGTGTTTTTTACTGAAATTTTGCGTTTCCTAGACCTTTGCGGTAATATCGTGTGACATTAAAAATTAGAACTACCACTATTTTATTCTCTATGGTGTCTGCTTTCAGAAAATATAGAATATTTGTGGGTTTTGTGTAATCTTCAGGCCTAAAAATATTTTTTAAACATGTGTGCAAAAATCGCAAAAACGCCGAAAGGGTTAAACATTTTTTTTTTTTACATTTCCTGGTTTTCAGATTTTGAAAAATTATATCATACAGTCTTCAGGGGGGGGGGGGGGGTTAGCTAAGCACACCTGCATGCCTGAGCTAAGAACAGATGGATTCCCGTGACTCAAAGTGATTTGCTGTCTTTTTAATGTGACGTTGGCAAAAAAAAAACACTTGATTCCTTATGAATTTTTCCACAAGCTGGTATTTCTAAAAAAGGAATTGGCTGGCTTTTGTTCACCTAAATTAAAAATACAAATCTATTGCGTTTGAGCTATAAATCTAACATGTAGCAGCAAGCACATTATTGCTGGATACAATAAAAACAATTAATAAGAAATGGTGCAGCGCTTAGCTAAATAAAGTTCATATAGGTCAAACAAAAGTTCATAATAAATGAAAGTGATGATCCTGGAGTGTATACTGGTATACTGGATAGAAGAGCTGTCACAAACACCCAATCATACTGACTCTTACCCTAAAATAAAGATGTATGCACAGTGGGTAACCCAATATTAATCCCAGCGATCCTCAGCTGCAAGGGGATTCGTTCATCCAAGGCAGAGTATGCTGATCCCAGTACACAGATATGTATGTCAGTTTCTAAAGTAAACTCCAGCAACGACACCAGGGAAGCCAATAGAGTTTCCTCACCACAGAATTTATACTCTCAAATAGGGATGAGCTTCGTGTTCGAGTCAAACCCATGTTCGACTCGAACATTGGCTGTTTGGCTGTTCGCCGAATTGCGAACATTATGGGCCGTTCGTGACGAATTCGAGTGGCGCGTCACGGCCCATAATTCACTGCGGAATCGCAGTGCATTGCTGGCTGATGATTGGCCAAGCATGCACTATGACCCGCATGCTTTGGCCAATCACAGCACAGAAAAAACAGAGAGCCGTAATTGGCCAAAGCCAGGGTGGCTTTGGCCAATTATGGCTCAGGGTGTTTAGTACACGCCCCACATTATATAAGGCCACCTTGTGTAGTGTGTTGGAGTTGTTTAATGAGAGATTACAGAGACAGACAGTGTCATTTATATTGAGTTAAATAGAGCAGGCAATCGAGTCAGTTAGCTGCAGTTACAGTGTGTAGAGGATATATATGCATCCTAGGTGTTGTATGTATATTTATACACTGTATTCAGTTTAGCTAGATCCGTTCCTGGTTTTCTCTATACTGTGACAGGCAGGCAGGTGATTGTGCTAGCTGCAGACAGTCAGTGTTTCACTTAGTGTACTGTGTGCTTTGCATAGCATTTACCTAAAGCTTACCTGAATACAGTTAGTGAGTAATAGTGGCGTTCTCATAATTAAACCACAATCAGAGAGCTGCAAGTATTTTCAGTTAGTGTACTGTGTCCCTCTCTGCACAGTTTTCACCTAAACACCTAAAACTAACTGAAGACAATTGCTGCTTTTCCCATACTAATACCACATCAGGCAGTTGATTCTGATAGCTGCATTATTATCAGTACAGATATATATATATATATATATATATATATATATATATATATATATATATATATATATATATATACATATATATATATACATCCCACGTTTGTGCAGCTAATTCTCACTGCAGGCCATTAGTATGTCTGGAAGGCAAACAAGGAGAGGCAGACAGTCACGAGGCAATAAAAGAGGGCAAGCAGGCTCTGTGTCTAGAGGCAACAGTGCTGCTGGTTATGAACACGGTGCATCCTCATCAGCACGTGACCATGGGACACACTTGTCCTTCTTTTCGGCAGCTGGCCATGTTGGCATCAGTCACGTCTCCCTAGCCCCACCATGTCCTCCTGAGGAGTCCCCCGAACTGTTTGACCACATTGTTGGGTACATGCTCCAGGAGGATGCCCAGCGTTTTGAAGGCTCCGATGATGGAACCCAGCTGGAGGAAGGCAGTAAAGTGAGCCCAGAGAGAGGGGGTAGTAAGGTGAGCCCAGAGAGAGGGGGTGCCCAACAAGGACAGCTATCTGCCAGTCATGTTCCCCCAGCTGCAGCATACTGCCAGATTTGCTCCAGTGATGAATAGGGAGGGGATGATGAGGTCACTGACTCCACGTGGGTGCCTGATAGGAGAGAGGAGGAGGAGGAGGAGGAGGAACATCTCCAATGAGGCAGGATGCCCTCCAGGGGCCAGCTTAAGGGCAGCACACCGACTGCATCACACCACAGTGTTCCGCATGTTCAGGGCGATGCTGTCTCTGCACGTTATTCCAAAAGTTCTTTGGTGTGGGCCTTTTTTCAGACGTGTGCAGCAGATCGCACCGTTGCCATTTGCAACATATGTCTAAAGCGTATCTCGCCTGGCCAAAACATCAGCCGCTTGGGCACCACGTGCTTGACCAGACATATGTCGACCTGCCATGCAGTCCGTCGGCAAGCGTACCTAAAAGACCCACACCAAAGAACAAAGCGGACCTCTCCTTGCTCCTCATCAGCTGGGATCTCCAACCCCACTATACCTTCAGTCCTCTCTGAAACCTGCACTGAGAGGAATGAAGGTGTAGAATTCGGTGTGTCACAGCCAAGTACTTGCGGACAATCTGCTATCGGTACACGACGTCCGATTGTACGAGGCAAATTTCTCTGCCCCAGCTGCTGCACCGCTGGGAAGGATGCAGGACAAGGTGCAGTAGTGTTGGAAGTTGTTCCGCCACCACGCCTCCAAAATGTTACTACTGGTGATTCTGACACACCTCTCTCCTCCACCCCCTCCTCTTCTTCTTCCTCCATGGCCTCTACCTGTGCTTTGTCCTCAAAACCAGCGGTGCTCCGTAGGTGTTGAAGGGGCTACGCAAGTACGCAGGCAAAAAGATGCCATGCGGTGCTTGAGCTGGTGTGCTTGGGGGACAGGAGCCACACTGGGGCAGAGATTCTGTCAGCTCTGCTGGGGCAGGCTCAGCGGTGGTTGACGCCACGGCAGCTTAAGCCAGGAATGGTGGTTTCCGACAATGGCACCAACCTCCTCTCCGCCCTCTGACAGGGACAACTGACCCATGTGCCCTGTTTGGCTCATGTCCTTAACTTGGTGGTGCAGCGGTTCTTGGGCAGGTACCCGGGCTTACAGGAGGTCCTGAAGCAGGCCAGGAAACTCTGTGGGCATTTCCGCCGGTCATATAATGCCAGTGCTCGGCTGGCTGACCTGCAAAAGGATTACAACCTGCCCAAGAACCGCCTAATCTGTGACATGCCCACCAAGTGGAACTCTACGTTGACCATGCTGCAGCGGCTGCACACACAGCAGAGGGCCATCAATGAGTATCTGTTGCAATATGGCACTAGGACAGTGTCAGGGGAGCTTGGATTTTTTCCCCACGCCAGTGGGCCATGATCAGGGATGCATGCACTGTCCTGGCACCATTTGAGGAGGCCACGAGGATGGTGAGCAGTGACAGTGCATGCATCAGTGACACTGTCCCTCTTATCCACCTGTTGGCGCACACGCTGCGTGGCATAATGGACAGGGCACTTGAGGCAGAACAGAGGCAGGAAGAGGAGAACTTCCTTACCTCTCAAGGCCCCCTTTATCCAGACAGTGTTCCTGCTGGCCCGGCTATCACACAGGAAGAGGAGGAGAAGGAGGAGGAGGATTATTGTGTCAGCATGGAGGTGGAGCCTAGCACTCAGCATCAGCCGCAGTCTTCAAGGGATCAATTACAGTCCCAAGACACCCATTGACTTGTACGTGGCTGGGAGGAGGTGGCTGCGGATCATGTCGTCCTCGGTGACCCAGAGGACTCCGCACCGAATGCCTCAGCAAACCTACGCTGCATGGCCTCCCTGATCCTGCAAAGCCTGTGGAAGGATCCTCGTATTCGTGCGATTAAGGAGAGGGATCATTACTGGGTGTCAACCCTCATTGATCCACATTACAAGGCTAAGGTTGCGGACCTTATCTTGCCGTCGCAGAGGGAGCAGAGGATGAAGCATCTTCAGGAGGCCTTGCAGAAAGGTCTGTGCAACGCGTTTCCAGAGACTGGGAGGTTACAAATTCCTGGTCCTGGACAACGTGTTGCTGAGGCTCCGGTCAGTCAAAGAAGGAGCGGTGGAGAAGGTGGCCATCTGACCAATGCATTCAGACAATTTTTTAGTACGCAGCCCCAAGGTATGATCGCTTCCAGCAACCATCGCCAGTGTCTGGTTTACATGGTGCAGGAATACCTAGGGGCAAGATCAGACTTGGACACCTTTCCCACCGAAAATCCTCTGGGTTACTGGGTCTTGAGGATGGATCACTGGCCAGAGCTTGCACAGTATGCAATTGAGGTACTGGCCTGTCCTGCATCCAGAGTTCTTTCGGAACGCACATTCAGTGCTGCTGGAGGCTTTGTAACCAATCACAGGGTGCGCCTGTCCACCGACTCGGTCGATCGACTTAACTTCATAAAAATGAATCAGACTTGGATCACCACCAGCTACCAAGCACCTGATGCTGATGTAACCGAATATTTTTTTGGGAAATGTCAGATACATTCAAGACTGCCTATGCTGATGCTGAGTGACTATCCTGTTATGCTGAGTGACTATCCTCTTCCTCCTTAATAATCATGCTGATAGCTTGAAAGAACATTTTTGGTTCTGGGCAATGCCACCAGTGGCTAAGGCCCAATTTTTCAGCCCCTGTTTAACAGGGGCGTGTATTTACAATTTTTGAGGCAATGCTTTGCAGCAGGGCTCATTGCTGGGCTCCAACTACAGTATCTGTGAGGGGTTGCAGTGTTGTGGCACCAGCACCAGTGCCTAAGGTCCAATTTTTCTGCCCCTGTTCAACAGGGGCATGTAATTACAATTCTTGATTTAATAATTCACAGCAGGGCCCATTCCTGCGCCCACCAAGAGTAACTGTGAGGGCTTACAGTGTTGTGGCAACACCACCACCACCACCAAAGGCCCAATTTTTCTGCCCCTGTTCAACAGGGGCATGTGATTACAATTCTTGATCTAATATTTCACAGCTGAGCCCATTTCTGCGCCCACCAAGAGTAACCGTGAGGGCTTACAGTGTTGTGGCAACACCACCACCACCACCAAAGGCCCAATTTTTCTGCCCCTGTTCAACAGGGGCATGTGATTACAATTCTTGATCTAATATTTCACAGCTGGGCCCATTCCTGCGCCCACCAAGAGTAACTGTGAGGACTTACAGTGTTGTGGCACCAGCACCACCACCACCACCAAAGGCCCAATTTTTCCTACCACTGTTCAACAATGTCATGTAATTACAATTCTTGATCTAATATTTCACAAAAGGGCGTTCCAGCAACCACCATAAGTAACTAAGGGCTTACAGTGTTGTGGCAACACCAACACCTAAGGGCCAAATTTCTGCAGAGTATATACGGTAGGCCCCTACTTTCAAAAATCCAACTTACAAACGACTCCTACTTGCAAACGGAAGGAAACAATAGGAAGTGTGAGGAAATCTACCCCTAGGAAGGGAAATTCTCTCCTGTAAGAGTTAATATGGGAAAGAGGTGTCTCCTCTCCACTGATGCTTTATCATCAATCCTTGTTTCAATAAAAAGACCAAATTTTCAAAAAGCATTTGTCATTGTGACGGAAAGTGAGGTGAAATGTTCTGAATAGGTGCAAAGACAGCAAAAGAAATGAACCCTTTCCTATGTTTTCCAAAAAGCTTAAAAATAATTTTTTTGGCTGGAGCTACACTTAAAAAATGTACCTGTTCCAAATTACAAACAGATTCTACATAAGAACAAACCTACTTTCCTGTTTGCACTGCCTGTATACTGCTGTTCAGAGTATATGGGGCTTTTTTTTAATTTGGGTGCGGGGTTCCCCTTAATATCCATACAAGACCCAAATGGGCTGGTAGTGAGCTGGGGGGGGGGGGGGGGTACCCATGCCATTTTTCTCAATGATTTTCATGCACATTGGCGAGACCAGACATTACATTAAAGCCGCAAGCAGTTTTAAATGACTTTTTTTCCTTTAGAAATGTCATTTTGTTCAGGGACAGTTCTAAACACAGGAAACACGTGCCACTTCACAGGCATACTTTAGACACCCCCCAGGTATGATATTTAAAGGAATATTTCACATTTTTTTCCACTTTATGCATCATTAAAATCACTGCTCTCGAAAAAACTGCAGTTTTTAAAACTTCTTTTTGCATTGATACATGTCCCCTGGGGCAGGACCCGGGTCCCCAAACCCTTTTTAGGACAATAACTTGCATATTAGCCGTTATAATTAACACTTTTGATTTCGAACATTCGCATCCATTGTATTTATTGAGGTTCTAAAGTTCGTGCGAACTTTAGGTCCGTTCGCAGGTTCTGGTGCGAACCGGACCGGGCGGTGTTCGGCTCATCCCTACTCTCAAATATGAAGAGAAGAATACTCATTGCGCAGACATCCAATAAATGTAATTTTATTTGAGTAAAAAGAGTAAACTCACATGCTCTAGATAAAAGCTGTGCATAAGGAAACGACCAGTGTTTCCAACCAATAACATGGCCGCTGCGTCCCAGTTCGTGTTCACGTCACACGTTCCAGCTCCTGCCTACGCATTTCATCATCGGATGACGTCGTCAGGGGCGTGGCTAGACATGCAAGGTAGCTGTTTATAAAGGGGACGACTTACGCAAACAGCAGATATTGGCTGTGTTCCAGAGAACCGGAAATACAACCACATGCCACTCACACTCAAGGGCGGCACATATATGTGCAAATATTCTCACATTATAACACATAAAAAAGAAATTACTGTACTTCTAAGTAAATTTAAAAAGTCTAGAACATACAGAAAAATATTGGTTTTATAACCAATCCGTTCATATAATGAGCAAATGAACTGGGAAAGCAACGCCATCTTGTGATTGAAAATGGTAATACATCAAGTTAATACATTAATGACTTACATGATAATCAAACAGAAAAAAAAAATCAATTAATAATAAAAAAAATTGTGATGTGTACTGAGATTTAATTGACAAATATCTCTTAACATAAAATCTCATAGATAGAACAATAACAGTATCCTCATGTCAACAATTATTAATAAAGGAATTAATGTCCCATTCAATGTTCATTCCAAATAGGGTATACGTTTGGGCTTGATAGATCCATCTTTTTTCCAACCTAGAGATCTCCCTGACAGTATTACTGACCCTCCAATGGCTAGTAAACTTGTCTATCCCCAGAAAGGTAGTGCCCTGAGATTACAGCCATGCAGCAAAGACAAATGCTTGGTCAAGCTATGCTTGGGAAATCCCTTCTTTATATTGGTTATATGCTCGCCCAATCTTGTCTGCAACATGCAGACAGTATGTCCAATGTACTGAAGCCCACATGGACAACGGATGATGTACACAACATTTTTTGTCGAGCTTGTAATAAAGGGTTTAATAGGGACTTTTTCATGAGTAGAGGTGGACTGGAAATACTCAGTCCTCCTTCACTTATATGCATTTATTTTAAAGATTGGACATTTCCTACAGGGAAAGAAACCCCCCATATTTTGAAAAAACAAATGTGGTTTAAGAGGGTCAACAACATTGGGTGCTATCTGTAATTTCAACGGGGGAACTCCCATTGGCTTTTGTTCACATATTAAATCTTACACAGCACAGATTTTCAAAAAACAGCAACATTTTTCTATAAACAACGTATTGGGGTTGATTTACTAAAGTCAAACGGATTGTATGCTTCGCACAGGAATTAACCTCACAGCTTAGAAATGAGGTGTTAGTGATGTTTTTCTTCATCCACTAATGTGCATAAAAAAATTAAGGTTTTTTTTTCTTAGCATGTGATTGGTTGTACTTTGCAAGGTGAATTTGCACCACACTCACTAAGCTTTAGGAGAAATTCCCTTGCAACGTGCAACTTCCCATTGCAAAGTGAACAGCTTATTTGCCTATAGTAAATCAACCCCATTGTTTATAGCAGGGTTTTTCAACTGTGGTGCCACAAAGAGTCCTTAGGGGTGCTGCAGCAAAATCACAAAAAAACGCTCCAACTACGATAGGCAGTTAAATGAAAAATTCTTTACTGCCAGCTCAAGCTTTTCTTTTTTTTAATTGCTGTGCTGGTCTAGTTTGTGCCTTTTAAACTTGCATGCAACCTCCTGTGGGACTCTGTGTGTGGGCGGCCTGCCCGTGTCCTGCCAACTGATGACGTCATCAGTTGCTAAGGAGGCCATCAGGAGCCCGCTCAGCATCCTTGGTTTCTCCTCACTTGCCTCCAGGAGATGATATGGAGGAACAGGTTAGAGGGAGCGGGGGCTGTCTGTGGCGCTCTCCTCTCCTCTGACTTCATATGCAACTCTTATCCCACAGCTTCTCCCCATGCAGCCTGTGGTGTTGGGTGGGACCAGGGGTGTGTCCACCTCTTTCCCTCCTTGCAAGGGTGGCTGCTATGGATGATCCAGCAACTGAAGAAGCAGAGAAAACAAGTCTTCCTTCTTCTTCATTGTTGCAGTAAGTAACTTCCGGGCACCAGCAGGTCACTTCATTTAAATTAGAGTACTTTGGTAGCAGTTGGGCAGGCGCTCCCCACAGTAGCTAGGTCTTCCATTGAAGCTGTGTGCTCTTAGTCTTCTGCCTGGATGTCTGCACGCTGGTTCGTAAAGTAGAAGAGTCCCCACCTAGCTGCAGATTCTATGCTCAGCTATCACTGCCTTATCAGGAGTGGCCTCCTGAAGATGCTGAGGAAGGGTAGCAGAGAAACCTATCTTCATTTGGATGTTTCAGGAGCCCAGGGAGCTGTGGGAGAAGATAAAGGGGTCTGTACCTAAACTAGGTGAGTAAATAGGCACTTAACACTACATCCTCACTTTCTGCCCCAGTGACAATAGTCACCAGGATATAGAAAATGTAAATAGGTATTTCCAGTGAGGATACATGCAGCAGCTGAAACATCACAGAGGATTCATCTCTCCTCTACTCTAGAACTACAAAAAAGTTATATACTTTAAAACATACCTATGCTTTGCCGGCAGGACAAAGTAACAAGTTCACTTTAAAGAGAATCTGTCACCTTGCCCATACCGTGCAAAAACAACAGTGTCTTTACATTGAGCGCACACTCAGTTAAACTTGGTTTCCCAGCTCTGCCTCGCCACTCCTGCCCTGTTGCAGATGGCACTAAAAGCCCTGGTTGGTCAGATGTCTAGTATCCGGATGCCAAGGGGGGGGGGTAGTGGCATCACCCCATCACTCATGTGACAATGCTCAAGACCCAAGTACTGTAGCAAGGAAAGTGCTGGCAAGGGGGCAAGGTCGGATTTACTTTAAACAGAAGACAATATGTATTCATGATGTCATGGAAGTGGTCTCCAAATGAGCTATACTGTCATTCAACATGATTTAGTGTAAGGGGTGTGCAAAACACAGCCTTTATAAGCATCTTGGGGACACACATGATAATTTCCATATTAGCTGAACTTTCATTGCAAGGAAAATAAGTTCCTATTGAAAGTAGTAACCTGCTTTAGTCTTTTATTAGATAAATAAATGCATGCTTTACTGTACCTACAATTTCAATACAAAGCGCATGGTGTCTTTTGACCTGCCAGTTCTCAATGATGTCAGATGGTAGCAATTAGAATGAGCAGTGGGTTTTATGAGGCCTCATAATTACAGTACATTAGAGATTAATCACAGTGTCAGCATTCTTTTTCATTATGACTGTTAAAATGCTTTACTGAAATAAATATACCCTCTTGTGAGATGACTGTGATGAAGACCATTGATTTAAAAGGCACAAACACAAATGTTTCGCTAAATTAATAACTATAACATTTGGGATTCAAACTATTAAATCATGACTGGTTAATTAAAGATATCTGTAAGCATTCTGGTCTGTACGAGTATATTTACACAACATTGGTAAGTGAAAAATATTCATTGATTTATCAGTGAAGGTTCATTCCCACCACAGGACATGCCTTATCATAAGTGAGAATTGCTCATGGTAATTAAATGCACTGTATAACTGTGTTGGTATTTAATAGTGATGAGCCGAACACCCCCGGGTTCGGTTCGCACCAGAACCCGCGAACGGACCGAAAGTTCGTACGAACATTAGAACCCTATTAAATACAATGGATGCGAACGTTCGAATTCTAAAGTGCTAATTATAACGACTATTATGCATGTTATTGTCCTAAAAAGGGTTTGGGAACCCGGGTTCTGCACCAGGGGACATGTATCAATGCAAAAAGAAGTTTTAAAAACGGTCGTTTTTCGGGAGCAGTCATTTTAATGATGCATAAAGTGAAAAAAAAAAAGTCAAATATTCCTTTAAATATCGTACCTGGGGGGTGTCTAAAGTATGCCTGTGAAGTGCCACGTGTTTCCCGTGTTTAGAACTGTCCCTGCACAAAATGACACTTCTAAAGGAAAAAAAAGCCATTTAAAACTGCTTGCGGCTTTAATGTAATGTCTGGTCCCGGTAATATGGATGAAAATCTTTAAGAAAAATGGCATAGCTACCCCATGACCCCCCCCCCCCCTACCCCAGCCCATTACCAGCCCCTTTGGGTCTTGTATGGATATTAAGGGGAACACCGCACACAAAATAAAAAAGGCCCTATATACTCTGAACAGCCGTATACAGGCGGTGCATACAAGACAGGGACTGTAGGTTTGTTCTTATGTAGAATGTGTTTGTAATTTTGAACAGGTACATTGTTTAAGTGTAGCTCCAGCCCAAAAATCTATTTTTAAACTTTTTGGAAAACATAGGTAAGGGTTATCACCCCTGTAACATTTGTTTTGCTGTCTGTGCCCCTGTTCAGAACATTTCACCTCACTTTCCATCCCAATGACAACTGTTTTTGAAATGTGGTGTTTTTCTTGAAACAAGGATTGGTGATAAAGCATCAGTACAGAGGAGACACCTTTCTCCCATATTAATTCTTACAGGAGAGAATTTTCCTTCCTAGGGGTAGATTTCCTCTCACTTCCTGTTGTCTTCTTGCGTTTGCAAGTAGGAGTCGTTTGTAAGTTGGATGTTTGAAAGTAGGGACCTGCCGTATATACTCTGCAGAAATAGGCCCCTTAGTCGTTGGTGTTGGCACAACACTGTAAGCACTCACAGTTACTCTTGGTTGGTGCTGGAACGCCCTGCTGTCAACTATTATATCAGGAATTGTAATTACATATAATTGTTGAACAGTGGTAGTAAAAATTGGGCCTTTGATGGTGGTGCTGGTGCCACAACACTGTAAGCCCTGACAGTTACTCTTGGTGGGTGCAGCAATGGGCCCTGCTGTGAATTATTAGATCAAGAATTGTAATTGCATGCCCCTGTTGAACAGGGGCTGAAAAATTGGGCCTTTCGTGGTGGTGGTGGTGGTGGTGGTGGTGTTGCCACAACACTGTAAGCCCTCAGAGTTACTCTTGGTGGGTGCAGGAATGGGCCCTGCTGTGAATTATTAGATCAAGAATTGTAATTACATGCCCCTTTTGAACAGGGGCTGAGAAATTGGGCCTTTCGTGGTGGTGGTGGTGGTGGCGTTGCCACAACACTGTAAGCCCTCAGAGTTACTCTTGGTGGGTGCAGCAATGGGCCCTGCTGTGAATTATTAGATCAAGAATTGTAATTACATGCCCCTGTTGAACAGGGGCTGAAAAATTGGGCCTTAGGCACTGGTGGCACAACACTCCAACCCCTCACAGATACTGTACTTGGAGCACAGCAATGAGCCCTGTTGCAAAGTATTGCTTCAAAAATTGTAATTACACGCCCCTGTTAAACAGGGGCTGAAAAATTGGGCCTTAGCCACTGGTGGCGGCACCCATAAACAAAAATGATCTTCCAAGCTATCATCATCAATCGTATCATTGAGGACTCGGAGGAGGAGGATAGCCAGTCAACATAACAGCACAGGCACTCAGCATCAGCATCAGTCTTGAAGGGATGTGACATGTTAAAATCAATTAGTCTGTTATATCAGCATCAGGTGTGTGGTAGCTGGTGGTGATCCAAGACTGGTTCATCTTGATGAAAGTCAGTCGATCAACCGAGTCGGTGGACAGGCGCACCCTGTGATCCGTGACAAATCCTCCAGCAGCACTGAATGTGCGTTCCGAAAGAACGCTGGATGCAGGACAGGCCAGTAGCTCAATTGCATACTGTGCAAGCTCTGGCCAGTGATCCATCCTCAAGACCCAGTAAGCCAGAGGATTTTCGGTGGGGAAGGTGTCCAAGTCTGACCTTGCCCCTAGATATTCCTGCACCATGTTTATCAGACGCTGGCGATGGTTGCTGGAACCGATCATACTTTGGGGCTGCGGACTAAAGAATTGTCTGAACGCATCGGTCAGACGGCCACCTTCCCCACCGCTCCTTCTTTGACTGGCCGAAGCCTCAGCAACTCGTTGTCCAGGACCAGGAGTTTGTAACCTCCCAGTCTCTGGGAACGCGTTGCACAGACCTTTCTGCAAGGCCTCCCGGAGTTGTCTCATCCTCTGCTCCCTCTGCGACGGTAACATAAGGTCCGCAACCTTACCCTTGTACCGTGGATCAAGGAGAGTGGCCAGCCAGTAATGGTCCCTCTCCTTGATCCGAAGAATACGAGGATCCTTCCGCAGACTTTGCAGGATCAGGGAGGCCATGCAGCGTAGGTTTGCTGAGGCATTCGGTCCGGAGTCCTCTGGGTCACTAAGGACGCCATGATCCGCAGCCACCTCCTCCCAGCCACGTACAAGTCCACTGGTTTCTTGGGACTGTAAATCATCCCTAAAAGACTGCTGCTGATGATGCTGAGTGCCAGCCTCCACCTCCATGCTGACACAATCCTCCTCCTCCTCCTCCTCTTCCTGTGCGATGGGTGGGACAGAAGGAACACTGTCTGGGTAAAGGGGGCCTTGAGAGGCAAGGAAGTCCTCCTCTTCCTGCCTCTGTTCTGCCTCAAGTGCCCTGTCCATTATTCCACGCAGCGTGTGCTCCAACAGGTGGACAAGAGGTACAGTGTCACTGATGCATGCACTGTCACTGCTCACCATCCTCGTGGCCTCCTCAAATGGTGCCAGGACAGTGCATGCATCCCTGATCATGCCCCACTGGCGTGGAGAAAAAAAACCAAGCTCCCCTGACCCTGTCCTGGTGCCGTAGTCGCACAGGTACTCATTGATGGCCCTCTGCTGCGTGTGCAGCCGCTGCAGCATGGCCAACGTTGAGTTCCACCTGGTGGGCATGTCACATATAAGGCGGTTCTTGGACAGGTTCAACTCCATTTGCAGCTCAGCCAGGCGAGCACTGGCATTATAAGATCTGCGGAAATGCACACAGACTTTCCTGGCCTGCCTCAGGACATCCTGTAAGCCCGGGTACCTGCCCAAGAACCGCTGCACCACCAGGTTAAGGACGTGAGCCACACAGGGCACATGGGTCAGTTGTCCCTGTCGGAGGGCGGAGAGGAGGTTGGTGCCATTGTCGCAAACCACCATTCCTGGCTTAAGCTGGCGTGGCGTCAACCACCTCTCGGCCTGGCCCTGCAGAGCAGACAGGACCTCTGCCCCAGTGTGGCTTCTGTCCCCCAAACACACCAGCGCAAGCACGGCATGGCATCTTTTTGCCTGCGTACTTGCGTAGCCCCTTGAACGGCTACGGAGCACCGCTGGTTCAGAGGACAAAGCACAGGAAGAGGCCATGGAGGAAGAAGAAGAGGAGGGGGTGGAGGAGAGAGGTGTGTCACAACCAGTAGTAGCATTTTGGAGGCGTGGCAGTGGAACAACCTCCAACACTACTGCACCTTGTCCTGCATCCTTCCCAGCTGCCAAAAGAGTGACCCAATGGGCCGTGAAAGAAAGGTAACGTCCCTGTCCATGCCTGCTGGACCATGAGTCAGCGGTAATATGCACCTTACCGCTGACCGCCCTGTCCAGCGAGGCCAAGACATTGCCTTCCACATGCCGGTAGAGAGCCGGAATAGCCTTCCGTGAGAAAAAGTGGCGTTTGGGAACCTGCCACTGAGGAACTACACATTGCACAAACTCACGGAAGGGGGCCGAGTCTACCAACTGAAAAGGCAGCAGTTGAAGCGCTAGCAATTTAGCCAAGCTAGCATTCAACCGCTGGGCATGTGGATGGCTGGGAGTGAACTTCTTTCGACGGTCCAGCAGCTGGGGCAGGGAAATTTGCCTGCTAGAATCGGACGTCGGTGTACTGCTAGCAGAGTGGCCGCAAGTACTTGGCTGTGACACACCTAATTCTACACCTTCATTCCTCTCAGTGCATGTTTCAGAGAGGACTGAAGTTATAGTGGGGTTGGAGATCCCAGCTGATGCGGTGCAAGGAGAGGTCCGCTTTGTTCTTTGGTGTGGGTCTTTGAGGTAGGCTTGCCAACGAGCTGCATGGCAGGTCAACATATGTCTGGTCAGGCATGTGGTACCCAAGCGGCTGATGTTTTGGCCACGCGATATACGCTTGAGACATATGTTGCAAACAGCAGCTGTGCGATCTGATGCACTAGCCTCAAAAAAGGCCCACACCAAAGAACTTTTTGAATGACGGGCAGAGGCAGCGCCCTGCACAGGCGGAGCTCTGCGGTGTGATTCCGTCGGTGTACTGCCCTTACGCTGGCCACCAAAGGGCATCCTGCCTCGTTGGAGATGTGCCTCCTCCTCATCCTCCTCCTCCTCCTCTCTCCTATTAGGCACCCACGTGGAGTCAGTGACCTCATCATCCCCTCCCTCCTCATGACTGGAGCCAATCTGGCAGTATGCTGCAGCTGCTGGAACATGACTGCCAGATTGGTGTCCTTCTTGAGCATCCCCTCTGTCTGCTCTCACGCTACTGCCTTCCTGTAGCTGGGTTTCATCATCAGACCCTTCGAAACGCTGGGCATCCTCCTGGAGCATGTACCCAACACTGTGCTCAAACAGTTCGGGGGACTCCTCAGGAGGAGGACATGGTGGGTCTAGGGAAGGAGTGACTGATGATGAGTCTGACATTGATATCAGGGAAGAGGACGCTTTGGCAGCTGCTTTGCCAGTACCCTGAGCCTGGGTGAGAGAGGATGAGGAGGAGGAGGAGGGCTTGGTCATCCACTCTACCAAGTCTTCGGCATGATGTGGCTCAACATGTCCAGCTGCCGAAAAGAAGGACAAGCGTGTCCCATGGCCATGTGCTGATGACAATGCACCGCGTCCACGACCAGCACTGTTGCCCCCAGACACAGAGCCTGCTTGCCCTCTTTTATTGCCTCCTGACTGTCTGCCTCTCCTTGTTTGCCTTCCAGACATTCTAATAGATGGCCTGCAGGGAGATGGGAAAAAAGCAATAAGGGCTACCTTCAGGTGTCCTTCTCTGTCCCTTTACTTAAGGATTTCTAAATATGGTTGAGGATGATTGCTTTCGCACAGAATAGCACAACGACAATTTCCCTGACTGTCCAAAAAACAAGGATTTCAAAGATGGTTGATGAGGAATGCTTTAGCACAGTATAGCACAAGGAGAATTTCCCTCACTGTCCTTCCCTGTCCCTAGAAACAAGGATTAGCACAGTGAAAGAAAATGACACTCTCCCTACCTATAGTTTTCTGTCCCTAGAAAAAATGTTTTTTTAACCACTTCAATACCATGCACTTATGCACCTTCCCGCCCAGACCAATTTTCAGCTTTCAGTACTCTCACACTTTGAATGACAATTACTTGGTCATGCTACACTGTATCCAAACAAAATTTTTATCATTTTCTTCTCACAAATAGAGCTTTCTTTTGGTGGTATTTAATCGCCACTGGGTTTTTTATTTTTTGTGATATAAGCAAAAAAACAGCAATTTTAAAAAAAAAAAAACACTTTTTTTTAGTTTCTATTGTAAAATTTTGCAAATAAGTAATTTTTCTTCATAAATTTGTGCCAAAATGTATACTGCTACATATCTTTGGTAAAATGAACCCAAATTAGTGTATATTATTTGGTCTTTGTGAAAGTTATAGAGTCTACAAACTATGGTGGCAATCACTGAAAATTTATCACATCTGATCACGCCTGATGTACTGAAGGGATATCTCATTTCTTGAGACACTAACAAGCGAGGAAAGTACAAATACCCCAAAATTACCCCTTTTTGGAAAGTAGACAGTCCAAGGTATTTACTAAGAGGCGTGGTGAGTTTTTTGAAGTTGTATCTTTTTCCCACAATTCTTGGGAAAATTAATTTTTTTTTTTTTTTTTTTTTTTTTACACAAACTGGTCATATTAACATTTTTTTTCTCTCACACAGCATATGCATAATTGCAACTACACCCCAAAATACATTCTGCTACTCCTCCTGAGTGTAGCGATACCACATGTGTGAGACTTTTACACAGCCTGGCCATATACAGAGGCCCAACATTGAAGTAGCACTTTCAGGCGTTCTACAAGCATAAATCGCACATATCCTTTCTCAACCACCTATTACACTTTTGAAGGCCCTGGAGCACCAGGACAATGGAATTTTCCACAAAATGACCCCATTTTGGAAAGCACACACCCCAACGTATAATCTATGAAGCATTATGAGTCTTTTGAACGGTTCATTTTTTTCCAGAAGGTTTTGGAAAATGTGGAGAAAAAATGAAAATGCATTTTTTTTACACAAAGTTGTCCATTTATAAGATATTTCTAACGCATAGCATATACATAGCAAAAATGACACCCCAAAATGCATTCTGCTACTCCTCCTGAGTATAGCGATACCACATGTGTGAGACTTTTACACAGCCTGGCCATATACAGAGGCCCAACATTGAAGTAGCACTTTCAGGCGTTCTACAAGCATAAATCGCACATATCCTTTCTCAACCACCTATTACACTTTTTAAGGCCCTGGAGCACCAGGACAATGGAATTTTCCACAAAATGACCCCATTTTGGAAAGCACACACCCCAACGTATAATTTATGAAGTATTATGAGTCTTTTGAACGGTTCATTTTTTTCCAGAAGGTTTTGGAAAATGTGGAGAAAAAATGAAAATGCATTTTTTTTACACAAAGTTGTCCATTTATAAGATATTTCTAACGCATAGCATATACATAGCAAAAATAACACCCCAAAATGCATTCTTCTACTCCTCCTGAGTATAACGATACCACATGTGTGAGACTTTTACACAGCCTGGCCATATACAGAGGCCCAACATTGAAGTAGCACTTTCAGGCGTTCTACAAGCATAAATCGCACATATCCTTTCTCAACCACCTATTACGATTTTGAAGGCCCTGGAGCACCAGGACAATAGAATTTTCCACAAAATGACCCCATTTTGGAAAGCACACACCCCAACGTATAATCTATGAGGCATTATGAGTCTTTTGAACAGTTCATTTTTTTCCAGAAGGTTTTGGAAAATGTGGAGAAAAAATTAAAATGCATTTTTTTTACACAAAGTTGTCCATTTATAAGATATTTCTAATGCATAGCATATACATAGCAAAAATAACACCCCCAAAATGCATTCTTCTACTCCTCCTGAGTATAGCGATACCACATGTGTGAGACTTTTACACAGCCTGGCCATATACAGAGGCCCAACATTGAAGTAGCACTTTCAGGCGTTCTACAAGCATAAATCGCACATATCCTTTCTCAACCACCTATTACAATTTTGAAGGCCCTGGAGCACCAGGACAATAGAATTTTCCACAAAATGACCCCATTTTTGAAAGCACACACCCCAACGTATAATCTATGAAGCATTATGAGTCTTTTGAACGGTTCATTTTTTTCCAGAAGGTTTTGGAAAATGTGGAGAAAAAAATAAAATGCATTTTTTTTACACAAAGTTGTCAATTTATAAGATATTTCTAACACATAATATGTACATAGCAAAAATTACACCCCAAAATGCATTCTGCTACTCCTCCTGAGTATGGCGATACCAGATGTTTGAGACTTTTACACAGCCTGGCCACATACAGAGGCCCAACATCCAAGTAGCACCTCCAGGCATTCTAGCAGCATTAATTGCACATATCATTTTCTGACTACCGATCACATTTTTGAAGGCCCTTCATATATCTAACACATAGCAGGTACATACCAAATAACAAAAGATTACCTGTGGTTTTAGAAGTGCAGTGGTCCACAGAGGAGAGCATCGGTCCAGGCAGCAGGCAGGGATGAGGTCAGCGACAGCAAAAGCAATCATCCAGGCAGCAGGCAGGAATACTGTCCATAGTTCGCACAGGCAGAGATACTGTCAGCACAGCCAGAGCACAGGTCCAGGTAGCAGGCAGAGGTGTCCCGGCAGAAATGCTGTCCAAAGTCAGTAGAGGCAGCAGGCAGATATATGGTCAACACAGCCAAAGTATTGGTCCAAGCAGCAGGAAGAAACATGGTCCATAATGTCATGGGTCATTACAGGCAGTAATATGGTCAGCACAGCCAAATTATTGGTCCAGGCAGCAGGAAGGACGATCAAGCTTAGGGCCAGGGGGACAGGGGTAGAGGCTTCTCCCACCCAAATCGCTTTGAAGCCTCCGGGCAACCAGACCCTGTTCTTGGAGCACAGAAAACGAAAAACTGGTTTTCTCTACTCAGAACGCTATTCTGAAGCCCCTCACATATGTGAGACCCCTGTGTACTAAAAGTAGATGGCCAAAAGATCAGTCCAAGTGGCAGGCAAAAACATGGTCGATTAACAGGCCAAGGTCGGTACACGTGGAAGTCAGAAACGTGGTTTAAATCGGCAGGCAGAGGCATCGTCGGTAAACAGGCCAGGGTCAGTTAATTAACATGGAAGGTAGTTAGTAACATGGTAGCAGGCAAATAGGGAAATGGCAGTCTGTTAATAATAAGGGGAACTAATGGATGTATGATAATTTTTGAAGCAATTTCCGATGCACAGGCCAGGTTGGGAGGGACAATCGGGACAATAATAGCTGGTGTCTCTTCTTACTCCTCCTCTGCTGCATACATGGCATTTCTTTTGGCGTCTTCTTCCAGATTCTGTGGGGGGGATGCTAAAGGGATAGTGTCGCTCGTGAAGCCGACTCACACTATCAGAGCGAATGCTTCCTGGGGCGGGATCTTGTTGGTAAATGAGGGCATCGATGATATCTTCGATATATTGGAGGTAGTGGAGTCGGTGATTTTGAGTTGCTTTTTGGTAGCAGACAAACAAATTAAAAAGGGCCATGTGAAACAGGTGAAACGCAACTTTTTTGTGCCAATAATGGGACTTTCTGGTTGATAAGTAGGGCTGTAGCATCTGGTCGTTTAAATCCACCCCCCCCCATGTACAAATTGTAGTCGTGGACACATTCAGGCTTTACAATGGAGCCGCGTCTTCTTGGGATCTCCACCATGGTGTCATTGTGGATCGTAGAGAGGATGTGGACATCTTTCTTGTCCCTCCACTTCATGGCCAAAACCTCCTCGTTCCTCATGGATGCCGATTCTCCAGGTCGCAATTTTTTTGTCAATAAATTTTGTGGGAATCCCTTCCGGTTTTTTTTTAAGGTACCGCAGGCCGGGGTTTGTTTACTGTAAAGGTGGCGAAAAAGGGGCAGGCTGGTATAATAATTATCAACATATAAATGGTAACCTTTTCCGAACAGGGGGTATGCCAACTCCCAGACAATTTTCCCACTGGTTTCAATATATGTGGGGCAATCACGGGGCTGGAGCTGGGAGTCTTTGCCTTCGTAGATCCTGAATTTGCAGACGTATCCAGTGGCTCGATCACATAATTTATTTAATTTTAACCCATACCTGGCTCTCTTGCTTGGTATGTACTGCTTGAACTGCAGTCGGCCGGTGAAATGTACGAGGGACTCGTCCACACAAATTTTTTGGTCTGGGATGAAAACTTCTTCAAATCGCTGGGAAAAGGCATTGATTAGGGGGCGTATCTTGTACAATTTGTCGTAGTTGGGATCATCTCGGGGAGGGCACTGTGAATTGTCATTGAAGTGGAGAAAGCGCATAATCATGTTGTATCTTTTCCTGGACGTGACAGCGGAATATATGGGCATGTGTTGGATGGGGCGTTTGGACCAATATGAATGGACTTCGTTCTTTTTTGTAAGCCCCATATTGAACATAAGGCCCAAAAATAATTTAAATTCCTCCAATGTTAGACGCCGCCACTGGAACATGCGGGCGTAGGAAGAATCGGGGTTGGCAGCAATAAATTGGGATGCATACAGATTCGTTTGATCCACTATATTCTGCAGCAAATCTTGTGGGAAAAATAAACAAAAATAATCAAATTTAGAAAAATTTGTAGTGTCGGGCTGCACACCTGGCTGTGCGGTGAAAGGGGGGATGATAGCGGATCCTGAGTTGGCAGGCAACCATAAGGGGTTTGCCAGGGCATCGGGAAGGTAGGATTGGGGCTGGATTCTTCAGGTTGGGCGTGCATTTCCATTGCTTGTACTGGGCTCCTCTTCCTGGGGTATGGCGCTGCTGCTGGTGGGCAGTTCTCCTGATCTTGGTGCTGATCTTGGTGCTGATCTTGGTGCCGATCGCATTCTTTTGGGAGGGACGGTTTCCTCCGGGGACTCGGACTCTGAGCCACTATCCTCCACTGGCTCGTATTCCGAACCAGAATCGGATAATGGGAGCTCCCCGCTGCTCTCATCATCCGACATGGCAAGAATGGCATATGCCTCCTCAGGTGTGTAAACCCTTTGGGACATTATGGCAGTGCTTATTGGTGGGCCTGTGTAATGGTACTGCTGGTGGTAGTGGTGGCGGTCTGTGTGGTAGTACCGATGGAGGTATTAGTGGTGGGCCTGTGTGGTGGTACCGATGGCGGTATGGGTGGTGGTGGTACCAATGGCGGTACAGGTGGTGGTGGTGGTACCGATGGCGGTACGGGTGGTGGTGGTGGCGGCGGTACCGATGGCGGTACAGGTGGCGGTACGGGTGGTGGTGGTAGCGATGGCGGTATGGGTGGTGGTGGTACCGATGGCGGTACAGGTGGTGGTGGTACCGATGGCGGTACAGGTGGTGGTGGTACCAATGGCGGTACGGGTGGTGATGGTACCGATGGCGGTACAGGTGGTGGTACAGGTGGTGGTGGCACTACCGACGGTGGTACGGGTGGTGGTACTGGTGGTGGTACGGGTGGTGGTACCGATGGTGGCACTAGTGGTGATACTGGTAGCGGGCCTGTGTGGCAGTATAGATGCTGGGCTTGGTGGCGGTACTGGTGGTGGTACTGGTACCGATGGCAGTATTGGTAGCCTGTGTGGCGGTGCCAATGGCGGTACCGATGGAGGTGGGCCTGTGACAGATGATTGACAGATGGGCTGATTGATTGACAGATGGGCTGATTGATTGATTGACAGATGGGTTGATTGATTGACAGATGGGGTGATTGATTGACAGGTGGGGTGTTTGATTGACAGATCGGCTGATTGATTGACAGATGGGCTGATTGATTGACAGATGGGCTGATTGATTGACAGATGGGCTGATTGACAGATGGGCTGATTGACAGATGGGCTGATTGGCTGGGCTGATTGATGTGCTGGGCTGTGTGACAGGTCCTCTTTATGGGGGGGGGGCGTGTTGTGCACTGTAAACTTATGTAGACAAACTACACTGAGCTAACTTACTGATCTCTTCTCTCTCCTCACAGATCGGTGTGTGAGGAGAGAGCAGGGATCAGGTAGTAACTCCTGCAGTTTGTTTACATTTGTGACCGGCTGTGATTGGACACGGCCGGTCACGTGGTAAACAGCCAATTCATTGGCTGTTTACTCGGATCGGGGACGCGCTGTGTCCAAGGGACACTCGCCTTCCCCGATCCCCGCTCTGCAAGCCTGTGGCGGCGCGCACGGAGCGCGCCGCCGAGTTTGTTTTGACAGGTGATCGGCGCAAGGCAATATCCTGCAGGACGTCATATGACGTCCAGTATCGATATTGCAACCACTTCCCGGACGTCAATTCACTATTGACTGGGCGGGAAGTGGTTAAAGATGGTTGATGATCAATGCTTTAGCACAGTATAGCACAAGGAGAATTTCCCTCACTGTCCTTCCCTGTCCCTAGAAACAAGGATTAGCACAGTGAAAGAAACTGACACTCTCCCTACCTATAGTTTTCTGTCCCTAGAAAAAATGTTTTTTTAAAGATGGTTGATGATCAATGCTTTAGCACAGTATAGCACAAGGAGAATTTCCCTCACTGTCCTTCCCTGTCCCTAGAAACAAGGATTAGCACAGTGAAAGAAACTGACACTCTCCCTACCTATAGTTTTCTGTCCCTAGAAAAAATGTTTTTTTAAAGATGGTTGATGATCAATGCTTTAGCACAGTATAGCAAAAGGAGAATTTCCCTCACTGTCCTTCCCTGTCCCTAGAAACAAGGATTAGCACAGTGAAACACACTGACACTCTCCCTACCTATAGTTTTCTGTCCCTAGAAAAAATGTTTTTTTAAAGATGGTTGATGATCAATGCTTTAGCACAGTATAGCACAAGGAGAATTTCCCTCACTGTCCTTCCCTGTCCCTAGAAACAAGGATTAGCACAGTGAAACACACTGACAGTCTCCCTACCTATAGTTTTCTGTCCCTAGAAAAAATGTTTTTTTAAAGATGGTTGATAATCAATGCTTTAGCACAGTATAGCACAAGGAGAATTTCCCTCACTGTCCTTCCCTGTCCCTAGAAACAAGGATTAGCACAGTGAAAGAAACTGACACTCTCCCTACCTATAGTTTTCTGTCCCTAGAAAAAATGTTTTTTTAAAGATGGTTGATGATCAATGCTTTAGCACAGTATAGCACAAGGAGAATTTCCCTCACTGTCCTTCCCTGTCCCTAGAAACAAGGATTAGCACAGTGAAAGAAACTGACACTCTCCCTACCTATAGTTTTCTGTCCCTAGAAAAAATGTTTTTTTAAAGATGGTTGATGATCAATGCTTTAGCACAGTATAGCACAAGGAGAATTTCCCTCACTGTCCTTCCCTGTCCCTAGAAACAAGGATTAGCACAGTGAAACACACTGACACTCTCCCTACCTATAGTTTTCTGTCCCTAGAAAAAATGATTTTTTAAAGATGGTTGATGATCAATGCTTTAGCACACTATAGCACAAGGAGAATTTCCCTCACTGTCCTTCCCTGTCCCTAGAAACAAGGATTAGCACAGTGAAAGAAACTGACACTCTCCCTACCTATAGTTTTCTGTCCCTAGAAAAAATGTTTTTTTAAAGATGGTTGATGATCAATGCTTTAGCACACTATAGCACAAGGAGAATTTCCCTCACTGTCCTTCCCTGTCCCTAGAAACAAGGATTAGCACAGTGAAAGAAACTGACACTCTCCCTACCTATAGTTTTCTGTCCCTAGAAAAAATGTTTTTTTAAAGATGGTTGATGATCAATGCTTTAGCACAGTATAGCACAAGGAGAATTTCCCTCACTGTCCTTCCCTGTCCCTAGAAACAAGGATTAGCACAGTGAAACACACTGACACTCTCCCTACCTATAGTTTTCTGTCCCTAGAAAAAATGTTTTTTTAAAGATGGTTGATGATCAATGCTTTAGCACAGTATAGCACAAGGAGAATTTCCCTCACTGTCCTTCCCTGTCCCTAGAAACAAGGATTAGCACAGTGAAAGAAACTGACACTCTCCCTACCTATAGTTTTCTGTCCCTAGAAAAAATGTTTTTTTAAAGATGGTTGATGATCAATATTTTAGCACAGTATAGCACAAGGAGAATTTCCCTCACTGTCCTTCCCTGTCCCTAGAAACAAGGATTAGCACAGTGAAAGAAACTGACACTCTCCCTACCTATAGTTTTCTGTCCCTAGAAAAAATGTTTTTTTAAAGATGGTTGATGATCAATGCTTTAGCACAGTATAGCACAAGGAGAATTTCCCTCACTGTCCTTCCCTGTCCCTAGAAACAAGGATTAGCACAGTGAAACACACTGACACTCTCCCTACCTATAGTTTTCTGTCCCTAGAAAAAATGTTTTTTTAAAGATGGTTGATGATCAATGCTTTAGCACAGTATAGCACAAGGAGAATTTCCCTCACTGTCCTTCCCTGTCCCTAGAAACAAGGATTAGCACAGTGAAAGAAACTGACACTCTCCCTACCTATAGTTTTCTGTCCCTAGAAAAAATGTTTTTTTAAAGATGGTTGATGATCAATGCTTTAGCACAGTATAGCACAAGGAGAATTTCCCTCACTGTCCTTCCCTGTCCCTAGAAACAAGGATTAGCACAGTGAAAGAAACTGACACTCTCCCTACCTATAGTTTTCTGTCCCTAGAAAAAATGTTTTTTTAAAGATGGTTGATGATCAATGCTTTAGCACAGTATAGCACAAGGAGAATTTCCCTCACTGTCCTTCCCTGTCCCTAGAAACAAGGATTAGCACAGTGAAACACACTGACACTCTCCCTACCTATAGTTTTCTGTCCCTAGAAAAAATGTTTTTTTAAAGATGGTTGATGATCAATGCTTTAGCACACTATAGCACAAGGAGAATTTCCCTCACTGTCCTTCCCTGTCCCTAGAAACAAGGATTAGCACAGTAAAACACACTGACACTCTCCCTACCTATAGTTTTCTGTCCCTAGAAAAAATGTTTTTTTAAAGATGGTTGATGATCAATGCTTTAGCACACTATAGCACAAGGAGAATTTCCCTCACTGTCCTTCCCTGTCCCTAGAAACAAGGATTAGCACAGTAAAACACACTGACACTCTCCCTACCTATAGTTTTCTGTCCCTAGAAAAAATGTTTTTTTAAAGATGGTTGATGATCAATGCTTTAGCACAGTATAGCACAAGGAGAATTTCCCTCACTGTCCTTCCCTGTCCCTAGAAACAAGGATTAGCACAGTAAAACACACTGACACTCTCCCTACCTATCCTTCTCTTTCCCTAAACTAAAGGAATCCAGGTTAAGCAAGAAAAAAAATGTTACTGTCCCTGCCTATGCTTCTCTTTCCCTGCTCCGGAACACACTACACTAGGCCGCCGTGCTGGCGGCCTTTTATAGTGTGGGGCGTGTACTAAACACCCTCAGCAATAATTGGCCACAGGCATCCTGCCTGTGGCCAATCATTGCTCTCCTCGCTGCCGGCGCTGTGATTGGCCAAGCATGCGGGGTCACAGTGCATGCTTGGCCAATCACAGCGCCTGGATGACACTGCGATGGCGTAGTGCATTGTGGGCCGTTCGTGTCCCTCGAATTAGGCGCGAACGGCCCAAATCGTGCGATCTTCGTCGAACGATCGAACAGCCGATGTTCGAGTCGAACGTATGTTCGACTCGAACACCGAGCTCATCCCTAGTATTTAATCACAATTGCACATGAACAGTTCTATAGCACCATACAATGCAAAAGAGTGAATGCTCTGTGTGTTGCAGTGAGCTGCCTTGTCAAAATAGTGCAGAACCTACTCTTAGAGCATTGAGGTACATTAACAGCGCATTCAAAATGCATACACACATGGGGGTTGATTTACGAAACTGGAGAGTGCAAAATCTGGTACAGCTCTGTATAGAAACCAATCAGCTTCCAGTTTTTTTTTTGTCAAAGCTTAATAGAATGAGCTGATTGGCTACCATACACAGCTTTACCAGATTTTGCGCTCTCCAGTTACGTAAATCAACCCCATGGTGTCTATAAGCCCATATAATTTGATGTACAATATTTTACTGATTTCTCTCCTACTTGTTTTTAAAGGTTAACTCCACTTTCCTGTGGAAATAAAATGGAAAAAATAATATAGCGTAAATAATTACGACATCATATTGCGATTGAATGTTACTAAAAATTACCTTTCCTTTTCAATCTGCAGCTCTGTAATTTTCTGAAAATGCAATGCAATGTGGCTACCTGGAGGCGTTCTGTACACAGACTGTGTACAGAATGCCCCCTCCCCAGAAACATAATTTCCTGCTTATGTGTGTAGCGCCTTCCCCTCTTCTCTCTCCGTGCGACTCGCACTGTCTCTTGTCTAGGGGTATCTGATGGGGGAGAGAGAGAGAGCGGGTGGGCTACGCCTAGCTTCCACCACGTGGGAATACCTGTGGTATCAGTAATGTCTTGTTTACCTTCGGGTCTGTGCTGTGCACCCGGATCCTCCCTCCAAGAGTCACCGTGAACTTCGTCCGCCAGGAAGTGAGCCTCACACCATTAAAGTCCAACACTCCTTTATTAGAACACACCATACAGGGACTTCCTTGATAGACAGAACAGAAAAGGAGGTGTGAGTGTGAATAGGCCCAGACACAAATTCGGTCCTCCACTCTCCTCCTGGAGAGTGGGCTATGGTCTCCGCACGAGGTGAAGGGGATCCTTCTGGACGGTCTCTGACAAGAGACTCACCCGTCACCGGCAGTCTCCTGCACCGGGTCTTTGAGTGAGGAGCTCTCCCCGGTCCATTGCGTCTTACTCAGATTCAGGCCTCCATCCCCGAAGTGCCTTAGGACCCTTCCCTCGCGGAACTCAGTGTTGGGCACTGAGCTCCGGACCTTCTTGTAAGTACCTCACCCCAGGACTGAAGGTGCCTGAGGTGGAACACGATCTCCGTTGGTCCCCTAGGCCGAGGCCTCCTAGGGGACGAGCACGAACTCACGTCCGCAAGCTGAAGGTGCTTGGGACGAAGACTCCGTGACCAAGATGGCCGGCCCCCTTTATACCCTCCCCCAGCAAGCACGGCGGGTTTCCCTCCCCACCATACTGCTGCCGAGAGAGGACAAAAAGGGCCTCGGCACACAGTGATATTCGTCCCTCCAGTCACAGTGACAGCGCCACCTCGTGGACCACAGGGAACATAGCACTGATGTCACAGCCAGATTCAAAAAATGAACCCGGGAAAGTAAGTACCCGCTACACATTCCCCCCTGTCTTTTGACACTGGACCCCAGTGTCTGGAGTGAATCACGCCCTCAACGGCTAACATAATCCAATCCAGAAACCAACTAACAATTTGAAAAACCAAAAATTTTTAGGAAACTATCCTAACGGAGAAGTTGTGTCTGAGCCCCTGCAACAAAAGAGGAGTGAAAGACAACATTTAAAGCATCATACTTTTCCCTCCCATCCTAACTAAGAACCACCCCAGGTTTCATAATCTTGCCGGGACGCTCTCCTGCAGAGGGAAGAGAAAAGAAACAATAAAACCCTGACACATGTGTATGTGTGAGAGAAAAAATAAACTCCTCCGAAGAGAAATATCTTTTCCTCCAGTGTAAGTGTGTACAATGTGTAACGTTGCACAAGACTGGCACCTGGTGACAGCCTCGCGGTAACTGCACCCGTTGAACCATCTTCTCTTTTCTTGCTGCTTGACTCCAGGCCCTATCTACCCCAATGTCTGCAACTTCTCACCGGAGAGGAAAGAACAACAACTGGAACAGTTCTTCCTTGGAACAACACAAGCACCCCTCCTGCGGGGCAAAAGCACTGATGATGGCACCAACAAGAAAGTCAAACAGCAAAGTTCAGGGGGTGCAAAGTCCTTTTAAAAAGCAAACAAATGGAGTCTTTTTCTCCTCAGAGGTAGAAGCTGGGATGCGGCAGAACGAGAGGTTTTAGATGCCGATCCATGGTCTCCAAATGGTACTCCACATCCTCACCTTCTTTGCGTCAGATCAACACCTTATCCGCATGGATGTGTCTTCCCCTCATCCACTCTGCCTTGCAGTCTTTGAACCGCTGAGATGTCTTTGGAGAGCATGTCAAATACCTGCGGGCGTGTGGGACCTTAAGGTGGGTCCACACAAAGTCATTATACCAGTGCTCTCGGTACACCTCCACTTCGTAGAGTAACTCCTTGGGGAGGTACGGATATTCCCACCCGTAGTCAGCAGCAACTTTCTGGCAGAAGAGTCTCTGAAGCCTTGACAGCGGAGGCATTGTGGCTTTGTCCCCTTCGCCGGGTAGAACTATAGAGTCCGGATGGCGAGGGGCCTTGACCACTTCTGGTTGGGGCATAGGTGCCCGTAGTATCAACTTCTGCTCCCCAGTACCCGATGCAGGTGGCACCGGAGATGTAGATGTGGGCTGGGGACGGGACCCTTGTTCAGACGCTGGTGCCTCCACGCGGGGTGTACTCTCCCCCGTGGACATGGGTGAATCTCGAGGCCTTCGGAATGAAGCTAGCGGTACTTTGTCCCAGCCCTTCTCTGCAAACAGTTCGTCAATAGCGGTGTCATCTCCCATATCAGAGAGCGACTCCAGATCCGAGGTATCACACTCCTCCGCAGGTATGTAGCCCGTTATAGAGACGGAGCTAACACCTCCCGCGGGCGTACTGGGCCATGCCTTCCCGGCACCTCCGCCCATGCACCAAGTCTCTTTGCCCGGCTCACCTCGGCCTTTACTTGAAGCGGGACGTCCGGAACACTCGTCAACGGATCCGTCTAGGCCTGGCGTAAGCTGGCGAGATGGTCCGCCACCACCACTGGTCAGGGCCACCATGCTGGTTCTCTTCTTCGGTGGCGGACGCTGTGAGACAGTGGTGACCGAGTCAGCATCCTCGGATTTCTCCCGTTGAGTTTTAACGACCTCCTCCTCGGTCGCTGCAGTGTGCGCTGGGATGGCTTTTACAGCAGTAATTCCTCCTCTGCGAGTAGTGTTACCTGAAGCCCGGCCTGGGTAGATGGTTCTCGGCCTTTCAACTACCGGATCCACCTCGAACAGAAACTCCCCACAGGCCTCACATTGTCCGAAGGGCTTCAGGTGGCACACCAGTCCCGAGCACCCGGGACAAATTACACCCAGGGCCTCTACGTCCATGCATGAATACAGGGCGAATTGGCCCCTTGGCTTCAGCCGGATCCCGGTATCCGTTATCGGAGCAGCAGCAGTCATCGTGGTAGTAGCAGGGTTAACTGGGATCCATGAAGTATGTCCAAACATGGTGACTTGTTGCTGGTCCATCGCACACTGCAGAGTTTTCGCGCCAAAGTCCCACGTGTAGCCCTCTCACGTATTGGACTCCTCCCCTTTGCTCCAGTTCGCGGGCTTTTTCACTTTCTTTGGTTGAGCCACGCCCACGAACTAAGCGGCGGGGGTTTTGTCTGGTGGCGCAGTGCAATTAGAAGCCCCCACGTGTAGTACCTCACACGGCTGAGCTTCCCCCCGTTCACCGCTCTTCCTGCGCGGGCCTTTCCCTTGTCTAGGGTCAATTCCACGACTTCGAGCAGGGCTGCACTTTGGCCTATTCAGTTAACTCATCCAGCAGACTTGTTCAATACTGTGATGCACAACACAATCCCGGACCCGAGCCCCCACGTGTAACGCCTTCCCCTCTTCTCTCTCCGTGCGACTCGCACTGTCTCTTGTCTAGGGGTATCTGATGGGGGAGAGAGAGAGAGCGGGTGGGCTACGCCTAGCTTCCACCACGTGGGAATACCTGTGGTATCAGCAATGTCTTGTTTACCTTCGGGTCTGTGCTGTGCACCCGGATCCTCCCTCCAAGAGTCACCATGAACTTCGTCCGCCAGGAAGTGAGCCTCACACCATTAAAGTCCAACACTCCTTTATTAGAACACACCATACAGGGACTTCCTTGATAGACAGAACAGAAAAGGAGGTGTGAGTGTGAATAGGCCCAGACACAAATTCGGTCCTCCACTCTTCTCCTGGAGAGTGGGCTATGGTCTCCGCACGAGGTGAAGGGGATCCTTCTGGACGGTCTCCGACAAGAGACTCACCCGTCACCGGCAGTCTGCTGCACCGGGTCTTCAAGTGAGGAGCTCTCCCTGGTCCATTGCGTCTTACTCAGATTCAGGCCTCCATCCCCGAAGTGCCTTAGGACCCTTCCCTCGCGGAACTCAGTGTTGGGCACTGAGCTCCGGACCTTCTTGTAAGTACCTCACCCCAGGACTGAAGGTGCCTGAGGTGGAACACGATCTCCGTTGGTCCCCTAGGCCGAGGCCTCCTAGGGGACGAGCACGAACTCACGTCCGCAAGCTGAAGGTGCTTGGGACGAAGACTCCGTGACCAAGATGGCCGGCCCCCTTTATACCCTCCCCCAGCAAGCACGGCGGGTTCCCCGCCCCACCATACTGCTGCCGAGAGAGGACAAAAAGGGCCTCGGCACACAGTGATATTCGTCCCTCCGGTCACAGTGACAGCGCCACCTCGTGGACCACAGGGAACATAACACTGATGTCACAGCCAGATTCAAAAAATGCACCCGGGAAAGTAAGTACCCGCTACATGTGATTGGCTCACCAATTTCCCCAGAAGTCTGCACTAAAATACATGTCAGATTTCAGGTATCCCATGCTACAAAATGTAATTTTTGGTAAGATACTCCCAATAGGAAATCACGTCTAAAGGGATGCAGACCGTGCCATTTTTCTCATTAGTGCAGCTGATTGATAATTCTGAAACCACTCCCATTAGACCAGGGGTGGATCCAGGGGGGGCAATGGGGAAATTGCCCCCCCCCCCCCGAAAATAATACAGTCTCCAAGGCTTTCTCCCTCGCCACCTCACCAGATTTGTGTTACGAGGCATCATCTGCAGGGACTTTATTTCTGCTTCCCCCGGCTCCCAGGTGGCCTAAGATATATTCCCTGGGCCCAATCAGTTCATTTAGAGGGGCCCAGTATTGTCACTATGGGGGTGGGGATCGCGGTGACACTGTGACACTGGAACTGCTGCTACACACTGGTAGAGTAGCAGCAGAGCGGTGCGAGCGTCGCTTCACTTCCCTGTCAGGTGGAGTGATCTCCACCCGACAGGAGCTTCCTAGTCCCGGCTGGTGTGACGTCATGAGTCAGAGGCTGGAAGCGCGGGATTGAAGGCAAGATGCTGCTGATAGGAGTCAGGACCTGCAGCCAGAGCTCAGTGCACTGTAAGTGAGTAATCACGTAGCTCATTAACATAATAATGCCGTATTTAACACCTTGTCTTAGATGTGTGAAGTGGTTAATGCTTTGGGGGAGGGGAGGGGGTGTTAAATAATTTACAATGGTAATTGTAATATAGCACATGGAGCCTGGAGGGGGTTAATGTACTCACCAATGTATTAGTGACCAGTGGCAATTAACCCCTTTGTGCTGCATATATGACAGTGGCACCATCAGTGTTAATTAACCCCTTTTATGCCACAGCATGAAGGAGTTTATAAACATTGCCACTAGTGCCACTAATGCAGCACAAAGGGGTTAATTAATTGCCACTGGTCAGTAATACATCAGTGAGTACACCCCTTCCATGTGCCATATTACAATTACCAATCATTATCATTATGATAATCACACAGTACAGGTGCGTTGAGCCACAGCACCTGTATTGTGTGATTATCATGATAATAATGATGATATAGAATGACAGAAAAATGTATCTTTAGGCTTCATTCACACAGGTAGTGCTGCAGACATCCGTCTAACATGCAGGGCTGTCTTTTACTGGCTTGGGGGAGCTTAAAGTGTTACATGCATCCCAATGCCGGCATCCCATTTATTTCTACTGGGACACACAACCGCTATATCCCAATATGTCATGCGTGCGGGTCCCAGAATGCATGCAGGGTGCATTCAGGGACGTGCATCAGCATGTCATATTGGGATATAGCGGTTGTGTGTCCCAGTAGAAATAAATGGGATGCCGGCATTGGGATGCATGTAACACTTTAAACAGTGTCACTGTTTTAAACAAGGTTAGGACTGTACGATACATTAAATACAGTTCTGTAAGCAACACATTATTTTCCGGCAGTGCCCCTCCCGAAACTAGACTCTGGATCCGCCCCTGCATTAGACTCACTTTCCCACGTGGATACAGACAAACACAAAGGGATTTCTTCAGAACAACAAACGGTAGGAATCTGCAACAAAGTTTATTAAAATCTTTGTAATGCACATAGATCACCCAGAGGGGAATGTTTTTTTTGCAACAAAAATGGAGTTACTCTTTAAAGGGGTTGTAAAGGTTTGTTTTTTATTTTCTAACTAGGTTCCAATAAGCTAGTGCATTGTTGGTTCACACACCTTTTCCTTTGATTTCCCTTCTAAATGTTTTTTTTCTGAATTTCTCACTTCCTGTTTCTCCTCACTAAACTTCACACCATCATCCGAGTGGTGTGGAGTCAGCCAGAACAGCTTACTGAACAGCTTACTGAGGAGGAACAGGAAGTGAGAAATTCAGACAAAGAAAACAAAGAAAAAAATATTTAGAAGGGAAATCTAAGGAAAAGGTAAGTGAACCAACAATGCACTAGCTTAAAGGAACCTATTTAGAAAATAAAAAAAAATTACCTTTACAACCCCTTTAAGTTTCTATAACTGCTGATTCTATATATATATTAAAAAAAGGCTTGTTGCCAGTGATATATTACACTATCAAGCGCCTCCTCTGGTTATTCTGAAAGACTATAAGACTCATCCAACTTTTATTTTCCTCCTTTCTCAGATGCAGGTGCTCCCTGTTTTTGCAGATTTACAGTTCAAAACAATCTGCGCTACTAAGGCTAATGCTCAACTTTTCTGTGCCTTCCTTTGCTTTTCTACCAAGAACACCAAATCACTCAGTGAATGATGCAGCACAATGGCTAAGTGGTTAGCCCTTCTGCCTGGCAGCACTGGGGTTGTCTGTACAAATCTCAACTGTAGCACAACCTACCTTGAGTTTTCATGTTCTTCCTGTGTTTGTGTACTTTGGTTTCCTCCCACACCTCAAAGATATGCAGGTAGCTTAATTTGCCCTAGTATGTGTATGTATGAATGTGGGTTAGGGACCTTAGATTGTAAGCTCCCCAAAGGGCAGGAACTGATGAGAATGTACAATATATACAGCACTGTCCAAGAATTTTAAGCAGATGTAAAGAAATGCTGTAAAGTAAGAATGCTTTCAAAAGTATATATGTTAATTGTTTATTTTTTTCAATTTACAAAATGCAAAGTGAGTGAACAGAAGAAAAATGTAAGTCAAATCAGTACTTGGTGTGACTACCTTTTGGCGTCAAATCAGCAGCAATTCTTACACTTGCACACTGATCGCTGTATTGGTGTCACTGGTCCCTAAAAAGTGTCACTTAGTGTCAGATTTGTCTGCCGCAATCTGCTAAAAATCGCTGATAGCCGCCATTACTAGTAAAAACAATAACAAAAATAAAAAGTCCATTTATCCCATAGTATGTAGACGCTATAACTTTTGCGCAAACCAATCAATATTCGCTTTTTTTTTTTTTTTTACCAAAAATATAACTGATGAAGAAATTTGTTTTTTTTTTCATTTTTTAATTGGATATGTTTTATAGCAGAAAGTAATATATATTGTATTCAAACATAGTGTCTGTGTGCTGGAATGACTGAACTCCTGCGCATGCACCAATCAAGATGGCTAAAGACCGACATCCAGAAAAAGCTGGAGAATATATATATATATATATATATATATATATATATTAGGGCTGTTACTGATTAAAATTTTCGTGTTCGATTAATCGATTTTTTTTTAAATCGATTAATCGACTAATTTCGATTAATTATAACGCACATAGATATCCAACTACTTTTAGCTGATCTCCTTGCAGGCCGATTCCCAGTGCAGCTACCAACCACTGGAAAAATGGATAGCAGGATACAAAAAACACACAAAGGCAGCGCTCGATGGGAATAGCATTAAAACTTTTATAGTCTTCAAGTAGGTAACAAAATAAATATTGCACTGGAGATAAAATCTACGGTAGCAAAAGCAGTCATAAAAACATGTATCTAAGTATGATACTGGTATAAAAATGTGTACAACGATACCACTGCTGAATCCAGATGAGGAGGGGCTAACATCAGTCCGTCGGCATGTAGATGTCCCGTGAAGGGAACTATCACAACTCCCAGTGGATGGCTGTAGAATCCCAGGTTGATAGAGGGAAGTGATAGAGGGAAATGTAACAGCCCTTGCGTGTGGCAGATAGTAAGGTCCCGCCGGCATGCAGATATGAAGGCACAGCAAAGGAGCCATTCAGATGGACACGGCAAGCCCAAAGAATTTTGATCGAATTTTGATCGATCAAAAGAATTTTGATCGATCAAAAGAATTTTGATCGATCAAAGCAATAAATCGATTAATCGAGGAATTAATAGTTAATTTCCACAGCCCTAATATATATATATATATTCTCCAGCTTTTTCTGGATGTCGGTCTTCAGCCATCTTGATTGGTGCATGCGCAGGAGTTCAGACATCCCAGCACACAGACACTATGTTCGAATACAAACTGAGCAATGCATGTGCAGCTCAGTGTACTTACTACAGAGGACTGAGAGCAGGCACATAGGTTTATTTAATTGCAGAAGAGACATTCCATGTCTCCCTTTTATGCCTGAGCCCATCTCAGGGCCTGTGGGTCGGTTACATTGTGATATATTTGTATTGAAGATTTATTTGGTGCTTGATTGCCAAATATAGAGTTTACTACCGATAACTACCTGCCTCAGGTTACTCACCTGTTAAACATTATGCCTACATCACGGCTGATCTCCTACATATGCACCTGTATGTATGTGTTAATATGAGATACACATATATAACTGGCATACGTATATCATGTGTGAATGTCTGTGCACACTATATATCTAGTAGCCTACCTATATATATATACAATTTGTTCATACTTCTGTTTATATATATTTACATACATCTTTTGTGCCCAGGGTTGCCTGCTCTGTGTCGATCCTCGTGGGCTTCGATGCTCAATTGGCAGGTGTGCCTTACACACGATTTGCTCTACTTTGATACAACCTACCAAAACTTTCAACACGGTGAACCACATGCCTTTATCGGCTTGAGGATATATACATATTCTCTATATATCTCTAAAGCCCTGTACACACGATCGGATTTCCTATGGATTCTAATCCGATGGATTTTTCCATTGGAAATCCGATGAAGCTGACTTCCATCAGTCTTGCCTACACACCATCAGTCAAAAATCCGACCGTCCCAAACGCCGTGACGTAAAACACTCTGACAAGCCAAGAAAAATGAAGTTCAATGCTTCTGAGCATGCGTCGACTTGATTCTGAGCATGCGTGGTTTTTTTCTCCGATGGAGTTCCACACAGACGATCGGAATTTGCTATTGTTTTTTTTTCCCATCGGATAAATTTAAAACATGTTCTATTTTTTCACACCAATGGAAAAAAGACCGATGGGGCCCATACACGATCGGTTTGTCCGATGAGAAAAGTCCATCGGACTGTTTTCATCAGTAAAACCAATCGTGTGTACACAGCACATTAACCACTTGCTTACTGGGCACATAAACCCCCTTCCTGCCCAGGCAAAATTTCAGCTTTCGGCACTGTGCCGCTTTGAATGACAATTGCGCGGCCGTGCGACAAGGCTCGCAAACAAAATAAACGTCCTTTTTTCCCCACAAATAGAGCTTTCTTTTGGTGGTATTTGATCACCTCTGCGTTTTTTATTTTTTGCGCTATAAACCAAAAAAAGCGACAATTTTTAAAAAAAAAACACAATATTTTTGGATATTTGCTATAATAAATATCCCATTTTTTTTTAAAAAAAACGATTTTTTCCTCAGTTTAGGCCGATACGTATTCTTCTACATATTTTTGGTTAAAAAAATCCCAATAAGCATATGGTGATTGGTTTGCGCAAAAGTTATAGCGCCTACAAAATAGGGGATAGAATTCTGAATTTTTTATTTTTTTTAATTTTTTTTTACTAGTAATGGTGGTGATCTGCGATTTTTGTCAGGACTGCGATATTGCGTCGGACAGATCGGACACTTTTGACACATTTTTGGGACCATTCACATTTATACAGCGATTAGTGCTATAAAACTGCACTGATTACTGTATAAATGTGACTGGCAGGGAAGGGGTTAACACTAGGGGGCGAGGAAGGGGTTAAATGTATGCCCTGTGAATGATTACTACTGTGGGGGGGAGGGGACTGACTGGGGGAGGTGACCGATCTGTGTCCCATGTACAAGGGACACAGCATCGGTCTCCTCTCCCTGACAGGACATGGATCTGTGTGTTTACTGCCCATTTATGAGTGTCTTGCTGTTTCCTATTTTCGTTTATACACCTTATACTCATATTGTACTACTATGTATACAGCGTAATATGTTTCCTGACTTGATCTTTTTGCCGTTGTGTTACCAGATAATACAGGTTATTTTAAATCAGCCCCTGAAGAAGGAATTCCACATCTAATTATATATTCTGAAACATGTTGGGATCTCTGAATCCAGGCACTCTGATTGGTCTCCTACCACCTAAACTTATCAAGCGGCTCCCACGGGGGTGGCGCTACAGTTATATAGTACTATAAAATTAGAGGGAAAAAGATAAAGGAGAGCAGCATGTTGAGTTTAATTGGGCAGGTTTTGCTTGCAGATTAGGAAAGGAACAATGCAGAATAGTATGGACCTGTTGCTTGGATAGAATAGATAAGGTAAATGAAAATATCTCTTTCCCTTATGCTCCCACAAATTTACCTGTAGAATGTACGCTTCATAGTAATGCGTTCCCAAAATGACTTCATCGAATGCTGGTGAAATCATTACTATTACTGATACCAGGAAATACCCAAATACAACAACTAGGCTTTTCTGGATTAAATATGTAATTCCCCAAATTTTAGTACAAAATAAAATGTTTAGCCTAACCCTGAGGCTGGGTTTACACCTATGCGAAATGGATGCGGGTTTACACCTATGAAATTCGCATAGCAGGAGAATGTGACTGGCTCTCTATGGAACTGGTTCACATATCTCCACAGCAGGTCCCGTGCGATTTTCTGAATTCAAAAATTAAAAAAACAAATTCCATAGAAATATCCCCTAGTTTGTAGATGCTATAACCAATCAATATGCACTTATTGGGATTTTTTTTACCAAAAATATGTCCGTCACAATGTCCACAATGTACATTTTTTTATTGGATATGTTTTATAGCAGAATGAAAAATATATATATATTTTTTTTTTAAATTGACACTTTTTTTGCTTATAGCGCAAACAATAAAAACCGCAGAGGTGATCAAATACCTCTAAAAGAAAACTCTATTTGTGGGAAAAAAAGGACATCAATTTTGTTTTTCGGTAGAGCGTCGCATGACTCAGTTAAAGTAACCTAGTGCCATATCGCAAAAAATGGCCTGGTCATTAAGGGGGTAAAACCTTCCGGGGCTGAAGTGGTTAAACGCAATCAAACCCCATGAACCCAAACATTGCAATGAAAACCATTGATTATCACAACAAAACTGTAACTGTTGTTGGCGTGATAGTACACTAAGGTGTTGATTTACTAAAGGCAAATAGACTGCTTTGCTCCAGAGCTTAGTACATAAGGGGAAGCTCTGCTGACTTACAGTGGGTACGGAAAGTATTCAGACCCCCTTAATTTTTTCACTCTTTGTTATATTGCAGCCATTTGCTAAAATCATTTAAGTTCATTTTTTCCTTATTAATGTACACACAGCACCCCATATTTCTGTGTGTCATATCACATGGTCATATCACATGGTCACATGTGTCATATCACATGGTCCTAAGTATTCAGACCCTTTGCTCAGTATTTAGTAGAAGCACCCTTTTGATCTAACACAGTCATGAGTCTTTTTGGGAAAGATGCAACAAGTTTTTCACACCTGGATTTGGGGATCCTCTGCCATTCCTCCTTGCAGATCCTCTCCAGTTCTGTCAGGTTGGATGGTAAACGTTGGTGGACAGCCATTTTTAGGTCTCTCCAGAGATGCTCAATTGGGTTTAAGTCAGGGCTCTGGCTGGGCCATTGAAGAACAGTCACGGAGTTGTTGTGAAGCCACTCATTTGTTATTTTAGCTGTGTGCTTAGGGTCATTGTCTTGTTTGAAGGTAAACCTTCGGCCCAGTCTGAGGTCCTGAGCACTCTGGAGAAGGTTTTCATCCATGATATCCCTGTACTTGGCCGCATTCATCTTTCCCTCGATTGCAACCAGTCGTCCTGTCCCTGCAGCTGAAAAACACCCCCACAGCATGATGCTGCCACCACCATGCTTCACTATTGGGATTGTATTGGACAGGTGATGAGCAGTGCCTGGTTTTCTCCACACATACCACTTAGAATTAAGGCCAAAAAGTTCTATCTTGGTCTCATCAGACCAGAGAATCTTATTTCTCACCATCTTGGAGCCCTTCAGGTGTTTTTTAACAAACTCCATGCGGGCTTTCATGTGTCTTGCACTGAGGAGAGGCTTCCGTCGGGCCACTCTGCCATAAAGCCCTGACTGGTGGAGGGCTGCAGTGATGGTTGACTTTCTACAACTTTCTCCCATCTCCCGACTGCATCTCTGGAGCTCAGCCACAGTGATCTTTGGGTTCTTCTTTACCTCTCTCACCAAGGCTCTTCTCCCCCGATAGCTCAGTTTGGCCGGACGGCCAGCACTAGGAAGGGCTCTGGTCGTCCCAAACGTCTTCCATTTAAGGATTATGAAGGCCACTGTGCTCTTAGGAACCTTAAGTGCAGCAGAAATTTTTTGTAACCTTGGCCAGATCTGTGTCTTGCCACAATTCTGTCTCTGAGCTCTTCAGGCAGTTCCTTTGACTTCATGATTCTCATTTGCTCTGATATGCACTGTGAGCTGTAAGGTCTTATATAGACAGGTGTGTGGCTTTCCTAATCAAGTCCAATCAGTATAATCAAACACAGCTGGACTCAAATGAAGGTGTAGAACCATCTCAAGGATGATCAGAAGAAATGGACAGCACCTGAGTTAAATATATGAGTGTCACAGCAAAGGGTCTGAATACTTAGGACCATGTGATATTTCAGTTTTTCTTTTTTAATAAAGCTGCAAAAATTTCAACAATTCTGTGTTTTTCTGTCAATATGGGGTGCTGTGTGTACATTAATGAGGGGGGAAAATGAACGTAAATGATTTTAGTAAATGGCTGCAATATAACAAAGAGTGAAAAATGTAAGGGGGTCTGAATACTTTCCGTACCCACTCTATATCATCCAATCATGTGCAAGCAAAAATGCAGGTTTATTTTTATTTTTTCTTGCATGTTTGGGTATTATTTGTAAAGTGAAACTTTACCTAATTTACTGAACTCTGGAGCACTTCCACTTGCATTCATCTACATTTTGAGTCTTCCTATGAGCTAATCTACAATTCTATATTTAAAGAAAAACTTCACTCTCTCGATCAACATTGACTATTTTTATTTCTTATGCTGCTAGCATTAGCAAATAGATAAGAAAGTATATCATATTTACTCATTTTAATTTTATTTTCAATATTTCTTCAGTTACCGTATTTATCGGCGTATAACACGCGCCGGCGTATAACGCGCACCCCAAGTTTAGGAGGGAATTTTAAGGAAAAAAACTTTTAGGAGGGAAATTCAAGGAAAAAAACTTACATTTAAATGCAGCCTTGTCCATCATTGCAGCCTTGCCCAGTGTCCATCTGCAGTCTTGCAGCCTTGCCCAGTGTCCATCTGCAGCCTTGCAGCCTTGCCCAGTGTCCATCTGCAGCCTTGCCCAGTGTCCATCATTGCAGCCTTGCCCAGTGTCCATCTGCAGCCTTGCCCAGTGCCTTTGCAGCCTTGCCCAGTGCCTTTGCAGCCTTGCCAGTCTCGGCGATTTTTAAATTTGGCGCCGATTTCCGTGTGGAGAGGAGCGAGCGGGGCCGAGTGTACTTCGGCTAGACTCGGCTCCTCTCGCAGTCCAGCCCATCTCCACTGACTGCGCCGGCTGACATACAGAAAGCCGAGTGTACTTTGGGTAGACTCGGCTCTGCTCACAGTCAGGGGCGGGACTGCGAGAGGAGCCGAGACTAGCCGAAGTACACTCGGCTTTCTGTATGTTAGCGGAGCAGTCAGAGATGGGTGGGACTGCGAGAGAAGCCGAGTAAAGCCGAGTGTACTTCGGCTTTGTGAATCTCGGCTCCTCTCGCTCGTTTCAGCGAGGGGGATCGGCGGAGGATCGGCGTGTAACACGCACCCACGATTTTCCCCTAATTTTAAGGGGAAAAAGGTGCGTGTTATACGCCGATAAATACGGTACTTCCTGGTTTCCAGGCCTAGGTATAGTAAGTCATACATCTCAGGAGTCTTCAGGAGAGCAGGAGGGGTTTTCTCAGCTAAGTACCCCCACCTGCCTGCATGCCTGAGCTAAGGGCAGATGGATTCCAGGAAATAAATGCTATATGAATCATCTATCCTTACGCAAGATGATCAGAAATTATAGGGGGTGATTTCTTAGCAAAATAAAGCATGGAGACATAGAAGGATGTGCGAATTTGCTTTAAATATTAACAAATAGTTAAATAGCGTTTTTGGGTTGTGATGCTCAGATGCATTGTACTGTAGTTCCGCTTTAATGCGATGACAAAAAATATGGAGGACGAAACATGTAAGAAAAGTGAACACCATATCAATGTGGCTGAAAGTAACTAATGGAATAGAAAATGAATATATACTCACTGAAATGTTACCATGCATTTCTGTTAAAAATTCCATAGATTTTGTTTAAATTATTCTAATACATTGTTATTGTTAGACACTGAGGGTCGAGTCAGCACTAATTGAACAGTTTCACACTTGAGATATGGTGAGTCTTTCAGCAGCAGACTAAATCTAGCTTTAAACTAAGGCAGTCAGAGTAGACCTGTGACATTTGACAGCCTCTTTTGAATGATTTACTCCTTAATCAAAACAATGTCATGGTTCAAGCATGTATTATGCATTAGCTGAGATACATGAAATGCTTTATTAACATATAACTAGTTCTATTGACCTAAGAATTTTAAGGAAAATGTCTTACTGCGTACAGCTGTGAACATCTTTAAGAAGGTGATAGAGTCAAGATCTGTATTCATTTGACTAGATACAACAATAAACCAAGGAAAACAAAAGTTGTATAACGGAAAAGGTTTTTATAATTGAAATCTTCAATGAAAAAAAAAAAACACCAATTAATCTGTGCATGGCAGAGAGAGAGAGAAAAAATGCATTCATAGCTCAAAAAAGTTCCTATTATTTGGAATATGGAAATAAAGCCTAAAGAGAAGCCGGTCACACAAACTTCAAGTATAGCCTTCTTATTACACTATACAATTATAAATACAGTATATTGTATGTCAAACATGTTTTCACTATAATTACTATAATTGCTGAAATGTATTTATTTTATTTACTGAAATCATACTATTCTGAATATATTAACATTTTATTGAGCTCTTATTCACACAACAATCCTTGATTAATGCACTTTAAATGCATGTGCGCTGGCGTGCATTTATTTATTTTTTTGCAGCACTAGGTTTCATTTTTTTTGTATGCTGCAGTGTGTTTCTGACAGAAAAACACAGAATTGTTGACATTTTTGCAGATTTATTAAAAAAGAAAAACTGAAATATCACATGGTCCTAAGTATTCAGACCCTTTGCTGTGACACTTATATATATAACTCAGGTTCTGTCCATTTCTTCTGATCATCCTTGAGATGGTTCCACACCCTAATTTGAGTCCAGCTGTGTTAGATTATACTGATTGGACTTGATTAGGAAGGCCACACACCTGTCTATATAAGACCTTACAGCTCACAGTGCATGTCAGAGCAAATGAGAATCATGAGGTCAAAGGAACTGCCTGAAGAGCTCAGAGACAGTTAATGCATTTCACTGTGTTGAGGTTTAATTTTCTCCACAGCAGGAGCCATAATAGTTGTGGTAAAAACGGTAATGCATTGAACATACATAGCCCCACTGCATAGCATACCAGACAAAGAAGCTCACAAATATGGAGTGCTGCAATTAGTAGTTGGCACTACTATCAGCAGAGGTAATACAGGGTGTCCCAAAAGTTGGCATACATAGGGAAAATGGGAAATTGTAGGTAAATGTACCTTTTATTTACAAAATATTCATTACAAAATATTCTCTATGTGTTGGCCACCTGTTTCCACACACAAAAATTCTTCTCCCTCACTCATGGTGAAAACGTTCCAAGATATCTGTTGTTATGCAAGTAATGGAATTTCAAATTCCTTTCTTTAAATTATCCATGTTTCTAATCTTTTCCTTGTACACCATGGCTTTTAAGTGGCCCCACAAATAAAAGTCGAGTGGGGAAAGAGCAGGGGCTGTCGCAGGCCACTCCACAGGGTCGTGGCGACCAATCCAGAGACGTGGAACCTGTTGATCCAACCATTGCCGTATGCCGAAACCATATGAGTTTGTTAATTTTCCATGTGTGGAGACTTTTGGGACACCCTGTATATTGCCGGCACACTACGATCCTCTTAAAGTAAAATTGCCTATTTTTCCTGATGGAGGGACCCTACAAGGGTTCTGAAATGTTGCATTTTATGTGACATGCCTGACTAATGCTTATGAAAGTGGTTTTACTTCAGGGGCTTTGCAGCTGCTTTGCAACATTTTACTTCTCTCGTTATGCAATTTACCAAAATACAAGCTGTCCTGTTCTTTTCAAGCTAAACCAATGCAGCTGGTTGGTTTTAGCTAGAACAATTGACAATAATGCTGTTTGGCCTGTTCTTGCATTGGAAGTGCTTTGAGCAACACATCCCAGTCCAGTGGTGGGAACAAGCCCTTAACACTTTTGCTACCAGGGATGTCTTTGGATTTTTATTTTTAGTTCTGAAGATGACATAAAATCCACAAAACATTATCTATTTTCAGAAAGCAGACACCCTAGAGAATAAAACAGTGGAAGTACTTTTTTTTTATGTCACACAGTATTAGCACAACGGTTTAGGAAAAACTAAATTTCAGTAAAAACACACTAAAGTTATTTTAGGGCACACAAACTTAATACACCACCCATTTTTTAGTAGAATAAAAGATGAGATTGAACCAAGTAAATGGATATCCAGCATGCCAAACTTTACAACTGTGTGCACCTGTGAAATGCCAACAAACTTCAGTACCCTATATTTTCCATCAGTGACACTTTAAAAGCCCCTACAGATCATAATTTTAGAGGTAATCATGAATAATGGGCCTAGAATTATTGATCTAATGCTGGCGTGAGTGGAAATATGTAACATGTGTTGTACAATTAATGTTTTCGTGCATAAGCAGCTGCACCCCTGATATGTGCATTTATGTTCTATACAGAGGGGACAAAAAATTGCATGTGATGATTTTTTTGGAAACAGGTTCCCTTTAATGAGACATTAGGAGTCTAAAAGACACCTGATATCTCATCAGTCCTACAATGAAGCTGATGAAACGCACATCACGTTACATCAGCTTATTAAAGTGACACCAGGACCCGGACATGACATTTTATACATCGCTTCCGAGTCAGTAACAGGAAGGGAAGGCCAGCAAATAGCTGTTCGCTGCTCTCCCTCTTCCTACCACGTGGCACCTGTCATGCCAGACCCGGTCTGCAGATGGGAGCTTGGAAAACATGGTGGGGGCGCAGTAACGGGGTGTGATAATTGATTCGGTGTCCGAATAGCCACTGGATCACTTCCATCTGATCCAGCCAGAAAAAAAAGCACAAAAGTGCATGCACATATCTGAACCTAGACTAAAGGAATAGCAGGGGTAAAAAAAGCACTTGTGGGTTTAACCAACCGATTTTTTGTGTTTTAATTCTCCATGTAACAGGGATGTGTCAGGCATGTGTCCTTAAAGTGGAGTTCCACCTAAAAGTTGAACTTCAGCTTATATGCTTCCTCCCCCCTCTGGTGTCACATTTGGCACCTCTCAGGGGGAAGGGGGGATGGGAACCCGTTTATGACAGGTCCCCTTCCCCACTTCCAGGAGACGGGCCAATTGCAAAGCGCAGCGCAGTTAGCGCATGCACATTAGTGAACCAGCAGTAAAGCCAAAAAGATTGGCTGGGGTGCTAACATCGCGGGCTCCCTGGACAGGTAAGTGTCCTAATATTAAAAGTCAGCAGCTGCAGTATTTGTAGCTGCTGACTTTTACAAAAAAATTTGGGCTGGATCTCCTCTTTAAGCTAAATACTTTTTGCTTATACGTATCCCTCTTACAAATCTCAGAAAGTTGGGAAGCATGATATGACAGTAAAAAAACTAAAGTAGTGGAATGCAGACTCTTTCTGGCTACAAACAATCAATACAAAACATTCATGATCAATATTTCATATTGATCTGACAAAAAAAAACGTAACAGGGATTACTGCATAGCCCTCACTAACTTTTCTGCACACAATATGAATATACAGTATATATATATATATATATATATATATATAGATAGATAGATAGATAGATAGATAAATCTATCTATCTATCTATCTATATATAGATATATATATATATATATATCTATATATAGCTATATATATAGCTATATATAGATATATATATATATATCTATATATATATATATATTTTTTTTACATATATTATATATAGTGAACCGTATTTTAAGTAAAAAATAGTGGCGCTAAACCATATACGATGAGTATATAACTAAACAAATGTATATATCTCAAACCCACACCACGTGATAGTGTGCAAAAATAATATACATAAATATCATACATAAGTGATATATTAAACATATAACATCCTTTAGTGAGTCCCAAATATATAAAATATATTCTTTATGAAACAAAAAAAATATATATATTACAATGTTTTAAAGATCAGCAATTAGGTATCCATATGTACTTTTAACACGTATTGTTACATCTTCACAAAAGAAGGAAATCTCAAGAAAATAAGCAACTAACAGCAAGAATGCTACCACTAATTACTGTAAAACTCACTTATGCACCCACATATATAATGTTTTAGACTAACAATGGCATTCTGTGCTGCAAAGTGGTAATTTTTATGTCTATTTTCACATATCAGGAAGTAATAAAAAGGACTAAATGCACTATACATATGAAAATATAATAGTTGGATGAATTTGTTTCCATTTCAGTAATTTGCATCACTTATATTGATAATTTTAGAATTCTCATGTTAATGCATTTTCCAGCGACACGTTAGTCATTATCTGTTGTCAGCATTTTAAACAGCAGAATATGTATATCCTTTTTAATAGGTACTGTATATGTCTGTCCATTATTTAAGCAAACCAGACTCATGTAATTTTAGTACTGCAAAACATCTATACATTTATACAGATTTTTCCATATTTCACACACACTAAAATAAATAGATAGATAGATCGATAGATAGTAGTAGATAGACTATGATTCAACAAAATGTCAGACAGAATAAGCTTCTCTTCTTTAGACACGTAGGGGTTGATTTACTAAAACCAAAGAGTGCAAAATCTGGTGCATGGAAACCAATCAGCTTCTAACTATAGCTTGTTTAATTAAAGAGGAAGTAAACCCTGATGGGTTTTACTTCCTCTTTATTCCCCTGAAAAGTAAAAGCATAATGGGCATCGCATACTAGCCCATTATGTGGCTCTTACCTGCAAACAAAGCCCGCGATGTCCGCGCTGGTGGAAGCTTCCATCTTCCTTCTAGGTCCACAGATTCCGGCTCTGTGACTGTGCCGAAAAGGCATGCGCGCGGGAGCCGTCGGTCACGGCATGGGCCCTATAGAAATGGCACGATCGTGCCCTTTATAAAGTGCGCATGCGCCGATAATGTCAATGCAAGCGTATATGACAAATATCTCCTAAACCGTGCAGGAAAGTCCAAGTATGTCCCATGTGCAGCTTCCTGGCTGATGAATGCAAATGTTCCTCCAGTATTTTTTGATAACATACTGCATTCATCTTGCAAACAATATTGACCAAATTTCCTGTGCCTTTTGTAGCTCACGCATCACCAAAACATCAGCGATCCACCTCCGTAACCCTTTCATCATAGGTCTTGTTGACTCATCACTCCAAATGACTTTGTGCCAGAAGGTTTGAGGCTTGTCTCTGAGCTGTTTGGCGTATTGTAAGTGGGATACTTTGTGACATTTGCGTAGTAATGGCTTTCTTCTGGTGACTCGACCATGCAGCCCATCTTTCTACAAGTGCCTCCTTATTGTGCATCTTGAAACAGCCACACCACATGTTTTCAGAGAGTCCTGTATTTCACCTGAAGTTATTTGTTGGTTTCCTTTGCATCCCAAAATTTTTCTTGGCAGTTGTGGCTGAAATTTTAGTTGGACTACCTGATCCTGGTTTGGTTTCAACAGAACCCCAAATTTTCCACTTTTTGATTAGAGTTTGATTTATATCCCTTTCCTGTTTTCTACAGTTCAACTACCTTTTTCCGCAGATCCTTTGACAATTCTTTTGCTTTCCCCATGACTCAAAATCCAGAAATGTCAGTGCAGCACTGGATGGAAGATGCAAGGGTCTGTCAGGAGTCCAGAAACTCATTGACCTTTTATACATACACACGAATTGCAAGTAAACAGATCACAGGTGAGGGAGGTTACCTTTAATAGCCATTCAAACCCCTTTGTGTCAACTTGTGTGCATGTTATCAGGCCAAAATCACCAGGGTATGTAAACTTTTGATCAGGGTCATTTGGGTAGTTTCTGTTGCCATTATGATTTAAAAAGAGTACACACAGTTGATTTATAACAAATGGCTTCAGCCAAACACTAACCAAGAGTGAAAGAAATGTTTTTGTGTTATCATTCATGTTCTCTGAAAAATGGCCAAGAAATCATAAATTCTGCCAGGGTATGTAAACTTATGAGCACAACTGTACATATATATATATATATATATATATATATATATATATATATATATATATATAATTTATATTTGTAGTGATCACCCCTGAAGGGCCTGCTGATTTTGTCCCAGGTTCTTTTCCCATGCTGGTGTAGTAGCAGAAAGGCACCCAGAAACAGTCACAATTCTAGCTCGGTGAACAGTCTAGGGGTATCTTTTTGATGCTTTATTGTAAGTCTAACTTCTATAGGGTGCAGGGAGGCTGTGGGATACTTGAGTAATACTATGTGAAAACACAGGTACATGTCTCATTTTTTCAAACTTCTTAATACAGTCTCTCCAGCATCAACTAAGTGACAGGGTGATAGGAAATGTCCCACTCTAAGCAAGGAAGCTCTGGGACTGATGCACAAGGAAACAGATAGAAACAGTGCACAATCAATAGGATCCTACTTGCAGATCTGTACTCACAAATGTCCCTGGATACTTGGATGCCTCCTTCAAATATCAGCCAGACATTCCTCCCGTGAACTCTCCAGACCAGATCCTCAGTGAAAATCCCATAATCAGTTTCAGTGATTCCAGTAGAACAGGTCCCCCAGCTCTGGTTGAATTGGGACCTCAGTGAGCACTTGTGAAACCTCAGCTGTACTGCCAAGAAGGGTGGGAGGAAAAGATAATCCGCGCTACGGTCGTTGCTCTTAAAAATTTGTAGCGTTTATTAACAAACCACAGTGGACAAATGCAAATAGGAATGGTTGACGCGTTTCAGCCTATAAAGCCTTAGTCATAATGACTAAGGCCTTATAGGCTGAAAAGCATCAACCATTCCTATTTGCATTTGTCCACTGTGGCTTGTTAATAAACGCTACAAAATTTTAAGAGCAACGACCGGAGTGCGGATCATCTTTTCCTCATTACTCTACTCAGCCAGCGACTGTGGATCGAGCACCCGGGAGCCTTGCTTTCTATGTGATGTATGGGTAGTAGCACTGACTTTTTTGTTTATATTATAAGAAGGGTGGGAGCTCTTCAGGCTAGGAACTTCTCCTGGACAAGAAACCTGCTGCTCCAGGCCTCAGACTATTTATGCCACCCCCCAGCCACCTACCAGGCTCTCTCCCTCAGGGTGTGGCTTAGACCACATAAAAACTCTGGCTGTGTCAGCCCTTCCAGCCCACTGCATTCGAGAATCCACTAGAAGGCAAGGGAAGGATTTGAGCCTGCAGCCAGTGAACCATAGAACAGCCCATAAAATTATCACACACTGCTCCACTGACTGCAGAGGAGTCCAAAAAACAAAATGTACCTGACATTTCATTTACATGCTCATAGGGGGTTCTGTATAAACTAGATATTGTTCATATTGTGAGTACTGGTCTACCTTTGCCACCATTCTCTTTTGGGCTACATGGTCCTTGTTTATTTCAGTCATCTAATTTGTATTTATTTATTGTTTACCTTTTTGTACTGCATGTGTAGATGTATTTGCGTTTCTGTCCTCCTTATGTTTTTTTTTTTAGATTTTAATATGGGGTGGTGTATGTGTGGGTCCCTAACACACATTCATACATATTAGGGCCAATTTAGACAGGATCTGATTTACCTACCAGCATGTTTTTAGATTGTGGTAGGAAACCAGAGTACTTCGAGGAAACCCATGCAGGCACAGGGAGAACATGCAAACTCCAGGCAGATGGTGTCACGGGTGGGATTTGAACCAGCGACCCTTTTTGCTGCTAGGTGAAAGTGCTAACCACTACACCACTGTGCTGCAGTCCTCCTTAGGTTTGGGTTTTCACCTCATAGTCACCTAGCTACAATTTCTACAAAATTTCTCTATTCTTTTATATAACTTGTCATTGCGGCTTTGCATATTATTTCTTTTTTAAACCATAAAGCTTTTATTAATGCTTAATAATAACATTTGTACAATCATACTAACATTTGTACCAAGTATCATATAAAAGTATAAGATTGTATAATTGAGTTCAATAGTAGAGTATTTTAATAATAAAACCATTGAAGTGGCTTTGTAATTAACCAATCATTGCATCGATAGTCTATTTAGAAATACTCTGAATATTTGTAGAAAAAATTTATTATTATTTTTTTTATTCTCGAAAAGAAAGGAACAAAAGTAAAACTTTGTAGACCTCAGGGAGAAGCCCATAGAAGAAGGTATAATGATAGGAAAGAAAGGGAATAGAAGGAAGGGAAATAAAAATAAGGAGAGATATTGTTCTTTCACGTTTCTCTATATTTGAAGGTCTATGTTCGAGTAAAGGTGGTATAGGAATCAGAGTATTTAAAAATGATCCATGGTTGCCACATTTTATTGAATTTTTCTGTATTCCCCTGTGATGTAGCCCTGATCTCCCCCATACCTCTGAGTAGATGCATCTCTTCTAGCCATTCTTTAATCATGGGTGCGGCGTTACTTCTCCAGTGCCTCGGTATCACTGTTTTTGCTGCAGTGATTAAGAATCTGGTCAAGGAGTTTTTGTATTTTCTCATGGTGCAATTAGTGATGTTGACAGCAAGCTGCGTCGAAATGAATTTTCGTTTCTGTAATGTGTTTTATGATCTTGATTACATGGTTCCAAAATGGTTTAATCAAGTCACATTCCCACCAGATGTGGTATAAGGTGCCTTCTTCCCAGTTGCAGCGCCAACAATGTCCAGGAACCGTCGAGAACCATTTGTGTAATTTGTTTGGTGTGATTGACCAGTTTGTTAGGATTTTGAATGAAGTTTCTTGTAATCTCACACTGAGTGCGCATTTGTGTGCGAACACACAGGCTTGTAGCCATTGATCTCTTGTAAAGGTTCTTTTTAGGGTTGTTTCCCAGAATATTTTGTGTCTGTTGGGCTCCTGTAAATCATAGGACTGCAACCAGGTGTATGTTAAGGAGATGTTCTTTGTGGTCGTGGTAGCCAAGAAACATGGTTTCGAAGGGCGTTAAGGGTCTAGTGAAATGTTTTTGTCTTTGAGAGTTCATGATGAAATCATGTATTTGTTGATATTCCGTGATGTGTAGGGGTATTTGTCCTACTTCCTTTTGCAAATCTACATGAGACTTGATTTTGTTATTCTTTAAGCAGTGTGCAACTAAGAGTGGTGTGTTTCTGTTGCAAAGAGATCGGATAGAACCATCCATTCCCAATGGGAAGTCAGGGTTATTTGTCAGTGGGGTTAGTGGCCCCAATGAGGATGTGAGTGAGTGTCTCTGAGTAATTGTTTGTAGGTTTTTTAGTGTTGCCCCTATGAGGGGATGTTGTTTCAGTATTTTCGGACATGAGTTCCAGGGTATCCATGGGGTGTGTGACACCGGTATAGGTCCCATGCTATTCTCCAATCCCACTCAATCTTTATTCTCATTGTGGCAAGTCCAATCTATGATTCTAGTTAGATGCGTAGCTAGGTAATAATTTTTAAAATTGGGAAAACCCATATCTCCATTTTGTTTATTCATAGTAAGTAAGTTCAGACTGATTCTTGTTTTTTTGGAGGCCCAAAGAAATTTTCTTAACAAGCTATGTAAGGATTTGAAGAACTTTGAGGGTAGTAGTATAGGTACTGTTTGGAAAAAATATAGTATTCGAGGCAGAATTTACATTTTAATTATAGCTGCCCTGCCAAACCAAGATTTTTTTCCATGTCCACTTCTCTAGATCTTTGGTAATGTTTTGTAAGAGTGGTTGAAAATTGGCTTTGTACATTGAGTCTAATTTCGGAGTTAATTGTATCCCCAAGTATGTGAGGGATGTTGTTTCCCATTTGAATTTGCAATTGTTTTTTGCATTATTTAGTGTGGTTTCCCATAGTGTCAAGTTCAAAGCTTCGGATTTATTCTAATTAATTTTGAAATTTGATATAAAGCTATATTGGGAGAATACGTTACATAAGTTGGGCATGGTGATATGTGGTTGGGATATAAAAAACAGTAAATCGTCCGTGTATGCTGCGCATTTATATATTTTGTCATTGACATTGAAACCATGAATGTCAGGTAGTTTATTTATAGTGTGCGGATTAGTTGTTCCAGGGTGAGAATGAATAGCAGGGGTGATAATGGGCATCCCTGTCTAGTCCCATTTTGAATTCTTATGTAGCGGGGCCCACCCCTCTCACCCTTTCTTCTTCTCGGCTTGCTGTCTTGTCTAGGGGAACCTGGGAGGAGTGATGAGATCCATCACGGCCCATGTCCTCTTCTGGATAGAGGTGAAGGCCCGAATGTATTTTTACCATCGGGTCGTGTGTATAACCCAGGGTCAAGTCCTTCCTTGATATGACCCCCCCCCCCCTTTGCTCCCAGTAACCGGAGTTCCACACCACTGAAAAGGTCCAACACTTATTTATTCCTTAGCAGCAAATAAATCGTCACTCAGCACAGACAGGTTGTGACCAAAGAACAGTTCAGTATTGGTGGGGAGTAGGTCAAGGCACAATCATTAATCAATCTAAACCATTGAGATATTACCAATGGTTATAATGCACAGTGGCTGTGAATGTACTTCTTTCCTTTTCGGAGTCTCTACCAGCAACTATAATGAACATGAAACAGGAGTTACCTTCTTGTGGCTGCGGCCCCTTTCAGAGGGAAGACATCCTTCCGAGAGAGTTACCGGAGGACCCGCCATCACCGGCAATGCTGCACCGGGCTGTTCGGAAGGGTTACACTCCCCGGCCTCCTCATCTCAGATTCGGGCACCCAACACCTTAGGGCCCCTCGGACTCCTCCACCCTCGCGGAACCCAGTCCAAGGTACTGGGTCCCAGGCCTCCTCAGTAGTACCTCACCCCAGGGCTAAAGGTGCCTGGGATGGACTCCATCACCCACTCCGGCCAGGTCAAGGGCACCTGGGCCCGGAACTCCAGAACGCCAGCACCCAGGCTGAAGGTGCCTGGGCGCGGCCGCGTCCCCCGACTCTGAACCCCGTGTTCAGGGCATCCGCCCCTTTTATCTCCTCTCCCTTTGCATCACAGCAGGTTCCCCGCCCTGCCGTACAAGCGCCAGGAAAGGACAAAAGAGATGCAGTCTTGTGGTGAGGGTTCAACTCCGGCCCGGGGCAACAGCGCCTCCTGCAGGCCGCAGGGAACCTCACACCACCAGAGTCCTCCGAGAACCATAAAATGGTCCCAGATTCCCTAACAATCAGTGCATCTGGGTTACACTACCACCCAGATGCCTCCCCTAAATTCAAATACCCGCTACACTTACTTTGTCAGGTAGTGCACCATTTATATTGATCTGGGCTGTCGGGTTGTGGTATAAGGCCCATATCCAAGTTAGCATATGTGTTTTTAGACCTATATGGGAGCATGTGGCAAATAGGAAGTCCCACGACACTCGGTCGAAGGCCTTCTCTGCATCAGTTGATAATAGCATGCCTTCGTGTTTATCTATGTGTGTTTTATGTATGAGGTTCATAGCTTTTATCACATTATCTTTGGCTTCCCTGCCAGGCATGAATCCCACCTGTTCTGGTCCTATTAGTTGATTCAGTAAAGGTCTTAGTCGGTTTGCTAGTATTTTTGCATGCAATTTCAAGTCAAGGTTAAGTAGGGATATTATTTCTCTGTTCATAGCTACTGTATATATGTTCTCCAGGTCATTTTCTAATTTTGGCCGCTGGGTGACTGTGATGTACACTCCTGATTGCAAGCTCTTTTGAATAATTTTTTTTGTTACTTTGTTGCTGCTTTCATTTACACATTATTATGCTTCACTAGCTCTCATCTTGTACTAGAGGTGTTTGGCTGTTTGTATCTTTTTCCCCACTGATGGCCTGCCTTTTTTCTTTCTGCAAGTTTTGTTATATCCTCTATGTTAGAGTTTGGGTTACAGGTTACGGTTAGAGCCCATTCACACAGGGGCGTCTTTGGATCCGACTCCAAATCGCCCCAGGTCGCCCCTAGTCGCCTCAGGTCGCGCTGGCTGAAGAAATCAATGTAAGTTAATGGAGCCGTCCTTATGCACACTACTGCAGTCGCTCCGACTTCAAAAAAGGTCCCTGTACTACTTCAATCCGACTCCTAGGCGACCTGTACCCATTCATTTCAATGGGAGTCGCCTCTCACTGTCTTAATAGGAGCAACTCTCCAGGAAGAAAACATACATTTCTCCTGCAAAACTCTCCCTCCCACAGAGCTGATTCTTGTTTGATTGGCCACTGGAATGTCTCCTGTCCTGCAGGCAACTTGGAGTTGCCTTGTAAACAGCTCCAGGTCGAGCTGTTATTCATTCTCAAGTGGTGTCTGAGTTGCCTCATAAAATCGTGCTGGAAGTCGTGTTGCCCCTGTGTGAATGGGCTCTGAATGTTAGGGTTTAGGTATTTACAGAAGATTATGCTTAAGTATTCGGGTTAAGGTGTATAAAAAAATTCACAAACCTGGTCAATTCAAACAGTGTATGATGTAAAATGAGCAGAGGTTACTTGCAGTAAAAACTGCATTTTAAAATGATCAGCAAATAAAAAAAAAAGTTAAATGCAATTCTTGATTTTTCCTATAAAAAAGCTCATCCTGCCTACTGGAACCTTCTTAACCACTTCAGCCCCGGAAGATTTTACCCCCTTCCTGACCAGAGCACTTTTTACAATTTGGCACTGCATCGCTTTAACTGACAATTGCGCAATCATTCAACGCTGTACCCAAACTAAATGTGCGTCCTTTTTCCCGCACAAATAGAGTTCTCTTTTGGTGGTACTTGATCACCTCTGCGGTTTTTATTCTTTGCGCTATAAACAAAAATAGCAACAATTTTGAAAAAAAAATATATATATTTTTTACTTTTTGTATAATAAATATCCCCCAATTTAAAAAAAAAAAAAGTTCTTCATCAGTTTAGGCCGATATATATTCTTCTACATATTTTTGGTAAAAAAAATAGCAATAAGCGTTTATTGATTGGTTTGCGCAAGAGTTATAGTGTCTACAAACTATGGGAAAGATTTATGGCATTTTTATGGAATTTTTATTATTATTATTTTTTTTTTTTACTAGTAATGGTGATGATCTGCGATTTTTAGCAGTAATGGGACATTGCGACGGACAGATTGGAGACTTTTGACACTTTTTTGGGACCATTTTCACTTATACAGCGATCAGTGCTATAAAAATGCACTGATTACTGTGTAAATGTCACTGGCAGGGAAGGGGTTAACACTAGAGGGCGATCAAGGGGTTATTTGTGTGTTCCCTCAGTGTGTTCTAACTGTGGGGGAATAGGATGGACTAGTAGAGGAGACATATAGTTTTTCCTACTTAGTAGGAACAAACTATATGGCTCCTCTTTCCTGACAGCACAGGGATTTGTGTGTTTACACACACACACCCCTGTGCAGGCACTCGTGCATGCAATCGTGCGTGTCCAGCGGCGATCGTATCCGCTGGCCATGCACATCGGGTCCCCCGCCATGCAGCAGGCGCGTGCACGCCACCGGAGGGCGGTGGTCGATAAAGTAATGGATGTACCCATACGGGATTTCGCCCAGGGGAGCCATTCTGTCGCAGTATATCTGTGTGAGCCGGTTAAATAGGAAGTAAACCCTAATGGGTTTTACTTTCTCCTTTTTCCCCTGCAAAGTAAAAGCATAATGAGCTAGTATGCATGGCATACTAGCCCATTATGTGGCACTTACCTACAAACGAAGCCCACGTTGTCCCCACTAGTGGCTGCATCCATCTTCTCCCTTCTTCCTTCCAGGGCCGCGGACTCCGGCTCTGTTACTGGCCAGAGTCGCGTAACGTCAATACCATGCATGCGCGCAGGAGCCACGACACTTGCTAGTGAAGAAACTACATGGAGGGCCGTTTCTTCACAGCGCATGCGCCATTGACATCATCGGCGCAGTGTACAGCAAATATCTCCTAAACAGCGCACGTTTAGGAGATATTTACAGTACCTATAGTTAAACCTATAATAAGGTAGGTAAGAAACACTGATTTACCTGGAATGTTAATAAGGCAATTTTGAATCTTTTATGATGTAAGTGCATTACTTTTAATAAACCAATTACCTTAAGGTGTTTTTACACTATTGGAGGCTCTGTCTCAATTTCTATCGCCAAAGGTGGGGAGCGTCTTAATTAATCTGGATGGAAATTGGCGTGCAGAAGGGGCTCTTCAATAACATCTAACAAGGTGATATTTTCCAGACACAAGATTAAATGGCAACAGCATCTGGTGAGCTTTATTCTTAAGGGAGTGGAATTGGCACACATCACTTTGATGAAGGATTTTGGTGGATCAACGAGATTTTATTTCACTATCCTTTTATCACTTTAAGTTGGACTGTATTACCATATTGATTTGTGTATGTTGGAGCATATATATATATTTTGGATATGCCATATGGACATTTTTCATTATGTATGGGTGTTTTATGTTGATAATTTCACCATGCTAATATTTAGGAAATTTGTAGATTAATTTAGTGTGCTACTGTGGAATCATTTGTCTCTCTTTTTTCCATTGACATTTGTTTCACCTCATTTGCATGTTTATTAAATATTAAGTGGCAGCACAAACAGGTGTTTTTCATTAGTGCAGTGCACACACATACCAGAGTAAATCTTGTCTGTCTTTAAATGCAATGAATGTTGTCATGCAATGTACCATACACTATATAAATGTAGTACAAGTGAAATCCTTAGTGTGGTGACCTTTTTATTACTTAACACTACCTAATAAAAAAGTGCTACACATCTGATTTTACATTTAACTTCCCTGGCGGTATGATTATTTCAGATTTTAGGTGCTGAAAGCGGTACCATTATTTTGCATTGAAAATTTGGCATTTTATATTGTAGGCCTGTAATTCTTACTAGGGATGAGCTTCGAGTTCGAGTCGAACTCATGTTCGACTCGAACATTGCCTGTTCGCCCGTTCGCCGAACAGCGAACAAATTGGGGTGTTCGCGGCAAATTCGAAAAGTCTATGGGAGAAATCTAAAGTGCTAATTATAAAGGCTTATATGCAAGTTATTGTCCTAAAAAGTGTTTGGGGACCGGGGTCCTGCCCCAGGGGACATGTATCAATGCAAAAAGAAGTTTTAAAAACGGCCGTTTTTTCGGGAGCAGTGATTTTAATAATGCTTAAAGTGAAACAATAAAAGTGAAATATTCCTTTAAATTTCGTACATGGGGGGTGTGTATGATATGCATGTAAAGTGGCGCATGTTTCCCGTGTTTAGAACTGTCCCTGCAAAAAATGTCATTTTTGAAGGAAAAAAAGTAATTTAAAACTCACTCGCGGCTAATAATGAATTGTCGGATATATTGGAAAAAATCCGCGATAACCTTAAAATAAAATAGTGAATTAACTTTTCAAAAATGACTAAAATTAATTATGATAGTCAATATGATAAACAATTGTATGGGTGCTGCTATAGTGAAAATATTAGCTGGAATAACCGCTACATAAAATGTGCAAAAATTGGAAATAACACTGCGCTACCCTTTAAATAAGCAAACAAAGTGCTAATTGGAACATGTGGGTTCTCACACACAGATAACACCAATAGGAAAATCCCGTGTAATTATCATTAAACATATAATGCTAATGGTAACAAAAAAATACTAATAAAAAATATTAATAAAAAATATATATATAAAAAGTGCAAAGTTCCAAATGAGGTTGATTCAGCCGAACAATCTCATCTGCTATAGAGTCTATACATGTATTACGCAGTGAAGGAAGTTCCCCATCAGGTCCGCCCCCTCAGTATGTCGGACCCCGCCTACGTCATTGGCCTGAGCGGGAAACTTCCTTCACTGTGTAAATTTAAATTACACAGTGAAGGAAGTTCCCCGCTCAGGCCAATGATGTAGGCGGGTCCGACATACCGAGGGGGCGGACCTGATGTGGAACTTCTCTCACTTTGGTAATACATGTATAGACCCGCCCCTTGTCATGTTCCGCATCTGGTCCGCTGAGCGGACCTGATGGGGAACTTTAGAAGGGGCGGGTCTATACATTTAAAATACTGAGGAGGAAGTTCCCCATCAGGTCCGCCAGGCAAAACCAGTGACGGACAGCGCTGGACATCGGATCGCCGCGGGACACTGGATTTCACCGCTGGAATGTTTTTTTTTTTTTTTAATAAAGGACTTTTTCAAGGTGTTTGTGTGTTTTTTTTTTACATTTTTTTACGCTTTCTTCGTGAAATGGTAGGGGTACAATGTACCCCTTACCAATTCACATGGGGGGGCGGGATCTGGGGGTCCCCTTTGTTAAAGGGGTCTTCCAGATTTCGATAAGCCCCCCGCCCGCAGACCCCCACAACCACCGGGCAAGGGTTGTGGAGATGAGGCCCTTGTCCCCATCAACATGGGGACATCCTCCCCATGTTGAGGGCATGTGGCCTGGTACGGTTCAGGAGGGAGGGGGGCCGCTCTCGTCCCCCCCTTTTCCCCTGCGGCCGGCAAGGTTGCGTGATCGGATAAGGGTCTGGTATGGATTTTTAGGGGGACTCCACGCCATTTTTTTTTTAATTTGGGGTGGAGTTCCCCTTAAAATCCATGCCAGATCTGAAGGGCCTGGTATGGATATTTATTTTTTTGCGGCGGGGATCCCCTTAATATCCATTCCAGACCTGAAGGGCCTGGTAATTGAATTCTGGGGGACCCCCACGCTTTTTTTTTTTTATCAATGACTTTTGTATGTATTGATAAAAGCCGACAATTCATTAATAGCCGCGAGTGAGTTTTAAATGACTTTTTTTCCTTCAAAAATGACACTTTGTGCAGGGACAGTTCTAAGCACGGGAAACATGCGCCACTTTACATGCATATCATACACACCCCCCAGGTACGAAATTTAAAGGAATATTTCACTTTTATTTTTTAATTTTAAGCATTATTAAAATCACTGCTCCCAAAAAAACGGCCGTTTTTAAAACTTCTTTTTGCATTGATACACGTCCCCTGGGGCAGGACCCGGGTCCCCAAACACTTTTTAGGACAATAACTTGCATATAAGCCTTTATAATTAGCACTTTAGATTTTGAATGTTCGAGTCCATTGTATTTAATAGGGTTCTAAAGTTCACACGAACATTTTGTCTGTTCGCAGGTTCTGGTGCGATCCGAACAGGGGGGTGTTCGGCTCATCCCTGATTCTTACGAATAACTCACTTAAATCTGTCCAAACAGGAGTCTAGTAGACATCATAAGTATGATAAAGTTTGAAACACGAAATCATAAATTATAATATAATAAATAACTATAAAATAATTATAACAAATAATAATATAATAATATGTAGCAGGGGTCCTAAATTTAGGGATTGCTATGCTAAATTTAGGGGTGATTCGAGTGGTAGTTGACTCGAATCTTTCAATTTGCTGGACTCTGCCCTGCTGCTGTTTTACCTGGTGTGCAGTTCCCCTAAGAAGTATGGGTGGCACTGTCACTTGTACTCAGGGTTGAACAACTGGTGATGGAGCAGCGATTTGGTGTCCTCTCTCGGCAGCCTTGTAGTGGGTGTGGTCTGCCTGATGTGCATGCCGGGAGAGGGTAAAAAAGGGGCAGACACCATTGGAGAGAGAGCAATTCCCAGGGCCCATGCCCGGAGGGAGAACCTACGGTCCAAGTTCAAGTGCATGGCTCTCCAGGCTATGGGACCACGTGCGCTTCAGTCCCAGGCACCTTTAGTCCTGGGACTGCGACTTCAGCCCTGGGCCCAGCACCTTTAGCTGGAGCCCACTTCGGGAGGAGGAATCCCAGGGTGCCGCCTTGCGAGGGGACCCGTTTCTAGAAGAGGAGGCTGGGGGAGGACCATTCCGAAGGACTGGTGAGAGATCACAGTGAAGGAAGGGGCCCAGTAATTCTCTGGAGGGATGTCATCCATCCGAAAACAGGGATCTAAACAACAGAACCATTAGGAGGTTTGGGACACTATAGATTCTGTGGCAGAGGATCTCCTGAACGCATCCATTAGGGAATCGAATAGACTGTTCGTGTTACACGCCGGCTGCTAGTGCCTTTGGGTGACTATCCAGGTGAGCTATACCCACTCGGGATCGAGTGGCGAAGAAACAAGAGTGCCTGAATTGATCTGTCTTCCTAACACCTTTCTCTTCTCCTCAACTTTGTGGATGTTCATGCATAAAGAAAGAATAAACTCTATGTTGGAGTTGACACTGGTGTGGACCTTGGAGTTACTTGGGGTCTAGAGACTTTGTCGTTACATTCTAGGGACGGAAACCAACTTTAAGGGGAACCCTGCTGTAAGACCCGTAAGTGAAAACAAGTGTGTTTAACCTCTGCAAACCAGGGGGCACAGGCATGGTGGGGACTGTGTGCCTTTTTCTCCTGTGAGTGAGCCAAGGACAGTGGAGAAAGAGGGCCTGTTGCTACAAATATTAAAAGTGTTTTTCAGTGTTTGATGACAAATTTCCCCACAAATCACTATCGCTCAATTCTGCAAGTGATTCTTATTTATTATCGCTGTTTTCTAGCTGGTCTAAAACCACTTTTGATGTAAAGGGACACTTTTTGATTGCTATGGACAATCTCCAGTTTCCGGGCAGAAAGAAAAGTATTTATAATGTAAAAGTGCATGCAGGGCACGGGACAGACCACTAGGGACAAAGGGGGTGTGTAATTATTTGATACAGGCATACCCCACTTTTAAGTACACAATGGGTTTTATTTACTAAAGCTGGAAAGCGCAAAATCTGTCTCACTTCTGCATAAAAACCAATGAGCTTCCAGGTTTTATTACCAGGCTTAATTGAACAAGCTGGGGTTAGAAGCTCATTGGTTTCTATGCAGAAGTGAGCCTGATTTTGGGCTTTCCAGCTTTAGTAAATAAAACCTATTGTGTACTTAAAAGTGGGGTATGCCTGTACAGTACTGTAATCTGTAAAATTACAGTGTACTGTATGTGTTTTGTGTCTTTTACTTTTTGAATTTGGCGCCAAACTCCGTCCCTGCGTGTCGCAATGCTCGCAGGGAAAGGAGCTCGGCACTGTGAATCGAGCGAGACACGGCGGCTCGCAGATCACAGCGGGGAGACATTGCAGGATCCAGGGGACAAGGTAAGTAACCTCTACATGGATCCTGCGATGCAATCCCGAGTGTGGCTCGGGGTCACCGCTTTTGGTACTGAAAATTCATCCGGAGCCACACTCTGGAATACCGCCAGGCAGGTTAAAGCGGAGTTCCACCCTGAAATATTTTTTTTATCAGACTCCTGGAAACCTATAAAAAAACATTTGGAGGAAAAAAAAAAGTTTACTTACCAGAATCGCCCTGTTGCTATGTGTCCTCCTAATCTGCCACTTCCTGGTCCGTGGCGCTCCTAGGTCACTTCCTCCCTCGTCTGTGCTCCTGGGAAGTGATGACACATCATTTCCCAGGAGTCTGTGGGCAGTACTGTGATCAAAAATTGCGTTATTTCCTGACAGGTAATGACGCGATTTAGGGCGGATCACATTGCCAAGATGTGTTTATCTATGTTGCCACCTTCCTCCGTCGCCGCCCGTTGTTATGGCAACTTTACAAACAATCGGCGCTACGGCCGCCGGTGAATTGCGCATTCGCCAGATCGAGAGGTGCATGCTGGTTACTCAGCATGCACCTCTCCAAAGCTTATCCAGGAAGAATTATCGATTGGGCTTCAGATGCCCACAATCATGATGGCAACGGCCACAACAGGAGGGTCACAATGGTGAGTGTGAAATTTATATTTTAACAGCATCCAAAACGAACCTTGTCTACTTTGTTTTTTAATTAATATTTAATACACCCTATTCCTGTATCCTTCTTAAAGTGGTTGTAAACCTTTACATATACCTAGTGAAGTGACTAGCTTCAGGTAATATACAGAGATGAATCAAATAATGCTACATAGGTTGTGCCTATTTATCTGCAACCATTTCTTCTGTAGATCGTTCTAAAGCACACAGATCAAATGATTTTTCTCAGCTCTAGCCACAGGGGTGGGGATCTGATGTCATACACTGCAGAGAATATAGTACAAAGTTCTCTGATATCTGACAGCTGGTTGAGGAAAAAGGGACACCTCCCCCTCTACACAGGCTTTTAGGCTCATAGAAAAATACACAGAGCTAAGGCTATGAGTCACCTGCTGTGTGCTGGAGGGGTGGGCCATCTCCCAGGAGGCTGTTATGTTGGGAAAAACTGTCACAAGTGACTCATGCAGATAGCAGAGAGAGGAGCCACACTCAGTGTTTTGGATTCAGGTTTGTGTGGGATATGCTTTATTCATGTCTGAGGTTTTACAACTAATTTAAGTTCTTAAGTTGCATGTGGCTGATTTTATTATAAAAATTGTATTATAACATGTCAGATATATGTAATTATATGTAGAAATATGGAGAAGGGACTCCACATGTAATATTATCTGGATTTTTTCGTATATTTTTTTTTAAATATATTGTAACAACAGATCATTGTGTTAAATAAAAAAATAAAACAATTGTGATGTACACAATTATGCACTTTGAATGATGATATATGTCAATAATACTACTTTAACGGTAATACATTCCTTTTTTCTTGTATTCTACAGTATAGCTGTGACACAGTTAAATGTACATAGGGAAATAGAGTACGCAAGTAAAATGGAATCTGTGACAGGAGTCACTTTGGGTCGCGGGTTTGTGCGGCTCAGCTTGCCCTGAAGAGTTCTGGAGGTTCCTTGTCCAGCTTCCCCGACGCCTCTTATGTGTAGATCACCCTGTGTCTCTAATATGTGCACAGGGTGAATGAGAACTCCACTATGATCTGTGCTAGTCAGATTCAATGCTGTATACATTGTATATATTGTGTGCCATGCTGTTGGACTATTTGCTGTGATGGTTTGGGGTGGGACTGTATTCTATTGTCTATTGTGTCTGATGCCTCAATTATTATGGGATGTGTAGTGTCTTGCTGTGAGGAAAGAGGGAGGGGGGGATTTCTCCAACCCCTCTGCTGATAAGACTGTTTACTGACAATCGTCATTGGACAGTTTAACCCGCCCTGTTTCCCAGGGGTGGGGGGAGTGTTTTGAAGAGAAATCTGTGAACATGTGCTTGCAATAAACTCATTCCTGTTTTACCCTCAAGACAGAGCTTTGTCTCGTTTGTGGGGGGAGAATTATTCGTATGGGGTCTTATTCGACTGGTTGGAGTGTCTGGTAGCTGCCTTGTGTTCGGGAATGGAATATCTTAAACGGCTTTAACCCCTTTCATACTTGGGGTGCCGTTACAGAATCTTTATCCAATAAATTCAAATGAATACAAAATGTTCTTAAAAATTCACTATAAAAAAGGTGACATACAATAGACAAATTTGCAGCATAAAGAAAGATGGCCTCCTAGATGACTAGATAAATCAGCTCACTCCCTCTTAGCAACCATCCCGTCTCCAGTGTGGGGGATTTAGTAGTGAAAGGTGCTCCCTTCCAAATGTTCTGGTCCTGTAGCTACCCTAACAGGCAAAATTCAGGAAAGAAATGATATGTGCAAGACCTTCATAGATGGCAATGCCAAATCTTCATTTTGGTTTTCAACCCCAATGTGTCTCAATCTGAATTCACAGGCCTGGTATAAAATTATTACAATTATGGGGTTCTGGAACAATGTTTTTCTTACTTTCGCATACAAATATAAGATGCTTTTACTGTTGCACTGGTGGATTTAAAATAGATATTTCAGTGTATTGTCTGATGTTCCACCTTAAATATCAAGATTTGCACAAAAAAGAACCAGTGTCAGATTAGTCCTGAAGGTACCAGGCTTCCCTTACTGGAAAGATGATAGTTCATAGCTGTAGCTTATAAACTTGCCTAGGACTGTCCATTTTCTTTGTGCTTACATAAAATGGTTTACTCTATGCACATATTAATACTATTGTTGCCTAATAAAGAACTATCAGCTATCAGACTTTACTAATGGGAAAAACACCACAAATTGAGTAGAAATGTTCCCACGTCTCTCCAGGTATGTCAAATACCTGCTACTCATGCAACCAGCTGTGGTTCCCCTGGCTCATACATCCTGTAGTGCCATACGACATGACACCATCTGCCTGGAGTTTCCATGTTTTCCCTGTGTCTGTGTGGGTTTCCTCCGGGTACTCAGGTTTCCTCCCACACTCCAAAGACATGCTGGTAGGTTAATTAGATCTTGTCCAAAATTGGCCCAGTATATATGTGTACGAATGTGTGTCCCAAGTGCGTTGAGATCCTACGGGGTAAATGAACGCACTAGCCAGGCAGACACTGGCTGCAAAAAGCGCCTTCAGGCGATTCAGTTCGCATTTGTAGCGTTATACAAGTTACTCATTCATTCATTCATACGATCCGGCAAGGGATTTATGGCAGTTGGATTTATGGCAGTTGGAGCAGGGAGCACCAAATCAGTGGCAATTTAGGACAACAGTAAGCATATGTTATCTTCTTGAATAGCCTAGGCTTCTTTTGCAAGTGACCCAATGGTGAGAGAGTCACTTTTTTAGTATATGTTTGAAACATATGTAAAATTTAGAAGGAATTAGGTGCCATTCCCCTATGACCATTCTCATCTTTACATTTATGTTTCTAAGCTTTTTTCAAATTGAGTGTGTCATAGTATAGTTACAAAAACATATATACAGTATGCATTTCCTATGGTTTACATAATTGCAGATATCATCATAGGCACCAATAGATAATAATAACAGAATGTATGTATTGCAAGAAGTAATATCAAACTATAAGGTATTTTAATCTGTAAAAGAGGGTTTACTGTAGGCACATTTGGCACTAAACTTTGACAGGGTGGGAAAGAAAGGGTGTTGGGAAAAGGATAAAGGGAGTGGGAGAAAGGGGGAATGCGCGAGAGAGGGGGAATGAGAGGAATGAGAGGGGTGTATAAAAGAGGGCGCAGGGAGGTTGGGTTTTCCCTTAGAGGCTTTCCCAACTGGATTGTTCACCATTGTGTGAGTAGGAGGTTATAAGATACATGTATTATCAGTAGATATATTCAACAAAAGCCAAAGGGCCCTTTGGGTATTAAGTGTAGAAATTTTGAGAAAGTCTTTGGATCATTGTGATTCTTAGATAATACAGGCTATCCACATGTTTTGGACCTTCTCCATATTGTCTCTATCTATGGATATAGATAGATGCAAGACAATTCATGCATAGTCTTGTTTCATAATTCTAATCAGCCTGCCAATTAATCGTTGCTGACAGCATTTTAAGCACATACTAATTAACAATGAGTGTTACAAAATGCAGATAAAACACATATAACATACGACTTATGTGAATTTTGTAGCAAAAAATAAATAAATAAATAAATATAATTTTTTTTTGTTACCTTCATAAATGCATGCAAAAATGCACCACCAATGTATTAAAAATATTCATTATTTTTAACACAAGATTCAACTTTAGAGTTCTTCATTCGGTAACAAAGATATACTAATTACAATCAACATTTCTAATTGGGCGATCAAGCCTTCCTAGGAAGGCTTTTCTGAGGAAGAATACCATGACAGGATGGTAAATATAGTGAATGGTGCTCCATATTTCTGCTTCTACATTTTAAAGAAGACTACCATCTCTTGGCAGATTACGTTGACATGACATGCTCTAATGCCTCGTCTTTTATGTATTCATGATTAATCATCGTAAATTCACCATCTTAAGGATAGTACAGGCAGTTAAGGATACACTGAAAATTAGGATTAGAGACTTCAGTGAACCGATGACTGAATTTACCAACAGATGCACAGATTCACATAAATAATGACAGTAACCCAGACAACAATGGCTGCTGTCACTGACTCTCCAATGCAACAACTTTAGCTGATAAACATAACTCAATCTATAAATTTCCAGTAGGATCAAATATATAACTATTTAAAGAAACATGCATTTTTTTTAGTACATTTGTATGTTCACTTTAGCATAATCCCTGGGCCAAAGACTGATTGCACAGTGATGGATATATATTTCTTTTACATTTTAAACAGAAAACATAAGGTAATGATGCATATTTAAATTGTAGTCAATATTTATGTTGACCTATTTATTTTTAAAAATACATATGACCTGACCTACATGTAAAACATGTTGTCAAATTAAAGGATTGTGATGTATGGATTTAATGCAGTATACATGAATATACTTTAAGGATATTTGTGGAAGAATATTTAATATAATATACACTAAGGCTAAATAAAACGTACAGTAGTTGTTTTTACAACTACTGTACCTCCTGCTGAGATTTATTAAAATAATTATTTGCTTCAAGAATATATTTGTTGTATATAAACTAGATAGATTAAGTACCATGAAATGTAATTATTTTTTAATGTTTATACCTAAGTAATATAATATAAATAAATAAATAAATATATATATATATATATATATATATATATTTTTTTTTTTTTTTTTACTATTTATATATGTTTTTTAATTAGAGATTTAGTACATGTGCATTTATTACACAAGATTTTCTGAGATGGGTTTTTAAAACACCACCACACACCATACATGGTTTACACAACCATTAAGTTGTTAATTAAGAGTAAGCAGATTGTACATGGCAGAAGGAAAGGGTAGAACGGGGATTAGCCATCACACTGACTCAAATCAAATCAAAAAATCAGCTTAAGCTTTTAAGTACTTTGGATATACTTCCCCCCCCCCCCCCCCCGAAAAGCAGATACTGTAAGATTAGGTAGGAAGCTCAAATGTCAAACTGCTGATAGGATATAAAAAATATATATATGTTAAGCCTGCTTTCAAATAAAACAAATGCAGAAGGGCCATGTAAATGATGGCTTGGGCAGAGTGTATCTTTTTATAGTTTACGGTATCTATAAAACAGACCAAGTGTGAATTTAACCAGAATTTTTATACAGAATGGATTTACTGTATGATAAACACTGTACTTGGGGCCTGTTTAACATACTGTAGGTCTGTGCACAACATGTTTAGCTGGATGAAACTCATCAGACTGGGAGAAGAAGAGTGAAATATGATTATGTGCCTCCCTGTTTTTCCACTTGGATCCTAGTACTAAAGACATTGGTCATAACAATTTTGCCTCCCTAAGTCCATTATAAGTCTGTCATACCACCCGTGGATGCGGCAGGATTCTCTCTCCATTCATATATTGTGCTATATGCAGTGTACACTATAAAAAAACTTTTCTCAACAGAGGAGGGAACTGGGGCCTGTTCACTGCAGCTTCACATAAGACTTGGATCTATTAACTTCCTATTGTTGGAAGTTCAGCAGACGGTATAGGACGGGGCATCCCTACACAGAATATTTCTACAGGATCCAGCTGCCTGCACATCATGGAGCATATTTCATCGTAGGCAAGTTAGGTCAAAAAAGCTAACAAAAGACTCCTATGCATTTGTGCATCCAATTCAGCTCCAGGCCTTTGTATTTTTTGCTAGAAAATTAGTTAGAACTCCCAAACATTATATATATATATTTTTTTAAAACAGAAGCACTTGAAAATAAACTGGTGGGTGTTGCAATTTTTTATGTCCCGTGGTATTTGTGCAGCGATTTTTGAAAAACACTTTTGTTGGAAAAAAAAAAAAAATGTAACCTCTCTGGCGGTATTCCCGAGTGTGGCTCGGGGTTAAATTTCAGCACCATTAGCAGTAACCCCGAGCCACACTCGGAATTGCATCTCAGGATCCTGGTGCAGGTTACTTATCTTGTCACCAGGATCCTGCGATGTCCCCCCGCTGTGTCTGCGGGCTGTGTCCTCCGCCCTATGCCTCTGTGTGCCGGGCTCTGTTCCCTGCGAGCGGCGCGGAGCATGGGGGCAAATTCAAAAAGTTCAAAATTCAGAACACATACAGTGCACTGTAATCGTACAGATTACTCTACTGTATCAAATCATTTCACATCCTTTTTGTCCCTAGTGTTTTGTTCAGTGCCCTGCATGCAGTTTTTTATTATATATACTGTTCTTTCTGCCTGGAAACTTCAGATTGTCCATGGCAACCAAAAAGTGTCCCTTTACGTTAGAAAACAGCGATAGTAAATTAGAACACTTGCAGAATTGAGCAATAGTGAATCGTGGGGAAATTCATTTTATTATTATTATATTAGTATTTTTTATAATTATTTATTTATTATATTATAATTTATGATTTCGTGTTTCAAACTTTATCATACCCGGGATGTCTACTAGACTCTTGTCTGGACAGATTTAAGTGTGTCATTACTAAGAATTACAGGCCTAAAATATAAAACGCCAAATTTCTATGCAAAACAATGCACCGCTTTGAGACGCAAAAATCTGACATAATCATACCGCCAGGGTGGCTACTGCAAAAAAACACAATACATAGCCCATTTTTTTGGGAAAATATAAAGGATGATGTTATACCGAGTAAATACAGTAAATACCAAACATGTCACGCTTTAAAATTGCACATGCAAACGTAATCTTTACTATCCATAGGCGACACTTTAAAATCCTTTACATGTTACCACTTTAGATTTACACAGGTCTAATACTGGAAATACTGCCCATGATCTGGTGTTTACGGTAATACCTCACATGTGTGGGACAATCGCTGTTTGCGTGCGTGACCGATGCACAAGTTCACCTTTGTGCACTAACACAGGAGGACAGGGGCACATTTATTTTATTTTCCATTCTTTTTTTTTTTTTTTTACACTGTTGCTTTCATTTATTTATTTTTGATCTCTTTAATTGCTGTCACAAGAAATGTAAACATCCCTTGTGACAGCAATAGGCACTTGACAGGCACTCTTTATGGAGGGATCTGGGGTCAATAAGACCCCGAATCCCTCCCACTCAAAACAGCAAGATCTGTGTTTTTGAATACTTTAAAGAAATGCTCTGTTGACATTTGGGTAAACCGGAAGTGATGTCATGTCATAATTTCCGGTTACCATCACGAACAGCTGATTTCTGCTTTGATTGACTGTCCAGCCAGCCGGCGGACATGCCACCTGGTTGCTTGGGTCTCCCAGTGGGACGAGGCGAGAGGGGGGGTATGGGTCTCCTGAGGGGCGGGAGGGACGTCCTCTCCCACTGCTTGTAATAACAATCAAGTGGCTAGTTAGCCACTCCGATTGCTTTTACAAGAGAGCCGACCGCCAGCTCTAAAAAACGGTACAAGGATGATGCCTGCGTCTTGTTAGGGATCCAGAATTTAGGAGAGTCTAACAGTTTTGGGTGGGAGGAGCCTCCAAACCCTGATTGCACAGACTTTGGCAGTTAAAGGAGTTAGCCAGTTTGTCTGTAATTCCATGAAAGAAAGAGGAATCATTCGCACCTGGCAGTGAGAGAGTGAGCTGAACACACCTGAATGAGCAGAGTGAACTAAGCTTCAGATTGAGCTACAGTTGCTGAGTGTAAAAGCCTCCTCTTTGGAACCCCTAGAGCAGACAGGAAACCCCAAATCTCCAGTGTAGGACTAATATGGTGGCAGTGTGCCATTATATTGTTTTGTGCCACTGAACCAGATTATGGACTGTTGTGTGTCCTTTGAAGTAAACTATTTTGTTTTTGGACGTTCAAATAAAGATTGTCACTTTTAATTACAAATGTCTGGAAGTGATCCTGGGCTACCATTTAACAATATATATTATACTGTGTGTATATATGTAGTATATACATATATATATATATATATATATATATATATATATATATATATAGTGGGTACGGAAAGTATTCAGACCCCTTAAATTTTTCACTCTTTGTTATATTACAGCCATTTGCTAAAATCATTTAAGTTCATTTTTTTTCCTCATTAATGTACACAGCACCCCATATTGACAGAAAAACACAGAATTGTTGACATTTTTGCAGATTTATTCAAAAAGAAAAACTGAAATATCACATGGTCCTAAGTATTCAGACACTTTGCTCAGTGATTAGTAGAAGCACCCTTTTGATCTAATACAGCCATGAGTCTTTTTGGGAAAGATGCAACAAGTTTTTCACACCTGGATTTGGGGATCCTCTGCCATTCCTCCTTGCAGATCCTCTCCAGTTCTGTCAGGTTGGATGGTAAACGTTGGTGGACTGCCATTTTTAGGTCTCTCCAGAGATGCTCAATTGGGTTTAAGGCAGGGCTCTGGCTGGGCCATTCAAGAACAGTCACAGAGTTGTTGTGAAGCCACTCCATTATTTTAGCTGTGTGCTAAAATCATTGTCAAAGTCATTGTATTGTTGGAAGGTAAACCTTCGGCCCAGTCTGAGGTCCTGAGCACTCTGGAGAAGGTTTTCATCCAGGATATCCCTGTACTTGGCCGCATTCATCTTTCCCTCAATTGCAACCAGTCGTCCTGTCCCTGCAGCTGAAAAACACCCCCACAGCATGATGCTGCCACCACCATGCTTCACTGTTGGGACTGTATTGGACAGGTGATGAGCAATGCCTGGTTTTCTCCACACCTACTGCTTAGAATTAAGGCCAAAAAGTTCTATCTTGGTCTCATCAGACCAGAGAATCTTATTTCTCACCATCTTGGAGTCCTTCAGGTGCTTTTTAGCAAACTCCGTGCAGGCTTTCATGTGTCTGGCACTGAGGAGAGGATTCTGTTGGGCCACTCTGCCATAAAGCCCCGACTGGTGGAGGGCTGCAGTGATGGTTGACTTTCTTTAACTTTCTCCCATCTCCCGACTGCATCTCTGGAGCTCAGCCACAGTGATCTTTGGGTTCTTCTTTACCTCTCTCACCAAGGCTCTTCTCCCCCGATAGCTCAGTTTGGCCGGACGGCCAGCTCTAGGAAGGGTTCTGGTCGTCCCAAACGTCTTCCATTTAAGGATTATGGAGGCCACTGTGCTCTTAGGAACCTTAAGTGCAGCAGAAATTTTTTTGTAACCTTGGCCAGATCTGTGCATTGCCACAATTATGTCTCTGAGCTCTTCAGGCAGTTCCTTTGACCTCATGATTCTCATTTGCTCTGACATGCACTGTGAGGTGTAAGGTCTTATATAGACAGGTGTGTGGCTTTCCTAATCAAGTCCAATCAGTATAATCAAACACAGCTGGACTCAAATGAAGGTGTAGAACCATCTCAAGGATGATGAGAAGAAATGGACAGCACCCAAGTTAAATAAATGAGTGTCACAGCAAAGGGTCTAAATACTTAGGACCATGTGATATTTCAGTTTTTCTTTTTTAATAAATCTGCAAAAATGTCAACAATTCTGTGTTTTTCTGTCAATATGGGGTGCTGTGTGTACATTAATGAGGAAAAAATGAACTTAAATGATTTTAGCAAATGGCTGCAATATAACAGAGAGTGAAAAATTTAAGGGGGTCTGAATACTTTCCGTACCCACTGTATATACAGTAGCTCCCAAAAGTGAGTACACCCTTCACATTTTTGTAAATATTTTATTATAACTTTTCATGTGACAACACTGATGAAATGACACTTTGCTACAATGTAAAGTAGTGAGTGTACAGCATGTATAACAGTTTAAATTTGCTGTCCCCTCAAAATAACTCAACACATACCCATTAAAGGAGTTGTAAAGGCAGAAGGTTTTTTATCTTAATGCATACTATACATTAAGACAGGGCCGATCCACTCTATACGTGGACTACGCAAGCTGCGTAGGGCCCCGAGTAATACTCGGGGCCCCGCCGCCGCTAGAGGTCCGCGGCCGGCGGACATAATGTCTCCGCCGGCCGCCATTTTGCCGAAGACCTGGATGAGAAGGGAGAGACCCCCCCCCTCTCCTCTGTCATCTCTCTCCTGCCTGCCTTCACTCTGGGACACAGCAAATGGCAATCTGCTACATGTGGCAGGTGAAGTGGCAAGTGACAATCCTCAATGTGTGGCAAGTGACAAAACGCAATGTGTGACGTTGTGGCAAGTGACAATCCGTAACGTGTGGCAAGTGACAACCCGCAATGTGTGGCAGGTGGCGTCGTAGCAAGTGACAATCCGCTACATGTGGCAGGTTAAGTGGCAAGTGACAATCTGCATTGTGTGGCAGGTAGCGTTGTGGCAAGTGACAATCCGCAACATGTGGCAAGTGACAACCCGCAATGTGTGGCAGGTGGCGTAGCGGCAAGTGACAATCTGCAACATGTGGCAAGTGACAATCCACATCTGGTGGCAAGTATCACGCTCAGGCTCCCACTGATTCTGCATTGTGGTGAGTTGAACTATTTTATATATTATATAACAATGTAATAATAGAAATGATGCACTTCACTAATTTTGTTTTGCGATACGGCACTGCGTCGACTTAACTGACAATTGTGCAGTCGTGCGACGTTGTACCCAAACAAAATTTACGTCCTTTTTTCCCCACAAATAGAGCTTTCTGTTGGTGGTATTTCTATATCAGTTTAGGCCAATATGTATTCTTCTACATATGTTTGGTAAAAAAAAAAAACGCAATAAGTGTATATTGATTAGTTTGCACAAAGGTTATAGCGTTTACAAAATAGGGGATAGACTTATGGCATTTTTATTAATATTTTTTTTTTTACTAGTAATGGCGGCGATCTGCGATTTTCAGTGAGACTATGACATTGCGGTGAACAGATCGAACACTTTTGACACATTTTTGGGACCAGTGACATTTATACACCGATTTGTGCTATAAAAATGCACTGATTACTGTGTAAATGTCACTGGCAGGAAAGGGGTTAAATGTGTTCCCTGGGAGGTGTTTCTAACTGGGGGGATGGGACTGACTGAAGGAGGAGAGAGATCTCTGTTCCTAATCACTAGGAACAGCAGATCTGTCTCTCCTCCCCTGTCAGAATGGGGATCTGTCTGTTTACATTGACAGATCCCTGTTCTGGCTCTCTGTGGAGCGATCACGGGTGGCCGGCTGACATCGCGGCCACACACAGGTCCTTTTATACTCCTATATACATGTATGGAGCCATGAGAGGTCCTCTTTATTTTCGTATATACATGTATAGAGCCAGGACAAGTCCTCTTTATACTTATATATATATATATATATGCACGTATAGTGCCATGACCGTTATAGACCTATACATGAATAAAGCCATAACAGGTCCTCTTTATTTTCCTACATACATGTATAGAGCCATGACAGGTCCTCTTTATACTCCTATACATTAATAGAGCCATGACAGGTCCTCTTTATTCAGCTACATGCATGTATAGAGCCATGACAGATCCTCTTAAGTTATCATGATATAAAATTATATCCTTTTGGTGGGCGTAATTTTTTTTTTGGGGGGGGCAGCATTTAATTCTTGGTACCAGGCATCACAATGTCTTAGGCCGGCACTGGGGGGGGACACCTGAGATGTAAGGAGGCACTCCACTGGCTGGGGACACCTGAGATGTAAGGAGGCACTCCGCTGGCTGGGGACACCTGAGATGTAAGGAAGCACTCCGCTGGCTGGGGACACCTGAGATGTAAGGAGGCACTCCGCTGGCTGGGGACACCTGAGATGTAAGGAAGCACTCCGCTGGCTGGGGACACCTGAGATGTAAGGAAGCACTCCGCTGGCTGGGGACACCTGAGATGTAAGGAAGCACTTCGCTGGCTGGGGACACCTGAGATGTAAGGAAGCACTCCGCTGGCTGGGGACACCTGAGATGTAAGGAGGCACTCCGCTGGGGACACCTGAGATGTAAGGAGGCACTCCGCTGGGGACACCTGAGATGTAAGGAGGCACTCTGCTGGGGACTGCTGAGATCTAAGGAGGCACTCCGCTGGGGACAGCTGAGATGTAAGGAGGCACTCTGCTGGGGACTGCTGAGATGTAAGGAGGCACTCCGCTGGGGACTGCTGAGATGTAAGGAAGCACTCCGCTGGTTGGGGACAGTGACATCAGGGCTCCCACTGATTCTGCATTATGGTGAGTTGAATGATTTCCTTTTATATTACAATGAAATAATGCGCTTTAATCACCCTGACACCATAACAACCATGGTGCCGGGATGATTGAATTGCTAACACCAGGTGTTTGGAGAATCTTGATCTGCTGATTGTTAAACTTTCTGGAATACTCATATTTCTATTGCGGTGTAGGATCTGGGCCTGCTGTCCCTCCATCCCTCTTTTTTCTCTCTCTCTCTCTTCCTTTGTTTCTCCCTCCATCCCTCGTTCATCTCAGACTCTAACCACACCCCTTTGAGTCACGCCCCTTTAAGCCACGTTCAATATTACGCTTAAACAACACCCATTGTTCACGGGTCAGGTAGAGGGCCCCTCTGCAGAATTTTGCTTAGGGCCCCAGGGAGGTCAGGATCAGCACTGCATTAAGATAAAAAATCTTCTGTGAGTGGCAACCTCCCCAGCACCCGCTAATCACTTACCTGAGCCCCTTCTCTATGCAGCATTGTCCACGAGTGGATTTAGAGAAAGTGGCTACTTTTAAACAACAATTTAGTCTAGGCCAAAGGGTTAGAAAATATAAACCATTTATTTTTAAGTATCAAACAGGGAACAGTTTAAACATGCATATTTGATTAAATATACAGACGAATAAAATATAGCTTCATGTACTATTTTACCGATGGACTCCTAAAATAGGGAGTCAATCCGGAAGGTGTTACAATCAAACAATTAAAACAAACAGGACTAACAGTACCATCACCAACACCAACAATGAGGGGAAAGCACAGATGGTCCGGACGCCGGCAATTAAGTTCAAAATGGAGCTGTATGTATGCTGTTTCTTAGGCTACAAACGACAAGATAACATTATATTTTAGCTACACGCATCTAGTTCATATTTAATGAACGGGCCTTTGGTTCGAACTACCCTGGTACTCATTTTTTCCTCTCTTTTGTGATTGTCCACGAGTGTCTTAGCTGTCCCAGACACTCCTCCTGATTGGCTGAGACAAAGAAGGGGCGCCATTGTCTCTCACGGCTGTAAATCAAAATCAGTAAGCCAATCAGGGGAGAGAGGGGGCAGGACCGGGTCAGGGCTCTGTGTCTGAATGCATACACAGAGCTCTGACTTGGCTTGGATGCCCCATGTAGCAAGCTGCTGGCTGAGGGGGCACCCACCAGAAGGAGGGGCCAGGAGAGCAGAATAGGGACCCGAGAAGAGGAGAATCCAGGCTGCTCTGTGCAAATCCAACTGCACAGAGGCAGTAGGCATAACATGCTTGTTATTTAAAAATGTTATAAAAAAAATGAGCCTTTACAGTGTGTACAACTTGTAAAAAAATGTAAATTTGCTGTCCCCTCAAAATAACTCAACACACAGCCATTAATGTCTAAACTGCTGGCAACAAATGGGAGCACACCCCTAAGTAAAAATGTCCAAATTGAGCCCAATTAGCCATTTTCCCTCCCCAGGTTCATGTGACTCGTTAGTGTTACAAGGTCTCAGGTGTGACTGGGAAACAGGTGTGTTAAATTTGATGTTATCGCTCTCACTCTCTCATACTGGTCATTGGAAGTTCAACATGGCATCTCATGGCAAGGAACTCCCTGAGAAAAAAGAATTGCTGCTCAACATAAAGATGTCCTAGACTATAAGAAGATTGCCAAGACCCTGAAACTGAGCTGCAGCACGGTGGCCAAGACCATACAGCGGTTTAACAGGACAGGTTCCACTCAGAACAGAGCCTCGCCATGGTCGACCAAAGAAGTTGAGTATATTTGATCAGCTTCATATCCAGAGGTTGTCTTTGGGAAATAGGCGTATGAGTGCTGCCCGCAATGCTGCAGAGGTTGAAGGGGGGTGAATCAGCATGTCACTGCTCAGACCATACACCGCACACTGCATCAAATCTGGTCTGCATGGCTGTCGTCCCAGAAGGAAGCCTCTTCTAAAGATGATGCACAAGAAAGCCCGCAAACAGTTTGCTGAAGACAAGCAGACTAAGGACATGGATTACTGGAACCATGTCCTGTGGTCTGATGAGACCAAGATAAACGTATTTGATTTCGATGGTGTCAACCAGGTGAGGAGTACAAAGACAAGTGTGTCTTGCCTACACTCAAGCATGGTGGTGGGAGTGTCATGGTCTGGGGCTGCATGAGTGCTGCCGTCACTGGGAAGCTACAGTTCATTGAGGGAACCATGAATGCCAACATGTACTGTGACATACTGAAGCAGAGCATAATCCCCTCCCTTCAGAGACTGGGCCCCAGGGCAGTATTCCAACATGATAATGACCCCAAACACACCTCCAAGGTGACCACTGCCTTGTTAATCACTTAAGCCCAGGACCATTTTGCTGGTCAAAGACCAGGCCCCTTTTTGCGATTCGGCACTGCGTCCCTTTAACTGACAATTGCGCGGTCGTGTGATGTGGCTCCCAAACAAAATTGACGTCCTTTTTTTCCCACAAATAGAGCTTTCTTTTGGTGGTATTTGATCACCTCTGCGGTTTTTATTTTTTGCGCTCTAAACAAAAATAGAGCGACAATTTTGAAAAAAATTCAATATTTTTAACTTTTTGCTATAAAAAATAACCCAAAAAAATATATAATTATTTTTTTCCTCAGTTTAGGCCGATACGTTATCTTCTACATATTTTTGGTTAAAAAAAATCGCAATAAGCATTTATTGATCGGTTTGCGCAAAAGTTATAGCGTCTACAAAATAGGGGATAGTTTTATGGCATTTTTATAAATATTTTTTTTTTACTGGTAATGGCTGCGATCAGCGATTTTTATCATGACTGCGACATTATGGCGGACACATCGGACACTTTTGACACATTTTTGGGGTAATTTTTACAGCGATCAGTGCTATAAAAATGCACTGTTTACTGTGAAAATAACACTGGCAGTGAAGGGGTTAACCACTAGGTGGTGCTGTAGGTGTTAAGTGTGCCCTAGGGAGTGATTCTTACTGTAGGGGGGATGGGCTGTGTGTGACACAACAGTGATCACCGCTTCTGATTACAGGAAGCTGTGTTCACTGTTCTGTCACTAGGAAGACTGGGGACATACTTAATTACATCAGCATTTCCTCCTTCTTCCTCACCGTGACACGATCACCGGTATGCCCGCGGACATCGAGTCCGCGGGACCCGCAGTCGGAATCACGGAGCTCGCGGTGGGTGTGCCGCACGCGCATCCACAATGCCGCTTCTTAAAGGGGACGTATATATACGTCCTTTTTCCTACCTGTGCCATTCTGCCGACGTATATCTGCGTGCGGCGGTCGGCATGTGGTTAAGGAACTGAGGGTAAAGATGATGGATTGGTCAAGCATGTTTCCAAACCTAAACCCTATTGATCATCTGTGGGGCATCCTCAAACGGTAGGTGGAGGATCGCGAAGTCTAAAATCCACCAGCTCAGTGATGTCGTCGTAAAGGAGTGGAAGATGACTCCAGTGGCAACCTGTGAAGCTCTGGTGATCTCCATGCCCAAGAGGGTTAAGGCAGTGCTGGAAAATAATGGTGGCCACACAAAATATTCATACTTTGGGCCCAGTTAGGACATTTTCACTTAGGGGTGTACTCACTTTTGTTGCCAGCGGTTGAAACATTATTGGCTGTGTGTTGAGTTATTTTGAGGGGACAAAAAATTTACACTGTTATACAAGCTGTACACTCACTACTTTACATTGTAGCAAAGTGTCATTTCTTCAGTGTTTTTACATGAAAAGATATACTGTATATACTCGAGTATAAGCCAAGTTTTTCAGCCCTTTTTTAGGGCTGAAAATAGTCCCCTCGGCTTATACTCGAGTCAGTGTACCTGAAGGACTGCAGGCGTCCATTTTTCAAAAGTCGCGGCTTCCTCCTGGTTCCCTTCCCTGATAGGCGTTTGACACTGTGTTCTGCTACCGCCTATCACAGAGGTCCTCTCATCCTCGCACTTTCCCAGCAGACACTGTGTTCAGTGTTCTGCCTATCACGGACGTCCTCTTGTCCGAGGATGAAAGAAGGTCCGTGATTGGCGGAACACTGAACACAGTGTCTGCTGGGAAACTGAGTCTGAGGATAAGAGGACCTCCGTGATAGGCGATATCGGAACACAGTGTCAAACGCCTATCACGGAACGGAAGGGGACCAGGAGGAAGCCACGACTTTTGAAAAATGGATGCCCGCAGCCTGTTAAGAATACAGGTACACTGACTCGGGCACAGTGAGGCTGCAATGGGCACAGTGAGAATGGGCCCAGTAAGGCTACAATGGGCACAGTAGGAATGGGCACAGTAAGGCTGCAATGGGCACAGTAAGGCTGCAATGGGCACAGTGAGAATGCACACAGTAATGCTGCAATGGGCACAGTATGGCTACAATGGGCACAGTGAGAATGGGCACAGTAAGGCTGCAATGGGCACAGTAAGGCTGCAATGGGCACAGTAAGAATGGGCACAGTAAGGCTGAAATTGGCACAGTGAGGTTGCAATGGGCACAATGAGGTTGCAATGGGCACAGTGAGGTTGCAAATGGGCACAGTGAGGTTGCAATGGGCACAGTGAGGTTGCAAATGGGCAGAGTGAGGCGTGCAAATGGGCACAGTGAAGCTGCAAATGGGCATTGTTGACCCTCTTTTCCGCTAACAGTAGCTGCTGCATTCTCACCCTAGGCTTATACTCGAGTCAATAAGTTTTCCCAGTTTTTTGTGGTAAAGTTAGGGCCTCAGCTTATACTCAGGTTGGCTTATACTCGAGTATATACGGTATTAAAATATTTACAAAAATGTGAGGGGTGTACTCCCTTTTGTTAGATACTATATATATATATATATATATATATATATATATATATATATATATATATAGACATATAAAGCCTATGCAGTGTAAAGGAACTAGAGGTAAAGTGAAAGGGCTAAAGAGGAGTGATGACATTTCCCCTCGGCTTATACTCGAGTCAGTGTACCTGAAGGACTGCAGGCGTCCATTTTTCAAAAGTCGCGGCTTCCTCCTGGTTCCCTTCCCTGATAGGCGTTTGACACTGTGTTCTGCTACCGCCTATCACAGAGGTCCTCTCATCCTCGCACTTTCCCAGCAGACACTGTGTTCAGTGTTCTGCCTATCACGGACGTCCTCTTGTCTGAGGATGAAAGAAGGTCCGTGATTGGCGGAACACTGAACACAGTGTCTGCTGGGAAACTGAGTCTGAGGATAAGAGGACCTCCGTGATAGGCGATATCGGAACACAGTGTCAAACGCCTATCACGGAACGGAAGGGGACCAGGAGGAAGCCACGACTTTTGAAAAATGGATGCCCGCAGCCTGTTAAGAATACAGGTACACTGACTCGGGCACAGTGAGGCTGCAATGGGCACAGTGAGAATGGGCCCAGTAAGGCTACAATGGGCACAGTAGGAATGGGCACAGTAAGGCTGCAATGGGCACAGTAAGGCTGCAATGGGCACAGTGAGAATGCACACAGTAATGCTGCAATGGGCACAGTATGGCTACAATGGGCACAGTGAGAATGGGCACAGTAAGGCTGCAATGGGCACAGTAAGGCTGCAATGGGCACAGTAAGAATGGGCACAGTAAGGCTGAAATGGGCACAGTGAGGTTGCAATGGGCACAATGAGGTTGCAATGGGCACAGTGAGGTTGCAAATGGGCACAGTGAGGTTGCAATGGGCACAGTGAGGTTGCAAATGGGCAGAGTGAGGCGTGCAAATGGGCACAGCGAAGCTGCAAATGGGCATTGTTGACCCTCTTTTCCACTAACAGTAGCTGCTGCATTCTCACCCTAGGCTTATACTCGAGTCAATAAGTTTTCCCAGTTTTTGTGGTAAAATTAGGGCCTCAGCTTATACTCAGGTTGGCTTATACTCGAGTATATACGGTATTAAAATATTTACAAAAATGTGAGGGGTGTACTCCCTTTTGTTAGATACTATATATATATATATATATATATATATATATATATATATATATATACATATAAAGCCTATGCAGTGTAAAGGAACTAGAGGTAAAGTGAAAGGGCTAAAGAGGAGTGATGAAATTTCCCCCGACACTGATATCAAAATTGTCACACGAAGCAATGTAGCCACCACACAATCTGCAGAATAAAGATGACTAGGTGTATTTTCAAACTCAGAGATGCCATAACCTTTGCTTCCAAAATCTTCTAGTCATAAATTAAGAGTGGTTGACATCTCCTATATAGCAGAGCAGTCAAAGAAGACACGGGCATTTGGCACTAGTTATTGGCTCAGTTCCTAATGGTGCTATTTAAGGTGAAGGCTTCTAACTCAGGTGTCAAGCATCATCAATTTTAAAACATTAGCAACTTAATGTACATATTTAAATGAGTCACTCAAAGATCTTTCATCTTAGAATTTGCGCCAATTAAATCTCTGGCCTATTTTTTTCCCAAATTTTAAGTGGGAATTAATGACATTGACTAAGAAATTAAAGTTATTTTAAAATCTGTAAACAAAACACTCTCATAACTGTATGTAATAAACGTATTACTAAGGTCAAGATAAGCAATATTTATTATCTTAACGCTTACAGAATTACTTTCTTTTTTATTGAAAAATGCCTTCAAAGACATTTTAAATATGCTGTGGTATTCAGACTGCCTAGTTTTAGATTCTATTTTTTGCTACAGAAAATAGAATATGATTTACAGATATACTTATGAATCTCAGATATCTCTTCCATGTTGCTGACTTGGTATCTAACACATTACATTTGGCAAAGCTCCAGATGCAGTTAACCTACAGCCAACAAACAGTCCATCATACTTCATACTGCAAAGTCGTGGGTGCATTAGAATAAGATCAGCTTTACTGGTGTAACATGTAATCGTTTTTTGTACATTTCATAGCCATTAAAAAAGAGCAAAAGGAGAAGTTTTGTTTACTAATTATACTTGCCTACAGACCCCTGCTGAGAGTATCGTCTGCGCTGATTCTATACCAGTTTAGTGGAAGATTTCCCACTCATGTTACCGCCCCTTACTTATATTGATGCTGTCTGACAGGTAAGCATAATTTTAACGGGGAATCCAAACACATCTCATTGAAGACTACATTCATAGTTTGCATGGAGTTTGGTTAGAACAGTAAAGAAACATTGGTCCTAGATTGTGTTTTCTAACCACACTAGCTCTTGCTGCTGTCTATTTTATTCAAAGCATGTATATCTTAGCTGGTGTTTTAAGTTCAGATTGAGGTGCTGACTACTTAAAAGAGAACCAGCCACAACTGAATTTGAGCATTAATATTATTATAAACATGCAGGCTTTCTAATTAAAGTGGTTATAGACCTCTGACATGAAATATGGACAAACAATACCCATATAGAGTGTGAATCTGTCTCAACCCAGAGCAATAAGTGTAATTTCTGTCTATCAACTTGTGCCTCTGCTATCTGCATGAGTCTATTCTGACAGGGTTTTCCTGATACCAAGAGTTTAGGAAAGAGAGCTCCAGCATACAACCTGTGATTAACAGCCTCAGCTCTGTTCCTACAGCTGTGCAAAGGGAGGTGTCCCTTCCCTCCAATCAGCTCTCAGAGCTCCCCTCACTGAGATCTGCAGAGTGTAACTTCAGATCCCTGCCCCCTGCTTTGTGAAAGCTCAGCGAAACTGTAAAAAAAATGCACTTTAAACAGCTGTATAGAAGAGAGGGCTGCAGAGAAAAAACTTAAACAGGGGGATTTGTTTTTATTTAATCTCTATGTATTAACTGAGGCTAGTCACTGCACTGGATATATGTAAGGGTTTATAACCACTTTATCTGTTTTAACCCCCCTCTCCATTTAGCTTTATTTATTTTGTCTGAGCCTGACAATTACGTAGGAGTTTCAGGGTGGTCAAAGTTAAAGTGCAGAACATCCCTGCTATACATGCACATTTCCGTATCCTTTATCCATTTAAAGACACTGCAAGTACAGAAAAATACCCGTTGGTGTGCCAAAAAAAACACCACTTATTTCCTAATTCATTTTTTCCTTTAAGAAAACAGAGCATTTTTGTGAGTAGTGAGTGAGTTGCTCAAAGCACTGCCCTGTTGTCTTTTGCCAAACTATTCAAACCTTGCCCCCATCCTATTCCCTACAACAAAACAAATGACCTATAGCAGAGGTCTCCAAACTTTTCATACCAAGGGCCAGTTTATTATCCTTCAGACTTTAGGAGGGCCGGATTGTGGCCAGTGAGGGTAGAATATGTCCTGGGACCAGCATCAGAGAGAATAAATATGGCCTTAAGGTTTGTGGTCAGTAGGAGGAGTAGTAGTGCCCCTATTAGTAATAAGAATAGTATCCCATCATTGGTATCAGTGGAAGAAATAGCGCCCCCTTGTTGGTGTCAGTGGGAGGAATAGTGTCTCAAATCAATGGAAGGAATAGTGCCCCAAAGGAACAGATAAAGGCTAGCAAAGGGCCGATAAAGGCTAGCAAAGGGCCACATCTGGCCATCGGGCCACAGTTTGGACACCCCAGACCTATAGTCTTAGGATAAAAATTGGAGTACTAATTAAGCTCTTCAGATAAAACAGGAAGGGTGCACATATAACAGTAATCAGGCTGTTTCTTCTCCCTGAAAAGCAGTCAGAAAAAACAGCCAGATTAGTAAGTAAAAGCAGCACACATTACACTTGTTAGGCACACAGTTAGCCCCTCGATTGCCTATAGATGTTACCTCCTTCCCTGCCAGTGTCATTAGTACAGTGTACTGTGTTCAGTATTATCACTGATCGCTGTATTAGTCTCACTAGTAGTGTCAGTCAGTCAGTTAGTGACACTCCCAGTCAGTGTCTGTTAGCACCAGATTACTCACCACACTATTACAGTCTCATAATAAGTCGCTGATCACAGCCATTACAGTATAGTGTCTAATGCTGCGTAAATTCTAGTATACATACTATAGTTTGTAAATGCTATAACTTTCACACAAACAAAATAATATACACTTACAGTTTTCTTTAAAAACCAAAAACATGTAGCAGAATGCATTTTGGCCTAAATTTATGAATAAATAAATACCCCAGTGGTGAACAAAAACCACCAAAAGAACGTTTTTTTGTGTGAAAAAAATTATACAAATTTCAAATGCGTACAGTGTTGCATGACTGCACAATTGTCAGTTAAAGTAGCACAGTGCTGAATAGCAAAAAATGGTCGGTCAAACAGTGGCCAAGCGGTCAATGTTGAAGCAGTAGAAATGAGGAATTTCCTCCCCCCAGCAAATGTTACTAGCTAAGAATGTCAAGAACTTTAAAAAACGTTTATTTTTTTGGTGTTCCTCAGCAAGCAAAATATGCAATGCTGTGAGAATTGTTAGAAAATAAAAATCACACATATGCACATCTAAGTTGAACTGGATGGACCTGTTTCTTTTTGCAACCATATTCACTAAATATCTATGTAACCTGAAGTTTGATGCCAATTGATGCCCGTTTATGATGAAAGGTAGTTTATATGCTAACAACTGTTAGTCTACAGGTACACTTTTACTCTCTAATTGTTTCAGCAATGTTGAATAGACATGTGCCTTTGTTTTCGTCCGAATGCATTTTTGTACGAATTTCAGGTATTTTCGTTATCGTTTTAACAAACGAAAATGAAAGCGCAGAATCCGAAAACCGAAAGATCCGACATAAACAAATGCTTTATTTTCGTTTTCGTTGCAACAACAGTTCGATATAGATAGGAGATTCGACATGAGGCTGACAATAACAATCTGTGTCCATCGAACCTGTGGTCGAATGTGCCTAACCTTAACTCTATTAGTCCAAGATTTTTCTACATAGAGAGAAACGATTTGACATAGAGAGAAAAGATTCAACATTATAGAGAGAAAAGATTAGACATTGAGAGAAAAGATCGCTGCTGGAATTGGGTGGGGGAAGTAAAATAAAAATAATGATGATGATGAATGTTATTGGCTGATTGTAACCATAGAGAAGGAGCAATAAAATAGCTAGAACTAACTTGACAATTCAACGTGAACCACGAAGATTCGACAAAGCATCGAAAAACATACAAACATCAAATCTGTCATTGAAGGCTTATGGTGTCTGTCGAAAGTTCTAAGAAGATTTGACGGAGCGGATAAACTGTACGACGCTGCAATCGTACATTTCCGGTCAAATGCATCCGCCCATAGGCTATAGAAAAATTCTAATGTTGGTAGACTAGTAATAATAATTAAAAAATATAATTATTACTAGTCATACAACATTAGAATTCTACTATAGCTAGCTTGTAGGTGTACAGTTTCGCTGCTCAGTCGAATCTTCTTTGAACATTCGACAGACACCATAAGCCTTCAATGACAGATTCAACCTTAATTAATTCAGATTTTCGGACAAATGCAATTTCTAACGAAAAACAAAATAAATAAAAACTAATTTCGGGAGTAACTACCGTAAATAAATTTATTTTTTACTGACGAAAACGAAATTCTGAAACAAAATATTTCAGTGTGCACATGTCTAATGTTGAATACATATTTCTATGCTGGTTTGTTTCTATAAAGTTGACCATATGCAGGTTGAATTTGTGGTCACAATATGTTCTTTTTACAAATGGTCATTCAAGCTTGTTTTGTTCAGACATATCACATTCATGCAATGGGCTATATCTAACTGTAACTTGTCTAAAACATGCCATTGCGGGTACCTATCAATACAATTATCATTGCATGAAAAGCCAAAATATGCTGTGCAGGTGCCCAACATTAACTCTTAGGCCAGAAGAGTCTCTATTGTGTGCCATTCCATTCTGGCTTTGTTTTGTTTCAAGACTTCAAACTCATGGCTATGTTCCTTGGAGTTAAATCTTCCCATTCACTGCACCCCTGTCCAATAGGCACATGAACTGACCATTGAGGTACTACTATTGGACAGTGGTTGGAGTTTAAAGTTGAGGAAGTTGAAGTAAAGTCTGGATAATAAAGATGAAGCAGGCTCTTAGTTAGAACCTGTAGAAGATGGTAAAACATGTACGTTCATCCCCAGTATTAGAAATAAAAAATGTAATTTTTAGAACCCCCTAAAAATGGGCAAAGCTTATATCAGATGTTATGGCATACCACGCTATCACCAGTTTTAGAAATAAAGAATTGCATTTTGCACATGCTTCCTTAAATTACATGTATTTAATGTGCTTTACACATAAAAGGATTATTTACTAATCCTCTTAGATTTGTGCTATCAAACAACATTACATTGATAAAAAAAAGAAGTTAAAACAAAAAGAAGACACATGTTTATTTAATTAGACATGCCCATTAACAATGCATAGATACATAAAAACTATTTATACCTTACATTAAGAAGAACAAAACAAAACGATGTGTAAGAGTATATATTGCCTTCTACTTTTATCTCGTTAAACAGATGTACCTGATTTCTGGCTAGGCAAATTAAAACGTATCTCACTGATAACAAATGTGGTTACATTAACGTTGCTGCATTTGCAAATGCTTAACAATTTATTGCTATGGTTTATAGAATATGTAAAATTAAAATTGTTTCTCTTTCTACCTAAGATTCATGACCACTTTAATAAAACAATTAACTTATGTAAGGTTTCTGATCTATCTGTGTGTCTATCTGCTTATTTAAAAAAAAAAATGTAATTCAGAGCAGCATCCATACTTAGTTACAGTTTATGTCAGTAAAGCACAGCACTACACAGCACAGCACAGCACTGTCTGTATTAAAATACATTAAAAACTACCTTATGCATCCAATTCTGTAATTTAAAAATACAGATAAGAATTTGGGACGATAAAAAATTTGAATGAGTTTTTATAATCTTCTATATGGCACATGCCTTACATACAGCTAAATCAAAGTAATTATAATGATATAATAACATTAGCCTTGAGTATAAAGAATTTTAAAAGTTAACACAGCCTTTACAAATTGCTACTATTTTGCACAATGGGAGCATGAATGCGAAAAATGGGTTTCTCCTCCCTCATATAACTTCTTTAGTTACTGCATTGCATAGGGAGTTTCATTACTCATTGCACAGGATTCCTCAGAGCGAATCAGATGTCAAATAGCTCCTCTAGATTCTGCCTCTTCTCACAGGAAATCTGTTTTCTAAGGAGTCCTTTTTAAATAAAACTAATCACACATTAGAGTCTTCTGGTCTTTATTAAAAGACTACTATTTAGTAAGGAAAAAAACTATGTTGATTTTACTTGATTTCTCTTTGAATGTATATTTCTAACACATGTCAGCAGAATGTAACTACCTCCATTAGGATTGTTTTAAAGAGCCTAGCCAAGCCTATTACACTATGAGGTCTATTTACACAAAAAAATGTGTAGCAATTCAGCTACTAAACGTTTGTTCTCTTTGAATGGGACAAAAACAAATGAATCATATTAGGCTTATCCCTGTGCTGGTTGAATGTTTTTCATTGATTTGAAATCAAAATAATACTGCATTTGGCTGCTAGATGGTGCTACGTATTATTGGAATTTGCTATGATACATAGCACCATCTAGTGGGCAAATGCAGTATTTTCCATTTTAAATCAATTTTAAAAATAGCCTAAAACATTCTTATTTTTTTTTTGTCTCATTCGCAAAGAACAAACATACACACACTTTCAGTGGGAAAATTGCTATGCACATTTTTTTGTATGAACCCTCCACTACATTTGTATGGCTGACATTTAGAAATTGGTCTCTTTCCCTCTCTCTTTTCCATTCAAAGTGTAATTGTAATCTCTGAAAGAGAAGGTGGCGAACCTCTTGGTGTAGCAATTACAAATTCCCAGCTCTCATGCAACACATTGTCATTTTAATTGTCATCCAGCCCCCCCCCCCAAAAAAAAAAAAAAAATGCCACCATTACTATCTCCTGCCTCCTCTCCTAAATTATTTTGGTGCTCTCCCACTGTAAAGATGCCACACAATCTGCAGAACCAAGCTGCAGAATTTTTATTTTCTGCAGGGTAAATCCTGAGTTGTGACTCACTGATTGAGCCCTATTTTGGTGTTCCGGCACTAAAAAATATACTTCTAATATAATTTCTATTTCAAAATAAAGTCTGCCTCATCTCTCCCTCTTATATTATGACCTAACCACGCTGCTTATATACTGTCCAGCCATTGTACAATATTTGTGACTATCGTCTCTCAGGTAATACAGTTTAACCACTTCAGCCCCCTTAATGACCAGGCCATTTTTTGTGATACGGCACTGTGTCGCTTTAACTGACAATTGTGCGGGCGTGCGACACTGTACCCAAACAAAATGTATGTCCTTTTTTCCCCACAAATAGAGCTTTCTTTTGGTGGTATTTGATCACCTCTGTGGCTTTTAGTTTTTGTGCTTTAAAAAGACTGGCAATTTTGAAAATTTTATTTTTTAACGTTCTGCTATAATACATATCCAAAAAAATATATAAAGAAACAAATGTATTCATCAGTTTAGGCCGATATATATTCTTCTACATATTTTTGTTAAAAAAAATTGCAATATGCGTATATTGATTGGTTTGCACAAAAGTTATTGCGTCTACAAACTATGGGATAGATTTTTTTTAAATAGTTTTTACTGGTAATGGAGGCGATCTGCAATTTTTAGCAGGACTGCGACATTGCGGCGGACAAATCTGACACCAAATGACACTTTTTGGGGACCAATGACATTATTACATTGATCAGTGGTATAAAAATGCACTGGTCAATGTAAAAATTACACTGGCAGGGAAGGGTTTAACACAAGGGGGCGATCAAGGGGTTAAGTGTGTTCCCTGGGTGTGTTCTAATTGTAGGGGGAATGGGCTCTTTGGGACATGACAGAGATCACAGTTCCCGATCACTGGAAACAGAAGATCTCTAACAAATCATCTTGCAGAACAGGGAATCGCCTTGTTTACATAGGCAGTTCCCTGTTCTGCCTCTGTACACCGCGATCGCGGATCGCCGGCGGACATCGAGTCTGCCGGACCCACGGGCACGCTCCCACGTCGCGCCAGCTATCTTCTACGCAAAGACTGACATACACCTACAGCGGTTTGCGCAGGAGAGCCAACCTGCTGCAGTATAATGACGGCAGCTGGTTGGCAAGCGGTTAAAGCAGAGCTCCACCCAAAAGTGGAAGCTCCACTTGTTCAAAACCAGGTACTAGCTCCCACTTCTGGATAAGATCGCCGCACAATGATGCAGCGATCTACAAAATTTCCGGCCCCTCCTCCTTCCCCCCACTGCCTTCTGGGAGACACACAGATCCCAGAAGACAGCGGGACCATTCAGAAAGTGCAGCGCAACTTGCACATGCCCAGTGGGAAACGACGAATCGGCTAGGGGTGCTGATATCGCTGGTTACCTCGACAGGTAAGTGTCCTTATATCAAAACCTTGAAATTTTGTTTAACTACTTCCCGCCCGGTCAATAGGAGTTTGACGTCCAGCAAGATAACAGCCGCCGCGCGCCTGTACGGGCGCGCATCGTGGTGATCGGTGGTGCGGTGTGTCAGTCTGGTATTGGTAAAGAGCCTCCGACAGAGGCTCTTTACCACGTGATAAGCTGTGTTCAATCACGGCTGTTTACGATGTAAACAGGAAGAGCCGTTGACCGGCTCTTCTTCACTCGCATCTGACAGACGCGAGTAGAGGAGAGCCGATTGGCGGCTCTCCTGACAGGGGGGCTGCGTTGATTGTTTATCAGCACAGCCCCCCCACGGATGCCTACACTGGACCACCAAGGAAGCCGCCAGAATCACCAGGGAAGGGGGAAACATGTGGATGGCCAGGTATGTACCCCATGGCCATCCACATAAGAAAAAATATTCACAATATATGCCAATCAGTGCCCACAAATTGGCACTGACTGGCATAATTATGGACAAGATAAAAAAAGTGATGCCCAGCAATGCCACCCATCAGTATCATCAGTGCCACCCATCAGTGTCCATCAGTGCCACCACTCAGTGCCCACCCATGCCCATCAGTGCCCACCTATCAGTGCCCATCAGTGCTGATTTGTGCCACCTATCAGTGCCACCCATAAGTACCCATCAGTGCCACCCATAAGTACCCATCAGTGCCGCGTGTGAGTGCCCATCAGTGCCGCCTATGAGTGCCCATCAGTACTGCCTATGAGTGCCCACCAGTGCCACCTATCAGTGCCCATCGGTGCCGCCTATCAGTGCCCATCAGTGCCGTCTATCAGTGACCATCATCAGTGCCCATCAGTGCCACCTCATCAGTGCCACCTCATTGGTGCCACCTTATCAGTGCCCATCAGTGCAGCCATATCAGTGCCCATCATTGAAGAAGAAAACGTACTTATTTACAAAAAAAATTAACAGAAACAAAGAAAAACTTAATTTTTTTCTAAATTTTCGGTAATTTTTTATTTGTTGAGCAAAAAATAAAAATCGCAGCGGTGATCAAATACCACCAAAAGAAAGCTCTATTTGTGGGAACAAAATGATCAAAAAATTGTTTGGGTACAGTATAGCATGACCGCGTAATTGTCATTCAAATTGCGACAGCGCTGAAAGCTGAAAATTGGCTTTGGCAGGAAGGTGCGTAAGTGCCTGGTATTGAAGTGGTTAACACAGGCTGGAACTCCGCTTTAACTTCTATTTCAAGATAAAATCTACCTTAGCTTTCCCTCTTATTTTGTGACCTAACCAAGCTGCTTACATACTTTCCAGCCACTGTACAACATTTGGGCTATTGTCTATATGATAACATACTCTAAGTTTTATTGAAAGATAAAACCTGCCTTGTCTCTCTCGATTTACTGCCTATTCAAATGTTTGCATACTGTCCTGGCAAAATTCTACCAAACATATATCTCAAGCCTATATTTTGAAAATTATGGAAATAACTGGGGATATAGGGATGAGAGGGGATTCAATGAGTGTGGAATTCTGGTTTTCAGGTGTTTTTGTGCATGCTGTTTTGCCATTTTATTAAACATATATAACAATCCAGTTTTTTGTTATTGCAAAAAAAAAAAAGACAGACACTGCCTGTGCCCATATCTCTGAATGGGCTGTCAGTTTCAGAGCTGTAGAAAGTGTCAATTATAATTACACTGTTCAGCACGCTTCTCACAGCCCACTGAAACTGCAGATCTGTCAGCTCTGGCAGAAGATGGATAGTTTATTCATTCACTGAATGTTGTGAATGAATAACACAGCTGTGTGGAGTTTCACCCACACAGCCACACTCATTTTAAATGTGACAGTGGATTTGGAGAAGAGGAACTCCATCCACTTCCATGGAGGGGGGGTCAAGGGGTAAGGGGGTGTGCTGTGCTGGAACACCTTATGTGTAATACCCTAAATATAGGTGTAAATCGCAATATACTCCTAAAGGTGAACCTATCCTTTAACTGTTGCACCACTGGACATATTTTTTTAACGAGGAAACCTGGCTTTAAGATCTGTGTTGCAGCAACAACTTTGGTAAAAAAGCCTTTTCTTTTCAAGTTGAAATGATTCAGATTGGTGTGTGGCTGCTGTATATGAGCCAAGATAAACGTAGAAGTTAAAAAAAATCAAATACTCATCCAAATTATGTAATTCAAGAATACAGGGTTATGTTATAAAATTTTGCAAATAAATAACCTTTCTTGGAAATTTTAGGTCAAAATATATTCTGCTACATTTCTTTACTGAAAACAACCCAAATTAGGCCCGGTTCACACAGGGGCGACTCGTCAGGCGTCCAACGCTTTTCAATGGAACCGTTCTAAATAGGAGCGACTCGAGTCGCTCCGACTTAGAAAAAGGTTCCTGTACTACTTTTGGGGGCGACCCAAGGCGACCTGCATTGACTTCTATACAGAAGTCTTTATGCAAATCGCCTCGGCGTGCGTCTCAAGTCGTCTTGAGATCGCGCCGCCGAGGTCGCCCCCAGAAGTCGTGCCGCGTCGTGCCGCCCCTGTGTGAATGGGGCCTTAGTGTTTGTTATTTAGTCTGAAAATCGATCAATCCTGATGTACTGACAGTGTATCTCATTTCTTGAGGCCTGAAAACGCCAGGACAATACAAATACCCCCAAATGACCACTTTTTGGAAAGTAGGAAGCCCAAGGTATTTGGCAAGAGGCATGGCGAGTTTAAAAAAAAAATATCCTGCAATTTTTTACATAATATCACAAGTACAGTACAGTGCAGTGCAGCATCATCATATGACTGGTGCAGTGGTTATCAGGGTAACTGAAATTTCTTTAATTTTTTATTACTTTTTTATTTTTTTATTTACATTGACCAGAGCAATACAGTGTTACCACAGTAACACTGTACTACTCTGGTAAAGTGATCAGGATTTTTTTTTTTACACGCTGATTGCTTATAACTGCATTTTACAGTTACAGGCAACCATTTTTTTTCTGAATGAAAGCTACTCATTCAGTATTTACTATTGTGATTAGCTGTGATTGGCTACAGCTAATCACATGGTACAGATGGGCTGTGATTGGCCCTCTCTGTACCATGTGATGACTGGGACCAATCACAGAGCTCATTGCAATAGTACACAATGAAAGGCATGTAACAAAGCCTTTCATTGTGTACAACTGTCATGTGATCTGCTGTGATTGGCCACAGCGATCACATGGTACCGGCAGTGGGTCGGTATAGTGATCTCTCATCGGCCGTGTCTGGAGGACATGGCGGATGATAGATCACGCCGGAGCGCAGAAAGTGGGGTGTGAGCCGCAATATTGGGAGGACATCATATGACGTCCTCCCAGAACAACAGTGCTCCCGCCCAGCCATCATTTTACAATAGGCTGGGCGGGAAAAGGTTAAAAGCAACTCCCAAGCATGTTGTTTAGTTTAGGATTGCTGTTTTTTTTCTATGCTGCGATTGAAGCTAGATTAAAAGGAGCCAATTGACATTGTACAGTATTAAAAATATGTTTTTTCTTTGTTAGCTGCCCCGCTTGGAAGTACCCAGCTCCCTATTCTTTGTTTTCCAATCGTTTTCCTATTAACACAAAATCGGACAGAATTTAATAGTAGGATTTGTGCCCCAAGACTTCAGTGGGAATTACTGCAAATTTCGGGTTTACCATATGACCATGGGCAGATTTCCCTCCTACTGATTGTATTATCTTCATTTCACAAGGAATATCAGGATGATTCAGACTAGGCTATCTGACAGATAAGTTGTTCTGCAAGAAATAAGCAGTCTCCCATATCTTTCTTCCTAGTCTATAATTCTCTCTAGAGTCCTACCCCTACATCCAAGTAATTCCATCACTATACCTGACATTTAAAAAAAAATAAAAAATCATGTTTTAACACAGAACTTTATAAATCCATAAACACAGACATTTTTTACTATATTAAAAACTATATTAAAAACAAGCAGAAAAACTGCAAATATAAACGTATAGGGATACAAAAGACAAATTCCTTGAAATTGAGGACAGGTAGCGGCGACAGTAAGAAAACTACAGCATCTCAGCTGTATTTGGAGTTGTCTCTAGTATGTTGTTTTGATCTTGTAGCATCAAATCAAAGTAAATGGATAACAGAAATTTGGCATAATCTATGTAATCTTCTATACTAATATCTTCTGAACGGCTAAAATTTAATTATGCCTCTTTGTCTTATTTTTTTTTTAAAGGCATTGAATAAATAATGATAATGTGAGAGCTGAAAGGCTATAATGTGCAGCTCTTTTTCTTTTAAATGAAGAATGTCCACACACAATAGGCTTAACGCTTGGAGTATGTATTTACCGTCAGCTGTTATTAAATCTCATTGCATGTTTTATTGTGGCTGTGTGAATGCAATGAATTAATGCACACACACTGTTACGTGAACAATACACTGTTCTGTACACTGGCTCTTTTCAGAAACTAGTGTTAAAGCTAATAATATGCTTCAATTTCTGCTCCAGTCATTTTAGACGAGCTCCCCTGTGCTCTGACATGCTTTATACAATCGAAATTTACAGATGTATAGCAGCAAATCATAGCGTTAACACTTCTGTATATATGTAATATTAAGCCATGTACACACGATCGGATTTCCTATGGATTCTAATCCGATGGATTTTCCCATCGGAAATCCGATGAAGCTGACTTCCATCAGTCTTGCCTACACACCATCAGTCAAAAATCCGACCGCCCCAAAGGTTGTGACGTAAAACACTCCGACAAGCTGAGAAAAATTAAGTTCTATGCTTCTGAGCATGCGTCGACTTGATTCTGAGCATGCGTGGGTTTTTTGTCCGATGGAGTTCCACACAGACGATCGGAATTTGCTATTGTTTTTTTTCCCATCGGATACATTTAAAACATGTTCTATTTTTTCTCACCGATGGAAAAAAGACTGATGGGGCCCATACACGATCGGTTTGTCCGATGAGAAAAGTCCATCGGACTGTTTTCATCGGTAAAACCGATCGTGTGTACACAGCATCAAAGTATAAAACAAGGCAAACTGTTATAAAAGTGTTTTCTTTGATGAGAACACTGCATACAATCCCGGCAAAAGAAGACCTACTTACCAACTATAGAGGTAAAATAGTGTTTATACTGTGGCCATGAAAAAAAGATCACACAGTGCTAGAGTCAATGTCTGCTCTGGAAATACTGCTAACTTATCGTTGATATATTTTTCTTTGCAAGTGACCCTTTCATAGACAAATTTCAAAGTCCTCACTTTCGAATCAAGGCAGCATTTTGTACTGCTTTATCCCTCAGACATCTGAGCTCTTCTGCAACACGGAATAATGTATCTCAAAGCAATAGCATTTAATGGCACAAAAGGCTAACAAAAATACAGACAGAAGACGCTTTTTCACTTCACCCTGATAGCTGCTTGAGAACCTATGTAATAACAGGTCATGCATGGTGTCATGGATATGCATTAATGTCTGTCTGCCATCTTACCTTCCTCCTCATGTGTTCATCTAGAGACCAGACCTCCTTCACCTGGCTTCCTTTATAATCTCCTCCCAGCCTGACTCCACCCCAGGCCCTATCACTGAACACTATATTAACCTGTGCACTGCAAGCCTGCTTGGCTGATCAACGTGTTTGTTAGGCATTGTGTGTTTGGGTTCCTGCCTGCCGTGTGCTACGTCTGTCTCTCTGTTACGTTATTGGCTTGTCCCCGACTATCCCTGTCTGCTCGTGACCCTTGACCTTCGGCTCGTTCTTCGTTATCCTTGTCTGCTTGTGGCCCCTGACCTTCAGCTTGTTATTCGGTTCTCTCTTATCGTGTGCTGCTGCTTCCCCTCTTTCCCCTTATCCTACGGGGCGTGAGCTAGGAAACTCCAGGGGCCGCGACCTGGTCCCAGCCTGCAGCTAACATCCTCACCACTAGAGGCCCTGGAGAAGACCAGCTGGGTCTTAGACTCCGCGCCCTGGGGAATCTTGGCTCTAGCTTCCGTTTTTGGATCCCGGTTGTGCTCCTCTGGTCCCGCTTTCCACAACCACCCAGTTTCCTATCCGCAGAAGCCAGCCATAGGGTTCACTACCTCGCGGTGCACTCCTGTCCCCCTACGGTGTGCATCTGTCACCTGGCCACAGATGACCCTGACAGTTTGATCAGCCATGAACCCGGCTGACATCCCGCTACCCGCGGATGATCCATTGCAGGGCATAGTTTACAGACTTGAAACCCAGGAATCGAATCAGACTCAGGTGATGCGATTCCTCCAGGATCTGGCTTCTCGCTTCGAGCAGCTTCAGGCCTCCTTGGGAACCCTGAATCCACAACCTCAAATACAATTAGCGGCTGCACCTATTGCACCAGTCGCAGCCACACACTTGCTACAACTGCCAGCTCCGTCCCGTTTCTCTGGGGACTCCAAGGCTTGCAGGGGGTTCCTTAGCCAATGCACGATTCATTTTGAGCTCCAGCCCCAAAACTTCCTGTCTGATCGGGCTAAGGTAGCCTATATCATTTCCCTCCTCTCTGGTGAAGCTTTAGCCTGGGCAGCCCCTCTGTGGGAACTGAATGATCCAGTGGTTTCTAGCCTGTCTGGTTTCTTGAAACTTTTTCGGAATATCTTCGAAGAACCGGCTCGTGTCTCTTCAGCGGCCAGCACCCTTTTACGTCTCCGCCAAGAGTCTGCTTCTGTGGGACAGTATGCCCTTCATTTCCGCATACTGTCGGCTGAGTTGAGCTGGAACAATGAGGCCTTAGTCGCAACCTTTTTGCATGGCCTGTCTGATAGAGTGAAGGATGAATTAGCTGGAAGAACCATCCCCACTGATCTGGCCGGCGTTATCTCCTTGTGTAACCAGATCGATATTCGCTTTCAGGAGAGGACCTTAGAAAAGCAACGCCAGCCCTCCTTGGTTCTTAGTCAGCCTGAGCTCCCCTCTCTTCGACCCGTAGAGCATCTCCTACCAGCTGAGGAACCCATGCAGCTGGGTCGGACCAGGCTATCCCCCGAGGAACGTGCTAGGCGCAGAACTCTTGGTCTGTGTCTTTACTGTGGGGGCAAAGGTCATTTTCGTGACACTTGCTCTCTTTGTCCAGAAAAACGTTCGGGTCCACTTCATCTGGAAAGTGGAGTATTGGACCCAGAAATATCACCTTCCCCTTCTCGTCTTCTGCTTTCTGTGTTCCTTCATGTTGGTGCTTCTTCTCATTCGGTCTCAGCATATCTGGATTCCGGAGCCGCTGGTAATTTCATGGACTGGGAAATCGCATCGTCCATGAGACTTACTCTTTTGCCCCTCACCACGCCATTGGTGGTCTTGGCGATTGATGGTACTGTTCTCCCAGGGGTACCTATCCGCTTCCAGACCCTCCCTGTTAAGATGTCGGTAGGGACACTCCACCAGGAGTGGATATCCTTCCTTATCTTACCCAAGGCCTCAACGCCTATAATTTTGGGTCTCCCATGGTTACAGCTCCATTCTCCTCATGTGGACTGGACTACTGGACAGATCCTGGCTTGGGGTCCCTCCTGTTCCTCCTCCTGTCTACCCAAGGTTGCCCCCTGTGAATCTGAGCCGGTCATTCATTCCAGGTTGCATAACCATTTACATTTCTCTGTCCCTAACCACCCTTGGACGCACAGCCAGGCTAGCTTGTCTACAAGTCCTGCAGTCGCTACGTCTTGCGATGCGATTCAGGTAGTCGCTACACCTGACTCAGCTATTCACTCTGCCTCTGTACTAGTTATGCCAGTCCAGCCCATGCCCAGTGAGCCTCTTACTTTTTCTTGTTCGGGACATTCTGCTTGTCCTTCAGCTATTCAGCTTGACTCCGGCGACATGTCACCTTCTAACCAACCTGACTTCAGGGTTCCACTGACATCTGCCCAGTCTGATGGTCCTGTGCAAGATGACCAGTTCCCCTTTAAGGGTCTAGGGGACCCTCCTCAGATTCCTGTTGATCCTCTCATGCCCTTGCTTATTCCTAGAGAGCCTTTGGTCCTCAATAGATCTTCTTGTCATCTCCCTACCTCGTTTTCGGTCTCTGAGGATAATTTTAAGTACGAGGTTAGACAAGTTCTGGATTCTCGGCTCTGCAGAGGCATTCTTCAGTACCTTGTGCATTGGAGAGGTTTTGGTCCTGAGGAGGCGTCTTGGATCGCTGCATCTGATGTCGCTGCACCTCATCTGTTGAGAAGGTTTCATCAGAGATTTCCCTTTAAGCCTGGGTCCAGGCGGGGGAGGGCCCATAAGAGGGAGGGTACTGTCATGGATATGCATTAATGTCTGTCTGCCATCTTACCTTCCTCCTCATGTGTTCATCTAGAGACCAGACCTCCTTCACCTGGCTTCCTTTATAATCTCCTCCCAGCCTGACTCCACCCCAGGCCCTATCACTGAACACTATATTAACCTGTGCACTGCAAGCCTGCTTGGCTGATCAACGTGTTTGTTAGGCATTGTGTGTTTGGGTTCCTGCCTGCCGTGTGCTACGTCTGTCTCTCTGTTACGTTATTGGCTTGTCCCCGACTATCCCTGTCTGCTCGTGACCCTTGACCTTCGGCTCGTTCTTCGTTATCCTTGTCTGCTTGTGGCCCCTGACCTTCAGCTTGTTATTCGGTTCTCTCTTATCGTGTGCTGCTGCTTCCCCTCTTTCCCCTTATCCTACGGGGCGTGAGCTAGGAAACTCCAGGGGCCGCGACCTGGTCCCAGCCTGCAGCTAACATCCTCACCACTAGAGGCCCTGGAGAAGACCAGCTGGGTCTTAGACTCCGCGCCCTGGGGAATCTTGGCTCTAGCTTCCGTTTTTGGATCCCGGTTGTGCTCCTCTGGTCCCGCTTTCCACAACCACCCAGTTTCCTATCCGCAGAAGCCAGCCATAGGGTTCACTACCTCGCGGTGCACTCCTGTCCCCCTACGGTGTGCATCTGTCACCTGGCCACAGATGACCCTGACACATGGTTCATGAAAAAAATAAAAATAAATGACTAGCACTCTTATAACTTTCTATCAGAAGCAAAATCTGAGGCCTCGTACACACGACCGATTTTCTCGTCGTAAACAGTCAAGAAAAGTGGCGCGAGAGTTTTTTTGTCTAGAAAAACGTTCGTGTGTATGGTTTTACGACGAGAAACTTGACGAGAATCTCGACGAGAAAATAGAGAACCTGCTCTCTATTTTCTCGTCAGGATTCCAGATTTCCTCGTCGTGTTTCTCGTCGGCCTGTTTTGTGACGAGAAAATGGTTCGTGTGTATGCTTTTACGACTCTTCCAAAAGCGCGCATGCTCACAAGCAACTATGAGACGGGAGCGCATCTTCTGGTAAAACAAGCCATAATGTCATAATGGAGAGAGCACATTCGTCACGCTCATAAATATTTCATCGTTTAAATGTTCTGCATTGAATTCTTCGTTAGAATGTTACATTAATCAAAACGAGAGACCTTCTTTTGCTGCTGATATTCACACAGAGTTCTGCCTTATTTTTAACCTTTTTCATGCTGCTCTTTATAAGATTTATGTGTATTATATCGTGCAAGTTTTTAGGAATAATTTAAATGGTTAGATTTTTCAAAATGATGTTAATTATAATTTCTCAATGTTTTGATAGCGATCTCCCATTTAATTTTCTAATCTATATTTTTAAAATTTCACACCATGTTTTTGAGCTAATCAGATTTAGTTATTCTTTTGGGGGGGGGTGATATCTGTGCCTTTTATTGTCAGTCAAATGTATCTGCTTACTCCAAAGCTTGTTTTTTTTTATTTAAAAATACACATAGTCAAGTATGAACTTAAACAAAAAACACATTTATTCATGTTTATAAATTAAATAAAGAGAAGGCAGCGCTGGAGAAGCTGCTGCCATTTGTGCATCCCAGGGACCCCAGAGCACACAGCAACCCTGTGTGGACACTAAAATTGGGAGCTTGAGAAGGCCCACATTTCAGAACACAATCTGATGCTGGCCTCCCAGAGGTCAGGAACAGCAGCAGGTGAGATATATGTCCCAAGTGTGTGGTACTACAACAGGCTGCCTTCTGTCCGACCAGTGCGACCACAATGAAGCAAGGCCATCACTTCCTCTTCTTCCTGGCAACCTTCCCTGCAGCCTTTCCTGAAGCCTTTCCTGAAGCCTTTCCTGCAGCCTTTCCTGCAGCCTTCCTTCTTCGTTTAGCTGGAGGCTGGCCCACTGGAGGGGTACTCCTGTCAGGAGGAGGAGGTGGAGGTGTAGCAGAAGGGGGTGGGGCAGAAGAAGAAGGTGGAGGTGTAGCAGAAGGGGGTGGGGCAGAAGGTGGAGGTGTAGCAGAAGAGGGTGGGGCAGAAGGTGGAGGTGTAGCAGAAGGGGGTGGGGCAGAAGGTGGAGGTGTAGCAGAAGGGGGTGGGGCAGAAGGTGGAGGGGTAGCAGAAGGGGGTGGGGCAGAAGGTGGAGGTGTAGCAGAAGGGGGTGGGGCAGAAGGTGGAGGGGTAGCAGAAGGGGGTGGGGCAGAAGAGGAAGGTGGAGGTGGAGGTTGAGGTTGTGTCAGTTGGGCCACCTCACATATGGCGGTATTGGGGGTAATTTGCTCCATCACCCCCTTGTTGAGCAAGGTGATGAGCAGGGGTTCGCATAGGAGGCGTTGCTCCATGCTCATCACCTTGAACTTAGCCTCCACTAGGCCGGCAATGGCCTCTTCAGGGGATGTGGGCTCCTTGAGGGTGGCATGGGCCTCTTTAATAAGGGCCATTGCTGCCTCACTGGTGGTCCTGTCCCTCCTGCCTCTTTTGTGAAGCCTGATGGGAGGCACCTGGGATCTGGTGCTTCTCCTTTGCCCTGCCACCTCCTGTCTGCCACTGGGCCCTGCCACCTCCTGGCTGCCACTGGGCCCTGCCACCTCCTGGCTGCCACTGGGCCCTGCCACCTCCTGGCTGCGACTGGGCCCTGCCACCTCCTGGCTGGTACTGGGCCCTGCCACCTCCTGGCTGCCACTGGGCCCTTCCTCCTCCTGCCTGACAGTTTCCAGACCCTCCTCCTGGCTGATTTCATCCTGTGTATGAAAAAGAAACATAGTTTAATATGTTGGTTTAATCTTTGCATCAAACTTTGTAATCCTGATGGAAGCAATTAGAATGTAAATGCATAAATCCTTGCTTTAAATTTACCACTACATCAGCTTGACTATTTACCACACAATTAAGTGCAGAATAATGTCTACAGATCATGATTTCACTTGTGGAATACAAAATAATGTATGTTTCTCATCCTGACATATTTGGGAAACATTAATTTTATCCCACTACATTTTCAGTTAATACTATACCTGGCTCCAGATGGACAAATCAGGATCATCCAGGATGGCTGCCTCCTCTTGCTCCAGAGAAGGCTCAGGTTGGCTGCAGGGAAGTCTGGGGGGAAGAGTGGAGAGTGATGGCCTTGGCTCAATGTGGTCATCCAGGAAGGACATCCTGCTGTAGTACCACAAAACCGGGACATAAACATCATCTGCTGCTGCTCCTGACCTCTGAGAAGCCAGCACCTTAGAGCGTTCAGTCCTGTAGGTACCTCTCAAGCTCCCAATTTTAGTGTCCACTTGTTTTGCTGTGGCTGTGGGCACCTTGGTATGCACAAATGGGAGCAGCTTCTCCAGCGCTGCTTTTCTCACCCCTTTTTTTTTATGGATGGGGTTTTTGGTCTCCCACAGAGCCGGCAGCTCCCTTACCCGGTCAATAAATTCCGCCAGGAACTCTTTGTCGCTAATAAAGACATTCATATTGTATCTGCAAGTAAAATAAATTATATTTAAATAATGTGAGGCAAACAGTCTAACCTCCTTCACATCCTAGTCACCATATATATCCTCCACCAATCTCAAGACAGTATAGGCCAACAATTTTTACAAGTCTCACAAAATCACATACCTTCGTTCGCACGTCCGTCACTTGAACTCCTCTCTCCGCACACCGAACGTACTATAGTCACATGTGTGTTTGCTATATACACACCACGCATGCGTCCAAATTCGAACACGTCGCTCCGCACACGTCGCCCGCCCATGACATTCTAACTAACATCTTTTCCCCGCCCCTTCTCTTTCGGCGCGCAGACAGATATGGCGGAGTTACAGCAGGTGTCTGATAATTCCGCAACTAGCGAGGAGACAAGCCCGGAGACCGAGGACACGTCACGATCAAGGAGGAGATTCAAGGCATCGAATATGTCTTTGGCGGAGATGGCGGAGATGGTGGACATCTTGGTCAAGGCTGATTATGATGCCAAGCATGGGCCGTATAGCAAACCAAATAGAAGGAAGGCCAAAATCCTCACTAAAGTTGTGAAGAGTCTGAGGGCGAAGTTCGGGGTGAAACGCTCAAATGAGCAGCTCAGAAAGAGGTGGTCAGACCTCAAACTGAGGGAGCCAGACCAGTTGAGGAGCATAAAGAGGATGCTCGCTAAAAGTAAGTAAAATGACGACCTTTCTGCTATTAATCTTTTTAGAAACTGACATTTTTTTTTTTTTTATCATATTGGACTCCCTTCCAAAATGTAATATTTTGAACTAGGTTGGGCACAGTAATCGTTCGTTACGTTACCGACACTTCGTTCGGCCACTATCCGCGGTTTTGGCTTATTTAAGACCCCCAAAAGTAATTAGACATCTGCCATTTTTGATCAAGTATTGTGGATAATTTTTAAGTCTAGATGATGTGTTTGTAAGGAGAATGAAATGCAAACTTTAATCAGTGTAAAGGAGAGGACACTCAGCAGCTGCTTCCACATCTGTACTTTGGAGCACTATAGTGTGGGCCACCAGACCCGCCTTTTTTGGGTGTCCCACACAGGTGCATCAGAGTTTATTTGTGGTGCCTCCATGTCCAAAAAATTACATCCAAATGTGAATACTAAACATATTTGGGGTCATAAATAATGCATTTTTCTTTAAATTCCGCACAAACACACACTTGTACCCCACTTCCAAACAATTTAGCCTGTTTTAAGTTTAAAAATGAGATTTTTACAGTGTGATAAATAGACCTTTGGTTTTATTCTCATGGGGAGAGAAGACTGGGAGGAGGACACTCCAGGGAGCACATGCACCCCACAACTTCCAAGCAACCCCAAACTCCCAAAGATCCACAACCGAAAGATGTGCAGGAAGTTGAGGTGGAGGAAGGAGAAGTGCAGGAAGGAGAGGTGGATGACGTTGTGGATCTGGTCACCACAACAGGTCAGTATCTGACACCACAGCTTAAGGTAAGCGAGGTAGGCCTGCAGAGTTTTATTAATTTTTTTTTATGGTTTTTAGGGGATGGAAATGTTGTGAAGGATAGCACACCGTTCTCTGCTGACAGTGCCCTCCGCCTCATCCAGCAAGTGATGGAATGTAGCACGGAACTGGACCTAATTAAACAAAGAATCCATGTGATGGAACAAACATTTAAAGACATTCTCGATGTTTTGGGGAGAATTCAATAAGCCATCCAAACACATTTGTTTTTACATGTTTGTTTTTATATTTTTACTAATTTTTTGAGTAACAAAGCAGCCAAAAATTGAATATGCACACAGTGTGTGAACATGTGCTATCTGCCATCAGGGGATATCCATGTACGTCTTTTGTGGGTGCAACCCCTTCCTCGTATCAAAAGTCGGTGAACTGAGGAAGGGGATGCACCCCCAAAACACGTCCATTGATCACCCCTGATGGCAGATAGCACATGTTGACAATAGGGATCAGGATTGTAAACTTCCTATTTGCAAAAAAGTAAAAATGTGTGCATATTGAATTTTTGGCTGGGCAAGGGGTGGCAGGACCCCATATTAGGACGGGCACATAGAGACATAGTTTGTGTAACTGAATGTCTCAGATTGCTCAGAGGTATCCAATGTTGTCATTTTAGAAATGCAAGTGGTATTTTTGTATTTTCATAAGCCAAAATTTGCCGGGTTGTGGCCAGGCCAACCCCAAAGTAAAACAAAAAAAAATGTGCAGAGAGTAAAATATTTGACCACAAACAACGTGTAGCTTCTTTTTATAATACTCTCTAAGCTTATTTGGTTCTTTTGTAAGGTAACATAGTGAAATTGGTTGTTATTTACTAAAGTAAAATACACTTGCCACTACAAATGCACAAAGACAAACTAGGAGACAGGAAAGAACAAATAATTAAAGGTTTAAACAAGATTTTTATTGGGATACTTAGACATAGGCTGGCATAGGAATTGCCCCCCTACCCGTGAAATACTCCATGTATTTGTCCCGAACCACACGGGCATTTTGGGGGGGCAAGCCAAGACGGGCAGATTCCAGGCCCGGAAGGGGATTTGCAGGGGAAAGTCCAGCCTCTGGCAAAACTGAGGCCATATAGGAATTAGATTTTTGGCTCAGAAAGTTGTGTAGCACACAGCAGCATAACACTACATAGTTTATTTTGTAGTCCGCCAAGTGGATGGAAGTCATAAAAAGGCGGAACCGGCTGGCCATTATGCCGAAGGCATTTTCAACGACTCTTCGGGCCCTGGCCAGCCGGTAATTGAACACACTCTTCTCTGGGGTCAGGGTCCTCTGTGGAAATGGCCTCATAAGATGCCGTCCGAGTCCGAAGGCTTCATCAGCCAAGAAAACAAAGGGGAGTCCTTCAATATTCCCTGCATCCGGTGGCAATGCAAGGTCGTCACTCTGGAGACGGAGGGCAAACTCCGTCTGGATGAAGGATCCCCCATCGGACATCCGGCCATTCTTCCCTACATCAACATAGAGGAATTCATACTGTGCTGACACCACCGCCATCAGCACAATGCTATGAAACCCCTTGTAATTGTAGTAGTAGGATCCAGAACGGGGTGGCGGCACGATGCGGACGTGCTTCCCGTCTATGGCACCACCGCAGTTGGGGAAGTCCCACCGCGTGGCAAACTCCGATGCCACAGTCTGCCATTCCTGTGGCATGGAAGGAAGCTGTGGAGTGAAACAAGATGAAATAATATTAGAAAAACAAAGGCATACATTACAAGCAAATTCTAGACCAAAAAATTAAAGACCAACATCAATCTAATTATACGTTTATTAAGGTGTGTAAAAAAAGTATAATGGAAGGCTCATTTATCATATTCATCACCCCCTCTGATGGGCCATTACTAAATTATTTTGGGGGGGGGGAGATGTGTTTGGCCACAGGATAGCATTGCAGTGGCGGTGCGTCCAGAGTGGGCGCTGGAGCACTGTCCCCTCTCTCCTGTGCCCATCACTCAGAACAATACATAGGTTCATGCGTTGCATGAACCTATGTATTGTCTATGCCGCACACTATTCAGGTGGATGGCCTCTTGTAAAGCGACCGACATATGAATAATTGCGTCATTTAGGGGGTTAAAATTGCAGAGCAGAAACAGGTATTAAAAAAGTCTTGCAAATTACAACCTGAGGGATGTAATTGGCTTCCTCAAAGAAAAATCGGGGACGCAAGGAGGGGGCATTCCTTGTGTAAACACTGACAGGCTGCTCTGGCAATCATGTTCACCAAGTCTGTTTAATGGTAACATGATTGGCTGATGCAACATGAAGGGAAGGAGAAGACATCAAGGACAGAAGAAGGATGGCGCTGACCACAAGAAGGTAAGTGCAGGGCTGGGGGGAAACTGGCTGCATTAGAGGGGACTAAATGGCTGCATTGGAGGGGACAACTGGGGGCGTTTATTAGGCAACAGAGCAAAAAAGGAGGAAGTTTATTTCCGAAATTGGGGTTGGAACCCCCCAACATTTGGAGCAACAGGCGCCCCTGCTGGAAAAGTTAGTGAGGGGAAATATTTAGGGAGGATAAAAAAGGGGCAATCTAAAGCTTCCAACATGCATGGGGACAAAGGGGACATTCTCAGCATATTACAATCATGGTAATTAGGGAAGGATGAAAGAAATACAATACATTAGCATACATGTAATACATAAAATGTGATGTTAAGGGAGAAAACTTACCCTAATATAGTCCTCCTGCAGGACTTGTATAATAGCAGAACAGGTGTCTGGGATTATGAGGCCCAGAGCCTGGGGGGAGATGCCTGTGGTGAACTTCAAGTCCTGAAGACTTCTCCCTGTCGCCAGGTAACGCAACGTGGCGATGAGCCTCTGCTCAGCACTGATGGCTTCCCGCATAACGGTGTCCTTCCTGGTAATATAGGGGGACACCAAAGCCAACAGTTCCTGAAAAACGGGGTCAGACATCCTCAGAAAATTCCTGTAGTCCTCAGGATTATTCTCGACGATCTCCCGCAGCAGAGGCATGTGGCAGAATTGGTCCCGCTGGAGCAACCAATTCTTGGTCCATGAACTCCTCCTCACACCATTCATGGACTGGTCTTGGTCCAAAACAAGCAGACCAACACCAAGCGCACGCACAGCACGAACTCGACGACGAGAACGTCCAGGCGACATGGCTAGGAAACGGTCGTCTAATCAGAACGTACAGAACAGAACGCACTTTAGAACAGCAAGGCCTATGAATAACGAACTGAAATTCAGAAACGAACAGGCAAGAACGCACTGTAAAACAGATACGACCTGCCTAGACGCCCTGAAAGTCAAGATACGAACCCACAAGCACAAACTGAACGGCAGAAAACGATCTGAAAAGTACGAAGACTGAAAAGCGCGAATCGTCTCTTCCCAAACTTTTACTTCACACGCGGTAACACGAGATCAGCAAAAGCAGCCCAAGGGGTGGCGCCAAGAAAAAAGATCTTCCCCTTTATAGTGCCGTCGTACGTGCTGGACGTGAGCGCAGAGAACCACGAGGAAATTGGAAAATGACAGTGTGTACGCATAGAAAGCTTGACGAGAAAATCGACAAGCTTAACAAGAATCTCGTCGAAAAAAACGACGTGTTTTTTACGACGAGAAAATTGGTCGTGTGTACGAGGCCTAAGAATAACGAACAATGTGCATAGTAGCTGCAGTACACACAGGCTTATGAAAATAAAGTAGCATCTTTTCTGGCAGAATTAGGCACTGGAATACATTTACGTGTATATGTGCTCATTTATGCATGTACATGCGTTTTTCTCTTTAAAAGCTCCTCTTAAAATGCACTTTTCTGCCTGTAAACGCTCCTTTCTAAAGATGCCTGTAAATGCATATGTGTGCATTGCCACATAGGCTAAACTGTGAGCAGGTGCTTTCGGGATGTCATTATATGTATTTCTGCTGTTATATTCTTTGCATTGTGTAGCTATGTAGTTAGTTCAGCCTGCCCAGGATGGGGAGGTGTTAACTGTGTCTAGGTTCTTCCCATAGGCGTGCGCACAGGGTGTGCCAGGTGTGCCCAGGCACACCCTAATCACCCTGTGCAGAACAGATTCCCCCTACTGACCTGGCTCCCCCTCTTTCCCCCCACAGCACTGCTGGCTTCCCTCCTTTCCCACTGGTTGTTGCTGTGGATGTTTTAGGATGAGTGGGGGAAGGGGCCAGTAAATATGCCATTTACCGGCCCCTTCCCTTTCTGAATGAACATCGTGAGTGATCAGTAGAGTGTGTTTTAACTTTGGGGTGCACGCCCTAATGCCAAAGGCTGCGCACACCTATGGTTCTTCCCCAAGCTTTCTGGGTCCTGCCCCCCGCTGCAAGCCACATACATATCAGAAGAGAGCTCAGAGCTCTCTTTCTTACTTCCACATGGGATTATCAGAGGAATATCTGCTGCACCATGTAGTCCTACTGGAGCACGTGGCCCCCTCTTGGCTCACCCTGCTTGGTTTCTCCCTGGACTAGGAACCTACCATTTCTTGACTTTTGCTTCTCTGAAAGGTATGAACCTGGGCAGCCTGCATTAGTTAGTTACGGCTTGACTCTGTCTCATGTGTGCTGTGCGGTTCTTGAATCTTCAGTAAAACTGGTAACTGTTTCAAGCCTGGTCTGCTATTATTGAAAGGGGTGAATGAAAAAGTGCAGAGAGGGTTTATCTCCTTAACGGGGGCACATACAGCAATAAAAACGAATAAGCATTCTAATTCCTTTTCATTCTATCCAAAACTAAAAAAAATTTTTTACCTTTAGGTGTGTCTAAAAAGTTTGGTGAATGGTGCGATATCTCTATGGCAACATGGACCAGTGTGGGCGCATGCACATGGCTTTCCAGAGACACATCGAGAAGCGCCGCCTAGTGTACTATACAATACTGTATATCACCATGAGGAGGAGGCTGTCAAGAGCTGTCAGATGACTTGTCAAACCATGGGACTCTGTGGCCAATGGGATTGCATTTCTGGGGCAAACCACGCCTCCTTCCTCAGCCACTCAGCCTTCCTCAATGGCTGAGGTAGCAGGCATGGTTTGCCTCCAAATCGCATTCTTATTGGCCACAGAATCCCAGGGTTTGACAGGTCATCTGACAGCCACCTCCTCGTGGCGACTCCTCAGTGATCCGTCTGGATTCTTGCACCACATTCAGCAGCGGCTTTGACATCCAGCGGTGCTAGCGTGGACTGGAACTTCCCTTGGTGGTCCCACCTTCAGCCATCACACAAACAAAAATTGCCGCTCAAGGCAGATGGGATAAGGGAGGTACTTCTCTTGGAGACCTTGGGTGCCGGCAATGCACGTAGCAATTGAGGAAAAAATAAGATAAAAGAGGACAGCCGTACTCCAATCCAACGTGTGTTTAATGAACAGGCACTACAAAAACCAGCTAGAACAGGATAGCTATCATTCATTAAACACACGTTGGATTGGAGTGCGGCTGTCCTCTTTTATCTTATTTTTTCTTCATTCAGCCATCACATGTCTGTCTCCTCAAGAGGTTTGTGAGTGAATTTTATTGTGTTTTTATTTTTCTCTTAATAAACTGTGCTACACCATAGGCAGCCTCTCCTTCCCTGTCCCTCTTCTGTTGCAGTGCTTGGGTCCCAGCCCTCCTGCCAAGGCAGCCTTGCCCCAGCCCATGCTATTATTCAGTGACTGCTTCACCTGTCCGTTTTAACCTCATGGAATATACTCTAAAGCCTCATACACAAGATCGGATTATCCAACGGGAATTGTGTGATGACAGACTGTTTTCGGAAAATCCGACCTTTTGTATGCTCCATCGGACAATTTTTGTCGAAATTTCTGCCAACAAATGTGGGATAGCATGCTTTAAAATTGTCTGCCAACAAATGTGTGTTGATGGATTATCCGAGCGTGTGTACACAAGTTGGTCGGACAAAACTCCAAAGTACAAACACGCATGCTCAGAAACAATGCTAACCATTACACAACATTAGCAGAAGTTGCCCAAAGGGTGGCGATAATGAGCTGAAAAACCACGCAGTTTTGTGTTTTTTGGCTGACAATTCTTTGCCATTTGTATGCAATACAAGTTCCTGGCCAACGCCCTTCGGACAAAAGTCCTACGCTTTGTCCGCAGAAAATCCGATGGTGTGTATGAGGCTTAAGACAGTGTTTCTCAAACATTTTTCAGTCAAGGTACCCTTTAAAATTATGAGCAGTCTTGCAGTACCCCATTCTAAAATGTAAAAAAATATTTTAATAGTTTTACATAATGCAGTAACATCCACACTAATAGGACACCCAATGTTAGAGGTTATTTATTCTTGGCCTTTGTGCACTGGTACTGACTAGTATTCTAGTGTTTCTCTTCTTCCTCAGTTTCTCCCCATTGCTCAGCTAATGTGACCCCAGTGGGGCAGGGTTACTGTGAAAATGACCAACACCCTCTTTATCAACTGATAGTGTCATTGGTTGTTAGGACACCGGCAGCTAGAAGGTCGTAATGGCGCATATTGAAAACCTGTGGCGTTGTGTAACTAAAGGCAGACTTAATCCAACCACTGCTATGTACACAATTTTTGGGCAATTTTTGGGCAATTTTTAGGAATTTTGCCAATGAAAAAACTTGAAGGCACCCCGGTTAAAAAAGGCAGAACTAAGACACTCTCTTATATACATTAATATAAGTGTTTTTAGGTATTTATTTTAATCCCTGATTTTGCTTTTATACATGCATGCAAATGATTGCTGTTCTATCAGCTTCCCGTATATGTTTCAATTTGGTTGCATATTTATCTCTGGTAAAAGCAAGGGTAACGCTGATGCCGCGTACACACGACCGTTTTTAATGACGAGAAAAATGAAATTTTTTAAAATGGTCATTAAAAATGATCGTGTGTGGGCTTTCCAGCAGTTTTCCCGACGAGAAAAACGCAGAGAATCACGACGAGAAAAATTGGAACATGCTCTAATTTTTCACGTTGTTTTTTACATCGTCGTTTTTCTCGTCATGAAAAACGGCCGTGTGTGGGCTTTAACGACGTGAAAAAAAATGTGCATGCTCAGAATCAAGTATGAGACGGGAGCGCTCGTTCTGGTAAAACTAGCGTTCGTAATGGAGATAGCACATTCGTCACGCTGTAACGGACTGAAAAGCACGAGTATGAAAAGCGCGAATCGTCGCTCAACAAACTTTACTAACATGAAGGGTGGCGCCATCAGAATGGAACTTCCCCTTTATAGTGCCGTCGTACGTGTTGTACGTCACCGCGCTTTACTCAAGCATTTTTTTCCACGATAGTGTGTAGGCAAGGCAGGCTTGAGAAGAATCAAGTCGAGAAAAATGCAGTTTTTTTCAATGACATTAAAAACGGTTGTGTGTACACGGCATGAGTGTTAACTGTTTGTTCTTTAGTTTATAGTGATTACATGTCTCAGAATCCAGGAAAGTAAATGTGTAAGGATCTTCACAAACTAATTTTACAAACTTACTTTGATCATTCAACTGTGCAGCACAGTGGTGTAGTGGTTAGCACTTTCACCTAGCAGCAAAAGGGTTGCTGGTTCAAATCCCAACCACAACACCATCTTCCTGGAGTTTGCATGTTCTCCCTGTGCCTGTGTGGGTTTCCTCCCACACTTGAAAGACATGCTGGTAGGTTAATTGGCTTCTGGCTAAATTGGCCAAGCGTGTTGGGCCCCTTTGGGGTAAGACTGTGCTATATCAAGATAACACTCAACTTTATAAGAGTAGGAAAGAAATAAAAAAACACAATGTAAAATTGAATAAACTGTACATTAAACCTGAGTGGAATAATACTAAATACCGGCTAACGTTTACTGGACAGCTGACATAATTTTTTTTTAAATAAGAAATGTCATTGGTACCTGGGCACTGCATGTGGGAGTTGTATTCGTGGAAAAAACTTAAATAATGCTCAGCAGGGAAGGAGCTTTTAATGAGGCTTAAGGCAGTATTAAACTCAAAACCAAAAATGTAATATATTGCAGCTTACCAATCCTTAGATGTAATGGCTGCATTTGTTTTCTTTTTCAGGCTTTTCCCCTCTGTTTTCACCTGGTGATCTGGCCAGTGACACCCTTCCTGTATTAGAGTGTCCCCACTCTGGATGAAGGAGGACAGGGGCACCTTTGGACAGCAGCAATGACAGTCTGGGGGGAGGGAAGTGTTAGATGCACTAGTAGATTTAGATGCACTAACAAATATAGTGCTCACACTATAGTTACACAAGCAGTAACAGCAACAGTTTTTATTTTTTATCTTTTGGGATAAAGGTTTTACATGAATAAATGAAAGCTGATCATTGTTAGCACCCCCATCAGTGATAAATGGTTTGTCTCAATGCTCTTAACTGCTACATTTGCAGGACAGCTTGTTCTGTCAAACAACAGACTTACTGACTGGATCACCAAGTAAAAATAAAGTACCGTATTTATCGGCGTATAACACACACTTTTTTCCCCTTAAAATCAGGGGAAAATCGTGGGTGCGTGTTATACGCCGATACTCCGTCAAATTCCCCTGCTGAAAACGAGCGAGAGGAGCGAGCGGAGCCGAAGCCGAAGTACAATCGGCTTTACTCGGCTCCTCTCGCAGTCCCGCCCATCTCTGACTGCGCCGCTGACATAGAGAAAGCCGAGTGTACTTCGGCTAGTCTCGGCTCCTCTCGCAGTCCTGCCTGTGACTGTGAGCAGAGCCGAGTCTAGCCGAAGTACACTCGGCTTTCTCCGTCAGCGGCGCAGTCAGTGGAGATGGGCGGGACTGCGAGAGGAGCCGAGTCTAGCCGAAGTACACTCGGCCCCGCTCGCTCCTCTCCACAGAAATCGGCGCCAAATTTAAAAAAACGCCGGGACTGACACGATCGCAAAGGCACTGGGCAAGGCTGCAGATGGACAGATGGACACTGGGCAAGGCTGCAGATGGACAGATGGACACTGGGCAAGGCTGCAGATGGACAGATGGACACTGGGCAAGGCTGCAGATGGACACTGGGCAAGGCTGCATGCTGCATTTAAATGTAAGTTTTTTTTCCGTGAATTTGCCTCCTAAAAGTTTTTTTCCTTAAAATTCCCTCCTAAACTTGGGGTGCGTGTTATACGCCGGTGCGTGTTATACGCCGATAAATACGGTAATAAAGCCTAAAATAAAAAACAAATGCAGTCTTCACATCTAAAAACTGGTAAGCTGCAATATAATAAATGTTTGCTTTTGGGTTTTATACTGCTTTAAAGGTTAATTACTTTAAATTGCCTTAAACCCGCACATGAAGTGGTGCACCTGTAGGATGAACCCGGGCTGGGACAAGAGAGCATTGGCTCCCTTTACAAGAGCAAGTTAGAACAACGCTATCTGGTAAGAGGCATGATTATGTGTGGGGATAGCACCTCCTGAGCACCTTAACACTGTTTTGTCTGTGTTCATCACTACACACTAATAGAGCACCTGGATTATTATTTGAGGATTTGGACTTTTTTTTGTCTTCCCTGTTTGGACTTTTTACACTCATTTATGTTTAATATAAATTACGTTGCTGTTTTTTTCCAACACAAAATTTGAATTATTGTGCTGGAAAAGCTGTAATTTACAGGGCACCATGACACATATTTGGTGGGAATGCCCAAAGGTATGTGAATATTGGCAGGAGGTGCGGCAATATATAGCGGAAATTACTGAAGAGGAGGTTAAAGATGACCCCTTGGGTTGCCTATTTCATATTAAAAACAAAACAATAAAACAATATAAAAATACATTAGTACCATACAGGGCCGGACTGGGAATAAAATCCAGCCCTGGAAAAAATTTCATACAAGCCCCACAGCATTATTATACAGCATAACGTCATTATTTTCTTGTTCATGAAAGGGAAAACCATACATTTTAAAGCACATTTGAAGAGTGTATTATATATAGATAAGACAGATATAAAAGCACATAGGGCTTTTTATATATAAAACGCAAATTCCAGTTAAAAGTGGTAAAAGTGGTCAATCATCAAGGGGGACCCCAGGAACTCAGAACGTGGGGGGGGGACCATTCCGCAGAAAGAATACACTAAGGTAAGGGGGGGTGGGTTACTGATATAGGGGGAAACCTTTATATCAATGCCCCCTTAAATTATTGTATTCACTCCCCCCCTTACATCAGTGACCACCCCCACCTCAGACTGGCCTAGCGGTGCTGTCACTGACCTCCTCTCAGGTACACCGTGCAGGGCTCAGTCAGTTGGCTCCAGCTCGGTGGCTCTGGTTTTATCCTATATAGTCTCCTCTCCACAGTCCCCACACATCTGACTTCTCCCATGACCCCCATCCCGGCGGTGCTCCCACTCTTGACTCCTCTCCAGACTCCCTGAGAGACTGCAGACATGATACAGGAGATGGTCAGAGGTTGCAGACATGATACAAGAGCTCAATGCAGCCCCACCAGTACCCATCAAATGCATCCTCATCAGTGCTCATCAAATGCAGCCTCACTGTGCCCATCAAATGCAGCCTCACTGTGCCCATCAAATGCAGCCTCACTGTGCCCATCGAATGCAGCCTCACTGTGCCCATCAATGCAGCCTCACTGTGCCCATCAATGCAGCCTCACTGTGCCCATCAATTCAGCCTCACTGTGCCCATCAATGCAGCCTCACTGTGCACATCAATGCAGCTTTACTGTGCTCATCAAATTCAGCTTTACTGTGCTCATCAAATGCAGCTTTACTGTGCTCATCAAATGCAGCTTTACTGTGCTCATCAAATGCAGCTTTACTGTGCTCATCAAATGCAGCTTTACTGTGCCCATCAAATGCAGCTTTACTGTGCCCATCATTGCAGCCTCACTGTGCCCGTCATTGCAGCCTCACTGTGCTCATCAAATGCAGCTTTGCTGTGCCCGTGAATGCAGTCTCTCCTATGCCCCATATCCCAGTCTGCAGTCCCTGTCTGTGGGAAGGTGTGTTGTTGATGCTCGGTACGGTACCTTCCATGCCAGCAGGATATCCATGATCGCCATCAGCAGGCAGGGTCTGTTCTCGTTTTGGATGGGGACAGTGCTCCTTCCAGAGGATCTGTTTGCTGTGAGATGGAGTGGTCCCTGGCCACCTGCACCTTCAGCCGTCCTCATTTTCTGGCCCCAGTCAGCCTATCCTCTGGTCCTGGGGAAGTGAGAGCACTGGGGGGGAGCTGGAGAGAAGGGGAGCGGAGAGCACTGGCGGGGTTGGAGAGCACATGGGTGGGGGCAAAGAGCAGGGGGGAGTGGAGATCACAGGGGTGGGGAGCGGAGAGTGCTGGGGGGGGCTTGAGAGCACTGGGGGGAGCCAAAAAGAATAGGGGTGGAGAGCACGGGAGGCTGAGGGGGGGGGGCTGGAGAGCACTGAGGGGGCTAAGAGTGTGGGAGGTAAAGAGCACTGGGGGGGGATCTTGAGAGCACTGGGGGGAGAAAGAACAGGGGTGGAGAGCACTGGGCGGTACAAAGAGCAGGGGGGAGTGGAGAGCACTGGGGGGTGGAGAGCAATGGGGGGAGCTTGAGAGCACCATTGGGCGCCAGAAAAAACAGGGGTGGAAAGTACGGGGGGCTGGAGAGCACTATGGGGGCGGAGAGCACTGGCGGGGTTGGAGAGCACATGGGTGGGGGCAAAAAGAACAGGGGTGGGGAGCACGGGGGGCTGGAGAGCACTGGGGTAGGGGCTGGAGAGCGATTGGGAGAGCTGGAGAGCACTGGGGGGGAAAGAACAGGGGTGGGGAGCACGGGGTGCTGGAGAGCACATGGGTGGGGGCAAAATGCAGGGGGAGCGGAGAGTACTGAGGGGAGCTTGAAAGCACTGGAGGGGGAGCCAAAAAGAACAGGGGTGGAGAGCACAGGGGGCTGGAGAGCAATGGGTGGAGCTTGAGAGCACTGGGGGGGCCAGAAAGAACAGGGGTGGGGGGGCTGGGGAGCACTGTGGGGGGCGGAGAGCACTGGGGTGGGGGCTAGGGAGTGATGGGGAGAGCTGGAGAGTACTAGGGGGGGAGAACAGGGGTGGAGAGCACTGGGGGGAGTGGAGAGTACTGGGGGGGAGAACAGGGGTGGAGAGCACTGGGGGGAGTGGAGAGTACTGGGGGGGGAGAACAGGGATGGAGAACACTGGAATGGTGGCTGGAGAAGGATGGGGAGAGCTGGAGAGCTGGAGAGCAGGGGGGCAGAAAGAACAGAGGTGGACAGAACTGTGGGGGGGGGGGCTGGAGAGTGTGTTGGGGGAGGAGAGCACTGGGAGGGGGAGCCACAAGGAGAACTGGGAGGGGCCAGCAAAAGAAGTTGGATAGGAGGAGAAGCAGGGGGGCGCATATAGAGGAAATTAGCTTTCTATATTCCTCCATACAGCCGGGGAATGCTTGATTCTCCTCCTCCCCCCCTTCTGCAAGCATTCAGCGACTGTATGGAGGAATATAGAAAGCTAATTTCCTCTATATGCGCCCCCCTGCCGATCCTCCTATCCAGGCAAACTGCGGGCTGTACGTCGGGCATCTGCTGCAGTGCTCCCTGTCCCCTCTCTCCTGCTCCTGTTTATCACGGAGCTGACCTGGCTGGATCTGTGTTCGGCGGTGACGCTGTAACACAGTCCCGCTCCCCTAGACCGGCTCCTGTGATAGGCTGAACACTGACTCTATCTACTATCACACGAGCCGGTCTAGGGGAGCAGGACCGTGTTACAGCGTCACCGCCGAACACAGATCCAGCCAGGTCAGCTCCGTGATAAACAGGAGCAGGAGAGAGGGGACAGGGAGCACTGCAGCCACAAATTAAACCGGCCCCAGGACAGGCAGCCTACCGGGAAATCTCTTGTTATCCCGGTAGGCCAGTCCGGCCCTGGTACCATATCTATTGAATGCAGCTAAAGGAGTAACACCAAAAAAAAATGTCTAGAAGTAGATAGACCTACAGTAAAGGAATGGTTTAAAAGAATTAATTACATATATAATATCTACACGGATGCATATATGTATGTATTAACCACTTAAGGACCGCCTCACGCCGATATACGTCGGCAGAATGGCGCGGCTGGGCACATCCCGCGGTGTCGCGCGATCGGGTCACAGAGCTGAAGAACGGGGAGAGGTAAGTGTAAACAAACCTCTCCCCGTGCTTCCTGTCACTGATCTTCTGTTCCCTGTCAAAGGGGACCAAGATCAGTGATGTCAAACGCCAAGTCACGCCCCCCTACAGTAAGAAACACACATTAGGTCACACTTAACCCCTTCAGCGCCCCCTACAGGTTAACCCCTTCACTGCCAGTGTCATTTTCACAGTAATCAGTGCATTTTTATAGCATTGATCGCTGTAAAAATTACAATGGTCCCAAAATAGTGTCAAAAGTGTCCGATGTGTCCGCCATAATGTCGCAGTCATGTGATAAAAATCGCTGATCGCCGCCACTACTCGTATAGCGGCCTCACCCCCTACTCCCTTGATATAATATGGCTGGCTTGTCTAGGGGTTTGAGGGAGGAGGGCGAGGAACACTAATACCAGCTCTCACGTCATGTGTGTGTGAGGTTTGAGCTAAGTTCAAGTTTACCTTCGGGTCTGCATTCCGTACGGAGCCTCTGTTTCTTATTTATTTATCTGGTAGCAATGAACAGTACCGGTTGAACTTGACACAAACAGACAGGGTGTGAGTACGAGTAGGTCCAGGCACAAGCTCTCTCCTATTCCATACAGTGCAAATAGGCTTGGCGCACAATCGCTGCCACCGATTGTGAATTTGGTTCCTGCCACAAACCTTGGTGAACGTTGAGGCCTATGCCACAGACCTGAGTGTAGGTCTCTGCCACCGACCTGGGTTTAGTTGGGTCGCTGCCACCGACCATAAGCATGTGAACTATCTTCCTTGAGAGAATGGCCCCTGTCAGGGAAGACATCCATCCGGACGGTCTCCAGAGGCCCACCCGTCACCGGCAATATGCTGCATCGGGTCTTCGGGAGGGACACATCTCCGGTCCCTTACACCCTGGATTCAAGCACCCATACCTGGGGCACCTTAGGTATGTTGATCCCTCGCGGGACCCAGTGGAAGGTACTGGGCCCCAGGCCTTCTGTAAAGTACCTCACCCCAGACTTAAGGTGTCTGGGATGGAACTCGAACTCCACGTGTCCAGGCCAAGGGCGCCTGGACACCTACCGTGGACAGCAGCCCACAGGCTGAAGGTGCCTGGGACTTCGACCTCGTACGCAAGATGTCCGCCCCCTTTACACCCACTCCCAGCAAGCACAGCAGGTTCCCCGCCCCGCTGTACAACTGCTGCAAGAGGTCACAAAGGGTACGGCACCACAGTGGTTGTTCAACCCCAGCCCAAGGCGACAGCGCCACCCACTGGGCCGCAGGGAACTGACACCACTGATGTCTTCACACAAATAAATAGCATTACTCTAACAATCAGTGCATCTGGGTCATGCTACCACCCAGATGCTGCCCCTAAATGTATATACCCGCTACACTCTCCCCCCCAGCAATTTGACACTGGTTCCCAGTGTCTGGAACAAGCCATGCCCCAAAGGGAGCTAACATAGACCCAATCCAGAGACTAGCTAAAGGAAATTTAAAAAATGAAAAAAAAATTTAAAGGGAAAGAACTTGACGTTGTGCCTGAACCTGACATGGAAGGGAAAGGCAGGGAAAACAAACACATAACAGCATTGACATTACACGATAACATCATTGACATTTTCCCCCACCCACATCACTAAATAAGACCCACCCCTAAGAGAAATCCTTTCCTTCCAAGAAGTGTGCGGTGCAAAAGTGAGTAACAGTGCACAACACTGCCACCTGGTGACAATGCCGCGGTAAAAGCACTTGTTGAATCCTGGAACGAAACTTTCCTCTGTGCTTTGGCCCTAACTACCCCAAAGTCCATGATTACTTTGCAGGAGGGAAGAAAAAAAATAACAACTGCAACAATTCCCCATTCCTTCAAAGAGCGCAACACCCATTAAACTCGGGTACAGTTACTGGGTTTCCGGGAAAAAGAAAAAAACAAAACCCCGGAAAGTTCAGCAGACTTGCAAGACAAAAGAAAGGAGTATTTTCTCCTATAAATAGAATCTTGGGTGCGGCAGGACAAGGGGTTTTAAATGTTGATCAACAGTCTCTAGGTGGGTAGAAGAAAGTGGAATCCATGAGGCATTTCCGAACATAGCGACTGTTTGCTACTCCATCGCGCACTGCATAACTGGCGCCAAAGTCCCCACGTGTACCTCTTTACATGGCCGGACTCCTCCCCTTTTGCGCATCAGTTCGCAGGCTTTCTCCTTGTCACGCCCACGAACTGTGCAGGGATGGTGTGCCTCGTGGTGCAGTGGCCAATATGGCCGACCTACTCGGAACTCTTCTGGGCAGACACGTTCAAACTCCGTTAACTTTGGCTCCATTGTATAAACACAAATCCCGGACAAGAGCCCCCACGTATAGCGGCCTCACCCCCTACTCCCTTAATATAATATGGCTGGCTTGTCTAGGGGTTTGAGGGAGGAGGGTGAGGAACACTAATACCAGCTCTCACCTCATGTGTGTGTGAGGTTTGAGCTAAGTTCAAGTTTACCTTCGGGTCTGCATTCCCTACGGAGCCTCTGCTTCTCCTGTGGCGGTTGATTTGCCACCGCTAGAGACGGAGCACTTTGCTGCCAGTAATAGAGGTCCACACCATGAACAGTCCAACACTTATTTATTTATCTTGTAGCAATGAACAGTACCGGTTGAACTTGACACAAACAGACAGGGTGTGAGTACGAGAAGGTCCAGGCACAAGCTCTCTCCTATTCCATACAGTGCAAATAGGCTTGGCGCACAATCGCTGCCACCGATTGTGAATTTGGTTCCTGCCACAAACCTTGGGGAACGTTGAGGCCTATGCCACAGACCTGAGTGTAGGTCTCTGCCACCGACCTGGGTTTAGTTGGGTCACTGCTACCGACTATAAGCACGTGAACTACCTTCCTTGACAGAATGGCCCCTGTCAGGGAAGACATCCATCCGGACGGTCTCCAGAGGCCCACCCATCACCGGCAATATACTGCACCGGGTCTTTGGGAGGGACACATCTCCGGTCCCTTATGCCCTGGATTCAGGCACCCGTACCTGGGGCACCTTAGGTATGTTCCATCCCTCGCAGGACCCAGTGGAAGGTACTGGGCCCCAGGCCTTCTGTAAAGTACCTCACCCCAGACTTAAGGTGTCTGGGATGGAACTCAAACTCCACGTGTCCAGGCCAAGGGCGCCTGGACTCTGACCGCAGACAGCAGCCCCCAGGCTGAAGGTGCCTGGGACTTCGACCTTGTGCGCAAGATGTCCGCCCCCTTTATACCCTCTCTCAGCAAGCACAGCGGGTTCCCCACCCTGCTGTACAACTGCTGCGAGAGGTCACAAAGGGTACGGCACTGCAGTGGTTGTTCAACCCCGGCCCAAGGCGACAGCACCACCCACTGGGCCACAGGGAACTGACACCACTGATGTCTTCACACAAATAAATAGCATTACTCTAACAATCAGTGCATCTGGGTCATGCTACCACCCAGATGCTGCCCCTAAATGTATATACCCGCTACACTAGTAAAAAAAAATATATTAATAAAAATGCCATAAAACTATCCCCTATTTTGTAGACGCTATAACTTTTGCGCAAACCAATCAATAAACGCTTATTGCGATTTTTTTTTTTACTAAAAATATGTAGAAGAATACGTATCGGCCTAAACTGAGGAAAAAATCATTGTTTTTATATATTTTTTGAGGATATTTGTTATAGCAAACGGTAAAAAATATTGATTTTTTTTCAAAATTGTCGCTTTATTTTTGTTTATAGCGCAAAAAATAAAAACTGCAGAGGTGATCAAATACCACCAAAAGAAAGCTCTATTTGTGGGGAGAAAAGGACGCCAATTTTGCTTGGCAGCCACGTCGCACGACCGGGCAATTGTCAGTTAAAGCGACGCATTGCCGAATCGCAAAAAAGGGGCCTGGTCCTTTAGCTGCAAAATTATCCGGGGCTGAAGTGGTTAATATGTGTTCATAAATATGTTTTTATGTAGTTTTTTTTTTATTATTTTTTTGTTTTGCATATGTATTGTTTTTTTTTTTTTTTATCTATTTACTAGAAATAAAGTCCACACATTTCCTGAAGAAGCCGTAAGGCGAAACACGTAGAATGATTGCATGGAAAACTGTATGAAAGAAGTGACTTTTTTAATGTTATTCTTTTTAAATAAAAATATATATTTTTTACTAAATTCATTGTGATATATCCATTCGTATTAATAAGCACCCTTAAAGTCCCATATCCCCCAATATGGTCTTTCTCTTCTGTTTATGATATACATGAATTGCTTATCACTTTTTTGTAAATATTCACTTTGATACACTATTGATTCCATATTTTTTTTGTTCCTGGATTGAAGCATTAGGTTTAAATATCTAGGGGCATACGCAATTTTATGTTTGTTTAGTTTTTGTGGAAGTCTTGTGTGCAGGCTTTTTAAAGGTGCAGCAACCCTCTTCCATTTGCAGATAATCAAGTACAAGGTTTTACTTGGTATAGAGATCATAGACACGTTTTCGTCCGAATGCATTTTCGTCCGAATTTCGAGGTTTTTTTGCTTTCGTTTTAACAAACGATAATGAATGCGCAGAGTTCGAAATCCGAAAGATCCGACATAAAAAATGCTTTATTTTCGTTTTGTTGCGACAACAGTTCGATATAGATAGAAGATACGACATGACGGTGACAATAACAATCTGTGTCTATCGAATCTGCGGTTGAATGTGCTTAACCTAACTCTATTAGTCCGAGATCATTCGAAATAGAGAGAAAAGATTCAACAGTATAGAGACGTGAAGATTTGACATAGAGAGAAAAGAGTTGACATAGAGAGAAAAGATTAGACATTATAGAGACATGAAGATTTGACGAAGCAGCTAAAAACATACGATCGTCACAAGCGGACATTTATAGTCAAATGCTCAGCCCATAGGCTATAGAAAAATTCTAATGTTGGTTGACTAGTAATAATAATTAATAAATATAATTATTACTAGTCATACAACATTAGAATTCTACTATAGCTTGTGGGCGGAGCATTCGACCGGAAATGTATGATTGCAGCCTCGTACAGTTTAGCTGCTTCGTCGAATCTTCTTAGAACATTCGACAGACACCATAAGCCTTCAATGACAGATTCAACCGTAATTAATTCGGATTTTCGGACGAATGCAAATTTCGGAAGTAACAAAATTATTTTATTTTTCGGACAAAAACGAAATTCCGAAACAAAATGTTTCAGTGTGCACATGTCTAATAGATCATTACATCCTGCTATAACCTATTAGTGGAGATATGTACATTTAAAAAAGAAAAAAAACACCTTCAATCCTGAACTTTGGAATGGGATGAATCAAGGGGAATACCGATTTGTATGTTAAAGGTTTAGTCCTTTTTACTAGCGATAAACACAGTGATTATTTTACCATGTACAGTAATACAGCACTAGGTAACTCTTTCTTGAGTATATGCTTTTTTTTCAATGACAAATATGATATTGTGAAAAAGTTTAATGAAAACATAAAGTGATTTTTTTTGTTCACAGCCTTGGGAAAGCATAAAGTGGCAAGGTAGACTTTGAATTAAAGAATAAAAATTGGTATTTGGCTCCTTTACAATGTGATCAATTTTAATCTTCAAGAAAGCAGCAAGGACCTAGGATACTTTAATGAGATTCTTCAATTCTATTTCAGAGGACCAACACATTCAGTTTGCCAACCCTCTGACTAAGTTTTCTGCTGAGGGGAGGGCAGTATCTAGCTTTTGAAGCTAAGAAGTGCACTGATAATGAAAAATAAATGTGAGCTGCTTAATATTTTGATCATAGATTTCTCAGGTATCAGAAAACAAAGTGGAACAGCGAAACATCTCTCTACATTGAAAAACTGATTTTGAATTTAAAATGAAATGTTATCGTCTTTTCTAATGTTCATTTGACACTGCCATGGTCAATATTCTCTCAATTATATTTAATAAGTTCACTTCCTTTCTTTAATTAAATCTCAGCAGAAAGACTTTGTGTGATTTCATGCCAAAGGATTTTTTTTATTTTTATATAATCCTCTTGCCTAATGATTTCCTATTCAGGAATGGCATAAAGGTGATTTGATGTACCCTTGTGAAGGAGACCCTTTATCTGTCTCTTGTAAGCATGATGGATGAGACAGGTTCTGTATACAATGGAGATGCATCTTTTCAAAAATTACTTGAATAATAAAACTCAGCCAGGCAAAAGGTTGATGCAAATGATAGGCACATATAATATAGCCATTGGTTGTAAATCACTTCAAATAAATCCTTCAGTGAGCTTGAAAGTGCTTGTTGTATCTGACACAACATCCAGTGATTGTTAATAGGACACGTTTTACAGGAGTAAAACATATGAGGTTACTCTAAAGGATATATTCAATGGTGTGTTGAATAAGTCAATGGCGTAAACCTCATAGGATAACAATGAGACCATATATTAGCTGATAATTATTGAAATCAAGCCAAGATCAGATGTAATTTATCCACTGGGGAATTTGCATAGAGGCAGTATTCATCTGTCCTTCCTCACTTGTGTTTATAAAAAAAACAAACAGAAAATGATTTCAACCCTCTATGCTCAACCTCACTGTCCTCAATGGTGGGGATTTAAGGAGATACCATTCTGGGCTGATTTTTGTAGCCTTCATGTCAGGATTGTAGAGGTGTTGATTAAACTAATTTTGTGCAGGCGAACTAAAAAATGTTTACAAATGATTGGTAGGCTTGGTGGATGAGGCTTGGGTTTGCAACTACTATAGGTTTGAGGCATATCCTATGGGTTTGCGGTCCCAGAAAAATATTTTTAAAACAATATCGCTTTGTATGGCCTTTGAACTATAGTCCGCAGCCTTAGAAGGGCCAATAACATTCTTTTGGATAAGCCCCTCATTATAAATGGGGTGGGGCACAAACTGCAAAACTACAAACTCCATAGGGAGAGTTTAGATTCAGTTAGGAAACACTTTAATTCTGATGTTTGTGCAAATAATCCCTTTGCTGCCTTTTTTGTTCCTATTATCCAGGGCTTTTTTGTCTATTATTTATTTTTGTGCTTGGTTTGAGGTCAGCGTGAATTTTTAGCTACTGTTTGGTCCATAGGAAATGTTTTTTCTTTTTTCTTTTTTTTTTTGCAAGGCTACTCTTTTTTTGAAAAATGGGCTTTTGTTTCAGGCCGGGGTTTTTTTATTTCAGTTTTCATTTTTATTGGGAATATATTGGTATTTAAGTTTATGTTGGTAGTGCCTCTATTTTAGGTTAAGCTGCTTTTATTAGCTGCAAGTCCACATAAAAAGTAGGCTTTGTTTCAGCGTTGGGGTTTTCATTTATTTAATATTTTTTTTGTATTTGTATTTTATGTTGATAGGGCCTTTTTTTTTTAGTTTATGGTGCTTAAAGTGGAGCATTCACTTAATAATGACCACCTGTTCTTTAACCCGCCTTTTGTTCTCTAATTGCAGCTCCATTTGGAAGGATAAAGAACATTGTGAACCTAAATCACCTAACGTTAAGTAACTCACATTTACTGCACCCCTAGTATATACTAGTTAGGCATGTTACCCATGTTTAAAACTGTACTGCTGCTGGACAAGTTTACACTGCTCTATGCTCTGCAATATCTTAATTCTTGTAGTAAAGTCTCAGCTTGTTGTCTTTGTCTTTAGTAAACTTGGGCCTAGCTGTGATATTTAACTACTTGCCGCCCGCCCACTGTCAAATGACGGCGGGGCGGTGCGGCTCTCATTCTGGGACGCCGTCATATGAACAGCCACTCTCGCGCCTCTGCGGGGGTGCGCAGCATGTCGAATCGCAGCCTCACCTTGTTGCTAGGACACGACGCAACCCCGATCTCTGTAAAGAGACGCGTCCACGGCTCTTTAACCATGTGATCTGCGGTGTCCAATCATAGCTGGTCACTTTTAAACACGGAGATGCCGGTAATCGGCACTCCTCACCTCACACTGACAGAGTGTGTGGCGAGGAGAGCCGATCAGCTGCATCTCCTTGCAGGGGACAACAAAACATGTAATCAGGGCACTGATCATCATGTTGATGGCTTTGCCACCTAAGGAGGCACTGTCCTGGCCCACCCCCCACTACCTTCCACACACATGCACAGGCTGAACATTAGGCTGAGTAGGGGAAGAATTTGCATACAAGGGAGCCGCCACAGGATATGCATATGAATGATCCATATCTGGATTTGTATATTAATGAGCTGAAGTAACATGGTAGGGTTGCTGGGTAGGGGTAGTAACAGACAGACTTATACAGCCTTTGAGGGAGAGCTGAATAAAAAGGGTGACTGTCCCAGCAAATCCTGGCCTGTTGGCCAGTATGTGCATGTATGTGGACAGAAAGTGCCTGCCCTTAGATTAACAAAAATAGAAATAATAGTGAAAAAAAATGCTTTATTTAAAAAGAAGACAATTGGCTATGTTTAAGTATGTTTTTTAAGCTAAATAATCAAATAGGGCTTAATTAAATCTACTTAAAATTCCCTTTATTGATGACTTTTTGCAGCAGTCATATGAGGGTAAGTGCTGATAGGTTCCCGCTGTCTTGCTATCTCGCCAGTAAGTCTGTCCCCAGAACAGGTGTCCCCTTTAGGAGATTTTCCCTTACCGCTTGTTCTGGGGACAACTCTAAAACTTTGAATTTCCTCTTGCTTTCTTTTTCAATGACAATGGTCACCAGTTCAAATAGGGTAGTGAACCTTGCCAATGGGACCACAGACAGCAATACAAACTTGACAGAGGGTCTAACTCTTCCCCGCTCTATCCACAACTTAAAAGATTTTACCTAAAAATACACTTTATATTTTTCAAACTTATTTGCATACGGTTGCTTAAAAGACAGCATGTAATATTTCAGTGTTATAGACAAAGGAAAGAAATCTGTGGTTGGGTTTTAGGGTTTGTGTAATATGCCCAACACAGTCTACAGGCTTATGACCAAATGGCACATTTGATATCAGGGGGTATATATATAAAAAAGTGAATGTAACATACACCAAATATTCACTACAGGTGAATGAATCATTGTGATTTAAAGCACATGCACCAAGAAGATACACCTACTGAATGTTTAGTGAATGTCACATTCACTGCTTTATAAATATACCCCTAGGTCTTACATATAAACTTGAATCTGCACATTGTAATCTTCTAGCTGATAGATAGATAACAAAAGCATTATAGTTAAAATTCTATGTGGAATTGACGCAAATTGCAAAATAAGATAGATCCCTCTGGAAATGAGAATTTCTTATATTAGTTTATATTCATGAGTAATAAACGCTATAAATAATAAACATTACCAGAGGTGTCAGAGGCTCAGAGCATCGTAACAAAATCATTTTATTGCCCCCTGGCTTTCTACTCTCCATCTTAAAGCAATCCCATTACTGAGGCATGTCATTCTAACACAAATAACTAACAACGCATCATGGTGAATACTTTAGTTGTAAACTAACAGAGATTCTTAAAATACAGTTAAGAGAAAAAAAACTTTTCACTTTGTGAAACCTTAATAATTTCCTGGTTTACTACACAAATAGTAACAACAATAATAATAATACTAATAACTGTCTTATTAAAAATATAGACATCTAAGAGAGCATGTGCAAAGCTGCTGATGCCAGTCAGATCTTAGGCAGGTTTTGCACTTTATGGGAGCCAGCAGCCTCACAACTCTAGCCAACCACATCGCACATCCAGGAATCTCAGCGACACCACAATGAGCCCATTTCTTACGGTGGAGCTCTCAACTCCCTGTGGGAGGCACTGAAATTGCTCAATCAAAGAATTGGGTCCCTGAAAGTAAAATGTGCATTTGTAATTTGTTCCCACAGGAGCCTGCAAAGCATTGCACCCATGGTCTGTGGATCTTGGGTACAATGTCAGGCTCCTGCAGACACATCCTCCAGCTTTCTGCCTGTTCATTCATATGGGCTTTCAATTAGAAAACTGCATGAAGGGTCAGTGGACTACGAGTATGCTGCACTCATAGTCCATTGAGAACTACAGGTGGTGGCAGACAAAGCTTGTAATTTATGAATGGCACAGCTGGACAGGTGAAGCTCCACACAGCCGCACTGATTTTAAATGTGACAGTGGCTGTGGAGGTGAGGAACCCTTCCCGCTTTCATGGGGGAATCTCAGGGGGTAAGCAGGGAATGCTAGAATATGTTATGTGTTACACCCTTAATACGGGTATAACATGTAACATGTTCTAAAAATCAACTTATCCTTTAAACAAAACATGTTCTGACAGGAATCAGTGAAATATGCATAATTCCTAAAACCAACATGGATGACTCTAATTGGTCAAATTATATGTAAATTTCCTTGTTAAACTTGGACATGAAAATCCTAGCAAAATTCTTAGCAAAAGTCATCGCAAATCTCTGAATATGGAATTAGGTGCCTTAATACAAGGGACATGGTGGGGTTCAGAACATTGGTATAATGTCTGCAAAACATGCATCATTAACTTACCCTCTTTGCCAATGATGTCACACTTTTTATTTTTAATATAGTGACATCTTTGCTGAACCTCCCTATCGCACTTACACACTTTGCAATTTTGGTGCTACATGTAAACAGTGCTAAAAGGAAGGAAAGGTAAGTAGTGCACCTCTTCAAATGGTTTCAACAATGAAAGTCATTCATAGACCAACTATTTCAATCAGTGAATCAGTTGTTCCAGTCTATTCAGGTGCCGATTTCCTGCAGTGTAAGAAGATCAATCTCTAGTTACTTTTTTCATTTTAGCAGAATTCTACTGCTGTGTTTTAAGGACTAATTAAAAGTGATTAAAGAGGACCACCGATGAAGGGCTAATGAAACTCAGAGCACTGGGAAACTTTACAACATTTAGGCCTCATGCCCACGGACGTTTTTACAGCCGGGTTTTTTACAGCTTAAAAACGCCTGTCCATTATTGTATACATTTTTCAACCATATTTTTGCGCGTTTTTTAACGCTTCACGTTTTTTTATGCCTGACGCCGACGCCGACACCGACGCCGGGGAACGCACTGGTCCTGGGTTTTTTTTACAGCTTAAAAACTCCTATGCTATTTGCAGCTCAAAAACGCCTAGGTGGGCATGAAGCTATAGACTAACATGGACAGGCGTTTTTAAGCTGTAAACGCGGCTGTAAAAACGTGGGCATGAGGCCTTAAATTTCAGGAAAATAATTTACAAAGAGGAGTCCACACAGTCAGCACTGTTAATACCCTTCTAAGGCTTTTGCATTGTACATCACTGCAAATGTATTACATACACTCCTCCAATAGGTCAGCTGACAGCTAAAAACTTGTAATCATCATTAGCACTTGATAATATTTGTGTTGATAAGTCTACATTATGAAAGGGCGCTTACTATTGAGGAAAACAGTTTTTCCAAAAATAAAAATGTTTTTGAAAATGCACTCATGCATCCCCAGACCATGACACTCCCATCACCATGCTTGACTGTAGGCAATACACACTTGTCTTTGTACTCCTCACCTGGTTGCCACAACACACGCTTGACACCATCTGAACCAAATACGTTTATCTTGGTCTCATCAGACCACAGGACATGGTTCCAGTAATCCATGTTCTTAGTCTGCTTGTCTTCAGCAAACTGTTTGCAGGCTTTCTTGTGCATCATCTTTAGAAGAGGCTTCCTTCTGGGAGGACAGCCATGCATACCAATTTTATGCAGTGTGCAGCGTATGGTCTGAGCACTGACAGGCTGACCCCCCCCCACCCCTTCAACCTCTGCAGCAATGCTGGCAGCACCCATATGTCTATTTTCCAAAGACAACCTCTGAATATGACGCTGAGCACATGCACTCAACTTCTTTGGTCGACCATGGCGAGGCCTGTTCTGAATGGAACCTGTCCTGTTAAACCGCTGTATAGTCTTGACCAGCGTGCTGCAGCTCAGTTTCAGGGTCTTGGCAATCTTCAAATAGCCTAGGCCATCTTTATGTAGAGCAACAATTCTTTTTTTCAGATCCTCAGAGCGTTCTTTCCCATGAGGTGCCATGTTGAAATTCCAGTGACCAGTATGAGTGATAACACCAATTTTTTTTTATTTTTTTTTTAAATATCTTTATTTTATACATTTTTCATTTTACACAATATACATGACATAAAAAAAGAACCAATAATGGGTATCCTGTATAATTATCTATAAACCATTACATTTCTTCATATTATCAATAATTTCTATACAGTTCAAGTTTTTCTAGGTCGCTACATATTGTCCAGGATCCCATTATTATCCAGACTCAAACAGACTCACATCGTAACTCCATATACCCTTCCCCTTTCCCACCCCCTTAAAAATAAGAAAAAAGAGAGAGAGAGAGAGAGAAAAAAAAACATTTAAATTAAAATTTTTGCATAAAGTCTGTTCCACTACAATAATGCTCTATATATATTCTGTTATTGCTACAGAGGTATTGAACTCCTTCCATTGCTGCCATATCTTTAAACTTTGTTCTCTATTACCTGTTTCTGTCTTTATCATCATCTCCAGGGACTGCATCTTGCTCATCTCACATACCCATTCCCCAATCGAGGGGCCTACTGCCTTTCTCCAATTTCGAGCTATAATTGTACGTGCTGCTGTTATCATGTGTCTCAAAATATCTTTCTTTATGGCCTTTATAGATCCCGGAATCATTGACAATACAGAGACCTTAACATCTGATTGTATAGTGAGTCCTGTAGTTTTCCGATATATATTGACATTTTTTTTTTCCAGAACGCTAGTACCCCGGGGCAATAGTACCATATGTGTGACATTGTAACTCTTGCCCTTTGGCATCTCCAACATACTTCTTCATTTTCCTTGTTCATTTTATGCATATCTACAGGGCATTTATACCATCTTGCCAAGATTTTGTAGTTCCTTTCTTGATGTCTACTTGATAGCGATAGTTGATGTGTCAATTGAAAGGATCTTTCCCTGTACGATCTGGGGATAATAATCCCCAATTCTTGTTCCCATCTAGATATATAAGATGACTCTTGCTTTATATCTTTTGGGAGTAAATATCTGTATATCATGGAAAGGACATGGGTCGGTCTTTGTTCCTGTAATAGTAACTGCTCAAATTCTGTTAATGGTCTTTCCAATGGACCCTTTTTTGGTAATGATTGAATATATGTTTGCATTTGTTGATATTGAACCCATTTTGTCCCATATTCAGGGCCCATTGAGTCTAGGGGGGGAAGTCTACCTCTTTCCAAGGTCTGGACCATTCTCACATCCTCACTTCTGTGCCATTTCAAGAAAACTGAAGCTTCCATTGCTGGTAGAAACTCAGGGTTACAGAACAATGGTGTCATCGGCACAATCTAAGTGGACCATGTCTCTTTCTTTAATAGTGTATCCCATACCTTCAGTATGGAGGATACCAAGATTGGCATATCTCCCAGGGGAGGCCGAAAGTTCTTATTTATCCATGGTAATGATTTCAATTTCATTCCCATAATAACCTTTTCTAATTGCACCCATTGCTTGTTTTTTGCATTATGGTGTCAGTCTACTATCCTTGTCATGAACACAGCACAAAGGTATATTGAGTAGTCCCGTAGAGCCAACCCTCCGTTATTTTTTTTTTGCCCTAATCAGTATATCTCTTCTTATTTGAGGTGACTTATGTGCCCATATAAATCTCCCTACAGCTCTACGCAATTGCCCCAGTAAGTTGGTTGGAGAAAATATTGGTATAGTCTGAAATATATATAACAACTTTGGTAGTATATCCATTTTTACAATGCTTATCCTTCCCATCCAGGAAAAGATTGTTCTATCATACTTTTGAAGCAATTTAGTTGTTTTTTGTATTATCGGAAGATAATTCAGTTCTTAGAGCTTGGACAAATCTCTCGGTATATATGTTCCTAGATATTTGACAGCTTCATTTTGCCATTTAAAGCAACAATTCCTTTGAAGTAGATCAAAGGCTTTAACTGATAGTGAAATATTCAGAGCTTTCGATTTGTCATAATTGACTTTAAAATTGCTTAGTAATCCAAAACGGTCAAATTCCTGGATCAAATTTGGTATGGTTACTACTGGGTTAGTTATATATACCATCAGATCATCTGCGTATACAGTCATTTTATATTCTGTATCTTTAATCTTTATCCCTTGTATATCTGGGTTTTTGCGAATTGTTGTAGTTAGATGTTCCATAACCAGTATGTACAATAGGGGAGATAAGGGGCAGCCCTGCCGAGTTCCGTTTGATATTATCAACGGATCTGAGAGTGCTCCATTTACACGTATTCTGGCAGTAGGGTTGTGATAGAGGGCCATTATTTTCTCCCTGAGTATTGGACCCAGTCCCCATTGTCTTACTGTTTCCTCCAGGAAACTCCATCCCACCCTGTCAAACGCTTTCTCAGCATCCACAGTGAGTATACAGGATGGGATGGAGCCCCTCTGGGCCTGCTCTATCAATGTTAAAGTCTTCAATGTATTGTCTCTTGCCTCTCGACCCTTCACAAATCCCACTTGATCTAAATTAACATAAGTTGGTAGGTTTACTGTAAGTCTATTTGCAATAATTTTTGAATATAGTCGAAGATTTATATTAGTTAATGAAATTGGACGGTAATTTCCACACAGCGTATGATCTTTCTCTGGCTTTGGAATAAGCGTGATGTAAGCTTCCATCCCTTGTGGGGCAAAGGGTCCAGAGGCAGAGATTGAATTAAAAGTCTTTTTTTTATTGGGGTCAGCGTTTCCTTTAGCATCTTATAAAATCGGGGAGTAAAGCCATCTGGGCCCGGGCTTTTGCCCAGTACCAGTGAGTCAATTGCCTTTTGTATTTCTATTGTGGAGAACTCATTATCTAACTCCTTTGCTTCTATTTCTGGCAATACTGGTATTGCGGTTTCCTGAATATATTGACACATTTTTTGTCGAAAGGTGTCAAGATCCATTCCTGCTTGTTGATTAGGTATATTATATAAAATAGAGTAAGATGAGTGAAATGATTTTAATATACCTTCAGAATGATATGTTATTTCTCCAGATTTTGTTTTTATTTTTGCTATGGGGTCGTCGCCGTTCATTGGTGTAGTGCCCTTGCTAGGAGCCGACCTGGTTTATTTACATGTTGATAGTATAACATACAATTTTTATCTCTAAGACGAAGAGTTTGTTCATTTAATAGGGTCTGCAGTTCTATTCGTTTATCTGTTAATGTTATTAGATTTTCAGGGCTTGAATTTGGTTTATGTATTTTTTCAAGTTTGGGAAAGTATAGATATTTTACTATCTCTCTCTCTCTTTAGTCTAGGCCAGGGGTCTGCAAACTGTGGCCCTCCAGTTGTTCAGGAACTACAATTCCCATCATGCCTAGTCATGTCTGTGAATGTCAGAGTTTTACAATGTTTCATGGGGCGTGTAGTTCTGCAACAGCTGGAGGGCCCTGGTCTAGACCCATGCTTTATAAAGAAGCCCCGTATTACACATTTTAATGTTTCCCATTGTATAGGCAGTGAAGTTGTATCATCTTTGTGGTCCAATATAAAATGTTCTATAGTTTGCCTAATATCAGTCATACAGGCTTCATTATTCAGTAAATTGTCATTTAATCTCCATGCCCATTTTGTTACAGCTCCCTTCGGTACAGTCAGCCCCAGAAACAGAAACAGAAACACTGGAGCATGATCAGACCAAATAAAGCTTCCGATCTCCGATGAGGACACCGCCGCCATTCCCCTTTGATTAACAAGAAAAAATCCAATCTATGATATGTATCATGTACTTTTGAATAGTATGAGTAATCTCTGTCTGTTGGGTGAAGAACCCTCCAGATATCCAATAATTGATATCTAACCAAAATATCTTTAAATTTGTTCAGTTGATTAATAGTTTGGGAAGGGGGAGAGGCGGTAGTGTCCTGATCACGATCTAGAACAAAATTAAAGTCCCCTCCCACCAATATCACGCCCTCTGCTCTTTCCATTAAATTTATCAACATTTGTGACCCATGTTTAATCTGGTCTTGATTTGGCAAATATAAATTAATAAATGTATATGTTTTACCATATATGAATAGCTTCAAGAGCAAAGATCTGCCATCTCTGCTCTTCCAGCTATCCAGAACTTGATGAGGTAGAGATTTATAAATTACTATAGAAACCCCCCTAGATTTGGAGTAGGCAAACGTATCATGATACCATATAGGATAGTGTTTGTTCGATATAATGGGGATGTGGTTTGAGCGAAAATGCGTCTCCTGGAAGAAAATAACACTGACCTTTTGTTTATGCAGGAAATGTAGGATTTGTGATCTCTTTGATGGGGAGTTCAATCCTCTGACATTAAAAGAACAGACTTTTACCAAATTTATATCAAGACAAAAAAAAAAGAGAAAGGAGAAAAAATCAGAAGCAACAGAAAAAAAAAAAAAAAAAACCACTAGATAACTCCTTATAGTCTAGACTTACTACTAAGTAAGTTCCCTATGATAGGGATATGGAAAGGCCGCGACCAGCCTAGGTTTTCATTATTACAAAAAGATATCTATTAATTCCTGACCTCCATCTGACTTATTCATGTATATAGGAGGACGGGAGAAGAAAAAAAGGGAGGGAGGATGAGGAGGGGGAGGGGGAAAAAAAGAGAAAAAAATAAAAAAATAGGTATAAAGAGGGAAAAAGAAAGGGGGGAAATAGGCCCCCCATACCAATAAGTTTATACACACATAATTGCATAATAATCAAAGAGTTTATAATGAAAGAATACCACATTGTACAGGTCATTTATATCTCCATCTTTTATCCCCTTATAAGTTAAATGTGTTTATCTAGATTAGGGATGAGCTCGGTGTTCGAGTCGAACATACGTTCGACTCGAACATCGGCTGTTCGATCGTTCGCCGAACAACGAACGATTTGGGCCGTTCGCGCCTAATTCGCGGCCCACAATGCACTACGCCATCGCAGTGTCATCCAGGCGCTGTGATTGGCCAAGCATGCACTGTGACCCCGCATGCTTGGCCAATCACAGCGCAGGCAGCGAGGAGAGCAATGATTGGCCACAGGCAGGATGCCTGTGGCCAATTATTGCTGAGGGTGTTTAGTACACGCCCCACACTATAAAAGGCCGCCAGCACGGCGGCCTAGTGTAGTGTGTTCCGGAGCAGGGAAAGAGAAGCATAGGCAGGGACAGTGACATTTTTTTTTCTTGCTTAACCTGGATTCCTTTAGTTTAGGGAAAGAGAAGGATAGGTAGGGAGAGTGTCAGTCTGTTTTACTGTGCTAAACCTTGTTTGTAGGGACAGGGAAGGACAGTGAGGGAAATTGTCATTGTGCTATACTGTGCTAAAGCATTCATCATCAACCATCTTTAAAAAAACATTTTTTATAGGGACAGAAAACTATAGGTAGGGAGAGTGTCAGTGTGTTTTACTGTGCTAATCCTTGTTTGTAGGGACAGGGAAGGACAGTGAGGGAAATTCTCATTGTGCTATACTGTGCTAAAGCATTAATCATCAACCATCTTTAAAAAAACATTTTTTATAGGGACAGAAAACTATAGGTAGGGCGAGTGTCAGTGTGTTTTACTGTGCTAATCCTTGTTTGTAGGGACAGGGAAGGACAGTGAGGGAAATTCTCATTGTGCTATACTGTGCTAAAGCATTCATCATCAACCATCTTTAAAAAAACATTTTTTATAGGGACAGAAAACTATAGGTAGGGAGAGTGTCAGTGTGTTTTACTGTGCTAATCCTTGTTTGTAGGGACAGGGAAGGACAGTGAGGGAAATTCTCATTGTGCTATACTGTGCTAAAGCATTAATCATCAACCATCTTTAAAAAAACATTTTTTATAGGGACAGAAAACTATAGGTAGGGAGAGTGTCAGTGTGTTTTACTGTGCTAATCCTTGTTTGTAGGGACAGGGAAGGACAGTGAGGGAAATTCTCATTGTGCTATACTGTGCTAAAGCATTCATCATCAACCATCTTTAAAAAAACATTTTTTATAGGGACAGAAAACTATAGGTAGGGAGAGTGTCAGTGTGTTTTACTGTGCTAATCCTTGTTTGTAGGGACAGGGAAGGACAGTGAGGGAAATTCTCATTGTGCTATACTGTGCTAAAGCATTAATCATCAACCATCTTTAAAAAAACATTTTTTATAGGGACAGAAAACTATAGGTAGGGAGAGTGTCAGTGTGTTTTACTGTGCTAATCCTTGTTTGTAGGGACAGGGAAGGACAGTGAGGGAAATTCTCATTGTGCTATACTGTGCTAAAGCATTCATCATCAACCATCTTTAAAAAAAAATTTTTTATAGGGACAGAAAACTATAGGTAGGGAGAGTGTCAGTGTGTTTTACTGTGCTAATCCTTGTTTGTAGGGACAGGGAAGGACAGTGAGGGAAATTCTCATTGTGCTATACTGTGCTAAAGCATTAATCATCAACCATCTTTAAAAAAACATTTTTTATAGGGACAGAAAACTATAGGTAGGGAGAGTGTCAGTGTGTTTTACTGTGCTAATCCTTGTTTGTAGGGACAGGGAAGGACAGTGAGGGAAATTCTCATTGTGCTATACTGTGCTAAAGCATTCATCATCAACCATCTTTAAAAAAACATTTTTTATAGGGACAGAAAACTATAGGTAGGGAGAGTGTCAGTGTGTTTTACTGTGCTAATCCTTGTTTGTAGGGACAGGGAAGGACAGTGAGGGAAATTCTCATTGTGCTATACTGTGCTAAAGCATTCATCATCAACCATCTTTAAAAAAACATTTTTTATAGGGACAGAAAACTATAGGTAGGGAGAGTGTCAGTGTGTTTTACTGTGCTAATCCTTGTTTGTAGGGACAGGGAAGGACAGTGAGGGAAATTCTCATTGTGCTATACTGTGCTAAAGCATTCATCATCAACCATCTTTAAAAAAACTTTTCTTATAGGGACAGAAAACTATAGGTAGGGAGAGTGTCAGTGTGTTTTACTGTGCTAATCCTTGTTTGTAGGGACAGGGAAGGACAGTGAGGGAAATTCTCATTGTGCTATACTGTGCTAAAGCATTCATCATCAACCATCTTTAAAAAAACATTTTTTATAGGGACAAAAAACTATAGGTAGGGAGAGTGTCAGTGTGTTTTACTGTGCTAATCCTTGTTTGTAGGGACAGGGAAGGACAGTGAGGGAAATTCTCATTGTGCTATACTGTGCTAAAGCATTCATCATCAACCATCTTTAAAAAAACATTTTTTATAGGGACAGAAAACTATAGGTAGGGAGAGTGTCAGTGTGTTTTACTGTGCTAATCCTTGTTTGTAGGGACAGGGAAGGACAGTGAGGGAAATTCTCATTGTGCTATACTGTGCTAAAGCATTCATCATCAACCATCTTTAAAAAAACATTTTTTATAGGGACAGAAAACTATAGATAGGGAGAGTGTCAGTGTGTTTTACTGTGCTAATCCTTGTTTGTAGGGACAGGGAAGGACAGTGAGGGAAATTCTCATTGTGCTATACTGTGCTAAAGCATTCATCATCAACCATCTTTAAAAAAACATTTTTTATAGGGACAGAAAACTATAGGTAGGGAGAGTGTCAGTGTGTTTTACTGTGCTAATCCTTGTTTGTAGGGACAGGGAAGGACAGTGAGGGAAATTCTCATTGTGCTATACTGTGCTAAAGCATTCATCATCAACCATCTTTAAAAAAACATTTTTTATAGGGACAGAAAACTATAGGTAGGGAGAGTGTCAGTGTGTTTTACTGTGCTAATCCTTGTTTGTAGGGACAGGGAAGGACAGTGAGGGAAATTCTCATTGTGCTATACTGTGCTAAAGCATTCCTCATCAAGAAATCCTTGTTTTTTGGACAGTCAGGGAAATTGTCATTGTGCTATTCTGTGCGAAAGCAATCATCCTCAACCATATTTAGAAATCCTTAAGTAAAGGGACAGAGAAGGACACCTGAAGGTAGCCCTTATTGCTTTTTTCCCATCTACCTGCAGGCCATCCATTAGAATGTCTGGAAGGCAAACAAGGAGAGGCAGACAGTCAGGAGGCAATAAAAGAGGGCAAGCAGGCTCTGTGTCTGGGGCAACAGTGCTGGTCGTGGACGCGGTGCATTGTCATCAGCACATGGCCATGGGGACACGCTTGTCCTTCTTTTCGGCAGCTGGACATGTTGAGCCACATCATGCCGAAGACTTGGTAGAGTGGATGACCAAGCCCTCCTCCTCCTCCTCATCCTCTCTCACCCAGGCTCAGGGTACTGGCAAAGCAGCTGCCAAAGCGTCCTCTTCCCTGGTATCAATGTCAGACTCATCATCAGTCACTCCTCCCTAGACCCACCATGTCCTCCTCCTGAGGAGTCCCCCGAACTGTTTGAGCACAGTGTTGGGTACATGCTCCAGGAGGATGCCCAGCGGTTCGAAGGGTCTGATGATGAAACCCAGCTAGAGGAAGGCAGTAGCGTGAGAGCAGACAGAGGGGATGCTCAAGAAGGACACCAATCTGGCAGTCATGTTCCAGCAGCTGCAGCATACTGCCAGATTGGCTCCAGTGATGAGGAGGGAGGGGATGATGAGGTCACTGACTCCACGTGGGTGCCTAATAGGAGAGAGGAGGAGGATGAGGAGGAGGCACATCTCCAACGAGGCAGGATGCCCTTTGGTGGCCAGCGTAAGGGCAGTACACCGACGGAATCACACCGCAGAGCTCCGCCTGTGCAGGGCGCTGCCTCTGCCCGTCATTCAAAAAGTTCTTTGGTGTGGGCCTTTTTTGAGGCTAGTGCATCAGATCGCACAGCTGCTGTTTGCAACATATGTCTCAAGCGTATATCGCGTGGCCAAAACATCAGCCGCTTGGGTACCACATGCCTGACCAGACATATGTTGACCTGCCATGCAGCTCGTTGGCAAGCCTACCTCAAAGACCCACACCAAAGAACAAAGCGGACCTCCCCTTGCACCGCATCAGCTGGGATCTCCAACCCCACTATAACTTCAGTCCTCTCTGAAACATGCACTGAGAGGAATGAAGGTGTAGAATTAGGTGTGTCACAGCCAAGTACTTGCGGCCACTCTGCTAGCAGTACACCGATGTCCGATTCTAGCAGGCAAATTTCCCTGCCCCAGCTGCTGGACCGTCGAAAGAAGTTCACTCCCAGCCATCCACATGCCCAGCGGTTGAATGCTAGCTTGGCTAAATTGCTAGCGCTTCAACTGCTGCCTTTTCAGTTGGTAGACTTGGCCCCCTTCCGTGAGTTTGTGCAATGTGCGGTTCCTCAGTGGCAGGTTCCCAAACGCCACTTTTTCTCACGGAAGGCTATTCCGGCTCTCTACCGGCATGTGGAAGGCAATGTCTTGGCCTCGCTGGACAGGGCGGTCAGCGGTAAGGTGCATATTACCGCTGACTCATGGTCCAGCAGGCCATGGACATGGACGTTACCTTTCTTTCACGGCCCATTGGGTCACTCTTTTGGCAGCTGGGAAGGATGCAGGACAAGGTGCAGTACTGTTGGAGGTTGTTCCACCGCCACGCCTCCAAAATGCTACTACTGGTTGTGACACACCTCTCTCCTCCACCCCCTCCTCTTCTTCTTCCTCCATGGCCTCTTCCTGTGCTTTGTCCTCTGAACCAGCGGTGCTCCGTAGCCGTTCAAGGGGCTACGCAAGTACGCAGGCAAAAAGATGCCATGACGTGCTTGCGCTGGTGTGTTTGGGGGACAGAAGCCACACTGGGGCAGAGGTACTGTCTGCTCTGCAGGGCCAGGCCGAGAGGTGGTTGACGCCACGCCAGCTTAAGCCAGGAATGGTGGTTTGCGACAATGGCACCAACCTCCTCTCCGCCCTCCGACAGGGACAACTGACCCATGTGCCCTGTGTGGCTCACATCCTTAACCTGGTGGTGCAGCGGTTCTTGGGCAAGTACCCGGGGCTTACAGGATATCCTGAGGCAGGCCAGGAAAGTCTGTGTGCATTTCCGCAGATCTTATAATGCCAGTGCTCGCCTGGCTGAGCTGCAAAAGGAGTTGAACCTGCCCAAGAACCGCCTTATTATGTGACATGCCCACCAGGTGGAACTCAACGTTGGCCATGCTGCAGCAGCTGCACACGCAGCAGAGGGCCATCAATGAGTACCTGTGCGACTACGGCACCAGGACAGGGTCAGGGGAGCTTGTTTTTTTTTTCTCCACGCCAGTGGGGCATGATCAGGGATGCATGCACTGTCCTGGCACCATTTGGGGAGGCCACGAGGATGATGAGCAGTGACAGTGCATGCATCAGTGACACTGTACCTCTTGTCCACCTGTTGGAGCACACGCTGCGTGGAATAATGGACAGGGCACTTGAGGCAGAACAGAGGCAGGAAGAGGAGGACTTCCTTGCCTCTCAAGGCCCCCTTTACCCAGACAGTGTCCTTCTGTCCCACCCATCGCACAGGAAGAGGAGGAGGAGGAGGAGGATTGTGTCAGCATGGAGGTGGAGGCTGGCACTCAGCATCATCAGCAGCAGTCTTTTAGGGATGATTTACAGTCCCAAGAAACCAGTGGACTTGTACGTGGCTGGGAGGAGGTGGCTGCGGATCATGTCGTCCTTAGTGACCCAGAGGACTCCGGACCGAATGCCTCAGCTAACCTACGCTGCATGGCCTCCCTGATCCTGCAAAGTCTGCGGAAGGATCCTCGTATTCTTCGGATCAAGGAGAGGGACCATTACTGGCTGGCCACTCTCCTTGATCCACGGTACAAGGGTAAGGTTGCGGACCTTATGTTACCGTCGCAGAGGGAGCAGAGGATGAGACAACTCCGGGAGGCCTTGCAGAAAGGTCTGTGCAACGCGTTCCCAGAGACTGGGAGGTTACAAAACTCCTGGTCCTGGACAACGAGTTGCTGAGGCTTCGGCCAGTCAAAGAAGGAGCGGTGGGGAAGGTGGCCGTCTGACCATAGCGGTTCAGACAATTCTTTAGTCCGCAGCCCCAAAGTATGATCGGTTCCAGCAACCATCGCCAGCGTCTGATAAACATGGTGCAGGAATATCTAGGGCAAGGTCAGACTTGGACACCTTCCCCACCGAAAATCTCTGGCTTACTGGGTCTTGAGGATGGATCACTGGCCAGAGCTTGCACAGTATGCAATTGAGCTACTGGCCTGTCCTGCATCCAGCGTTCTTTCGGAACGCACATTCAGTGCTGCTGGAGGATTTGTCACGGATCACAGGGTGCGCCTGTCCACCGACTCGGTTGATCGACTGACTTTCATCAAGATGAACCAGTCTTGGATCACCACCAGCTACCACACACCTGATGCTGATATAAACAGACTAATTGATTTTAACATGTCACATCCCTTCAAGACTGATGCTGATGCTGAGTGCCTGTGCTGTTATGTTGACTGGCTATCCTCCTCCTCCGAGTCCTCAATGATACGATTGATGATGATAGCTTGGAAGAATCATTTTTGTTTATGGGTGCCGCCACCAGTGGCTAAGGCCCAATTTTTCAGCCCCTGTTTAACAGGGGCGTGTAATTACAATTTTTGAAGCTAATACTTTTGCAACAGGGCTCATTGCTGTGCTCCAAGTACAGTATCTGTGGAGGGGTTGGAGTGTTGTGCCACCAGTGCCTAAGGCCCAATTTTTCAGCCCCTGTTTAACAGGGCGTGTCATTACAATTTTTGAAGCAATACTTTGCAACAGGGCTCATTGCTGTGCTCCAAGTACAGTATCTGTGAGGGGTTGCAGTGTTGTGCCACCAGTGCCTAAGGCCCAATTTTTCAGCCCCTGTTCAACAGGGGCATGTAATTACAATTCTTGATCTAATAATTCACAGCAGGGCCCATTGCTGCACCCACCAAGAGTAACTCTGAGGGCTTACAGTGTTGTGGCAAACGCCACCACCACCACCACCACGAAAGGCCCAATTTTTCAGCCCCTGTTCAAAAGGGGCATGTAATTACAATTCTTGATCTAATAATTCACAGCAGGGGCCCATTCCTGCACCCACCAAGAGTAACTCTGAGGGCTTACAGTGTTGTGGCAACACCACCACCACCACCACCACCACGAAAGGCCCATTTTTCAGCCCCTGTTCAACAGGGGCATGCAATTACAATTCTTGATCTAATAATTCACAGCAGGGCCCATTGCTGCACCCACCAAGAGTAACTGTCAGGGCTTACAGTGTTGTGGCACCAGCACCACCATCAAGAGGCCCAATTTTTACTACCACTGTTCAACAATTATATGTAATTACAATTCCTGATATAATAGTTGACAGCAGGGCGTTCCAGCACCAACCAAGAGTAACTGTGAGTGCTTACAGTGTTGTGCCAACACCAAACAACTAAGGGGCCTATTTCTGCAGAGTATATACGGCAGGTCCCTACTTTCAAACATCCAACTTACAAACGACTCCTACTTGCAAACGCAACGGAAGTGAGAGGAAATCTACCACTAGGAAGGAAAATTCTCTCCTGTAAGAATTAATATGGGAGAAAGGTGTCTCCTCTGTACTGATGCTTTATCACCAATCCTTGTTTCAAGAAAAACACCACATTTCAAAAACAGTTGTCATTGGGACGGAAAGTGAGGTGAAATGTTCTGAACAGGGGCACAGACAGCAAAACAAATGTTACAGGGGTGATAACCCTTACCTATGTTTTCCAAAAAGTTTAAAAATTGATTTTTGGGCTGGAGCTACACTTAAACAATGTACCTGTTCAAAATTACAAACACATTCTACATAAGAACAAACCTACAGTCCCTGTCTTGTATGCACCGCCTGTATACGGCTGTTCAGAGTATATAGGGCCTTTTTTATTTTGTGTGCGGTGTTCCCCTTAATATCCATACAAGACCCAAAGGGGCTGGTAATGGGCTGGGGTAGGGGGGGTCATGGGGTAGCTATGCCATTTTTCTTAAAGATTTTCATCCATATTACCGGGACCAGACATTACATTAAAGCCGCAAGCAGTTTTAAATGGCTTTTTTTTCCTTTAGAAGTGTCATTTTGTGCAGGGACAGTTCTAAACACGGGAAACACATGGCACTTCACAGGCATACTTTAGACACCCCCCAGGTACGATATTTAAAGGAATATTTGACTTTTTTTTTTTCACTTTATGCATCATTAAAATGACTGCTCCCGAAAAACGACCGTTTTTAAAACTTCTTTTTGCATTGATACATGTCCCCTGGTGCAGAACCCGGGTTCCCAAACCCTTTTTAGGACAATAACATGCATAATAGTCGTTATAATTAGCACTTTAGAATTCGAACGTTCGCATCCATTGTATTTAATAGGGTTCTAATGTTCGTACGAACTTTCGGTCCGTTCGCGGGTTCTGGTGCGAACACTAATCTAGATATTGAAGACAATGCCCCATGGAAAAAGAAAATAAAAAAAAATTGTTTACCTACAACAAAAGTGCTCCATGTATATTATTTAGTGTCATATATTACTATCTTATGAATCGTGGGTTTATATAAAAGAAAAAAAAAAGAAAAAAAGGCATTCTTTTCCTTCCCCTTTCCTTTTTTCCTTTTAATTCAAATGGTAAAGTAGTGAAAATATAAACTTCTGTATACTTGTGCTTCAAATGTGTCTTTGCTTCTTTAACCACTTCAATACCATGGACTTATACAGCTTCCTGCCCAAGCCAATTTTGAGCTTTCAGCGCTGTCGCAATTTGAATGACAATTGCGCGGTCACGCAACACTGTACCCAAACAATTTTTTTATCATTTTGTTCCCACAAATAGAGCTCTCTTTCGGTGGTATTTGATCGCCTCTGCGATTTTTATTTTTTACATAACAAATAAAAAAGTGTGAAAATTTTGAAAAAAAATAAGTTTTTCTTTGTTTCTGTTTTTTTTTTGTAAATAAGTACCTTTTCTACTTCAATGACGGGCACTGATAAGGCGGCACTAACGGGCACTGATAAGGTGACACTGATGGGCACCGATGAGGTGGCACCAATAAGGTGGCACCGATGAGGTGGCACTGATGATGGGCACTGATGGGCACTGATAGGCGGCACTGATGGGCGCTGATATGTGGCACTGGTATGCGGCACTGATGGGGACTCATAGGCGGCACTGATGGGCACTCATAGGCGGCACTGATGGGCACTTATAGGCTGCACTGATGGATACTTATGGGTGGCACTGATAGGTGGCATGGACGGGCACTGATAGGCGGGCACTTATGGGCACAGATGGGCACGGATGGGCACTGATAGGTGGCACTAATGGACACTGGTAGGTGGCACTGATGACTGGTGGCTGGCATTGCTGGGCATCATGCATTTTTTTTTGTGCCATGATGGTGCCAATCAGTGCCCATTTGTGGGCACTGATTGGCATATATTTTTTATCTCTTTGTACATGTGGATGGCCATGGGGGACTTACCTGGCCATCCACATGCTTGGGGTTCCCTGGTGGTCCTGGGGGGCTTCCCTGGTGGTCCAGTGTGGGTATCCGAGGGGGGGCTGTGCTGATAAACAATCAGCGCGACCCCCCCTGTCAGGAGAGCCGCCGATCGGCTCTCCTCTACTCGCGTCTGTCAGACGCGAGTGAGGAAGAGCTGATCAACGGCTCTTCCTGTTTACATTGTGATCAGCCGTGATTGGACACGGCTGATCACGTGGTAAAAAGCCTCCGCCGGAGGCTCTTTACCTAGATCAGTGTAGCGGTGGGTCAGACTGACCCACCGCTCCACCGATCGCCGCGATGCGCGCCCCCCCGGGCGCGCAGCGGCTGTTATCCCGCAGGACGTCATATGACGTCCAGTGTGGATAACACAACCACTTCCCGGACGTCAATCTGCTATTGAAGGGGCGGGAAGTGGTTAAAATAACCCTTTCTGTTTTACATGCGTCTCTGGTCACATAGAGGGCTCCTAAATATAGGAGACAGCCTCTCCAGATATATGAACGCAAACCGGTGTACCAAAAAAAATTTCATTTTTAATATAAATTATTTGCATATAGATGTACCATGTGTTATATTTAGTGTTATCAATTACTCTCTGTATACAGATGTAGATATACATACGTATAGAGGAGAAAAAACAAAGAAATTAATAATATACCTACAGAAAAAAATGTCCCACATGTGTATTTAGTGTGATTAATTACTACCTGTGAACAATACAATAAAAAAAGAAAAAAGAGAAAAAAGTTATGTTCAGATTGTAAAAATAGTGAAATATAGATTCCTATTTACTTATGCTTCAAGTGTATCTATTGTTAAAATAACACCTTATATTTTACATACATCTCTCTAGATGCTTAGAGGGCTCACCCATATATAGATAGAGGGGGCAACCTCTCCAGATGTGTGCATACAAAACGGTGTGTCAAAAAAGAAAAAAGAAAATACAAAATAGAGAAAATAGAAAAAATATAAAGGAAATAAAGCCCCCTCCCCAGCCCGTTGTCTTATCATCTGCTCCACCCCCACCCCCAGTCTATGTCCCCCTTTATCTTCTCATTGGGGTTCTTCCTGAGAAATCCTGATAATTTTGCGGCCATTGAGGCAAGTCAACTTTAGGCAATTGGAGACTATTCAGGATATCGCCAATATCTCGAAATATTATTTTTTGTCCCTTATAATACACTATTATCTGAAATGGAAATCCCCATCTATATAGTGTCTCTCTTTCTCTAAGAGCTTCCAAAATAGGTTTTACTGCTTTTCTCATGTTCAGAGTGTATCTAGATAGGTCTTGTAACAAAATTATTTGTGCTCCATTAAGCTCTATAGTCCTTTGTAATTGTGCCGCCGCCATAATCTTCTCCTTAACACAAAAATAGTGTATTCTGCAAATTATATCCCTTGGCTTCAAAGGGTCAGGCTTTTTGAGACCTGTTGTTCGATGTGCGTGGTCAATCTCTATTTCGGTAGTTTCTGTACATTTCAGCAGGGTATTAAAAAGACCCTGTAACATCTGTATTAGGTCCTCTGGACCCGCTGCCTCCGGTACACCTCTGACCCTAATATTGTTTCGCCTGTTTCTATTTTCGAGGTCGTCCATTGCCATAAAAATATTTTTTAAGCATTGGTCCTGCTCCTGGATTTTCTTCTGAGACTGTAATAATTTTTGTTCAATATCTGCTACTCTGGTTTCTACATTATCCACCTTATTCTGAGTGTCTGCCAAGGATGTTTTCATATTTTGTATTTCAGCTTTATAAGTGGTCTCCAACCTATACACATACTTATCAATATCTTGTCTCGTTGGTAGAGATCAAATGTATGCCTGCATATCCCAAGGCCCACCTCCTACTACCTCTACTTCTTTTGTAGCTTCTTGTATATTTAGGGGGGGGCTACTAGTTTATCTTTCTAGCTCAGTCTCTCCAGCTGAAGATGATATATTAATTTCAGCTGTATTAGAGATCTCTTGCTGATCTTGCATCAACTGAAAAAAACCCTTTAATATCGGTTTTCTGTATGGATTGACTTTTGGGAGCATTTTTAGCTGTACCTCCAGTCGATCCCCTTTTAGGTTTCTGTACTTAAGTCCCTTTAGGTGGCATTTTTTCAAGTTAACAATATTAAATATATAACGTTTTCTCACCTTAGTCCTTGTTTTTCATACAGATCCACCCGTTTTTTTGAATTGGGTTCCTCACGCCGTTTTACTTTGTCTATGTCTTTGATATTAGACTGTGGACTGTAGGCTGTACACTATAGATTGTAGACTGTAGGCTGTAGACTGTGAGCTGTAGACTGTAGGCTGTGGACTGTGGAATGTAGGCTGTGGATTATAGGCTTGTAGACTGCAGACTGTGTACCTTAGACTGGTTTTCACCAGGTAATGGCCCCTTTAAATTCAATCCATTAGTGCGTCGATCAATCTAATCTGGTCTAGATATTTTACACTCAAGAGGCATCTATTAACTAATTGTTTTCACTGGCTCCATATATCTGTAGAACCTCTGAGTGCCAGATAATAAGTGCCAGATAATAAATGTCTTTAAATTATATGCCTCAATAGTTAGCTAGATTACAAGCCGGCATAACAGCTTGTTCATCAAGAGAGAAAGGAACACCAAATGTAACACACCTGAGACCATGTAACAGGAGTCACATGACATCAGGGAGGGAAAATGGCTAATTGGGCCCAATTTGGACATTTTCACTTAGGGTTGTACTTACTTTTGTTGCCAGCGATTTAGACATTAATGGCTGTGTGTTGCATTATTTTGAGGGGACAGAAAATTGACACTGTTATACAAGCTGTACACTCACTACTTTACATTGTAGCAAAGTGTAATTTCTGTACACTCACTACTTTACATTGTAGCAAAGTGTAATTTCTTCAGTGTTGTCACATGAAAAGGTATAATAAAATATTTACAAAAATGTGAGGGGTGTACTCACTTTTGTGAGGTACTGTGTATATATATATATATATATATATATATATATATATATATATATATATACACAGTATATATAAGCTAAAATTGAATCAGGTGATTCACCTAGCATGACAATTATCCAAAACACAAGTATAAATAAAGAAAACTGTGATTTGAACAGAACAAATGCCACATTTTAGAATGACCATGCTAGAGTTCTGACATCAGTTCTATCAAAATGCTGTGACCCAAAACAAGTAAATCAAACAAAATACTGCACAATGATGTTAACTAAAGCAATTTTGTATCTTAGAACATGACAAAGTACCTCCTCCCCATGACACCGGTCTGATCAAAATAGTTTGGTTGAGGTTGTACCAACCAAGACTGTTCCAACTAGTTACTAAGTAAAAGACCAAAAGTTTTTGCTGCCAGTTTACAAACACCCAGATTCACAGCCTTATTCTGACACCTATAAATTCATTCACATGATCCTTGTATGCCAAATGCCAAGTCAGCATGGTCAACTATGACACCAAAAAAAAAAAAAAAAACATGATCTGACATAACTATTTCCTCCGTAGTTACTGCTTTCATTCTTACTTAAAATGCAATCTACTAGTTTGACAGTCTTTATTTCAATTGTTTTCTACCAATACTTTATCAGTGGAACCAGTTTTTTTCTTCTCAATCCTATGTATTTATCAGAGCTGTGACAATATTTTCCACATTTATGTTACTGCACTGAGAATTTTTTTTTTATTGAGTTTCTTTTGTTATAAATTCTAAATTAGACACACATGATGAGCTCATATGAGACTAGACAAGATTTACTGCATAGCTCTGGGCAGCAGGTAAGCTCACAGCAGGATGGCATTAAGAGAATACTATGAACTATTTTAAAAGATGTATTTACTGACTGATTTGCACAATAATGATAAGGTAGTTTATTCAAGCAAGAAAAACAAGACCTTCCAGTTAGAAAGATTGCTGCTTAATTAAAATTATACTTGCTATGCTTGACTTTCATGTGCATACAGATAGATCAACAAAAATTGTAAAAAGCATAGTTTTTTTTTTTTTTTTGCCTATTTTTGACATGTAGTTAGCATAGTTTATAAAAAAAAAAGAAGAAGAGACTATAAGAAGAGACAATGTAAACTTGCTCAAATCTATCTATCTATCTATCTATCTATCTATCTATCTATCTATCTATCTATCTATCTATCTATCTATCTATCTATCTATCTCTCTATGCCTGTCTGTCTATCTATCTATCTATCTATCTATCTATCTATCTATCTATCTATCTATCTATCTATCTATCTATCTACCTACCTATCTCTCTATGCCTGTCTGTCTGTCTGTCTATCTATCTAATTTTATAACAATTAAATACTGCAATTTCCACATTCATACAGCTTAGGGCCCCACGCAGAGGGAATCTTTTTTCATCACTTTGACTGAATTCACACGTAGACTTTCAGCAGTAGCTGGGTTCAGGTGTTTGCACAAACAAGACATTTCTGGGGCCATTTAGCTTGGTTTTCCTCAGATAAACACATGTAAACAAGTGTAAATGCAAGTACTGCTAAACACAAGTGGCTGTGTTCCTCCTAATGCTATAATGTGATATTATGTTATTATCATTCAATACATTTGCTACACTATTGTTAGTATTCCTTTTGTCTTACCTGTTGTTTGGGAGATGTACAGTATTTCGATATACAGGGAGAACATTTGGAGACCAAATAAATTTCTTTTACAGTGTGGCGTCACTACAATCTTTAATTTGTTCTGCATTTAGACCCCTTTCACACTGGGGCAATTTTCAGGGGCTTTAGCGCTGGAAATAGCCTCTGCTAAGCATCCGAAAACCACGTCTCATTCATTCCGGTGTGACGATGCGGGACGTTCCCAAAAGTCCTGCAAGCAGCATCTTTGGGGTGGGTTGGGAGAGCTGTATTTAGTGCTCCCAACGCGCCCCTGCCCATTGATATCGATGGGCAACGCTTTGAAAGCTCTGCAAAACTGAAGATTTTAACCCTTTTTTGGGGGTTAAAAGCACCCCACTAGCGGCCGAAAAGCAGCGCTTTAGCGCTAATGGCACGGTGCTTTGAGTGTGAAAGGGTCTTAATAAAGGCCAGCTCATTTCATTTAGGGAGTAAGTAATATGTCAAAATTCTTACCTCATTTCTGACTACAGCAGTTTTCCTTCCTGCTATACCACCGATCACACAAAGCCAGTCCTCTTCTTTGGGTGTGCAATTATGGCCTTTCCAACGTCATTGTGTAAAAAGAATTTGCATTATATCTGAGGATTTTGTAGGTCCCTCCACATACTGGGAATGGAGCACAGTGCCAGTTGTTGGGGGAGTGGGGATTGGGGAACAAGGTAAGTATTCCTTTGCTTTAAACCTCCTCTAGATATTAAACCCTTGATATCTATGTGGGGAGAACATACTGATTTTTTATGGTTGACTGGAGTTCAGCTTTAATCTATTACTGTTTAAACTGGCAGCAACTTTTGATAATGGTCACTTATCATTGCTGTTCTCTTTCTAGAGCAGGTTGACCGGTCTTGTTACTAACCCCTTGCAGTTCCTACAAGGCCGCACTGAGGTGCTTACGCCAGCACTTCCAGCAGCAGAAAATCACTGAAAAGTACTGGGAAGGTGATGACAATACAGAGATTAAAGATTCAATTTGCTTGCCATAGGAGGTATATTAAAACTTTGTTGTCATTCTTAACCACTTCACTGCTGTCCTATAGCAGTTTTACTGCTAAAGGGTGGTCACTGTGTGGCAGATTACCTATATATACATGACCCTGCACTTCCAAGTAGCGGGCGCAAATGCATGCCACTGGAGACTCACTCCCTCTGTGATTATGCACAGCGGCACTCACTGATTGTTACATAGGCAGAACGGCAGTCTGCCTATGTAATTGAAGCAGATTGCCTTTCTTTCAGTATGGAAGGCATGAACCCTTTGTTTCTGCAAAGCAGAGACAAGGATCCATGTCTTCTCTTAGTAAAAGCACCCCCCCCCCACACAGTACACAAACACTGGTTAGACACACAGTTAACCCTTTGATTACCCCTAATGTTGCCCCCTCCCAGCCAGTGTCAGGACTGATCACTGTATTAGTGTCACTGGTTCCCACAGGTGTCAAGAGTGTTAATTAGTGTCCGATTTTTCCACAGCAATATCGCAGTCCCGCTATAAGCCACTGATCACCACCATTACTAGTAAAAAAAAAATATATATATATATATATATCCCATACTTTTGCGCAAACCAATCAATAGATGCTTACTGGGATTTGTTTTACCAAAAATATGCAGCAGAATACATATTGGCCTAATTTATGAAGAATTTTTTTAAAACATTTTTATTGGATGTGTTTTATAGCAGAAAGTAAAAAAATATTGTTTTTTGTTTTTTTCAAAATTGTCAGTCTGTTTTTGTTTATAGCGCAAAAAATAGAAACCGCAGAGGTGATAAAATACCACCAAAATAAAGCTCTATTTGTGGGGATAAAGATGACATAAATGTTATTTGGATACAGTGTGGCACAATCGCGCAATTGTCAGTTAAAATAACGCAGTGCCATATTGCAAAAAGTTGCCTGGTCATAAAGGGAGCTAAATTGTACATGGGGAGACAAAGGTTTGGGGGGATGAAAAGGTATATCCTGGAGTTTAGCTTCACATTTTCAACATTGGCACTAATAGGCATCACTGATAGGCACTGCCAGGCATTACTGGTGGGCACTGATTGGCAGAACTGGTGGGCACTGTTGGGGCTGCACTGATAATCAGAACCCTGTGTGCAGAGGGTAAAGGCTTGTTTAACTAATGTTTGTGTAGCGGTACCCCCCGTAGAAGCTGCTGGTTTAAAGTGGTTGTAAAACCACTTAGACAACTTGCCCCTACAGGTAAGCCTAGATTAAGGCTTACCTGTAGTTGCAAGAACTATCTCCTTAACCTACACGGTTAAGGAGATATTTACTATAAATACAGCGCCAATGACGTCACACACATGCGCACTAGCGGGCTGGCACCCTTGCCGGTTTTCTGAATGGGATCTTGCCCCCCCAGATCGCGCATGCTCATGACATCATCGCCGCTCCGGCCAATCACAGCGGCAGTGACGGGACATCGAGGCAAGATGGCGGCGGCGGCGGCGGAGGGGAACGACGAGCAGTTCGGGGGCTTCGATCTCAGGTAAGTCATTCATAATGAGCTAATATGCTATGCATACTAGCTCATTATGGCTTTCTTTTGCAGGGTTTAAAAAAAAAAAAGCATGGGTTTACTTCCTCTTTAAGTTTTGGGTCTTGCACGTTACCTCACCTTTCGTTGTCTAGGGGATGAGATGAGAGTCTATAGAAACTTCAATGTCCACACATGTTATAATCCTTTCTTTTTAGGCTTTATTCCACAACAACTTGCATAAACGGAGGGACGGAGGATTAGGGGAAGGTTCAGGCACACAATGCAGATCACTGGGGAATTTCTATGTTTCAAAGTCACACTCACCACTTTACTTCTAGTGGGTATTGCTCACCCGGATAGGCCCCTCTCACCTGGCCCAGCAGCCGGAATGATGCATGGTCAAAAACAGGTTAACAGTCTCTGCCACAGACTCCCTGAATTAAAGATGAACTTGTTCAATGATCCTCTGCCACAGGATTCAGTACTCGAATATCCAGCCTTACAGTCTTAGAGCCTTTAAGCCAATCCCGGCAGACTGTAAGGTAACATGTGGTGCATCCTCCAATAAAGTTACCAGGCCTCTCCCGAGATACCAGCCTTCCACGTGGTCCTCTCCAGAACAGGTTCTCTCCTGGTTTCTTCCATTGAGTGGCTTCCTCCCGCAGGACGGACAGCACAGGATCACCTTCAAGTGCAGGCCCCAGTCAGGACAACTGGGCCTACTTGGCATAGATGCAGCCTCGGGCCAACATGGCTCCACGGCTGAAATTCCAGTAACACATGCTTCGGGCCAGGAGGGCCACGAGACGAAGCAGAGCCCCAAGAAAGGTACCCTTCCCCAGCATGCTCAGCGGGGAGACCACTCCCACTGAACTGTTCCCGTAGAAAGACACCCAATGCACTTTGACCTGTTTGTCTTCCACATTGGCCTGGGGTGGTTAACCACTTAACGACCGCTCACTGTATATATACGTCGGCACAATGGCACTGACAGGCACAATCACGTAGAGTGTACGTGATTGCCTTTGTACAGTTGGGGGGTCCAATCGGACCCCCCTTCTGTACAGTGAGCGGTCGGAATTCGTTGGGGAGCGATCCGACATGAGGGGATGGCCGTTCGATTCCGGCCACCCCCCCGCGATCGCTCCCGGTGAATGGAAATGCCCCCTCTGTCTGTCGAATGTACACACAGGCAGAGGAAGCAGGAGGAAGTGATGTCATCTCTTGTGCGGCGCTCACATATACCGAGCGCCGTACAAGAGAAGACATCAAGGTTAGTGCACAAACACTACACTAACACCAGCACACATAGGCACATAAATCGCCCCCCCCCAGGCCCCCCCAGATCACCCCCCAGCCCCCAGTCACAGTGTCACTGATTGCAGTGACCATTTATTTACTGATCACTGCAATCAGTGACATTTGTGACTGTAAAAGTGTCACTACATTTAGTTTTAGGTCCAGTGTAGCCCCCTAACCCCCCCCCAATAAAGGTTTAACCCCTTGATCACCCCCCAGATAACCCTTTCACCCCCTAGCACCGCCGTCGCTAAGCGATCATTTTTCTGATCGCTGTCTTAGCGTCGGTGATGCAGATCAGTAGCCAGTAATTTTTTTTCGGTTCGCCGCAGGTTTTTATAGCGTCGGGTACCCCCATAAATTATCTAATAAAGGTTTAACCCCCTTGATCGCCCCCCAGGTAACCCTTTCACCACCTATCACCACTGTCGCTAAGCGATCATTTTTCTGATCGATGTCTTAGCGTCGGTGATGCAGATCGGTAGCCAGTATTTTTTTTTTAGGTTCGCCGCAGGTTTTTATAGCGTCAGGTACCCCCATAAATTATCTAATAAATGTTTAACCCCCTTGATCGCCCCCCAGGTAACCCTTTCACCCCCTATCACCACTGTCGCTAAGCGATCATTTTTCTGATCGCTGTCTTAGCGTCGGTGATGCAGATCGGTAGCCAGTAATTTTTTTTAGGTTCGCCGCAGGTTTTTATAGCGTCAGGTACCCCCATAAATTATCTAATAAAGGTTTAACCCCCTTGATCGCCCCCCAGGTAACCCTTTCACCCCCTATCACCACTGTCGCTAAGCGATCATTTTTCTGATCGCTGTCTTAGCGTCGGTGATGCAGATCGGTAGCCAGTAATTTTTTTTAGGTTCGCCGCAGGTTTTTATAGGGTCAGGTACCCCATAAATTATCTAATAAAGGTTTAACCCCCTTGATCGCCCCCCAGGTAACCCTTTCACCCCCTATCACCACTGTCGCTAAGCGATAATTTTTCTGATCGCTGTCTTAGCGTCGGTGATGCAGATCAGTAGCCAGTATTTTTTTTTTAGGTTCGCCGCAGGTTTTTATAGCGTCAGGTACCCCCATAAATTATCTAATAAAGGTTTAACCCCCTTGATCGCCCCCCAGGTAACCCTTTCACCCCCTATCACCACTGTCACTAAGCGATCATTTTTCTGATCGCTGTCTTAGCGTCGGTGATGCAGATCGGTAGCCAGTAATTTTTTTTAGGTTCGCCGCAGGTTTTTATAGCGTCAGGTACCCCCATAAATTATCTAATAAAAGTTTAACCCCCTTGATCGCCCCCCAGGTAACCCTTTCACTCCCTATCACCACTGTCGCTAAGCGATCATTTTTCTGATCGCTGTCTTAGCGTCGGTGATGCAGATCGGTAGCCAGTAATTTTTTTTCGGTTCGCCGCAGGTTTTTATAGCGTCAGGTACCCCCATATATTATCTAATAAAGGTTTTAACCCCCTAATTGCCCCTAGTTAACCCTTTCACCAGTGATCATCATATAAGTGTTACGGGTGACGCTGGTTAGTTAGTTTGCTTTTTATAGTGTCAGGGCACCCGCCGTATATAACCCAATAAAGGTTTAACCCCCTGATCGCCCGGCGGGTGATGTCAATTAGGTTTTAGCGTCAGAGAGGGTCTGCGTCACACCCCAGGCAGCGTCAGGTTAGTGCCAGTAACGCTAACACCCACGCGTGAAGCATACACCTCCCTTAGTGGTATAGTATCTGAACAGATCAATATCTGATCTGATCAGATCTATACTAGCGTCCCCAGCAGTTTAGGGTTCCCAAAAACACAATGTTAGCGGGATCAGCCCAGATACCTGCTAGCACCTGCGTTTTGCCCTTCCGTCCAGCCCAGGCCACCCAAGTGCAGTATTGATCGATCACTGTCACTTACAAAACACAACACACATAACTGCAGCGTTCGCAGAGACAGGCCTGATCCCTGCGACTCCAGTGCTGTAGGAGGTGATTTCACCACCACAGTTAAAAAAAAAAAGCAAATATGCCGAAGCATTGGGGCAGCAGGAGCGGAGGAGTGATTTTGCTCCTAATGCCGCGTACATACGGTCGAAATTCCGACGCAGGCTTGCCCGTGGAAAAGTCTGACCATGTGTGTGCGGCATAACTTTTTTGCGGGAGGATGCCCCCATGCTTCGGCATATATAAATGGTGCATGTATGCCCATCATTAGAAGTGGGTGGATGAAGGGCGGTATTCTAATGGTGGGCATACCCACCGATCAATCTCTTTTTTCGTTCAGTCACCTGGCTGCATGAAAAAAAAAGATTACAATACATGTCCAACAAGGACCAGCAACATACTGGTATGTTGCTGGACTTTGAATGGTTATACCAGATTGATGCCTGCGGGTTTAGGTATCATCTTGGTATCATTCTTTTCAGCCAGCGGCCGGCTTTCATGTAAAAGCAATCCTAGTGGCTAATTAGCCTCTGGACTGCTTTTACAAGCAGTGGGAGGGAATGTCCCCCCCGGATATAAAAAGCGCCATTGGGAAATTGGGAAAGCATTTTATCACACCGATCTTGGTGTGGTCAGATGCTTTGAGGGCAGAGGAAAGATCTAGGGTCTAGATCCCAGTTTTTTTTAAAAAAGAGTACCTGTCACTACCTATTGCTATCATAGGGGATATTTACATTCCCTGAGATAACAATAAAAATGATAAAAAAAAAATATGGAAGGAACAATTTAAAAAAAAAAAAAAACAGCAAAATTAATAATAAAAAAAAAAAAAAAGCACCCCTGTCCTGCCCTGCTCTTGCCCAATGGCGAACGCAAGCGTCGGTCTGGCGTCATATGTAAACAGCAATTGCACCATGCATGTGAGGTATCACCGCGAAGGTCAGATCGAGGGCAGTAATTTTAGCAGTAGACCTCCTCTGTAAATCTAACGGGGTAACCTGTAAAGGCTTTTAAAGGCTTTTAAAAATGTATGTAGTTTGTCGCCAATGCGCGTTTGTGCGAAATTTTAAAGCATGTCGTGTTTGGTATCTATGTACTCGGCCTAAGATCATCTTTTTATTTCATCAAACATTTGGGCAATATAGTGTGTTTTAGTGCATTAAAATTAAAAAAAGTGTATTTTTTCCCAAAAAAAGTGTTTGAAAAATCGCTGCGCAAATACTGTGTAGAAAAAAAAATGCAACACCCACCATTTTATTCTGTAGGGCCTTTGCTTTAAAAATATATATAATGTTTGGGGGTTCAACATAATTTTCTTGCAAAAAAAAATATGTTTTCATGTAAACAAAAAGTGTCAAAAAGGGCTTTGTCTTCAAGTGGTTAGAAGAGTGGATGTAAGCTTCCTAATGTTGTGTATAAAATGCCAGAACAGTTCAAAACCCCCCCAAATGACCCCATTTTGGAAAGTAGACACCCCAAGCTATATACTGAGAGGCATGTTGAGTCCATGGAATATTTTATATGTTGACACAAGTTGCGGAAAAAAGAATTTTTATTTTTTATTTTTTTTTGCACAAAGTTGTCACTAAATGATATATTGCTCAAACATGCCATGGGCATATGTGGAATTACACCCCAAAATACATTCTGTTGCTTCTCCTGAGTACGGGGATACCACATGTGTGAGACTTTTTGGGAGCCTAGCCGCGTACGGGACCCCAAAAACCAATCACCGCCTTCAGGCTTTCTAAAGGTGTAAATTTTTGATTTCACTTCTCACTGCCTATCACAGTTTCGGAGGCCATGGAATGCCCAGATGGCACAAACCCCCCCCCCAAATGACCCCATTTTGGAAAGCAGACACCCCAAGCTATTTGCTGAGAGGTATTGTGAGTATTTTGCAGATCTCGCTTTTTGTCACAAAGTTTTGAAAATGTAAAAAAAAAAAGAAAAAAAAGAAAAAATGTCTTTCTTCATTTTCAAAAACAAATGAGAGCTGTAAAATACTCACCATGCCTCTCAGCAATTTCCTTGGGGTGTCTACTTTCCAAAATGGGGTCATTTGGGGGGGTTTTGTGCTATTTTGGCATTTTATGGCCTTCGAAACTGTGATAGGTAGTGAGGAGTCAAATCAAAAATTTGTGCCTAGAAATCCTGAAGGCGGTGATTGGTTTTCGGGGTCCCGTACGCGGCTAGGCTCCTAAAAAGTCCCACACATGTGGTATCCCCGTACTCAGGAGAAGCAGCAAAATGTATTTTGGGGTGCAATTCCACATATAACCATGGCATGTGTGAGCAATAGATCATTTAGTGACAACTTTTTGTAATTTTTTTTTGTCATTATTCAATCACTTGGGACAAAAAAAAAAATATTCAATGGGCTTAACAGGCCTCTCAGCAATTTCCTTGGGGTGTCTACTTTCTAAAATGGGGTCATTTGTGGGGGTTTTGTGCTATTTTGGCATTTTATGGCCTTCAAAACTGTGATAGGTAGTGAGGAGTGAAATCAAAAATTTGCGCCCTTAGAAATCCTGAAGGCGGTGCTTGGTTTCCGGGGGCCCGTACGCGGCTAGGCTCCTAAAAAGTCCCACACATGTGGTATCCCCGTACTCAGGAGAAGCAGCAGAATGTATTTTGGGGTGCAATTCCACATATAACAATGGCATGTGTGAGCAATATATCATTTAGTGACAACTTTTTGTAATTTTTTATTTTTTTTGTCATTATTCAATCACTTGGGACAAAAAAAAAATATTCAATGGGCTCAACATGCCTCTCAGCAATTTTCTTGGGGTGTCTACTTTCTAAAATGGGGTCATTTGGGGGGGTTTTGTACTGCCCTGCTATTTTAGCACCTCAAGAAATGAGATAGGCAGTCATAAATTTAAAGCTGTGTAAATTCCAGAAAATGTACCCTAGTTTGTAAACGCTATAACTTTTGCGCAAACCAATAAATATACACTTATTGACATTTTTTTTACTAAAGACATGTGGCTGAATACATTTTGGCCTAAATGTATGACTAAAATTGAGTTTATTCGATTTTTCTTATAACAAAAAGTAGAAAATATTATTTTTTTTCAAAATTTTCGGTCTTTTTCTGTTTATATCGCAAAAAATAAAAATCGCAGAGGCAATCAAATACCATTAAAAGAAAGCTCTATTTGTGGGAAGAAAAGGACGCAAATTTCGTTTGGGTACAACATTGCATGTCCGCACAATTTACAGTTAAAGCAGCGCAGTGCAAAATTCTGAATTCACCTCTGGTCCTTTAGCTACCAAATGGTCCGGGGCTTAAGTGGTTAATTTTACAAGTCTGAGCTAACTACCAGCTCAGACTCCCACTAAATGTGAACATAGCGCCTGGTCATCAGGAGCAGGGTGCTACATTTGTTCAGAATATGTAAATGTTTGAAAGTCCATAGCCTACTTACAATTCTACTTTAATAATACATACAATCGTCTAGAACTTTATAATGAACATTCCAGTTACAGTAAGTGTGCATGTGATAGGTCAAGGACATTCATATTCCCAAAGCAGATCATGCGGGTACACATTCATTTTAAATGCTGGCTAATTCAAATTTTCAGCCAATCTTAAAAAAAAGTTAGCAGCACCAATTATATTCCATGAAACAGGTTGAAGCTTATAGTATGCTTAACTTAGCAGGTAAAATGTATATTAGCTTTATCGTCCCTGATTGCCTTCAAATTGTTTGTTTCCTGCAGCTGACATTCACGTAAGGTCATAATTTACTGACTCGGCGACGTTCCAATAAATTAAGAGGTATTCAAAGTGTTGTTTATTTTTAATTTGTGGAAAGTAGGCACTACTCCGCTGCAAATTAGTTTCTCATTTATCAGTGTTGTGCATAGCAAAAGATGTGGTTTTCCCATCAGTCTAGCTCATGCTGTGCTATGCCAGCTACCATGCTGCTTTGACTCTGAAAATATATTCATAAAACCAGTCAGCTAGCAAGTTTCCAGTAGGGCAGATGATTTGATTAGTTATTTAGTAACTGTTTATTTGATAAGACATATGCAAGGTTTTGTGTCTACGCTTACAAATGTCAAGAAAGAAAACATTATTGTATACCATGATGTATACCATGATGATGATGATGCTAATATTAATAATATTTTTCTTTGTCCAATCTAATAATGATAGTATTATTTCACTAAATATTTCGGTTTGCTCATTATTTCTAGTATCTTTTTTGTAGCGAATAGTTAATACTATTTTTAGGTACAAGACATCCTTTGTGATAACAAGCATCTTGCGACATTTTTGAAACAAAATCCTCCATTTTAATATAAAAACATACCGTACTTAGAATCACAAATAGGACATTAACATGTGACCAAATAAGCTTGTTTATATCCTCAGTAGTGTTCCTGTGCTGTCCAAGTAAAATTTTTTGATATCTGAATATCAACTTTTCAAAAATGTTTTTTTTTTTTATTCTTTGAAAATTAGTTTTTTTGTAGATAATTCCCAAGAGATATGCTGTTCACTGTGCTAGACCAGTCTTTTTCAACCAGTGTGCCCAGGCACCCTGGGGTACCTTGGAAAAATGCCTAAAAATTTATCAAAAATTGTATACAAGCCAGCAGGTGGGTCAAGCCTGCCTTTGTGGTTTTTATTATGCACTAGTGCGACTTTCTAGACACTGGGATCTTAACGACCAATGATGTCATCAGTTGATAAGTAGGATGTCTGTCGTCTCCACAGAATCCTTGTTTGGACCTCCTCTGCTTCTCTCCCTCAGCACTGGGGTCACATCAGCTGACTGACGGAGGGAAATTGAGGGAAAAGAGAAACATTGGAATACTAGTCGGTACCAGTGTGCAAAAGTGTATTTCCTTTGGAAGAATAAATCCCCCCTGTTGGGTGTCCTACATGTGGATGTTGCTGCATTATGTAAAACTATTAGATTCGTTTTTTTTTTTAAATGGGGTGCCTCGAGAGTGTCCATAATTTTAAAGGGTGCCTTGAGATTGTCTATAATTTTAAAGGGTGCATTGACTGAAAAAAGGTTGAGAAACACCGTGCTAGTCAAACAAGTCAACTGTAAGGTAAAATGTCACAGTGGTAGTCTGCTACTGTAACTGGTGGGCTGTATAAATACCTCCTTTTTTACACTATGCTAACTTTACCAGACATGAGATATGATATATACTGTTTATATATATTTAAGTTTATCACCATACTGTATTAAATTTCATCTTGTATATGAGATACAAACCTAAAATCCTGAGAATTGAGATGATCTCATCTTCCCTTCTAATTCTCATTTTAAAAGCTTTAAGCGAAAAAAGGGGTTTGCATAATTAGCAGAACAGAAGAAACCGACAGCAAGTTTTGCTAAAATACTTGACACATACATAGTAGTCTTGACTGTTTTATATTTTATTTAATAAAGAATTTAATTTATAAGGTTAACTGAACTTTGACAGAAAGTATATCATGCCTCCCCAAGGATTCTTAAAAACAGTAAAGTATATACTACAGACCTCAGGTTCAGACAGATGTGAAAGCAGTGGCTTGCCCTTTAGATACTGGTTTGTCTGTTCCTCTTGCAGTGCCTAGTCATCCTCGTTGACTGCACATACACTTTTTTTCTGATATGCAGAGCGGATGAATGGCTGTCAGAAAGCATTGGCAGGGAACATCTGCAAAGGGTAGCCTCAGCTGTCACATCTTTGCATATTTGGGCAGGTGAACCCCTATTTCTTTGTTCAGCTTTAAGTGTTATCTCTCTACCTACAGTCTGTGTATTGGATAATGAATTAGTATTATCACATTGCTCCAATAAGAAGACAAAGGACACATGAAGCTGAAAAGCTGAAATAGGAAATGGCAGTCATATTCCTGGCTATGCAATTTGAGTGTTACTTGTGTACTTACATGCACTTCATCTGATATTAGAAATTAAAATATTCTGGTTAAGATGTTGTGCAATTAAAGGAAATAATGATGGTGACAATTAATTTGTTTTATCTGTGCAAGCATAATAAATGGTTACTATTGAAATTTTGGGCAGATTATAAAAGTGGTTAAATGTGTTATGGTAAAAGTGTTGTTGAAACCAATACAGAACACATATTACAACAAGGTTTTTTCCTCTCGTAAAAAAGGGGTATATTATTATTATTATTATTATTTAGGGACTTATATAGCGCCGTCAATTTACACAGCGCTTTACATATACATTGTACATTCACATCGGTCCCTACCCTCAAGGAGCTTACAATCTAAGGTCCCTAACTCATTGGTTATTACTGGGAATGGTCTGAACACACCTGGGTTTGTGGCGTTTTGGCTGAACATTATGAAAATTGAGATGCTAAATCCAAACCCTGTTGAAGTCAATTGGAGCTAAATCTGCCTAATAAATGTGCCCAAGGTTAACGGCCAAGGGATGGGCAAAAAAGTGCAAAGGGGATGATATGAACCAAAGCTTAAAAAATAATAAAAAATAATGTTTTGTAGGGAGAATTGAATATTAATTTACCATCTTTGATAGCTGATCGAACTCCAGTGTCGCTATTATCTTCAGCCCACAGCTGACTATGCCTTTCCGATTTGACTTGATCACGAGCAATTGATGATTGAATATATCACTACCAGTGACTATATAATCAAACTTAGTAATTAAACCACAATCTTGAAGGACTAACACCACTACCAACTACTGAAATCATTCTTCTGCTTATTTCAGGTCACCCTGTTAGTTGGGACAGCCAATGCGACGCACTACTCATGATCACATGAGTTGTTTCAACTCAATCTAGGCAATTAACAATGCTTCCCAAATTTCCCCACTCCGCCCCCCTCCCCTCACTCCATGCTTGGTCCAGCCCCTTGTAAGTTGCACCCATTTTGATCACCAAAGGGGAATCTTAATTGAGTGCATTATTAATTTATACAGATTACTTCCCTTAGAGTGTTAAATTATTACTCTCATTTGACTAGGGTGCTCATAACTCGTGGCTGGATCACACGTCCGGACTAGTGTCTTGTTTTATGTCTTGTCATTTGTGCGTCCTGTTTGTCATTTATGTCCTTGGCAATTATTTTCCAATTTTTTATCTCTTAATATATTGAATCTTTTGATATTGGAATAAATACACGAGTTTTGGATTATTCCCGTCTTGATCATAATTTGTTGTTAAAAGTAACCCCTTTCAGCCTGTCTAACCACAGGCTACCCTTCTTCCCTTTGTCTATGCCAATTGGTTACAGCAATAAACACCCAATTGGGTGTATGATCTATTACAGGTACTCCATATGATTACGTGTATATTAGTGGCTATACTTGCTTTTCCCTACCCCAACATTCCCGCAGTCTTTGTAACAAACCGAATTGTCCCATCTAACAGTTCACGTTAAAAACATGGGTTTAGTTTGCACACATTTGCAAATACATGTGTAAACTGCAGAGGCAACGACAAGGCACCCCAGTATTATCTGCAGTCCTAACACTATATACATTTTGAGAGCCTCCATAGTAGGAGCATGTGATGGGAGCCACTTTAGGTGGGTGGGGGCTTGTGGAACCCAGTTTACCTTAGAGAGGTCGGGAAACTCCTTGTCCAGCTCTCCCGACCCCTCTTATGTGTAAGTAACCCTGTGTCTATTAGGGGCACAGGGTGACCAAGAACCCCAGTCGGGTCTGCACTAGGGATGAGCTTCGAGTTCGAGTCGAACTCATGTTCGACTCGAACATTGCCTGTTCGCCGAACAGCGAACAAATTGGGGTGTTCGCGGCAAATTCGAAAAGTCTATGGGAGAAATCTAAAGTGCTAATTATAAAGGCTTATATGCAAGTTATTGTCCTAAAAAGTGTTTGGGGACCCGGGTCCTGCCCCAGGGGACATGTATCAATGCAATTTTTTTTTTTTAAAACGGCCGTTTTTTTGGGAGCAGTGATTTTAATAATGCTTAAGGGTGAAACAATAAAAGTGAAATGTTCCTTTAAATTTCGTACCTGGGGGGTGTGTATGATATGCATGTAAAGTGGCGCATGTTTCCCGTGCTTAGAACTGTCCCTGCACAAAGTGTCATTTTTGAAGGAAAAAAAGTCATTTAAAACTCACTCGTGGCTAATAATGAATTGTCGGCTTTTATCAATACATACAAAAGTCATTGATAAAAAAAAAAAAAAAGCGTGGGGGTCCCCCAGAGTTCAATTACCAGGCCCTTTAGGTCTGAAATGGATATTAAGGGGAACTCCACCCCAAATTTTAAAAAAAAATGGCGCGGAGTCCCCCCAAAAATCCATACCAGACCCTTATCCGAGCACACAACCTGGCCGGCCGCAGGGGAAGAGGGGGGGGGATGAGAGAGCGGCCCCCCTCCCTCCTGAACCGTACCAGGCCACATGCCCTCAACATGGGGAGGATGTCCCCATGTTGATGGGGACAAGGGCCTCATCCCCACAACCCTTGCCCGGTGGTTGTGGGGGTCTGCGGGCGGGGGGCTTATCGGAATCTGGAAGACCCCTTTAACAAAGGGGACCCCCAGATCCCGCCCCCCCCTATGTGAATTGGTAAGGGGTACATTGTACCCCTACCATTTCACGAAGAAAGCGCAATTTTTTTTAAAAAAAAACACACAAACACCTTGAAAAAGTCCTTTATTAAAAAAAAACAAAAAACATTCCAGCGGTGAAATCCAGTGTCCCGCGGCGATCCGATGTCCAGCGCTGTCCGTCACTGGTTTTGCCTGAGCGGACCTGATGGGGAACTTCCTCCTCAGTGTTTTAAATGTATAGACCCGCCCCTTCTAAAGTTCCCCATCAGGTCCGCTCAGCGGACCAGATGCGGAACATGACAAGGGGCGGGTCTATACATGTATTACCACAGTGAGAGAAGTTCCCCATCAGGTCCGCCCCCTCGGTATGTCGGACCCGCCTACGTCATTGGCCTGAGTGGGGAACTTCCTTCACTGTGTAATTTAAATTTACACAGTGAAGGAAGTTTCCCGCTCAGGCCAATGACGTAGGCGGGGTCCGACATACCGAGGGGGCGGACCTGATGGGGAACTTCCTCCACTGCGTAATACATGTATAGAGTCTATAGAGTCTATACATGTATTACACAGTGAAGGAAGTTCCCCATCAGGTCCGCCCCCTCGGTATGTCGGACCCCGCCTACGTCATTGGCCTGAGCGGGAAACTTCCTTCACTGTGTAAATTTAAATTACACAGTGAAGGAAGTTCCCCATCAGGTCCGCCCCCTCGGTATGTCGGACCCCGCCTACGTCATTGGCCTGAGCGGGAAACTTCCTTCACTGTGTAAATTTAAATTACACAGTGAAGGAAGTTCCCTGCTCAGGCCAATGACGTAGGCGGGTCCGACATACCGAGGGGGCGGACCTGATGGGGAACTTCTCTCACTGTGGTAATACATGTATAGACCCGCCCCTTGTCATGTTCCGCATCTGGTCCGCTGAGCGGACCTGTTGGGGAACTTTAGAAGGGGCGGGTCTATACATTTAAAACACTGAGGAGGAAGTTCCCCATCAGGTCCGCTCAGGCAAAACCAGTGACGGACAGCGCTGGACATCGGATCACCGCGGGACACTGGATTTCACCGCTGGAATGTTTTTTTTTTATTTTTTATTTTTTTTAATAAAGGACTTTTTCAAGGTGTTTGTGTGTTTTTTTTACATTTTTTTACGCTTTCTTCGTGAAATGGTAGGGGTACAATGTACCCCTTACCAATTCACATAGGGGGGGCCGGGATCTGGGGGTCCCCTTTGTTAAAGGGGTCTTCCAGATTCCGATAAGCCCCCCGCCCACAGACCCCCACAACCACCGGGCAAGGGTTGTGGGGATGAGGCCCTTGTCCTCATCAACATGGGGACATCCTCCCCATGTTGAGGGCATGTGGCCTGGTACGGTTCAGGAGGGAGGGGGGCCGCTCTCGTCCCCCCCTTTTCGCCTGCGGCCTGCCAGGTTGTGTGCTCGAATAAGGGTCTGGTATGGATTTTTGGGGGGACTCCACGCCATTTTTTTTTTATTTGGGGTGGAGTTCCCCTTAAAATCCATGCCAGATCTGAAGGGCCTGGTATGGATATTTAGGGGGAACCCCGCCGCAAATAAAAAAAAATGGCGTGGGGTAATTGAATTCTGGGGGACCCCCACGCAATTTTTTTTTTTTTTTATCAATGACATTTGTATGTATTGATAAAAGCCGGGGGGCGTGGTTTGGAGCCGATCCAAAATGGACGTGTAAGTTCAGAGCTCCCCCTCCCAGAGGTCCTGCTACTTTAGCTTTTCGCCCTAAAACCGCCTCAGACATGGTGAGAATATCCCGCAGCGTCTCAGCTACAAGGTCCCGATCGCCGCTGAGCCAGAACGTGCACCTAGGCAAGCATATCCCCGAGTTCTTTAAATCGCGGCCTAAAGACGGAATGCAGGCAGCCTCCTTGTGTGAGACGCGCCCTCAGAGCCCCAGCCCACAACGCTCTGGATCACGGAGATCACTCGGAGCGGAAATGGAGAAGACACAGCCTCCAGCGGTAAACCTAGACGATCTCCGCAGTGTGGCTGCAGACATCAAAAACACCCTGATGGCGGCAATATCAGATATGAGATCCGACATGCAGGCCATGGCCATCAGAGTGGAGGAGGTGGAAACAGCACAGGCCCGCCATGACACTTCACTATGCCATGTACAACAAATAACGGAGTCCCACGCCATACACCTCAGAGAAATCAACCGCAACATGGAAGATTTAGATAACAGGGGGAGGCGCCGGAACCTCAGGGTAAGAGGACTCCCAGAAAATGTAGACCCCTGCCAACTCTCCCTGACGGTAGCTAATATTTTTAACGATCTCCTGGAAAGACCCCCTGACACGCCAATCGTTTTTGAACGAATCCACAGAGCATTGCGCCCCAGGGGAAAGGAGACGGATTCCCCTAGAGACGTGATATGCTGCCTTATGGATTTCCAGCTAAAAGAAGACGTCCTCCGCAGAGCACGGAGCCGTGATCAGCTAGCTTTTGGCAGGGCTGTGATTAGAATCTTTCAAGATCTATCAGGCATCACCCTGCAGCGCAGGAGGGAATTGCGACCACTGTTGGACGTCCTGAGAACCAAATCCATCGTTTACCGCTGGAAGTTTCCATTTTGCCTTTCCGTGACACTTCAAGGCCGTACGGCAAACCTTAAAGTCCCGGAAGATCTGGAGCACTTTTGCAATGCTATAGGCATCCAACACGTCGATCTACCAGACTGGTATAGTGATTTCCATCTGCCATCCCCTACGAGAGCATCCTCGATGGACGGCATAGATGAAGCGGGCAAATACAGCAGCAGCCGCCGCCGCTCCCACCCTCCTCCTCCTCACACGCCGCTGAAAAACTCCAGAGCCCCTCGAAATGGCAGCCCGACAGCTTCACCAGTGCACCGTAGAGCTCGCCTCACCTAGACAGGTACTTGCTCTTCAGTACAAATTTTCTCACTGTTCTTTTTTGGTTCTTTTTTTTTTTTTTTTTTTTTTCACCTGACATGGAGACTTAACCCTTAAGCTCGGCCTCTTTATACGTGGACATACTATTTGTTTATACAAAAGTGTAGATTTGTCAAAATCCCCTACACTGCTGCCATCTGTCCAGCGAAGACCCGAACTGCCTGATAGTCACATCCCTCTAATCTTACTACATACCCCTGCTTTATACCACACAGAAATCAATCTTTCCTGTACCTGCCGGATACCCCAAGGACACTTGCTACTGACTAGAATCTACCTACCCTAATTTTACTAATAAGGACAAATCCCCAAGACCCAACATATGTGCTACAAGGAACTCTGTCCCAGAGACTCTTGGCCCAGCATCTCATCCAGCTACTTCCAACAAACTTCACCGCCAGCTTCTTGCCACACCATGCAGGCTACCTCTTTAACTCTAACTCCCAAGCCTCCCCCTTTGGGATCCAGGCCGTTTTTCCCTTTGCTCATGCCAGCGAACAATCGACAATGATGTGCCACAAAAAGAGACAACAGCTAATGGACAAAAACCCCAGAACAATTCACGTGTTCAACTATCCCTGAAACTCAAAACAAGGGTATCGATCGGTTGATCGTAAGCTTCTTCCATCTTGTTACCAGAGTGTACCTACCCCAAGAGGTCCCCTCTAACAGACAACTCGAGGATCTGATGTGTAGCACTCCGAAAAGTATTGCAAAGGTAGCTGGACTAGATATGGTCCCCCTTCACTCGCCTCCCCCTCCCTTGGTTCTTTCCCTTCCCTTTTTTCCTTGCCCATTTTACTCCTTATAGGCTGGACGTATCTTCCCCCCTTATCCCCTTTCTTTCCTTATAACCCTCCCTCATTCCTTACCTTCCTCATCCCTAAACTCACCCTCAGGAATAGGTTTGTTTGATGATATACACACTTATTATCTTGATGTTTTTATCCCCTCTCAATCCACAAGGAAAGATAAGACTCCAAATCTGTTGCTTCTCCATCTATAAACCCATAGTCGGGGTCTCGAGGGGGCTACGTTAAAATAGGACTTGTACAGATCCTCTTACTTAACATGGGCATCTCTCCCAGACCCACACATCCTCCCTCATTACTGAAAGTAAAGGAGAGATATACAAAGCTTGGGGTAGTGGCCCGAAAATGGACGTGCCCCCCTCGAGACCAATCGACCGACACCAACCCCCCCAGGGTAATGTTATCATATGTTAGGCCATTGTTGTGATTGCTGATGTTGTTATGCACATAGTTAATACTTTAGATCAGAATCTGGTTCTCCGTTCAGTGTCAGGTGAAATCTTTCATTTATGTTTGAAGTTTTAACTTGTAGATACTAGTAAACCCGAATCATACACTTTCCCTCTCCAGAGTTATCCATACAGTACCTTCCTATGCCACGATACATGTTAAATTTTCCTCATACCTTATTCCATACCGCCTAAACCCTGAAGCTACTCCTCACTAAACTAAAGGCGTGCAATAGCCCGCTTTCATTGGACCAACCAACCATATATCTTTCTCACCATGTCTCCCTACCCCATACATGCTGTCACAGGGAGCACCGGGGACACACATTCCCCACCCGCTCCCTGACAGTACAAACACTAATCCCCATTCACACGCATGTCCTGACCTCAAGGGGCTCGGAACTCACCCATCTCATTGATCGACACCTACTGGTATCCCCCGCAGCGGACTCTGGTAGACACCGCTGACCCCCGCCGGACTTTTCCACATATTTTCGGTGGGGCTTGCAGGTCAAATCCCACATCTGGTATAACCCCCTAACCCCTCTAGTTAAGGGAGCAGATTATACGCCCTTGACCTCCCCCTCTTCTCCCTTCCCAACCTCAACCAGTTCTTCCCTCCCCACATCCTTCTTCATCCCACCCCCCTCCCCACTTGGCTTTTGTTCTCGCTCCACCCCACCTCCCTTTGTCTCTGACTCCCCTGAACCTCCCTTAACAGTCCTGAACTCCTGCTTCTACACTTACCATGGCCTCTCACACACCAAAAATCTCCAACAGCTCGCTAAAGATAGTTTCCCTAAACGCTAAAGGCCTAAATACCCCGGAAAAGCGTTCCCAAATACTTTCTCAAATGCGGAGCATGAAAGCAGATGTAGTATTCCTACAAGAAACCCACTTCAGCTCAAAACAACCACCCAACTTCTCTAATCAATTTTACCCCCACAGCTTCCACTCAACTTCCCCCATCTCAAAATCCAAAGGAGTCTCGGTGCTTCTTTCAAAAAAAGTACCCATTCAAATTTCGGACTTTCTTATCGATGACCAGGGAAGATTTATATTTATTAAGGGTAAATTTAGTAACAAAACAATAACCCTAGCAAACTTATACAGCCCCAACTCGTCACAGGTACCCTTCTTAGGAGCCATTTCACGAAAACTGGCTGCCTTTAAGGAAGGTATCCTGTTTCTCGGAGGAGACTTTAACGTCCCACTCGACCCCCTCATAGATACCTCATCGGGTAAATCCCATTTACCCTACAGAGCACTTAAACAAATAAGACGCTGCTTCCAAGACCTTCTCCTACATGACACCTGGCGAACCCTCCACCCGAGTGACAAAGACTTTACATTCTTCTCTACCCCCCACAACAAATACTCACGACTTGACTACTTTTTTCTTACACAACCAGACCTCCCAGCACTGACGAAGGCCACAATAGAACCTATGACATGCTCGGACCACCACCCAGTCACGATGACACTCACTTTTCCAGATAAATTCGATCACACCTACATATGGAGATTAGACCCAACTATCCTGACAGATATCAAAAATGAGCAAGAAATCCGCAATTGCTTAACAAATTACTTCACGGATAATGACACCCCTGACACGTCAAAGTTAACACAATGGGAGGCCCACAAATGTGTAGTGCGGGGTAAATTGATCTTGTTAATGACGGCGATCAAGAAAGAACGGAAAACCAAATTAGCTACCCTTTTCACCACATTGAAAAGACTTGAAGCGACACACAAGAGTACCCTAGCACACAAAACGCACTCGGAACTCATTGAAGTTCGCACGCATATACAAGAAGAACTAGGCCTCATTATCAGGAAGAAATTCACCCTTTCTCAGAAACTCTTCTACGAGTTCGGGAACAAATGTGGCCACCTCCTTGCACAAGCCCTGCACAAGAAGAAAGCCAAAACTACAATACACCACCTGACCACACATACAGGCAAAACGCTTACTCGCAACAAAGACATTGCGGAAGAATTCATGAAATACTATTCCTCCCTATACGACCTTAAAAAATCTGACCCACGTACATCTCCTACACCCAAAAGACTCAATGAAATAAATTCTTTCTTGGACCAATTCGCTCCAGGGAGGATCCCCGAAGACATGACCACACACCTAGAATCCCCAATCACCATAGTGGAATGGCAACAATCCATAAAACAATTGAAACCAGGCAAAAGCCCCGGCCCAGATGGCCTCCCGGCAGCCTACTACAAATCATTCTCAGACACTTTACAAACACCTTTTCTCCACGCTTTCAATTCGCTTTCCTCTTTAAATCCCCTATCGAGAGAAATGTTAGAAGCTCACATTGTAGTTATACCCAAGGAAAATAAAGACCCTGCACAACCCAGCAACTATAGGCCGATATCTCTTCTAAACGTAGACATTAAGATATTCTCCAAGATACTGGCAAACAGACTTCTACCATTGCTTCCCTCCCTTATCTCCCAAGATCAAGTTGGATTTGTCCCTGGAAGAGAAGCCAGGGACAACACTATCAAAGCGATTAACCTACATCACCTGATGACCCATACCAACCAAAAAGGCTTCTTCCTATCCCTAGATGCGGAGAAGGCATTCGACAGAGTGGCCTGGGATTACATGAGTGCAGTCCTAGCGGCGATAGGATTGGGTCCACACATGTCCGAGCTAATCCTTTCGCTGTACGCTAATCCGTCAGCTAAAGTCCGTGTCAACGGCGCTCTGTCGAATGCCTTCCCCATCCGTAATGGAACAAGACAGGGCTGCCCCTTATCCCCGGTCCTTTTCGTCCTCACTCTTGAACCATTCCTCCACAAACTAAAACTCAACCCTGACATTCAGGGGATCCGCACACCCAAAAAGGAATATAAATATGCCGCCTTCGCAGACGACATCTTGCTATTCCTATCTAATCCTATGATATCCCTCCCAGTATTGCTATCAGAATTCAGACAATTTCAATCTTTCTCCAACCTCAAAATAAATTTCTCGAAGTCCTTCGCTCTTAATGTGTCATTACCCCAACCCCTAGTCGATCAATGCAGAGTGATCTTTCCATTTCATTGGAAACACGACGCAATAACGTACTTAGGCATTCAGCTTCCAACAAAACTCTCAGACTTATATGTGCTTAATCATCTACCCCTTATAAATAGACTGACTGCTGATCTCAAAAGATGGAACAAACCAATATTCTCATGGTTTGGCAGAGCAGCAGTTCTCAAAATGAACGCCCTGCCAAGGATGCTCTACCTACTGCAAACAATCCCTATACGAATACCTCCTGCTTTTTTTCAAAACATATAGGAGTATTTGCTCCCGATTCCTCTGGGAGGGCCATAAGCCTAGAATCAGATACGAACAACTTTCTAGACCAAAACGATTGGGAGGAATCGGCCTCCCACACCTCCTTAACTACCACACGGCTATCCACCTCACTAGAATAGTGGATTGGAACATCCACTTGCTTCAAAAAGATTGGGTCTCCCTGGAAGCATCTTTCACAAACTTACACCTGAATTCTCTCCCCTGGATTCCCCCAAACCACATTCCCCCAGAAGTTCGCCTCCACCCCCTAATAGGTCCTACCTTAGAATGCTTCCAACGGACTTGTAGACAAACTTCCATTTCCTCCATACCGGGCCCACTGACCCCCGTGAGACTAAACCCCGCTTTCCCACCAGGCATGCATAAAACTTTCCTCTTTGGTAACTGGTCTCACGACCATATCAGAGCACACCAATTCTTCCACCAAGATAAGCTCCTCTCGGCAGCCCAACTCTCCACCCAGATGGATAGACCACCCATTCCTCCCTGGACATACCTAACACTAGCCCACTTATTAACGTCTTTGAATAAAGCCTTGCAGTGCTCGAGGCAACTTACTCCATATGAAAAACTTTGCACACAACAGGCAACTCAACCTCACCTAATATCCCTAACTCATAACCTCATTTTTGCGGAAACAAAAGCCAAAGACAACATAGCCTGCAAAAACTGGGAAACTGACCTATCTATCTCACTCTCAGAAGAGGAATGGGAACACGTATTTCTAAACATCCACAAAGGGTCAATAAACGTTACCACACAGGAAAATGGTTACAAAATACAATCTAGATGGTATCGAACCCCATTATTACTACATAAATTTAACTCAACCATATCTGACTCCTGCTGGAGATGCCACCAGGAAATATGTTCGATGCTCCACATCTGGTGGTCCTGTACCTCTTTACAAGCTTATTGGAAAGAAGTCCACCGCATTACTATCCAGGTCACTTCCTATAACCTAGAATTCTCCCCAGCTCAATTCCTTCTACACCATTCACCGCTATCACATAGGTCCTATCACAAATCCTTAGCGATGCACATGATTAATGCTGCCAAACAATGTATTCCGCTATACTGGAACTCAGCACGAGTGCCCACTCTTAGAGAGTGGTTCACCAGAATAAATAGAGTCGCTGATATGGAAAGGCTCATTCACACAGCTCACGACACAATCCGACCAAATTTAGTGCAAAATGGGCATGTTGGTTGCATCATCAGACAACAACCGAATACAAAAACATAATGCTCCTTCCCACCTAGAAGGGAAGAGAAACAATAAACAAATAAAAATGGAGGAGGGCAGGGGAGACGGAGAGGAGAGGGAAGGAAACAGAAAACAAACACACAAGGGACTGATTAAGGAGGGAATTAAACAAAATCAAAAGTTAATCATTATATTGTTTTCTTCTTTTCTCTTCTCCCGCTCCCCCTCTCTTTTTTATATAATACCCAACCAATCCCTTACTTTCGATGCATCTTTTACCCTCAGATACGCTGATTCCACACACATCCCCATAAGCCCGAAAGTTACCACTCCACAATCACATCACTGACGGTTAGGGGGAGTCAGGGACAACCTCCCCTCTAATCCCCCCCATCCCCTTCCCCCTATCTGGTCCTCCTCACCCCCCACCCTCCCAGTCGCCACATCGCAATCTCTTTCTACAGGAGTCAACTACCCGTCCCACATACACCTCAGGAAAACTCTATCACTAATATCAATCGCAAAATACCGCCTTAACCACCAGTACCCACCTAGAATCCAAGCCTGTATCACGGTGGAATCCTGATGCATCACCATCATAAACCACACACATTCGCCCCGGATTACATAGAATGTGCATGGAGAAATCCACCGAATTCATCCCGACCCTCTATCCGAACTTAATATATCCTGCATCACCTTGGCCCCTTTGATCCCACAAATAGGGAGCCATTTCTCCCCCATACCTGATATATAGTGGTATTAGACACTGCTTTCTGTGACGGTTTAATGTGATTATATACAAGCTACCCTGTTAAAATGCTGTATTGAGAGACCTGTAACTGATTCTTTATATCTTTTCAATAAAATAAAATTTCTTGGAAAAAAAAAAAAAAAGCCGACAATTCATTATTAGCCGCGAGTGAGTTTTAAATGACTTTTTTTCCTTCAAAAATGACACTTTGTGCAGGGACAGTTCTAAGCACGGGAAACATGCGCCACTTTACATGCATATCATACACACCCCCCAGGTACGAAATTTAAAGGAATTTTGCACTTTTATTTTTTAATTTTAAGTATTATTAAAATCACTGCTCCCGAAAAAACTGCAGTTTTTAAAACTTTTTTTTTGCATTGATACATGTCCCCTGGGGCAGGACCCGGGTCCCCAAACACTTTTTAGGACAATAACTTGCATATAAGCCTTTATAATTAGCACTTTAGATTTCGAACGTTCGAGTCCATTGTATTTAATAGGGTTCTAAAGTTCACACGAACATTTTGTCTGTTCGCAGGTTCTGGTGTGAACTGAACAGGGGGGTGTTCGGCTCATCCCTGGTCTGCACTAACCAGACTCACTATACAACCACACCAGACTCAGAATTTAGTTATACCCCTGTTATCCTGGGTCTTATATGTGTGGTTTGTGTTGAAAGAATGAAGGGGCTCTTTCACTTGGGACATTAATATTTCTGAACAATATCCCTCAAGAAATATATAAAGATAATAGGATTTTTATAACAGCTTACCTGTAAAATCCTTTTCTTGGAGTACATCACGGGACACAGAGCGACATAGTCATTACTAATGGGTTATATAGATACCGTCAGGTGCTGGCACTGGCAACTTCCAAAACCGGAAGTACCCTCCCCTATATAAGCCCCTCCCATCCGGGAGCACCTCAGTTTTGTAGCAAAGCAATAAGTGTCCCCAAAGAGGGGCGGGAGCTCTGTGTCCCGTGATGTACTCCAAGAAAAGGATTTTACAGGTAAGCTGTTATAAAAATCCTATTTTCTTTCTCGTACATCACGGGACACAGAGCGACATAGTCATTACTAATGGGATGTCCTAAAGCAATGCCCAATGAGGGGGGGGATACACCATATATAAGCTGAGCGCTATCAGACATGAGGATCTTTTGCGGCCTGCAACACACTGCGCCCAAAGGCGACATCCTCCTGACTTCTAACGTCCACCTGGTAGAACCTAGTAAACGTGTGTACTGAAGACCATGTTGCGGCCTTACAGATTTGAGCCAGGGAGGCCTGGTGATGCACTGCCCATGAAGTTCCAACTGCTCTCGTGGAGTGCGCTCTAACTTTGAACGGAGGCGGTCTCCTTCTCAAGCCATAGGCTTGTATTATGACCTGTCGAATCCACTTGGCTAAAGTAGATTTTGACGCTGCCTGACCCTTTCTGGGGCCTTCCGGCAGAATAACCAAAGTATCCGTTCTGCGAATCTGAGCAGTGGCCTTTAGATAAGCTTTAACTGCTCTTACTACATCCAAAGAATGCAATAACTTTTCCTCTACCGAAGTAGGTTTGGGGAAAAAAGAAGGAAGAACCACATCTTGGTTCAAATGAAACCTCGATACCACCCTAGGAAGAAAGGCTGGATGAGGACGTAACACTACTCTATCCTTATGGATAACCAGATATGGCTCTTTACAGGACATAGCTGCTAATTCCGACACTCTTTTAGCCGAACAAATGGCTACTAGAAAAAACATTTTCCTGGTGAGAAGAACCAGGGAAATATGCTGTAATGGTTCAAATGTTTTTTTCTGTAGAACCGACAGAACCAAGTTTAGATCCCATGGACATATGGGAATATTAACCGGAGGACTAATACGCATCATTCCTTGTATAAAGGCTTTGACTAGTGAATGCGAAGCCAAGGGCCTTTGAAAAAATATTGACAAGGCCGAAATCTGACCCTTGATAGTACTCAAGGCAAGCTTCCTATCTACAGCCCATTGTAGGAAGTCCAGAATCCTACCTATTACGTACTTATGTGGATGCCATTTCTTGGCCTCACACCACGCGATGTACGCCTTCCAGATTCTATATTAGATCTGCCTGGATACCGGCTTCCTGGCATTGATCATGGTAGATACCACAGGATTAGAGAGCCCTCTCTTTTTTAGAATGTGGGCTTCCATAGCCAGGCCGTCAAACCTAGGGCTGGTAAGGAAGGGTGGTATATCGGTCCTTGCGAAAGCAGGTCCGGACGACGTGGGAGAGTCCAAGGACTCCCCACTGAAATTTTACAATCTCCGCATACCACGCTCTTCGGGGCCACGCTGGAGCCACCGGAATCACTGGTTTCTTTTCTACCCTGATTCTGCGGAGTAATCGAGGTAACCATTGTGGCGGTGTGAATGCATATATCAGCTTGAACTGATCCCAAGGGAACACTAGGGCATCCGAGCCGCAAGCTAGGGGATCCCTTGTCCGAGAGACAAACCTGTCCCCCTTTGCGTTGAATCTGGATGCTAGAAGATCTACATCCGATGTTCCCCACCGCTGACATATTGTCCAGAAAACCTCGGGGTGAAGGGACCCTTCCTCTGGGCATAATTGCTGGCGACTTAGAAAGACCGCCTTCCAATTCTCCACTCCTGGAATGAATACCGCAGATATGGCTGGGACATATTTTTCTGCCCATTTCAGGATGTAATTTACTTCCCTCTGGGCTGCACCACTCCTGGTGCCCCCCTGATGATTGATATATGCCACTGCTGTGGCATTGTCTGATTGAATTCTGACAGGGGACCCTTGGAGTTTGGATGTCCATGCTACTAGGGCATACCGGGCTGCTCGTATCTCTAAGAGATTGATGGGCAGGGCCTTTTCTGCATCCGACCATCTGTCCTGGAGAGACTATTGCTCCAGTACTGCTCCCCAGCCTATAAGGCTGGCATCTGTAGTGACCACCTTCCAAGAAATCAGACTGAAGGATTTCCCTTTTTCCAGATTCTGGGGAACCAACCACTAACGGAGGCTCTTGCGAACGGAAGGGGACAAGGACATTGTAAGTCTAGGGCCTGAACTTTTTTGTTCCAGGCTGACAGTATGGCCCCCTGCAAATTCCTTGAATGGAATTGACCGTAGGGTACTGCTTCGAATGATGCCACCATTTTTCCCAGCAGCCTTATGCACAGGCGTATGGACGGCTGTCTTTTTTGTACCCACTAAGTGGATCAAATCTTTCAAAGACAACACCTTTCCTCGAGGCAAGAATATTTTTCTCTGGCCTGAATCCAACCTTAGCCCCAAGTATTCCAGACTTTTGACTGTTTTTTAGGGCTGACTTTTCTCGGTTGATAATCCAACCGTGAGATTCCAGATACTTGATTGTCTTGTGAACGACCACGTCTAGTTTTTTCACTGAGTGGTCTATCAGCAACAAGTCATCTAGATATGCCATTATCATTACACCTTGTGTTCTTAGATTGGCCAATAAAGGGCCAGAATTTTTGTAAACACTCGTGGTGCTGTGGCCAGACCGAAGGGTAAGGCTCTGAACTGAAAATGGCGCCCTTCTACTGCAAAGCGTAGAAACTTTTGGTAGACTGGAAAGATGGGAATGTGCAAATAAGCATCTTTGATGTCGATCGCGGCTAACCAATCCTCCCCTTGTAGGGCAGTGGCCACCGATTGGATCGACTTCATCGGAAAGTCCTGATATACAGGAATTTGTATAGCCCTTTTAGAATTAATATGGGCCTCCCGTCCGCGTTTGCTTCGGGACTGTAGAGAGGTTTGAGTAAAACCCGAACCCTCATTCTTCCAGGGGAACCTCCATAATTACTCCTTGGAGCAATAGTTGTTCTAGTGCCAACAGGAGGGACTCTCTCTTCTGGGGATCCCTTGGCACGTTTGACCTCAAAAATGGGAAGGAGGAGAGTCTCTTAACTCCAATCTGTATCCTCAACATACTGCGGAGAGCACCTATCTGTCTTGATCGCGTCCCGCCAGGTCTCTTGTGAACAACTGGAGTCCTCCCCCCACCCGACTGAGTGGGGGCAACCCTTCAATGAATTTAACTTTGGGGGAGGTTTTGTACCTCCCCTGACCCAGGGTTTCTCATTACCCTGCTATTGTCCCTGTTTTTTACCCCCGGGAATTGACCGAGGAGGCCGTCGGAACTGTTACACAGCCGATGCCCCAGGGACTGGAGAAGCAGGCCTCTTAAAGAGGGACCTCTAACTCTGTTTTTAACCGGCAAGAGCGTATTTTTACCGCTGGAAATTTTCTGGATATATTTGTCCAGGTTTTCCCTGAATAAGCGTTCACCATGAAATGGGACGCTAACCAGCCATTCCTTACAGGGAGCTTCAGCAGACCAGTTTTTGAGCCATAGAAGCCTACGCATATGTACTCTAGACAGCGTAAGGCGGGAGGCCTGATGGACTAAATCCTTTATGGCGTCAACCGCAAAGCCTAAGGCTCTAGGTAGATCAGCTAGGGCAAGGCCTGCTGATCTGTCAAGTCCCTCAAGACCTGTTTTAACTGATCCTTCACTGCTTAGCAGACCCCAATAGCTGCTACTGCTGGTTGTGTCACCAAGCTTGCTGTAGAAAGAAGCAGACTTTCATAAGGACTCCAATCTTTTATCTATTGGGTTCTTGAACATTTGGACATTATCCACTGGACATGTCAGTGATTTATACATGCAAGAGATGGCTGCGTCCTCTGTAGGGACCTTCCATTTTTTTTTCATGAACTTATCCTCCATGGGATAGACCACCGGAAATCTCTTGGGGGAATAATATTTTCTCAGGACGTTCCCAATCCTGGTAAATAAGCCCTTTCAGTAAAGGGTGAAGTGGAAAAGAACAGACAGTCTGGGGGCTTCTAGCGACCCCAACGAGGATACAGTAGTGGTTGATGGTTCCGCAAGGTGCATTTTTAATGCCGATCGGACCATGTTAGTCAGAGACTGAACCCATAATCTTTCAGCTTGAGCTGCTGAGAAAGGTTCCTCCACTGTTGATTCCTCTATAACAGAATCAACCTCATCCTGATCCCCTTCAGGCAGGTCGATCCCTGTATGGGACTGTTGCTCTGCTAACAGGCACTCTGAAGGAGGAGACGGAGATCGGCGTGCTTTCCCTGACAGGGAGGCAGCGATCAATGTTGACAATCTCTCTCTAATCCTTCCAGAGCTGAGGAAAAAACCTCCTCTGTTACATACACAGGAGCAGGTGACTGAGGACAGCCACAGTACCAAGTACCCCTGCGGGGTCTCTATGGTCACTTACCTCTGAACTTCAGGGGAGACTGGTGCAGCATAAGCATGCCCACCTCAGAGCCCGATGAGACCCCCTTCGCTTCCTGGAAGATTCAGTTCCGGAGCTTCTGGACGGCATATTCTTAAGCCTAAAGCTGAGGTATTCCAGACGTAATACACCACTTTTACTGAGAATAGTCTAGCACAATTGCTGCTATATCACAGTTGGTGTCTACTAAAGTGCCTTTCTAGGGGATGCCTGCATCAACCGCCTCTGTGTGCCTTTATCTGTTGCTAGCTCTGTCTGTGCATTCAATAGCCAGCTATAATGTGCTTTAAAACACGCTGGACGCCCGCACATGCGCAGTAGCGCCGCGGCGCACACCTGAGCGTCATCCACCCGCTCCGCCCCTTTTTTCAGATCGCCTCTATGAATAGAGGCGCGTGCATGCGCACGCGTGCGGGCACGTGCGCCTTCGGCGCCCTTTTTTAAAAACAATAAGGAGCTAGATGGGAGCCAGGGCCCCCTTTGCCGCAGGGCCCGGGGATGGATGAGCGCAGCAACAGGGCAGAGGAGACAGCTTCCCAGCAGAGAACATACCAACTGCCTGGATTTGATTCTGGAAGAAAAAAATCCACATTACAAGAAAAAGAACCATAGCGGCCTCTAGTGTCTAACACAGGTACCGCGGTCTTAATTTTTTTTTTTTTCTTGCCTACTATTAAAATTTTTACATTTTCTCAGTAGTAACAGGCATACACAGAATATTAGCGGGAATACCTTAGGTAACAGGCAGAAAGAAAAAATAGGCTTGGGGGTCCCTCAATAGAACCAAGTTCCTGAGGGCCCCCACTTACCTTTTCCTCGCCGCAGGACTTTGTTTGGTCCACAGAAGCCCAAACTTCACCTATCACGGCAGGCATTGTAATCAAACCTTCAGGGACCGGGTTCCCAAGGATTCCACTCCCCTGGACCTGTATAGCACCCTGCACAGAAAACATCTTGGTCGTGGGTATGACCAGAGCTCTGGATCCCAGGGTCCAGCTCTCCTAAGAGAAGCATTACAGGCAAAACCTTGCTCTTCTCTGCAAGGCCCGGGTACCGACCGTTTAGCTATGAAGCTTTTTTGGTCGGATCCGGAATAGCTTACTGAGGCCCAAAAGAACCTGTACGCAAGCTCAGTGAAAAACACATGTTTCTTCTTGGCCAACACCTTAGACACTGGCAAAAAACTGAGGTGCTCCCAGATGGGAGGGGCTTATATAGGGGAGGGTACTTCCGGTTTTGGAAGTTGCCAGTGCCAGCACCTGACGGTATCTATATAACCCATTAGTAATGACTATGTCGCTCTGTGTCCTGTGATGTACGAGAAAGAAAAATAAATTCCACCTTTCTGACTGCTGGAATATTGTATGAGCTTGGTCTCATAGACTGTTGTATACTTTTTAATAGATCGCTTGAGGTGTGGCTGTATCCCATTGTTCTATTGTTTCTGTCTGCCTTGGGAGCAACCTATTATGGGATGTATATTTGCCTGATGTGCCCCGGTCATTCCCTCTGACAATGACTTTGAAAATAACACTGTTTTCACCGACCATACAGCACTTTTTTAGCCAGAATTAAAGGGTGACTGCTGTCCCATGTTACTAAGTTACACTTCTCCCTGCCAGGCTTATGGAACTATTATCGGCCACCATTGTTGCCATGCCCTGTTCCTCTTTACTGTTTGCATTATGTGTTTCTAGCATTAAGACCATGGGCAGGGAGGAGGGAGGGAGGAATTCCTCCAACAGCCCTCCCTGCTGTCACTGTCACCACGGGTCAAGGTTAGAAATGCAGCGGGCTGGGTGTATTGGGTATTCCTTTCCCAGAAGTGGCTCAGGGGGCGTGATCAACCCGCGGTGCATTCTGGGAAGGGGTACTTAAGGGACAGAGACCGCGCTTTCGGGGGTTCGTTTGCCGGATCCTGACCTGAGGGCCCTCCTGGCCTCAGGGATGTGCGAGCTGTTTCTCGGCCTCGGGGCCTGCTGGCCCGAGGCTCTGCAACTGAGAGTAGGCCCAGGAGTTTCTGGGGCCTACTAGTCCAGGCATGGTCCTACGCGGTCTTGCCTGCAGGAAGAAGCGGAACAATTGGGGACTCAATTGAAGGACGCATCCTGGCCAATTTACCTCACGGTGCTGCCGGCTGGCTGAAAGATTCTGGCACTGTGAGCTGTGCACTTTCTGAAGGAACTTTTGCAAAGTGTCAGTGTGGTTGCACTATCTTGTGGCGGAAGATTGTGAAACGACTCAACGGCACTCATCAAGTCTGTGGCAGAGACTTTGAACGAGCTTTGCACCGGTTGCTAGGCCAGTGAGAGTAGGCCTATCCGATGGTTGCTGAATCCAGTGTGGAACCGATTTGTCCTCTGGATCTAAGATTGTGCCTGATCCGCAAAGCAAGGTACCTGAACCTCCCCTATCACTCTAAGCCTCTGTTGAAACTGTTTAATAAAACTCTTGAAGAAAAAGTAACCAAGTGTTGGTGTGGACATTCCTGAAAGCTCTTCAAGAGGGACCCCTAAGACGAGTGTGGTGAACAGAAAGGTAACGGCAGGCCCAAATTTAAACCAGCGGCCCCTTCAGGGGTATTGCTACACTTACAAAAAATTCTGTTGTAAGTACTATATTAGGGAAAAGTCAGTGCTGTAAATCCAGCATCATACACGATGAACGCCATCCAAATATAAGTGAATGGGGCGGTGATGACACCAACGGGCGTTCTTAACAGCCGATGACAGCAGGACTTCTCGTGTATAATGCTATAGTGCTAGTATTACCTTTATTTAATATGATATTTGACTCCAATGAACATGTAGGTGTTCTGGGGTTCAACTGAATGCCCCAAAAGTCAAAGTTTGGTCTGAACTTGCATTGAACTTTAAGCTCATTCCTAGTTATTACATTTAAAATATAATGTGTGTTATTGTTGTTAACATTTATGCTTGTTTGTTCCATAACCTAGTCCAGAGATACAGACTGCACTGAAATTGTATTCTAAAGTCATTGAAAAACATTTCAGAACCCGGTTTTCATAAGCAGGAACCAAAAATGGAACCATGTTACCAGATCCAGAACCATTATATTAGAGGTAAGAATAAGATCATTACTAGAAGGGTGTTGTATTGTATTTAAGCGTAGGAGAAGAGATATTATCACTGTGTGTGTTAATGGATTCAATAAACAAACAACTTTCCAAACTACAAATCGTTATCACAAATATATATATACATACATAAATATCGAATTATCCAAAAACGAATCGATTTGTTTTAATGAATATCGATACTCTACAGAAATAATGAATTATCCGAAAAACAAATTAACGTAGCATAATGAATATAACAGAACTAAATTATGTATTTTACTAATAAAAATGAAACAAAACAAAACAAAATATTCTGTTGTGCACAAGTCTACTGTTTCACCTTTGCAAGGCGAATATAACTTTCCCTAAAATTCGATACTAAGAGACAAACAGACCAACAAAGAAAACAATCTAATGCTATAGGCTGAACATTTGACCAAAAGAGGGAATAAAAACACTATATCTTGTGCTGTTTTAATATAAATCATTAATACAAAATAGAAAATACAATGTTTGGCTACTAGATGGAGCTAATTATTAGTGGAGGACATTCTTGTGCTGACCACTGAAAGCGCATACCTCCCAACTTTTTGAGACGGGAATGAGGGACGCCTACTAGCAAAAGTATTTAGGCATAGGGCACGCCCCCTTCCACGCCCCCTTGAAGGAGAATTAACCCCAAGAATAGATTACTTAAACACACAAGTGCTTTTTTTAACCACTACTATTCTTTTATATTGGCTTTGGACATTTACAAATGCTGCCGTTTAGAAATTGGATAAAAGGTTTAGCACTGGGAAACAGTTTTTGATAGATAAAAAGTGCAAATTTATATGCAACTATATAGAACAGACCAAAATGAGGGACAAGTGAGGTGGAAAGAGGGACAGAGGGACATTGCTCCAAATCAGGGACAGTTGGGAGCTATGAAAGTGTAAGGGCTCTTTCACACGGAGGTCCGTTCAGGTCCGCCTGTCAGTTTTTTAGGCGGACCTGAAACGGATCCTCCATGTACCCCTATGGAAGCATGGATGTCAGCGGAGACATGTCCGCTGACATCCGCTCCGCTCCGCCAAAGTGTGACGGAGGAAAACCCTATTTTTCCTTCCGTCGGCGGAGCGGATCGGATGACAACGGACTCTACGGTCCGTCGTCATCCGATTCCCCATAGGGGAGAGCGGCGCTCTGACAGGGCGGTCCCTGCACAGTGTGTGGGGACCGCCCAGTCATCCGTCGGCTCAGCGGAGCTTCACGGGGCGGATCTTCACGGATCCGCCCCGTGTGAAAGGACCCTAACGAATTAGCTACTGCAGAGAGTGAAATGCTATACTGAATTGATGCAATGGGATTGATTTACTAAAACTAGTGCAGCTGTGCATGGTAGACAATCAGCTTCTAACTTCAGCTTGTTCAATTAACTTAAAACAAAAAAAAAAATCATTGGTTTCTATGCAGAGCTACACCAGATTCTGTACTCTCTAGTTTTAGTAAATCAGCCCCAATGTTAAAGAGAAGGTATTCCAGTGTTTATAATGTTTGTCAAGTTTACCAAGCTGAAACCCTTCACAAATGAGCAGCGGACCTACAGTAGGTGCCGCCGATTTTGTGTTTCCAGCGCGATGGGATCACGCTGGAAATCACCACTGCAAGGCTGTACTTCTCACGCTCGCCGCCCCCACACGATGCCGCTCATTCATAGGAATCCATTGGGGGTGGCTCGCGGGAGGAGCGACATAGCTCGGCGCTGGCTCCCGCAACGGGGCTCCCAGGTGTCAATCTAGCCGCTAGCAGAGGCGAGATTGACACAATATCGGCGGCAGGTATTGAATAAACAACAGAGTTCTATCTCTGCAGCATTGTATGAATTCTGTATAGCAGTTCCCTCTCTGCAGTAACTGATAAATTAAACTGTTGGTGGGGAGCACAGGAATCTCCATAAATTATGTACAGAGTGCAGAGGTCTTCCTTATAATATTTCCTCTTTTTAATAAATGTTCTTAGCCTATAATATTAGACTATTTTCCCTATTGGTTAAATGTTCTGAATTTGAAAAAGAGAAGTATAGACAAAGCATTTTTGCTTCTTTTGTGGGTCACAGTAGGACAATTAGCTTTGTCCTCCTCTGGCTAAGAGCCAACTGATAGCATGCTATTGCTAGCTGACAGGGCAGAGCTGTGCCAGGCTCTGGAAGAATCTTGACAACACTGTTGCCTGATTGACAACTGGCCCTGCCTTTCAGCATGCTAGGGTTTAAGCCAGTCATGCTTGCCCCCTCCCCTGCCCTGCCCAGGGCTGGAGGAGCAGAGCAGAGAGCGTTTACTGACAGTCACTTCTCCCCGGTCAAAGCAGACTGAAAACTGAGTGATCAGTGGTCATGTGATTGCTCCATTCCCAGTCTTAAAGCTAGCATGGGACTGCTGCAGCCTCACACAAATGTTGCAGCATGGAGGTGAGCATTAATGCTTGTTTTTTTGTTTTGTTTTGTTTTTTAACCACTTCCATGCAGGGCTTTTTATACCACTTCCATACCGGGCCAATTTTGGCACTTCTCTCCTACATGTACATATCATTCTTCTTTTGCTAGAAAATTACGCAGAACCCCAAAATATTATATGTGTTTTTTTAGCAGACACCCTAGGGAATAAAATGACGGTCGTTGCAACTTTTTATCTTGCACGGTATTTGCGCAATCATTTTTCAAACGCCTTTTTTGGGGAAAAAAATGGTTTCATGAATTAAAAAATAACAAAACAGTAAAGTTACATGTCACGCTTTAAAATTGCGCACACTCATAGAATGGCGCCAAACTTCAGTACTTAAAAATCTCCATAGGCGACGCTTTGAAATTTTTTACAGGTTACCAGGTTAGAGTTACAGAGAAGGTCTAGTGCTAGAATTGTTGCACGCGCTCTAACGCACGTGGCGATACCTCACATGTGTGGTTTGAACGGCGTTTACATATGCGGGCGGGACTTACGTGTGTGTTCACTTCTAAGCGCGAGCTATTGGGGACAGGCGTTTTAAAAAAAAAAAAATTATTATTATTTATTTATTTTTTACTTTTTTTTTACACTTTTTTTTTTTTTTTACACTTTTATTCCTATTACAAGGAATGTAAACATCCCTTGTAATAGGAATGTGTGTGACAGGTCCTCTTTATGAGAGATGCGGGGTCAATAATACCCCACATCTCTCCTCCAGGCTGGAAAGCATGAGATCAGTGATTTTTTTTTCACGATCTCATACTTACAGCCGCAATGGCGGCTTTGTTTACATTTGAGGACCCGGGCGTGACGTCATCACATCACGCCCGGTCCTCCGACGATCATAGAGATGACTGGTGACCATCTGGTCACCAGTCATCTCTATGCTCATCACGTGACCCACCACCGGTGCCGACGATTCTCTCCGGGTCCCCGATCGCACGGGAGAGCCCGGAGAAGCACCGGATGGCGGCGGGAGGGGGGGTGTCCCCTCCCGCCGCCTATAAGAACGATCAAGCGGCGGAACCGCCGCTATGATCATTCTTATGGTGCGCAGGATCGCCGGCTGAAAAAAAGGATATCTGAATGATGCCTCTAGCTGCAGGCATCATTCAGATATCCCCCCCTCAAACCCAGGACGTCATATGACGTCCACCCGGAGGGAGAGAGGATTCCTGCCGGCGTCATTTTCCAATGGCCCGGTATGGAAGGGGTTAAACATACTTCCCTCTTTACTCCTAGCTTTCAGTTGGAATTGAATGTTAAGCAATGTAATATTTGCCATGCAGCAAAGTTGCATGGTGTTACTGGTGATGGCCAGAACTTTTCAATGCTATATTGCTGGACAACTGTAGCGCAAACAGAACTCAAAAATTGTGCTATGCATACATCAGGATACCATATGGTTATTTAACCTCTTCGTGACAAGGGTCAAAACAGACCTAAATGCCTAGTCCCAATTTTGCAACTTCGACATGTGATTACTACATATCACCACAACTAGTTAGATTGGACTTTCATTTGGTGGTAAATGGTAATGAATATTTCCTGATTTTTTTTTATTATCAATAGAAAACTTGCCAAAATACTAAAAAACAAAACAAAAATGGCTTTATATTTTATGCAATTACCATGTACCACCACCAAATAAACCTGCAAAATAAATTATCCTATTCTTGACGATCACTGTGATACCATATATGTGTGTGTGATTCTTTCTCTGTGCCCGTAGTAGGGCCAAGAAACAATAGTACATATTTGACACTAACACTCGCACTGACACTAAATATAAAACCTTTTTTTCTTATCTAAAACACACTGACACTAACACTGCCAGTAACTGTCAGTAACCGACAATTACACTGACACTAAAGCCGGCCATACACGGTTTGAATTTCGAAATAATTTTCTTTCGAAAATCGTATCAAAGTATTTTCGTACGAATTTCGCACTGTTAGTGGGCTGCAGCAACAGCCGATTTTCGTGCAGCAATCAAATTTGAGGAAACGGACATGTTGGAAATTTTTTTAAAAATTAACGATTTTCTAATCAATGATGGGAGAATCGTGCGAGAAATGTAATAGAAAAAAAATGCGCATGTGCAAGAAAAGAATATTCCCGGAGAGAAAATAATATTCCCAGAATGAAAAGAATATTCCCGGCCAAATTTCGAAAATCAATGGTGGCATCATCGGATCACAAATAAAACAAACTTTCTGATTTTGAAAAGAAAATTTGTTCGAAATTTGACCGTGTATGGCCTGCTTTACTGATACGTTGCCGCTAACTGATGCTTGGACTGCCACTAACTGCCATTAAAGTGGGAGTAAACTCCTATACATGAATTTTACCCTTAGGCCCCTTTCACACTGAGGCGTTTTTCAGGCGTTTTATAGTGCATAAATAACGCCTGAAATACTCCTGCCCCAGCATTCTCACTGTGAAAGTCCGAGGGCTTTCACACTGAGGCGATGCGCTGGCAGGAGAAAAAAAAAATCTCCTGCAAGCCGCATCTTTGGAGCGGTGAATGAGCGGTGTGTATACCGCTCCTTTACCGCTCCTTCCCATTGAGATCAATGGGACACCGCGGTAATACCGCCCACATACCGCGGTTTGCAGGCGGTATTAACCCTTTTTCGGCCGTTAGCGGGGTTTAAAACCGCACTGCTATCGTCCGAATATCGCGGTAAATACGACGGTATAGCGGCGCTAAAAATCGCGCCGCTATACCGCCACTGCACATGCCCGCCCCAGTGTGAAAGGGGCCTTAGGTAAGCCTAAAATAAGGCTTACCTATAGGTATTGTAAATATCTCCTAAATGTGCACCATTTAGTAGATATTTACTGTACATGCAGCTGGTGACATCACCAGCACATGCGCTCTGAAGGAACGGCCATCCGTGGCATTCCTTCAGAGTCCTGTGCTGTAAACGGCAGTTCCCGTGCACATGCTCAGGAGTGATGTCATCGCGCCTCCATATAAATACCCCTGATGAAAGGTTTTTTAACCTGAAACGCGTTGTGTACTGAAAAGTTTCTCGGACATTAGAGACTAACAATTTTTTGATATAATCACCAATATTCTACTGCAAGATATTATGTATTGTGTTTTTTGTAACCTTCTCGTTTGTCCATGTATGTTATACTAATCAGCATATGTCATTGATGATTTTTTATAAATTTTTTCAATAAATTTACAGTAATCAGTGCATTTTTATAGCACTGACCTCTCTGTATAAATGGTCCAAAAAATGTGTCAAAAGTGTCTGCCATAATGTCACAGTCCTGATAAAAATCGCAGATCGCTGCCATTACTAGTAATAATAATATTAAAAATGCTATCCCCTATTTTGTAGACACTATAACTTTTGTGCAAACCAATCAATATACGCTTATTGCGATTTTTATTACCAAAAATATGTAGAAGAATACATATCAGCCTAAACTGAGGAATTTTGTTTTTTTAAAGAATTGGGATCTTTATTAGAGCCAAAAGTACAAAATATTGTGTTTTTTTTTTCAAAATTGTCGCTCTTATGTTTATAGCGCAAAACAAAACGCAGAGGTGATCAAATACCACCAAAAGAAAGCTCTATTTGTGGGAAAAAAATGACATCAATTTTGTTTGGGTACAGCGTCGCACGACCGCGCAATTGTCAGTTAAAGCGATGCAGTGCCGAATCGCAAAAAATGGCCCGGTTTTTTGGGCAGCCAATTCTTCCGGGGCTGAAGTGGTTAAAGATATGTAAATTCTGTGAGATAAAAGTATTCTCTAGTACAATTCAAACATGAAGTCAGTTTTAATATTATTGTAATCTACGATCCCTAAATACTTTCTGTAAAAATCTTTAAACTGTACCGGAATTGAAACAATTCAACACTTGAATAATGTTGGTAACATACCGTTTTATACACATAATAAAAGAAATGTTCTCAACAATACAGAAGCTTGCCTTTGATGGAAAAATGTCATGTACAGCACAAAAAAAAGGGTAAAGTTTGACAGCACACAACAAATAGCTATACAGATCTTTGTTTTTCTACCATCTGTAATTATCACAGATCTCCCACACATGCTGAAACAATAGTTGCAGAGAATAATAAAAGTCACTGGCAGATTTGCAGAGGATCACAATGAATATCTAGAAAATCTTTGGTACAAGGAAAAAAATGTGAAATGTGTACCGTACATTCCTTTTTAAACAATAATAAGATCATAAGTGTTACCAAAGGACAGAAATATGAATTGTCAGGAAGCCATGAAGCCTGTGACAACAGACTTCCATTTGTCACAATTAACTGTTTAAAGTAATCCCATCACAAGCCTAGGCAATGCAAACTGAGGTTATGATAAAACAAACCATAAACAGGTTTGGTGAAGGTTTGGTGAAGATGCATGTCAAAAGACCCATACGTCCAATGTATATGCAAAACACAGTGTTTTATGGAAGTTGATTTTAGACATATTTTATTCTACAGTAGGTCTAGATAATCTACTAGTCAGAAGGGAGACTATTTGCATTAATTCTATTTTTTCTTTTTGCACACATGCTTAAAAAGTAATTTTAGGCCCGGAGAGTAGTTAAAACTCCCAAACATTATTATCGTATATACTCGAGTATAAGCCGACCCGAATATAAGCCGAGGCACCTAATTTTACCACAAGAAACTGGGAAAACTTATTGACTTGAGTATAAGCCTAGGGTCTCCATCTGCATGCCTCACTGTGCATCACTTTGCCTCACTGTGTCCATGTGCATACCTCACTGTGTCCATGTGTCCATGCCTCACTGTGTCCATGTGCATGCCTCACTGTGTCCATGCCTCACTGTGTCCATGCCTCACTGTGTCCATGCCTCACTGTGCCCATGCCTCACTGTGCCCATGCCTCACTGTGCCCATGCCTTACTGTGCCCATGCCTCACTGTGCCCATGCCTCACTGTGTCCATGACTAGATTTACGTTTAACATGGGAGTATATGGAAGGGGTTCCCGGGTTTTAAAAATCGATGCTCCCTGGCCGTAGGTTCCCCAGACAGAAAAATGGGGCTACATGTGTGCCAAGTTGGTACCGAGACCCCAAATTTACCAGAGAAATGACCGTTTAACATGGGAGTCTAAGGAAGGGGTGCGCGGGTTTAAAAAATCGGTGCTCCCCGGCCGTAGGTCCCCCTGACAACAAACTTTGCACACTTGTAGAGGAAGAGTGGGGCTATATGTGTACCAAGCTTGGTAACCGGTCCCCAAAATCCGGGAGATCAGGCGCAAAAAGGTGACTCGAGTATAAGCCGAGGGGGGCATTTTCAGCACAAAAAAAGTGCTGAAAAACTTGGCTTATACTCGAGTATATACTGTATATTATTGGGGTTATGAATAGGTGCTACTGCATGTAGTCCCACTTTTGGATTTTTAACGTTTTCAATGAAGTGGATCACTTTGGAGTGTGGCCATGTGGAATTCCCCTTACTCTATGCACAGTGTACGAGCTGGGTAAGCACCCTGCCAGCAGGTGTGTGAGGTGTGGATAGCGGGGACTGACCTAGAACAGTGATCATCTACTGCTTCTCCCAAACCTAATATGTTTCTGAAAGCAGGCACTCTGGAGAAAAACATTCTGGTAGTTCAAATATTTTATGTCACAGAATTTTTTCACACTGGTTTATCAAGTGCAATTTTGGAGTAAAATATACACTAAATATAATTTTAGCTCATACAAACACAGTAAATTACCCAATTTTTGGTCAATTATAAAACATGAGGTTGCACTAAAAATAGTAATTAGATACCCAAAATGTCAAGCTTTAAAATAGCCTGTGTCTAAAAAATGTACCCTATATTTTACATGGTGGGCTTAACTTTTTTTAGGGGGGCGGGGGGGGGGGGGTTAGGTGCTTGTGTGTAACTTTATTTTTTAACATTTCTTTTCCGCAAAAACTTTATTTATATCGCTAAAAGTCCTTTATGTGATATCATTTTTTGTGATAGGTTTTCTTTAATGAGACATCAATGGTCTTTTAGATCCCTGATGTCTTACCTGAAACCAGAAATGCATGTCACTTCCAGGTTCTTTGCAGTTAGGAGAGATCAGTGAACAGAAATATACTAATCTCCCTCCCATCCACCTGGCGACATCCTCCATGAGGGCCCTAGGCCCGCAGGTGGGATGGGAAGCATGGCAGGTGGGTCACCAAGTGGGCACACTTTCAGGTTTTAGTGTCTCTCACCCAAAATCTGACAGTCAGCTTGTTAAATATACACACTCTCTTGCTGTGTATGCGTCAGGAATGTATGTAAACCCCACCCCACTGCCTGGTACATAAACATTATTTTGGTGGAAGTAATAGGGTAATAGGGACCAATATAGAAACTCGAGAGGCAGGAGGCTTGGGACAGAAAAACAACTATGAGGCTGGGTTCACATATTTGCCTAATATGTGAACGTGTCCGACTCTCAATGGAGCTGGTTCACACTTGTCTGGGGCGGCCGCGATGTGATTTTGAAAAGGGTCCTGTGCGTTTTTTGCTCCATTTAAGGTGCAATTTCAGGCAAAAAATTTCACCTAAACCAGTGAACAGAAATGCACCAGTCTTGGGACTGCAAACCGCAGCCGGACATGTGTGAACCCAGCCTTACGGGAGAAGTCATTATTTCACAAGCAGTTTGCAGTGAAGGTACAAATGGATCTTTTATCCATGCAGTATGCCTGAAATCTTGTTGAAAGCTATAGTTGAATTGTTTAAGTTTGTGAAAGGCTTACTTTACCGTTGAGCTACATGTTTAATAAGGCCTCATGCACACTGCAGCTCAAAAAATCTACTTCTAAAGGTGTGTGACTGAACATCCCACACTCCGCTTGAGTGCTTCCATCTATTACATGCAAAACGCCTAAGAAAATGTCAGAAAAGACCTACTAGAACAGCTGAACTTTATTTGGGGTTAATCAGAGGCACTTTAAATGATGGCAGGTGTTATGATGGCACTCCTATTTAACATTAGTTTGAATGTGATTGCTTAATTTTGAACACAGCTACATCCCCAGTTATAAGAGGGTGTGTGCACTTAACCGCTAAAGGACCCCTTCACGCCGATATACGTCGGCAGAATGGCACGTGGGTCGCCAGCGTGCCGGCGGGATCCGCGGACCCGATCGCCGCCGGTGTCCTGCGATCGGGTCACAGAGCTGAAGAACGGGGAGAGGTAAGTGTAAACAAACCTTTCCCCATTCTTCCTAGTGTGACTGCCACTGATCGTCTGTTCCCTGTCATAGGGAACGACGATCAGTGACAACACACGGCAAGCCACGCCCCCTAACAGTAGTAATCACTCGCTAGAACACACTTAACCCCTTTAGCGCCCCCTACAGGTTAACCCCTTCACTGCCAGTGTCATTTTCACAGTAATCAGTGCATTTTTATAGCACTTTTCGCTGTAAAAATGACAATGGCCCCAAAATGGTGTCAAAAGTGTCCGATGTGTCCGCCATAATCTCGCAGTCACAATAAAAATCGCTGATCACCGCCATAACTAGTAAAAAATAAATTATTAATAAAAATGCCATAAAATATCCCCTATTTCGTAGAAGCTATAACTTTCGCGCAAACCAATCAATAAACGCTTATTGCAATTTTTATTACCAAAAATATGTAGAAGAATACGTATCGGCCTAAAGTGAGGAAATTTTTTTTTTTATATATATTTTTGGGGGATATTTATTATAGTAAAAAATATTGCATTTTTTTAAAAATTGTCGCTCTATTTTTGTTTATAGCGCAAAAAATAAAAACCACAGAGGTGATCAAATACCACCAAAAGAAAGCTCTATTTATGGGAAAAAAAGGACATCAATTTTGTTTGGGAGCCACGTCGCACGACCGTGCAATTGTCAGTTAAAGCGACGCAGTGCCGAATCGCAAAAAGTGGCCTGGTCCGGGGCTTAAGTGGTTAAGCAACCAAATTTTTTATTTTTTTTTGCTTCCCCCCCTAAAAGATTTTAGTTTGTTTTTCAATTGAGTTTTATAGTTTATAGGTCATATTAAACTTGGAAAAAGTTCTGAAATGATTTATCTTTGTCCCATTTTTTTACATCACAGTAACCTGACATTTTAACAGGGGTGTGTAGACTTTTTATATCCACTGCATATTAATTTCACACCTTGGTTTGTCACTTAAATAGACTATTGAGCTAAATCAAAACTTCAGTGGATTCCTAAAAATAATACCTTGTAGCTATGAACCTCTCTCTAAGTAAGCCCGCATTTATTTAGATGTCCATTATGTAAACATAGTTGCCAACATTTAAATTTTTTTTACAAGGACACGGATGAAAAATACCACTTTTGAAGCATTCGTTCAATAATCTGATCATTAGTACACAGCTTGGGAGAGCCAATCAGGACAGTTAATGCAAAAATATCTGAAGGAACAAGCATGAACATTTTCGCGTACAATAAAAGAGCGAACGTTTTTCGTGTTATTAGTATGGTATTTGTACAAAAAAAAATCATGTGACTAAGACCATGCATGCTCAGGAACGAAAGAATACATTACAAAACAATACAAACATTACATCACTTCCAAAAGTTGTATACTGTGGTACAAGAATTTTCTTAACTTTAGTAACCTATCGGTTTTTGATATGAGACTAGCATGCAAAAAAAGGACAATCATTCATCCGGTATTCTTATCATGTGTACCAGGCATTTTAAAATGGAAGTCATTCTACAACAGGCATATCATCAACCTAATTCCATACTTTATTTAAACATATACAGCAGGGCTCAAAATGTCAAGTCCTGAGCTACTAGCCAGGCCTTAAGTGTTTCTCGCTACCATATGCCTCACCCAACCCTTACCCTGCCCCGCCCCTAATTCCGCTCCTAAACACACACTCTCCTAAATTATTTCATGAAATGACACTTAAATGTTTTATGCAGAATTAAGTTACAAAAATAAATATGAACAACAACTTTATCAGTGCCTATCAGTGCAGCCTCACCAGTGCCAATCAAAGCAGCCTCACCTGTGCCAATCAAAGCAGCCTCACCTGTGCCCATCAATGCAGCCTCACCTGTGCTCATAAATGCAGCCTCACCTGTGCCCATCAATGCAGCGTGAACATTGTTCACCAATGCAGCCTCACCTGTGCCCATCATTGCAGCATGACCTGTGCTCCTCACTGCAGCGTGACCTGTGCCCACCAATGCACCCTTACCTGTGCCCATCATTGCAGAGTGACATGTGCCCTTCAATGCAGCCTCAGCAGTGTTCATCTATGCAGCGTGACCAGTGCCGATCTTCCTCCACTCTCTCTTCCCCCAGGGGCGATTGCTGGGAGAACAGCTCCCAATCAACCCCGCCTGCCAGCGGTGCTCACCCCCCGCCCCCCAGCTCCGAGGCAGCCACGCTCACCAGAAACCATTTTCCACTCGCAAAATGTGAGTAGGCGAGTAGGAGAGTGGAAATTTTGAGGGCTGATATACAGTATAGGAGAGCTATAGTTATCATATCAAAAGAAAAAAAAAAAAAAAAACACTGGTAGCTAGCCTATACACTGATTCCAAGGTTTTCAAGGTGCAGGCATTAACTATAAAAACCATCATTCTGCACAGTAAAGAATCTGTAAAAAACACTAACATGAAAAAAAAAAAAATAATAATAATAACAACAACAACATGCATGAAAGAGAAGTATGCCCAAAGCTTTCATGGCCGTTCTTCTCTAGTGGGTGATAGGAGTGCACTTACTTCTTCTCCCCTGTGACCCAGAATCAGCCTATGGTGTGCCAGTGAGTATAACATTTGTAGTAGTAAAAGTAATGGAATCACTCCTCAAATAAAGTTTCAGTGATTATTTTAAAACACACAACTTGCTCAACCTAAGGCAGCATGACTTTACTGAGAAAAGATCATGCCAGGTTAATGTGAATTAGGTAAAGTATGTTTATTTTGACACAAGGTGTGCAATAGGGTTCATATTCCTGGATGTGTGTCCAACATGGTATATGATTTGGCATTGCTTGAAGATTTCGGGGTGTCTCTTTCAGAGGACTACAAAAAGAGAAAACAGTGTGGCCAGACAGTGGGGAAAGCAAGTAAAATTCTGGAGTGAGGAATGACATAAAGGAGGAAGGAGGTCCTGATTCCCTTATATAGGTCTCTAGTTAGTGCTCTTTTGGACTATTGGAGGAGATTTACTAAAACTGGAGCATGCAAAATCTGGGTGGATCCTGACCATATATTTGCAATCTTTCCCCAGCCTGGGCCGGCTCTGTGACGTTAGCCGACAGTGAAAACAAACTGCACTCCTGTGATGCACAGGAGAAATACTGCCAAACAAGCTTTGGCCATACTTCTCCTTTAACTTAATCTTATAAAGTCTTGAGGAACATGATTAAATCCTTTAAAAATACTAAAGCTAGACATACATGCATAGTTTTGTTTTTAATAAACTGGCGGCCTGAACGTAAAAAAAAACAAATAGATTCCCCCAGTCACACAAGCGATGTGAATGGAGAAATCCTCCCCACTGCACTGGAGCTGATTGGTTGCAGCAGATGATTGACTGCAGATATTTCAGCAGTCCTATTCGACAGAAGTCGATTAACTGATTGAATTTTGTTGGATAGGGAAGGTCACACACGGATCAAAATGTGGTCATCTCTGAAGAATTTTGATCCATGTGTACCCTGCTTAAAGGTTTGAACAAGGTTCAGGAGGGAAGTTTCTTCAATATGAAGCCAACGTCAATAACATGGGGACACAATCTCAAGTTGATACCTGCAACAGGCTTCTAGTAAAGGTAGTGAGTCACTCAACAGTAGGAGAATTTAAACAAGCTTGGGACAAGCACAGATATATAGATCTATAATTAAAAAAAAGGGGGGCAGACTAGATGGACCACTTGTTCTATTTCTGCCAGTGTACGTGTCTTTTTTCTATTATCAGTATATCAGTAAGCAATGCTTTCCAAATTGACAGCATACTATTCTATGTATCACACTATTTACTGTTTAATTCTGAGATATGTGTTGGGATGTACTGAACAATAAATGAAGGTGAGGTTGTTTCTGTTAAAAAAAATAGTATCTAAGAAAAGCTATGCCCACACCCATAAATATATATTTTACACCTAGTTTTGTTACATAAGAGACTATTCATCCAAACCAATACTTATTTAAACTGCTAATAGCATTAGTACATCAGATGGTCATTGATGTTGTAATAACAGCATTCCTTTCAAAATTCACTCTTTCATATCTTTAGGTCTTTAGACCTTGAAGGATCATTTCCTTTCTTCTTTCTCTTTTTTCCTATTTAGGGACCAAATGTATTAAGCAACTGATGCACCATTGTCATAGTAGATGAGTGAATTTGTAGCACTTTACATTGCAGTAGCATCGAGTTTTATGATAATAGTGACCACTGCTGCAGCAGGCAAGAAGCATCTGCTATTTCTAGAGGTTAAAGTTTTGAAAGGTTTCAAAACATCAGTAATAACCCCTTAATTTTCACCTTTCAGCCTGAAAGTGGTTGTTAAGTCACTAGTTTAAATTGCTTTTATCCCCTCTGTTTTAGGCAGAAATAAAGCACTGTGGGGTTGATAGACTGTGCTTTGCAAAGCACAGTTGCACTCTGCAAAAGCAGTTGCTCCAGAGCTTAGAAAATAAGCTGAAGCTCTGTTGACTGCCTTCATCCTATCATGTGCAATCAAAAATGCAGTTTTTGGGTGATTGGGTATTCTATGCAAAGTAAAGCTTTACCTCGTTTACTAAGCTCTGGAGCAACTGCAGCTAGCAAGTTGCACAGTCTATTTTCTTTTAGTAAATCAACCCATGTGTGTAAATTTTTTAAATATTATATTCCTAAATACCTTTTTCCACAGCCCCACTGTGGGGCCCACGTGATTCCCCTCTGCTCTCCATCCCCAATCTAAGCCGAGCTGTGCAAGAAGGTATTTAAAAATATTGTTAATTTTTTTTTGACACACTGTAAGTTTTAGATCTGCCTAAAACAGAGGGGATGCCAGCAATTTTAATACATTACTGTTCGATTACAGGAACAGCCTCAGGAGGGGAGGGGTGGGGAGGAGATCGTTCTCACACACAGGCTTTGGAACTGATAGGCGGTGAGGAAGAGGGAGAGGGAGAGACTCACAGCAGAGAGCGGGATGACAGAGGCATGTAAACTGACCACAGTTTCATGGATCAGCAGCCATGATTACAGCGGTCAGCACACACAGGGGTACACAGGAACAGGCAGGATCAACCTGCTATTTTACATCATAGGAAAAGAAAAATTGCACTAATTAAGAGTCCAGGAATTATGCTGAGCACAATCTTGCACAGATGTTTGACTTATTGATACAACACCCAGTGTACCACCACCATATATAGAACCTACTTACCAGATAGTAAGCCAGGAAAGCAGATGGCTTTAAACCCAGCCCAGGCCTTTTATCCTTGTAGGTAATCACAGAGATCCTATGTGGATGATGATAGATCCCCTAAATCGGTATTCAAAGACTCCTGGACATGTGGGCTCCGTGAGTATATTACAATCGATCCAAAAACAAAAAACAAAAAAAGGAAGACCATAGCGTGATACTGTCTTACTCAGATGTTTTTAAGGTATATATGATTGCACTTAGACTAGTACCAAATGAACCAATTGCAAAGTCAAAAAACACCCAGTGACTGGATCATAGACATGTGCACCACCACCACACAGATAACCTGCTTACCAAAAGCAAGCCAGAGAATGCAGATGGCTTGAACCCAGCCCGGGCCTTTACTCTGCAGGACTGCTGTGTATGTGATGGTCGGACTCCTAGGCGAGTAACCATGGATTCCATATGCTCTGTGGGTGGTAAGCAGCAATCAGCCCAAAAAAAGGATGAGATGGACCATAGCGTAAAAACATCAAATACTCGGTTTATTTAGACAATAAAAATGCACTTACACTTATGTAGATAAATGATTCATGATTAAAAATGATGAAGCTGGCCGGCTACAAAGCTTATTCCTGTCCTCCACACAAGACACGAGACGGTGTGGTGACTTCAGCACGTACCTCCTCAGACGCGTTTCGTCATAACTAACATTATCAATGTTATATCCTAGAATTGGATAAATTACACAGCACAAGCACTATGCTATAGATCATGTTTTAAAGGAACAGGAGCGTTTATTTTTAGGGTTACAACCACTAGAATAAATTATGGTCTCTTAACTATTCAATGATCACTTCTTAGCCTGAAGTAGTGATGGTCACTAAAATATTTCTTAGCATAATAATTTAGAGGTTTCTTAAAAAGAGAAGTAGAATAAAAAACATAATCAAAAGTTTAACTCTAGCCTCTGACAAAATATGCATTGTTTATAAAAGGACAGTAATTATCTCTGTAAACAGTATTAGGTACTTGTGTTGTTGCTTTATGTTCATAAAGGCATCATTTGTTTTCTATATTAAAGGAAATAATCACCTATCTTGATAGTCTGACTACCATCTAGTGAAGTTGTATCTAACAATGGAATATGAACATAGATACACTGTCATATAAGTACAATTTGGCAGACAAACAGGGCTAACAGCAATGTTCAATCATGTTTTCGCATTGCAATGTAAAAACATGTAGTGTTGTACTGAAAGAAAACAAGCAAGAGCATTTGAGTTAGAAGTTAACTGTCATTTTTTACTAATTTTCCTATCTTACATATTTCAGAAGGGTAATTTAGATCTATATTAATGGAGGGAAAGGTCTGTTACTGCTATAAGGATAGAGGCTGACATAAGCTTTAATAAGCTGATTGTAAAAAGATGTCTCAGCTATGCTGTAAAAAAAATAAAAAAATAAAATAAAAACAGAGCTAGATGAATGGAACATGTTACAGTTAAAAATTCACATAGTAACCAGCTTGCTTCCAAAATTTATTTTCAAATCAAGATTATAAAAATGCCAACAGGAAGCTAATTGGTTACTATGAACTGCATTCTACCCCAAGAACACTAAAGTAATGCACATCTTACACTTTAGTAAATCAGGTTCACAGGCTCAAGGGTATGATGTGACAATAAAAGGTTGCAGCAGGAGACAATTCCATCATATTTCTACATATATTGGAATAAATGGACTATCTCGGTACCCAATTGATTACAACTAAAGGTAAAAGATAAATTTGTATTGATACAAAATATATAAAAGAGAAGTATCCAGTTTTGAAAACACATCATACTTAATATTATTCTTCCTGAAGAAGCAGAGATATTCGCAAAACATGTATAGGATTTAGGGTCCTTTCACACGGGGCGGATCCGTGCAGATCCGCCCCGTGAAGCTCCGCTTGCTCAGCGGGGATCGCTCCGTTGATCCCCGCTGAGCCGACGGATGACTGGGCGGTCCCTGCACACTGTGCAGGGACCGCCCTGTCAGAGCGCCGCTCTCCCCTATGGGGAATCGGATGATGACGGACCGTAGAGTCCGTTGTCATCCGATCCGCTCCGCCGACGGAAGGAAAAATAGGGTTTTCCTCCGTCACACATTGGCGGAGCGGATGTCAGCGGACATGTCTCCGCTGACATCCGTGCTTCCATAGGGCTACATGGAGGATCCGTTTCAGGTCCGCCTAAAAAACTGACAGGCGGACCTGAACGGACCTCCGTGTGAAAGAGCCCTTACTGTCCCCTGAGGATTTACTACCCTTCATTCTTAATCTTGGAGTATACCAAGCACCAGTGCAATATGTGTCTATATACTTCACAATATTTGGTCTAAGTATGAGACCAGTGTTATTACATCTGTGTCTGGATAATTGTTTCTTATATATTTTGTTTCATTAAAAATTTACCTTTTACCTTTATTTGTAATCAATTGGGTACCAAGAATATGATGTGGGTGGGTTATTTTTCCATATCCAATACTGATACAGGCTAAACATTATTTTATGTGGTAATTATTTCTTCTACAATGAATATCTATTTATGCTGTAACCAATGTTTCAAAACGTTGACATTTTTTCATTTATCTTTAGGCTACTTTCACACTGAATCGCTGGATGCGCTGGCGGTATAGCGGCGCTATTTTTAGCACCGCTATACCGTTGTTTTTGCCCCGATTTGCAGGCGCCAGCGGGGTGATTTTAACCCCCGCTAGTGGCCGGAAAAGGGTTAAAAATGCCCACAATAACGCCACTTTGCAGCGTTTTGCGGGCGTTTTGGAGGCGCTACCCCATTGATTTCAATGGGCAGGGGCGCTATAGGAGCACTATTTTTACCGCTCCTATCGCGCCTCAAAGATGCGGCTTGCAGGAGTTTTTTTACCCTCCTGCCAGCACACCGCTCCAGTGTGAAAGCCCTCAGGCTTTCACACTGGATACAAAGTAGCGGCTTTTTAAGGGTGCTTTGCAGGCGCTATTTTTAGTGCAATAGCACCTGCAAAGCGCCTCAGTGTGAAAGGGGTCTTAGTGATGAGCCAAATGTCGGGGGTTCGAATCCGTGTAAGTTTGTGAACTTATAGTATATATATATATGAACCCTTGTGTTAAAAAAGAGAGAACAAGCAGCGCAGATCTATAATCCCAAACAATACTATAAACCCACTGCTTGAAAAATCAATTTCCATATGTACACTGCATATGTGCAATAAATTCAATAAAAACAATTATATTCAATAAGTATCAATAAAGTGCATAACGGTCCGTATGAAAAAAAACTGTGAAATAATAAATATATATATACCATAAAGTGCAAATGTTTAAGGTAAAACGTGCAAAATATGCAGACTATCAATGTAGAAAAAAGTGCATAGTGCAAACAAAGTTAATATACTGTCTCTTTCTTGGCAATAAAGTTCATATTGCGAGTGCAATCCAGGCATGCGCAATGACGTCAGCATCCTAGCCCCTCCCTATGTGCCTTGTAAAACAACCCACTCAGTTTAAATTAGAAATGTAAGGCAAAACATTTCTGTATACATATAAAAAAATACATGATTTAAATTATAAATAATAACATACCCTCTGTTCCTAGCTTCATAAGGAGCTTAGAGAGCTGGGGGAGAACAAACAGCAGCACACTGATCTTCTCAGTAAATGGCTGTGCCGGGGAAGGGGGGGGGCATTTCAGTAGTCTGATCATTGGAGGAAAGCAGACTGAGTTAAAAAGCACAGCCAAAAAAACTGACCACACTGTGCTCCCATGCTTAGTGTGGTCAGTTTTAATAGGAAAGCAAGGGGACTGGCAGGAACACCAGGTATGTTACACAAAGAAAGCAATGCAAAGAAAAAAGGATACTCTCTCATATAAGTACATGGTACAGCAGGCACATTTCAGGAATATGAAATGTTGGGTTAACAAATTCTGTAGCCACCCTGGCGGTATGATTATGTCAGATTTTTGCATCTCAAAGCGGTACAATTGTTTTGCATAGAAATTTGCCATTTTATATTGTAGGCCTGTAGATCTTAGTAATAACACACTTAACTTAAATCTGTCCAAACAAGAGTCTAGTAGACATCCCGGGTATGATAAAGTTTGAAACACGAAATCCTAATTTATAATATAATAAATAACTATAAATAATTATACTAAATAATAATATAATAATAATAATAAAATTAATTGCCCCAAAAATCACTATCGCTCAATTCTGCAAGTGTTCTAATTTACTATTGCTGTTTTCTAGCTGGTCTGAAACCACTTTTGATGTAAAGGGACACTTTTTGGTTGCCATGGACAATCTCAAGTTTCCAGGCAGAAAGAACAGTATATATAATATAAAACTGCATGCAGTGCCCACTGACAAAACACTAGGGACAAAAGGGATGTGAAATGATTTGATACAGTAATGTAATCTGTAAAATTACAGTGTACTGTATGTGTTATGAATTTTGTACTTTTTAAATTTTCCGCCGGGCTCCGCCCCTGTGCGTCACGCCGCTCGCAGGGAACAGAGCCCGGCACACAGAGGCATCGGGCAGAGGACATGGCCCGCAGACACAGCAGGGGGACATCGCAGGATTCTGGGGACAAGGTAAGTAACCTGTACCAGGATCCTGCAATTCAATCCCAAGTGTGGCTCGGGGTTACCGCTTACGGTACTGACATTTAACCCCGAGCAACACTCGCAAATATCGCCAGAGAGGTTAAAGAATGTTTGGCTGCCAAATTTGAACCTCATTGAAGTTGATGGGAGCCAAATCTAAGAAAACAGTATTAGCCATGTTCTAGGCTAATAGGCAAGGGATTGTCAAACAAATGGCATGGGGGGCAGGGTGGGTATTATCTGGACACCACCCTGGAAACATATACCAAAGCAAAAAAAAAATGGTGGGGAGGAACAATTTTATTTATGCTTTAAAGGCAGCTAAATGGCCTGGTAGGGATACATCAATAGTTGTTAGGATGCTGGCAACATCCAGCTGGCTAACAACCAGAAGCCCTGGATAGAAAACTGTCATATTTAGGCTGAATTCACACCGATTTGCGATAAAATCAGCAGTATATTTCCATCCATTTTATGTGCATTTTAACGAGTGTTGGCTTGCATCAATACTTGTTTCTACCTGCGTTGACGCACGTTTTTAAAGTAAGTTATAATGCACTGCATTTTGCAGGATTTCCTGTGACATCACATCCTGTGGGTTAGAGAAGTGAAGATGGTTATCCTTGTAATCCTTTTACTGGGTGTCCTACAGCATTTTATATACTTGAACATGGGCTACAAAGTCCTCAATGTCAATAAATCTTGACATGCTGACAGAAAGTACCTGCTCTACACACACTCCTCTTTCCCTCACTCTCCGATCCCCAAAAGATGGCCACTGGTATGTGTGCTTGTTAGGGACAAAATTAATCGCAAAGCAAACTTTTTCTTCTTTTTTTTACTTGCGTTGCCTTAACCTGTGTTTTATAAGTTTTGCAAACAAGGATTGCTGCTCCAAACAGGCTTACCCAAAATAATATTCACCTTTCCAGGAACCGAGGGTGCTGGCAATGCACTAGGCAATTGAAAAAATAATGATGATCTGGACAGCTGCGCTTCAATCCAACGTGGCTTTATTCACAAAGTAAAATGAAAACAGGCACTACATGTCACAGCAACAAATGAGTAAGCACTTCTAAGTGTGAAACGCGTTAGCTGTCCCCATTTTTCTGTTGCTGTGACATGTAGTGCCTGTTTTCATTTTACTTTGTGAATAAAGTTGGATTGGAGTGCGGCTGTCCAGATCATCATTATTTTTATAAGTTTTGACCTGAGTTGCGGTAAAGTGCATACATGTTGCATTTTAACGCAACACAGGTCAACAATTGTTTTTTATATGTCCTTGCATTGACCTGTGTTTTACAGCTTAACGCCGATCAACGCACTGGTGTAAATTAGCCCTAAGCAGCAGTAGTAAAACCACGGCTAAATGTTTCACTTCTTGCTTCATCCGGAGGATTGGCTCAGCCGAACATCCATTTAGTTTGACCGTTCACCAAACCTCCGAACAGTTGATTCCTATTCAAGGTAGATATAGTGTAGTGCGGTAATTATTTCAAGTTTCAATTGTCCATCCAGTTTGTACTGTATTTGTTCTAATAGATGGAAAAGTAATTGAGTTTTTTGGAGTGAGTGAATGTTTTAGACTAGTGAAGAAACCAATGCATTTAAATGAAGACCGGAGACCATAGATACACAGTATGTAGAATGCTTCTTTCAAACCTAAAAAGCGCTGTTATTTTTACAGTTTCCTCATGTTTTTAATTTCTACAGCTGACTAGCAATAATAAAAGCCAAACTTTCACTAGTAATTTTCAGGTTGTTAATGAGCCATTCTGGACTCACAAAGCAGTTTGCCAAGACAAAGGGACATATTTACAAAACACTAATTGACAAGTTCGTTGGCGTAGGTTTTCTAGCTAATTCACCAGGTGGACATTTGCTGACATTTGAAAAACATTTACCAATCACACTTGCTGTATTTGAACATGACATCTGGTTAACATTTGTCAAATGTTACTGTAAGATGCAAAAGCAATTTTAGCTGCAGTCATCGAATGTGCTGATTGGATCTCTCCATTGTGTAGAAACTATGGTTTCAGCATGAACAGAATTAATTTTTAAGATTTACTTTTTACCTTTATTTTAATGAAAAATCCCTTCCTCCCTTTGGGAATCTTGCACTGGTGGAGGTCTGCCAGGGAATATTTTAGATGTATTTGGACCCTGAAAGGTATACTTTTAGTTAAAGTGTATGCAAAGCAAAACTTTTCTTTTAGTTTTGGCTTAAAAGAGAAGTATGGGTTAGTATTTTTTTCCATAATCTTACTTACCTAGGTGGATGCAGCATGGGTCCGATGCTGCATCTGTCCCCTGGCGCCTCTGCACTGAGAGCCGAGCGATCAAACACCGCCGATGGCTAGGTTCTCACAGCTCCCCGAGCAGAGAGCTGCAGACTGTCAATCATCATCTCTCCTATCTGCTCCCACCTCGCTCACTCGAGCACTGAGCTGTTGAGGGGCAGGTATCGGCCGTCTCAGGCTCTCAGCGGCTCGCTGAAAGGCGTATCAGTCCAGGCACCTGGCGGATCCAGACTCCCATTGTCGGGATGATGCGGTGCCTGGAATGATTCCAGTGACGTCAGCAGAGGGCGGACTGAAGCCGAATTGCACTCCTGTGATCCACAGGAGAAGCCCAGCCAAACAAGCTTTGGCTAGACTTCTCTTTTAAGTGGGGAAGGGCTAGACCCTCTACTAATGTTTTTTTTTTGTTGGTCATGTTTAGTATTTCTGTATGTTCCCCACTAGGAAGATTCACCCTCTCTGTTTGTTATAGTGACCATTGTCATAGAGACAAGGAAGTGATGGAAAATCAACAATTTGGAGTTGTTTTCCAAAAGGGACATCTCTTCTGGTGACAACTGTCCAATCGGTAATTGTCCTCACTTTAGGGAAATTTACTCTCACTTACGGATTCATCTACAGAAAAGAAAAGATGTCAGTGAAGTCATTTCATGCTTTGATTCAGGATTTTTTCCTGGGATGAATGTGTTTTTTAAACAGTGCTGTGATTCTGCAGATTTTATAAGTGTTTATAAGTGTTTAGTGTATATTTTAATTACCTTTTAGTGACAGTTTTACACTATGTGCGGATGCTTGGTATTCTTTTACATATATCCATAAGATGGGAGGGTGACCTGTGGTGATTGTCCATATTGGTCTCATCCCGGATTGTATGGAGATCTGCAAATGGCTATAAGGCTGCATTGAGTCTTCTAAAGAGTGATTGTAAATCACAACAGCCCATTCGACTTAAAGGGTAACTCCACTTTAGTGGGGAAAAAATAATGTAGCTATTAATGTATACATTAATAATGTAAAAAAATAATATTGTATACATTAATAATGGAAAAAAATTATGGAAAAAATTATGTAACATAAAGTTGTTATCAAATAAAGAATAAATAATATAGCTTATACAATTGTGACATAAGTCATATTGTAATTGAATGTTATTAACCACTTCCCTACCGCCCATAGTCATATGACGTCCACAGATGGGATCTCTTATCCTGGGTGGACGTCATATGACGTCCTCGGCTTTGTGGGGGGATATCTGAATGATGCCTGCAGCTAGAGGCATCATTCAGATATCCTTTTCTTGTGCCGGCGATTCTGCGCACCATAAGAATGATCATAGCGGCGGTTCCACCGCTTGATCGTTCTTATAGGCGGTGGAAGGGGACATCCCCCCCTCCCGCCGCCATCCGGTGCTTCTCCAGGCTCTCCCGTGCCATCGAGGACCCGGAGACAATCGTCCGGCGCCGGTGGTGGGTCATGTGACGAGCATAGAGATGACTGGTGACGAGATGGTCACCAGTCATCTCTATGATCGTCAGAGGCCCGGGCGCGATGTGGTGACGTCACGCCCGGGTCCTCAGATGTAAACAAAGCCGCCATTGCGGCTAGTAAGTATGAGATCAGTGAAAAAAAATTCACTGATCTCATGCTTTCCAGCCTGGAGGAGAGATGTGGGGTCTTATTGACCCCGCATCTCTCAATAAAGAGGACCTGTCGCACACATTCCTATTACAAGGGATGTTTCCGTTCCTTGTAATAGGAATAAAAGTGATAAAAAAAGTAAAATAAGTGTTAAAAATAAATAAATAAGTAAAAAAAAATAAAAAAAATAAAAAAAATTTAAACGCCCCTGTCCCCGGTAGCTCGCGATCAGAAGCGAACGCACACGTAAGTCCCGCCCACATATGTAAACGCCATTCAAACCACATATGTGAGGTATCGCCGCATGCGTTAGAACGCGTGCAACAATTCTAGCACTAGACCTCCTCTGTAACTCTAACCTGGTAACCTGTAAAAAAAATTAAAGCGTCACCTATGGAGATTTTTAAGTACCGAAGTTTGGCGCCATTCCATGAGTGTGTGCAATTTTAAAGCGTGACATGTTAGGTATCTATTTACTCGGCGTAACATAATCTTTCATATTTTCCCAAAAAATTGGGCTAACTTTACTGTTTTGTTATTTTTTAATTCATGAAACCATTTTTTTCCCAAAAAAAGGCGTTTGAAAAATTATTGCGCAAATACCGTGCAAGAAAAAAGTTGCAATGACCGTCATTTTATTCCCTAGGGTATCTGCTAAAAAAACATATATAATATTTGGGGGTTCTGAGTAATTTTCTAGCAAAAGAATGATTATTTGTACATGTAGGAGAGAAGTGCCAGAATAGGCCCAGTATTGATGTGGTAAAAAAAGCCCGGTGTTGAAGTGGTTAAAAATTATCTTTCCTTTTCAATCTGCAGCCACTGTAATTTTCTGAAAATACAATGTAATATGGATACCTGGAGGTGTTCTGTACACAGAATGTGTACTGAACACACCCCAGAAACATAATTTCCTGCTTGTGTGATTGGCTCACAAATTTTCCCAGGAGTCTGTACTAAGATACAAGTCAGATTCCAGGCATCCCCCGGAGCAAAATTTTCATTTTTGGTGACATACTACCAATAGTAACACACCTTTAAAATGATGCAGACCCAGCAGATTTCCTCATTAGTGCTCTGCAGCTACAAAGATGATAATTATGAAACCACTCCCATTAGACCCGCTATGCCCAGATGCACAGACAAACACACAGGGATTTCTTCAGAATAACAAAAGGTAGAAATCTGCAACAAAGGTTATTATAATCCTTGCAATGTACATAGATCACCCAGAGGGGGATGTTTTTTTTCTCAACAAAAGTGTAGTTACACTTTAATACTTAAGATAATTGAGTCCAACGAACGTTCACAATCACTTTTAACTAACAACTCTTAGGGGTTGATTTACTAAAACTGGAGAGTGGAAAATCTGGTGCAGATGTGCATGGAAACCAATCAACTTCCAGGATTTTTGTCAAAGTATAATTGAACAAGCTGAATTTAGAAGCGGATTGGCTGCCATGCACAACTGCACCAGATTTTTCACTCTACAGGCTTCGTAAATCAACCCCTTAGTATTTTTACTCAAAACATTGGATTTGCATACACTGTAAAAGGATTAAAGCCCTTCTTCTGGAAACTTAAAAATCATTCCTTGTAGTAGGACTGCGCCCACATTGCAAGGGTAAACTGCCCATTTAGTCTAGGGTAGAGTTTTTGCTTTTTTATTTATTTGATCCTCTGCTCCCTGGCAGTTAGCGCTCCCCCACACTTCGTCAATGGACTGTCAATGGCGTCAACAGGCTATGGTGCCTGCATTGGTGTTGATACTGTCAAGACCTTAGACCAATGGAAAATGAATGAGAGGATGCTTCAGGGACCTGTCCAGCAGCACAGGGAAGCAGAGGAACTAGTAATTAGATCTACTTTATTATATCACCTAGACCAAAATGAGAAATGAACCCTTGCAGTGGGGCTTGGTCAGGCTTTAGTGAGCTATTTTCATTGTATGCGTGTTATTGTTTTATTTTTAATTTCCACAAACATGATGAACTAATTCTGGGAAAGGGATGACCATCCACTTGCTATGATCAAGAGAAATAGGCAGTTAAAAACTTCTTCAGAAACCATTACTTCTGGGAGTGTTGATTTCCAGATCCCCTGCTGCTATCAGTGGTTTCTCCCACTGACTGCTACATCACTACTATGTTGAGGATTATTTCATTTTGGATTTTAGTAACAGGTTTGCATTAAATATAGCCATATTTTTTGATTTGTGATCCTATCCTGAAGACTATTTTTCATGGGTTTATAGTGTGGTTATATGATATCCACAACAGCATTATATCTGTATGATTAATTTTGAAATCATGCATTTATTATATTAGTCTCATCCAGTTCTTCTAAATTTTTGCATGGCATATTCATGGACAGATGTGTTGTTTTTTGCTGAGAATAAATCTTAATACACCACATGATGCCTAGGAGACAAAACGACTACAGCCGAATTGTTTGACAAAGGTATTTATGACACTGCTGTTTGTGCAGCTGGTGCAACGTGTCACTATTAGATGGTATGCTAGGTATCCTTGAAGACAGATCATTGGAATGAATAACTACCTTTGGGCCATGATATCATCAGATTTCATTTTGATCATAACTTCATCAATGTAGCATGAAAAAGCTTGGGGCTAAAATCAGTCAACTTAAAATTAAAGAGAATGGCAAATCAATGGTGAAAGTAAGAATGTAATAGAGCTTTTTTTTTTAAAACAAATAATAGTATTTGTTCATATTTGTTTTAACCCCCTGAATGTTTAAATATGAGACCCAGAACTGTAGTTAATGGTATAACATTTACTGTGTTACTGTAGAGGGAAATTGATCACGAAGTACACTGATGTAAAATGCAACATTAACTAAAAGTAAAGAAATTAGGAGACATTACACAATCGCAAATGCAAATTAACAAGGGCCGTGAATGCTTTCATTTTCAGTATGAAGATAAATTGCCCATTGGGAATCCTCAAATGACTAAGAAGGGGGATAATGGATTTTAATTACTTTAAATTGCAGTTCTATAATTAGTAGATACTGTAGTTGGCCAATACCCAAAAGGCTCTGTAAACATACTTGTCACTATTATTAAAAGACATGAGTACTTTGTATTTTTAGACAACTTGGGAAATGTCTACAAATTTAGAAAAATCTTAGGGTTATTTTATATTTTAAAGTTTTGGATTTGTCATATTAGGATATGAAATATAAAAGTACCAACGTATGCCTATGCGTTTTCTGTGTGACCTCATATATGCGTATCTGTCTTTGTGTTGTTTGCGTGCAACACAGTGCACTCCCAGCACAGAGACTGGGGTCTCACCAAGAGCCCCGGGTACCGTACTAATGATTGGGACCCAGAAATCCAGGTTCTAGGTCACCTGATCGCTCTGAATGGCTATCACAGTGATCGGTCACTGTGCAGCCCCCACTGTGTTTTTCTCTCTGTGAATGGAGAGGAAAGATACATAGTATCTTGCTCTCTCCTTGCAGAGCGGAAAAAAAGTGTGTGTAAAAAATAATAATAAATAATAATAATAATAAAATAAAAATTTAAGAAAAAAATACTTACATCAATGTTTGATCTAGTTCAGTGCCAGGGTTAGTGTTTGGGTCAAGTAAGGGTCAAAGGTCAATGGGGAAAAGGTCAGGGTCAGTATGTTTTGGGCATGATTTTTTTTTAAAAACACATTTTTTTAATATAGTATTAGTGTCAGCTAGCGTCAGTGTCAGTATGTGTTTAGGTAGGATAAAAAAAGCAAAATGGGCACTATTGTTTCTGGGCTGTACTATGGGTACAAGCAACACATTCCATACACATATGTGATATCACTGCTATCGTTGGGAGCAGGAGAATCTATTTTGGGTTGTTCTTTGGTGGTAGGTTTTGGCAGTAACAAAAAATATACATCTACATAAAACAAAAATGATTTTTTACTATTTTGGGCCTGGTCAGATCAGCAGATGACCTTGATCGAGAGCACCTAAGTTGGCTAATCAGAACTTCCCCCAGCACTGCTACTGATCCCATTCCCCCACCCCCCCACCAAGAAGTAAGAGAAGGAATAAAAATAGAGGATACATGGAAGTGAGAGGAAAAGAGGGGGAAGAACAAAGAATAAGGGAGAGAAAGAATAAGAGAGAACAAGAAAGAAGGCTAAGGGATTGGGGAAAGAAAAACAAGAAATTAGGATAGAGAGAGATAAAAGGGAAGGAAAGGAGAACAAAGAGGGAGTGGTACATCCTAAAATGTACTATAAGGGGTTTTAATACTGTACGAGTGGAAGGGACTCAGGGAGCGCTAAATGTCCGTGGGTTAGGGGCGCAAATTACTTGTCTTGCCATGACAACCCAAGGCAAGGTAATTTTACTGTTAGGGGCCCCCACAACTTGGGAAATTTTATCAAGGGGTCACGGCACTAGGAAGGTTGAGAACCACTGAACTAGAGGAATTAAGTGTATGGCCATTTACACACTTGAATTACCTGAGAGGAGGGGAGACTGGGGCAGGATACTGCTACAAAAGGAAGCAAAATGTATCTTTATATTGGATTCTATGTCCCCAAAAGGGTTGAATGGTGATTTGTCACTACAATGCTTTCTGTGAAGTGGTATGGCTGTCCCCTAGTGGATCTTCTACGCTCTGGTTTATTGCAATAATATGATAGATGAAAGACTATATCGCTTTGTGTATAGTATGGTCATGGTGGTCACAGTTTTTGGGCAATAAAACGTTAGAAGGATTATCTCAAAAAAGGGGTATACCTTAGGATATGCTGGCAACTGATGAATAGAAGTGATACCACGAATGTATATATCCTGTACTTCAATAACCCCTAACAAACTTGTGTTATGGTATCTTTACTCTAGTCTTTCTTGTATCGCCATATGTTAAAGTGGTAACTATCACTCTATTATTGAGGTTATTGAGCGGGTGGCATCCACAGCTACGCTATAATAGGCGGTCTATAGACCTTCGCATTGGTCACTTTAAGAGTATGCGGGTAGGTGGGACTTAGCTCTGCACTTAAATCTGTGATATCCCATCATTTTGTAGGTAATGAGAAAGTTCCTGTGGGTGGAACGAAACATGTCAATGTGGGGATGGGCCCCCTATTCCGTGCACCACCGCATGGACTACTAACACACAGCCGGATTTGCCTGTCTGAGCTGAGCAAAGGGATACCTGGAGCCGCCATAGCCACTCACCACACATGGGAAGCCTTTGAAAACTACAGCTGCAGAGTGAACCATGGATGTAGGCTTGGAAGCCAATCTTATGCACCAGGGACTGTGAGTACCAGAGACCCCACTGTGTCTTGGATATTGGTCAAATCAGCTGCTTATACCTGTGTGTGTGTGTGTGTGGGGGGTACCCATACAAACGGAACCACCCCACCCTTGCAGGATGGACCACAGACACACATGGGAGTCCTATATTGTGTGTCTAGTCACAACATAAGGACATTGCTTTACACAGTGCCTGTTTGCTTCCCTTGCGCTCCTCTGATATGACACATGGCCTCCTTTTGGTAAAGTCTATGGCAAGCGGACTACACACACCCACTTTAATATCTACTGCTGTTTGACCACCTCCATCTGACAATTGGCACCTGGAGAGATCTATCTATACCTCTGTGATGATATTACCTACCACAGCATACCCAGAACGCAATCTACCAACCATGCATGTATCTATCTATCTGACCATCTTATATATGTTCTGAACATTCCTTGGACACCAGATTTGCTGATGACTGGACTATTGTATGAGTATTCAGATTTAATAACATTGGCTGAGTAATACTGATTCCAGTACTGTCAGGTTTTGAGTTTTTTGGTGGGGTGCATCATTGTGTCTAGCCATGGATCAATCTATGCACCTCATTCACCCAATGTGGTTCTAAGATGAGGTGCCAGCTAAATGGCAGCTCAGACAAGCCTGGCACAGCCAGAGTAGTGCAGATGACCTTGCAGGAATAATAGGGGGTCTTGGGAGGGTGCCTCAGCTCCTTGTGGGGAAACCGCTTCATTTTAGAGGGAGGTGTTGAACCTGGTTTGAATGGGACTGGGAGGGCTCATAGGTAGAGGGCAGAGTTGTGGAATGGAGGGAGTGTAACGGGGGGATTTTTTTTTTGTGATATATGAATAAAGTTCTGAGGAGGTAGCCATTGGGTGTGTACAATTTCCTTTTTTTTTCTTTGTTGAACATGATATCTTGTGAACACACCCTCCCTGTATGGCAGGGAATAGCCACCTATGGGTATGGGATAATGACGGTTAGCTTTTTGGTATGCTGCCCTACACAAGCCAAACATGGCAAAGTAACTCATGCATCTTTTTGAGCATTAAGCTTTGTGTGCTTTTTAACAGTGTTTGGGATGCCATTAACAATGAATGGCTTTGCAAGCGGAAAGGGCATTTTTTGTACATTTCATAAATGTGCGCAAATTGCTAATTTTTGCACCCTTTCACAAAAAGCTAAATGTGAATGCAGCCTTAAAATACATGCACTTGTTTTATTTAAAGGCATAGAAAGTAATATCATAAGTTTAAACAAACTTCCCAGATCACTTTCTTCTGTGTTTAATTGTATCTGCGTTTACTTTCATTTGTATGCGTCTACACAAATTCAGAGTATCTCATTTACACTTGGATGCACAGATTTCTATTTTCTCTAAAGGCTAGTAGCTTGAATGCATCTAAACACAGGTAAGTGCAAAGTGTGCATTACGCCATTTAAATCCATTACATCAATTTATATGCATTTAGGAAGACCTATAAATGTATATAAAAACATGTATGTCACTGCCAGAGTGAACGAGGCCTTAAATGCAGAAAAATTGTGATATGGGAATAATCAATTTTTTAATACTTCTCGGATCAATTTCTCTGAGTTTAAAAAAACAAATGCAGCAGGAAAGTGTGAATAAAGCAGTTTTATTTTCCATCTTAAAGGTACTTTTAAAAAGCGTGGAGTTGTGTAATTTAATATTGTTGATGTTTTTACTAAGAATACATTGCTTTTTCTATTGTCTATTTCTATTTATGTTTCCCCTGTAGTTTTGATACTAAGCATTGCTATCAGTAAGGCTACGTCCTCGCCCCCAAGCTGGCCATACACTAATAATATTTAATTTGACATTTTTTGTTTTCGGAACATTCGTTTGATTTTTAGTCTCTGATTGGAAGATAAGTGGGTTGTCTTTGTGTTGAAAGAGACAAAATCAAAGCAATTAGTTTAAGCAATATATTCCTACATTACATACAAGGGAATTTACATGATATAACTTACATGCATAGGTCAAGATGGGAAGGCTTCCCACACTCCATGTCAGGCACTAGACTTTTCAAAATAATGGATTTTCAGCTTCCCAATAGTAATGCTACTGCAGAGTTATAGGTGAAAAAAAATCCTTTATAGAAGAATTCTTACAGAGTGTGGAATGTCCCACATAGGCATAGAGTATAGTGAATGGTCACTTGGTAGACTCTCAACGGGCTGCTAGATGGCACCCAGGTCTACAGGGAATTGTCTACAGCAGTTTTACCTTTTAGCAAATGGCTAGAGTTTGGACAGGAAGCTCCAGTAGTGTGGGACAGCCTTGGTACTGTGCAGAAGCCCTTTATAAGTTTATTCCACCTCCAGGTTGCTGGGCAGTCTTCCTTTAAATCATATATGTTGCAAAAGGCATATTAAAAGTCAGGGCGGTCCTAGTCAATCAGACATGGGAAGAGCTAGTCTACAGCCAGGAAAAATGTAGCCTGTAGTACAATTATTATAATTTTTTTTTAAATTCCTCTGTTTATTAACATTTTTTCATTATAATGACAAATCGTGAAACACACACAAAATACAGAAATACATACAAAAACAATTTACAAATATCAAAAAAAAAAAAAGAAAAAGAGGGGGAAATACCCATCTTTCACGAGCCCCACATATTAATCTTGTTACACATGCCAATACTTATATTTCGTTTATCTGTGTTTATTGATATGACCTAATCCCCTATATACTCATTTATTTTTTCCTTTCTCCCCCTCCCCTCTTATTATTATTACTCTATTTTATAATTGCAGACACCTATTTATTTAGTAGTACAATTTAGATGCTTCCGGGAAGCCTGCGACTTTTCCCTCCACCTGAAGGTAAAATTTAGACATGCGCACACTGAAACATTTCATTTTGAAATTTTGTTTTTGTCCGAAAAATAAATATATTTAGTTACTCCCGAAGTTCGTTTTTATTTATTTAGTTTCGTTAACCACTTAAGCCCCGGACCATTTGGTAGCTAAAGGACCAGAGGTGAATTCAGAATTTTGCACTGCGCTGCTTTAACTGTAAATTGTGCGGACATGCTATGTTGTACCCAAACGAAATTTGCGTCCTTTTCTTCCCACAAATAGAGCTTTCTTTTAATGGTATTTGATTGCCTCTGCGATTTTTATTTTTTGCGATATAAAGGGAAAAAGACCGAAAATTTTGAAAAAAAATGATATTTTCTACTTTTTGTTATAAGAAAAATCGAATAAACTCAATTTTAGTCATACATTTAGGCCAAAATGTATTCAGCCACATGTCTTTAGTAAAAAAAAATGTCAATAAGTGTATATTTATTGGTTTGCGCAAAAGTTATAGCGTTTACAAACTGGGGTACATTTTCTGGAATTTACACAGCTTTAAATTTATGACTGCCTATCTCATTTCTTGAGGTGCTAAAATGGCAGGGCAGTACAAAACCCCCCCAAATGACCCCATTTTGGAAAGTAGACACCCCAAGGAAATTGCTGAGAGGCATGTTGAGCCCATTGAATATTTTTTTTTTGTCCCAAGTGATTAAATAATGACAAAAAAAAATAAAAAATTACAAAAAGTTGTTACTAAATGATATATTGCTCACACATGCCATGGTTATATGTGGAATTGCACCCCAAAATACATTCTGCTGCTTCTCCTGAGTACGGGGATACCACATGTGTGGGACTTTTTAGGAGCCTAGCCACGTACGGGACCCCGGAAACCAAGCACCGCCTTCAGGATTTCTAAGGGCGCAAATTTTTGATTTCACTCCTCACTACCTATCACAGTTTTGAAGGCCATAAAATGCCAAAATAGCACAAACCCCCCCCCCCAAATGACCCCATTTTAGATAGTAGACACCCCAAGGAAATTGCTGAGAGGCCTTTTGAGCCCATTGAATATTTTTTTTTTGTCCCAAGTGATTGAATAATGACAAAAAAAAAAAATTACAAAAAGTTGTCACTAAATGATATATTGCTCACACATGCCATGGTTATATGTGGAATTGCACCCCAAAATACATTTTTGCTGCTTCTCCTGAGTACGGGGATACCACATGTGTGAGACTTTTTAGGAGCCTAGCCGCGTACGGGACCCCGAAAACCAATCACCGCCTTCAGGATTTCTAGGCACAAATTTTTGATTTGACTCCTCACTACCTATCACAGTTTCGAAGGCCATAAAATGTCAAAATAGCACAAAACCCCCCCAAATGACCCCATTTTGGAAAGTAGACACCCCAAGCTGTTTGCTGAGAAGCATGGTGAGTATTTTACAGCTCTCATTTGTTTTTGAAAATGAAGAAAGAACATTTTTTTTTTTTCAATTTTCAAAACTTTGTGACAAAAAGCGAGATCTGCAAAATACTCACAATACCTCTCAGCAAATAGCTTGGGGTGTCTACTTTCCAAAATGGGGTCATTTGGGGGGGTTTTGTGCCATCTGGGCATTCCATGGCCTCCGAAACTGTGATAGGCAGTGAGAAGTGAAATCAAAAATTTACACCCTTAGAAAGCCTGAAGGCGGTGATTGGTTTTTGGGGTCCCGTACGCGGCTAGGCTCCCAAAAAGTCTCACACATGTGGTATCCCCGTACTCAGGAGAAGCAACAGAATGTATTTTGGGGTGCAATTCCACATATGCCCATGGCATGTTTGAGCAATATATCATTTAGTGACAACTTTGTGCAAAAAAAAAAAAAAATTGTATTTTTTCCGCAACTTGTGTCAACATATAAAATATTCCATGGACTCGACATGCCTCTCAGTATATAGCTTGGGGTGTCTACTTTCCAAAATTGGGTCATTTGGGGGGGTTTTGAACTGTTCTGGCATTTTATACACAACATTAGGAAGCTTACATCCACTCTTCTAACCACTTGAAGACAAAGCCCTTTTTGACACTTTTTGTTTACATGAAAACATATTTTTTTTTGCAAGAAAATTATGTTGAACCCCCAAACATTATATATATTTTTAAAGCAAAGGCCCTACAGAATAAAATGGTGGGTGTTGCATTTTTTTTTTCTACACAGTATTTGCGCAGCCATTTTTCAAACGCATTTTTTGGGGAAAAAATACACTTTTTTTAATTTTAATGCACTAAAACACAGTATATTGCCCAAATGTTTGATGAAATAAAAAAGATGATCTTAGGCCGAGTACATAGATACCAAACACGACATGCTTTAAAATTTCGCACAAACGCGCATTGGCGACAAACTACATACATTTTTAAAAGCCTTTAAAAGCCTTTACAGGTTACCCCGTTAGATTTACAGAGGAGGTCTACTGCTAAAATTACTGCCCTCGATCTGACCTTCGCGGTGATACCTCACATGCATGGTGCAATTGCTGTTTACATATGACGCCAGACCGATGCTTGTGTTCGCCATTGGGCAAGAGCAGGGCAGGACAGGGGTGCTTTTTTTTTTTTTATTATTAATTTTGCTTTTTTATTTTAAATTGTTCCTTCCATATTTTTTTTTATCATTTTTATTGTTATCTCAGGGAATGTAAATATCCCCTATGATAGCAATAGGTAGTGACAGGTACTCTTTTTTTGAAAAAACTGGGGTCTAGACCCTAGATCTTTCCTCTGCCCTCAAAGCATCTGACCACACCAAGATCGGTGTGATAAAATGCTTTCCCAATTTCCCAATGGCGCTTTTTATATCCGGGGGGGACATTCCCTCCCACTGCTTGTAAAAGCAGTCCAGAGGCTAATTAGCCACTAGGATTGCTTTTACATGAAAGCCGGCCGCTGGCTGAAAAGAATGATACCAAGATGATACCTAAACCCGCAGGCATCAATCTGGTATAACCATTCAAAGTCCAGCAACATACCAGTACGTTGCTGGTCCTTGTTGGACATGTATTGTAATCTTTTTTTTTCATGCAGCCAGGTGGCTGAACGAAAAAAGAGATTGATTGGTGGGTATGCCCACCATTAGAATACCGCCCTTCATCCACCCACTTCTAATGATGGGCATACATGCACCATTTATATATGCCGAAGCATGGGGGCATCCTCCCGCAAAAAAGTTATGCCGCACACACATGGTCGGACTTTTCCACGGGCAAGCCTCCGTCGGAATTTCGACCGTACGTACGCGGCATTAGGAGCAAAATCACTCCTCCTCCCCTGCTGCCCCAATGCTTCGGCATATATGCTTTTTTTTTTTAACTGTGGTGGTGAAATCACCTCCTACAGCACTGGAGTCGCAGGGATCAGGCCTGTCTCTGCAAACGCTGCAGTTATGTGTGTTGTGTTTTGTAAGTGACAGTGATCGATCGATACTGCACTTGGGTGTGCCTGGGCTGGACGGAGGGGAAAAGTGCAGGTGCTAGCAGGTATCTGGGCTGATCCCGCTAACACTGCGTTTTTGGGAACCCTAAACTGCTGGGGACGCTAGTATAGATCTGATCAGATCAGATATTGATCTGTTCAGATACTATACCACTATGGGAGGTGTATGCTTCACGCGTGGGTGTTAGCGTTACTGGCACTAACTTGACGCTGCCTGGGGTGTGACGCAGACCCTCTCTGACGCTAAAACCTAATTGATATCACCCGCCGGGCGATCAGGGGGTTAAACCTTTATTGGGTTATATACGGCGGGTGCCCTGACACTATAAAAAGCAAACTAACTAACCAGCGTCACCCGTAACACTTATATGATGATCACTGGTGAAAGGGTTAACTAGGGGCAATTAGGGGGTTAAAACCTTTATTAGATAATATATGGGGGTACCTGACGCTATAAAAACCTGCGGCGAACCTAAAAAAAATTACTGGCTACCGATCTGCATCACCGACGCTAAGACAGCGATCAGAAAAATGATCGCTTAGCGACAGTGGTGATAGGGGGTGAAAGGGTTACCTGGGGGGCGATCAAGGGGGTTAAACCTTTATTAGATAATTTATGGGGGTACCTGACGCTATAAAAACCTGCGGCGAACCTAAACAAAATTACTGGCTACCGATCTGCATCACCGACGCTAAGACAGCGATCAGAAAAATGATCGCTTAGCGACAGTGGTGATAGGGGGTGAAAGGGTTACCTGGGGGGGGCGATCAAGGGGGTTAAACCTTTATTAGATAATTTATGGGGGTACCTGACGCTATAAAAACCTGCGGCGAACCTAAAAAAAAATACTGGCTACTGATCTGCATCACAGACGCTAAGACAGCGATCAGAAAAATTATCGCTTAGCGACAGTGGTGATAGGGGGTGGAAGGGTTACCTGGGGGGCGATCAAGGGGGTTAAACCTTTATTAGATAATTTATGGGGGTACCTGACGCTATAAAAACCTGCGGCGAACCTAAAAAAATTACTGGCTACCGATCTGCATCACCGACGCTAAAACAGCGATCAGAAAAATGATCGCTTAGCGACAGTGGTGATAGGGGGTGAAAGGGTTACCTGGGGGGCGATCAAGGGGTTAAACCTTTATTAGATCATTTATGGGGGTACCTGACGCTATAAAAACCTGCGGCGAACCTAAAAAAAAAGTACTGGCAACCGATCTGCATCACCGACGCTAAGACATCGATCAGAAAAATGATCGCTTAGCGACAGTGGTGATAGGGGGTGAAAGGGTTACCTGGGGGGCGATCAAGGTGGTTAAACCTTTATTAGATAATTTATGGGGGTACCTGACGCTATAAAAACCTGCGGCGAACCTAAAAAAAATTACTGGCTACCGATCTGCATCACCAACGCTAAGACAGCAATCAGAAAAATGATCGCTTAGCGACGGCGGTGCTAGGGGGTGAAAGGGTTATCTGGGGGGTGATCAAGGGGTTAAACCTTTATTAGGGGGGGTTAGGGGGCTACACTGGACCTAAAACTAAATGTACTGACACTTTTACAGTCACAAATGTCACTGATTGCAGTGATCAGTAAATAAATGGTCACTGCAATCAGTGACACTGTGACTGGGGGCTGGGGGGTGATCTGGGGGGGCCTGGGGGGGCGATTTATGTGCCTATGTGTGCTGGTGTTAGTGTAGTGTTTGTGCACTAACCTTGATGTCTTCTCTTGTACGGCGCTCGGTATATGTGAGCGCCGCACAAGAGATGACATCACTTCCTCCTGCTTCCTCTGCCTGTGTAAACATTCCACAGACAGAGGGGGCATTTCCATTCGCCGGGAGCGATCGCGGGGGGGTGGCCAGAATCGAACGGCCGTCCCCTCATGTCGGATCGCTCCCCAACGAATTCCGACCGCTCACTGTACAGAAGGGGGGTCCGATTGGACCCCCCAACTGTACAAAGGCAATCACGTATGCTCTACGTGATTGTGCCTGTCGGTGCCATTGTGCCGACGTATATATACAGTGAGCGGTCGTTAAGTGGTTAAAAAATGCATTTGTCCAAAAATCCGAATTAAGTTCGAATCTGTCAATTGAAGGCTTATGGTGTCTGTCAAATGTTCTAAGAAGATTCGACGAAGCAACTAAACTGTACGACGCCACAATCGTACATTTCCGGTCGAATGCTCCGCCCACAAGCTATAGTAGAATTCTAATGTTATATGAATTCTACTATAGCCTATGGGCGGAGCATTTGACCATAAATGTCCGCTCGCGGCGATCGTATGTTTTTAGCTGCTTCGTCGAATCTTCATGTCGAATCTTTTCTCTCTATGTCGAATAATCTTGGACTAATAGAGTTAGGTTAGGCACATTCAACCGCAGTTTCGATAGACACAGATCGCTATTATCACCGTCATGTCAAATCTTCTATCTATAGCGAACTGTTGTCGTAACAAAACGAAAAAAAATTATGTCGGGATCTTTCGGATTTCGGATTCTGCACGTTCGTTATCGTTTGTAAAACGAATGCGAAAATCCCTGAAATTCGGACAAAAATGCATTCGGACGAAAACGAATGCACATGTCTAGTAAAATTAGGACATAAAATGCATGGAACCAAAAGATGTGCAAATATCTGTAAAATAATCTGTATATAATCAGAAAACATAAAATAGGTGAATACCCAATACGAAAAACTAAAGTCAATAAATGTAGTCCATACATGTGCTAAAAATAAAAATGTAAAATCAAGTAAAATAAATAAATAAATAACTAAAAGTGTCTCTTTAAGTGTCTCCTTAATGATTCTTGCAAGCAGTGCTCTTAATCAAATCTGTGCTCCCGCCACCAGATGTGCTCTCACCTGCGATATATGGCCACACTTTTACATATGGTCTATGTGGGCTTGTGTCCCTCTCAGAGGACTAGATATGTTCCAAAGTATAGGGTTTCACACAGAGCTTCTTAACCTGCTACATCAATCTTGGGTATCTACATCCACCTGTACATAAAGAAAGGGAAACTGCCAAGCATAGTGCTTTATCCTTAAGATTACTTTATAAAGCCGTAAAATACAAACTTTCAGATGTACACTCACTTGTTCAGGGTGCTACCAGCGCACCACACTATGCCTCACATGCAATATACCTTAACCATACAGTGTCGCCAATATACAATCCTCTTGCTGGTGTAGTTACCACACAACCTCCAGGTTAAGAAGCTTTGTGTGAAACCCTATGCTTTGAAAAGTACTGTATATACTCAAGTATAAGCCGACCCCAATATAAGCCGAAGCACCTAATTTTACCACAAAAAATTGGAAAACTTATTGACTCGAGTATAAGCCTAGGGTGTCCATCTGCATGCCTCACTGTGCCCATGCCTCACTGTGTCCATGCCTCACTGTGCCCATGCCTCACTGTGTCCATGACTAGACTGACGTTTAACATGGGAGTCTATGAAAGGGGTGCCCGAATTTGAAAAATCGGTGCTCCCCAGCCGTAGGTTCCCTGGACAACAAACTTTGCACACTTGTAGAGAAAGAGTGGGGCTACATTTGTGCCAAGTTTGGAGTCCAGGGGACCTACGACCGGCCGCTATTGGGTCCCCAAAGTCCGGGAGATCAAGCGCAAAAAGGTGACTTGAGTATAAGCCGAGGGGGGCATTTTCAGCACAAAAAAATGTGCTGAAAAACTCGGCTTATACTCGAGTATATACGGTATCTAGTCCTCTGAGGGGGACACAAGCCTACATAGACCATATGTAAAAGTGGGGTCATATATCCCGGGTGAGAGCACATCTGGTGGAGGGAGCCCAAGTCACGGAATTGATTTTGCAAGCAATCTTTATAATTGTATATAGCACATATATATGAGAGTGTGTGGTGTGTGAGCGATTCACCAACATATCCACTGGATATTTTTTGGACATATTTACCATAGCTGTTCGCAAGGATTTATTTTATCTTATTCAAGATTAAGACATGCCACGTGTTGGGGATGTCTGGATTCTATGTGCTAAATGGCACAAGTCTTCCCCAACTTTGCTTAATGTTACCAAGCAATTGGGCTGCCACATGCAGAGTGGATGAATGTACTGTACTCTCTTCATTGAAACTGTCAGTAAAGCATTACAAAAGAACAAAAATTTCCCATGGAACCCATGGTCCTAGCAATGAGTGCAGGGTCAATAAACCACTGGATCCTGGTGCCTGTGCCTTTACTGGCTTCTAGAGGTGAAATAGCCAGTGAAAGGCACGCCAGAAGCAGAACCCTGGAGGCCCCAGGTTAAAGGATTTATGCAGGCCATTGTGGCATCACCCCTAGGGGTTAAAAAAAATGTACGCGTGCTTCCCTGCTACATAACATTAACATTTTGGTGAGAGTGAAAACTGAAACCTCCTATAAAGATCCAGTGATTGGACATGATGACCTATCTCAAATCACTTTGCCCTCAGACTTCTACTTTTATTTGATCATGGAAATACCTTATAGTGTATATTTAAGGGAAGTCTCTGTATAATTCCTATTATCTTACACTTGCATCATAAACTATGTACGAGTGGAACAGCTAACTAAATGCATTTGCAGAATGATGTCTTACTTGGCATACTCAGGCAGCTTGAGTGATTCCATCACCTTCTTTCTTACCTTGATTAAAATTCCCTTGTTTCTCCAAGTACGGTTTTTTGCTGTAGGGCTTTCCATAATTATTGCAGTTTCTCACTAGCTATAAGACAATTTTCATTAACCTTCATCGGCTTATTATACACTAGTGTTATTTTTCCGAGCAGCACAGACTAAGCTGCTTCCCAGAACATAAAGCTATTATTTTGATGATCATTATTCAATACTTGGTATTCTAACAATCTGTTTAAAATGTAGTCTATACTTATTGTTGTTTAACAGGGTTAAGATGCTTTCGTCTTCAGATAAATTCCAAATGGAATTTTGTGCCTACTTTTTACAGCCTTAATGGAGGAGTACAACGTAATTACATATACAATATGCTCATGTTGTTGTAAGCTGCTTCCTTCATAACAGACAATAAGGGCGAATCAAAATAATCCTTCATACTGTTTTCCTAGCTGCTGGTAAAATTGTAAATCTATCAGCATTAAATAATTTTTTTGATAAAACATTGTTCAATAACATTTTCAGTAAAGTGGATTGTAAAGGTATTCATTTATTTTTAATAATAAACATGTCTATACTTACCTGCTCTGTGTAATGGAATTGCACAGAGCCGCTGTAAACCTCCTCTTCTCGGGTCCCCTGCCGGCGCTCCTGGCCCCTCCTCTCTGTCCAGTCACCCCATGGGAAGCCATGGGTGGGGTGGATGCTGATGCCTACATTTTTTTTACCTTAATGCAAGGAATACATTAAGGTAAAAAATGTTTTGGCTTTAGAACCACTTTAGAGCTATACTCCAGGTATCTCTAAAATTTCACTTTTCAGTTCCTCACTGCTGTACTGCAAGGATTAAACACTTGTTTTATCTAGGGGAAAAAAGTGAACCATTTACCTTATTTATCGCTCTTGCAAGCTTCCTTCTTTCTGGTTCTCCACGGGTACTCCTGCCAAAATGGTCACAACTCTCTGACATCAACACATACAATGCAGGGTCAGTAGTCCTGAATTGTATGTGGGAATGCCAAGGACCCTCCCACATACTTGAATATCAGAAAGTGGAGACTCCTGGTGAGCAAGGAATAAGGTTTGTATTGTTGCGTATTCCTCTTCCCCTGGGTAAAACAAAACTTTCGGGCTGGGGAGGGTGCTAGAACTGGAATCTACAAGGTGAAATATTAGAGATACCTGGAATTTAGAACATCGAGTGTCTCAATTTCCAATATATACACTGGCAAGGTCATGATACTCCACTGTTCAGACATGCCTATTATGTCTATGTGTTTATTCTATGGCACATGCCAATATATTCACAGGCACGGGCATGACCCTTTAGACATGGCTATTTCTTTTTTTTATTTAATTGCTTTTTATTATTTGTTTTACATATCAATATATAAATATAGTTGCATTCAATTCCATATACAATGAAGAAGGAAAAAATGTCACAAATAAAAGAAAGGAAAAAATTTGTCACAGTGTGCTATGTATAATCCCGCCTCCACTTATTTTTTCCTCCACCCAATCCTCCCTCCTACCCTCCCCCCACACCACATCACGTTTAAAGGTTAGTGTATAGATAGATTGGCTGTGATTACAAAGGCGGAAATAAAGGGGGAAGGGGTCCAAGACAAGCAGTAGAAAGAAGAAACATAGAGCAGGGAAGAGAGAGCAAGGATGGGGTAAGAAAACTCAACGAAAAAAGGAGAAAGAAGAAAGCAAAAAAGGGCAGGACAAAAAACAATGTGGAAAAAGAAAAAGGGAGAAAAAAATAAATAAAAAATAGGAGATTAACTTGCGTGCTTGAAATAGGCACCTCAAGATCACTTCTGTAGTGTCTGGCGGGATTCTCCTCTCCTCAATTCCCAGTAAGCAAGTCTTGGCCACCGGTTCTAGCAGGGTCCCGAATGTTTTATTTAATCTTGCTATTATCTCCTCCCAGTACCTAAATAACTTGGGACATCTCCACACCATATGGATAAAATCCCCTGTCGCTTTACACCTAGGACATTCGTCGTTTATCCTCCACCCAAGTCTATGCATCTTTTTTGGGGTATAGTAAACTCTATGGAGGAAATATAGGTGAGATATTCTCTGCGCAGGGGAAATCGAAACCAGAGTTCCCTGCTCCAAAACCCTATCCCATTGTGCGGTACTTATTGACCCCACATCTCTTTCCCATCCTATTTTACTCTTGGAGGGTCCCGCTCTGCTTATTACTCTTGCCCCCAGTCTGTTATACAGCTCTGAGATTAAGCCTTTAGTTTTACATGCCGTAGCTATTTTTGAGAGAACGGGGGACTGGGTCCATGCTAATGTTGGTGACTTGAATTGAGCCTGGATAGCATGCCTGATCTGAAGATATTTGTAAAAGGTTTTGTTTGATAAATTAAATTCACTAGTTAAATCAGAGAATGTTTTCATTTGGTTGCCCCTGTATAACTGAGCTAAACGTTTAATACCCTGGCTATCCCATTCACTGGATTTCTCTATGGCGCTAATTTCTGGGAATTTTTTGTTGCTCCATATGTGGGTAAACTCGGTTACTCCACTGTATCCCATGGATACCTTGGTTCCCTGCCAGACTTTTTTAACTAGTTCTACCGTCGGGCATCTATAGACAAAAGAGTCTGCCTCCAGTGCCTCCGCCAATATGCGGTGTGGGGCCCCCATTAGCATCATATTGACACTGGGATTGCCCTCCGTTGGAAGTCCGCAAGCCGCCAGGTGCTGTAGTTGGGAGGCCAGGAAATACAATCTCGGGTGGGGAACCGCAAATTTATTCGGGAGTTGCAAGGTTTGCAAGCTGATCCTCGACTGCCGCCCCTTCCATATCAACTCCCTAAAGAGTGATTCGATTTTCTTGAACCAATTGTGGCCAAACCAAATTGGAGAATTATGAAACAGGTACAGTAGTTGTGGCAGCCATATCATTTTTATCAGGTTGCAACGCCCTGCTACTGATAGGGGGAATCGTTTCCATATGTCACCTTTCTGTTTTAATTTAAGTAATAATGGGGCAATGTTTAAGTTTACATACTGATTTATGTCCCTAGTAATCCAGACCCCCAGATATTTCAGTTTTGTGGCAACTTTTAACCGGGCTTCCCCAAGCGGGGCCTGGCCATCCAGTGGGTCAAGCGGCAACAAGGCCGATTTTTCCCAGTTGATGACCAGGCCTGAGAAGCATCCGAATTGCTTGACCAACTGTATCACTGTATTTAATGAAGACTCAACATCACCCAAGAAGAACAGCACATCATCCGCGAATAGTGCTATCCGTTCCTCCCCCTCCGGCCTGCTAAATCCTCTTATTCCTGGCATTTGTCTAGTCTTGATAGCCATTGGCTCCATTGCAAGGGTGAACAATAGTGGGAAGAGGGGGCAGCCCTGTCTTGTCCCTCTCTCCAGTCTGAACTGCTCTGATGATGCATTGTTTATTTTTATTTTGGCACGGGGTACGTTGTATAATAGTTTGACCCAATTAACAAAAATCGGGCCAAATCCAAACCTCTCCAATACCCTCCACAGATATTCCCACTCAAGGGTGTCCAATGCCTTTGCGGCATCCAGTGCTAGCAATGCTCTAGTTCCGTCATTGACTGTAGGGATTTGTATATTTAAGAAAACCCTTCTGATATTAATACTTGTTGATCTATTTGAGATAAAGCCTGACTGGTCCGGGTGAATAAGGCTCTGGATACATCTATTGAGGAGTGTTGCAAGTACTTTAGCCAAAAATTTTACGTCGGTGCATAATAGTAAAATTGGACGGTAGGAAGAGACATCCAGGTGGTCTTTCCCCTCCTTGTGGATTGCAATAATTATAGCTTCTGACATTGAAAAGGGAAGCCTCCCGGAGGTTAGCGCCCATCCCAGTGTCTTCAGCAGCTCTGAGAGCAATACTACACCGTATCGCTTGTACAATTCGATTGGGAGCCCATCTGGGCCTGGTGATTTTTGGCTGGGCATCCCCGCCACCGCTGTCTGCAATTCCTCCAGGGTGATTGGTGATTCCAAGTCTATCCTGTCCCGCTCTGACAAGACCGGGACCACCATTCCCCTGAGAAAGGCCTCGAGTCCCCCATTCACAGCCTCTCTCCTAGACTTATACAGGGATTTATAGAAGTCACTAAATGTATTCAAAATCACTGGTACTTCAGTGGAGATCTCTTCATTTACTGTCCTAATTGATGTTACATTAGCCACAGGGGTATTAGCTCTGATCAAGCGGGAAAGCATATTACCCACTCTCTCACCTTCACCAAATTGATTTGTTCTATGAAATATCCGTCTATTTTCTGCCTTCCTCCTAATGGCCATTCTGTAAATTTGTTGCTTGTCCAGCCATTCCCTCTGTCTAGTCACAGTGGGATCCTCGATGTACCGTTTCTCTGCCTGGGCTGCTTCTACTCTAATATCTGCTTCCTATCTCCCGGCCTCCCCCTTTACTCTAGCCACCTGTTGGATCAGGAGTCCCCTTAAATAGGCTTTCAAAGCGTCCCACACCACTCCGGCCGGTGCTGTGCCCTCATTGATTCGTACAAAATCTTTTAGTCTGTTAACCAGTTCTCCAGAGTTGCCGATCAATTCAAGCCAGCATGGGCTGATATTCCAATCCCCCCGGTAAATCATGTCCCCTGTCTTTATCACTAGCACCAGCGGGCAGTGGTCTGAGACCCTTCTAGGGTCATACTCTATCTTGTTGACCTGCGCCACCACCTCGTCGTTGCCCAAGGCCATGCCGATTCTGGAGAGTGTGAGGTGGGAACTGGAGAAGCAGGAATACTGGCGCTCTTGTGGATGATACATCCGCCATATGTCCCTCATTCCCATTTCCCCCAGGTAGCGAGCCAGACGGCCTTCGTTTATTTTATTGGACCTATTCCCCGAAGGGAATCTGTCCAAACTCCTATCAAGGACTTTGTTGAAGTCGCCTACCGCTAGTACCGGAATGCTCACTTTGTCCAGTGTAAATTCCACCAGTCTATGTAGAACTTCAAAGTTGAATGGGGGTGGGATGTAGATGTTAGCCAGGACATATGGTTTATTCTCAATAAGACAGGACAGAAATATGTATCGGCCCTGTTCATCTATACAGCTCTCTCCGCAAGAGAACGTCAATCCCCTCCCCACCATTATGCTCACTCCTCTCGAATAGGAGTAGTGTACCGAATGGTATTGGAATGGGAACCTCTGGTTGCGCATTTGTTTCACACTGTCTCTGGTCAGGTGTGTCTCCTGTATACAGAGCAGGCCAGGCCCCCTCCCCTCCAGACCTGACATAACCAGCGCTCTTTTAACTGGGTCTCCTAGGCCACGGACATTCCATGATACTGTACTGTATGTTTTATCCTGCATCAGCAATTTTACAGGTAACAATAAAAAACAGGGCTAAAAAAACAAAAAGAAGACAAAATTTGTAAATACCACTAGTCCACCAACCTGAGTCTACTCTCTCCCCCCCAAGTTGGGCCCGCCCTCCTGCACCTCCCTCTCCCCTGGATCTCCCTGTAGCCCCTTCCACCTTTACCCTTAACGTCATCCATAGTACTATTTTTTGTGATGTGTGCACCCTAACCCCCCCTTCCCCTTCCTATCAAGGCATCCCACTGGGGCTTCACTTGTGACCTCAACCACTACTCTCACCTTACAACATACATCCCACACATTCAAGAAACATAATAGTAAGCATTTTAGTGAACAGTTTACAATGTGGAAGAGCCACATAGACTCCCTAATTCATACTCTTGTGTACGTCAACCTCCCCCCCCCTTGGTTAGCCAACGAGGGAGGGAAGGGGGAGAAAAAAAAGAAAAGGGGGGGAGCTCCAAAGCAAAGAGGGAAAAAAAAAATTCCCTCGCTTCTCCCTCCCCTCTCCCCTCTCCCTCCCCTCTCCCCTCTCCCCTCTCCCTCCCTCCCCACCCAAAGTGCCGTTTCAATAGTAATCTGGTGTAATTGTAGTGCAATTACAGTGCAGGTACACCAATGCCAATATAGTGTGTCCAGCTCCCCCTGAGGGGCATTTTCAATGCCATTCCAGTCCAGTTGCAGACTGGTTGCAGTGAAAAAAAGTGCTATTGCCAAAATAGTGTATCGCCATAAAATCAGTCCTCTCAGAAACAAGGATAAAGGAGAAGAACAAACAGCAAAAAAAAGAGAAAAAAGAAAAAAGAAAAAGGAAAACCGGGGGAATGGGATCCCCTGGAGATCCGTACCCCTCCTAAACCCCATATAGTCTAGGGTATTCTGACGTTTTTTGCGGTCTACCAAAAAAGCTGATAAGTCCTGTAAGTTCTTCCTGTGCTTCTCCATCCACTGTTCCACCTCCCCCGGTGAACTAAAAAAGAAAGTGTTCCCCAGTGCTGAAACCCTCAAACGTGCTGGGTAGAGCAGGGCATATTCAACTTTATGCTTCTGTAGAGCTTGTTTAGCTGGCATAAATTCGTTCCTGCGTCTTTGGAGGTCTGGAGAGAAATCTGGGTACATAGATACCCTGACCCCGTTGTACATAATAGTCCCCATCTCTCGAGCCCTCTGGAGAAGGGTTACCTTATCATTGTAGTTTAGGAGTTTAAGGAGGAGTGGCCTAGGTTGAGCACCTTCTTGCCAAACTTTAAAGGGGACACGGTGGGCCCTTTCTATCCAAAAAATTGGCGAAAAGGTGTTTGGGCCAAAGAGATCCCTAAACCACCCTTTTAAAATGAGATGGGGTTGGAGCCCTCACTCCTCTCTGGCAGGCCTATCAGACGCACATTGTTCCTACGACTTCTGTTCTCCATCTCGTCGAGCTTAGCGGTTTGTCTGTCCATCTGTTCCTTCAAATTCTCGATCTCCACTGTGCTTACTCGCTCCTCCAGAGCACTAGTCCTTTCTACTGTTTTTCGCAGGTCATGGCCTGTCTGGAGTAGTTCCTCCTTAATACTCTCAAGCTGTAGATTCAAAATGGAGATTGACTCCCTAGGTTCCTCGTTCTCCGCTGTGGAGCCCGCTAGATTAGCCGCCCCTGTAGCTGTACCAGGCTTAGTAGAGATTGTTCCATGTTTTTCACTGGCAGACCCTTTAGTACTAGCTGGTTTAGCACTGCTTGGGGTAGTGGAGCTGGAAGTTCCCTGGGCATAGCCCTGGCTTTTTCTGTCTGATACTGTCCCCATCTGTGCTTTAGCCTGTGCTGAGTTCTGTTGATGGGTACCTTTAGCGGGTGAAATAGAGGCGCTATGGGAAAAACGTTCAAGCTTGGATGCTGCCATTGCTGCTACAGCTGCTACTGCTGCTGCTTGAGCCCCCTTGTCCTTTGCAGACCGGGTTATCTGTGACCCCTCCTGAGGTAACTGTTCCTCTCCTCTTTTCCCCTTAGCCATATTTTCAATTATGGAAAAAATAGGGGAATGTTAGTGTAATTAGTTATTGATGGCAGCCTTATCGTCCAAATAGGGGGGGGGGGGGGGCGAGGAGTCCCAGTACTGAATGTCTACAAAAAAGAAAAGGGAAAAGCAAGAGAACTATGGGGCTGGGCCCTTCACCAATAAGTTTTGGGGCGATAGATGGTAGTAGGTAAGTTCGACAGGGACTTCACCCACTCCCACACTCAGTTGTTCAGCTGCCTGCTGGTAATAATATTAGCTGCCTGTTGATGGTAATATTAGCTGTAGTTTCGAAATGTTAACCAGAAAAACAAGTTCCGGCTTGGTTTCCCACGTGGCCTATAGGTTTTATCAGCTAACCGGCTCTCAGGATTTCCCCAATCCAATCTAGGGGGTACCCAGACTGCAACTCCAGCCGGCCAGCCTGCAGGCCAATCCCGTGGCAGGGAGCAAATGTAGTGAGAGAAAAGGAGAGCGCCACCTGGGGCTAGTGGAATTGATGGCAACAATTTCCCGAGAAAAAGAAGAAGGGTCCCAATATTAAATGTCTATAAGGTACTCCCCCCTTTATTTAAATCCAGGATCCAAGATCAGGTGAAATTGGGCCAATTATATAGAGATAGTTCAAGTACTGCAATGACATAGATGTGTGGCCAAGCCTGTATACTTCTATGCTTCCCTATAACAGCTTATACACAGTCTCTGGGTTAGCATACTGCACAACACTACTCGTCTTTACTCACGCAACCTCAGGCAGTAGAGGGCTCCAGAATCCAGCCTTTGTTGATGTGTCATAGGGGGCTCTAGTCCAGAATCCGGGATGCAGGAACCAAGCATGCCCCGGATACCTGTTCAGAGCTTGGGGGCTTGTCACTGTCAGCGACTCCTTCGGTCCATTGTGGCTCAGTGCTGCTCCCCACTACCTGCAGCTGTCATCTCGGCTCCTGCTCGCAGTACACAGGATCACCACAGCCCCCCCCCCCCCGTCGGCTCTCCTCCCTGCAGACAGGCAGACGACCGGGCAGGCAACCAGTGAGAGGCCAATGGAAGCGGTCTGGATTGGGCACGCGTTTGACACGCTGCCGCTAGCTAGTTCCCCCAGCCGGGGGGTTAGCACAGGACGCCACTCTCTGCACATGGCAGAAAGCATCGGGTGGAGGACAGGAGGAGACACACGCACTCTCGCCTCCCTCACTCCTCGCTCACACTCCGCATCTTCTTCCGGTCACGCCCCCGTTTTGAGACATGGCTATTTCTACATGTAAATTACATGGCACGTTTTGTCAATGGGAAGAGAAGCCACAGGAGGCCAGAGGCAGGAAGCTAGAACCAACTTATCAGGGTGTAAACAAATTTTTTAACCAGTCCACCTATTTTATAACCTGCCACTTATTTCTCTGACTGTGACATCCCAAGACATGACATCTTCCCTAGATTCAACTATGGGTATCTTTAAAAAGACTCTGTTACCTAGAGGTAACTGCACATACTTGCAGCAGCTTCTCAAACTATCCTGTCATGGTCAAATTAGACTGTTCTGACAGGCAAAATTACCTCCTGCACATGTCTTTTGGCAAGTGAGGATGCCCATCATAGTGATCGGCCAATATGAATGGGTGAGAGCATGGGCTTAACAGCAGCAAGTGTTGGAGTTTTGCCTGTCAAAATGGTCAAGCAATCCCCCATGATGAGATGGTCAGGGAGGGGAGGCTGCTGTAGGTATCTACATTGTACTTGTAGCAGCCCCCCCATATATGCCTTATAGCATTTGGTTGTTTGACAGTCCTCATTGGGGTCTCGACCTGACTGTAGTTCATCGTCGTAACTGATTTGAGTGGGCAAATGCTCACATTCAATGGCATCTAGCACTTTGGAGAGGTGTTATAGAAAGTAATTCTGCGCTGCCCTATCAGTGAGCAGCTAACACAACAGGGGAGACTATCATCTTCCTCTGCTGTGCATGTCACTGTGATATCAAGGCATTTGTGTATCTAGAGGCAAATATGAAGACCTTCTCTTGTCTGCATCAGAACTAAAAGGCTTCTGAGGTAAGTGCACCGTTATACATATTATTATTATTGTTCATTATAATTTTTTGGCACTGTGTTCATTCATCATTATGTGCACTTTATCATGAGATTAGCGCTACACTGTTTTGGTTTCACTTTGGAGAGGTGTTTTCTTCATGGATAAATCCCGGTTTTCACTGTACAGGGCAGATGGCAGTCCTGTGGGTGAGTGGTTTGCTGATGTCAACGTTGTGGATCGAGTGGCCCATGGTGGCGGTGGGGTTATGGCATGGGCAGGCGTATGCGATGGACAACGAACACAGGTGCATTTTATTGATGGCATTTTGAATGCACAGAGATACCGCGACGAGATCCTGAGGCCCATTGTTGTGCCATTCATCCACGACCATCACCTCATGTTGCAGCATGATAATGCACGGCCCCATGTTGCAAGGATCTGTACACAATTCCTGGAAGCTGAAAACATCCCAGTTCTTGCGTAGCCAGCATACTCACCGGACATGTCACCCATTGAGCATGTTTAGGATGCTCTGGATAGGCGTATACGACAGCGTGTTCCAGTTCCTGCCAATATCCAGCAACTTTGCACAGCCATTGAAGAGGAATGGACCAACATTCCACAAGCCACAATTAACAATCTGATCAACTCTATGCAAAGGAGATGTGCTGCACTGCGTGAGATGTACTGACTGGTTTTCGGACCCGTCGGACCCCCCCAATACAGAAAAACTGCACACTTTAGAGTGGCCTTTTATTGTTGCCAGACCTATGCAATAATCATGCTGTCTAATCAGCATCTGGATATACAACACCTATGAGGTGGATGGATTATCTCGGCAAAGGAGAAGTGCTCACTAACACAGATTTAGACAGATTTGTGAAAAATATTTGAGAGAAATAGACCTTTTGTGTGCATAGAAAAAGTCTTAGATCTTTAAGTTCAGCTCATGATAAATACAAAAGTGTTTCTTTAATAATTTTGCTCAGTGATGTGAGGGGTGTACTCACTTTTGTGAGATAGTGTGTGTTTTTATATATATATATATATATATATATATATATATATATATATATATATATATAGATATATACAGTATATTTTTATATATCGATATATCTATATATATATATATATATATATATATATATATTTCCAAGAATTGTATTCATTTAGGGAAATACAAACAAACAGGGACATTACAAAAACTTAGTTTGACGACCGGGGTCAAACATTCCTGTTAAGAGCTCAATTACAAAAACGTAACTGTATATAGATACTACAAATACAGTAATACATACCATTTATCCAAGTATGAGGGTTGAACTCCGCAGCAAAAACGTTTTAATTTTGTAAATAACATACGATAAATGTTTAAAGCTAAATTTGAAGGGATACATTGACTCTTCCCTTATGAATGTGAGTAAAAATATGCTCCCATTCCTTAGCGGATTGGTCTATAGGTTCCTTCTCCCATTGCTGACTAGCTTTATTAACCACCCTGGCGGTATGATTATGTCAGATTTTTGCATCTCAAAGCGGTACATTGTTTTGCATAGAAATTTGGCGTTTTATATTGTAGGCCTGTAATTCTTAGTAATAACACACTTAAATCTGTCCAAACAAGAGTCTAGGAGACATCCCGGGTATGATAATGTTTTAAACACAAAATCATAAATTATAATATAATAAATGACTATAAATAAATCTAAAAAATAATAATATAATAAAAATTAAAATAATTTTCCCACGATTCACTATCGCCCAATTCTGTAACTGTTCTAATTTACGATCGCTGTTTTATAGCTGGTCTAAAACCACTTTTTGATGTAAAGGGACACTTTTTGGTTGCCATAGACAATCTCAAGTTTCCAGGCAGAAAGAATAGTATATATAATATAAAACTGCATGCAGGGCACTGGACAAAGCATTAGGGACAAAAGGGATGTAAAAAAATAATTTTGATACAGTAATGTAATCTGTAAGATTACAGTGTACTGTATGTGTTATGTGTTGTGTACTTTTTGAATTTGCCGCTGGGCCCCACCCCATGTGTCGCGACGCTTGCAGGGAACGGAGCGCGGCACACAGAGCATCGGGTGGAGGACACAGCCCGCAGGCACAGCAGGGGGACATTGCATAATCCTGGTGACAAGGTAAGTAACCTGAACCAGGATTCTGCAATGCAATCCCGAGTGTGGCTCGGGGTTACCGCTAATGGTACTGAACATCCAGAGATCATAATGGCATAAACATCTGAGATCAAATGACTTTGTGGTTTGTGTTTTGTGCATATTGCCTCGAATGGGGTGTGTTGTCTCCACCATTTAGGGAGGAGTTTGGGGCGATACAGAATGTGTCAAATTTGTACAGAGGTCCAAAAAGGGAGCGTTTGATCTTACAATTGAGAGGTCGATGAAGAGTAAGTCATGAAAGTTTCTTTGTCAAAAAAACGTTCTGCACGAATTTATGTATGTGACCAGATGTCAGCAGGAAAAGTCTCTAAAAGACCGGGGGAGAAATCAGGGTTACATAGTTAGTCAGGTTGAAAAAAGACAAAGTCCATCCGGTTCAACCATAAAAAAATAAATAAAATAAAAAATATTGTACAATCCCATATACCCAATTCTATACCCACAGTTGATCCAGAAGAAGACAAAAATTATGTCTAATCAGGGATCAAGGGGCCAGGAGAGGAAGAAAGATTAAATTTCTGGCCTGAAATTTTTTGAGAGTGGGGCCTATCAAATGATGAGCCTTGCAAACCGACGGGACATGACGTGATGGAATCCAGGGAAGTTGATGCAATGGTATTAATGGTGTGACAGCATGTTCAAGTTGGACCCATGCCTTTATTTGGGAGTGAATATTCCAATCTACCACTCTTGACAAAATGACAGGGTCAGTGATATCTTGCAATATCAACAAGACCTATACCCCCTTTTGTCTTGAGAATCGTTAGCCTATCATAGCCTAATCTAGGGCGTTTTTACCCCATAAAAAAGTTGGCCACTCTCCCAAACCAGAAGAACAAGCCTGAGGACCATGTCTGCAGATCATTTTGGATATTTTTATTGATTGGGAGATAGTTCTTAGCATAAAAATCTGATAACTTTATGAGGAGTTGGACTCCAAGGTAAGTAATTGTGTCATGTTTGCAACTAAAAGGAAAATTAGCTTGACATTGCGATAGAGCATTCTGCGTTAATGATATATTTAGAGCATGGGATTTTGAAAAATGTATCTGTAGATTATTTAAAGATTTAAACAAAGGTAAATTTTTAAGCAAGTTGTGGATAGTGGTATGCGAGTCCTTAAGAAACATAAGGATGTCATCCCCGAAGGCAGCGAGCTTGTGAAGAAAAAAGTGAATTCCCTTTATGTCAGGATTAATTCATAGTCAACGGAGCTGTGGTTATAGGGTTAAGACAAGGATTAGAGGGTAAAGGGGGCAACCCTGATTCCACCCAACATGGAGAAGGCATTTGAGAGGTGGCCGTTGACACAAACTTTCGCTGTGGGCGATCAATATAATGTTAAAATTAAATGTGGCATGTAATCTCCGAGGCTCCAAGTGCTTCCATCCTGTTGTCCTGAGTCACTCTATCAAATGCCTTCTCCACATCCAATGAGAGGAAGAAACCTGTCTGGTGGAAGGAAGAGAGCCAATGATGAATGTTTCTAGCTTTTAGGGTGTTATCTTTTGCTTCCTGTCCTGGTATGAATTATACTTGATAAGAAAGAACTACATTTTTTTGGGGACTTTGAATTGAAGCGTGCAGCCAGGAAAATAGCATTGCATGGTACTATAATGCTGTCTGGTGGTATGAATTATACTTGGTCAAGACATATTAGTTTAGAGAGTAGAGGGAATAGATGATTGACAAGGATTTTCACAAATATTTTGATGTTTACTAGTGTTGAGCGAACCCGAACTGTAAAGTTCGGGTCCGTACCGAACTTTAGCTTTTTCCCGAACCCGAACCCGGACTTTGCCCAAAAGTCGGGGTTCGGGTTCGGCAATCTAATAACGCATTTAGAAATGCTTCAGGGGCCAGCCAATCACCTTTTGATTAGCTGGTGTGCCCTTAGAGGCCATCATAGCCATGCCTACTAATGGCATGGCTGTGATTGGTCAGTGCAACATGTGACCCAGCTTCTATATAAGCTAGAAGCACACAGCACACATGACACTCTGCTTCAGAATAGATAGGGAGAGGATCTAGTCTGCTGCTGCTGCTTTTAGGGAGCGATAGAAAGATAGATGAGGTAGTCCTGATTCTACAATCTGAGGGAAAAGATAGAGAGATAGTGTAGTGTAGGGCCAGGTTCCTGTGTTGGTGCTTTCAGGGAGAGAGAATATTATATAGGAGTCCAGATTCAGAGATTAAAATCAGCGATCTGCATAGGTCTACCTATTTGTGTTGCAGTGCAGTCTTTTTACACTGCCATGAGCCCAGTGTCAGAGAAAATCTAACTTTTAGGGGAAAAAAAAGGCACTTTATTGTTCTCTTTTCCAAAAGACCCATAGGGCAAAAAAAAAAAAAAAAAAAGCATTTTATTTTGCTCGTGCAAAAAAAGACCCGTTTAGGGCAAAAAAAAAAAAAAAAAGCATTTTATTTTGCTCGTGCAAAAAAAGACCCGTTTAGGGCAAAAAAAAAAAATTGCACTTTAATGTACGCTTGCAAAAAACGCCGTTTAGGGGCACAAAAAAAGTTTGCAGTGTGTTATACATATTTTGAGGTGTGTGAAATAAACAATTTCTATATAGTTTTCTCCTACTGTGCTATACTAAAAAAACAACATTTTTTTTGAATAGCATTTTCTGCAGTTCTGTAGCTGTGCGATTCAGCGGTTACGTCCTGTGGGTGTGTTCTGCTCTTCCAAAAAACGCCGTTTAGTGGCACAAAAAAAAGTTTGCAGTGTGTTATACATATTTTGAGGTGTTTGAAATAAACAATTTCTTTATAGTTTTCTCCTACGTTGCTATACTAAAAAAACAACATTTTTTTTGAATAGCATTTTCTGCAGTTCTGTAGCTGTGCGATTCAGCGGTTACGTACTGTGGGTGTGTTCTGCTCTTGCAAAAAACGCCGTTTAGGGGCACAAAAAAAAGTTTGCAGTGTGTTATACATATTTTGAGGTGTGTGAAATAAACAATTTCTATATAGTTTTCTCCTACTGTGCTATACTAAAAAAACAAATCTTTTTTTGAATAGCATTTTCTGCAGTTCTGTAGCTGTGCGATTCAGCGGTTACGTACTGTGGGTGTGTTCTGCTCTTCCAAAAAACGCCGTTTAGTGGCACAAAAAAAAGTTTGCAGTGTGTTATACATATTTTGAGGTGTGTGAAATAAACAATTTCTATATAGTTTTCTCCTACGTTGCTATACTAAAAAAACAAAATTTTTTTTGAATAGCATTTTCTGCAGTTCTGTAGCTGTGCGATTCAGCGGTTACGTACTGTGGGTGTGTTCTGCTCTTGCAAAAAATGCCGTTTAGGGGCACAAAAAAAAGTTTGCAGTGTATTATACATATTTTGAGGTGTGTGAAATAAACAATTTCTATATAGTTTTCTCCTACTGTGCTATACTAAAAAAACAAAATTTTTTTTGAATAGCATTTTCTGCAGTTCTGTAGCTGTGCGATTCAGCGGTTACGTACTGTGGGTGTGTTCTGCTCTTCCAAAAAATGCCGTTTAGTGGCACCAAAAAAAGTTTGCAGTGTGTTATACATATTTTGAGGTGTGTGAAATAAACAATTTCTATATAGTTTTCTCCTACTGTGCTATACTAAAAAAACAACATTTTTTTATAATAGCATTTTCTGCAGTTCTGTAGCTGTGCGATTCAGCGGTTACGTACTTTGGTTGTGTTCTGCGCTTCCAAAAACACCCATTTAGGGCAAGATCCTAAAATTTTGAAAATATGAGGAGAAGGTCAAAGGGACGTGGTGGCCCCGGTCGTGGTGCTGCTGGTGGAGCTCCTGTTGCAGGGAGAGGACGTGGTGGATCTGTGCCAGATACACGCACAAGTGAAACACCTTCCTCAGGTGCGAGTAGGCGACCGAGCCTGCGGCGGTATTTTGTCACGCCTAATGAGGCTGTACGAATGTTTAGGCCAGGACAAGTACAGGCGATAGTAGATTGGGTTGCTGACAGTGCCTCGGGTTCCTTCACATTGTCTCCCACCCACTCTTCTGATGAAAGAACAGAGTTGGCACCTGAAACCCATGTCCATCAGTCTTTCACCTCACCCCCTTGCAAATCAGCCAAGCAGTCTGAGCCCCAAATCATGCAGCAGTCTCTTCTGCTTTTCGATGACTCTGTTAGCAGGGTTTCCCTGGGCCATCCACCTAGCCCTGCCCCAGAAGTGGAAGAGATTGAGTGCACCGATGCCCAACCACTTATGTTTCATGATGAGTACATGGGAGGACCATTGCAGTACGTCTCGGATGATGACGAAACACAGGTGCCAACTGCTGCTGCTTTCGCAATTGTGCAGACAGACAAGGAGGGCAGGGGTGAAGACTGGGTGGAAGATGATGTGGAGGACGATGAGGTCCTCGACCCCACATGGAATCAACGTTATGCAGGTGACCAGTGTAGTTTGGAGGAAGAGGCGGTGGTCGCACAGAGCCACCAGCACAGCAGAAGAGGGAGCAGGGTGCAAAAGCGGAGCGTCTGTCAGCTAGACAGTATGTCTGCTACTGCCCAACGCAGCAAGGGACCGAGCACACCAAAGCCAGGTCCAAGGAGTTCCCCAGCGTGGCAGTTCTTCACACAATGTGCTGATGACAAGACACGAGTGGTTTGCACGCTGTGCAATCAGAGCCTGAAGCGAGGCATAAACGTTCTCAACCTGAGCACAACCTGCATGACCAGGCATCTAAGTGCAAAGCACGAGCTGCAGTGGAGTAGACACCTCAAAAACCAAGAAAGGTCTCTGGCTCCTCCTGCTTCCTCTTCTGCTGCAGTCTCGGCCTCTTCATCCACCTCTGTAGTGACAGTGGCACCTGCCACCCCGCAAACAGAGCATCTGCCAGCAACACTACCACCTGGGTCACCAACCATCTCCACAATGTCCCATGGAAGCGTTTAGCTCTCTATCTCCCAAACATTGGAGCGGAAGAGGAAGTACCCCCATAGCCACCCGCGATCCCTGGCCCTGAATGCCAGCATTTCAAAACTCCTGGCCTTTGAAATGCTGTAATTCCGTCTGGTGGAGACGCAGAGTTTTAAAAGCCTGATGGCATTGGCTGTCCCACAGTACGTCGTGCCCAGCCGCCACTATTTTTCCAGGCGAGCCATCCCTTCCCTGCACAACCAAGTGGGGGACAAAATCAGGTGTGCACTGCGCAACGCCATCTGTAGCAAGGTCCACCTAACTACGGATGCGTGGACCAGTAAGCACGGTCAGGGACGTTATATCTCCCTAACAGCACACTGGGTAAATGCAGTGGCGGCTGGCCCTGAGGCAGATAGCAGTTTGGCGCATGTCCTTCCACCACCGAGGATTGCAGGGCGCTTCAGTTTGCCTCCTGTTGCTAACTCCTCCTACTCCGCTTCCTCATCCTCTACCGCCTCCTCATCCGGTCAGCGTAACACCTTCACCACCAACTTCAGCACAGCCAGGGGTAAACGACAGCAGGCAGTTTTAAAACTTTCCTGTTTGGGGGAAAAACCCCACACCGCGCAGGAGTTGTGGAGGGACATGGAACAACAGACCAATGAGTGGTTGCTGTCAGTGAGCCTCAAGCCCGGCCTGGTGGTGTGCGATAATGGGCGAAATCTCGTAGCAGCTCTGGGCCTAGCCGGTTTGACGCACATCCCTTGCCTGGCACATGTGCTGAACTTGGTGGTCCAGAGGTTCCTTAAAAATTACCCCAATATGCCAGAGCTGCTGCAGAAAGTGCGGGCTGTGTGTGCGCACTTTCGGCGTTCTCACCCTGCTGCTGCTCGCCTGTCAGCGCTGCAGCATAACTTCGGCCTTCCCGCTCACCGCCTCATATCTGACGTGCCCACAAGGTGGAACTCCACCTTGCACATGCTGGCCAGACTGTGCGAGCAGCAGCAGGCGATAGTGGAGTTTCAGCTGCAGCAATCACGCGTGAGTCGCTCTGCGGAACAGCACCACTTCACCACCAATAACTGGGCCTCCATGCGAGACCTGTGTGCCTTGTTGCGCTGTTTCGAGTACTCCACCAACATGTCCAGTGCCAATGACGCCGTTCTTAGCGTTACTATTCCAGTTCTATGCCTCCTTGAAAAAACGCTTCGGGCGATGATGGAAGAGGATGTGGCACAGGAGGATGAGGAGGAGGAGGAGGAAGCGGGATCATTTCAAAGGCTTTCAGGGCAGTCTTTCACAAGTGGCTACGAGGGTGGGTTCCTGCACCAACAAACGCCAGGTACACAATTGTCCGGCAGAAAGGGAACAGTTCTGGAGGATGACGAGGTGGAGGAGGAGATGGAGGAGGAGGAGGAGGAGGCATTTTCACAGCAGGGTGGCACCCAGACCAGCTCGTGGCCATCACTGGTGCGTGGCTGGAGGGATACAGAGGACACAGACGATACACCTCCCACAGAGGACAGCTTTTCTTTGCCTCTGGGCAGCCTGGCACACATGAGCGATTACATGCTGCAGTGTTTCCGCAATGACCGCCGAGTTGCCCACATTTTAACTGGTGCTGATTACTGGGTGGCCACCCTGCTGGATCCCCGTTACAAGGACAACGTACCGTCCTTAATTCCCTCACTGGAGCGGGATCGTAAGATGCGCGAGTACCAGCGCACGCTGGTAGACGCGCTGCTGGTGGCATTCCCACCTGACAGCGGGCGTACAGTGGAAGCACAAGGCGAAGGCAGAGGAGGAGGAAGAGGTCGCCAACGCAGCCGGGGCACCAGCAGCACCTCAGAAGGCAGGGTTAGCATGGCTGAAATGTGGAAAAGCTTTGTCAGCACGCCACAACAACCAGCACCACCAGCTGAGATGGAACGTCTTAGCAGGAGGCAGCATTTCACCAACATGGTTGAGCAGTATGTGTCCACAGGCCTACACGTACTGGATGACGGGTCTGCCCCCTTTAACTTCTGGGTCTCCAAATTGGGCACATGGCCTGAGCTTGCCCTTTATGCCTTAGAGGTGCTGGCCTGCCCTGCAGCCAGTGTATTATCTGAACGTGTATTTAGCACGGCAGGGGGTGTTATCACAGACAAGCGCAGCCGCCTGTTCAGAGCCAATGTGGACAAGCTCACGTTCATTAAAATGAACCAGGCATGGATCCCACAGGACTTGTCCGTACCTTGTGCAGAATAGACATGTATACCGGTGTTGTGACAAAAACTGCCTGGCCATCGGATTGTGTCCGGCCCATACTGCGAAGGCGCAGCACTTGCGCAGTACAGAGGACAAGGAGATTCACAAAATCTCCTGAAGATGAACGGCGCCTGCGCTGTGAGTGCAGGTTCAAGCCCCACCATCCAAGTGGACATACGGTAGCACATAGTAACAGGGCCCCTCACGGGCTCGGTTCGATCGCCACGCTTCGGGCACGGCCTCACTTGGCTCGTCTTGAACCACGGATGGTGTGGCCTTCACCTGAACTCACCACGCAGGCGCCGTTCGTCTTGGGAGATTTTAGAAATCCCCTTGTCCTACATACTGAGCAAGCGCAGTACAGGGTGGACACTATTTGACGGGGGACAGAATTCGACACATCACCGGCATTACACAGCCATTGTTGTATTTTTGAATCAGTGTTGGCTACCTCGTCCTCCTCCACCGCCGCTTCCACCTACACAGCCACATCCACCGCGACTTCAACCTCCTACTCCATATGGACCTCGTCCTCCTAGGTCAAGATTATTTATTTTTTTTATGTTATTTTAAGTTATTTCCCTATCCACATTTGTTTGCAGAGCACTTGCCATGCTCTTAACAACATTTTTCTGCCATTTGCAGCCCTCTAGCCCTTTCCATTACCTTTTTAGAGCCTTTTTAGTCCTTAGAAGTCCGGGTCCCCATTGACTTCAATGGGGTTCGGGTTCGGGTCCGGGTTCGGGTTAAAGTTCGGTCCCGAACCCAAACTTTTTTCCGAAGTTCGGCCGAACCCGTCAAACCCGAACATCCAGGTGTCCGCTCAACTCTAATGTTTACGTCCAATATATATATATATATAGATATATATATATCTATATATATATAGATATATATATATAGATATATATAGATATATATATACAGTGGAACCTCAGATTATGAGCATGATCCGTTCCAGGAGAATGCTCGTAATCCAAAGTACTTGCATATAAAAGCGAGTTTCCCCATTAACCACTTCTTTACTGTGCACGAAAACCCCCTTCCTGCCCAAGCCATTTTTCAGCTTTCAGCGCTGTCACACTTTGAATGACAATTGCGCGGTCGTGCGACGTGGCTCCCAAACTAAATTTGCGCCCATTTTTTCCCACAAATAGAGCTTTCTTTTGGTGGTATTTTATCACCTTTGCGGTTTTTATTTTTTGCGCTATAAACAAAAGAAGAGCGTCCAGTTTGGAAAAAAAACACTATTTTTTACTTTTTGCTATAATAAATACCCATTTTTTTTTTAAATAAAATTTTCCTCAGTTTAGGCCGATACGTATTCTTCTACATATTTTTGGTAAAAAAAAAAAAATCGCAATAAGCGCGTATTGATTGGTTTGCGCAAAAGTTGTAGCGTCTACAAAATAGGGGATAGATTTATAGCATTTTTTTGTTATTTTTTTTTTTATTAGTAATGGCGGCGATCTGCGATTTTTTATTGTGACTGCGATATTGCGGCGGACACATCGGACACTTTTGACACATTTTTGGGACCATTCACATTTATACAGCGATCCCTGCTATAAAAATGCATTGATTACTGTATAAATGTGATTGGCAGGGAAGGGGTTAACCACTAGGGGGCGGGAAGGGGTTAAATATGTTCCCTCCCCTGACTGGGGGAGGTGACCGATGGTTGTCCCTATGTACAAGGGACACAGCATCGGTCCCCTCACCCTCACAGGACGTGGATCTCTGTGTTTACACACAGAGATCCACTTTCCTGCTCGTTTCCCGGGCAATCGCGGCCGCCGGGCACGTGCACCGGGGCCTTGTGAATGCGGTGCGCGCGCGCCTCCTAGCTCGTTTTAAAGGGAGGACGTCATATGACGTCCTCCCAGAACGAGAGTATCCTCCGCCCGCCGTCTATTGACAGTGGGCGGGGGACAAGTGGTTAAAGTCAATGGTTCAACATTGACTTCAATGGGGTGCAATACCGCATGTGGCCGGAGAGCCTCGGAAACGGCCGAAAAGGCCCGAGGACACTTTGGCTGACCTCGGCAAACCTCGGAAAGACTTCCTACCCGAGATTTGCCGAGATTTGCCGAGGTCCTGTCCTCGGGCCTTTCGGTGCATTTCCGAACGGCGCTGATCGCTGTGATCGGCAACGTTTTGGCTCTGCTTGGCTCCGGCACCTCCCCCACCTCAGGCCAAAAGTGGTACTGCACACCACTTTGGCCTGAATCGTGCTTGTTTTGCGAGACAAGACTCGCAAACTGAGTCACGATTTTTTTAAATACAGTGCTCGTATTGTGAAACGCTCGTTATCCGCGTTATTCGCAATCCGTGGTTTCACTGTATGTGTATATATATATATATATATATATATTGTGAGGGGGTTAGCTCGGCAGCGGGTGTGTGTGACCCCCGAGATGGGCTCCCCACACAAAAACAGGCCCAGCAAACGGAGGTTGTGGTTTTCAAAATCAAAAAGGTGCGGTTTATTTTCTATTTACAGTGACAAAACACAGCCAAAGCAAAAGAAACATAAACAAAATAAATCCTGGTCAACTTGACCTCTGACTAAACATACAGGTTTCCTAACTAACAACTGGGATCAGCCTAGTGCTGTCCTAGTCCCTAAGTCCCTGGTTTTAAATGTCCAAGCAAATAGCCACACAGGCTTTGTCTCACCGCACAGGGGTTCACTCTCCCTAGACAGTCCACACAGGTCTGGGTCCAGGCATGAGCTAACATCTAATGAAGCTGGGAGTTTTTATAGAGGCCTTAAACGAGCTGACAAGCTTCAGCTGGTCTCATCAACTCCCTGCCTGCACGACGCCCAGCACTCTCCCTAGAGGTATGAATCATCCATGAGCCCACTAGCCTTAGCTGGGCTTATACAACTCTCCACCTAGTTGTATAAGTCGGCGTAAAGCCTGAATCTGGGCGAAATATATCTACCCCCCTGGATGCAACCAGGTGACTTTACCTTCCTGCTGTCACATACCCCCCCCTCTTGTTTTAACCTCGGGGTTGGAACACCAGCAATCAGGCATTCATGTACTCGAGACAAAGCATCCACATTCCCCATTTGAACGCCAGGGCGATGCTTTACTGTGAAGTTGAATTCCTGGAGGGCCAGGAACCACCTATTCACTCTTCTATTTGTTTCCTTGTTTTGAGCCATCCACTTTAACGGAGCGTGATCCGTAACCATGTCAAAGTGCCTACCTAGCAGGTAGTACCGAAGGGAATCTAGAGCCCACTTCACCGCTAAACACTCCTTTTCAACAGTGGCGTAATTTACCTCATGGGACTTCAACTTCCTGCTGAGGTAAATGACTGGGTGCTCTTCCCCGTTCCAGACCTGGGACAATACTGCTCCTAACCCCACATCTGACGCATCACTTTGTACGACAAAGTCTTTAGAGAAGTCGGGTGAGTACAACACTGGCTGGCTACATAAGGCTTGTTTCAAGAATTGGAATGCTGCCTCAGCCTCGGGGGTCCATTTAATCATGACCGACCCTTTCCCCTTCGTTAGGTTGGTTAGGGGCACAGCCTTAGAAGCAAAGTGGGGAATGAATCGCCGATAATACCCAGCGATTCCCAGAAAGGCTCGTACCTGCTTCTTGCTGTTGGGACGTGGCCAACTCTGGATGGCCTCGACTTTGTTGAGTTGGGGTTTTATTACTCCCCTCCCAATGGTGTACCCAAGATATTTGGCCTCCTCCTGCCCAATGGTACACTTCTTGGGGTTAGCCGTAAACCCCGCTTCCCGAACAGAGTCCAGGACTGCTTGCACTTTTGGCAGATGTGAGGCCCAATCTGTGCTATGGACAATTACGTCATCCAGGTAAGCCGCAGCATACTTCCGATGGGGCCTCAGCATCTGGTCCATTTTCCGCTGGAATGTGGCCGGCGCATTCTGTAACCCGAACGGCATTCTTTTATATTGGAACGCCCCGTCTGGGGTTACAAATGCGGTTTTCTCTTTGGCCAATTTGGCCAGGGGGATTTGCCAATACCCTTTTGTGAGGTCAAGAGTCGTCATGTATCGGGCTGTTCCCAGCCGGTCGATCAACTCATCTATACGTGGCATGGGGTAGGTGTCAAATTTTGTAACTTTGTTCAACTGACGAAAATCGTTACAAAATCGCCAGCTCCCATCCGGTTTAGGCACCAACACAATGGGACTAGACCAATCACTTTGGGACTCCTCTATCACCCCTAAGTTCAGCATTTTCTGTACTTCCTCCCGTATTGCCTCCCGTCGGGCCTCTGGGATCCGATAGGGTTTTAACTTCACCCTTTCACCGGGCGGGGTAATGATGTCATGCTCTACCCCAAATGTTTGTCCCGGCAGCTCAGAGAATACCTCCTTGTTGCGAAGCACAAACTCCTTAACCTCCTGTTGTTGGGGTTGTGACAAGGTGGCTGCTATTTCAACCTCAGGAATCACGCAACCAGTTTGAGCTGGTGACCAAGTGTCTGCGACTAGGGACTCTCTATCCCTCCAGGCTTTCAACAGATTAACGTGATAGATCTGTTCGGGCTTTCGCCTTCCTGGTTGTCTGACCTTGTAATTCACTTCGCTCACTTTTTCCATTATCTCGTAGGGGCCTTGCCATTTGGCAAGGAATTTACTTTCAACCGTAGGGACAAGTACCAGTATCCTATCCCCCGGGGAAAAGGTACGGATCTTGGCTCCACGGTTGTACACTCTCTGCTGTGCTAACTGCGCTTGGGCCAAATGTTCCTTCACGATGGGCATTACCTGTGCAATTCGGTCTTGCATCAGGGCGACATGCTCAATCACACTCCTGTGGGGAGAACTCTCACTTTCCCAAGTTTCCTTGGCAATATCCAACAGCCCTCTTGGGTGTCTCCCATACAGTAACTCAAAGGGGGAGAATCCCGTAGAGGATTGGGGCACCTCCCTAATAGCAAACATCAGATAAGGAAGTAGACAGTCCCAATCCTTTCCATCTCTATCCACCACTTTCTTCAACATTTGTTTTAGGGTTTTGTTGAATCTTTCAACCAGCCCATCGGTTTGGGGGTGATACACAGATGTACGTAATTGCGTCACTTTGAACAATTTACACAGCTCCTTCATAACCCGGGACATAAAGGGTGTACCTTGGTCCGTAAGCAGTTCTTTACAAATACCCACCCGGCTAAACACAAGAGATAGCTCTTTGGCTATGGTTTTGGCCGAGGTATTTCGGAGAGGGATCGCTTCTGGATAACGGGTGGCATAGTCCATTATAACTAATATGTACTGGTGCCCCCTAGCGGACTTGATTATAGGACCTACCAAATCCATGGCGATCCTCTCAAACGGGACCTCAATGATGGGTAGAGGGACCAGCGGGCTACGGAAATGTGGCATCGGGGCCGACCTCTGACACACAGGGCAGGAGGAACAATAATTTTCTATGTCCTTCATCACCCCCGGCCAATAGAATCTCTGTAATACCCTCTCTCGGGTTTTCTCTGTCCCCAGATGACCTCCAAGAATGTGCCCATGGGCCAACTCCAACACCAACTTCCTGTAAGGTTTGGGCACCACAAGCTGCTCAACGGTTTCTTCTGCCCTTTTTGCCACCCGATACAGTAGGTCCTTCTCTACGCTGAAGTATGGGTAAGTGCAGGTATTATCTGGGTTCACTAACTCGCCATCTATTTTCACTACGTTTTCCCGTGCCTTTATTAGGGCGGGGTCTTTCAACTGTTCTGTGGCAAAGTTTTCCCTGTGAACCTCAAGATCAGAAAACTCCACAGACGGTAGGTTTTCGTCTGAGGAGGTGGGCTCCTCTCCAGTTTCTTGAGTCTCCCCTGCCAATACTGATAAGGGAAATTCCCGGAGAGTCCTCACCACTCTCAGGGGAGTTCTGGCTATCACATTCCTGGTACATAGGGGCACCAGTGGGGGGCTCAGGATCATCCCACAGTTCCCAGAACTTCGGAAAATCCCTTCCCACAATGGCGTCATACGGTAACTGAGATACTAAGCCCACTGGATGAGAGAGGGTACCTTTGGGGGTCTCGAAACACACTGTAGTCACTGGATACTCTCGGGTGTCCCCATGCACACAAATAACAGCTACCTTGCTATTCCCAGAGACCTCTGTTTTAACTAACTCAGCCTTTATCAGGGTCACAAGGCTACCTGAATCCAGCAATACCACAACATTTCTACCATTAACACACATTTTGCATAAATGTTTCTCAGTTCCTCGAATGGCAGTGCATGCGACTGTCGCACACAGCGACTGACGTCTGCCCGTCAGAAAGTCACACTGCATGGGTTCCTCCACAACCGGGCAATTGGCTGCAATATGTCCCGCTTGCCGGCAGCGGTAGCAAACGATCCTTCTTGCCGCCTCTTGAGCCGCTGATTTCCCAGGCTGTTCTCGCCAAACTTGGGGTAGAGCTCCCACCCTCTCACTCTCTCCACCCTTACCCCTTGGAATCCTCTTATCCGCCCCTGGGGATGGTCTGGTCTTAGGGTGGAAAGTCCAAGTGTCTCTGGAAGAGGCCGTCAGGTTCTCTGTAGCCAAGTATTTCTCCACACTATCCACAAGACCATCGGCCGTCTCTGGGTCTCCATGGCTTACCCACTTTTGGATGGCAGTAGGAAGAGCTCTCAAAAACCGATCCATTACAACACGTTCCACAATCTTTGGTGCGGACAAAGTCTCTGGCTGTAGCCACTTTCTGTTCAGGTGAATGAGATCATACATTTGAGACCTGGGGGGTTTTCCAAGCTGGAAAGTCCAGTTATGCACACGCTGAGCCCGGACAGCCTGGGTGACACCCAGCCTTGCCAATATCTCAGCTTTTAGCATCACATAGTCTTTTGCTTGGTCAGGCTCTAGGTCATAGTAAGCCTTCTGCGATTCACCAGTTAACAGAGGAGCCACCAGTCCAGCCCACTGCTCCTCAGGCCACTTTTCTCTTTCAGCAGTCCTTTCAAATGTGGTCAAAAATACCTCTGGATCATCCTCTCCAGTCATTTTTGTCAATAAACGACTCACCCCAAAGGACGCGGTATTAGTGGGACGGCTTTCCTCACTGGTCTGCGGACGTTGCTGCATTACTGCTTCCATTTGTTGTAGTCTCTGCTCTTGCTTCTGTAACAGGTCTATGAAGCGGGCCTCAGATTGCTGCTGGGCTTGTTGCTGAGCTTCCAGACTCTGTTGGTGAGCTTGCTGCTGGGCTGCAAGGCTCTGTTGATGAGCTTGCTGCTGGGCTGCGAAGTTCTGTTGTTGAGCTGCAAGGCTCTGTTGATGAGCTGCAAGGCTCTTTTGCAAACCTGCATTTGTCTGCTGTTGATTGGCATTTGCTAGAGCCAGCTGCTTCAGTATCTCCTCCATGCTGGCTTAAAAAAAACTGCCTGCATTCTCCACCAACTGTGAGGGGGTTAGCTCGGCAGCGGGTGTGTGTGACCCCCGAGATGGGCTCCCCACACAAAAACAGGCCCAGCAAACGGAGGTTGTGGTTTTCAAAATCAAAAAGGTGCGGTTTATTTTCTATTTACAGTGACAAAACACAGCAAAAGCAAAAGAAACATAAACAAAATAAATCCTGGTCAACTTGACCTCTGACTAAACATACAGGTTTCCTAACTAACAACTGGGATCAGCCTAGTGCTGTCCTAGTCCCTAAGTCCCTGGTTTTAAATGTCCAAGCAAATAGCCACACAGGCTTTGTCTCACCGCACAGGGGTTCACTCTCCCTAGACAGTCCACACAGGTCTGGGTCCAGGCATGAGCTAACATCTAATGAAGCTGGGAGTTTTTATAGAGGCCTTAAACGAGCTGACAAGCTTCAGCTGGTCTCATCAACTCCCTGCCTGCACGACGCCCAGCACTCTCCCTAGAGGTATGAATCATCCATGAGCCCACTAGCCTTAGCTGGGCTTATACAACTCTCCACCTAGTTGTATAAGTCGGCGTAAAGCCTGAATCTGGGCGAAATATATCTACCCCCCTGGATGCAACCAGGTGACTTTACCTTCCTGCTGTCACAATATATATGGATTTTCATAAGTGATCACATGATCACATAATCTCTGTTACCAGCTGCATAAGGGGCTTAGGAAGGTGGAGATGGAGGGAGATACAGCATTACTATCTATTTCATTTTGTTATAGTCCTTATCTATTTTGCTTCCAGTGAAGTCATTACCAATAAATGCAACATTACAGTTAATAAAAGGAAATATATCTTTATTGGTATAGCAACCAGATTCTTCTTTTAATTGTAAATGTTTGCTAGAGATATGACATCTGTATTGTGATCCGTCACATATTCTTCTGCTTTCAGATACTTTTGATAAATGAAGCCATTTCATTTTAGAAGACAAACACAGAGTATGCAGGTAAAAGAGATGAATTTTAATCTCATCAAGATGTGTTAATATTCAGAACACCTTTTTTTATGTATAATTTGTAATTATGTATGCATTTAGAGGCAGCCTAATTTGATCATTACATGTGCAGCCTCTGCCTCTTGCTCTGAAGTGCTACAGAATAATTGTGCTTTCTTCTCATACGAGTTTGATCGCAACCCAACCTGGTTGAGGCTTGATGTACCACCAAACAAACTGACCATAATTGCCACAACTGCATCATAATATATTAATTGAAGGACATAGGCCCTCCTGGATTATTATGGAATGCACAAGCACATGGCTAACAACAAGGCTCTACCTCCAAGGAGCTGGCTACATATCCCCTTCAGAACACACTTTCTCATGTACCAAGGTTTGTTAACTCTGTGTAATTAGTGGTTTAAACGGATTCTTGTGGATTTTTTGGATGGATACTGTTTAATTCCTGATCCATCCCCATTGTATGTTTCATCAACGATCCTTTGTACAATTTTTAGTATTAATATTTACTGGTAATCCGCTTTACCACCACCTCATATTTACTACAGACCTTACATCCTTAATAGTTGGTGCCTTCTCCGGGTGTGTGTACATGTGGCTTTTTCAGTGAAAAAGCCACTTCTTGTTATATTTTAACTGGATTTGATATTACAACATGAATAAATTAAATTAATAGTAAACAAAAAATAGCAGCTCCTCAAATCTCAAAAAATTTCCTTTAAATCAATAATTGTAATTCAGTAAATCAATGACAAATATGCCCCACAATAAAGTGCTGATGCTTCAGTGACTCCAATGAAAATACATTCCACAATAAAACTGCTAATGCTTTGGTGAATCCCATCACTTTCCAAGCTATGCGGTCACCTCTCCTAATGACCGCTCTTACTAGGTCAAATCACGCTTTCCCCTAAGCTGGGGCATGCAAGGACTCCTTTATACTCCTCCTCCTCTGTTCCACTTGTTATCATGACACTCTATCCGTAATTTGGGTGTATGGCCCTTTAAATCCACAATATCCTCCATGTGAATGGCTCTGATGGCAAAGGAACTGGATCCTCCTAACTCACTCCTGCAAGTCTGCTGCTGTTTTTGTCAGTCTCCCTCCTAGACTTGGCTTCCTCCTTTGACCACTATTCCAGCAGGGGCTCCTACTCTTCATACACACTCAGGCGAGGAGAGAAAGCTGAAGGATATACAGTACATACACACACAGCACAAGGTGATCACCACCTTGTGCAGCTCAGAGGAACTGCAGCTCCAAAAAAGTCTCATAGTGTGAACACGGCCTTGTGTTGTGTGTGTATATGTACTGTATATCTTTTGGCTTTCTCTCCTCGCTTGAGTGTGTATGAAGAGGCGGAGCCCCTGCTAGAATAGTGGTCAAAGGAGGAAGCCAAACCAAGGTTAAGCTTCTTTCCCCACTTGCAAGACATCCTGTTTAAATATTGAGAAACAAGGACCTCTTCCCAACATGCTATCCCCCAAAAGGGATGTGTAGATTTGTGAGGGGGTGATTTGGAAAGGATGAAAAGGATTCTGGAAGCCCCCATTAGAATAAGTGAAAAAATAAAACGCCAACACCACGACTGTCCTTTAATTACATTACAATAAAAAAAAAACAATGACGCAAATTTAGCATTAATCACCTATTCAAGTAATGTAGATTCATTGTCAAACATCACTACCCACTGCCTGGCAATGTTTACCGACTGCCATTATGACCCTACTGGCGCAAAACAACAGATCCCATGTAACAATATTGACCAAATATGAGAAAAAAATAAAGGCCATTTAAATAAAGAGAGTTAGAACCTCAGAAATTATTAAAATGTTAATTCAGTCACAAAATGCACAAATATCACATGCCGAGATCTACCATATAAACAATAAAAAAACAATGACATACCTTTGTCTGCTGAAACTAACCAACCCAAATATCATACCTAATTCAAGATTTAAACCGAATAATTAGTACAATGGCTTTTAAATAGGGCTTAGGAAATCATCCTATAGAAGTACATTGAGTCCATATATATTGCATAGATTTCTGCAGGCTTCTTCTACAGAAAAGATGGGATAATCACAGCAGGTACAAGACCCAGCACAACTATTTGCAATTTCTGCAATGCAATATTATAAATATTCAGCATCCCATGATGATTCAAGACTCGAAGAATGCAGTTTTCATCCTGTCAACAATAATTGTCATATTGGAGAGACACAAACGTCGTATAATTTAATCTGCTAAATTGTATAAATGCTGTAGCCATTCAGGAGCAGATGGATGGCAATCCAACAAATTTATGTATTCGATCTGATTATATTGTATGACATGTATTAGCTGTGCAAAGTCACACTTTTGATTTCATAAGTGTGGCACCTTTCCATGGCTCAACAGGGCCTAAGGATCATCTATGGAAGAATATACATATACAAGTTCACATGTCTCACTTGGCTGCTGTTGAGGCCAGTCATGTACATATTCATATATGAATCCATCATAGCAATATTCATAGATGAAATTGCCCATCCAGGGAGAATCATTTAATGTATGTAGCCACCAAGCCAAATGTGATAGTGTGAAGATAATGACGAACCTTCATGTATTCAAAACATACACATGATGGCTGTAATGCTTTGTCATACATCAAAGTATTCTATTATAGATATGGTAACAACAGAAAGTTCATATATTCCATCTATACATATAATGGTCTAAGTATCAGAGTGGATATGGTGTGGTCTCAGCTCAAAAATTTAAATAAATTGTAAGTTTGCACGCGTACACACGATCGGAATTTCCGACAACAAATGTTCGATGTGAGCTTTTGGTCGGATATTCCGACCGTGTGTAGGATCCATCGGACATTTGCTGTCGGAATTTCCGACAACAAATGATTGAGAGCTGGTTCTCAATTTTTCCGACAACAAAAGTTCTTGTCGGAAACTCCGAATGTGTGTATCCAATTCCGACTCACAAAAATCCTACGCATGCTCGGAATCAATTTGATGCATGCTCTGAATAATTTTTCTTGGCTCGTTGTAGTGTTGTACGTCACCGCGTTCTTGGCAATCTGAATTTCCGACAACATTTGTGTGACCGTGTGTATGCAAGACAAGTTTGAGCGAAAATCCGTCGGAAAAAAATCCACGGTTCGGTTGTCGGAAATTCCGATCATGTGTACGCGGCATAAGAATGTTTTCATAGCTTCAATGTATTTGTGTGACTCCTTTCATAGAACAATCTTCCTCTGGTGCTGTGTTAGCCTGTTAAAAAATGTGATAAAACAACATAAAAATAATACAAAACATAAATATTGAATGCATTTGCTAAATTAGGCATGTTTACGCATTCATTTTTTTACTAAACATTTTGTTTTCATCACACAAGGGACAAAAAGTCCCCTACATGATCATTTTTTTGAGACAGGTTCTCTTTGATGAGACTCTTGGGGGTTGATTTACTAAAACTGGAGAGTGCAAAATCTGGTGCAGCTGTGTATGGGAGCCAATCAGCTTCTAACTTCAGCTTGTTCAATTAAGCTTTGACGATAAAAACTGGAAGCTGATTGGTTTCTATGCAGAGCTGCACCAGATTTTGCACTTTTTAGCTTTAGTAAATCAGGGTTTTGATGTCCTCCAAAAAAATCTAATGTAGTGCAGATTGTCATGCCAGCCTGGATGCAGGGCCTAGGAAGCATAGTGGGTGGGTGGCCATTACCAGGGGTGGGTGGAAGTAATTGAGTGGCTATAGACCCACTCAAAAGATTTCATCTGACAGTCAGCAGTCGGCTTGTCAGATATACACACACTCCTAGCGGGTGTAGCCACTAAGCCTTCATTGCTACCGATGTCGCTTTTATGTCAGTGGCAGTGAAAGGGTTAATACAAACATGTATGCTGTATTTATAATGTATTGAATTGACCCTGTGCCTAAGGTATTTGTGTTTTTTTTTACTTTTAACACATTCTGGAAATGTATCCTGTATTATTTCCACTAGGGGGGTAGTGGATATCTAGGAGCCTGTTTAATATTAAAGTGGAGCTCCACCCTAAATAGCAACTTTTGCTATTTGGAACCCTCCCCCCCTCCGGTGTCACAATTGACACCTTTCAGGGGGGAGGGGGGTGAAGATACCTGTCTAAGACAGGTATTTTCACCCACATCCGGGAATCCTGTCTCCGGGAATCTGCGGGAGTTACGTCACTTCCCGCAGACTTCCCTTGGTGTTCTGGGAGACACTCGGCTCCCAGAACACAGGAGCACCAATCAGAACGGCGCAGCGCGACTCGCGCATGCGCCGTAGGGAACCGGGCATGAAGCCGCAGGGCTTCACTTCCTGGTTCCCTCAGCGAGGATGGCGGAGGGAGCAGCAGAGCGATGAGCGGTCGCTCGTCCTCTGCTGCGGACGTCGCTGGACTCCAGGACAGGTAAGTCTCCAAATATTAAAAGCCAGCAGCTGCTGTAGCTGTAGCTGCTGGCTTTTAATATATTTTTTTCCGGCGGAGCAACCCCTTTAAGGAGACATTATGAAAGGGAAGTCCACCCCGCAAAGCCCCACACTCCCCACAAGGCAGAGAGGGCTTGGCCACCTCCCTTTGCAAGGTAGCCTCAGTATTGAAAGGCATGTGTCCTGGTCTGGTACAAGAAAGGGGGGACAAACGTTCTCTGACCCTCCCAGGCTGTATGTCCATATAATGGTCTGTTTGGAATTTTTCAAATTTTTTGGTAACTGTCACTGTTAAAGGCCTGCATCATACTGTTCTCTAACTTCAGGTGCAATTTGAAGGCATCTCCAAAGCATATTACATTTCTTAAAGATTTGTGTATTTCAAATGCAATTTTTTTACATGTACCCAGTGGTAGTTCCCAGATACCCATGCCCTTTTCTTAATGACATGCAAATTTTCTTTTGAAAAATAAAATAAAAATTCTTCTCGCATGGACTTCACTAGGGTTTGACACAGTGGGGTTTATTTACTAAAGGCAAATCCACTTTGCACTACAATCTGAGGGGGATATGAGGGGGATATGCAGGGAAAATAAAAAACAGCATTTTTGCGTGTACATGATTGGATGATAAAATCAGCAGAGCTCCCCCTCATTTCAGATCTTCCCCTCAGATCTACAGCGACTGCACTTCCAAGTGCATTAGCAGTGCACTCGTAGTGCAAAGTGGATTTGCCTTTAGTAAATTAACCCCAGTGTTTGGGGTTTGTGGACTTACTGCTGGGTTCTCACTAAACCTTCTGTTAACCAAACTTTTACCATTTTGCTCATCTCTACTTCTTGCAATGCAACAGTTGGGAGCTATGAGACTCCGATTATCATTTAAAATGACTGAATATTTCATTGGCTCAGTTGCATTAGTGAAGTGATTAAATGTGGCCCATCTGTACCTATGTATTTAATAGGGTAAGACAAAAAGCTAAATTGTATGTAAAATGTACTTGCATTTGACCATGTATCAGTATCTAGAATTATAGTGCTTAGACTGGAAAAAGCAGACATAGCACAGGCAGATAATCATTGTGCTTCAGTGCTCATATGCTAACAAGGGATAACCTTTATACACACTAGACAACTTTTGTTGTTCGATTTCCTTTAGATTTACCTTCAACCATGTAGTGCTAGGGCCTGCCTGATTGCAAACAAATTGAAAGTGTTTAGATTTGACCTCATATTATATGGTTTTGGTAAATCTAAAGGAAAACATCTAAAGTAAATTGTATAATGTGTATCCAGCTATATTCCGAAGAGAGCAGAGTGACAGAGAGATGAGCTCATTGGTCTGCTTTTTCCTCTTTCTATGTCATGTCACAGGCTGGGAAAGAGACAAGACAAGACCAGTTAAGCCCTGTACACACGATCGGTTTGACTGATGAAAACCGTCCGATGGATGGTTTTCATCAGACCAACCGATTGTGTATGGTACCCATCGGTCTTTTTTCCATCGGTTGTAAAGAATAGAACTTGTTTTAAAATTTTCCGATGGATAAAAAACCGATGGGAATTTCCGATCGTCTATGGGCAAGTCCATCGGATTAAAAACCCACGCATGCTCAGAATCTAGTCGACGCATGCTCAGAAGCATTAAACTTAATTTTTCTCGGCTCATCGGAGTGTTTTATGTCAGCGCGTTTGGAACGGTCGGTTTTTTGACTGATGGTGTGTGGGCAAGACTGATGGAAAACAGTTTCATCGGATATCCGATGGACAAATCCATCGGATGAAAATCCATAGGTTATCCGATCGTGTGTACGGGGCTTAAGTGTTACTTAATGGCAACAGAGAAATATCAGATCATCTCTCCTGCCAGAGTTGTGCTGTGTGGCAGAGCTATGTAAATCACAGAACCAGATGGACAGAAAATCAAAAGCTTTGGCAGGTAAAACTACAGTTTTTTTTTTTTTTTTATCTCGGTATTCAGCTTTAAGATGTATCACAAGAAATGTATCTATAAATATCAACCTCAGTTTATCCTTTAGAACAAAAATGTATAAGACGTCTAGTATATTTCTAATTTAGTTTCAGCCTCATCAGGGATCGCTAATGAATAACGTAATTACAGTTTATGCCAGGCGAGCATTTGACCACACCATTTGGGACACAGCTTTACCAAAGTGTTTTAAGAACAGGATTTAAAAGGAATTTCTGTAAGCAGATCTGAAACAAAGCCAAACTTACAAAAGGAAATGTAATTTTTTCCAATGTGTAAACATTTACAATTACACATAAACATTCACTCTAAGACTCGGTTCACACAGGGGTGACTCTGGACGCGACTTCTGGTCGCCCCGAGTTGCCCCAAGCCGTGCTATTTTTAAAACGAATTGAAGTGAATGGAGATGTTTTATTGCACACCACTGCAGTCTCTCCGACTTCAAAAAAGGTTCCTGTACTACTTCAATCAGACTTCTAGGCGACCTGTAGGCAACTTGTACCCATTGATTTCAATGGAAGTCGCTTAGAAGTCTGATCAGTGTTAATTTTGAAGGCAACTTTACAGGAAGATAACATACATTTCTCAGGCAAACCCCTCCCTCCCCCTCCCTCCCACAGAGCTGATTCTTGTTTTATTGGCCACTGGAATGTCTCCTGTCCTGGAGGCAACTTCAGTCGTGTTGTAAATCACCACTTAGTCGCTCTATGATTCATGCTCAAGTCGTGTTGAAGTCTGAAGTCTGAAGTCGTGTTGAAGTCGTGTTGCCCCTGTGTGAACCGGCTCTAAAAGACTTACTATGAAATGCAAAATACCTAAATTGTAAGCTACAAAACAATAAAAATTCAAGGAAAGTACTGCGATGCTAAAGTTCTACATTACCTGATGCATTATCATTTAGAAACAGCATTATAAAAAAAATGTTTTTTTAGTAATTTAGTTTGCAAACTGAATTAAACGTCTAAATATAAATGAAGGTTTTTAGTAAAACTCTCTCCAAAATGTTTTGTCGAAAATGTGTTCCAAATCAAGCTTGCTTCATTAAGCCCATAAGGAGATATTTGTAAAAAATGCAAACAAATGCACAGATCATTGCACCACTCTACTTTCTGCATTCAGATGTCATTATATATACTATATGAAGATGGTGGAATAAATTCCTGTCTGACGTTATGCGGCGTACACACAATCGTTTTTCATGCCGTTAAAAATGCAATTTTTTAAAATGGGCATTAAAACCGATCGTGTGTATGCTCCAGAGCATTTTTAACGGCGTTAAAAACGGCCATTAAAAATTTCGAACATGCTATATTGTTTCACGTTGTTTTTTTTAACGACGTGAAAAACGATAGTGTGTATGCTTTTACGAGGGGAAAAAAACGCGCATGCTCAGAATCAAGTATGAGACGGGAGCACTCGTTCTGGTAAAACTAGCGTTCGTAATGGAGATAGCACATTCGTCACGCTGTAACGGACTGAAAAGCACGAGGCTGAAAAGCGCGAATCGCCGCTCAACAAAGTTTACTAACATGAAGGGTGGCGCCAATCGAATGGAACTTCCCCTTTATAGTTCCGTCGTACGTGTTGTACGTCACTGCGCTTTGCTTGAGCATTTTTTTTAATGATCATGTGGATGCAAGACAGGCTTGAGAGGAAACATGAAAAAAAACGACGAGAAAAACGTCGGTTAAAAAAATGGCATGAAAAACTATCGTGTGTACGCCGCATTAGAGACGCATTACTTTGTTTGCAGGCCCATTAAAAGTGCACCTGTGCTTTGCTCATGAAGTTTAATTTAAACCCCAACTCCAGGATTTTTTGATAAAGGACACCAGGAGGTTGTTAAAGCATAAATTCAGGAAACTATTCAGAGAAGGACCGACGGGTATGTGGACTTGGCATGGCAAGTTTCTAACGGTAAGACACCTGAAATTGGAAAGATAAAAACAAATAAAGCAAAAAAAAAAAAAAGGAAAAGGAAAGATTGGGGGGCAGGGGCAGAAGCTAGTTTTAGAATGTAAATGCCAACTCTCCAGCTGGTTATACTCACCTTGAAGTTGCTCCTCTAATACTCCACTCATTCTAGTAAAAGCCCTGTGCAAGCTCCAGTTAGCTCTTATCAATCAGCTTCTGCACCTGCAGGGCTCTAATGAGGAAAATCTAATGAGGAAAATCCCTTTAGATGTGATTTCATATGGGGAGTATCTCACCAAAAAATTACAGTTGTGTTGCAAGGGATACTCAAAATCTGACTTGTATCTTAGTGCAAACTTCTGGGAAAATCAGTGAGCCAATCACGCAAGCAGGAAATTATGTTTTTGGGGGGTGTTTTGTACACATTCTGTGTACAGAACACCTCCAGGTAGCCATATTGCATTTTACAGAAAACTTTTGTAGAGCTGCAGTTTGAAAAGGAAAGGTAATTTTTTATTAACATTCAATAACAATATGACTTGTGTCGCAATTGTATATGCAAAATTATTATAATTTTTTTTATTTGTTATTTTTTCCCCACAAAATTGGAGTTACCCTTTAAGTGAACCAGTTGCTTTACTTTGCATGGACAAAACACAAACTAGATTTTTCCAGCATAAATCGATCTTTATATATCCAGATGGAAAGTGAAGTTATACAGTGATTATCTTTATGGAGATCTTTATAAAAAATAATGAAAAATGCTTGGTATGGCAAAGTAGGTGTACACATAATGAACTTGACACTAGAAAAAGAACTTAATGCTATAACGTAGCACTGATATCTTTTTTTTATATTCAATTTCAGATCCTTTCTAGTGAGTGTGTGTCAAATTAAATAAAATTGGGCTACTGAGATTAATAACAAGAAATAGAAAATAAACAATTGAAAAATTATTTCTAATTATATAACAATTTGCATTTTCTGTAGTCAAATATATTGCTCCCTAACTTTTTGTTATTGAATGTTTGACTCACTTGAAAGCAAGGAAGCTTGTAAGCATTTTTATTTGCAGTTTATAGACTGCATATACATAGGAAAATGATTACCTTTGTAAAGATATGATAATTTTACTGTAAATTACTTTTACACTTTGCAGGAAGTAGTCAGGCTGCAGCCAACCTAAATGTATCCTTCAAAGTGTGTGTGTGTGTGTGTATAAATACATTTGTAGCTCTACCCCTGAAGAAGCTGCTGAGAATTTGTTGGGTTCTCCCTATGTAGTACAGTGGCTACCAATCACACATGCAACAGTTCATTCACTCGCTCCATTAAACAGTCTAGGGCAGGGGTGTCAAACTCAATTTCGTCGAGGGCCTCATCAGCAGTGTGGTTGCCCTCAAATGGCTAGTTGTATATGGGTCGCACTACATACAGAGTGCAGAGTTCAGGATTACGTCAGGATTATGCTACGTACAGAGTGCAGGGTTCAGCAGTGCCCTACGTACAGAGGGTAGGGATTCAGGGGTGCGCTATGTACAGAGTGCAGGAATTCAGGGGTGTGGTATGTACAGAGTGCAGGAATTCAGGGGTACGCTACGTACAGAGGGCAGGGATTCAGGGGTGCGCTATGTACAGAGGGCAGGGATACAGGGCTGTGCTATGTACAGAGTGCAGGAATTCAGGGGTGTGCTACGTACATAGTGCAGGAATTCAGGGGTGCGCTACGTACAGAGGGTAGGGATTCAGGGGTGTGCTATGTACAGAGGGCAGGGATTCAGGGGTGCGCTACATACAGAGGGAAGAGATTCAGTGGTGTGCGACGTACAGAGGGCAGAGCTTAGGGGTGCGCTGTGCCCAATGTGTAACATCTCACTTCCACCCCTCCTCCTGGGTTCTGACCCCTGCACCCAGCACTCTGCCCCCATCCCCCCACCTCTAAACACATCTTCCTACACACCTCCATAGTCCCCCAACCTCCCAAAGCAAACCTCACATCTGTACTCTCTCCTACCTGGTTTAAGATGGCATTTACAATAATGCTTTCATAGCCAAACTACAAGTCCTCAAAACCCCTCCCTCAAGATGCAGCTGCTGGATGTAAATTGGAACACACAGCTGCCAGAGCCATCATTTACCTATGCCAATGACAGGCTATGCTGGATCGACAGCGCATGCACTCAGCTCCACACACAGCCGGCGCCCAGGGCCAGATTAAGAGTATCATGGGCCTGGTGCTAAGGATTTTGGTGGGCCTTTTTATGGAAACAAAATGAAAATGCAATTTTTTTTGCTAAAACAAAGTAAATATACTCTCACCAGTAATACCAGCCATGCAGCCTTTGAGCAGCAGCAGCAACACCACCAATAACACCTGCTATGCGGTCTCTCACTAACAGCAACATAGGGCGACCACATTTCCAAACTGCCATTTAGGGACGACCCACCCTTCCCAAAAAAAGATGAGGGGGGATATAGTCTCGGGGTTTGATTGGGAAATCGGTGGCTGGGGTGATTTTTCGGTCAAGTGGCTGGTGTTAGCATTTAAAATCATCCTGACACAATGCTTAATATGGCGTCAGGATGATCAAATTCCATTATTTCTATTACTACATTATGATATATAGTGAAATAGTTCAACACACCATAATGCAGAATCAGTGGGAACCTGAGCTTGTCACTTGCCACCAGATGCAGCGTGTCACTTGCCACCATTGCCTGCCATCAGATGCAGTATGCCACTTAACACCCGCAGCCTGCCACCAGATACAGTGTGCCACTTGCCACAAGCAGCATGCCACCAGATACGGTGTGCCACTTGCCACCAGATACAGTGTGCCACTTGCCACCAGCAGCATACCACCAGATACAGTGTGCCACTTGCCACCAGCAGCCTGCCACTCCCTCCAGGACTCTGCCCGGATGGATAGAATGGACAGGGCCTGCATAGTCAACCAAATCCCTGGAGTCCCCACCCCAAGTGAGCTGGGATGGTATGGCCGTGTGTGAAATGAATGCCAGGAGTATTGATCAGACCAAGTTCTACAGGGGGGTATTGTGTGTTCAAGTCTTTGGGCTCACACTGGTGTGCTGCAGTCGGCTGCACTGCTTGTGTATCCACTTCTCTACTGTGCACGAAAACCCCCTTCCTGCCCAAGCCATTTTTCAGCTTTCAGCGCTGTCACACTTTGAATGACAATTGCGCGGTCGTGCGACGTGGCTCCCAAACGAAATTTGCGTCCTTTTTTTCCCACAAATAGAGCTTTCTTTTGGTGGTATTTGATCACCTCTGCGGTTTTTATTTTTTGCGCTATAAACAAAAGAAGAGCGTCCAGTTTGGAAAAAAAACACTATTTTTTACTTTTTGCTATAATAAATACCCATTTTTTTTAAAATAAAATCTTCCTCAGCTTAGGCCGATACGTATTCTTCTACATATTTTTGGTAAAAAAAAAATCGCAATAAGCGCGTATTGATTGGTTTGCGCAAAAGTTATAGCGTCTACAAAATAGGGGATAGATTTATAGCATTTTTTTTTTATTAGTAATGGCGGCGATCTGCGTTTTTTTATTGTGACTGCGATATTGCGGCGGACACATCGGACACTTTTGACACATTTTTGGGACCATTCACATTTATACAGCGATCCCTGCTATAAAAATGCATTGATTACTGTATAAATGTGATTGGCAGGGTAGGGGTTAACCACTAGGGGGCGGGAAGGGGTTAAATATGTTCCCTCAAAGTGTTCTTACTGTGGGGGGAGGGGACTGACTGGGGGAGGTGACCGATGGTTGTCCCTATGTACAAGGGACACACCATCGGTCCCCTCTCCCTCACAGGACGTGGATCTCTGTGTTTACACACAGAGATCCACTTTCCTGCTCGTTTCCCGGGCAATCGCGGGTGCCCGGCGGCAATCGCGGCCGCCGGGCACGCGCACCGGGGCCTTGTGAACGCGGCGGGCGCGCGCGCCTCCTAGCTCGTTTTAAAGGGAGGACGTCATATGACGTCCTCCCAGAACGAGAGTGTCCTCCGCCCGCCGTCTATTGACAGTGGGCGGGGGACAAGTGGTTAACTGCAGTCCTATTGATATATATCAGGTTGCAGGTTTTTGCTGCATTTTCTGACAGTGCGCCAAAGATGCAGCATGTAGGAATTTTAGAGTGCTTTCAGAAAATGCAGAAAAAACACACAACCTAATAGAAATCAATAGGACTGTGGGTAAAACGCAGGAAAACTGCGGATACACCAGCAATGGGGCAAAACACAGAAAACCAGTGTGAACCCACCTAAAAGCACAAGGGACCAAGTACTACCACAGGCTGATGACACAATTCTAAACACTTTGGCTGCAGTTATAACAACTACTGCTGGAGAAAAAAGTTAAAAACGAGGGGAAGGGAGATAAGACTCCAGTCACTGTGCTCACACTTGGATGGTCCCTGGAGGCTTCTCACTCAGAGATATCCTGTTCACCTTATCTGCCGGCTGCTCTGTTCATAATTTCCCACCCACACGGCCCCTTCACTGCACAGACTTCACACAGGGAGAGGGGAGGGGGAAGGCAGAGCCGAATCAGCCTCTCCCATTTGTGTAGGGGGGAACTGTGCACTGTGACTTTGTAATAACCACAGTGGGCCAACACAGATGCAGCCAAACACCCCTACATTTACACACAGCTTCTCCTGTCCCATAGAAGTTTATGGACAGGAAAAAATCGGGCTTATACTGCTGCTGTGAGAACAAGAGGTGGAGGCTGGCGTGCCGCTGCGTGGGCCACATGACAAGGCCTGGAGGGCCGGATTTGGCCCGCGGGCCTTGTGTTTGCCACCTGTGGTGTAGGGGATTACTTCCTAAGTGTTATTGCAGAAATTTAACAGGAGAGGGGTGAGGGGATATGGCATATGCCAAAATGCTTAACAATTTAGCAGAAGACTCTCTTCTTTTGATAGATATAGCACAGTCTAACTCTCACAGCTGGGAACCACAGGGAAGTTTACAAAACAGTCTATGTACTTATTTAAAACTGGGACCATGAGGTAGCTCTATTTTAAAGTCTCATAGCTGGGGACCATGAGATAGCTCCAGAACAGGTAAAGTATCATAGCCGGGAACCATGAGATAGCTCCATAATAGTTAAAGTTTCATAGCTAGGGGCCATGAGATATGTCTCTGCAGGGGATCCTGTCCAGGTCAGTCCAGAGGTGCTTCAGCGGCAAGAAGCCCCCTGAAGCTCATAAATACAATCCTTATGGGAAAAAATACTTTCTGCCTTCGGGCTTTGGGCTATTTATCAACTCCCAGACCACCTTCTGGGTACACCTACCTAGGGATTGGCCAGGGCATGGTAAAAATTCAGGCCAGTCATTTGAATTTCTACCCTAAGCTCTGGGCGCTTCTCCCAGACGCAGGGGAGAAATAATCAAACTCCTAGCCTGTGAAAACATAAACAGACCAAGGCAAATTATCACTGTTCCTCTGATTACAGAGCAAACTAAAACAAAATTTACCAAGCATCCTATAGTAGGAGGGTGCTACATGTTAAGTCATTGTTATAATTCTTGCAGATCCACTGTGTGATGCTATTGCAAAGAAAAAACAGCCAAACCCAGCTGGGCCAAATAGCAAGAAACCCCACTTTCCCCTAAGATTTCGATGCTGAATGTTTTACATCTAGACAATTAATTTTAAAAACAGAGTTTAGAGTGATATGAAAGGGTTAAGACCATTTTAACATGTTGTATTTTGTAATTAATTAACTAATGATGGGATGGTTTTTCAATCTTCTAGGCTTGTGCTGATTTTATTAGTCTGCAATGGTTGAATACATTTGGTAACTACACTGCTCAAAAAAATTAAAGGAACACTTTTAGAACTCCTGGGAACTCCTGGGATATTGATCTGGTCAGTTAAGTAGCAGAGGGGGTTGTTAATCAGTTTCAGCTGCTTTGCTGTTAATTGAAATTAACAACAGGTGCACTAGATGGGCAACAATCAGACGACCTCCAAAACAGGAATGTTTTTTCATGTGGAGGTGTCTGACATTTTTTTTCCCTACTCATCTTTTCTGACTGTTTTTCACTAGCTTTGCATTTGGCTAGGGTCAGTGTCACTACTGGTAGCACGAGGCGATACTTGGACCCTATAAAGGTTGCACAGGCAGTCCAACTCCTCCAGGATGGCACATCAATACGTGTCAGTGCCAGAAGGTTTGCCGTGTCTCCCAGCACAGTATGGAGGAGATTCTAGGAGACAGGCAGTTACTCTAGGAGAGCTGGACAGAGCCGTAAAAGATCCTTAACCCATCAGCAGGACCGGTATCTGCTCCTTTGTGCAAGGAGGAACAGGATGAGCACTGCCAGAGCCCTACAAAATGACCTCCAGCAGGCCACTGGTGTGAATGTCTCTGACCAAACAATCATAAACAGACTTCATGGGGGTGGCCTGAGGGCCCAACGTCCTCTAGTGTGCTCTGTGCTCACTGCCGGACACTGTGGAGCTCGAATGGCATTTTCCATTGAACACCAGAATTGGCAGGTCCGCCACTGGTGCCCCATGCTTTTCACAGATGAGAGCAGGTTCACCCTGAGCATATGTGACACACGTGAAAGGGTCTGGAGAAGCCGCGGAGAACTTTATGCTGCCTGTAACATCGTTCAGCATGACCGGTTTGGTGGTGGGTCAGTGATGGTCTGAAGAGGCATATCCATTGAAGGACACACAGACCTCTACAGGCTACACAATGGCACCCTGACTGCCATTAGGTATCGGGATGAAATCCTTGGACCCATTGTCAGACCCTACGCTGGTGCAGTGGGTCCTGGGTTCCTACTGGTGCACGACAATGCCGGCCTCATGTGGCAAGAGCATGCAGCCAGTTCGTGGAGGATGAAGCAATTGATACCATTGAATGGCCCCCACGCTCACCTGACCTAAATCCAAAAGAACACCTCTGGGACATTATGTTTCGGTCCATCCGGTGCCGCCAGGTTGTACCTCAGTCTGTTCAGGAGCTCAGTGATGCTCTGGTCCAGATCTGGGAGGAAATACCCCAGGATACCATCCATCATCTCATTAGGAGCATGCCCTGATGTTGTCAGGCATGCATACAAGCACTTGGGGGCCATACAAACTACTGAGGACCATTTTGAGTTGTTGCAATGAAATTTCTGAAAAATGGACTAGCTAGCTTGCTGCATAATTTTTCCACTTTGATTTTCGGGGTGTCTTTGACTTCAGCCCTCTGTAGGTGGATAATTTTCATTTCCATCAAATGATGTGCCATCCTTTCATTCCTAGCACATTACCCAGTCCATATCAGTATAGATATCCAGCATGAGATTTTGCCCCGTTGAGATCTGATGTGTTTTCAAAGTGTTCCTTTAATTTTTTTGAGCAATGTATATGAAATATCTCTCCAAATCTTAACAGGCCTAATTTCCTTCTGTCTGTCTTAAGTATTTGTATGTAATCTTTGTAAATCATTTACAGTACATGATCTAAAAGTGAAAAACTGGCCAAAATATTTTAATGCTTTAGAAATATCATAGTTATGTTTCTTCCAGATGCTAGAGGCAATACTAAACTCTGATATATCAGAGGCCTATGGCAATGCAGCAATCTGTCTGATAAGTTTAAGAATTGTATGTGTTAAAAAGAACTAGACTTTCTCTGTCCAGAAAATCTTTTTTTAAATCAATATGCTCCTGAACAAAACTTCAAAGTCCTTTCCTGATTTTTGTTAGATTTCAGGAAGCATTAAATACGGTACATAATGTGATATAATATGTAAATAGGTATAACTGTTTAAAGGACCACAAAATAAAACATACAGTATACTCGTAAACATATGCAACAACCTCAGTATATATGACATGCGGGTGTAGATGTTAGATAAACCAGCTGGGAAGTTATGAAGACACCTATACCTTCTAGTCCTGAAACAAAGCATGTTGTAGCAAGAAGGGAGAGACCACAGAACTAAAAGTCACAGATCTGCTTTACTACTGCTCTGTGATACAGACTAGGTCCTCAAAAAAGGACGAGTGGCCAAAGGTCTTTTAAACAAGATAGAAAGGGCATAAACCTGAGCTTTGATAGTACTGTGAGAAAAACACTTGTCAAGAACCAGCCATTTTTCCACCCTCCACTACCATTTATTTTTGTTTTTATTTTTTTTACACTATTTGCAGATCAGCATTTTTTAAATTTAATATAAAAAAAATCCTCTTAAAGCTGTCTCTGTCCATCATGTTTGCTTAAACAGGCAGAGATAGCCTTAAAAGACTGTAAGTGAAATGCTTAAAAGTGATCATATCTACTGAAGTAAAACAGGACATTTAGAAGAGCATTAATTTTTTTAGGTCTTTACAACAGTTGTATGTGTTTAATTTTAAATACAAGTTCCCACTGATATTTAGTGGCTACCAATAATGTGAATACTATGTTAGCTATATTTACATGCAGGCTGAAGGCTTCATTCACAAAATAAGCCTTCAGCATACAGATAGCACTGCAGCTTAAAAGTCGCAGTGCATGCTTCTGCTCAACATTCTTGCACATCATGGCCGACTTTATCCCTGTGTGCCATTCTCCAGCAATGCAAGTTTGTGCTCCCACTGACTGTCTGTTGCTACCGTTTTCTGTTGGTTTTCCTGCAGCCTGGAGGACAAATCATTAAGGTTATTGGTAATGGTATAATTTTGTCACAGTTCCAAAGCATATGAAGTAGATCTCCGGAATGCTTATGGCATTTGTGACACTCTAGGTTCTCTCTCTTGTGCATCTGATAAAGCTGAAGTGGCGTATAGTAAATCCTATGAAATATACATTATTGGCTTGGTCTATCTCTGGCAGAAAAAGCAGTAGTAAAGTAAGTGTGAAGAATCTCTTCCCAGTTAAATCTGAAAGGTCTGGGATATTGGTCAACCAACAGGCCTTTAAAGTTTGCAAGCGCATAGATTTGCTCTGTATTAAAATGCTATAGAAGGAGGAAATTAGCCTAGAATGGTCAAGATGTAACAGGGTTTTTTCCACTACAGAGTTACAATATCTCCCTGAGCCCTAGTTGAGCTGTGGCAGCATGTTTTAATTGAAAGTACCTGAAATGCCATGAATTCGGGATATTCAGTTATTATTGCAACTGAGAGAAGGATTTAAAACATCCACCTTCATATAGCTAATGCACATATTTCAGACTTTTTAAGACCTGGAGATGTGCATCAGGCAAATTGAAAAAATTTGAAAAAGTAGTGTTAAACCATAGTGGCTCGTTAGATGAGATGGATTAAGAGACTCTGACACTAAGGATAAAAAATACCCATATTTTTTTAATAAGACTCTTACATGTTTGTACCATCAGTCAATTGAAGAGATCTCCCATAAATTAAACAAGTCAGTGCTTCATTAGAAGAAACCAGGGCTGCTTCAGCATTGTTCAGTTGGGGGAAAAGCCACCAATGTATGTACACACGTTAGGAGGCATAAAAATACAAGTGTAAATTTGGTAGAGCCAATCCACCCTGGGAGGTTGGTAAATGTAAAGTGTCCAAGGAGATTCTAAGAGTCTTATGCCGTGTACACACGATCGGTTTTACAGATGAAAACAGCCTGATGGACTTTTCACATCGGACAAACCAATCGTGTATGGGCCCCATCGGTCTTTTTTCCATCGGTAAAAAAAAATAGAACATGTTTTAAATTTATCCGATGGGAAAAAAAACGATGGAACTCCATCGGAGAAAAAACCCATGCATGCTCAGAATCAAGTCGACGCATGCTCAGAAGCATTGAACTTAATTTTTCTCGGCTCGTCAGAGTGTTTTACGTCACGGCATTTGGGACGGTCGGATTTTTGACTGATGGTGTGTAGGCAAGACTGATGGAAGTCAGCTTTATCGCATTTCCGATGGAAAAATCCATCGGATTAGAATCCATAGGAAATCCGATCGTGTGTACAGGGCTTTAGGGTACCAGAGAAATGATGAGAGAAGAGAGTCTAGCTCCTGAAACATTTGTTTAGGAATGTACACCAGACAATTGGACAGAATATATAAACATTTTGGCAAAAAAAGAAAAGATTACCGTTCACCATCAAGTGTAGCTTTTCCCAAATGATAGCCCTAGTTTTGAATGAAGCCATAGGGAAGAAAATTATTAGTGATATATTTAGACAATGGTAGTTGCACTATAATCCCTAAATACCTAAAAGAGTTTGTATCTTGTAGAGGGCAATCTGATGGAAGAGTAAACAGAATGGTGGGGTCCACAGAGAGCACACTTGACTTTCAATGCGGAGAAGGTGGTCCCAAATTCTGTAATAAGCTGTTGCTGTCTATTCTATTATATCTTTTCTGTAAATATTTTCTTGCACCTTTTTTCTTTTCATTAAACAATATTTAAAAATGGTTAACCTTATTCTCTAAATGCTTTAAAACAGAATTTAAATAATCTATGCCCTCTTTGAAGAAAGCTACAGGATTTTAAAACTCGGTTTTATTCCTGTCTGGTGTAGCAGTGGGTATTGTAGCTATTTCGTAAAGGGCAAAAAAGCTATATTAGATACTGTGAACAATGCATGTTTTCAATAAAACACGTGGTGGCAGCTATAGCTTGTATATTTAAAGAATTACCGAATTTATTGGCGTATAACATGCACCTTTTCCCCTGAAAACAGAGGACAAACCATGCCTGTGTGTTATACGCCAAGTTCTCTTTTTTTACCAACGGGGTGGGGGTGGGGTGGATTGGGCGGGGGTGTCATGCCGGCCGCCCCGCCTCTCCTTGCCCTGGGACAGTCTGCCGGCATACTCTAAAGATAAAAGAAGTCACTGCCAGTCCCTTCACTTAGATCATTTGAACACTGTGTAAGTGTCATGGTGAACCGAAGCCCGCAAATACCTCATTCTCCCCGTTCTTTCTGCCCGCTCTCCTCCTCCCGCTTCTCCTCCCGCTCCTCCTTCGAGTGTAGCTTTAGATAGGAGGAGGAGAGCGGTCATGTGAAACATCATAGGAAAGCGATAATGTGACCAGCCAGAAAGAATGCAGCTAATGAGGTATTTGCAGGCTTCGGTTTACAATGACAGTGTAGGAAGAATCTATGAGCAGGGACTGGCAGTGATTTTTTTTAAACTTTAGAGTACACTGGCAGTGCTGTCCGAGGAGACTGGAGGGTCTCATGGGAGTGCAAGGGGGCTGTGCAATGTAAAGGAGCTGTGTACTGTGCAGGGGGAGGCGGTTGTTTAATGTAAAGGGGCTGTGTACTGTGCAGGGGCTTTGGTCTGTGCAATGTGCAGGGGAGCTTTGGTCTGTGTAATGTTCAGGGGGGGGGGGGGGCTTTGGAATGTAAAATGGGCTGTGGAACGTTTTTTTCCTGAAACTTCCCTCTTAAAATTAGGGTGCTTGTTATACGCCGATAAATACGGTAAGTGTGAGGATAACCTCCCACAGTAATGATCATTCCCAGGCTGCTGGCACTTATATTGTTGTTTCATAAGCTAAAAAGTATCTGTGTAGGGAGAGGAAGAGACTGCCATCATCGCAGTCCACTTTTTATATAGGAATTTGTGAGCAAACTAAGGTTCTTAGGCAGCCCATAGATGGGTCTTTTTTTTTGTTCAACCAGCTGGTTGAATGAAAAAAACTAACCAGATCTCCCTATCCACACATTTGAAATGGATAAGGAAATGATCCCTGCTATTGTATTATGATAACGAGGAGCCTTTCCTGGCATCAGAATACACTTATCAGTAGACATGTGCATCTAGTTCGGAATCAAAATTCTGAAAGAAGATGTATCTGAATTTCCAAATCATAAAAGGAACAAACTTAAACGAATCTGAAATAAATTATAACTAAACAACATTTTTTATTTCATATTGAATTCAAAATCAAAATTAATTAGAATTTGAAAAAAAAATTGAATTTGTAAACGAATTTGAAATGTAAACATATTGCTGACATATTGCTGACTATTGCTGATTTCCTTCAAAAACGGTGTGCAAGTGTACCTAATAGAATTGATGCTATTTTGAAGCCAAATGGTATTCAAATATGGACTTAATTTCGATTTTTTTTTGTTTGCTCATTTTACATTTTTTAACCACTTAAGCCCCGGACCATTTGGTAGCTAAAGGACCAGAGGTGAATTCAGAATTTTGCACTGCGCTGCTTTAACTGTAAATTGTGCGGACATGCAATGTTGTACCCAAACGAAATTTGCGTCCTTTTCTTCCCACAAATAGAGCTTTCTTTTAATGGTATTTGATTGCCTCTGCGATTTTTATTTTTTGCGATATAAACGGAAAAAGACCGAAAATTTTGAAAAAAATGATATTTTCTACTTTTTGTTATAAGAAAAATCAAATAAACTCAATTTTAGTCATACATTTAGGCCAAAATGTATTCAGCCACATGTCTTTAGTAAAAAAAATGTCAATAAGCGTATATTTATCGGTTTGCGCAAAAGTTATAGCGTTTACAAACTAGGGTACATTTTCTGGAATTTACACAGCTTTTAATTTATGACTGCCTATCTCATTTCTTGAGGTGCTAAAATGACAGGGCAGTACAAAACCCCCCCAAATGACCCCATTTTAGAAAGTAGACACCCCAAGGAAATTGCTGAGAGGCATGTTGAGCCCATTGAATATTTTTTTTTTTGTCCCAAGTGATTGAATAATGACAAAAAAAAATAAAAAAATTACAAAAAGTTGTCACTAAATGATATATTGCTCACACATGCCATGGTTATATGTGGAATTGCACCCCAAAATACATTCTGCTGCTTCTCCTGAGTACGGGGATACCACATGTGTGGGACTTTTTAGGAGCCTAGCCACGTACGGGACCCCGGAAACCAAGCACCGCCTTCAGGATTTCTAAGGGCGCAAATTTTTAATTTCACTCCTCACTACCTATCACAGTTTTGAAGGCCATAAAATGCCAAAATAGCACAAAACCCCCCCAAATGACCCCATTTTAGAAAGTAGACACCCCAAGGAAATTGCTGAGAGGCCTGTTGAGCCCATTGAATATTTTTTTTTTGTCCCAAGTGATTGAATAATGACAAAAAAAAAAAAAAAATTACAAAAAGTTGTCACTAAATGATATATTGCTCACACATGCCATGGTTATATGTGGAATTGCACCCCAAAATACATTCTGCTGCTTCTCCTGAGTACGGGGATACCACATGTGTGGGACTTTTTAGGAGCCTAGCCACGTACGGGACCCCGGAAACCAAGCACCGCCTCCAGGATTTCTAAGGGCGCAAATTTTTGATTTCACTCCTCACTACCTATCACAGTTTCGAAGGCCATAAAATGCCAAAATAGCACAAAACCCCCCCAAATGACCCCATTTCGGAAAGTAGACACCCCAAGCTGTTTGCTGAGAGGCATGGTGAGTATTTTACAGCTCTCATTTGTTTTTGAAAATGAAGAAAGAGCATTTTTTTTTTCTTTTTTTTTTTCAATTTTCAAAACTTTGTGACAAAAAGCGAGATCTGCAAAATACTCACAATACCTCTCAGCAAATAGCTTGGGGTGTCTACTTTCCAAAATGGGGTCATTTGGGGGGTTTTGTGCCATCTGGGCATTCCATGGCCTCCGAAACTGTGATAGGCAGTGAGAAGTGAAATCAAAAATTGACACCCTTAGAAAGCCTGAAGGCGGTGATTGGTTTTTGGGGTCCCGTACGCGGCTAGGCTCCCAAAAAGTCTCACACATGTGGTATCCCCGTACTCAGGAGAAGCAGCAGAATGTATTTTGGGGTGTAATTCCACATATGCCCATGGCATGTTTGAGCAATATATCATTTAGTGACAACTTTGTGCAAAAAAAAAAAAAATAATTATTTTTTCCGCAACTTGTGTCAACATATAAAATATTCCATGGACTCGACATGCCTCTCAGTATATATCTTGGGGTGTCTACTTTCCAAAATGGGGTCATTTGGGGGGGTTTTGAACTGTTCTGGCATTTTATACACAACATTAGGAAGCTTACATCCACTCTTCTAACCACTTGAAGACAAAGCCCTTTTTGACACTTTTTGTTTACATGAAAACATATTTTTTTTTGCAAGAAAATTATGTTGAACCCCCAAAAATTATATATATTTTTAAAGCAAAGGCCCTACAGAATAAAATGGTGGGTGTTGCATTTTTTTTTTCTACACAGTATTTGCGCAGCGATTTTTCAAACGCATTTTTTGGGGAAAAAATACACTTTTTTTAATTTTAATGCACTAAAACACACTATATTGCCCAAATGTTTGATGAAATAAAAAAGATGATCTTAGGCCGAGTACATAGATACCAAACACGACATGCTTTAAAATTTCGCACAAACGCGCATTGGCGGCAAACTACATACATTTTTAAAAGCCTTTAAAAGCATTTACAGGTTACCCCGTTAGATTTACAGAGGAGGTCTACTGCTAAAATTACTGCACTCGATCTGACCTTCGCGGTGATACCTCACATGCATGGTGCAATTGCTGTTTACATATGACGCCAGACCGACGCTTGCGTTCGCCATTGGGCAAGAGCAGGGCAGGACAGGGGTGCTTCTTTTTTTTTTTTTTTTTATTATTAATTTTGCTTTTTTATTTTATTTTTAAACTGTTGCTTCCATATTTATTTATTTTTTATCACTTTTATTGTTATCTCAGTGAATGTAAATATCCCCTATGATAGCAATAGGTAATGACAGGTACTCTTTTTTGAAAAAACTGGGGTCTATTGGACCCTAGATCTTTCCTCTGCCCTCAAAGCATCTGACCACACCAAGATCGGTGTGATAAAATGCTTTCCCAATTTCCCAATGGCGCTTTTTATATCCGGGGGGGACATTCCCTCCCACTGCTTGTAAAAGCAGTCCAGAGGCTTATTAGCCACTAGGATTGCTTTTACATGAAAGCCGGCCGCTGGCTGAAAAGAATGATACCAAGATGATACCTAAACCCGCAGGCATCATTCTGGTATAAACATTCAAAGTCCAGCAACATACCAGTACGTTGCTGGTCCTTGTTGGACATGTATTGTAATCTTTTTTTTCATGCAGCCTGTTGGCTGAACGAAAAAAAAAGATTGATCGGTGGGTATGCCCACCATTAGAATACCGCCCTTCATCCACCCACTTCTAATGATGGGCATACATGCACCATTTATATATGCCGAAGCATGGGGGCATCTTCTCGCAAAAGTTATGCCGCGTACACATGGTCAGACTTTTCCACGGGCAAGCCTCTGTCGGAATTTCGACCGTATATACGCGGCATTAGGAGCAAAATCGCTCCTCTGCCCCTGCTGCCCCAATGCTTCGGCATATATGCTTTTTTTTTTAACTGTGGTGGTGAAATCACCTCCTACAGCACTGGAGTCGCAGGGATCAGGCCTGTCTCTGCGAACGCTGCAGTTATGTGTGTTGTGTTTTGCAAGTGACAGTGATCGATCGATACTGCACTTCGGTGGCCTGGGCTGGACGGAGGGGCAAAACGCAGGTGCCAGCAGGTATCTGGGCTGATCCCGCTAACACTGCGTTTTTGGGAACCCTAAACTGCTGGGGACGCTAGTATAGATCTGATCAGATCAGATATTGAGCTGATCAGATACTATACCACTAAGGGGGGTGTATGCTTCACGTGTGGGTGTTAGCGCTACTGGCACTAACCTGACGCTGCCTGGGGTGTGACGCAGACCCTCTCTGACGCTAAAACCTAACTGATATCACCCGCCGGGCGATCAGGGGGTTAAACCTTTATTGGGTTATATACGGCGGGTGCCCTGACACTATAAAAAGCAAACTAACTAACCAGCGTCACCCGTAACACTTATATGATGATCACTGGTGAAAGGGTTAACTAGGGGCAATTAGGGGGTTAAAATCTTTATTAGGTAATATATGGGGGTACCTGACGCTATATAAAAACCTGACGGCGAACCTAAAAAAAAATTACTGGCTACCTATCGGCATCACCGACACTAAGACAACGATCATAAAAACGATTGCTTAGCGACAGTGGTGATAGGGGGTGAAAGGGTTACCTGGGGGGCGATCAGGGGGTTAAACCTTTATTAGATAATATATGGGGGTACCTGACGCTATAAAAACCTGCGGCGAACCTAAAAAAAATTACTGGCTACCGATCAGCATCACCGACGCTAAGACATCGATCAGAAAAATGATCGCATAGTGACGGCGGTGCTAGGGGGTGAAAGGGTTACCTGGGGGGTGATCAAGGGGGTTACACCTTTATTAGGTAATATATGGGGGTACCCGACGCTATAAAAACCTGCGGCGAACCTAAAAAAAATTACTGGCTACCGATCAGCATCGCCGACGCTAAGACATCGATCAGAAAAATTATCGCTTAGTGACAGTGGTGATAGGGGGTGAAAGGGTTACCTGGGGGGGGCGATCAAGGGGGTTAAACCTTTATTAGGTAATATATGGGGGTACCCGACGCTATAAAAACCTGCGGCGAACGTAAAAAAAATTACTGGCTACCGATCAGCATCACCGACGCTAAGACATTGATCAGAAAAATGATCGCATAGCGACGGCGGTGCTAGGGGGTGAAAGGGTTACCTGGGGGGTGATCAAGGGGTTAAACCTTTATTAGGTAATATATGGGGGTACCCAACGCTATAAAAACCTGCGGCGAACCTAAAAAAAAATACTGGCTACCGATCAGCATCGCCGACGCTAAGACATCGATCAGAAAAATTATCGCTTAGTGACAGTGGTGATAGGGGGTGAAAGGGTTACCTGGGGGGCGATCAAGGGGGTTAAACCTTCATTAGGTAATATATGGGGGTACCCGACGCTATAAAAACCTGCGGCGAACTTAAAAAAAAATACTGGCTACCGATCAGCATCACCGACGCTAAGACAGCCATCAGAAAAATGATTGCTTAGTGACGGCGGTGCTAGGGGGTGAAAGGGTTATCTGGGGGGTGATCAGGGGGTTAAACCTTTATTAGGGGGGGTTAGGGGGCTACACTGGACCTAAAACTAAATGTAGTGACACTTTTACAGTCACAAATGTCACTGATTGCAGTAATCACTAAATAAATGGTCACTGCAATCAGTGACACTGTGACTGGGGGCTGGGGGTGATCTGGGGGGGCCTGGGGGGCGATTTATGTGCCTATGTGTCCTGGTGTCAGTGTGCTGTTTTGTGTACTAACCTGCATCTTCTCCTGTACGGCGCTCAGTATATGTGAGCGCCGCAGGAGAGATTACATCACTTCCTCCTTCCTGGCAGGCAGGGGAAGCTCTCTCATTCGCCGGGAGCGATTGAGAGGGGGTGGCCGGAATCGAACGGCCTTCCCCTCATGCCGGATCGCTCCCGAAGGTAAAACGACCACCCACTGTAAAGAAGGGGGGTCTGATCGGACCCCCCAACTATACAAAGGCAATCACGTATATGTACGTGATTCTGCCTGTCGGTGCCATTCTGCCGACGTATATTTACAGTGGGCGGTCGTTAAGTGGTTAAATTGATAAAAATAAACAGGTACTGTATAATATATATTTTTGAAAGCATTCTTACCTTACATTATTCCTTCACACCTGCCTAAAACATTTGCACAGTACTATACATTAAGCCCTGGTTCACACTGGTGCGATTTGACACGTCAAATCGCATGTCAAATCGGCAGCAATTGTTTGCAATGGCACCGTCCTAATCGGTGCGACGCCGCATCTGCGGCACTACACCGATTTTCTGTACTACTTTTTGCGATTTCGGCCCGCGATTTACATTGACATCTGTACGGAACCTGCACAGATGTCTCTGTAATCGCGGCCGAAATCGGGACTGACAAGCGGGAGTGAAATCGTGCGAGTTCAGCTAAACTCACACTGCTTCATTCCCGCAGCCCAGTGTGAACCTGGGCAAAGATAGCAACATGTTGAAGTCAGATATTTATTTTATGAGTATAACTTTGAACACTTCACATATTCTAAATAAACCTTATTAATAAAAAGAAGATTAACCTGTCAAAAATCAAACTGTCAATATTTCTGGTGAAAGAATCATTTTAGCATCATTTCATATATGCTTTTTTATAACCTAGACCCTTCAATTGTTTTCTGTTTCAATCCTTTTTTTAAAAGGTTTAAGCTGGCCATAGATGGTGCCATTTTCTTCTCTGCAACCACGGGTCAGTGTTGGTGGGGGAATCCCTCCCGTAAAGCTATTATGTTCTGCCGGTGGGGGGGGGGGGGGGTGGGGAGCCATCCCTACCGGGAGATCTCACAGTGATTATTGCAAGCAAGTTTTAGCTGCTGGCAGTAATCGTGTGAACAATCCGACATGCTGGTTGTACCCAAGTTGATTGATGGATTGACTTGGGTGCAATCAACCATCCATCTATGCTGAACCAGTCAAGAATCAAACCATCTATGTCTGGCTTTTCTATAAGTACAGATAGAGAACAGTACAGCCATAGAACTTTTATAGCAAATGTAGGTAGAACGTGCAAGTAATGCAGGCGAGACAGTGTGACAATAATAATCAACAGTGTACATAGTAGGTACAACAAATTCTTAAGGCTCAAACTAGACCATCACCAACTAACCAGGGATGGTCAAAAAATTAATAAATATTGGGTGCGCTTCTTCCAACAGTGTCAAATAGGGTAGAAGCTAGTTCCTGCTCCATACTGCTTCGTAGGATGACAGCAACACAAAGACTAACATGTTGCTGCACGACTCTCATCACAATTATAAAAAGGACATTGTGTCATACATATTGTCATATACATTTTTTTATACATTATTATAATGCTTATGATATTTACTTTGTGGTTAGGAATGACTGAATGTTCTTCTGGGTCGTAATTGTTTTTGCGATAATGCGCAATATTTCTCATGTGATGTTTTATTGTATGAAACCAGTACACATTACACAAAAATCGTAAGTTCTGTTCAGTAACGATAAAAATTATGCGGTTTGCTCCTTCAGTAATTTTCTTTTGTAAGGTCTGAATTGGCTCTTGAAATTTGTGTACACACTATATGAAAATCTTATGATTGTTTTTAAAAGTGAATTTTCCCTCTGATTATCATATAATTTGTAGGCCCCATTAGTGATTGCCAAATCGGTTACAGGGTAGACTTACCATTCCATAGATAGGGTCATACAACGTTATGTACTGTATTTTGCAAATGTGGGCAAAATGTGACATTTCCAACTCCATAAAAAAAAAAAATGTTTTTCGGCCACAGGGGAGGAGACAATGTTAACTGACAGAGCTTCCTCAGCTTTTGTATCATTACCAAAAATCATTATTTTTCTGGGAACATATCTGAACCAGCTATGATATACAACTTAAAGTTATTCTTAGGCATACTAATCAACTTGAAAAAACCTTCATGCATGTGGGCTTTAAAGTGGGAGTAAACTCCCATCTCTGACTTTTACCTATAGGTAAGCCTATGATAAGGCTTACCTATAAGTATTGTAAATATCTCCTAAATGTGCACCGTTTAGGAGATATTTACTGTACATGCAGCCAATGATGTCATGCACTCTGAAGGAACGGCCATGCGGGCCGTTCCTTCAGAGTCCTGTGCCGTAAACAAACTCAGAAGGAAGACCAGGTGAAGATGGGAGCACCTGCAGCACAGCGCTAGAAGGCTTAATTTTCAGGTAAGTATAACATAATTTGCTAGTATGAGGTGTATACTAGAACATTACAGTATGACATTACCTTTCAGGCTACAAAAAAAAGTAATAACATTTTCATACATAAAGTTACCACCATAATGTCCAATAGAATAATTTAGTGGTGTTTCATCAACATATATTACATATTCTGTTGGGCCCATAATGGAGGCTTTCATGTTGTGAAAACTTATTTCTACCTTATAAAATCGCCAATTTTTAAACAATCTATGAAAAAGCAGTATCTAACCAATTTTCAGATGTTCAATTCAAATCAAATTAGATTAGAATAAGGATGACGATTTTGAATCAAATTGAAAGCAAAAAAATTAAACAAAACCAAAACAAATTACAAAAACAAATCATTCTAACATAACAAATGTAAATAAATAAAAATTTTAAGTTAACAAATCCATCTGAAACAAAACAAAAAGTTTTTTTGATTTTGCACGGTTACTTATCGCTGCTTCCGGCTATAGCCTGTGGCTAAGTGTAAGTGTATATAATATAAGTGTAAATTATGATGAAGTCACGTGACCGTGACACCACGCGTAGGGACGGAAAAGGAACCTAAATTTGACGCTAACAGACGAGCTCGCTACTTGTGGATTTTTGCTTTTAAAATACTACAAATTTGTGAGTACAGCTCTAATTGTTTTAAAGGAATAATAAATATTGTTTAAACATACTACACTATCCGGAATCCTCCCTTTCTATTCCCTTATCCATACCCCCTCATTTATATGAGATGCCATACTAATGGGAGATTATAAGTACCCTGACACTTAACACTTGGAGAATACTATTTTGGATACACAGTATATGGATCCCTGGATTGTGGAAACCTTACAGCGATAAGGCAAGAGGAACACAGAGCATTATTTGCTATATGCTGTTGCCTCATTACCCTCAAGTAAGAGGCCATCTACACCAGAGTGTATTCTCACTGAAGTGTGTCTGCACAGGAAGAAGAGCAGACAGTTCCATCACACACCTCTTTCCCCATGTGCACTCTGCACAGGAAAAGGAGCAGACATCCTCACCACTCACTTATTGCTGATTTGCATCTTTGCACATTGAAGTCCCATGCTTTGCATTTTTTCTGCACCTTAAAGCGGAGCTCCACCCTAAAGTGGAACTTCCACTCATCGGAACCCTCCCTCCCTCTGGTGTCACATTTGGCACCTTTCAGGGGGGAGGGGGGTGCAGATACCTGTCTAAGACAGGTATTTGCACCCACTTCTGGGAGTCCTCACTGCGGGAATTCTGCGGGTAGTGCTTCACTTCACGCAGAATACCCGTTGTGTTCTGGGAGACACCCGGCTCCCAGGACACAGCGGGGACCAGTAAGAACGGCGCAGAGCGACTCGCGCATGCGCCATAGGGAACTGGTCAGTGAAGCCGCAAGGCTTCACTTCCTGGTTCCCTCACTGAGGATGGCGGTGGGGGCAGCAGAGTGACGAGTGATTGCTCGTCTTCTGCTGCCGACGTCGCTAGACTCCAGGACAGGTAAGTGTCCTAATAATAAAAGTCAGCAGCTGCAGTATTTGTAGCTGCTGGCTTTTAATATTTTTTTTTTCAGGGGAGCTCCGCTTTAAGCATTTATAGAGACTTGCACTCTGAACTTTATTTGTAGTGCAATATATTATTTCTTTGTTATTTTTATACAAGAAAAAAAAGGAGAAAGGCCCTAAGGCCAAACGCTGCGCAAGATAAACCGTGCTAAGGTGTGTGATAAGTCAAATGAATCAAAAATAGGTGAAAAGTAAGCTGCTAGCATGTATAGCTAAATACAAATAAAACTATAAAAAATCAAATGTGGTCAAAAATATGCAGCGCTTATCCATGAAAATAACATAATAACTTTGCACTGTTTGCACATAGTTTTTGCACCTTTATTTGTATTTGTGGAAAGTCATTGGAGTTTACATTATTTTGCAATTTGCACAGTTTGTCATTTACGCAGCAACATATGGTATTTATTGAGATCAAGGTGTCATTTGAAGAAAGTACATATATATTTATACCACTGTCATTGTTTTAAACAGCACAGCATCACATTTTTTTTACACATAAGTGTAAATTAGTTGACAATAAAATGCACAATTCATATTATTTTATATGATAATGTTATTACAAATTATGATAATAAAGTGGCCTTTGCAAATGTTGACTTGTTTAAAGAATGTTCAGGGTGACCGTCATAAAAATAAAAATAACAATAATTACAATTGGACTGTATAACTAATGTTAACACTTGAAGACTACATTATATTCCTTTATGGGTATGCATTGAGCCAGTTTTCTTTGGACCAGCTTTTTTATGAAGCCACCTATTGCTGGGTTGCAACATGTGCTTTAACTTGGATTTCCAGCAATCTGTGCAGTTAAAGTACTTTTTAATTTACAGTACATTTAAAAAGTCAATGTGGGTTATAGATCAATCGAGCAGTGAACACTAGGAGTTTGTTCTTAAGTGAGGTCAGAAAGTATGCATTCACCAATGTTCAGAAATTAGATACAAGGGCAGCAGGACATTCTTGGAAGAAATTATCCTTTTACCTTGTGAACCCATCGTTTACCCTAACTGTAAAATGAGACTGCAGATTGCATACATTAACAAGCTACAAGATCTAGCACCCCTGATAATGTCTTTAACTGCTGATGTCTTGCTTTATTATCTAATGGATATAATAGATCAATTGGATTCATTCTTTAACTACCAATGTATGTAAATCAAGGATAATCAATAAGTAAGAATGTATTAGTTGTCATTGAAAATGAATATTTCTTATCCTCGGAAGCAATGAGATACACTGATACAGTCGTATAATTAATAAGAAAAACTGAACATTCTAGTTTCATTATGACTTGGATATAATCCATATTTAAAGGATTGTTTGAACTTCTATCTGTAGTGAATATTAGTTCTGTCCAACACATTATAAACCCAGTTAATTTTGGTTATACCATGTTAATCCAGTTAATGTGGTTTTCCACTAAATTAAGAGGCTCTCAGGGGCCATTTGTTGGTGGTCCACTGCTTATTTGGCAAGGGCAGCAGGCCACATCTTTAGATTTCCCATACAGCTTCCTTGCAAGTAAAAAATTGTATTATAGGTCAATGAACAATATTATATCTGAATGAACTATTTTGAATTGGCAATGCACATTTCAACCTGATTGCTTATGTTTTGTCTTATTAAAGCTGCTCACAATCCGATTGTACAATCTCTGTACAATCACCCTTAGAATTACCATGATTTAGTAGAGTGAAGCCCTGTACACACGATCGGATTTCCTATGGATTTTAAACCGATGGATTTTTCCATTGGAAATCCGATGAAGCTGACTTCCATCAGTCTTGCCTACACACCATCAGTCAAAAAAACAATCGTCCCAAACGCTGTGACGTAAAACACTCCGACGAGCCAAGAAAAATTAAGTTCTATGCTTCTGAGCATGCGTCGACTTGATTCTGAGCATGCGTGGGTTTTTTATCCGATTGACTTGCCCATAGACGATCGGAATTTGCTATCGGTTTTTGATCCATCGGAAAATTTAAAACATGTTCTATTTTTTAAAACCGATGGAAAAAAGACTGATGAGTCCCATACACGATCGGTTTGTCCGATGAAAAAAGTCCATCGGACTGTTTTCATCGGTAAAACCGATCATGTGCACAGGGCTTGAGAGTCTACTTCAGAATTCATTAATCTTTTAGCTAGGCCCTCTTGCTACACAGCTGTTGGCAAATCTAAATTAGGCTGTAATATACACGGCTAGCTTTGCAGCCCTGGCCAAAAGTTTTGAGAATTACACAAATATTAATTTTCACAAAGTCAGCTGCCTCCATTTTTACGATTGGAAAATTGCATATACTCCAGAATGTTATGAAAAGTGATCAGATGAATTGCAATTACGGTAATCACAAAGTCTCTTTTTGCCATGAATATGAACTTACCGTATATACCCGAGTATAAGCCGAGTTTTTCAGCCCATTTTTTAGGCTGAAAAACTCCCCCTCGGCTTATACTCGAGTGAGCCGTACCTTTCATTACTAAAACAGCGTGTGTCTCCCGCAGTGTAATTCCTGTCTGTTCGCCCGTCCATTCTAATAAAGCCCTGCCTCCTCCTCGTCTGTGATAGGCGGAACACTGATACAGTTTCCCAGCATCGTATCAGTGTTCCTCTATCACGGACGGATGAGGAGGCGGGGTTTTGTTTCAATGGACAGCCGAACAGACTGCATTACACAGTGGGAGACACACGCTGTGTGTCTCCCACTGTGTAATGCACACACACACAGTGGGAGACACACGCTGTTTTAGTAATGAAAGGTACAGCTCCAAATGGGCAGAGTGGGACTACAAATGGGGACAGTGAGACTACAAATGGGCAGAGTGAGACTACAAATGGGCACAGTGAGACTACAATGGGCACAGTGAGATTACAAATGGGCACAATGAGACTGCAAATGGGCACAGTGAGACTGCAAATGAGCAAAATTAGACTGCAAATGGGCAAAATTAGACTGCAAATGGTCACAGTGAGGCTGCAGATGGGCATTGTTTAACCAGTAGCTGCTGCATTTTCCCACCCTAGGCTTCTACTCGAGTCAATACGTTTTCATAGTTTTGTGTGGTAAAATTAGGTGCCTCGGCTTATATTCGGGTCTGCTTATACTCGAGTATATATGGTAATCCCCAAAATAAACATTTGCATTGTATTTCAGCCCTGCCATAAAAGGACCCGCTGATAGGTCAGTGATTCTCTTGTTAACACAGATGTCAGTGTTGATGAGGACAAGGCTGGACATCACTCTGTAATGCTGATTGAGTTAGAATAACAGACTGAAGGTTTAAAAGGAAATGGTGCTTGGAATCATTGTTCTGCCTCTGTTAACCATGGTTACCTGCAAGGAATCATGTGCAGTCATCATTGCTTTGCACAAAAAGGGATTCACGGGCAAGGATATTGCTGCTACTAAGATTACATCAAAATCAACCATTTATTGGATCATCAAGAACGAAAGGAGAGAGGTTCAATTGTTGTGAAGAAGGTTTCAGGGAAAGTCCAGCAAGTGCCAGGACTGCTTCCTACAGTTGATTCAGCTGCGGTATCGGGGCGCTACCAGTGCAGAGCTTGCTCAGGAATGGTAGCAGGCAGGTGTGAGTGCATCTGCACACACAGTGAAGCAAAGACTTTTGGAGGATGGCCTGGTGTCAAGAAGGGGAGTTAAGAAGCCACTGATATTCTGCCAAAGGTAGGATTGGACTGCTGGGGACTGGGGTAAAAAAAGTAATTTTCTCTGATGAATCCTCTTTCCAATTGTTTGGGGCATCCGGAAAAAACTTTGTCCAGAGAAGAAAAGGTGAGCGCTACCATCAGTCCTGTGTCTAAGAACACAGCCATGAATAAAGAATGATACAAAAACCACCTCCGAGAGCAACTTCTCCCAACCATCCAAAAACAGTTTAGTGACAAACAATGCCATTCCAGCATGATGGAGCACCTTGCAATAAGGCAAAAGTGATAACTAAGTGGCCTGGGGAACAAAAACCATGGCCAGGAAACTCACCAGACCTTAATCCCATTGAGAACTTGTTGTCAATCCTCAAGAGGCGGGTAAACAAAAAAAAAACTTCAAATTCTGACAACAGTCAGGTTGTGGCCCAGAAGTAGACTGACAGCGTGCCAGGGGGAATTTCAGAGGTCTTGTAAAAGAAGGGTCAACACTGCAAATATTGAGTCTTTGCATAAACTTAATGCAATTGTCAATAAAGGCCTTTGACACTTATGAAATGCTTATAATTATACATTATTATACCATAGTAACATCTGACAAAAAGATCTAAAAACACTGAAGCAGCAGACTTTGTGAAAATTAATATTTGTGTCATTCTCAGAACTTTTGGCAAGGGCTGTAGATTGAAATAGGGGGCTAAAAGGCTAAAATCACCTTTATTTAAAAATCTAAATAATGCACATATTTTTTCAAGAAAAAAAATGCATTTTGACCTGCAAAGCCTTGCACTCGCTATCAATGGATTACCGGTGCAATGCCAGGCTTCTGCAAACTCTTCCTCTATCTACTTCTGTACAGGCTTTCAGTTAGAGAGCTGGAGGGAGTGTCAATGGAGTAAGAGATTGCTGCCTACAGCACTTGTTTTCCATTAAGAACTACAAGGCCATCTGCTGTAGTGGCAGAGGGGACTTGTAGTTTATTAATTCATAGATCTGTGTAAATAAATGATGGGGTTGTGCAGATATGCATCGATTTTAATCATTATGACTTTCTGGATGGGGGGGGGCTCAGGGGAGGCTTAGCAACATTTTACATGGTACACCCTAAATATGGGGGTAACATGTTGCTAAAGGTGGAGTTATCAAAATAAAAACTAAGAAAATTCCCAGTTCAACTCACCAACCAGCCTGCATACAAACAAATTATCCTGTCTAACAGTTTGCGTAAAAAAACAGGGATTTAGTTTGCATACATTTGCAAATACATGCGTAAGCTGCAGAGCCACTTCACGCCACCCCAGTATTATCTGAAGTCCTAACTCTATACATTTTTGAGAGCTACCATAGTGGAAGCACATAAATAAAAAAAGATGGGTAGAGGGCAGAAAAGCCTGAACAGAGTCCCCCCTCCTTAAAGGCAGAGGGTCGCACTGGACCCCCAGCATATAGCACAATGGCAAAACATGTGTCCAGTGCATCCCCTCACCAGTATTCCAACATTACAGTAATCTCCTTTAAGGAGCTTCTTTTTCTGCATGATTTACTTAGTGAAGGGAAAACACATCAGTGTGCAAGGGGTAAAAACTAATGCAAAAGTCCTCAACATAATCACCATGGTGTGAGTACACAGATACCAAACCAAAAGAAACAAACTAAAAAACAAAATCACAATGAAAAAGTTTGAATCTGTCCCAAATACAGCTGCAAACACTCTATGTCAGTGGTTCTCAACCTACCAGTGCCGTGACCCCTTGATAAAATTTCCCAAGTTGTGGGGACCTCTAACATTAAAATTATTTTAGTAGCGTGGGTTGTCAGTACCCAAGGCAAGACAAGTAATTTGTGCCCCTGACCCACTGACATTTAGCGCTCCCTGAGTCCTTTTAATGGCAACTATAATCACAGGTAGTGTTACTCACTGTGTCTCCGGTTTCGCCGTGTCACCGACTTTGTGGTGTCTCGTAGCAGTGACACCTATGCTGAAATCAGGAGATAGGGTCTCCTCCAGCCCCTCCCACTTCACATTCCTCACCAGTCAGCTGACCTCTAGTCTTTGCCCCCCAGTCATGCCGTGAACTGAATGGGCGCCTGCGAAGAAGCTGAGTGGGCGGCTGCGGGCTCCAGGAACAGCCCAGCTGGGCGGCCACAGGCTCAAGGGATAGCCCTGCTGGGTGGCTGCAAAAAGGCTGGGAGAGTGGTGCGGGCTTTAGGATCAGCCTAGGATTCGGTGACCCCTGGCAAATCATCATTCGACCCCCAAGGGGGTCCCGACCCCAGGTTGAGAACCACTGCTCTATGTGTTCACACATGTGACCAATAAATCATAACATACTCAACAGTGCCGCACAGTATAATTTATACTAAAAACAAATAAATCCATCCTCCAGGAGCCCCCAATGTAGTTGTATGGGAAAAATTGGTCCTGGGAGACCTGTTTCAAGTGGCCTGTCCCTGGTAAACAAGCATTTCTGTCATTGCCTCCACGTGTGCAAATAGGTTAACGTCACCATCTTGTTTTAGTGCCTGTCAAAGGCATTGGGAGATCCCAAAGGATGGAGATGGATTGAAGCATACCCATAGGGGTGAAGGTGAACAGCATTCCTGGTATAGCAGACCTGGCTTAAAGGGAAATCGCATTTGACCTGATGATTATTGCGTCAAACTAGAAGGTGAGAACATTGGCACATTGGTGACGGGTTGTGCATGAATAAAAAGATGCACACACATATTCACTGAGAGGATACAATAATTTCAGCCCAAGTGGATAAAAAAATTATAAGAGACATAGTCTTTAATATTTGATGGACATACACTTGAATATTTGAAGGACATACACTTGAATATTTGAAGGAAGTTTATTTATTTATTTATTTTTTTGGTTACACATGATGGTTAGTATGGGGTAACCATGTAAATGGATTTTTTTAGATTGAGTTTTCAACTTAAATTGAAAACTATGGTTTGATCTAATTTTTATTCTTGTACTTAGTATAAATTATACTGCGCGTCACTGTTGAATATATTATGATTTAATGTGCATGGAGTGCTATGGTGTAATAGAGAGGAGTCCTTGAGGGTGGGAGGTCATGTTTTTGATGAGCAGATGAATTAGATGTTATCATGTAGTCTGTGTGCATATTCCCACAATCTGAGGAAATATGGAACCATTCGCTGTACTTCCCAGGGAAGTGGAATAAGAGAAATGGGGTGAGAGTCATTAAATTCATATCCGATCACACGTGCCCTTGCGCAACATACACTATTTTTTGGGAAATCTAAAGCAATGTGTAATCAGATAGTAACAAGTGTTTTACTTTTAGACTGGACAAATCCATCACTGAGATTGAGAGCAAATGAAAGATTTGACCACCCTAATTTGCTGTTAGACTGTTGAAACCCATGGCTGCCTTCATTTGGATTTGGTTAATATGTGGCACAGGTGCCATGAAAGGACTATTCCTTTTTACATTGAATGGAGAACAATCAGTATTCCCATTCTCGGAAGCACTGGATATTTTCTGTCTAATGAACCTATACATTGCTTAGTTATTATGAATAAACAAAGTAATACGCATGCAGAGGATGGAAATCTAATTGAAAGGAAGCAAGTAGTGGTGTCATCACTTGTTCTTTTATGCATCATACAGTGCCTTGAAAAAGTATTCACACCCCTTAAAATGTTCCACACTTTGTCATGTTACAACCAAATACGTAGAAAATTTCAAGGGGTACAAATATTTTTTCAAGGCACTGTATGTTTATAATGGAAGTACTATGGTTATTTTGATTGCAGCATTGTTTGTTCATTAATTTTTGTTGGCATCAGCTGGTATGATAACAAATACAACCGCAATAGAGAGTCCTTGAAATGGACATGTTTAACAATAAGTAAATGATCTTTAACTAATTCAGGGCTTTTGTTGTGAATTTTAGGAATTCATTGTTGCACAGTACCTGTATCTGAAGAGGTCCCAACCTTTGTGTTTCCCACTTTTGCTTGACCTGCGTGTAAATAGGGAGAAAATTGTAAATAAAAGTAACTGTTACTTTTGTGACCAACTGTTAAGATACTTAAGCCCCCTCCAAAATGTTACCATATTTGTTTGGGTGGTATGTGGAAAAAGGCATGAATTAACTCTGGACAAAAGGTCTACATGGTAAATAAATGACTTCATAATTCACCACTGTTCAAAAAAATGTGCATTCACCACCTATTTTCAGGTCATAAAATATGCTTAACAAATGCTCAGTATACAGTATATACAGGAAAGGTCTACAAAGAAATCTTTAGATGTTATTGTGGAGGTGTGTAGGGTATATGCAGTATGTTTATCATCATCTTTGCCCATTCATAATTGGTTAGCTGTTCCTGAATCCTGACAAGTCGCTCTTATCCATTCATTCATAGCTCCTTCACCATCCAAAACTCCTATGCCACCCAGGACAATTCTGACATTTCTCTCATACATGTAAAATATATATATTTTTTTGCTAGAAAATCACTTAGAACCCCAAAACATTGGGGTGGGTGTTGCAATTATTTATGTCATGTGGTATTTACGCAGTGGTTTTTCAAATGCAAATTTTTGGGAAAAAATACATTTTAATTTATTTTAGTGAACACAAGAACAATATAATACTCAATTTTGTAAAATATAAAAGACAATGTCATGCCACGTAAATAGATACCAAACATGTTACCTCTGAACTGGTAAACTGAAAAGGCTTTTAAAGAGTCACCAATGGATAATTGAATGTACTGTAGTTTTTCACCATTCCACGTGTGCGTGCAATTTTAAAGTGTCACATGTTTGGTATCTATTTACTAAAATGCTATCACTGAAAAACAAAACAAAAAAAAACACAAAATTCACAGTGAAGAGAACTAAAGGAACATCTTGTAATCACAAGTAACCATGAATAAAGGGCTTGTTAGGCCTGAAACTGCCTTTTGCTCGCCCAAACAACTGTAATACAGCCAACTGAAAGGTGACCAAATACATTCCACTAATATCTTTAAAAAAGGGAGAGGTTGGCCAGTTAAAAAGGGCAAGCAGGAGAGGCATATCTGTAAAAAAACACAAATTGGCGTGTAACCAGCCATTATAGGCTGCTGTTCTGGCTGCGCATGTCATTCACACTCCAGGTCCTGGCATTTTGTCAAAATTAGCTGAACATGGATCTCAAAAGCAAGAGAACACCACAAACCTAGAGATGGGAGTGAAAGCAGAGCCAATCAAACAGGACTAAAAAAACAGATAGCATCAACAAAATCCCTATTGTGTCTAAACTGTGAGGTATCTATAAATGGAAAAGCTAGTTAAATGCAGGTAATTAGCTTAAGATCAGTCCATATCTATAGAAGAATGGAAACGATTGTGATCATGAATATCCATAAACGTAAGTCTTAAATGGCCTAGAAGTTCATATTGTATATGGACCACTAAGGATGTTATCCGTGAAAATATTATCCATCAACTGACACAAAATATTCCCCAAAAGCAACAGTCATGAGAAATAGCTAAATAAGCCATAATCAAAACACAATAAGAGTCATACATGGATATAAGACTCACGTATGCCTGAGTTACTTAATATGACACCCAGGAAGTAACTGGCAAAAATGTTGTAAAATTAGTCAGTGTACCCCCCTGAAGTTGGTTTGGACTGCAGAGAGTAGACAAGCGGACAGGAATCCAGCCTTCCCAGGTTAAGGGTTCTGTAAGATGTTGCATTGGCAGATCTGGCCAGGGTTTCAGTTCCATTGGCTGAATGCCCACATTTTTCATAAACGATCATAAGTTCGATTGTAATTGGAGAATGTACAAATGACCATTTTTGGGAGCCATTACGGAAAATAGATATCCCCAGTGGTATGATATACCAGACTCTGAGAATGCAGGGGTAAGAGGTCAAAGGGCCCTCCGCTTGGCCAGAGTCTGGCAGGAAAAAACAGGGAACAAAGTTATCTGTGCACCGTCAAAGTCTAGAGGACCTATGTCCCAGAAGTATCTCTGCTTTGATCTTATAGAAGTACACCCTACAGAGTAAATCCAGCAGTTGCATCAAGTTTGATTTAGAAAATCCAGGGATGCAATGGACCTGTCTATTTCAATAGGGTCAGTAATTGGTTTCCCCAGCAGAGTATTGAAGATCCCCTGGACCGAGGGCAGTAAATCTCCCTGTCCTGTCTCCTCTGGGATTGGCCGTAGGCAGAAGTTATTACATTTGTGCATCAATATAGGACCACAATGCTTCTAACTGATTGTGCTGATCCATTAAGGCTGCACGTACCTCAGAGTAGCCAGTAAGTACAGGTGGAACAATTTTCTCCACAGCCTCAATCTTGTCATGGAAGCCCTGTAAGCTAGAGCGAAGTTCCTCCATGTCCCTCTATTGACTGTCCTCCATTAGGGGTAACATGAATTCAAGAGCTTTAGTAGGTAGGAAGTTGAAGTATTTTTCTATCCTGTCCATAGAAAGAGGCTCATCCCAGTCACTCCCTGAGTCCTAGCCCTCCTGAATATGTTGTGGATGGGAGCCCATTGCGGCTGTGACTGGAACGATGAGGTAAACCAGCCTTGTGGCTGCTGCAGCTGGGTGCCATGTTACCGTAACAGTGGGTGGAGCTGCAGTCTCGGGTGTTGTAAAAGAAGGCTCCTATGTCCGTTCTGGTCTCTGGATCAGCTGGAACAGTGTCCCTGGCTTTTTTCTTAGTGGTCTTATTGGTCTTGCCCATAATGAAGACAGAAAATATTATAGAGAAGCTCCAGAGGGCTAAGAAAGGGAGACGGCATGGGAGCACTGCGGAGATTCGTCCTCACTCAGCCATTACTTCCAGTGTCTGGAAGTAGCATAATTTATAATGTAAGATGTATGTCCCTTGCTAAAGAATGTTATTTTTTATCAAATTGTTATGGGTAAGGTTCCATTTCAAAGCACCACATCCAATATACATTAAGCCAGAGAGAGAGAGAGAGAGAGAGAGAGAGATGCAGTGTGCAGTATTCTGTAGTCAATGGGTCCATTCACGGATCAGGCTTATTGGATTGGTAAACAGTAGTAGCTGGAATTATTCAGCCAGCTCTTTTAGATGTCAGGGATTTAGTAACTAAATGTACCTGTATGTCAGTAAAGTGGCTTCAGGGAAACCAGAAGTCAAATACCATCCAACCAATTGAGATTAGCTCACAGCATGTCATGCAAAATGGAGTCTCTACATCTCCATATAGTAAGTATGGCTCTCTAACACTTGCAAGTCATGCAGTGGCCCAAAACGTCTATACTGCTGCGCCAGATAAATCACCAATATGATAGCACCAATTAGCCAGCCACAAATACTGGGTTTAAAATTCTAACAGACCTCTGCTTCAAGAGAAATGACGATGATGAACAGAAACCCAAAGCAGGCTATCAGATGTCAACTGCCCCTAAAATGGCTTCAGGAAAGTCAATACTGGCTGGATGCTCTGGGTTACTGCACTCTGGACATTATAATTTCTTTGTAATGTCTTTTTTTTAATAGGCCCATAAGTCATACATCAGCCAATGTACATTTTGATAGTCTTCAAACACAATTATTGATTGATTGATAACCCAATTTTCAAGTCATTAGCCTGCTTTGTGTGTGCTACGACTGAACTAGTTAAGGTCTGTCAGCTTAACTGGTGATTCGGAAAAGACTACATTCCTCTCCATTACTAACATTTGAAAGCAATAGAGCACCAGCCAGGAGGCCAAATTGCTTAATATATCTGCTTTGCTGGCCAATTTTATATCATCTCAGTCACTTAGAGACTAAGCAGTGTTGTGTCACAAAGTGCAGGTCCACATTAAGGAGTAGCTGCTACAGACAGTAATTTGTTAGATGAAAAAACTTGCTTATCAAGACGGTGAAATAGTTGTGAAATGCTTTGAGCCAAGTCAAATTCCTTTTAATGTACTAGAAGGAATTTGGGCAAACCTCATGTTTCTATTTAAGCAGAGATAGATAGATAGATAAATAGATAGATCGATAGATAGATAGATAGATAGATAGATAGATAGATAGATAGATGGATAGATAGATAGATTAATACCTTTTCTGTAGGGATAACCCATAGTAAGAGAAGACATTTCTCCTTTCTTTACACTTGACATGTTAATGTTACATCAGTTGACGCAGGATGGCCACATCATGTAAGAGGGGTATTTGCCATGTATTTTCATTTGCTTTTTTGCTTTTATGTGCTTATTAGTATTCAATTGTGCTGTCAATGAACTCCATATGTTTTTCCAAACACAAAATTTGGTTTATAAAAATACATGTATTAAAGTTTAAAATCAAACAAGAAGCGAAACAATGTTGCATAAAATTAACAATCCATATATCCCACTCTCAAGGTGAATAGTGAAACCTTTCAATGATCATCCATCCATCCTACCTTTAACACAAGGGGAAGAAAAAAATCAGCCGTGTATTATAAGTGAGTCCGTCAAAGTCCATTCATAATGATTAATCTGTGTGCACCAGTGATCCTCTCCACCTCTTTTCACACAGCTTCTTACCAGCAATTAAGACCCCAAGCTATATATGGTCTTAAAAGTGTCCCAAGCATATCTAAGTCTTGCAGTACAGTTTTCATCCACAGCAAAGAGGCACAGCAAGCAAATGGGGGACCACGTTAATTACTTCCTCTTCAGCCACAAGTCCAAAGGATCATAAGAAATATGACAATCTCAAATAGTGAAATTCCCTAGGATTTATTTGATAAAAAAAAAAAAACAGCAAATCTACTCTACATAAGAACAGATACAAAGCACTTGACACATCAATATGGAAATATCACCGCTAAAACCAGCTCCAGCTTACGGGTGACGGAAACACTGACTCTGCCTTGATGCTCATTTTCTCCAAAAGAATGTTCTCAAGGCGATCGGCTGAGAGTGCTGACAAAGATCTCCTATAAATATACAACCTTGATCCTGTGAATGCCGCCTTTAAATTTAAGTTTCTGCTTACAATTAAAAAAAAATCCTAATTTAGGTAAGTATGCCTGAAAGGCACCCACCTAAAGATTTAAACACTCAAAAATGTATATAAAAAAGATGTAATAAAATAATATACTTAATGAATAATAATCGTTGTAAGTTTTATACTCCCCCTTCAAAGTAAAGATAGATTACACTTGTTCTGAACACTTGAATGGGAGACCACAATTTTGCACTATACATAAATACAAAAAGGTATTTAAAGCAAAGTTCCACCCAGAAAAGGAATTTCCGCTCATTTGTCTCCTGCCCTATTCGTTGCCACATTTGGCACCTTTCGGGGGGGAGGGGGGAGCGGATACCTGTCTTTGACAGGTATCTGGTCCCCATTTTCGGGAGTCCACGCTGTGGCGAATTTAGCCAGCTTCTCGGCTCCCACCTCTTCCCTCCTCTTTCCCCCGCCGCTGGGCCAGTAGGAGAGAGGAGTGGAGCATCGTGCATGCGCAAGTAGGGTTCCCGGGGTGAAGCCGTAAGGCTAGACTGCTGGGTTCCCTTACCCACAATGGCGGCGGCAGCACCTGACAGCTGATTGAAACATCAACTGTGGGGCCGAAATCACTGGACTCCAGGACAGGTAAGTGTCCTATTATTAAAAGTCAGCAGTATGTGTGGTATGTATGCTGCTGGCTTTTAATTTTTGCAGGGATGGGACCTCAACTTTAAAAAGTACATTTATTTTATTAATATTGATAAAAAAAAATAGAACAAAAAGATATAAATCGATGATCATCTGTTTATATCCATTTACATCTGCATCCATTCAGGCCTGTATTTTTAAACAGAACAAGTTTCTATATTTTTTTAGTTTATAAAACAGAAGTGGACCTAAATGGATGTAAGTGGACAATTTTTGCATTCGTTTTTGTGTTGGTTGTTAGAAGCCAGCGTCCTAACAACCAGTGACTGATCTCGGTTGTCAGGAGGGGATTCTCCGCTAACAGCAGAATGTAAACACACTGTGTAGTCCCGCATATCTGACTTTTAAAATTAAAACTAATTTTTATACAGAGTTTCACAGCTGCTATCTAGGGATTGCTAGAGATCTGTTAGATTGTTAGAGTGCAAGAAGACTAAGGGGGTGATTTACTAAAGAGCTGGAAGAAGATAGCGGGGCACCCAGCAGAAAGACCCTCGAAGACGACGAGGAAGACCGGGACCCCGCTAGCAAAAGAGCTGGAAGAAGATAGCGGGGCGCACGGCAGAAAGACCCCCGAAGTCGGAATAAGACCCCCGGAGCTGCCTAATAAATTACTTTAAAAACCTGTGTTGTGTTTTTTATTGACTTTTTTGCCACCAGGTGAATGGGTAGGGGTACGATGTACCCCATACTCATTCACATAGGGTGGGGGGCCGGTATCTGGGGTCCCCCTTATTAAAGGGGGCTCCCGGATTCCGATAAGCCCCCCGCCCGCAGACCCCGACAACCAACGGCCAGGGTTGTCGGGAAGAGGCCCTTGTCCCCATCAACATGGGGACATCCTCCCCATGTTGAGGGCACGTGGCCTGGTATGGCTCAGGAGGGAGGGGGGGCGCTCTCACCCCCCTCTTTTCCTGCGGCCTGCCAGGTTGCGTGCTTGGATAAAGGATTTGGTGTGGATTTTTAGGGGGACCCCCACACTATTTTTTTTAAAGTTTGGTACGGGGTTCCCCTTAAAATTCATACCAGACCTGAAGGGGCTGGTATGGATTTTGGGGGGACCCCCATGCCATTTTTTTTCATTTTGTTGGGGGGTCCCCTTTGAATCCATACTAGACACAAGGGCCTGGTATGGACCTGGGGGGGACCCCACGCTGTTTTTTTTCAAGATTTTTTTTTTTGAGCCGGCAATGTTTTTTTTTTACATTTCCTTTAACAACCAGCTATAAACAGGTTTAAAAAAAATAAAAATTGCCGCAAAATCGCGGGACTTGCGTTTTGGATGCGGGTCCATTGCATTCTATTACATCCAAAACACTGTTTTTGGCCTGGAAAAAAAAATTGCAGTTGCGTTTAACATCGTTTTTCACAAAGCCTAAAAATGCCTTCAGACGCCGAAAATTTTTACGTTTCAGACGCGGTACCGGCGTTTAGCCGCATTTTAGTTTAGAAGCGTTTTTAAAGGTGACCTATTTTTTTACATTGATAAACTCAAAAATTATGGCAAATGAGGAAAAGCCATTAAAAAAAAATATATATACATATATATATGCAAAAAATTATGAAATTGCTTCCATTGCATTGTGGACAATCCACAACTTGGGGCAGGTGACGTGGCAAGTGGACAATCCACAACTTGGGGCAGCTGACGTGGCAAGTGGACAATCCACAACTTAGGGTAGCTGACGTGGCAAGTGGACAATCCACAACTTGTGGCAAGTGACATGCTAAATACAACTACACTGCTGCTCTCTCAGCTGCTGATACTCACTCTGGTCTCACAAAATAGCTGAAATGGTTAATAATACTGTTTTTGGAGCTTATGGCGGCTCCTTATGATGTTTCCTAACTAAACGCATATAGACGCAAATGTGCTAAAACGCGGCATGCAAACACCACAAAGCACGCCTTTCTAAATGCCACTTTCAACCTTAGTTCTGAAGACTTTGCACCAGCGTCCCGTGTACATGGGGCCTAAAAACGCCTATGCCATTTACAGCTCAAAAACACCATGGTGGCCATGAGGCCATAGGCTAACATGGAGAGACGTTTTTAAGCTGCAAAAAACGCTCAAACAAGCGGCTGGAAAAACGTCCATGTGCACGTGGCCTTATATTAACCACTTGCGCACTGGCCACTTATTACAAGGGATGTAAACATCCCTTGTAATAGGAATCTATTGTGACAGGTCCTCTTTATGGAGAGATGCAGGGTCAATAAGACCCCACATCTCTCCTAAAGGCTGGAAAGCATGAGATCGGTCAAAAAAATTCACCGATCTCATGCTGACAGCCGAGATCGCGGCTTTATTTACATGCGGGAACCCGGCGTGATGTCATAACGTCGTGCCCGGGCCTCCGACGGTCATAGAGATGACTGGTGACCATCTGGTCACCAGTCATCTCTATGCTTCCCATCCGGCCCCGGCCAATTCGTTCTCCGAGCCCCAGATGGCATGGGAGAGCCCGGAGAAGCACCGGATGGCGGCGGGAGGGGGGGAGCGTCCCCTCCCGCCGCCTATAAGAACGATCAAGCGGCGGAACTGACGCTATGATAATTTTTATCGTGCACAGAATCGCCGGCTGAAAAGAATGATATCTGAATGAGGACTGCCACTGCAGGCCTCATTCAGATGTCATCGCACAAAGCCAAGGACGTCATTTGACGGTGGGCGGTAGGAAAGTGGTAATATTTCGAAAATTTTGAAAAAGGTAATTTTTCTCCTTCATTGATGTACACTGATGAGACTGCACTGATGGGCTGCACTGATGGGCACCGATAAGGTGGCAAGGGTGGGCACTGAGAGGTGGCATTGCTAGTTGGCACTGGTGGGCATTGAGAAGTGGCACTGCTAGGTGGCAATGATAGTTGGCAGTGATGGGCACTGATAGGCAGCACTGCTAGGTGGCACCAGTGGTGGGAATTGATAGGTGGCACTGACAGGGGCTACTGATTGTCACAGAATTGCCTCTTCCTCTTCGGGCCCGATGTCCCTTTCACATAAGCCGGTTATTGCCTTTTTTTATGCTCACGCTGTCAGCACAAGGAGAAAACAAAAACCATTACACAGCTTTTGTTTACATCACGTGATCAGCTGTCATTGGCTGACAGCTGATCACATGGTAAAGGGCAGGGATCGGCCCCTTACTCGGATCTGTCATCACCCAAGTCTCAGTGACTGTGACCACAGCGCGCGCGCGAAGGGGAGGATGTCTATTGACGGACTCCCGGCAATTGAGGACCGTGCTGTGGCCGTCGATCAGTTATAGCGCTGATCTCAAGTGATTAAAGAGGGTCTAAATGGGCCATTGACATGCATCACAATTCAACTTAGGAATGTGTCTTTGCAAAGTTAAACTAAATGAAATCCTTTCTTATTTTTGCTTGGGGATAGAGTGCAGAGGGATTACAAATCTAGACAGTTTTTGGGGATGCCTGCACCCCTGATAGGGTGAAGACAACTCCCAAATTTGGCCACTTTATCCTTCCAAATAATTCACTTCCTGTCACATAGCCACACAGGAAGTGAGGGGAAATCCCTACCAATGTCTTTCCTTGGGGACACACAGGTCAATCTAAATGCTTTCCCCATTATGTACATTGCACTCCAGCATTTTGCGGGGTACACCCAAAATTATTAGGTATTTTGGACTTTGGGGTTTATTTACTAAAGGCAAATCTACTTTGCACTACAAATGCACTTGCTGGATTTCCGAGGGGGACATGCAAGCAAACAAAAAAAACACCATCTTTGATTTTACATTATTGATGTTACAATCACCAGTAATCCCTCAGATTTTCAGCAGCTACACTTTTACTGCAGAGTGGATTTGTCTTTACTAAACCCCAAACTACCCAATGATTTGGGGTGTACACAACAAAGTGCTAGAGTGCAATTTGCTTAATGGGGACACTAGTTAGATTGATCTGTGTGTCCCCAAGAAAAGACATTGGTAGGGTTTTTCCTTCACTTCCTGTTTAGCTGTGTGACAGGAAGTGAAGCCAATTTTACTAAAAGGGGACACAAAGCCCAACCTAAAAAAAAAAAAAAAAAGCAGGGGTTCTAACACTTACGTGGTTTCCCTCAAAATGCCCACAATTAGAATCGTATTGCCTTGAGCTATTTTTAAGTGCAGTGCTCTAAATCAGTGCTTCTCAAGTACCCCCAACAGGCCATGTTTGCAGGTTTTCCTTCATCTTGCACATGTGCTTTAAATCACAGTCAATGGTTTTGTATTTTGGACAGCAATTCTCAATAAGATAAATTCACAAAACATGTCCTGTTGGGGGTACTTGAGGACTGAGACTGAGAACCACTGCAGTAAAAAGAAAAAAATAATACTTACCGCTCTGTATTTTTCATTTCCTGGTGACCATCCATGGCAGCACACAATACAGGCATATGCTAGCATGAGGCCTGGTTCACACTGGGGCGACAAACGCTCCGACATTGGGAGCTCATGTCGCATGACGTGTGAAAATCAATGTTTCCCTATGGGAGCCGTCTTAACTGGTCCGACACATGTCGGTCTGACTTTGAGAATGCTCCCTGTACTACTTTGGTCCGACTTTGATCCGACTTCAGCCCATTGACTATCATTGAAGTCGGATCAAAGTCGGACCGCAGTCTTGCATGATCCGACTTTGGCATGCGACTTGTGCTGTACTGCTCTTGAGGGGGAACTCCAGGCCAAATTTTTAATAAAAAACCGGCATGGGTTCCCCCTCCAGGAGCATACCAGGCCCTTGGGTCTGGTCTGGATTTGAACGGGCACCCCTACGCTGAAAAAACGGCGTGGGGGGTCCCCCCAAAATCCAAACCAGACCCTTATCCGAGCACACAACCTGGCAGGGAAGAGGGGGGGCGAGAGAGTGGCCCCCCTCCCTCCTGAACCGTACCAGGCCGCATGCCCTCAACATGGGGGGTTTGGTGCTCTGGGGCAGGGGGGCGACCTGCGGCCCCCCCACCCCAGAGCACCCTGCCCCCATGTTGATGAGGACAGGGCCTCTTCCCGACAACCCTGGCCGTTGGTTGTCGGGGTCTGCGGGCGTGGGGCTTATCGGAATCCGGGAGCCCCCTTCAATAAGGGGGCCCCCGGATCCCGGCCCCCCACCCTATGTGAATGAGTATAGGGTACATCGTACCCCTACCCATTCACCTGGTGGAAAAAAATTGCAATAAAAAAACCACACAGCTTTTTAAAGTATTTTATTGCACAGCTCCGGGGGTCTTCTTCCGACTTCGGGGGTCTCCGGTGTCGTCGCCGCGCTCTCCGGTTCTTTCTTGCGCCGGGCCTCCGCTAACTTCTTTTTAACTCTTTTGCTAACGGAGGCCCGGACTTCTCCGTCTTCTCGTCCGGCTCTCCGTTGTCCTTCTGCCGGCCCCTCCACTAACTTCTTGTAGCTCTTTCGCTAGTGGAGGGGCGCGGTCTTCCCGTCGTCGCCGTCGGCGTCTTCTTCCCTCTTCTCCTCCTCGATGTTGACACGTCGCTTCCTCCCGCTGTAATACTGGCTCTCCGCTCCGCATTAATATAGGCTTCTCATGACGTCACAGTCACATGTTCCGGGGCACATGGCCCCGGAGCATGTGACTGTGACATCATGGGAACATGTGACTGTGACGTCATGGGAAGTCTATATTAATGCGGAGCGGACAGCCAGTATTACAGCGGGAGGAAGCGACGCGTCAACATCGAGGAGGAGAAGAGGGAAGAAGACGGCGGCGACGGGAAGACCGTGCCCCTCCACTAGCGAAAGAGCTACCAAGAAGTTAGTGGAGGGGCCGGCAGAAGGACAACGGAGAGCCGGACGAGAAGCCGGAGAAGTCCGGGCCTCCGTTAGCAAAAGAGCTAAAAAGAAGTTAGCGGAGGCCCGGCGGAGGAAAGAACCGGAGAGCGTGGCGACGACACCGGAGACCCCCGAAGTCGGAAGAAGACACCCGGAGCTGAGCAATAAAATACTTTAAAAAGCTGTGTGGTTTTTTTATTGCAATTTTTTTCCACCAGGTGAATGGGTAGGGGTACGATGTACTCCATACTCATTCACATAGGGTGGGGGGGCTGGTATCCGGGGGCCCCCTTATTAAAGGGGGCTCCCAGATTCCGATAAGCCCCCCGCCCGCAGACCCCGCCAACCAAAGGCCAGGGTTGTCGGGAAGAGGCCCTGTCCTCATCAACATGGGGGCAGGGTGCTCTGGGGTGGGGGGGCCGCAGGTCGCCCCCCTGCCCCAGAGCACCAAACCCCCCATGTTGAGGGCATGCAGGCCTGGTATGGTTCAGGAGGGAGGGGGGGCCGCTCTCTCGTCCCCCCCTCTTCCCCTGCGGCCTGCCAGGTTGTGTGCTTGGATAAGGGTCTGGTTTGGATTTTGGGGGGACCCCACGCCGTTTTTTCGGCGTTGGGGCGCCCGTTCAAATCCAGACCAGACCCAAGGGCCTGGTATGCCTCTGGAGGGGAACCCACGCCGTTTTTTTTTATTTAAAATTTGGCCTGGAGTTCCCCCTCAAGATTCATACCAAACACAGTGCCTGATATTGGCGGGGATCCAAGTCGGATCCCCGTTCATTGAAAGTCGGACATATGTCGGCTTCATGTCGCAGGGCAAAGTCGGATCCAAAGTAGGACAGATGTCGTGTCGCACTAGTGTGAACCCAGCCTTAAGGCACCAGGGTAGACAAATCACACCTGTTTTGTTTTGACATGCTAATCAGTTGTCACATTTGTTGCAAAGAAAACGCAAAACAAACCTCAAAACTTTGCATCAAATTTTATTGGTCAACAAAACAAAGGGAAGCCAAAATAAAAAATAGGGTCAATTTGAAACAGCCACAGACTCACAACATCTTGAGAAAGATTTGGCAAAATAATGCAGCACAATTAAATCAAAGTGAACAAACAACACACATTAACAACATCAAAATTATTTCAGGGGGACATTTCCCACGCACAAAAAAATACAATCCACAAAATTAAAACAAACACCTGTTTTGCAAAGACATAACAAATAAAAGACATGTGTTACAAACTCGATAAGGACACCAAAATGTACTTTTTGCCCCCCCCCCCCCACACACACACACTTGCCTCTTTTCAGGGCAAGGGAGAGGATGCTATCTGCAAGCTTTATATAACATAGGTTTGTGTGCTAATGAGGCAATTGAAAACACATGCACAGTCCATGAAACACCCAAAATGAAAGTTCACCCAATGTAGAGACTGAACTTCAAAGTGGGTACACCTGTTAAGGATGTCCTTCAATTACTAACCCATAAAAACACTCTCTGAGCATGCCCAGAAATATCCAGTTGCTGTTCACACACAAAAAGCACCAAAAAAAATAATCTAACTGCCTGGGCATGCTCAGAACAACACAAATGCAGCTAGCAGAAAATAACCCCCCCTGTCCAAAATTAAGCACATCATCCAGCATGCTACAAAATTAGAGATTGGACAATCACCCCCCCCCCCCCACCAACAAATACCATTGCAGTCTATGGGAACTGACTTGTTAATTTTGCTAGTCTAGTCCCCACTTGGCTGGCTTATCTTCTAGTTAATGGCCTTAAAATGGGGGCCCAGGTCCCACCCTAAGGGACATATATCAATGTCACCAATTTGGACATCACCAAAAATAAAACAAGGAGAAGTGCCTTTAAATATGCCAAATTGCTTAAGGGCCATTTCACACCACATGCAGTCCATTGCGTTTTTTATGCATCAAAAATGCATGGAAAGTTGGTTATATGGTTCTAAATGGCAGTGTTTGTTCCAGTGTGTTCCAGTTCCACAAAAAAAGTAGAACATGCTGCATTTTACCTGCACTGGACTGTACTGGAACGCAGCAAAATGCATCATAAACGCAATGGAACGCACAGGAACACACCTAAGTGCACCAAAAACTCACTGGAACACACTTGTCCTTATCTATGGTTAATAAAAAAGAGGGGTGAAAAAAAAGCACTGGACTGCATCAAAAACATACCAAAAATGCACTGGAACGGATCAAAAACGTGCATGCAAAAAAGCACCTGGAACGCATCCGGATTGCGTTTCTTTGGTGTGAACTGGCCCTAGTTCACACCATAGAAACGCAGTCTGGATGCGTTCCAGGTGCTTTTCTGCATGCGTGTTTTTGACACGTTCCAGTGCATTTTTGATGCGTTTTTGATGCAGTCCAGTGTATTTTACCCCCTCTTTTCACTTAGGACAAGTGTGTTGCAGTGTGTCTTTGGTGCATTTAGGTGCGTTCCGGTGCATTCCAGTGTGTTTTTGGTACGTTCCGTTGCGTTTCCTACCAACAAATACCATTGTAGTCTATGGGAACTGACTTGTTAATTTTGCTAGTCTAGTCCCCACTTGGCTGGCTTATCTTCTAGTTAATGGCCTTAAAATGGGGGCCTAGGTCCCACCCTAAGGGACAAATATCAATGTCACCAATTTGGACAACACCAAAAATAAAACAAGGAGAAGTGCCTTTAAATATGCCAAATTGCTTAAGGGCCATTTCACACCACATGCAGTCCATTGCGTTTTTTATGCATCAAAAATGCATGGAAAGTTGGTTATATGGTTCTAAATGGCAGTGTTTGTTCCAGTGTGTTCCAGTTCCACAAAAAAAGTAAAACATGCTGCATTTTAGGAGAGAGTTACCGCTCAGATGTGACTGGTGACTCATTCACAAGATCCAGAGCCGTGGGTGCAGGCAATGCATATGACTATCAGCTATGATTAAGCACTGAATCGCTGTGCGAAACGTCAGCTCATACTTGCTGTTTTTTTGCTGTGGCATGTTGTTTGTGCTTTTGTTTTAAATAAAAGAACCTTTTTTGGAGTGCGGCTGTCCAAGCGTTTTCCTCAGATTTTATGCTGCATTTTACCTGCACTGGACTGTACTGGAACGCAGCAAAACGCATCATAAACGCAATGGAACTCACAGAAACACACCTAAATGCACCAAAAACTCACTGGAACACACTTGTCCTTATCTATGGTTAATAAAAAAGAGGGGTGAAAAAAAAGCACTGGACTGCATCAAAAACATACCAAAAATGCACTGGAACGCATCAAAAACGTTCCAGGTGCTTTTCTGCATGCGTGTTTTTGACACGTTCCAGTGCATTTTTGATGCGTTTTTGATGCAGTCCAGTGTATTTTCCCCCCTCTTTTCACTTAGGACAAGTGTGTTGCAGTGCGTCTTTGGTGCATTTAGGTGCGTTCCGGTGCATTCCAGTGCGTTTTTGGTACGTTCCGTTGCGTTTTTGATGTGTTTTACTGCGGTCCAGTACAGTTCTGTACCTAAAAAATGCAGCATGACCAATTTTTTTTTCCTTTCTGAAACGCTCTGGAATGGACTGCAGTGGTGTGAACTATGCCATTGGCATTAATGTGATCAACTTTCTTTGCGTTTTTCATGCAAAGAGCAGTGGAGGGTGACGTCAGCACAAAGCTCGTATCCTGGGCAGGATACGAGCTTTGTGCTGACGTCACCCTCCACTGCTCGGCTTCCACGGACGTATTTGTGTGCCAGCGCCTCTGACCGGTCAGCGCTGACGCACTTTAAGGCTGTCTTTTTAACTGCTTTTGTGAGTATGATTCCATTATTCCTTTAATAAATGTACACCAAGGATTTTACACTATTCGGTGTCCTTCCTTCTTTTCATGTTGATGTTGAACATTCGCATGAGGCTGTATGAGCTGTCGGGCTACTAAACCATTGAAGTTCATCATCTGCTGAAATCCGGAGGTTCCACTGAGTATCATTTGAGGCTGTTTTAGGTCCTCTGTCATAGGGGACCATCCCTTTTTGGTAAGCAGGAATTCTTACTGGTGGTGGTGAAAGTCACGGATTATAAGAAGATTTCTGTCGTTGGCTTTTTTGGACACTTACTCACGGGTGTTTTGTTTATTATGGACTTTTAGACGTGAACCTTGAGAGTTTCATATAGCAGTTGTGGACTATCATCTTATTAACTGTTTAATCATGGTTCACTCACCTTATTATTATTTATAATTTACAGATTTTTCATGGTTCTTCATTGAGTATTTATATGATTTATCACTGTTGGTATTTGGATTTTTTTCAATTATTCAGTGGTGGGCTTATGTTCAGTCATAAGTTAGCGCGACTATATATATATTTTTTCTTAAGTTCAGAGCTGCGCCTGTTCAACTTATGCAAATTGAGTTACGTGACTTGACATTTACTAAGATTTTTCCGGCGCAGTGTCTTGGCACGTTTAAACAAGTAAAATTCCCGCGCTGAGCTCAAAAAAACCTCCCGCAGTTCTAATCGTACTTGCCGGCGCAGCGGGCTAGTTCTGAAAAAGTTACTTTCTCACTCTATTTTGGGCATGTTTGTTACTTGGCCAGGTGTCACTACACTTCCTACCATCACCCCATGTCACCCCCATTATATTGGCACTTCCAGATTCTTTATATTTAGATTTTAAGATGCTGTGCACCAGGTCCATAGTGGCACACTGAGCGCCTCCTCCCGTCCTCCGAGAACACTATAGTAAATGGGAAATAGCACTGCGCTACCGGCGCTAATGTTTTGTAAATACCAAAACAGCCATTGCGCGCGCAGATGCGCCGATACTCATGGCGCAAACGTTTCGTAAATCAGCCTCTAAGTGTTGAGCAGTGTGTGCAAGGAGAGGGACAGTGTGTACATAGAGGGGGCAGTGTTTACAGAAAGGGAAGAGTGTGTACACAGATGCTCTGTCACTTGCCGGTTCCAAATTACACTGGCCATGCTCCCTGACACTAAAGTAAAAAAAGGGACCACACCTGGTGACCCGCCCCTTTGTTTTCTTTAGTGCGGGGAGTAGCTCCGTTGCTAAGGTAGACAAAGCGAGATGTCACAGATGACCCCACCCCTTTATTTACTTTTGCGGGTGGAGAACTGGCAGTGTAATTTGGAGCTGACAAATGACAACGCCTTTGTGTAGACACTCCCCTCTCTCAAAAGAGAGAAAGAAAGAGGATTAGCCTAATTATATCAGAATGATACATGTTATCTTGCTGAAGCACTGTTTCAGCAGAATTGAGAATAAGAGCCCATTCACACAGGGGCAACTTTGGATCCGACTTCAAGTCGCCCCAAGTCGCCCCTAGTTGCCTTAAAGGGGTTGTAAAGGTTTGTTTTTTATTTTCTAAATAGGTTCCTTTAAGCTAGTGCATTGTTGGTTCACTTACCTTTTCCTTTGATTTACCTTCTAAATGTTTTTTTTCTTTGTCTGAATTTCTCACTTCCTGTTTCTCCTCACTAAACTTCACACCATCACCCGAGTGGTGTGGAGTCAGCCAGAACAGCTTACTGAACAGCTTACTGAGGAGGAACAGGAAGTGAGAAATTCAGACAAAGAAAACAAAGAAAAAAATATTTAGAAGGGAAATCTAAGGAAAAGGTAAGTGAACCAACAATGCACTAGCTTAAAGGAACCTATTTAGAAAATAAAAAATGAACCTTTACAACCCCTTTAAGTCGCGCTGCATGAGAAAATCAATGTAAGTGAATGTAGCTGTCTTAATGTACACTACTGCAGTCGCTCCGACTTCAAAAAAGGTTCCTGTACTACTTCAATCCGACTTCTAGGTGACTGCTAGGCGACCTGTACCCATTGATTTCAATGGAAGTCGCCTCAGAAGTCGGATCCCCTGTCTTAACAGAAGCAACTTTCCAGGAAGAGAACATACATTTCTCAGGCAAAACTCTCCCTCCCCCCTCCCTCCCACAGAGCTGATTCTTGTTTGATTGGCCACTGGAATGTCTCCTGTTCTGGAGGCAACTTGAAGTTGCCTTGTAAGTAGCTTCATGTCACGCTGTGATTCATACTCAATAGACTTGTGCACAACGGAAAAATTCGTTCCGTTTCGGTTCGCTTCTTGTGCACAACGGAAAAATTCGTTCCGTTTCGGTTCGTTTCTTTCCGGTCCTGTTGATTCGTAATCATTCGTAATTTTGCTAGACGGGATTTTTCGTGTTCTGACTAATTCGTATTTTCGCATGCGTCATTTTTCGTTGAATTTTTTGTTGCTTTATAATTCGTACTTTCGGTAGAGTACGTTGTTTTTCGTTGATTCTGGACACAACTCCTACTTTCGTAACTTTTTTTGGGTTCGTTGATTCGTAATTTTCCGTGTCTCTCTCACAACGACGCTGCCTATTATGCCTAATGTGCTTCGAATGGATTTGTACTTTTCTAAATACATAGCGGTTATTTGTAACGATTCAAAATCTCGTATTTTACTTTCGTTTTTTCATGCGGCTATAGCCTCCGCCCCTGTACACCATTTTGAGAGGGAGTTCAGCATGGTGAGGGAGAATCAGAGAGCAAAGTGAGTGTTATTGTGCTTCAAATGGATTCGTACATTCGTAACTTTTTTCATAACGAATTATGCCGAAGACATTCGGGCATTCGCTATTTTGCGGTATAATTTATTTCGGATTCGGTTTTATTCGTAATTGCTTTGTTCGGAAATTCGAATGCTTCCGAATGTCCGAAAGTTGCTAAATTCGGACGAATTTCGATTCGTTACGAAACAAATTGCACAAGCCTAATACTCAAGTCGTATCCAAGTTGCACAAAATGTTACACAAAATGTTTATTTAACTCTCCTAGAAGCCAGCAGCATTTTTTCAGAAAAAATGCCTGACGCTTGTAAAGGTGTCAAAAGCTTATCCACTTGCTGACCACCCTATAGAACTTTTACTGCTACAAGGTGGCAGCTGTGCGCAGGATGAAGTTTATATACAGTATCTCACAAAAGTGAGTACACCCCTCACATTTTTGTAAATATTTTATTCTATCTTTTCATGTGACAACACTGAAGAAATTACACTTTTCTACCATGTAAAGTAGTGAGTGTACAGCTTGAATAACAGTGTACATTTGCTGTCCCCTCAAAAAAACTCAACACACAGCCATTAATGTCAAAACCACTGTCACAGTACATGTTGGCATTCATGGTTACCTCAATGGAACAAACAAACAAGGCGCCTCTAAGTGCAGAAGTATAAAACTTTTAATATCCCCTAAAAGGGTTAAAAACACTTACAAGATAGTGGATGAAACAGATATGTAGCAGGTAAGTGCATCCAGGAGATGTTCCAGTAGCAGGGCAGTCCCAATCTGTGATGATAAAGCTTCCAGGGAAGTCCACAAGATAACAGCTAATTTGTGCAGTGAATGTTCAGAGGACACAGTAACGCTGGAGCCTGGGGATGACGTCAGAAGAAGCGAGACAGAAACCAGCATGGAACACAAACAGGAAGTGGACAGGAAATGTGTCATAGAGGTGGGGCGCGTTTCGGAACAGCTCATTGGTTCCTTCTTAAGCCAGTGACCCGCGTCCCGCCTCTATGACAAACTTCCTGTCCACTTTCTGTTTGTGTTCCATGCTGGTTTCTGTCTCGCTTCCTCTGACGTCATCCCCAGGCTCCAGCGTTACTGTGTCCTCTGAACATTCACAGCACAAATTAGCTGTTATCTCGTGGACTTCCCTGGAATCTTTACCATCACAGACTGGGACTGCCCTGCTACTGGAACATCTCCTGGAAGCACTTACCTGCTACATGCCTGTTTCATCCACTATCTTGTAAGTGTTTTTAACCCTTTTAGGGAATATTAAATGTTTTATACTTCTGCACTTAGAGGCGCCTTGTTTGTTTTTCTGTTTCCATTAGAGATTGCTTGTCTCCCTGAGTGCTGCCTAAAGTGTGTGAAGTTTTGTTACCCTCTCCAATACAGACTTTATGTGTCGGGATTCAAATACTTGGAGCGCCCTGGATATACACATTTTTATGGTTACCTCAATGAACTGTGGCTCCCCAGTGCCGACAGCACTCATGCAGCCCCAGACCATAACACTCCCACCACCATGCTTGACTATAGGCAAGACACACTTGTCTTTGTACTCCTCACCTGGTTGCCACCACACACGCTTGACACCATCTGAACCAAATAAGTTTATCTTGGTCTCATCAGACCACAGGACATGGTTCCAGTAATCCATGTCCTTAGTCTGCTTGTCTTCAGCAAAATGTTTGTGGGCTTTCATGTGCATCATCTTTAGAAGAAGCTTCCTTCCGGGATGACAGCCATGCAAACCAATTTGATGCAGTGTGCGGTGTATGGTCTGAGCACTAACAGTCTGACCCCCCACCCCTACAACCTCTGCAGCAATGCTGCCAGCACCCATACGTCTATTTCCCAAAGACAACCTCTGGATATGACGCTTAACATGTGCACTCATATTCTTTGGTTGACCATGGCGAGGCCTGTTCTGAGTGGAACCTGTCATGGTAAACCACTGTATGGTCTTGGTCACAGGCATCATTCAGATATCAGCTTTTTCAGCCGGCGATTCCCTACACCATAGGAATGATCATAGCGGCTGTTCCGCCGCTTGATCGTTCTTACGGGAGGCGAGAGGGGACGTCCCCCCTCCCGTCGCCCTCCGGTGCTTCTACCGACTCACCGCTACTATCAAAACCAGGATCGTTTTTTTATTTTTTTTATTTCAGGCTTCCTAGCCTAGAGGTGAGATGTGGGGTCTTATTGACCCCATATCTCACTGTAAAGAGGACCTGTCATGCCACATTCCTATTACAAGGGATGTTTACATTCCTTGTAATAGGAATAAAAATGATCAAGAAATACATTTAAATGAACAATAATAATAAAAAAAAATTAAAGCGCCCCTGTCCCCGTGTGCTTGCATGCAGAAGCGAACATATACGTAAGTCCCGCCCACATATGAAAACAGTGTTCAAACCACACATGTGAGGTATCCCTGTGAACGTTAGAGCTAGAGCAATAATTTTGGCCCTAGACCTCCTCTGTAACTCAAAACATGTAGTAAAAAAAATGTAAGCGTCGCCTATGGGGATTTTTAAGTAACGAAGTTTAACAAAGTTTGGCGCCATTCCACAAGCGTGTGCAATTTTGAATAGTGACATGTTAGGTATCTATTTACTCTAAGTAACTTCATCTTTCACATTATGCAAAAACATTGGGCTAACTTTACTGTTTTTTTTTTTAAAGCACAAAACTGTTTTCTTTCCCAAAAAAACGTGTTCGAAAAATTGCTGCGCAAATACTGTGCGAGATAAAAAGTTGCAACGACCGCAATTGTATTCTCTAGGGTCTTTGCTAAAAAAACATATATAATGTTTTGGGGTTGTATGTAACTTTCTAGCAAATAAATTATGAATTTTACATGTAGGAGAGAGAAATGTCAGAATTGGCCTGGGTGCTCCAGAACGCCTGAAGGTGCTATCTGCATGTTGGGCCTCTGTATGTGGCCACACTGTGTAAAAGTCTCACACATGTGGTATCGCCATACTCAGGAGTAATAGCAGAATGTGTTTTGGGGTGTAATTTGTGGTATGCATATGCTGTGTGTGAGAAATAACCTGCTAATATGAAAATGTAGTAAATAAAAAAAAAAGGAAAAAAAAAACCCTTGATTTTGCAAAGAATTGTGGGAAAAAATGACAACTTCAAAAACTCACCATGCCTCTTTATAAATACCTTGGAATGTCTTCTTTCCAAAAAGGGGTCTTTTGGGGGGTATTTGTACTTTTCTGGAATGTTAGGGTCTCAAGAAATGAGATAGGCATTCAATACTTCAGGTGTGATCAATTTTCAGACATTGGCACCATAGCTTGTGGACTCTATAACTTTCACAAAGACCAAATAATATACACCAATTTGGGTTATTTTTTTCCAAAGATATGTAGCAGTATACATTTTGGCCAAAATTTATGAAGAAAAATCACTAATTTGCTAAATTTTATAACAGAAATGATATTATAAATTATATTTTTTTTACAGAATTTTCAGTCTTTTTTCTTTTATAGCGCAAAAAATAAAAAAACAATGGTAATTAAATACCACCAAAAGAAAGCTCTATTTGTGTGAAAAAAGGACAAAAATTTCATATGGGTACAGTGTTGTATGACTGAGTAATTGTCATTCAAATTGTGAGAGCACCGAAAGCTAAAAATTGTTCTGGTTAGGAAGGGGTTTAAGTGCCCAGTGGTCAAGTGGTTAAGGTAAAAAAAACACCTGGCAGCGACTGGCCCCCTAGCTCCCCCCCGTTTTACTTACTTGAGCTCCGTATTTCGCTCGGCGGGGACGTGCTGTCCCTCTCTCCATGGGGTCCCGGCTCTTGATTGGAATAGTTTATAGCAGCCATTGGCTCCCGCTGCTGTAAATCAAATCCAATGACGTGGGCAGCAGGGGGCGGGGCCGGGTCTGGCATTCGTGTCTATGGACGCAAATGCTGGACTCGGGAGCGAGCTCGCAAGGTAACCCCCCAGGAGAGCGCTTTTCCTAGGGGGTTTTCTGATGTGGGGAGTAGCTGCGAGAGCCGGTGAAGGACCCCAGAAGACAAGGCTCGGGACCACTCTGTGCAAAACGAGCTGCACAGTGGAGGTAAGTATGATATGTTTGTTATTTTTAAAAAAAAATGACCCTTTACAATCACTTTAATGGCTGTGTGTTGAGTTATTTTGAGGGGACAGCTATTGTACACTGCTATGCAAGCTGTACACTCACTACTTTACATTGTAGCAAAGTGTAATTTCTTCAGAGTTGTCACATGAAAAGATAGAATAAAATATTTACAAAAATGTGAGGGGTGTACTCACTTTTGTGAGATACTGCATGTGAATCTGCACTTCCGTCTGTAGGAGGCTCGTGCCACTGGTGAGCCGCTTCTGCTGTGATAATTCACAGCAGAAGCTGATCTGCGAGTGCTGGGGACTTGATGTCCTCTTGCACCAGGCGATCATTAGTAAAGCACAAGAGAGCTGAGATATGCCTATGTATACAAGGCTTATCCCAGTTCTGACAGGGGGGAGGGATGATTCTGTGTCTTTGCAAAGCAAAGATTAGATTTATCTCTTCCCTTAGTCAGGGCTCAAAATTTCAAGTCCTGAGCTACTAGCCAGGTCTCAAGGGTTACTCGCCACCAGTTGCCCCACCCAACCCTTACCCTGCCCCGCCCCTAATCACGCCATCATAAATTATCTCATGAAATGACACTTAAATGTTTTATGCAGAATTAAGTTACAAAAATAAATATTAACAACAACTTAATCAGTTCCCCTCAGCACAGCCTCACCAGTGCCCATCAATGCAGACTCACCTGTGCCCATCAATGCAGAGTGACCTGTGCCCATCATTGCAGCATGACCTGTGCCCACCATTGCAGCCTCACCGTGCCCCAAATTGCAGCATCACCATGCACCAAATTGCAGCATCACCGTGCCCCAAATTGCAGCATCACCGTGCCCCAAATTGCAGCATCACCGTGCACCAAATTGCAGCATCACCGTGCACCAAATTGCAGCATCACTGTGCCCCAAATTGCAGCATCACTGTTCACCAAATTGCAGCATCACTATGCCCCAAATTGCAGCATCACCGTGCACCAAATTGCATTGCAGCATCACTGTGCACCAAATTGCAGCATCACTGTGCACCAAATTGCAGCATCACTATGCCCCAAATTGCAACATCACCGTGCACCAAATTGCAGCATCACTGTGCCCCAAATTGCAGCATCACCGTGCACCAAATTGCAGCATCACTATTCCCCACATTGCAGCATCACTATTCCCCAAATTGCAGCATCACTGTGCACCAAATTGCAGCATCACTATGCCCCAAATTGCAGCATCACCGTGCACCAAATTGCAGCATCACTGTCCCCCCAATGATGCCTTGCCAGGGTGGAGGAAGTGAGAAGGGTGGCCGGATCATGACTGGGGTTAGAGGAGAGCCGCGGGATCACCGAGCAGTAAAACACACCGTAACAGCATTACATTGAGACTGTCTCTGCTCTGCTCACTGATCTCAGTGAGATCAGTGAGCAGAGCGGAGACAGTTTCAATGTAATGCTGTTACGGCGTGTTTTACCACTAGGTGATCCTGTGGCTCTCCTCTAACTCCATGCACTCTTCCCTAGGGAGAACAGCTTCCGATCAAACTCACCCGCCGGCGGTGCTCGCCCCCCCACTCCCAGGCAGCCCAGCTCCTCGCCAACCCTCATTTTACACTCGCAAAATGCGAGTAGGCGAGTGGAAAATTTGAGGGCTGCCTTAGTGAAAGCAGCACACTGTGTACACAAAAACACTGGCTAGGGCCACAGTTAACCCTTTGATCACCCTAGATGTTTAACCCCTTCCCAGCCAATGTCATTAGTACAGTGACAGTGCATTATTTTAGCATTGATCACTGTTTACGTGTCACTGGTTCTCGCAAAGTGTCAAAAATGGAAATTCTGATTGTGTGTGGTCCCCATCGGACCTTTTTCCATCGGAGTAAAAAAATAGAAGATGTTTTGAATTTTTGCTATGGAAAAAAATCCGATGGGAAATTACGATCGTCTGTGTGGAATTCCATCAGAGAAAAATCTACGCATGCTCAGAATCAAGTCGACGCATGCTCGGAAGCATTGAACTTCATTTTTCTCGGCTCGTTGTAGTGTTTTACGTCACCACGTTTTGGACGGTCGGAATTTAGTCTGACAGTGTGTATGCAAGACTGATGGAAGTCAGCTTCATCGGAATTCCGACGGAAAATTCCATCGGATTTTATCCATCGGAAATCCGATTGTGTGTACCAGGCATTAGTGTTCTATATCGCAGTCCTGCTATAAGTTGCTGATCGCCGCCATTACTAGTTTAAAAAAAAAATCATAAATATATCCTATAGTTTGTAGACGCTATAACATTCACGTAAATCAATCAATATATGCTTATTAGGATTTTTTTTTACACCAAAAACATGTAGCAGAATGTTGGCCTAAATGTATGAAGAAATTTGATTTTTTTTTTTAAATTTTATTGGACATGTTTTATAACAGAAAGTAAAAGTTTTTTTTTTTTTTTTTTAAGAATTGTCAGTGTTTTTTTGTTTAAATTGTTAAAAGAAAAAAATGTAGTTTTGTATGTACAGTGGGGCAAAAAAGTATTTAGTCAGCCACCAATTGTGCAAGTTCTCCCACTTAAAAAGATGAGAGAGGCCTGTAAATGTCATCATAGGTATACCTCAACTATGAGGCCTCATGCCCACGGACGTTTTTACAGCCGCGTTTTTAAGCGTTTTTTACAGCTTAAAAACGCCTGTCCATGTTAGTCTATAGCTTCATGCCCACCTAGACGTTTTTGAGCTGCAAACAGCATAGACGTTTTTAAGCTGTAAAAAAAAAACAGGACCAGTGCGTTCCTCAGCGTCTGAGTTAGGCAGAAAAAAACGCGAGCGTCAAAAAATGCTCAAAAACGCGCAAAAACGTGCACTAACGCGCGGTCGCGTTTTTTAGCTCCGACGTTTTTTGTTTTGTTTTTTTAATAAAAAAAATTTACAATAACAAGGACAGGCGTTTTTAAGCTGTAAAAAACGCAGCTGTTAAAAACGTCTGTGGGCATGAAGCCTGAGAGATAAAATGTGGAAACAAATCCAGACAATCACATTGTCTGATTTGGAAAGAATTTTGTTTTGCACATTATGGTGGAAAATAAGTATTTGGTCACCTACAAACAAGCAAGATTTCTGGCTCTCACAGACCTGTATCTTCTTCTTTAAAAGGCTCCTCTGTCTTCCACTCATTACCTGTATTAATGGCACCTGTTTGAACTTGTTATCAGTATAAAAGACACCTGTCCACAACCTCAAACAGTCACACTCCAAACTCCACTATGGTGAAGACCAAAGAGCTGTCGAAGGACACCAGAAACAAAATTGTAGACCTGCACCAGGCTGGGAAGACTGAATCTGCAATAGGCAAGCAGCTTGGTGTGAAGAAATCAACTGTGGGAGCAATAATTAGAAAATGGAAGACATACACGACCACTGATAATCTCCCTCGATCTGGGGCTCCGCACAAGATCTCACCATGTGGGGTCAAAATGATCACAAGAACGGTGAGCAAAAGTCCCAGAACCACACGGGGGTACCTAGTGAATGACCTGCAGAGAGCTGGGACCAACGTAACAAAGGCTACCATCAGTAACACACTACACCGCCAGGGACTCAGATCCTGAAGTGCCAAACGTGTCCCCCTGCTTAAGCCAGTACATGTCCGGGCCCGTCTGAGCTAGAGAGCATTTGGATGATCCAGAAGAGGATTGGGAGAATGTCATATGGTCAGATGAAACCAAAGTAGAACTGTTTGGTAGAAACACAACTCGTCGTGTTTGGAGGAGAGAGAATGTTGAGTTGCAACCAAAGAATACCATACCTACTGTGAAGCATGGGGGTGGCAACATTATGCTTTTGGGCTCTTTCTCTGTAAAGGGAACAGGACGACTGATCCGTGTGCAAGAAAGAATGAATGGGGCCATGTATCATGAGATTTTGAGTGCAAACCTCCTCCCATCAGCAAGGGCATTGAAGATGAAACGTGGCTGGGTCTTTCAGCATGATAATGATCCCAAACTAGCCAGTTTCCAGATCTCAACCCCATAGAAATCTTTTGGAGGGAGTTGAAAGTCTGTGTTGCCCAGCGACAGCCCGAAAACATCACTGCTCTAGAGGAGATCTGCATGGAGGAATGGGCCAACATACCAGCAACAGTGTGTGACAACCTTGTGAAGACTTACAGAAAACGTTTGACCTCTGTCATTGCCAACAAAGGATATATAACAAAGTATTGAGATGAACTTTTGATATTGACCAAATACTTATTTTCCACCATAATTTGCCAAACATTTTTTTTTCCAAATCAGACAATGTGATTGTCTGGATTTGTTTCCACATTTTGTCTCTCATAGTAGAGGTATACCTATGAGGACAATTACAGGTCTCTCTCATCTTTTTAAGTGAGAGAACTTGCACAATTGGTGGCTGACTAAATACTTTTTTACCCCACTGTATGTCACTACCATTTCCAATATCCCTGTATATTTTGTTCTCTAACATGCCCATCTACGTGTTTTTTTTTTAATTGACACTCCCCACTGACACTGCCAGCTGTGGAAGGGAGTTTGGCATCCTTACTGCACTTACAGTAAACTACTGCTTATGCAGTTTAAGGTAAATCTCTTCTCGTCAAACTTCACTGCGTTAAAGTGGAACTTCACCCCCTCTTTCACTACTTCCCTCCACTCCTCCCCTCCATACCACCAAAAGAAAGCTTTATTTGTGGGAAAAAAAATCCATAAATTTTTTGGGGTACAGTGCTGCACGACTACGCAATTGTCAGTTAGTATCGCAAAAAATGGTCTGGTCATGAAGTGGGGTAAATCTTCCAGAGGTCAAGTTGTTAAACAAGCTTTTAGGAGCTTTTACAGGCATCAAGCTCGTGGGCATTAATTAATTTGATAAATCATTTATTCTGGCCATTGAAATTAATTAATGCTTGAGCGCTAAGCGCGCCTATCGTTTAGGTGCGTTTAGCAGCTTTTAGCAGTCTTAAGCGCTTTTTCTGCCCAAACTCTGCTGCTGCTGGACACACAGGCAGTGTTTTTTTTTCCTGCCTCTAAAAGCCTCTACCACTAAACACTGCTGAAAGCCTTTGTGCGCATGGACACATAGGTTAACATGAAGGGGAGTCAAGAGGCAAGACAAAAAAATCCAGAAGCCCCTAGAAGCAGCTGGAAAACAGTCCATGTGCATGAGACCTAAACTGGGCTAGTTACAGCAGGTAAGGGAAACATCCACAAATACATTTTCTGTAACTAAATTGGATTGGTTGCATCTTTTAACTACTGTAGTTACAAAACCATTGACAAACTTATCTGTAAGTGGCTAGTAAAAAATGATATACTATTGATTAATACTTTATGTTGATATTTCAATTTAAATGTGGATCCACAATTAAACAATTGGCTGAGACAACTATAATTGTAACCTAATCCAGTTGCAACTGTACAAGAAAAACTAATTAGTTCAGAATGATACATATTAAGTTGTTCCAGGACAATTAATTATACAAGAAACTAGTTACAGCTGATAAGAGAAACATCCAAGAATAAATGACTGTAGTTAAATTGAATTGGTAGTATGTTTTAGCCAGTTGGAAAACTGTTGGCAAATAGTGATGAGCCGAACACCCCCGGGTTCGGTTCGCACCAGAACCCGCGAACGGACCGAAAGTTCGAACGAACATTAGAACCCTATTAAATACAATGGATGCGAACGTTCGAATTCTAAAGTGCTAATTATAACAACTATTATGCATGTTATTGTCATAAATAGGGTTTGGGAACCCGGGGACATGTATCAATGCAAAAAGAAGTTTTAAAAACGGTCGTTTTTCGGGAGCAGTCATTTTAATGATGCATAAAGTGAAAAAAAAAAAGTCAAATATTCCTTTAAATATCGTACCTGGGGGGTGTCTAAAGTATGCCTGTGAAGTGCCACGTGTTTCCCGTGTTTAGAACTGTCCCTGCACAAAATGACACTTCTAAAGGAAAAAAAAGCCATTTAAAACTGCTTGCGGCTTTAATGTAATGTCTGGTCCCGGTAATATGGATGAAATTCTTTAAGAAAAATGGCATAGCTACCCCATGACCCCCCCCCCCCTACCCCAGCCCATTACCAGCCCCTTTGGGTCTTGTATGGATATTAAGGGGAACCCCGCACATAAAATAAAAAAGGCCCTATATACTCTGAACAGCCGTATACAGGCGGTGCATACAAGACAGGGACTGTAGGTTTGTTCTTATGTAGAATCTGTTTGTAATTTTGAACAGGTACATTGTTGAAGTGTAGCTCCAGCCCAAAAATCTATTTTTAAACTTTTTGGGAAACATAGGTAAGGGTTATCACCCCTGTAACATTTGTTTTGCTGTCTGTGCCCCTGTTCAGAACATTTCACCTCACTTTCCGTCCCAATGACAACTGTTTTTGAAATGTGGTGTTTTTCTTGAAACAAGGATTGCTGATAAAGCATCAGTACAGATGAGACCCCTTTCTCCCATATTTATTCTTACAGGAGAGAATTTTCCTTTCTAGGGGTAGATTTCCTCTCACTTCCTGTTGTCTTCTTTCGTTTGCAAGTAGGAGTCGTTTGTAAGTTGGATGTTTGAAAGTAGGGACCTGCCGTATATACTCTGCAGAAATAGGCCCCTTAGTTGTTGGTGTTGGCACAACACTGTAAGCACTCAGTTACTCTTGGTTGGTGCTGGAACGCCCTGCTGTCAACTATTATATCAGGAATTTTAATTACATATAATTGTTGAACAGTGGTAGTAAAAATTGGGGCTTTGATGGTGGTGCTGGTGCCACAACACTGTAAGCCCTGACAGTTACTCTTGGTGGGTGCAGCAATGGGCCCTGCTGTGAATTATTAGATCAAGAATTGTAATTACATGCCCCTTTTGAACAGGGGCTGAAAAATTGGGCCTTTCGTGGTGGTGGTGGTGGTGGCGTTGCCACAAGACTGTAAGCCCTCAGAGTTACTCTTGGTGGGTGCAGCAATGGACCCTGCTGTGAATTATTAGATCAAGAATTGTAATTGCATGCCCCTGTTGAACAGGGGCTGAAAAATTGGGCCTTAGGCACTGGTGGCACAACACTACAACCCCTCACAGATACTGTACTTGGAGCACAGCAATGAGCCCTGTTGCAAAGTATTGCTTCAAAAATTGTAATGACACGCCCCTGTTAAACAGGGGCTGAAAAATTGGGCCTTAGGCACTGGTGCCACAACACTCCAACCCCTCACAGATACTGTACTTGGAGCACAGCAATGAGCCCTATGGCAAATTATTGCTAAAAAAATTGTAATTACACGCCCCTGTAAAACAGGGGCTGAAAAATTGGGCTTTAGCCACTGGTGGCGGCACCCATAAACAAAAATGATCTTCCAAGCTATCATCATCAATCGTATCATTGAGGACTCGGAGGAGGAGGATAGCCAGTCAACATAACAGCACAGGCACTCAGCATCAGCATCAGTCTTGAAGGGATGTGACATGTTAAAATCAATTAGTCTGTTATATCAGCATCAGGTGTGTGGTAGCTGGTGGTGATCCAAGACTGGTTCATCTTGATGAAAGTCAGTCGATCAACCGAGTCGGTGGACAGGCGCACCCTGTGATCCGTGACAAATCCTCCAGCAGCACTGAATGTGCGTTCCGAAAGAACGCTGGATGCAGGACAGGCCAGTAGCTCAATTGCATACTGTGCAAGCTCTGGCCAGTGATCCATCCTCAAGACCCAGTAAGCCAGAGGATTTTCGGTGGGGAAGGTGTCCAAGTCTGACCTTGCCCCTAGATATTCCTGCACCATGTTTATCAGACGCTGGCGATGGTTGCTGGAACCGATCATACTTTGGGGCTGCGGACTAAAGAATTGTCTGAACGCATCGGTCAGACGGCCACCTTCCCCACCGCTCCTTCTTTGACTGGCCGAAGCCTCAGCAACTCGTTGTCCAGGACCAGGAGTTTGTAACCTCCCAGTCTCTGGGAACGCGTTGCACAGACCTTTCTGCAAGGCCTCCCGGAGTTGTCTCATCCTCTGCTCCCTCTGCGACGGTAACATAAGGTCCGCAACCTTACCCTTGTACCGTGGATCAAGGAGAGTGGCCAGCCAGTAATGGTCCCTCTCCTTGATCCGAAGAATACGAGGATCCTTCCGCAGACTTTGCAGGATCAGGGAGGCCATGCAGCGTAGGTTTGCTGAGGCATTCGCTCCGGAGTCCTCTGGGTCACTAAGGACGACATGATCCGCAGCCACCTCCTCCCAGCAACGTACAAGTCCACTGGTTTCTTGGGACTGTAAATCATCCCTAAAAGACTGCTGCTGATGATGCTGAGTGCCAGCCTCCACCTCCATGCTGACACAATCCTCCTCCTCCTCCTCCTCCTCCTCCTCTTCCTGTGCGATGGGTGGGACAGAAGGAACACTGTCTGGGTAAAGGGGGCCTTGAGAGGCAAGGAAGTCCTCCTCTTCCTGCCTCTGTTCTGCCTCAAGTGCCCTGTCCATTATTCCACGCAGCGTGTGCTCCAACAGGTGGACAAGAGGTACAGTGTCACTGATGCATGCACTGTCACTGCTCACCATCCTCGTGGCCTCCTCAAATGGTGCCAGGACAGTGCATGCATCCCTGATCATGCCCCACTGGCGTGGAGAAAAAAAAACAAGCTCCCCTGACCCTGTCCTGGTGCCGTAGTCGCACAGGTACTCATTGATGGCCCTCTGCTGCGTGTGCAGCCGCTGCAGCATGGCCAACGTTGAGTTCCACCTGGTGGGCATGTCACATATAAGGCGGTTCTTGGGCAGGTTCAACTCCTTTTGCAGCTCAGCCAGGCGAGCACTGGCATTATAAGATCTGCGGAAATGCACACAGACTTTCCTGGCCTGCCTCAGGACATCCTGTAAGCCCGGGTACCTGCCCAAGAACCGCTGCACCACCAGGTTAAGGACGTGAGCCACACAGGGCACATGGGTCAGTTGTCCCTGTCGGAGGGCGGAGAGGAGGTTGGTGCCATTGTCGCAAACCACCATTCCTGGCTTAAGCTGGCGTGGCGTCAACCACCTCTCGGCCTGGCCCTGCAGAGCAGACAGGACCTCTGCCCCAGTGTGGCTTCTGTCCCCCAAACACACCAGCGCAAGCACGGCATGGCATCTTTTTGCCTGCGTACTTGCGTAGCCCCGTGAACGGCTACGGAGCACCGCTGGTTCATAGGACAAACCACAGGAAGAGGCCATGGAGGAAGAAGAAGAGGAGGGGGTGGAGGAGAGAGGTGTGTCACAACCAGTAGTAGCATTTTGGAGGCGTGGCGGTGGGACAACCTCCAACACTACTGCACCTTGTCCTGCATCCTTCCCAGCTGCCAAAAGAGTGACCCAATGGGCCGTGAAAGAAAGGTAACGTCCCTGTCCATGCCTGCTGGACCATGAGTCAGCGGTAATATGCACCTTACCGCTGACCGCCCTGTCCAGCGAGGCCAAGACATTGCCTTCCACATGCCGGTAGAGAGCCGGAATAGCCTTCCGTGAGAAAAAGTGGCGTTTGGGAACCTGCCACTGAGGAACCGCACATTGCACAAACTCACGGAAGGGGGCCGAGTCTACCAACTGAAAAGGCAGCAGTTGAAGCGCTAGCAATTTAGCCAAGCTAGCATTCAACCGCTGGGCATGTGGATGGCTGGGAGTGAACTTCTTTCGACGGTCCAGCAGCTGGGGCAGGGAAATTTGCCTGCTAGAATCGGACGTCGGTGTACTGCTAGCAGAGTGGCCGCAAGTACTTGGCTGTGACACACCTAATTCTACACCTTCATTCCTCTCAGTGCATGTTTCAGAGAGGACTGAAGTTATAGTGGGGTTGGAGATCCCAGCTGATGCGGTGCAAGGAGAGGTCCGCTTTGTTCTTTGGTGTGGGTCTTTGAGGTAGGCTTGCCAACGAGCTGCATGGCAGGTCAACATATGTCTGGTCAGGCATGTGGTACCCAAGCGGCTGATGTTTTGGCCACGCGATATACGCTTGAGACATATGTTGCAAACAGCAGCTGTGCGATCTGATGCACTAGCCTCAAAAAAGGCCCACACCAAAGAACTTTTTGAATGACGGGCAGAGGCAGCGCCCTGCACAGGCGGAGCTCTGCGGTGTGATTCCGTCGGTGTACTGCCCTTACGCTGGCCACCAAAGGGCATCCTGCCTCGTTGGAGATGTGCCTCCTCCTCATCCTCCTCCTCCTCCTCTCTCCTATTAGGCACCCACGTGGAGTCAGTGACCTCATCATCACCTCCCTCCTCATCACTGGAGGCAATCTGGCAGTATGCTGCAGCTGCTGGAACATGACTGCCAGATTGGTGTCCTTCTTGAGCATCCCCTCTGTCTGCTCTCACGCTACTGCCTTCCTCTAGCTGGGTTTCATCATCAGACCCTTCGAAACGCTGGGCATCCTCCTGGAGCATGTACCCAACACTGTGCTGAAACAGTTCGGGGGACTCCTCAGGAGGAGGACATGGTGGGTCTAGGGAAGGAGTGACTAATGATGAGTCTGACATTGATACCAGGGAAGAGGACGCTTTGGCAGCTGCTTTTCCAGTACCCTGAGCCTGGGTGAGAGAGGATGAGGAGGAGGAGGAGGGCTTGGTCATCCACTCTACCAAGTCTTCGGCATGATGTGGCTCAACATGTCCAGCTGCCGAAAAGAAGGACAAGCGTGTCCCATGGCCATGTGCTGATGACAATGCACCGCGTCCACGACCAGCACTGTTGCCCCCAGACACAGAGCCTGCTTGCCCTCTTTTATTGCCTCCTGACTGTCTGCCTCTCCTTGTTTGCCTTCCAGACATTCTAATAGATGGCCTGCAGGGAGATGGGAAAAAAGCAATAAGGGCTACCTTCAGGTGTCCTTCTCTGTCCCTTGAAACAAGGACTTTGACAGTGAAAGAAACTGACACACTCTCCCTACCTACAGTTTTCTGTCCCTAGAAATTTTTTTTTTTTTAAGCACAATTTAGCACAAGGAGAATTACCTCACTGTCCTTCCAGGTCCCTGGAAACAAGGACTTTGACAGTGAAAGAAACTGACACACTCTCCCTACCTACAGTTTTCTGTCCCTAGAAAAAATGTTTTTTTTAAGCACAATTTAGCACAAGGAGAATTACCTCACTGTCCTTCCAGGTCCCTGGAAACAAGGACTTTGACAGTGAAAGAAACTGACACACTCTCCCTACCTACAGTTTTCTGTCCCTAGAAAAAATGTTTTTTTTAAGCACAATTTAGCACAAGGAGAATTACCTCACTGTCCTTCCAGGTCCCTGGAAACAAGGACTTTGACAGTGAAAGAAACTGACACACTCTCCCTACCTACAGTTTTCTGTCCCTAGAAATTTTTTTTTTTTTAAGCACAATTTAGCACAAGGAGAATTCACTCACTGTCCTTCCAGGTCCCTGGAAACAAGGACTTTGACAGTGAAAGAAACTGACACACTCTCCCTACCTACAGTTTTCTGTCCCTAGAAAAAATGTTTTTTTTAAGCACAATTTAGCACAAGGAGAATTACCTCACTGTCCTTCCAGGTCCCTGGAAACAAGGACTTTGACAGTGAAAGAAACTGACACACTCTCCCTACCTACAGTTTTCTGTCCCTAGAAAAAATGTTTTTTTTTAAGCACAATTTAGCACAAGGAGAATTACCTCACTGTCCTTCCAGGTCCCTGGAAACAAGGACTTTGACAGTGAAAGAAACTGACACACTCTCCCTACCTACAGTTTTCTGTCCCTAGAAAAAATGTTTTTTTTTAAGCACAATATAGCACAAGGAGAATTCACTCACTGTCCTTCCAGGTCCCTGGAAACAAGGACTTTGACAGTGAAAGAAACTGACACACTCTCCCTACCTACAGTTTTCTGTCCCTAGAAAAAATGTTTTTTTTAAGCACAATTTAGCACAAGGAGAATTACCTCACTGTCCTTCCAGGTCCCTGGAAACAAGGACTTTGACAGTGAAAGAAACTGACACACTCTCCCTACCTACAGTTTTCTGTCCCTAGAAAAAATGTTTTTTTTAAGCACAATTTAGCACAAGGAGAATTACCTCACTGTCCTTCCAGGTCCCTGGAAACAAGGACTTTGACAGTGAAAGAAACTGACACACTCTCCCTACCTACAGTTTTCTGTCCCTAGAAAAAATGTTTTTTTTAAGCACAATTTAGCACAAGGAGAATTACCTCACTGTCCTTCCAGGTCCCTGGAAACAAGGACTTTGACAGTGAAAGAAACTGACACACTCTCCCTACCTACAGTTTTCTGTCCCTAGAAAAAATGTTTTTTTTAAGCACAATTTAGCACAAGGAGAATTACCTCACTGTCCTTCCAGGTCCCTGGAAACAAGGACTTTGACAGTGAAAGAAACTGACACACTCTCCCTACCTACAGTTTTCTGTCCCTAGAAAAAATGTTTTTTTTAAGCACAATTTAGCACAAGGAGAATTACCTCACTGTCCTTCCAGGTCCCTGGAAACAAGGACTTTGACAGTGAAAGAAACTGACACACTCTCCCTACCTACAGTTTTCTGTCCCTAGAAAAAATGTTTTTTTTAAGCACAATTTAGCACAAGGAGAATTACCTCACTGTCCTTCCAGGTCCCTGGAAACAAGGACTTTGACAGTGAAAGAAACTGACACACTCTCCCTACCTACAGTTTTCTGTCCCTAGAAAAAATGTTTTTTTTAAGCACAATTTAGCACAAGGAGAATTACCTCACTGTCCTTCCAGGTCCCTGGAAACAAGGACTTTGGCAGTGAAAGAAACTGACACACTCTCCCTACCTACAGTTTTCTGTCCCTAGAAAAAATGTTTTTTTTAAGCACAATTTAGCACAAGGAGAATTACCTCACTGTCCTTCCAGGTCCCTGGAAACAAGGACTTTGACAGTGAAAGAAACTGACACACTCTCCCTACCTACAGTTTTCTGTCCCTAGAAAAAATGTTTTTTTTAAGCACAATTTAGCACAAGGAGAATTACCTCACTGTCCTTCCAGGTCCCTGGAAACAAGGACTTTGACAGTGAAAGAAACTGACACACTCTCCCTACCTACAGTTTTCTGTCCCTAGAAAAAATGTTTTTTTTAAGCACAATTTAGCACAAGGAGAATTACCTCACTGTCCTTCCAGGTCCCTGGAAACAAGGACTTTGACAGTGAAAGAAACTGACACACTCTCCCTACCTACAGTTTTCTGTCCCTAGAAAAAATTTTTTTTTAAGCACAATATAGCACAAGGAGAATTCACTCACTGTCCTTCCAGGTCCCTGGAAACAAGGACTTTGACAGTGAAAGAAACTGACACACTCTCCCTACCTACAGTTTTCTGTCCCTAGAAAAAATGTTTTTTTTAAGCACAATTTAGCACAAGGAGAATTACCTCACTGTCCTTCCAGGTCCCTGGAAACAAGGACTTTGACAGTGAAAGAAACTGACACACTCTCCCTACCTACAGTTTTCTGTCCCTAGAAAAAATGTTTTTTTTAAGCACAATTTAGCACAAGGAGAATTACCTCACTGTCCTTCCAGGTCCCTGGAAACAAGGACTTTGACAGTGAAAGAAACTGACACACTCTCCCTACCTACAGTTTTCTGTCCCTAGAAAAAAATTTTTTTTTAAGCACAATTTAGCACAAGGAGAATTACCTCACTGTCCTTCCAGGTCCCTGGAAACAAGGACTTTGACAGTGAAAGAAACTGACACACTCTCCCTACCTACAGTTTTCTGTCCCTAGAAAAAATGTTTTTTTTAAGCACAATTTAGCACAAGGAGAATTACCTCACTGTCCTTCCAGGTCCCTGGAAACAAGGACTTTGACAGTGAAAGAAACTGACACACTCTCCCTACCTACAGTTTTCTGTCCCTAGAAAAAATGTTTTTTTTAAGCACAATTTAGCACAAGGAGAATTACCTCACTGTCCTTCCAGGTCCCTGGAAACAAGGACTTTGACAGTGAAAGAAACTGACACACTCTCCCTACCTACAGTTTTCTGTCCCTAGAAAAAATGTTTTTTTTAAGCACAATTTAGCACAAGGAGAATTACCTCACTGTCCTTCCAGGTCCCTGGAAACAAGGACTTTGACAGTGAAAGAAACTGACACACTCTCCCTACCTACAGTTTTCTGTCCCTAGAAAAAATGTTTTTTTTAAGCACAATATAGCACAAGGAGAATTCACTCACTGTCCTTCCAGGTCCCTGGAAACAAGGACTTTGACAGTGAAAGAAACTGACACACTCTCCCTACCTACAGTTTTCTGTCCCTAGAAAAAATGTTTTTTTTAAGCACAATATAGCACAAGCACAAAACACACTGACACTCTCCCTACCTATCCTTCTCTTTCCCTAAACTAAAGGAATCCAGGTTAAGCAAGAAAGAAATAAAAGTCACTGTCCCTGCCTATGCTGCTCTATCCCTGCTCCGGAACACACTACACTAGGCCGCCGTGCTGGCGGCCTTTTATAGTGTGGGGCGTGTACTAAACCCCCTCAGCAATAATTGGCCACAGGCATCCTGCCTGTGGCCAATCATTGCTCTCCTCGCTGCCGGCGCTGTGATTGGCCAAGCATGCGGGGTCACAGTGCATGCTTGGCCAATCACAGCGCCTGGATGACACTGCGATGGCGTAGTGCATTGTGGGCCGTTCGCGTCACTCGAATTTGGCGCGAACGGCCCAAATCGTTCGATCTTCGTCGAACGATCGAACAGCCGATGTTCGAGTCGAACGTATGTTCGACTCGAACACGAAGCTCATCCCTATTGGCAAACCTATCACAGTAACAAATCACATATTACCATTTTATTACGTTTTGTCAATAATTTGATTTAAATGTGGCTTCACAAATAAACAGTTGTCTAATTCTCGCTTTAATGGAACAACCATTTAAAAAAAATGTACTGTACCGTATTCTGAAAATTGTGTGAAATTTATAAATACAATTGGATTTTTCCATCGGAAAACCAATAAAGCTGACTTTCATCAGTCTTGCCCACACACCATCAGTCAAAAAACCGACCGTTCCAAACGCCGTGACGTAAAACACTCCGATGAGCCGAGAAAAATGAAGTTCAATGCTTCTGAGCATGTGTCGACTTGATTCTGAGCATGCGTTGTTTTTTTATCCGATGGAGTTCCCCACAGACGATAGTAATTTGCTATCGGTTTTTTAACCATCGGACAAATTTAAAACATGTTCTATTTTTAAACACCGATGGAAAAAAGACCGATGGGGCCCATACACGATCGGTTTGTCCGATGAAAACAGTCCATCGGTTAAACCTATCATTTGTACAGGGCTTAAGAGCGCTTATTTCGTTTTTTTTTTTTTTTTTTTTTTTTGATGTGGGTCCCTGAACACTTTTATTCACAAGTTACCATTACTAATATAGACAAATCATTTGCTTGAATTCAGAATGAATTGTTACTAGTAGTTATTTAGGGTTTCCAGCATTAGACTTTATGTCATGGTTACATTGTTAGGCCACTTATCTGCTGAACGTCCCACTGTGTTAATTTTGAAATAGGATGGAAAGATTTAATCTTTGGATGAAATGAATAGGTTTTCATGCTGTCTTCATCTAGTATTCCTAACAACAATTCCTTTATTATGCAGGTTGTCATGTGTATGGACGTTTTTACTAGGTCATTGTGATATTTGTCACCACGACCACCATTTGTATACCTTTGATGCTGCAAATATGAATACATGCCTTTATTCCTGCTGATGACAGGACTGTGGGTGTATTTAAGAAAAAGACCATTTATCATGAAAAATCTCCTCCTCTAAAACAGGCAGTAGGCATAAAAAGTTCTGACTTTATTCATGCCTTAAAGCTCCCTTCTGTGTCTGCCTAAACCAACAAATATAGAAAAGCACCACATCAACATCCTTGTCAGAATGAATAATCTAAAATTAATGTGCACTTGTCTGCATGTATTACCGTTCCTGACAGGAAAAGCTTGCCTGCACTGGCTAGAAACCGACAATCCTTCACAAGCAGTTTTCTCACTGCCAAGGTCTCACAGAAAATAGAAAGCACAAAGGAGCCAAGCACTCTGATTCTAAATGATATGTACAATGATTCCTGACACATAAAACTATTAAGTGAATCCACTCAAGACCACAATGCAATCGTTTGTTTCAGGCTTTTATTGTTGACTGTTGCTGCCTTTCTTCGATTCAGGTTTACCCTCAGTGAAATTGTATGTAATCTGTTTAAATATCTGATAAGTAGCTATTGATTTGGGAATCAAACAGATAATGGTTGTATATGTCTTACTATAAACACTCTCATACATAGATAAGCCTTAGGGAATTACTTGTGACCATCCACCCCAACTATAATAATATATCCACCCTGTTATCTCTAGAGTACATTAAAATACCTACTTTATATAAGTGGACAATCTACATTGCTATCAAAACAAAAGCTCATAAATGGTATTGTTTGCCTGTAAAACCTCTTCTCTTTCTATTTTCTCATGTTTATATGTTAGTATTTTCTATTTGTTATCTTTTTCTCCATTGTTTTAATCTTTTGTGTTTCAGTGGTATATACCACTGCAATGTGCAATGTTACAGTTGTGCTCATAAGTTTACATACCCTGTCAGAATTTATGATTTCTTGGCCATTTTTCAGAGAATATGAATGATAGCACAAAAACGTTTCTTTCACTCATGGTTAGTGTTTGGCTGAAGCCATTTATTACCAGTTAACTGTGTTTACTCTTTTTAAATCATAATGGCAACCAAAACTACCCAAATGACCCTGATCAAAAGTTTACATACCCTGGTGATTTTGGCCTGATAACATGCACACAAGTTGACACAAAGGGGTTTGAATGGCTATTAAAGGTAACCATCCTCACCTGTGATCTGTTTGCTTGTAATTAGTGTTTATGTATAAAAGGTCAATGGGTTTCTGGACTCCTGACAGACCCTTGCATCTTTCATCCAGTGCTGCACCGACGTTTCTGGATTCTGAGTCATGGGGAAATCAAAAGAATTGTCAAAGAATCTGCGGTAAAAGGTAGTTGAACTGTATACAACAGTAAAGGGATATAAAAATATATCCAAAGAATTGAGAATGCCAATCAGCAGTGTTCAAACTCTAATCAAGAAGTGGAAAAAGAGGGGTTCTGTTGAAACCAAACCACAGTGAGGTAGACCAATTGAGATTTCAGCCACTACTGCCAGGAAAAGTATTCAGGATGCAAAGAAAAACCCACAAATAACTTCATGTGAAATACAGGACTCTCTAAAAACTTGTGGTGTGGCTGTTTCAAAATGCACAATAGGAAGGCACTTGAAGAAAAATGGTCTGCATGGTCGAGTCGCCAGAAGAAAGCCATTACTACGCAAATGCAACAAAGTATCCCACTTACAATACGCCAAACAGCACAGAGACAAGTCTCAAACCTTCTGGCACAAAGTCATTTGGAGTGATGAGACCAAAATTTATCTTTTTGGCCACAACCATGAACGCTACATTTGGAAAGGAGTCAACAAGGCCTATGATGAAAGGTACACCATTCCTACTGTGAAACACGGAGGTGGATCGCTGATGTTTTGGGGATGTGTGAGCTACAAGGCACAGGAAAATTGGTCAAAATTGATGGCAAGAGAAAATGCAGTATGTTATAAAAAAATACTGGAGGAACATTTGCACTCATCAGCCAGGAAGCTGCGCATGGGATGTACTTGGACATTCCAACATGACAATGATCCAAAACACAAGACCAAGTCGACCTGTCATTGGCTACAGCAGAATAAAGTGAAGGTTCTGGAGTGGCCACCTCAGTCTCCTGACCTCAATATCATTGAGCCACTCTGGGGAGATCTCAATCGTGCAGTTCATGCAAGACAGCCCAAGAATTTACAGGAACTGGAGGGTTTTTGCCAAGAGGAATGGGCAGCTTTACCATCTGAGAAGATTAAGAGCCTCATCCACAAATACCACAAAAGACTTCACGCTGTCATTGATGTTAAAGGTGGCAATACACAGTATTAAGAACTGGGGTATGTAAACTTTTGATCAGGGTCATTTGGATAGTTTCTGTTGTGATTATGATTTAAAAAGAGTAAACACAGTTGATTGATAATAAATGGCTTCAGCCAAACACTAACCATGAGTGAAAGAAAAGTTTTTGTGTTATCATTCATATTTTCTGAAAAATGGCCAAGAAATCATAAATTCTGCCAGGGTATATAAACTTATGAGCACAACTGTAACATTGCACATTGCATATGAAGAATACAAAATAACAAATTCAGTTACTTAACTTATAACTTTTCAAATAATCAGTTTGGAAAGTAGATAGATTACCAACAAATATTAAGAGAGAGTGTTAATGAAAATGTATAACTATCAGTACTTATATTTTTTGTACATTAAATAAATAAATATAAAAAAGGAACATACATTTCGGACTTACATTCCTTATCTTATCATATGCAGAGTAGTAAGCACCCATTTCCTATTCCTGTGCTACTTAACCACTTGTCCACCGCCTGCCGTCAAATGACGGCGGGAGGAAGACCCTGTTGTTCTGGGCGGACGTCATATGACGTTACGCCTTCCAAAGCCACTAGGGGGCGCGCGCCGCGTCACTGGGGAACCGATGCGTGTGCCCAGGCCGTCGGGCACCCGCGATTGCCCAGTAAACACAGAGATCCACGTTCTGTCAGGGAGAGGAGACCGATGGTGTGTCCCTTGTACATAGGGACAACCATCGGTCACCTCCCCCAATCAGTTCCCTCTCCCCACAGTAAGAATCACTCCCAGGGAACACATTAACCACTTGATCGCCCCCTTCCCTGACAGTCATGTTTATACAGTAATCAATGCATTTTTATAGCACAGATCGCTGTATAAATGTGAATGGTCCTAAAAATGTTTTAAAAGTGTCCAATGTGTCCGCTGCAATATCGCAGTCATGATAAAAATCTCTGATCGCCGCCATTATTAGTAAAAAAATAATAATAATAAAAATGCTATAAATCTATCCCCTTTTTTGTAGCTGCTATAACTTTTGCGCAAACCAATCAATATACGCTTATTGTGATTTTTTTTTACCAAAAATATGTAGAAGAATATATATCGGCCTAAACTGAGGAAAAAATTTGTTTAAAAAAAATGGATATTTATTATAGCAAAAAGTAAAAAATATTGTGTTTTTATCAAACTTGTCCCTCTTCTTTTGTTTATAGCGCAAAAAATAAAAACCGCAGAGGTGATCAAATACCACCAAAAGAAAGCTCTATTTGTGGGGGAAAAATGATAAAAAATTTCATTTGGGTACAGAGTAGCATGACTGCGCAATTGTCATTCAAAGTGTGACAGCGCTGAAAGCTGAAAAATGGCTTGGGCAGGAAGGGAGTGAAAGTGCCCTGTAGGCAAGTGGTTAAAGAGGAAAGAAAACTTTGCAAATGATTGCATGCTACTGTTTCTTTGTCTTTTAACCTTGTGTCAGAGGTTTGGGTACATTCTTCTACCCACAGGACAAAACAAATAGACTCCCCAGGCATATGGGGAGGCTGTAAAGCAGTATATTCATTGTAAGCTGCTGAATGTGTTGCTGAAAGCTTCAATGCCTCCTGACATAAACTATTGCTATGGCCGGTTGGGAGAAGAAAGGTGCTGTTGTAGAATTTATGTGAGGCTGAACTGAAAGGATTAAGAAAGGATTATAACTCCAGCTGGGATAAAAATTGCCAGTAAACTTACATATTTTTAGCTTACGTGAGCCTCTTTAAATTGTGCAGTACACATTGCTTCTGCTTAAGGTTACTAACCAGCACTGGCTGAATAGATGGTGAGAGTCATTGTTCGATTGAATGGAATCGTACAAAATGACCAGTTTGTTCTTTATAGCCTGGGTATGCAGGATTATTTCTAAGACAAGTCTTATCCCCTATTATTGGCCCCCAAAAAAGCTTTTTTTTAAGAAGAAGAAAAAGTTATTTCTCTTTCAAAGTAAACAATCTTCTCGCATTAGTTATTTGTAGGGGCTTTTATACAGTATTTACAGTATACATATATACAGAGATAACATTCAAAGTTTAGTTTAAGTAAACGCTTCAGCTCGATGCAGCCTGTCTTTCTTAAGAACAAATCCTTAAAGTACAACTAGAGGCATACTTTTTCATTTTGGCAAGAATAAGGGAGAGTTATAACCCCTGACAGTTGTTTTTAGTCTCATAGGGGAGATTTCTATTTACTTCTTGTCACATAGCCAGAACAGGAAGTGAGAGGAAATCCCTCCAAAGTGAAGGGATCCTAGGGTGGCACCAGGGTCACAGTGTTCTCATTGGAAAATTTCCCCTCCATAACTGTTCTGGTGTCAATCCAAATTTGGCATTTTCTTTTACTTTTACTTTTACTTTCGATGATAACCATTAACACAACAAATAGAGAGAGTGAATTACCCAAAAAGGGGTCACAGACAGCTATACAAACTGACAGGTGTTCTAATCCATCTCCACTTTATCCAGAACTCAAAAAATGTGTTGCCTTTAGTTACACTTTAATGAAATCTTGTAGTAACCATTTTTGGTGGTCATGATTAGGGTTGAGCAGACCCGAACTGTAAAGTTCGGGTCCGTACCGAACTTTTGGGTTTTTGGGTCCCGGACCCGAACCCGAACAATTGACTGTATGTTCGGGTTCGGGTCCGGTGTTCGGCAATATGCATGTAAAGTCGCGCTTAGAACTGTCCCTGCCCTGTACCCCATTACCAATTCACATAGGGGGGGCCGGGATCTGGGGGTCCCCTTTGTTAAAGGGGTCTTTCAGATTCTGATAATCCCCCTGCCCGCAGACCCCCACAACCACCAGGCAAGGGTTGTGGGGATGAGGCCCTTGTCCCCATCAACATGGGGACATCCTCCCCATTTTGAGGGCATGTGGCCTGGTACGGTTCAGGAGGGGGCGCTCTGTCGTCCCCCCCTCTTTTCCTGTGGCCTGCCAGGTTGCATGCTCAGATAAAGGGTCTGGTCTGGATTTTTGGGGGTACTCCACGCCATTTTTTTTTTATTTGGGGTGGAGTTCCCCTTAAAATTCATACCAGACCTGAAGGGCCTGGTATGGATATTTGGGGGAACCGCACACAATTTTTTTTAAAATTTGCGACAGGGTTCCCCTTAATATCCATACCAGACCTGAAGGGCCGGGCGGGCATCATATGACGTCCTTTTTTCCCGGCCGTCTATGGGGCGCGCGCGCGCCGCCGGCGACGCGCGCGCCTACTATCGGCACCGCTCGTGACCCGGTGCGCGTGCCCGGCGGTCGCGATGTACGCCGGACAACCGCGATTGCCCGCGATCACGGCAGGAGTGTGGATCTGTGTGTGTAAACACACAGATCCACCTCCTGTCAGAGGTGAGGAGACCAATGTGTGTTCCCAGTACAGAGGAACACAGATCGGTCTCCTCACCTTGTGAGTCCCCCTCCCCCTACAGTTAGAATCACTCAATAGGGAACATATTAACCCCTTGATCGCCCCCTAGTGTTAACCCCTTCCCTGCCAGTCACATTTACACAGTAATCAGTGCAGTTTTATAGCACTAATCGCTGTATAAATGTGAATGGTCCCAAAAACGTGTCAAAAGTGATCGATGTGTCCGCCGCGATGTCACGGTTACAATAAAAATCGCAGATCGCCGCCATTACTAGTAAAAAAAAATAAAAAAATAAAAAATTCCATAAATCTATCCCCTATTATGTAGACGCTATAACTTTTGCGCAAACCAATCAATATACGCTTATTGCAAAAAATTTTACCAAAAATATGTAGAAGAATACGTATCGGTCTGAACTTGAAAAAAATTGTTTTAAAAAAAAAAAAATGTGATATTTATTAAATCAAAAAGTAAAAAATATTTTTTTTCAAATATGTCGCTCTTCTTTTGTTTACAGCGCAAAAAATAAAACACGCAGAGGTGATCAAATACCACCAAAAGAAAGCTCTATTTGTGGAAAAAAAAGGACGTCAATTTTGGTTAGGTTCAACATCGCACGACCGCGCAAATGTCAGTTAAAGCGACGCAGTGCTGCATTGCAAAAAGTGCTCTAGTCAGGAAGGGGGTAAATTCTTCCGGGGCTGAAGCGGTTAAAGATCAGCAGTATAAGGCGGGAGAAGAAGAGAAAGTAAAAACGTAGGTTTAAGAATAAGACAAAGGATAAAGGGTAGAGAGTACAGTAAAAGAGGAATAGCAAGTGGAGATAAGGTTATCTTCTTCGGGGTCGAATAATACCCACAAGGAATTTTAAGTAGTGTGTCCCGGGCGTCCAATTAAGGCCTCACTATGTGGGGGGTAGGTAGGCGGCTAGAGGTCTGGGCTGCACCTATATGTGTAAAGGAAGTTAGATGAGTCAGGTGGTTTGAGGCGGTCGACTCATAGCCAAAATAAGTGTATTCGATACCTTATGGGTCATCTCTGCACAAGATGAACAAAAAGGAATCATTTGCGGCATACAGAAACCTAAAACTGCGTTTGAAATCTTACATGTAAAAAACAAAACCATAAACGGAATGAACAAAATGCACAGAATCTGTAACAAGAATGAGAGATAATGGAGAAACAGTCTAAGATTATAGTCATGCAACATTTCCCTAAAACAGCTCAGGGGGGGCATGACGAGTCATCTTCTCTAGTCCCTGAAAAGCAAATCTGTCAGCAGGTACAATGCTGTGATCTAGTGGCATTAGACCTTGAGTTCTCTGCGGCCCAATACTAATCCTAACAGAGTACATGGGGATATCCGTGTGAGAACCACAAAGAGGGTCTGGCGTGTGTCTATGCGGCCTCGAGTTTAGTCTGGGCTCTGCAAGCAGTGCATACGTCCGATGCTTTTTCCCACAAGCACAAAAAATAAAAAAGTAAAAAACAAAACAGTGGGAGGTGGTCGTGTGGGAGCAATGAGGGGTTACACCAGTAAAAGTTATACCTGTCTGAGCACAGTCAAGGGCGAAGGAGAAATATGAAGTAGCTAAACATGTAACAAATACCCATGGATATGGACATTCGGCAGGGTGGGTAGGGACATAGAGAAGGCAACATCATCTCAATTAGTAGAACAGGAAAAACTGCGCTTATAACTAGTATTAAATTAAAAAAAGGCAAGCAGTAATAATGAGATAAGCATGTATAAACGAAATAAATAAAATAAAAACTGTGCCAACTCTGTTTGCATACAAGACTCCTCAGAAGTCTCAATATAGTCCCAAAATTGAAGTCCAACCAATTATAGAAATGAAATCCAAAATCCACTTGCAAACACGACTTATTTTGTGGATTATTATCCAAAATAAGTTGTGTTTGCAAGTGGATTTTGGATTTCATTTCTATAATTGGTTGGACTTCAATTCTGGGACTATATTGAGACTTCTGAGGAGTCTTGTATGCAAACAGAGTTGGCGCAGTTTTTATTTTATTTATCTCAATTAGTACTCATCCAGAGCCCTGGACGAGTGAGACTTGAGGTTAGGGGTGCCAGCTTGAGATCCGCCTTGGGAGCCTCCGCGGCGGGAAGCTTTCAGCTTTTTTGAAGATCTGTTGTCCGGGGACAAAAACGGAGAGCTTGGTGGGCTCCTCTCCAAAGGTGGTGTACAAAATTCTTGGTACCATTCCGGGAGGTTAATCAGATCTAATTGCAGGGCATGGTAAAAGTTTGGTAGGTCCTCGGGTGAGCGTAGAGTATGCTGTCTGCCATTGTGGTTCACCAGGAGAGCAGACGGGAACCGCCATGTATATTTTAAATCTCTCTCCCTTAGCTTGTCCAAGAGAGGGTGTAACGCTCTGCGGTTCTTTAAAGTGATTTGAGAGAGATCCTGAAAGAGCATGATGGATTCACCGTTGAAAATTATTCGGTCATTCCTGCAGGCTTTCTTCATTATATCTTCTTTTAGTGAGAAGCTCTGCAGGCAGCAGATTATATCACGCGGCGGCTGGGAGTCAGGGCCTCTGGCTCTCAGTGCTATGTGCGCCCTGACAAAGTCAATGGCCGTATCCTCGGATCTATCTAACAGGCTGTTGAAAACCCTCTGTAGTGCCATCGTGATCTGGTCTATTTCCACAGATTCCGGGATCCCTCTAACTAGGACATTACATCTCCTTCCCCTATTGTCTAAGTCTTCCAAATGCCTGTTGACTTCAATAAGGTGTGAGGAATGCGTATCTCCTTGTCCCTGTGTTTTCCCGCTGCTTCTGCTACCTCCATTTTCTCATTGAGCACCAGGAGATTCGATTTGAGATCAGTGATGGCCGCCAAGAATGTGGACCTAATATCCACAGCAATGCCAGTCATTTCATCATATGTGAGGGGATGGTTATTGCGAGAAAGTCTCTTACCGCTCTCCCCTATGGCGGACTGGGAGTCCTCGCTGTAATCCTCCTCCAGGTGCGGCAGCGCCATCTTGTCTTTCGTCGCTCTGCCCTGGGAGGACGATTGAAGTCTGAAGATATCTGCGATTTCTCTCCCTTTACAAGTAGCCGAAGAGTGACGAGATCTCGTCTGCGGTGTACCGTAGGATCTCCTGTGCATTCTGCGGGTTAGATGTGCAGAGAGACGGCTTGTAGGCTATGCGGTCGATGGAGCTCCTTTGTTATGCTGCCATCTCCATTGTGCGCCAAGCCACGCCTGCCCCTCAATTTTCTAGCCAGCTTGATCCCCAAGTTCAGGGTCTGTTTACTGTTTATCATATTTTTCATCTACTCACCTGTAGAACGCTCCATGTAAATATAATATTGTTCATACTTTCACTACTGATTTACCATTGCTACCATACTCCTAGTTATGGGGTTACATGGAAGGTGGCACGGCACTTCTGATTTGTTCACATCACTGTCTTACATGGTGCTCATTATGTTCGGTAATCTGATTCTTTTTTTTGTTCTGAATGCGCAAACAAATTATTGTTTTCCTTAGGTTTGGGTCTTCACCTTTTGGAAAATATGTTATCTTTCACATACTATTTCTCATAACAGTTTTCATTGTGGCTTTGTGTTCTTCTGTCTTTATCTGTGTATATCATCCACAGTTCATCTCCTCATTTTGGCTACTGAAGCCCTGTACACACGCTAGGCTTTCTCGGCGGAAAAAAACAGAGGAAAAGCTGAGAACCGGGCAGGAAAATTGCCATGGAGCTTTGGCCGGGAATCCCGGCCGTGTGTATGCTCCATCGGCACTGCCTCGCAGTGTTTCCCATAGGGAATTAGTAGATCTGGCAGAAAAAAAACGCCGGGAATCTCAACGGGAAAATAGAGAGCAGGTTCTTTATTTTCCCCCCGTGATTCCTGGCTGTTTTCCTGACGGGACAACTGCGAGGAAGCATACACACGTCCGGTTTTCCCGGCCAAAAGCTCTCTTGGCAGTTTTCCTGGCAGGAAAACTGGTCGTGTGTACGGGGCTTTAGAGTTTGTGGTTTACACTCCTGGCTCTTTTGAATACCGCAATTTCCTTCTGGTGTTGCTTTTATACTATATTTTTATTCAGTAGTTCTCATTTTATACTTGGCGGCACAAGTTCACTCTATCCTGGTCTGGCCCCTCCAACTGTGCTACACACCTGCCCTTCTCTCATGTTTGTGTCTCATCCCATATGATCTTCTGTGATTTTGTTTTTAATCACTGTCCTGTATTTGGTTCAATAACAGTTTTTAAACTCTCTCAGAGAGAAAGTATTTACTTGTGGTGTGTACTTGCTTTTGTTGTTATCTGCATTCTGATGTTCTTTGTTTTATTTGCCCTTAAATATATTTTTTAGCTTACTGTATAATGTCATCAGAAGAATGGGGGGTGAGGTTTTAGGCTTGATTTGTCATTAGAGATCTTGTCTTGAGAAAGGTAGACTGTCCCCTGCCAAAACATTGAATTCTCAGATTCCAAATCCCATGAAGTGCACCTATTTATGGTTTCTTTTTTTATATACTATATATAGACTGCACTTTGGCCATCACACTTGTTAGAGTGTTGTGATTGGTCAAGTAACATAAGGTCACATGACCAAGTACAGTGAACACATGAAAACCATCCTTGTACTGTTTAGTGGACTTATACTACCTCATGCAGCTCTAATATGGACATCTTCATAAGCACATTCCCATCTCTGTGAACAGTATGGAGTGTAGATGGAAGCTAAAAAGCGGGTACACAGTAAATGTCATATAAATCGGCTTAAAAAATACAATGTAAAAAATGATGCTGAGAAGATAGATACATTGGCAATCTCCACTCCTTGCTCGTGATTTTCCTACCTGATATTGCATATTTTACAGTTGTTAGCAAGGCATTCAGCTGTTGAGATATCAGTGTATGGATGAACATACCATAGGTTCACACAGAAAATTAGAAATCATTTCATAAGAAGAATGGTGACCACAGCCTAATTTGCTCATACAGTCCCAACATTGTAATTCCTGCTTGTTTTGTGCATTCAGTTCCGGAGGCAATCATTTTGCTTTCATTTGATAAAATAGACTGGTTATACATAGTACTAAAAAAATTGAATATTAAAAATGAAATGTTTTATACAACAGGAAAGAGCTGAAAGGGTTTATTAATTCTTCAAGTCTTCTTCTTATATACCTCCTGAGTCCTGACCCTGGCATATCAACAGCCTTTCAGTATTTATTTATTGGAGAATGCTGGCTGTTAGATCACTGTATATTACATTCAACTCTAAATCATTGTTGATTCTAATTGATTAGGAAGTCTGCTTCTTCTGCTCATCTTTACAAGTACAGATCCATCTTTCTGTAAAGGAGATATGGCAGCTCAGCAACAGATGACTTGTAAGTCCGGTATAATATTTCCAGATGAAACATCAGAGTGGTGTCAGTGAATTGTAAGTGTAACATGTGGTTTCTTGCCTTGTGAGCTGTCTGTATTTTCAGTTTTTACTGTGTTGTAAAACATGACTGTTTTTACCTATTCTCCTGTATCCAACTGCAAAGGAATTAAAGAGGATTTAAGATTACAATTTTTTTTATAATTATTTCCTAACGATCAAGGTGTAGGATCAGCAGAATTAGAACTATGAGAATTTTAGTTAATAGCATTAGTGATGTTGTGCCCAGTTACAACCATATTTCATAACAAATAGCATGTTAAAGCCCAATTGAAGTCCATTTTATAGTCCTACTATTCCTTTCTTGTTACAACGATTGTGCAGAGTGTTTAAATATGTTTGGAAAGCCCAGTAGGCACCAGTGTTAGGTATAGCATATTCACTAAACAACATTCAGTAATAAACCTGGCAATGCCCCTGCACTCTTCCTCAACAATACAAGTTTGTGTGAGGACCCTTGTTATTAGGACTGTGGCTGTTTCTCAACTATGGCAACACAGAGCACTAGAGTTGGATTAGTAGCATTTTTCTAAAGCTGGCCATAGATGGATTGAAATTCAGCCAGTTCAGCAGGGACTGGCTGAATTTCAATCCATGTATGGCCATCCCTGTTCTACAGAAGTCAATCGTAAGATTGACTTCTGTGAAATAGGAATGATGGAAAACATTTCTTGATCAGCTGAGAAAGTTCCGCTGTCAGAGAGCAATATTCCAACAGGGAGATTTCTGTATACATCTAAATTGTTGGAATGGAGGAATCAGTTTAGTTTTTCTTTCATAGCATGGGTATGGCCAGCTTTAGTGAAAGAGGTATTTTAGGGCATTTTAGAACAAAAATCATACCAAGAGTACAGGACTAAAAAGTGATAAAAAATGTAGACTTTAATTGTGCGTGTAGTGCAGTGTACAGCCAAACTTATCTCCAATAGTATACACCAGGGGTCTCAAACTGGTGGCCCTCCAGCTGTTGTGAAACTACAAGTCCCATGAGGCATTACAAGGCTGGCAGTTACAAGCATGACTTCCACAGGCAGAGGCATGATGGGTTTTGTAGTTTCGCAACAGCTGGAGGGCCGCCAGTTTGAGACCCCTGGTATACACTTTTGTTTTTACTTTTAGCAGAGGAGCAGCTTTTCTGCTAAAAATCTCTATTACCCAACAATTAAAAAAGAAAAACTAAAATGTCAGATTTACTGTACTCAGATAGCAAGGTTATTTGAAGCTTTGTGTACTGTATATAAAGAATGCAATGGCAATTCGGGTGGATAGATCCCTTCATATCATTACTTGTTTCATCAAGTAGCTCACTAAACACAATTCATTGTTCCTACCTCACGTATTCACATCCAAAGGGGGGAGGTGGCAGGAGCAATGTGATGGTATAGATAAGCAAGTCTGTGGATTCATATGCAATTAGACAGTTTATTCAACTTTGAAGAAAAAATAATATACAAGGAGCAACTGGCACAGAAGTTTCAAATTGGCAAGGTACAATGTCAAAGAGGGGGACTGAACCAGACCATTTTATGCTGTAGATATAAAGTACCTGAGCATGAGGCCAGATGGACAGCTCAAACATGAGGGAACTACTATGATGGTTGGGTGGTCGGGTGACACCAGGACAGATGGAGAATGTGAGCAATGGCCCATTTGAAACTTCTGTGCCAGTTGCTCCTTGTATATGTATTTTTTCTTTAACTCTTTTATTGCATATGCATCCAGGGACTTGCTTATCTATAACATCACTTGGTTTGGATGTTTTTTTTTTTGGTTTCTCATTGGTCATATGAGTTGGGGTAACAGCTGCCAATGTGATTCACAACATCATCCACTTGATCTTTTATCTATGCGCCTGGCATTTTGTTTTTGTACATGTATTTACACACTAGGGACATTTTAGTTTGGAAGGATACCAATTTACCCAAAAGTAAGCTTTTGGATTGTGGGAGGAAACTGGAGCACTCAGAAGAAATTCATACAAAACCATTGAGAATGAAAAATCTTCATGATGACAGTGCTCCAGATTGAATTCCAAACCCCAATCCAGAGCCGCAAGTCAGGGGTGCTAACAAATAAACCACTTTGCTGTCCGTTTAACTTGAAGCTATCTATACAACTACAATCCTGGACTGTCCAAGACTTCTTTATTTATGTGAAAGGCAGACCAATTAAGAATGGCCACGTCAGGCCATCCAAAGTGTTGGCCAATATTAACAGATATGGGTAGTCCAGGAAAGAACTGATTAACGATAATATATGAGGGAAAATCAAAATTGATATATTGTGAGTCTAGCAATGTCTGTTTTAAATTATCATTCTATTTCCAATTCGGCCTCATTCTGTATCTAATGAAGGCTTTCTGTATATGCAACACAACCTCACTATGTGTCTGACAACCTAATTGAGAACTTAAAGAACCTCACTGGATGACATAGGGTTCAGTAAGTTCAGCATAGGGAGAACATTACAGGCGCAGGGCAGCCTGAAATTCTGAAGGCTTCTCTCAGATCCAATAAAGATATACTGTACCTAAGTTTCAATCACTTAGAAGTTTGCAAGAAAAAAAAAGAGAAAAAGGTCCCCGCAAGAAAAACCAAACTGTTCTCCAACTGGTTGTAGAAAGGAGGTTGGAATGTATAAATATTACATTTCCCTATACTGACTGGACATAATTATTTTCTACTGTATAAAATTCATCAATATCAATGGAATATGTTTAGTACTTTGATGTTGTATATAGCACCAATTCCTATGTTAAAGTCTAACTCCAGGCTTTGGGTTCCTTCCCCGTGTATATTTTTACATATTTTTCAAACTTCCTCACCCCAGATAGGTGGATATTGCACACATGATATGTTTGCATCTGGTACACACTTACGTAACAGCTGCCAATGTGATTCACAACATCATCCACTTGATCTTTTATCTATGCGCCTGGCATTTTGTTTTTGTACATGTATTTACACACTAGGGACATTTTAGTTTGGAAGGATACCAATTTACCCAAAAGTAAGCTTTTGGATTGTGGGAGGAAACTGGAGCACTCAGAAGAAATTCATACAAAACCATTGAGAATGAAAAATCTTCATGATGACAGTGCTCCAGATTGAATTCCAAACCCCAATCCAGAGCCGCAAGTCAGGGGTGCTAACAAATAAACCACTTTGCTGTCCGTTTAACTTGAAGCTATCTATACAACTACAATCCTGGACTGTCCAAGACTTCTTTATTTATGTGAAAGGCAGACCAATTAAGAATGGCCACGTCAGGCCATCCAAAGTGTTGGCCAATATTAACAGATATGGGTAGTCCAGGAAAGAACTGATTAACGATAATATATGAGGGAAAATCAAAATTGATATATTGTGAGTCTAGCAATGTCTGTTTTAAATTATCATTCTATTTCCAATTCGGCCTCATTCTGTATCTAATGAAGGCTTTCTGTATATGCAACACAACCTCACTATGTGTCTGACAACCTAATTGAGAACTTAAAGAACCTCACTGGATGACATAGGGTTCAGTAAGTTCAGCATAGGGAGAACATTACAGGCGCAGGGCAGCCTGAAATTCTGAAGGCTTCTCTCAGATCCAATAAAGATATACTGTACCTAAGTTTCAATCACTTAGAAGTTTGCAAGAAAAAAAAAGAGAAAAAGGTCCCCGCAAGAAAAACCAAACTGTTCTCCAACTGGTTGTAGAAAGGAGGTTGGAATGTATAAATATTACATTTCCCTATACTGACTGGACATAATTATTTTCTACTGTATAAAATTCATCAATATCAATGGAATATGTTTAGTACTTTGATGTTGTATATAGCACCAATTCCTATGTTAAAGTCTAACTCCAGGCTTTGGGTTCCTTCCCCGTGTATATTTTTACATATTTTTCAAACTTCCTCACCCCAGATAGGTGGATATTGCACACATGATATGTTTGCATCTGGTACACACTTACGTAGCATTGCAGCTACTATGAGACTGTGTGCAGGATGAGGCTGCACCATTTTCCTTCTTGTCTGAATGTTAAAACTTTTAACCATAAAAGTCAACAGTAACATATAATGCCATTTATTATTAACAAAAGACAGTTTAGAATAAGCCTTTTCTGCAGATTTTCTATTACAATTTGTTCATGCAATAGTATATATGTACGATGTATATATATAAAAAGTCAGTTTATAGCTTTATTTAAGCTGAAGACCAGCCAAAAACAACATGATAAAATGGTAGATCCATTAAAAGATAAAACCAGCTTTTGCTGCAACATTTGCCTTCAATCTAGAGATTTCTTTGTAACACTTTTTTTCGGCCATGGTATGTCCTACTTCTTCTGATCTCCAGTCATCCTTGACCCCCCCCCCCCCCCCAGTTTCTCAAAAGACTCTTCTTTTCCCATCTATCTACAATCTTCTTGTCAGCATGTAAACTGATTGGTTCTTTGTACTGCTTCTTTCTCTCACACTCCAGCCCTGCTGTACAGTGACTATGAGAGAGTGATAACAGGTCAAATTCAGGCACATACACTAATTGCACTGAAAAAATACATTTAACAATGTATTAATGATTGCAGTGTTGCAAATAATGTGTGATTTTTATATCTGCCTAGAGTTCAGCTTTAAGTTATCTAACTTAAGACAAAAGAAACGTGGAAACCACTCTTCAGCAGAAAGACAATAAACTAAAGAAATGTAATTTCCAACTAAGTTAATAACCTTTTATTTTTTGTTGTAGTACCGATGATGTCTGCAATGGCTTACACTGCATCATCAAATAGCTAGATTGGTGTTACCACTGATATAAAATGGCTACAGCATGCTAAAACCCAAGTAACTAGTTATTATTTGATTAAAGAAGACAGAATAATAAACGCTAATGTATCATTGGCTATTATAAGTCAGTATACACCTATGAACTAATTTTACCATTTAATTATGTTCAACCTCTTGTGTTCCTCCAGTATATGGAAGGAATCCAGTGATCCGAGTAAATGTGATAAAAAATAGCACAAATAATTCTGACTACAAATGTAAGAAAAGATTATTATAAAGAATTAGCCATGTTTACATTCTGAATGCCTGTTCAATGCACTGGGTCTAAATTACTGTTTTAAAAGACTGAACATACATATAATTAAAAAAAGTATACACTGAATGAAAGGTATGCTGCTAAGAGGAATATAAAGGCATAATGTGTGATAAGTTATGCTGTCTAATGCCTTGTACACACGATCGGAATTTCCGATGAAAAAAGTCAGATGGAATTTTTTCATCGGATATTCCGACCATGTGTACAGGGCATAAGAACACAGTTGGTTTTGCATTAATACATATAATGGAGACTACAGATATATTGCTTAGGCTACCATCTGACTTTTTGAGAACCATATGTGAGAAGAGACTAGAAACATTCCCAAAGGAATTGTGTTGCTTAGCAAATGTTTACAAGCCCCTTAAGCCAATGCAAAAGATTTACATATGAATGCAAACACAGAAAATTTAAACGGGGGTGTGATTCTACGCACTTTAAGAATTTTACACTTTAATTTGAAAACACACTAATATTAGTGCAGTCCTTTGGGAAAGACATTTTTGTCACAGCAATTCAAATAAATTCTTCTACAGTCATCTGGCTAACTTTTTTCATTAATGTTTACTTTGGGAATACAAAATAAAAGGAAAACTGCTGTAGAAATTTATGCTTACTTAGCTCTCTCGTCCTTTTCAGCGCAATTCCTTTGCTAGCCTAACAGCATTGTCTAATGTAGTAGAACTGAATTGGCTGGCTCACCCTGCTGCAGTCTCATCTAATACCTGCTGTGTAGGTGTTTATGGGAAACAAATGTGAACATATTCAGGTATTAAGAGTAACTGTTTTCTACTATATATACAATAAAATAACTATGTAGTGGGGTCTTTAAATTTAGGTGGGGTACACTTGGGTGGAAGTTCAGGTGTGTAAGTTGGGAGTAATGACCATTTGTATTCGTGGAGGATTGGGCGGTGTAATAATCTCCTTGGCCTGTGGGTGGCGGGGTACCCGCAGGCTCAAGGTAGATTCACTGCTATAGTGCTGTCCTTTTTGTCCCTTCTCAGAGATGGTACGGCGAGGGCGGGGAACCTGCCATGGCGTCATTGGAGGGGATAAAAGGGGGAGACGCCCTGGTCACGAGGTCTTGCTCTTCTGGAGGTTCTTCATCACGCGCCCAGGCACCTTAGGCCTGGGTGCGGGCGGTTCCGGATTCCGGCTCAAGTGCCCTAGGCCTGACTGGAATGGAGTTGGAGTCCATCCCAGGCACCTTCAGCCTGGGGTGAGGTACTAAACCAGGAGGCCTGGGGCCCAGTGACTTCGACTGGGTCCCGCAAGGGTGGAGAAGTCACGTGGAGACTTTAGCGCATGGTCAGTGCGTGATGGAGCAGCAGACAGTCGGGATGGCCTCAAGCTCCCCGTGGATTCCGGTTCCCTACCCCACGAAGATGACTACCTTTGCTGCTCCCCTTACAGACATGGGGATAAGGCCCCCGAGGACAGTTGGCTCTGTACACCTGCAGAGCACGGAGGCCCTCGGTGTGATCTGTCCCGGATGCTCGGGACTGGTGGTTCACCTGAAGCCATTCGGGCGTTGAGGTTGAAGTTCTGCGACAGCGATGATACGATGAGTTCGTTTGGGAGAAACTTAAAGTGCCTCATGCCCGGTGATACTTGTCCTGTTCGCCACCCGTGTCGAAAAAGTTTAGGGACTGCAGAGCAGACTGGATGTGGGGCCGCCATATCCACGCAGACAAGGTGCACATCTGCAGGAAAGATGGAGAGGACGCTGACTATTCGATTGAGGTTTTCGATAAGCATCTGAAGCCCTTGTTTTTGCCTGACCCGAGGTTTTATTTGTGAGAAGAGACTCACTTGTTTTCCCGTGACAACTTTCTGGAGGTGTTCTTGCCGGAGCATCGAACTGTACCCTAGTTTTTTATTTGGGTTTTTGTTTTTTTCTCTTCTTCACAGTTCAAAGACAGAGACTTTGGGGGTAGAATCAGAGTAGGGACGCAGGAAGACTGAAGATTTTACCAAGTGTCATCACCATGGCATCGTCACTAGGTGGCGGTGTTGCGCAACGGCTGTTGCTTGTACATTTTACATCATTTACTTATTGGAGCGAGTGGGTCTCTCGGCTGATAGACCCATTCATTCCAAATTAACACAGAATGTCAGGATGTGGTTTTCCTTGCGTGTTGTTTTTTTCTTTCCCTCTGCAGGAGATTCGTCTGTCAAGACTATTGAGTATGGGGTGGTTCTTAGATAGAAAAGGGAGGGATTGTGTATGTGTACATGCTTAGAGGGTTTTATGGAAAACGTTTATTGTTTTATGTTCCCCTCCCCTTTGAGCAGGTCTTGGTATGATTAAGGTTCAAATTTTTAGGGATGCCTCTGGGGGTCAGACTTGTGTCACCACCTTTGGGAGACATGGGTTTGCACCAGACGCTGGGGACCAGCGTCAAATCACAGGGGGGAGTATGTAGCGGGGTCTTTAAATTTAGGTGGGGTACACTTGGGTGGAAGTTCAGGTGTGTAAGTTGGGAGTAATGACCATTTGTATTCGTGGAGGATTGGGCGGTGTAATAATCTCCTTGGCCTGTGGGTGGCGGGGTACCCGCAGGCTCAAGGTAGATTCACTGCTATAGTGCTGTCCTTTTTGTCCCTTCTCGGAGATGGTACGGCAAGGGTGGGGAACCTGCCGTGGCGTCATTGGAGGGGA